>CM076273.1:6285000-7507500 GCA_038380795.1 Pyrocephalus nanus | reverse complement strand
CTTCCCATGGTAAAAAAAGTGAGGTTATACTCGTACTTCAAGGAAAAACCAACCAACCAAACAAACAAAAAACCATGTTTTACAGAGAATAAAGATATCTAGGAATAACAAAAATACTAACTAGGTGGGCAGTAGAGTTATTGAGTGGTGTGGGGAAAAAAAAAAAAAAACAACAAACAAATGACCGACTGAAGAAAATACTGCAAATTCAAATACTTCAGCAAAAACTTAAGTTTATCAAATGCAGCAAGTTGGGTGGCACGACTGGAGACAGCAGCAGCTTGGACCACAAGTCTAAAATCCAATTTATCTGCTTTGGGTTGTAAAAATACATTGCACTGGCTCTGTGACCTCTTGCATCATCAACCTGGCCAGTGTCCACCAGGTCTAGTGTGCTTATGGCACCTGAAACATTAATGCAGCATAACAAGCCTGAACTTGTCTCTGTATTTTTGCTGCCTCCACCTGTGCAGTTCAGAGCTCCTGTGGTTAAGGACTCATCCATTGGGGTATATCTCAAAAAACATCTGGCAGCACCAACCCAAGAAGGCACCACAGGGGCAAAATCTTCTTGTAGACAGAGGGTATAGATAAAATTTATATTTTTACCACTTTTTATGGACAGCATTGTCACCATATGAAAATTCCAGTGGACTATAATAAAATAAACAAACTAGCTTCAGAGACAGGAAAAATAAAGAATATATTACCATAGGCTAACATGAAACAAAATATTTGGTATTTTGTATACTACCATCTTACTTCAGGTCTTTCCCATAAATGACTCTATATATATATAAATACATATACATACATATATATTAACATACACATATATATACATACACATACATATATATACACACATATATAGCCATTTATATATTTCATACTGCACAGCAATACAGAACAATGAAAAAATCCCAATTTGTAAGGCTCCCTCCCAGCCTCACTCTGGTGCAAAGGCTGTGACTGGAATTCAGGCAGTGGAGACTCACACGTGTAAGAAGAGTAGGAGCAAAGACAGCATCCAGTGTATTTAGTCTGCAGCCCAAATGAATACTTGCAATACCATGTTGTTTTTTCCTTTTTGATTGGCACATTTTATATGCATTATTTATTAAGCTGCTCTAAGGTCACGCCCTAGACTCAGTTTCTCCCCCACACCATTTATTGCTATTTATTATTTGCACTCTAATAGCACCAAGTAGTTCCAGCCATTGCCTGGGTCCCATTCTGTTAAGTACAGCCAGACCAAAGGATAGGGATGCACACTATCTGGGTAGAAGGCAAAAATGTCTAACACCTTGCAAACACATACTTGCTGAGCTTCTTGCATGTTTCTAATAGATTTGTTTTCCCTGAGGAGGGGCATATGGAAGAGAATGGGAAGATGGAGTGGTAGCAAAATGAGTCCAAGTCCCTAGCATTTCTCACTGTCCTCCATGGCAGACTGAATATGGAAGCAGGAAGAGTGGTCACAGCTTTGGGGAATCTTTGGTACCATTTGATCGATTCTCTCTTAAATTTTAGGAATGGGAAAGAATGAAAGATGCACTTGTTTCAATCACTAGGGAACAGCAGCCTATTTGAAATTTCTTGTGAATCTTACTTTTAAACCAGACCTCAATTTAAAAGTTGCAGTGGAAACCTTCCTTCTGCTTCACAGCACACAAGGCTGGCACACAGAGACCAGAAACTCCCTGCATTTACCTCCTCCCACAATGGAGTTTAGAGCTTTCATGAAACCCTGAGTGAACACAGAGCTTCTGTTTGGTGAAGCGCTTTGCTTTCAGTTGTGAAGAATGGAAGAATAACAGACACTGCTTGCTGTTCTTCCTTCTGCCTCACCCTCCTGAGTTCGTTTCCATTACCTCATACACCATACAGCCTATTATAGACATGGTCAATTAGTAACCTTTTTTTGTTTTTTTTCCATACTAATCTCCTTCAGTGTGGGTGGTTACATGGACACAGAAAACTGGGAGTCATTTGCTTTTTCCTCCCAGCAATGCAAGAGGTCAGATATAGGAAGGGACTGTCTCTAGTGGCAATTGCTACCCATTCAGACTGACTGTGTGGTTGGATTGTGTTATACATTCAGTCCACAAGGTCTAATTTTAGGGCAAAGAAACTAATATAGCATTCAAAGATGAATGCAAAAGTATTCTGGAGCACATATTTTTCTTTAAAATATTTGAGAGCATAAATACATGGATAAATTTTCTTAAAATATTTTGGCAGACAAATTTTGAATAAAATCAATAAAACCTGCAGGCAATGCAGGATTTACATGTGGTGCTGAACGCTAATCCAGGTAAAAATGAGTCTATTTCCTTCACTCTGACAATCCTTTTGCTATTCTGCACTTTCAGAAGAAACTGTGTGGATTGTACACTGTGCTGTTTTTTCAATTTCCACTGTGTTTCTAACCTCTGCTTTTTTATCTGGATTCTTTTCCTCAAAGCTCTATGGGGAGTCCCTGGAAGTGATCACTGTTGATGCATCCCACCCCACGAGTGACACCCAAATTCTGTGATTTGGAGCAACACCTCCTTCACCCTCAACTTCTTTGATTTTGCTACTTTCCACAATCTTTTCTTCTTTTGTTTGGGATCTTTGATTAGCTTTGAGCAGCTCTTCCAGAAAACAGAATCATCTCATTTTATCCCTCTTACTGAAAAAGTGAAATGCAATAAATCTCAGTGAGCCTGGTGCCTTTGTTCACACAATTGTATCCCTATTAAACGCCGCCTAATAAATTCTGCATCATAAAAAATTAAGGTTGGAAAGGGAGGGAAGAGGAACTTATGTGGCACTTCTGAAAAATCTAACCAATCTAGCTGATAAGAAAGCATGATGGAATAGAAAGCAGGTGAAGACAAACTGCTGCTTCCCTTGAATTTATTGGAAAAGTAACAGCTAAGTCAATTCCAGCAATGCTTAGGGGTCCACAAGAGGAGTGGCAAGGAAAAGATGCCAAATTTACCAGTTTAAAGGAGGGATGAATAAATAAAATACTTAACATATTTAGGTTTGGTATTTAGTTCTTGCTCTGTCTCGGGGGGGGGGGGGGAACAAAACCAACTGACAACAGAACTCAAGAGAATGGAAAATGCAAAAAAAATAGAGGAGCAGAAAGATATCAGTATGTGAATAGGTGAGTTTGAACAGGAAACTACAAATAAAGCACTGAAGACAGACAAAACCATATAATGGCACAGCAATATTGCAGAGCAAGAGCTGCTGCACCCTAAGAACAAGATGTTCTCTCCAAGGTCTCTGCCCATCTCTGAGACCCCACGGCCAGAGCCTCTGCCTCGTGCAGCCAACCAGCACAATCTGCTCCGTAGGAAGGAGCCACTGGAACACCCATCCCTTCCCTCCCTGCACGCAGAGCTTCCATCATTTGCTCACAAAATGCACTCTAAGTGACGTTGGCTGTTAATGAAACCCACACTTCTTGGACTCGGAGTAATTTGTGGTTTTTTTGAAATGTCACCGCACACAGGCGGCTGCTGCTACACGTTCAGACACCCGGCAGCTCCACGGCAGAGCCAGGCAGGGCTCTATCCCCACCCCTCCAGTGGGCTGCTGCTCTCGAGCTGCAAATATCCAACCTCATTCTGAGCACAGGAGACACCCACCAGATCTGTGCCATCCCCTTCCTCACACAACTGGCCTGATGGAGCAACTGGGACCCTCCATGCTCATAAAACATTTTCAGCTCAATTTTGAGCTGTATTTCTTGATGCCCAAAAGGAGGGCATCCCTAAACCACAAGATCTGGTAACACCACAGCTTAAGGAATCCAATCAATGCACACAAGAATGTGTCCTGCCATTCATTCACAAAGCAACTAAAATAAAAATTACTGCATTTAGCAGTGGCAGAAGCACTACGAGCCAGGCGGCAGCAGCAATGAGCTCCATTCACTGCGACCCTTCATTATGTATCACTCAGAGAAATCCTGCTGTTTTCTCTGTTTGCAAGCAAGCCTCAAGCCTTTTCTCAGCAGCTGTCACTTGGTTCACAAAAAAAAGGCCTCTCAGCACCATGGCGATTAAATACCATTATAACTTTCCTCCTTCTGCATACTACAGTAGGCAATCAATATGGGCTTACATTTTATGAGACAAGGAGTTAACTTGTTCAATTACGGTGCAGACAGCTCTATTCTTTTGTAACAAGTAATCTGGGTAGGGAAATCGATACTGACAGGCCCGATGCACGCCAGCTAATTTCATATTATCCTCAGCCAATCGGGTACCTGCGAATAATAGAGTTGTTGTTACAGTTCATTATGGGGAGGTGGGATCAATATCGGTACAATAAGAGGATTGGCAATGCATCTGCTGCATAAGTAACCCTGAAGGGAAAGAAGGTCCCACCAGTGCAGCCAGCACGCTCACATTTACATAGCCAGGGAAAACAAAAGTGCCAGAGAGGTCCCTGCTCCCTGACCTACAATTAAAGATGAAAATACCCCCGAATTGGAGCAGGATAAACAAACCTCCCTCGCCTACTGCCAGAATAAAACAGAGGGGGGGGGGGGCAAAGTTGGAGAAAATGTTAATAGCAGATTAAAAGACATGCATGTGCTTCATAAAATGAGATAACACATGCACAGCTAAATGAACCAGAAACAATCTATTATTTTTTTGAAGCATTACATTAATATACAATGTATATTTGACAAAATACATGGCAGAAAGGGAGAAAACATGCAGTCCTATTCTGATGAAGATTATATATATTTTATAGACACTATTTCATGGAGCATGTTTTCTTTGATGGTCTAAAGTCCTATCTATGTTATCATTTATTATGCAGGGTGTGCGAATGGGGCACAAAAAAAAAAATGAGAGATTCTGGTATTCAAATTAGGGATTAGAGAGAGAATTCTATAGTATGTTTTTAAAACAGCTTGAGAAGTAACAATGTCTTTGCTACTTAGTTGCTTAAGAAATACAAGTGGAATAAAAGTAATTTTTAAATAATTTTTAAAAAAAAAGGCTTTTTTTTGAAAGACACATGTTTCTTTAGGTAGCAAAAAATTAATTTTTAACTGTCCTCACTCACAGAACAGATACCAGAAGTATCCTTGAAGGAAACACTTACGCCTAACATTTTCATACAGGTTTTTTTTTTCCCCGCTACCAGGTTACAAATTAGAGACAACACAGATTTGATTTCAGAGGCAGTGAAAGCTTGTAGTCTTAACTGACTTAGAGTAGAGCTACAGCTGTCCATTAAACCCTACCCTCAAATCAATGGCAGAAGTTTGCTTGGCTTGCCAGGAATAGACTCCTCCTCAAGCTGCCTGAAACCACATCCCAATTCAGGAACAATTTTTAAAACAGAAGCTTTATCACAGTGAAAAATAACACATACCAAATAAACAGGTACTGATTCTGATTTTAAAAGCATGCTCTGAGGATCTAAAGGCATCATAATGTCACAATGCCCCCAGATGGAATGTAAAAACAGAGGGCATTCAGAACACAAACTTAAAAATGTCTGCCAAGCACTTTCATCTTTTACACTACTTCGTCACTTGTTCTTAATCATCCTTGTTTCTCTATTTAAGCTTCCCAGTTTTTACCTTCTACAACTCTTAACAGTTAGTACCTGGAACAGTTAGATTCTCTCATGTTATTTTCAAGAGAACTGTCCTTTGTGAAGGACACAGAGGTTTCCACCTCTTCAAGGTGAGCCTCTTGATGCTTCACAGGAAGCCAAATCGACAGGACTGAGAACTTAGAAATTCATTTTTACATCTTGATACATCCCTTTGTGTATTTTGATCCTTACAAGTCCCCTCCATCTCAGGATATTTTATTATTTTTCTGCTTAAAAATTCTTTTCTACTTGTTTTCAAATAGTAGTGTGAGTATGGAAGACAAATTCACTCAAAATTTTGGAAACACTGTAATCACAAGGTACTTGAATTTTTAAATGGACTGATTATGCTTTATATAAATGTGCATTTTCATCAGTTTACAGTTTCAACTTTGAGGAACATTATCTCTATTTGAAAATCAACACAGGTTGGTATTTAAGACTATATATTCTTTTCTTACCTGTCTTACTCATGAACCCTTGAATTTTGCAACAGTGGTAATACATAAAATTGGCTTGATATTTCAGATATTTTCACATATTCTATCAATTTGCATTTAGAGAAACTTATCTGAAGAATGCAGTGTGACTTCCCTATGTGATCTGTCTTTCCAGAGGGAACTACAAGAGCCTAATACTGAACAAAAGTGACCCACTCAGCTTGGACGACACTACATACCTTGCTTTGGTGGAGATGTATTTTCATGAAGATTTGAATGGAGCAACTTGAGTGGCCTCAGGAAACTAAGTCTGAAGTCTGCCTTTGGTTCTCAAGTGCAAATAAAGTCAGCAATTTCGACAAAGTCTACTGGACATTTACCTGCATAAAACCCAAACACACCACTACAGAATTTGGTACCTTTCAAACTGACCATCCATTTTTACTCTTGAAAGGCTCATGGGCAGGGCTATTTGCACACCAAAATTAGGCTGTGTTGTCAAGGCTGGGCAGATCAGCTTCTCACGCCGTCATCTGGTGCACTAATACTGCTCATCAATTTTGGAAAATGAAAATATCCATCAGCTTATTCCTCCCCTCTGCTTGTACTCCCTCCAAAATCCTAGATGGGATACCAAAGTGTCATTAATACTAATGACCCTTTCAAGCCAGCCTTAAAAGAACAAGTATTTTGTTAACTCTGCAGTTCCTGTTAACACATTACAGCCTTTGGAATAGATTACTGGTAGCCTAATTTCATTCATTATTTATCCCGGGCATTTTTGAAGTCCATTAATTATTTTTCATCAAAATGCAAAACCAGGCGTAGTTGAAGGGGCAGGGGGGAGGGTGAATGCTCATGTACACTCTGGATTCACACTCCACACTCTTACCAGCACAACTTATCCAATAAACATGGACTATAGGGAAGATTTTATGTATCCATCACCTACATGTGTCAAAGCCATCAAAATGGGGTTGGAGAACCTCACTCCTAATAGAATTGATATTACTTCTGTTAGAGAAATCAGCTCCTTTGTCTCTGCCATGGGGACAAAACAGCTGCCACCAAATTTCATGGCTGCAAAATACCATGGTCTGAAAGATGGCTTAGAAGGAGGCTAAGAAGGCTTAGGAGGAGCTGAGAAAAGAATCCTTTACTGTGTGACACCTCCATCCACTGCTGATATCAAGCAATCATTATTTTATTTCCCTCATGCATGGAAATAGTGCACAGAATACAAAGCAATATGTATGGAAATACACCCAAATGTTTTCAAATTACATCTTGTTAACATGAAAAAATAGCATGGGGCAACAGGAGAAAGGAATTATGTACTCTCTAATGCTCAGCTATCTTAACCATTAAGCGAGGTACCCACATAGCAGAGACCAAGGAAGACTGATCAGCAGATTCTCATCTATCCTCATGCTCTCTAGAGTAAAAGTAAATCAATGTATATTAGCTGCGAGCTACCAGCAGCAGCCAGTCGAAGTCTCTCCAGGTGCACTAGCAGGCATAAGTAAGAAATATGTGCATTTCTCAGTATGGGATAAACGGTTCTAAGTTACCCTCAGAGAGCCCTCCCATGTATCAGTGTTACTATTCTCCTGATAGAGCCTCATTTCTTACAGTAGAGTGTCATAAATACAGGCTAACTTTTATATCACAGCTCCCAGGTGACCATCCTTTCAAATTCTGGGTCATTAGAGCTCTTCAAAACCTAGTTTAATTAATAGAAGGGTGAAACATGTTTTGTTTCTAATCCTTAAAACCTGTGGATCTGGAATATTAGAAATGTGCTTCCCCCATACTATTGCCACCAGAAACTGAGCAGCAAACAATTCACTTCAGACAGTAATCTTTCTGAAAAATCAAAATGGGGCAGTATTGCAGAACAAGATTCATCTCCCCCAACATACTGTGCAGTCACCCAAAATCCTACACGGTGGAGGAGAACACAGGGGCTCAGGGCTCAGCACCTTTCAGACCAGCTCATTTGGCAACCACAGTCCCAGACAAGCCTTTGTGGATTCTGCTTATTTCTTGGTAAAATAAAGACGATAATTACCTTCCTTTCATTTGATTCCCATAAAACTCACCTTTACAATTGCTCCTACAAAAGCACCTGCTGTGATTCTTGCAACCAAAGCAACAACTGATACATTTGTATAATGATGTGCCATATAAAACACTCTAATGAAGAGAGAGCTTCCACACCTCCTGCTATGGGTACTGTGCATAACTATTTCTAACAGGCAGATATTCCATTTAACAGCTACTAAATCCTTGGATATATTTATTAAAAGGCACTGAGCAATTCATGTTTAATTACTTCATAAAAGAAACAGAAGTAGTAGTGGAGGAAGAGTTAAATACGATACTAAAAGGAAGAAGCTACAACTAATCACAATTAAGAGGAAGTCCCAGGCTATTTAAATGCTACAATCCAATTATATCAGGTAAAATGAATTACTCCTTTAATGCTGACTTTATATGAAGATACCTTCTTATTGCTCTCATTAATAATCATCAGACATCATTTTAGCCCATATTGGCTGCAATAACATTACTATTAGCATCATGGTGTAGCAGGGCTGACAATTAAAATAAAAAATAAATCAAACCCAGAACTGAATAAATGTAATTATAGTTCAGAAAAGAGCTTTTATGACTATTTGATTAGTCAACTGAACAGTACTTATCTTTTAAATCTTAAACTTCAGTTAAATGAAATTTGAGACTTATTACAGTAATCCCTGAAAAACTAAGATACAGGCAGCAGATGCTTCCAAGAGTTATTTCACTGCCTTAGAACCAACATGTATATGGTACTTCAGAAGCATCAACTAAAATAGACTTAATAAGGCTGCAAAACATCAGAATAGAAGGGATTAAAGGGGGCATAAAAAACCCCCAAACAACCAACCCCACACAATGCCACATATACACAACCAAAACCCCCCAAAAAACAGCTACTGAAGACATAAACAGTCAGACTCCTTTTGGTTTTTCTCCACTGGACTCCACACACCTTTTTATGTCTTGAACCCTCACCATGGGAAAACAAGTTATGAGCAACACAAAACAAGAACATGCATCCTTAGCAATACCACCACACTCCAGTCCAGTAAACTTCTGGCTGAGCAGATTTCCATGGGATCTAAAGAGAGGCTACAGGATTGGACCCAGTAGTTCTGGTGCACAGTGACTCATTCACAACAGGTACCAACACGTTCTATGTAAATACCAACAGCACTTCAAAAAAGCCAGGACTGGCAGTTCCAGAAAGGTGAGGATTTACCTATGGGCAAAGAGCAAACAATTATGGTGTCTTACCTACGGCAGCACATGGAACACTGCCAGCCCCAGTCAGCTCCAAAGGATGTGCAAATGTTTGGAAACTTATAAAACAAATATTTGATCAAATGTGCATCACTATCAAATTTTCTCCAGGAACGTGCTGAGTTTTTACTTCCAGTCTTGAATGTTTGATGCTGAGAATGTGTAACTCATTTACACAACAAAACACATAGAACTATTTTCCTTTCTTCTAAAGGGAGTTGGGGGGGGGAGAGGGGGGAAGGTATTTTGATAAGAGTTCCTATATATACAAGTTTTTCATCCTACACTGAAAACTCCTTTTTTAAAATTCTAAACTTCAAGAGTTTAGGTTAGGGATCTAGTCTCCATGGTTGCAGAACAATGCAATTGTTCTCCTATTTTCATTTTTTATACCAAGACACCTTTGCTCAATCCACATTTAAAAGTAAAGTTTCACTCTCCCTCAAGGGATAAAAATAACAAAAATTTCAGTTGTATAAGCAATTATGATTTTGTTTTCTGAAAATTTACCCTACAACAAAAAATAACCCAAAACCAAATCACAAAACTTTTCAAGCATTTTCAGGAAACTAAAGTGCAATTGAGTAAAAGTAGATGGTACAATATTACCATAAGAATTTACCAGTCAGAGACAGAAAAGAAAATTTTGAGAGAAACTATTAAGAAGCCACAATTTCCCCTAACTCCCATAGATCTTTCAAGGAAAACTGGGCATCACAACTCCCCTCTTGACAGCTCTAGCAGCCCTCCTGCAGCCATGAGACCCAGCACCAAGAGGCATTCATTTTTCATACAAGTTATTCATCTTATTAAAACTAAACAGTTTTATAATGAAAACTCAAGTAGAAGCAACTGAGTTTCAAAAGGATGACAGGTGTATCCAACCTGAAAACATTGGATCCACATCTGCCTCTGGATATGATTTCCTTTAAATTCAGGTGTTTTCAGATTAAAATTTCAAAGTCACATTTCTGCCTTGCATAAACCACCATGAGTGGCAGGGTACTGAGCCTGGGGACTTGAAACACTCGTGGTACAGATGTGAACCAAAGCAGCTACACAGCCTTGGGTGGGACCTGCTGCTTTGGAGAACAAACCTAAATAACTCAGGTACTGAATGCTGTCCAACACACTTACAGTACCCTTGCTCCAGAACTGCAAAGGCAGAGCTTCAGAATTCTTTTCAAGCACCAAAATATAGCTTTGGACTTGATGACACCCAACCAATCTGGCTCCCTTTTCCTGTCTTGGTCATTCAAGTGCTTATCAGTCCTGGAATTACCAAAATATTCCTTCAGCTGATGAGCTGTCACCTGGTATTTCAACTGTTACTACCTAAATCCAAGTTACAGTCTCTAAGAAGAGACCAAAGAAGCCTGGACCATCCAGGAGGAGCTTTCATGCTTTCTGCTTACAGGAGGGGTATTTGCATCAAGCCCAAAATTAACATAATTACTTGCACTTTTTTAAAAGAAAAATATCACTTCTAGACCTGCCTGTCTCTAGCTCCTTAGCACTGTACCTTCTTTGTTAAAAAAAAAAAAAAAAAAAGAGAGAGACTTTTTCAGTCACTCAAAATACAATTCAAAACCCTGCAATACCCAGCCAGTCTCCACCCTCTCTCCCCCAGGTTACAGATTAGAAAAATCACTAATTGCCATTCCACAGCAGCCAGGACTGAACCTGTTGGAAGTTTCAGTTTACAGTAGCTCAGGTTTTACTGAAAAGGTCTCAGTGCTTTCAGCAGCAGGGCTGCTACGGAATCACAGTGCTGGCCCCTTAACACCCTTTGAAATTCCAGGGCACATCTTTTTCTCTTGCTCCATAACACACTATTGCATGGTAGTGCTTTTGTTTTCAAAGCTCTGCCACCTTGGTTTCTAAAAAACTTTCCTGTTTCTTTTGGAAATGTCCAAATTCCCATTAAAAGCCCTGGTCCCTGTGTAGTACAAACATGAGTTAGAAATATTCAATACAGTAACTCCTGGACTACATTGATTTGAAACATCTCGAGATAATTTGCTTTGCATACTGCTGTCCTCCAGTGTCTTTGGGGGGGGGGGGGGGGAGGAAAAAAGAAAAAAAAAAAAGAGAAAAGGAGTTTAGTTTCAATATAGAGAATTCTTGAAATCCTTGTGGCTTTGACTGTTGATTATTTTATAAAGCCACAGAGAACAGTTTACAAGAAGCCAAATGGGTAATCGTTATTCCCCATCAGCAATGAGCTGTGACTTGTGTAAATTGCATAATAAATTAGGTATTTTGAGATAAATGAATTTACAATAAACAATCACAGGCTGAAAAGCCCTACTTCTTGTCTCCAAAGGCACAAGCTCTGGTTAAAATCAGCCACAGGTAGTTAAGTGATTATAAACTGTAAAAATAAATCAACCTGATATAATTGCTCCAAGGAAAAAATTACCAACATATTTAAAATTTCAGCAGTGCACCTTTTCCCATATCCATTTGGCATTATCTAATTACCTTCACATTTCATTTCCATCAGTGATATGACCTGTATTTTCCTTTTATAACTGTCAGGGAGGGGGTTGGAGGGTGGAGTGGAGGACCACAGTGATAAATCAACCTCACCATTAGGACCGAAATGGCTCATCGCTGCAGCTCTAAATCCAGGATTTATAAAGATGTCTAGGCCATATAGCACACTTGTGGACACCATAATAAATTCATGAGCACATTGCCAAGGCAAACCACTTCATTATGTGGCAGGCTGCTAGCCATTAATCTAGCAGAGAGAGATTCCTGGGAAACTGAGACTGCTTGGAAATTTATGCAGGCCTAAAGTTACCCATTTCATTATGGATTTAATCTGCTCTTTCTGCCAGAGTGCATGAAAGGTTTTTACAGTTTAGATCAAGTGCTTGTAACTCCCTATTTTATATTATTTCTTCAACAATAATGTCCTAATTTTCCTCTCAAAAACTATTCAAACTGAATGCCTTCACGCTTGCCTTCCTCTAATATTACACTAGATAAAATATTTATACAATCAATTGACAAAGAGCAATTTTTTTCCCTTAAATGTTCCATTAACATGTAAATTTTCATATGATCTTTATCTCATAGACAAAATGTGCTTAGCAATGCCCACCTTCTTCCAGGCAGTTAACCCTTTTGTTGGCTGTAAAGAATCCAGATCAAAACAGATTCGGTGTCCTCATTTCTAAAGCCCCTAAAAAGGGCTTGTATTTAAATTACTATTCATTCAGAAGAGATGTAGCTCCTAAAGTAATTTGCTTTGCTTTTTTTGATTCTCTCCTTATACTCATACACATGCACAAAGACACAGACATGCATTTTAGGTCCAGTACCTATAAATAAGGTGTTTCAAATTACTCTTTGCAACTTTATTATAGAGTTTAATAAAATGTCACTAATAATGCATCATATTCCAAATGATACTATGACTCTGACATATGAGATTAGATTAATAAGACAAACTAAAAAAAATAAAACTTATTTATGTTGAACTGAATAATTGCAGATTACTGTCTCCTCCAAATAAAGATTTTTTCCTATTCCAGGTAACCCTGTTAATTTATAGCTACTGTGCTTACATTACTAAGAAATTTAAGGTGAAAATGCTTTCAAGTGTTTTGATTCTTATAATGACACATAATGGGAAAACCAAAATCAGAAATGGGATTAATAAATATTTTGGGAAAAAATCCCAAAACACTTAACTATGCCATTTTCTTTTATGCTCAATATTGTTTACTGCTGTTATTTCACTAAAACTCCCAAACACGAACTTGTAAAACACTCTAATGCTTTGCTGGAGATGGGACTAAAGGGTTACATTTGTATGTTAGGGTAGCTCTCACTAAATGGCTGAATTTAATTTTGATGGACAAGTGTTTCATGTGGATGCCTTTGAAACCAGGATGACAAACACCCTCTTCATCATCGTTCTTACCAGTCCTGGTAACCTACTGCGTGAGCAAGCACACAAGTTGTACTGGTTAATAAATCCATCACCAGCTGAGGAAAAACCTAGAGCCAAGATTTTAATAACACAGATTTATCTCTGACATCCATCTTAATATGGAGCAAGAAAACACATGAGAACAAGACCTGCATGTAATTTCTTGCTTTGATTAAAACGCTTCATTTTTCCCTTGTCTTTAGGTGAGTAAAGTGGCAAGTTGTCTTGTCCACTTTGGTAAAGCAGTTTTACCCTGTCAGGGGCACCTGGGTTGTCAGACAATTGCATCCCCAATGCTGAACAGGTGTATTTTGGTGATAACTTGCTGCTTTATCTCTTGGAGAAGCCAACTTCATGAATAAAGCTTCTATCCATGCTAAAGTATCTCTCTGGGATCTTTGGGATAAAACTTACACAAAAAGAGGTATGAGCCACTTATCAAAAAACAAACAAAACAAACAAACAAACAAAAACCCACAAAACAAAACAAAAAAGAAAACTAGAATCCAAAACAAAACCAAAGACTGCCCTTCTCCTTAGCAGATGAAGTCTATACTGCAGAACACAGCTGGATCCCTTTTTTCTTTTTTTATTTTACATATAAAAAGGGAAACTACCTTTTATATAATTCATTATTCTACTACTAAAGAGAATACTGAACTCAGAAAGTGCATGATCACAGGTTCAAATTCAATAGCTCTTTACATCTCTCTGATTTGCAAAGACATTGCAGTCTACCTGAGCTTTGTTTCTCATGATAATCTGCATTTTCCTTTTCCTATTATTTCCCTCAAATTATTACCTACCTAGCTCTAACAATGGCAGAGACAACTTCAGCATGGGGACCAACTCTGCTGAACTCTGAAGTGAAACACTTACATGGAACTAAACTGCTCATAAAAATACTATAAATCAGCATTAGTCAGTCACTTAATTATTACACTTAGAATTACCTAACGGAGACACATTACAGAAAGCTGATCAGAATGCAAGAAACAGGAACATGCAAGGAACTAAACAAGGAATTTGAATGAGTACAGTAGAATTCCAGCTTTTTTACAGCAGAAAGGAAAATTCTGCATCACCTCAGGAGTTTGGCATAAAGCTGTTTCTATTAATATTTTTAGTTTGCTTAAAGTGAAGAAAGTAAAGCATCCTATATATAGTTAGACTCAATCTAAAGCAAAAAAACTGAAGAATTGGCTGCACAGGCTGTAACTATGGTCTACTGCATTCATAATCCCCAAATCCCCATTGGTGTTTTACAGACTGTTTCAGCTTGGACATGTTAGACCTCCAAGAACAGCCATGACCATCTCCAAATGTTACTAAAGGTACCTTTGATACTGCTGACATATCTTAGGAATGAACAGTAATGACATCTTTCTAAGATAAGAAAATTACTTTTTGTTCTGCGGTCAGATCTTTCTCTGACTAATCAATCTATCTTGTACCTTGGGAAACAGTTCATATAAGCAACATCAAACCTGAAGGAAATGACTTCTCAGGACTTCACTGCCAGCGAAAACCAAGGTACAATAAACACACAACTAAGCCACACGCAGGAGAATTCCCTCCTGGAGGCAGCCACTTGGAAAACAAGAAGTTTGAAAAAGTTAAATTTAGTGCATCTAAATAGCACTGCGTAATTGGAAGAAGTAGCTCTTCACAAATGGATCCTCAAATGGAAGAAAAAGGTTCTCAAAGTATGAAGGAAAATACTTTACTTCTTCAAGAAAACAAAACAAAAAAAATTTAAAAAATAAATTTAAAGTAAATAAATTTTAAAAATAAACTTTAAACAAAATAAAAATCACACTTTGCTTTGAAGTCAGTTAAGATTATATGTGGCTTCATTAAGCATCCACATCTTTTACTTTTTAAATGTTCTCTTTTTCTTTCTAGTAGGATTTTTTAAATATGCCTTATCTATTTTATCTTGCTCTTTTTTGGGTGGTGCTGATGTTTGTTTTTCAAATAGCATTTGAAAAAGCTGGCACTAAGACCCAGACTCTAAGCCACTTTGAGGGCCTTGACCCGAGATCCAACCCAAACCCAGGAGTGTCCCATTTAATTTCAGTACAGTTTGAATGTTTCTCTGAAACACAAAGCAAGTCCATCCATCAGACCCCTGAAACACCCACAGGAACCAACAGGTCCTCACAGCTCTCTGTGCTCTGGTGGGGTTTTGCAGTCACAGATGCCCTGATCCCACCAGAACACACTGATATGCCTTTATAGCCATGACCCACTGAATTCACCCTGGTTTGGGACTGGTTATGCAAAGCAGCAAATGTTTTATAAATTCTCTGAAATCTCAAGCCCAAGTTAAGCAGAAAGTCTTCCTTAAAACACTTGTAACTCTTGTCTTCAGCACTTTTATGGCTCTGGGACTAAGCTATTACAAAGCCCTGTAACACTGTGTTCTTCCTGGGATACTCTAAGCAAACAAGCAGCTGATTCTCCACACCCTCCTTTTTAAGACTTTGTATGTATCTGGCCATACAATAAAAATAAATTTCCACCAGCAAGTTGAACAAAATCCAAGGTTTCTAGGTAAAAATCAATTGATTTAGGCCAATACAAATACAGGAAATATAATACAGTTTAACAGTGCAAAAGCATGTAAAACCTACAAAAAAGTATTTCTGGAGGCAGTGATCCATGCCAAAATGCCAAAAATAATATGTCCAATAATATACAAACAATTTTTTTTTATGTAGACAACACATCCCACACTTGTATATCTTAACTGGTATCACCAGCACTGCTTATTCCATGTGCAAAGGAGATTAGCTGGATGCTATAACATATGATACATCAACAGTGAATTCCATCTGAGTACAGTGAAGTGCTTGGCAAAAGGATATGCTTTAACACAGCCAACTCGATAAAATTCATGGGCCCAGGTAGCCAAGGACCTCACTGATTCTTCAGCCTTACAACCTGAGGAACATACCTGCCAGAATCAGATGGCTGAAATTGTATGGAGACCAAATAAACAGAGGGACAAGACTCGAGCATTCTTTCAAGTCCCCAGCAACTCAACGGACTTAAGTAAAGGGATGGTCCGATTATTTTAACGTGTTTTTGTGCCTGCCTCATTCCTGGCTTGTACCACATGCCTAGACTGTGCTGGGCAGTAAGTGGGTGGCTGGAACAGAAGAAGAACAATCTTGGTGGGACATGTTCTAAATGCCCCTGAACAGGGGTGTGTTCTTTCAACCAATGTATTATGAAGGGAGTTTGACAAACATCTGTCACAGACTGTGGTGGGTTGAACCATGAGCCCAGCAGTTTTGAGAGTTTTGGGTCTTGGCTGAGACCTCAGCAGAGCTGCATGCTGCAATCTATGTAGTACCTGCATGCAAAACACAAGCTCAGTATATACTGATTGGTACCATTAGCTCCATTGTTAAGTACTGAATTCCAATAAAAACTGTGGTCAAAAGAATTGCAAAAACCCCAGACTTTTAAAAGAAACAAGCAAAGTCAACTTAAAGTAGTTTTCTGACATAAGCCCCTTAATTGCAATTATCCCATCTAAACTTCTCCAGACAGCCAAAAAGCTGTTTATAGAGATTTACAACACAAGAAGTGGTAAAGTTTCTCTTTCCAGAAGCCCTATCATCTGGCAAGAAGCAACTGAGCAGCCTGACAAAGAAGGCACCTCAGGCACTGCCAGCTTAGCCTGCGCTAACTTTGGTGGAAAAAAAAAGAGTAGAAGATCAGAGCTCCAAGGTGAAAGCTGCCAACACTTTCTTACCAGGGGGTAGAAAACCATATGAGCTTAAACACTTCATGTTCAATGACAGCTATGCCTCTAAACTGTTGGCACCACTGGTCCTTCAGGTTGCTGAAGTTAAACTACATTGGCATTGCCAGAAAGCAGCAGCAGTGCTTGCCAACCAGTCAGTCCCTGAGTAGGCTGATGAGATCCAGCACACACAGACACCACCACCGGCAGGAGCGAGGCTGCTGAATGAATGTGACACTACAAAGAGCAGTAATAAGGCCATAAAGAATAATTTCTCCTGTAATTTTAGGTAAATCCTGCAAAAGAAGAAAGGACTGAACGTATAAAATAGGTGTACATAGTGTGATTGAACAGCATTACTGAGCTACAAAGTTTTCATGCCAAAGGGATTTGAAATTTGCCCCAGATTCTGGGCTGGTACAGAACAGTCTGACCCCACAGTGGCACATCTTACTGGGCACTGGGCTCCTCAAACTTAAATCTAGATGGTTACTGTATTGTCGTCTGCTTTCTCTTGTCCACATTAAACATTAATATTTTCTCAAAAAGAATTTTTAAAATAATTTAAAAAGAATCATTTTAAGGCCAGAATTTAGCCTATAAATATTTTCAGGTGTTTCCCATCTCAGTCAGAGTCATCAACTCAAACAAAAAAAGCTGAGCAAGAAACATACCAAATGGATTCCTGCCTTAACACTACCTCCTGTGTTTATTATTGTAAAGGTAATCAAACACCAATGCAATAGAGAAGTTAATTAAAACATTAAGGTTCATAAATGTAAGATGATCCCCTTCTGATAATGCATTTTGATTTTAAAGACTCCATATTTACAAACCTGCTCTGAAACACTCCTATATTTTGATTTCAAAGCAGAAGTTTGTTACAGAGCTGAACTTTTCCAGCAGAGGAAACAAAAACCACCACCATACTCAACTGAAGATCTGGATATTGAGGGCTGATTTCCTAACTGACCTGCACTACCTGGAAGCACAACCCAACCCTTACTCATCTTGTAGTAAGGGCAGGATCCTGGAATAACCAATGCATTAACCCTGGAGTACCACATTACATCACAGACACAGCTCACAAGAGGAATCTTTAAACTTACTTAGTGGAGCACCACTGGGAATCTTCTATTAGCTATAGCATAAAACTATTAACTCTGTTCAGATACATCCTTGCAATATGCTAGAAGATTTTTCCAGAGAATATGGAGGACCAAGCCTTCACCATGCACCCTTTTTGGTGCAGAAAGGAGGTTTGAATTCATCCTGGTACCGCTTTTCTAAGAGGCCCTGAAAGAGCCTTCCCTAAATCATTCAAGGAAACTGCCAGGATTCACCAGGCCACAAACAGTAGTGACTGTTTTTCACATCAAAGAAATCAAACCGTCATTATAAGCATGAATCTTTGGATTTTATCAGTTGTTACTAAATCCCATTCTGCTTGACAGGAATGAGACCGACACACCCCCCAACCCAGGATCTTCCTCTGCCCCCAACTCTTTCCCATCCTGCATTGGCTTTTCCTGGGTTCTCCACTCTGTGCTTGAACCTGAGTGCCAAGGATGGTGTAATGGCTGCACTTTCTTTTCCAAGGCCGCGGTGCCAGGAACTAACGATATGTGAAATGTTCCATCCCTGCAGGTTTTCCTGCTCAAACATTTTCTAAATAAATAAATAATTAAAAACAACAGCGTGTGCCACATTCCAGCCCTGAATTCCCGGAGCAGCTCAGGTCCTTAAACTGAATAATTTGCCTCAGCTTGCGTATTGCAAAACCCATTCAGCAAAAGATTATGGGCCTTTAAGTGCCATCCAGGCCTGAAATATGACTCTAGGGCTTTAGGATGTCAGAATTGAGAATTGCTAGTGAATATTCTGTTCTGGCAATACTAAAACTACAGTTATTTAGCAATATGGGAGCAGGCAAATGGGGGCAGGGGAGAGAAAGAATCTGACAGAAAGGAAAGACTATAACTTAGCAGAAACAGAGGTGCAGTTTTCATACGTGGCTGCATGAATTCTTTATGGAATAAAATGCATTTGTGAATCAAAAAGCAGATGCAGATTTATATTCCCACTTAAATCTGCCAAAAGCCAGTAAATGAATACTGAGAGCTCATTTTAGTTCAGGAAACAATTTATGAGGACACGTAGGTGGGTGCAGGTACTCCACATGAACAGTCTCAAGGGGAATGAGCAGCTGCTTCTGCTCTTTATAACAAAGACTAAATAGACTAAACTGAAAATTAGCAACACCTCATTAAATGTAAAACCATCCACATATAAAGCAGCTAGAACTCAATCCTTAAAAAATTCAGAAGGTGCAGTATAACATGAAAGCCAAAGGAGCTTTTGTCATCCCATCACAAATTATTTAGGCTTAGTTTGTGGCATCAAGCCAAAGCTCAGAGATGGAGCAGTTGAGAGCCACTTTCCCCGGTAGAAGTTGCCTTCTGACCTCAGGTTTTTTAGCCCTCTTCAGCACTTCAAAACCTCCATCTCACATCCACAAGCCCTCACCTCCCTTCTTGGTACAAGTTTACCTCTGTACTGAGGAGATCTGTCCTATGGACTGTGTCCAGTCAGTGTTTCGGGATTATTAATAATTACAGCTATTTTCAAGAAAGTCTGGATGCTCCCAGGAAAGGTTGGCAATGCCTTTGAGGCTCCTTCTTTAAATGCTCCTCACTGGACCTCACCTCAGGCCCTCTAAATGCATCTATGTTCCTAACACAAACCAGCTGCATGTAAAGTAAAAATACCAAGAAGTCTGTGAGTATCTGCAGCTTCTGCTCTTCTAATGCCACCTCACCTTCTCTCCTCTTTCCTACCCACTAAGATAGGCACAATTACAGACAAGCCATGGGGACTCACATGACTATTTGCTCAAGTGAAGAGCCACGCAGAACTAGTACCTGTGCAGCATGAATGGGATGGAGTCTGAACTTCTTCTTGAGTTCCCTCCCATTATTTTTCACACCATAGAAAGATTTGGGTTGGAAGAGACATTTAAAAGTCACTTAGTCCATTCCCCCTGCAATGAGAGCAGGGACATCTTCAACTTTATCAAGTTGCTCAGAGCCCCATCGAGCCTCACCATGAACATTTTCAGGGATGGGGAATCCACCATCTGGGCAAGTTGGCCAGTGTTTCAGTACTCTCCTTCTAAAAATTTTCTTCCTCATATCTAGTTTGAAAAACACTCTTTTAGTTTAAGACTTTGATCCCCTGCCCTGTCACAACCAGCCATGTAAAAAAGTCTGTCCTTATCTTTCTCATAACTCCCCTTTATGAATATTTCCCTCATTTTATCTTTAAAGTATTTTAAGCACCAAATTAGAAGTTTCCATAGGAGAATGGGCAGTTTTCATTGCCCCCATTTTGGAGTCTCCAATCTAATAGATAATTGTGTGTCTAACTTCCAGTAACCTTTAAACACATATTTCTACCATCAGACCCTTCAGAGATGTCTTTGTTTGGGCTTGAGAACTTCAAGAGTTAGATTACTGTGAGGTTTGAAACCCTCAAGAAGCCCTTAAGCGTTTTTTTGTTTGTTTGTTTTTTGTTTTTTTTTTTCGTTTGGTTTTTTTTTTTTTTCCTTTGGTGTTTTGTGGTTTGGTTTTTTTTTTTTTTTTTGGTGTTCAAATCACAGTGGTTTCATCACACAGGAGATTAAGTGCTGACTGCCCAGTTCAGAGTTACATATGGCAACCAGGACCATATATTTGTCTTACAAAACACCAACCCCTCTCAAACACTTGGCACAGCAGAGATTGCTCTATGGTCTGATAGAGCTCTGCCAATAAACTGCTTGCTAATGCCAAGCTCTGATCTCTGGTTAGTGCCTGAGGGAGGTTGGTGCCAGGTAAGTCATCTTTGGTACTGTGCCATTTAGGTTTTCCTTGGAAAACCAATATCCAATCTCTCTGCTTTCCTTTAGATTGGAATTATAACACTAAATGGAACTTAACTCACAATTAAGAGACTTAGTCAGAAAAGACAAAAAACATACAACTATCAAGAAAAGCTATAACAGAGAATACATCAGGGTTTACATCTGATATTAAATTAATCTTCATAAGTAAAAGAACTGGTAACTCTTAATTTTATGTACTTATAAACAAGAAAGTAATTAAATTGGTTCAGTTCTGACTGTATAATTAAATTGAATGAGTAAAGAAGAAATCTTTCACTCAACTTTTCTGCATTACTGTTATTTTGAGTTTTCTTTCAAGTCACTACAACAGGTTTTTGAGAAGACTGGGGTTTTGACATTATTTCCTGACACTGATGCATCAAAGAAGTTAATAACCTATAAGAGGCATCAAGGGGAAGGTGCAACTTACAACCTGTGAGTCATTAGCAGCACCCTGAGGTGACAGAAAAAGCTAAAACAGTGTCAGCTCTCTTATGGAGCAGATCCAGGATACGCGAGTGAAACGTCCTCGTGTGAGACAACAGACTATGAATGTGTCTGCTAACAGCCCAAAAACAGAGCTGGAGACTCACATTGAGGCAGAAGGAAAGTTTCTCTGTAGCCCAAATACATCTCCACTGCACAAATTCTGCATTAACAGCATGCACCTAAACAGACACGATCAGAATTAAGGAGTAACCTAAAACCACCCCTTACATAAAACACAGGTAAAAAATTTTCTTCCGTTGCATTTTACCAGCAAATATTTCAGTTTAAACAAATACTGACAGATATTCAGGATTTGAGTTTCCAAATATTTAGGGATACAACTTCACTGAGCCCTGTGGTTAATGTTACGCAAGTCACCTATTGTATGATAATTCACCCAGCTGCTGGAGCGTGTGCAGGATGAGATGTTTCACTCATTACATTCACAAATAGCAAGGCCAGTGGGGACCATTACAGTCTGGGCTGACCTCCTGCATAAAACAGGCCATCAAATTCCAAATGGAATATAATTAGGGTTCTCAGGTCTAACTGATAACAGCAGCAAATGCCCCATGGAGACTTTAAAAATGTGTCAGGCAAATTTACACATTGAAGGTATGCTTTGATGTATGTCACTGAAACATCACCAGAGCTAAGCTCATTCATGCCCAGTAGATCCTGGAATTTTTTTTATTATTTTTAAAAAGCTGTTCCTGACAGTCTTCCTGCTTCAGGGAAAGCTGCAAGGACTCTTTATTGCTCTTGTCTTTTCTTCATATTTTTAAGCCCCTCTTCGGGCAATAGCCTAAGATATTTTTCTGGTTTTGTTATTTACTTGCCTGAAATGACTGTGAATATGATGCCTCAGGGTTCTTCAGGCTCTCCAAGGACAGAAACTGACACAGCATTTTTTATTTTTTAACCCTCACCAATATCAATAGCCTCAATCATGTTAGTTTTTCTTTCCTTTTTAATTACTTTTAGCTAAGCCGACTTGAAAAAAAAAGCCCTTCAATTAACCCTTACAAAGATATTTCAATTTTTATTAGTATTTAAACCATTGAATCACTTATGCCATCACCCAAATTGGCTGTGCTACATTTTTCTCCCCAGTGGAAAAATTATTCCTCGATAATCACTAGTGTCGTCAAATTACAATTCCATGGAGAGTCAGATCATATGAATATGCCAGTGAACATAGAATACTGCAAGATGAATGGCAAATTGCCCTGGACTTCCTGGGGTTTGAGTTTCTTATCTGTTTTGGTATATTTGGCTGTTTTAAGGTTTTTACCAATATTTTGTGGTTATTCACAGGAAGGTTGAAACTTCTTTCAGGAATTAACAACAGGGAAAAAGAGGTCTTACTCTTTTGGTACAAGCTTATTCTTCCACAGGGATACAACCGAAGTGCAACAGTGAGTAACAGCAATCTTCAGCCCTTTACCAGCAGGGGCCAAACCACAGCCTGAGCTCAGCCTAAATCCATATCCTGCCTCAGTGAACAGCTACTGAAAAACATTTTTCAGGGTAATCATAAGTTTTTGTAATTCTGAGCAGTAAGTGTGATATTTAGGTAAGTAATTTATGCAACAGCATCGTGAGACACGACACACGTGATATTTCCCCTGTGGAGGCACTGATGCTCTGGGCAAGAATGTGGAAACTGGTATAGAGAGTTGAAAGCAGCAAAGCCATGTGAATTATATTAGTTCCCATCCATTAAATATTCATGAACATGGTATGATATTCATTAATTTGGCACAGATCAAGCTACCCTGACTGACCAGCTTCAGACTTCTAGCCAAACAATTCTTACAGTTACACATTTTCCTAAATGTGATGGTGATTCATTTAAAGACTTGTTTTCAAAATGATACAGTTACTGAGACTTTATGTATCACATTTCAGCTTTGAAAACTTGGTGCCTTCCCTTCCCCCCTCCAAATCTGCCCTGGTTATGAACTCTAGGTGCTGTGGTTTATGGTGGCACTGCTGGGACACAGCTTCAATCAGGCTACAGTGGTGCTGTCAGGTGCTGCAACCAATTACCTAAAATGTAAATGTTTTAAGAAAGGCAGCACCTTTTGTCAGGACCAAAGTGATTTCCAGCCTTCAGTTCATAGCTTCAGAACCAGAAGCGCCTAACTCAAAAACATTAAACATACAGTAAAACCATCACATGTTGATTTACACATACATATTGACTAATGCTATCAGTGGAGTATTTACCTTAATCAATATTAAAAGATGCTACTAGTGATTTAAATGTGGAGTTGTCTCAAAGCAGTCAATAAATGTTTGCATTCATAAGCATATGATTATCTGTTAGCTGTTCGTTTCCCCCGCACAGTGAATGAATTTGGTAGGAACATTTTGCTACCAAACATCTTCCTATCTCCATTTATATCCCAGAGCCCATTTCTAAAACTAATGCCAAAGTATTTTATAATGCACGTGTACCTGTACAAGTCCTACATATGAAAAGCTTTTTGGGAATTATCACCTAGGTTATTTGGTGCTAATAATGAACAAACATAGAAATTGCAACAAGTTGTATCTAAGCAAAATTACTTTCCTGACGTGCAATGAGTGGGGGTTTCTGTTACAGGCTAACTCATCCCATCTCCAAAACCACTGCAATAAGCTGTAACTCTGAAGTTGCAGTAATTAATTTCAACCTCACCTTTTCCTTCCCTTCACAACAAACTCACTGTAATTCGCTCCTTCATTCAACTTCAATTCACTACCATTTCACTACGTTCCTATTTCTGTAATGCTCTTTTCCCTTTCATCATAAGTCTTATCTGAGCTACCAGCCACCATATTATTTGCACTTTGCAAGAGAAGGAGCAGATTTATGTTTATGTGGGCTGTGCCATCTAGTCAGCAAAGTAACTTTTAATTCTTAATCCAAACACCACTTGCATTTTGCAGCCTCAATTGCTGCACTGGACTATGAAAGTTTCAGACAGACTATTTCACCTGCAATAATTTACCAGGCAAATTGCATTGCTATTGTTTTCTACTACTTATTTAGTGTCTCATAGATAAGCTACAGTATTTCTAGAGAAAAGTATCTGCTTACTTTATGCATCTTCATATACTCCAGCGTAACCACAGCCTAAAGGCAAACAATGCCAAGCTGAACAAAGTCACTTTACTGTTCTAATAAAATTATTTGTATTGTTGCAGACTTGGCCAAAGCTTTGATTTGATGTGGCCTGCTTAGCTGCATTACACACACATCCACATTGCTAACAGATGTAGCTTATATGGTCAGTTCATAACAGCACAGCAGACCTACCATGGGAACTGACCTATTTTAGAAGGATTGAGGAAAAAAAAGTCTCCTCTCTCTTTTCTTGCCATTTCTTCAGCCTCGCTGGCAATAATGCTCAATGCCTCGCTTTTATCAGATTTCAGGTTCTCAGCCTGACCATGAGCATTGTCCCAGGTGCTACTAGGGAAATTGCTTTATCAGTATTCAAGAAAAACTCCAAGGAATGCTCAATGTTCCAATGTTATGCCCAAGATGCCATCTTGAAATTATGGTCTCTCCTGGAGCTTTAACCGGACAAGGAGTCACTGCCTCTCAAAGCATTCACTCCATCAACATGATCTGGGAGTTTTCTGACAAGACTTAGCCAGAAAAATGAAGCTTAAACAAACTATCTGGGATCATAAAACTTTTTCTTTTTTGAAGGCTTAGACACTGTGTGCATTAAAGTGACAAGATATCACATTTCTTCTAATACATTGCCACACCGCGATCCTCGCGTGAGCTCACTTTGAAGCCGTGGGAATCACAAGATTTGAATACACATTTTGTTTGTGGAGTTTTTTTGCTTTGGTTTTTGTTGCTGTTGTTTCTGACAGGCAAGAGACCATTTTCATATTCTATCAAGTCTTAAACTGCATAGGCATCTTCCTCCTTCTCAAACTTTCTCTCCTGGTCCTACCTTTTCATCTAAAAGATGCATTTTCTATTGCCTCAAAACAGGTTCCTTCTCTCAGGCTCCCTTTCCTGCTCTGGATCAGGGCTGCCTCAGCTGCAGCAGGAGGGGGCTGAGCATCAGACAGCACAGGACCAAGTGCATAAAGCTCTTCTATAACTGAAACTCTTGGAAGCAGCGAGGACGCCGACATGAGCAGTGGTATCGGGAACTTCAACTTTTTCTTAACCTAGTTTAACAAACCTCCTTGTTTCCCCTTGATTTAAGGGGCTATTATACACAGTAGCTTCTCAGATACATTAGCCTGCAAGTGAGGGTAGAGAGGATTGATAAATCACAAAAAATTAATTTAACGAGGGATAATTCACATAGGCAAGGGAAGCACATTCTTTGTGTGTCCTGAGGAGAACACAAAGTGAATACTTCATAAATCTTCAGAACATTTATGAATAAGGTTCTAACTTCAACAGATTTTACAACTCTAAAATAAAAAATATTTATACGTAATAGAATTAACTCTTGTAAAAGTAAGATTTACTTATTCATAAATTAGAATATCATTCCACCTGACATCACATTACTTGCAAATAAAACCAATTTCCTGCTCAACTACTGCGTAGCAGCAGTGCCCAAAAATGTTGTGTATTTATTACAGACAGAAGTTGTGTATATTATATAGCATAGTCAGCAACACAAATATTGTAGCCCAAACCTTGGCAAGACCCTCAGCTTAGCTTTGGAAGAGAAAATTGTATTTTTGCAATATCTTTAATAAGTAAACTTCACTCAGATCTCCTCGCCAGAGACTTGTCACTTGAAAATCTTTGGATCTTTCCTCACTTTTGAGCTAAAAAGCAGAGAAATCATCCACACTTAGCAAAGCACAAACCAAGAAAAACTAAATTACAGTTTAATTGGGTGCCTAGGTTAGATACTTGGCAACACACTGACAAATCTGAGGTCTGAATCTTCAACATCTATACACATCATGAAATCATTCTGCCAGTGGTATGGAGTGAAAAGTGACTATAAAATGGTCCCCATATCACAAAGGTAATAGCTGACAGCACAGCAGGTACTAAATCCAGTATTAACTACTTACTGCACGGTAGGGAATGGGCTAAAAATACCTTTTGAAGAGGAACAGCAAGTTCCAATCCCCTTATTGGGGCTTGACCAAAATCAAGATTTAGAAGACAACTGGGAAGGAATGGGGTGAGGAATTGAGTTTACTCTGATCATAAAGATCAACTCCAGAAATAATTTTGAGGGAGGAAACCCAAAGCAATTTTCCAGGTGATTGGGAAGAACATCTCTTCCTATTCAGCATAGAGACAGGCTCCTTCTGCAGTGCAGGCATGTAAACTAGGCACAGGGTTGTATTCCCAAACATCCCTTCAGGTGCTGCTCCTTTAGGCCTTACTAGCACATGTATGTACAGGGATACTCTCTCCTTTATTTGGAACCTGGCCCCCCACAAACTCAGCCACATGCTTGTGATTAGACATTAAAAATAATCCTTTTTGACCCCAGTGAAGCTACTCCATGGGTGAATCTTTGGGGATAGTCTGTAATCTGTTGCTGGCTTGCTCAGTCTCATTCCAGGAGATGTGGGAGTGGGAACTGGAAGACTTGGAAAGGGCAATTACAATTCTCAGTAGTCAAAAGGTCTTCTCTGTTGTTTTCAGTTGCCATAATTACTGTGGAAACATCTTGGGTAAATAAGAGTCAGATTCACAGGAACTGGCTTTTGCATGCAATGAGGTCATGAAGCCCATGGCATGTTCTGGAGCACCAAGCACAGTTTTGCTGAAGCACTGCTGAGCCACAGGATGTGGCTGCAGCTGCTCACACCCTTCTCTACTTCTGCCCCGAGTGAAAGTAAGGCCACATTTAGCCCAGATATCAGGTAGGGCCTCAAATTAGAGGAGATGGATTTGTTCTCTAGACAGAAGACTCCTTAATACAAAATAATATATGTGCACCCATTTATAACAGGTGTTTAATCTGTGACAGCTTTTCAGGCCAGTGGAAATTCTATAGCTTTCCTTCTTCCTTGTCACTGTTACAATATTTTTAAATGTTGTTTTTCTTTCCCCCATTAAAAGGAAAACATTTCTCAGAAGCAGTAGTGGGCTGCTAGGGCTATAAAACAAGTTTGCACAGACCTGTAACACGTTGAGCCACAAGACATGACAGGGTGTGTTTTATGGGGCAATTAATACTTGCCTTGGGATCACTGTGAGGTATGAAGCCCTGTCAAACACACCCTGGTATATCCAAATGCAAGCCGTAAAGCTGCATTTTGCTTCTTGAAAAATAATTGTGGAATTATCTTGTTGATTTTTAACTTGTCCCAGTTTAACAATGGAACCTTTCCTCCAGGAGCCATACTTGGAACAGAACAACAGCAAAAAGGAGCACTAACAGCAGAAGACACCAATTTCTAACCTATGTTTACGTTTGTGGTCTTGATTTTTTGGGTTAACATTGTCGTGTTTGCCAGTACAACCTTACTTCCCTAACCTCTCCTGTTGTGGATCTTATTCCACAGTTTTTTCTGGGTTCTAACAGATATTTCTCAGAGCATTTCCTATGTGCATCTCAGTGCCAGCATTTATACAAGTACAGGGCACAGGGTCACCACATTATCTGCAGTAGTTACAACCCTGTAAAATAGCTGGCCACGGTGTACATTCATATTTTATAGTCCTTACTTGAACATAGGCTTTAGCTGTTCCAGGGTTTGGAACAGGCAGCTGCAGTTTGGCTGGGGGTAATCCTAGAGAGCCTTCCTTCTCTCTGTAAAAGGGAACCAGGCTGTCAGGTTTATAAAGCACTTCAAGTCACGGTGTGTGCAGGCACAGCAGAATTTCTACAACTACTTCAAGTTTCCAGCAACAGTCTGGAATGGAATGCAGAAGATTATATAATTCATCTACAATAATGGAACTGTTTGTGGCAGACTGGGGCCCAAAACTAGGCTGGACATACCAGTTACCTGCTTGAGCCCCAGACCCCTCTGTTTTGAGATTAAGGTCAGCACTTCTTACCAAGGAGGTCCCGGATCTGCTCCTGTGACAGGCACAGAACCACTGCTCTGGGCTTTAACAAGTGAGACTCCACAGGTAGTAGCAAGCTTGCAAAGACAGAGCAAGTTTTCAGATAGAGATATTTGTCTCCATTAATCTGGCACCACTGCTCATGTCAAGGAATAGCAATGACTTTGATTTTTTGGATCCAATCAAAACATAAGACGTAGGCATAACAATACCAGTACTTTTCCATAACAAGTTAGCGTCTACATTCCTCCTGCATCCCATTAGATATCTTCACACGAACTAGAGATGACACACTGTGTAGTAAGGAGGTCAAAAACCTAAAGAAAACTATCCAAGAATATTGGAAACACTAGTGGCATTTGACATAATTTATTGCACTAAAGAATTGGGGAACAGGAAAAGGTTGATGTAGTAATAACATTAGCAGGAACTATAGTCCATGCAAGCCAGTGCTAAATAAAGTGCCAATCAATAGCTCTTTTATTAGTAGGTACAATCAATGTACAGCAGGCAGGCCTGGCCAATTAAGCTTATCGACTGACCAAAGAGTAGCAGGAAGCATTCTTTCCTCAGTTTTGTTTTCCTTTCTGTAAGTGAGAAATGAGCTCCAGTTTTATCACTGGATTCCCACCATGGCATCTCCAGGAGTTCCTGTAAAGTGGAAACGCTGACAAAAAGCAGGCTTGAGCTATCTTGGTATCCTTTAACCCAGGGTCAGCCACAAGAGCCAATATAGTCAAGAGTCACTTACAAAGTAAGTTTTTTTTCTAGTGACTGTATGAAGTTAAAATGTTGTTCTTCTAGATGAAGGAGAGAGAACTGTTAAAGGAAGAAAGCACAGTCCCTTAGCAATGCTTAACCATTAACAGTCCTGTATAACCCCAGGAAATTAAGCCTATTTGTTTCTAATTCCCATATGTACTGCCTGAAATTAGTAAACCTCCCGTGTGGAGCAACTCCCATCTCTTTTCTTAGAGGTAAAAAAAAAAAAAAAGAAAAAAAAAAAAGAAAAAATAGCCAAAAATATAGCTACAGTAAAAATTATACAGAATTTAAAGTCTCACATTGTAACGGCTGCTGAAAATAACAGGAGCTTTAATACTGACCTGTGACTAACTGTGCAGATGCAAATAGGATATTTATCCACACCACTACTCTCCCTTGCTGTTCTGATCCCCCCCTTCCTTCGTTATCTCTTTCAAAAGGAAAAAGTTAGAAACCAGATAAGATGTGGGTTCTCAGCATGATCAAATAAACACTGTGTGGTGGTCACCGGGAAAGAAAACACATTGTAGGAATGAATGGTAAAGATTACATTTTACAAAGAATCACATACAAAATTAGCAGCCCAGATGCCAATTTCCCATTGATGTCAGTTAGATGGGATTTCTGTGGCCTGGCTTCTCAGCAGGCAGAATGCTGCATCCACCCCTGCAGTCGGTCAGGATAGTTCTATCTGTGCCTTTAACTTACTGTTGGAATTCAACGAATACAGCATAGTTCACCAGGTTTATACCCTTAGGGTCTGGCACATTTAGGGTTTCACAGGTATTTGACACCTCAAAAAAGTCAGGGGAAGAGGAGGGAGATTCCCAGCATGTCTGACTACAGACACTACAGGACAGACCAGTTTTCAGCTTCCTGTCAGACAATTCCCCAGCTGTATCCAATTCAGAAAAATATTTTAGTAACCAGCAGAAGACACCTTTAGCATCAGTCAGACACTTTCCCTGCTAAAGCTACGGGTGAGCATCTCACTTCTTATGTTGATGTTGTTTACCATTTCCTTTTGCTTACATATGAAAACTTAACCTAGAAGATTTGAAAGAGCAAATCAAATAATTCTGCATCCTATCTAAATGTCACAAGGTTCAGTCTCTCCTGCTGCAACTCAAAACAGCTCTGACTGCATGGACTGCAACTCCACTGTGTGTTCCTGATCCTACTTTTAGCACCGTGGCCTCTGCCGAAATTCGTCATTCATCACGCAGAAGTTGCTTTTATTCACTAGTCAAAAATCAACTTAACACAGTAACTCATTTGCTTTCAGTTTTCCTTGCCTACATTTGTGAGACATTAAATACTGTAACTCCTGACCCACTATGTTATGACAGTTTAAGCTGAAAAACAAGGCAATGAATAAAGGGGAGGATAAAAATGCAAAGCACACATTTCCATTTCACTTTTTACATGACAGTTCATAGGAGTTTAGAGAAGACAAGGCAGGAGCTTATTTTGGACAGCAATAACAACCTTGAGGAATAGTATAAAGTAGCCCAATTTTTCAAAAGTGTTTCAGTCAATCCCTCTCGTTCAGCTTTCCAGGACCTCAAGAGGTTGCAGAGCTTCTAAAAACTGAATAGCACCAAAAGAGCTCAGAATTCAGGAAACTGAAGTTGGTCTTTGTTTCGGCATAGGGAAAAATTAGATCATCACTAAGGGTTAATCTGAATTCTGGTTTCCTACAAAATGCTTAATAAGACATTTGTGAGAACTTTGTGACAATTGTCAACACCAATTTAGTTTGCAAAGGTCTTTTATATCTAAATTCCTTTAGAGAGGGAAGAAGGAAAGAAGATCTTTGAACTTTCAGATTTTCTGTGTTTGTCTTCAGGTTTTTGTGAAGTCAACTCTGATTCTGGAGTATTGCTATTCTTTTGAGCCCATATCTTAGCTCAAAGCACCAGGACACTCACCCATAGTGCTCTGCTCTAATTCTTAGGTCAGCCAGAGCTCTCACACATTTGCATCTTTTTTTTTTATTTTAGGTTAAATTCTCCAGGCTAAACCTTGAAGCCTGACTAAAGGATTTAACCTTCTAACAGGCTGGGTGAAGTTACCTTTGCCAGCAAACAGAGGGTTTGTTAATAATGCTGAGCAAACTCAGTATGAAAGAGCACTAAAGGATTTGGGCTGATTTTTTCTGAATTGGTGAGAGGGCCCTCAAATGTACCCCACATCATGGCCAGAAATGCCTTCTGGACTCCCATTCAGAAATCTGCCCTTTTGTCAGAAAGAACATGTTCCTGCTAAAATGCAGGACTACACTCTCAACACAGTGTCAACTAGAGTCTGTAAAGATACACACTACAAATCCCACTCAGCTGTTCAGAAGAATCCTTGTTGAAATTGCATCTTTGTGAATCTACTTTAGGGTTAAAAAAAAAAAAAATCCAAACAAAAAACCCTATACAACCGAGAGATCTTCAAGAAATAAGAACTTCACATGGAGGCAACTTCTGTGAGGATGGAAGGTGGAGCCTGCAAGGAAGCTCACCACTCTTCCTCCTACTGTTTTACATGCTCTGTGTCTCTTCCACTGTTATGTTCCCTTCTGAACCGCACAACAGATGGGAGCAGTTGGTTTTTAAAAGGTTTTTATTTTCTGATTTCAATTTTTCATGTGTCTTTTGAATTTGGCACAATACCATTCTCTAGTCAAGAGGAGACATTGTGTTAAGCTTAATTATCAAAGGCTGAAACCCAGCAAGCAATCAATCATTTAGTGACACACTCATGCTTTCACTGATTTGAAAAAATATTTTTGTGTGGCTATTGAGAAAAGAAAAACTGTCAGAGACAAAAACAGAATCCCTCACTTTGCAGCATATCAAAATATCAAGACTGTGGGGAGATGAGTGAAGAATGTTCATTTGTTTTTTCTGAAACTAAATCCAACTCTTTTTGGCATGTGAGCCCGGAAGTTGTGTAAGATGTATTTTAGTGTAAACATGATCTTTCTGTTGAGGTTTGCCTTATAATTGAGGCTGAACAGTCACAAAACTTGTTTCTAAATGACTTTTCTAAAGAGTCAGGGTTACTTTGTCCTCTAATTTTCTTAGGTCTTTCTAACCCCCCCCTCTTTCTTTCTTTTTTTTTTTTTTTTTTTTTTTTTTTACTGCCAGATAAGTGCTCTGGCAGCTGCATTCCTGGGGAACACTGACATCCAGTGGAGAGCTGGGGTCATCCCCAGAGCCCACGCAATGGCCCCCAAGTCAGCATCTCCCCCCAGGACTCTGACGGCTGTAGGAGATGCCTTGAATTACAAACTCTGAGCCTCAGCTGCAGATAGCAGCACAGTTCAGCAGCAACAGCCTGAGTGACCTTCAGCTGTAATAGTTATTTTGTCTGCTAAATTCTTGTAAAGGTGATCACATTCCTGGCCACATTATTTCCAGTGGTTTACTTGTAAAGCTCAGATGTGGGTTGGTTTTTGGGTTTTTTTTTTTTGTTGTTTGTTTGTTTCTTTTTCAGTTGAGGAAATGTTGAAAGAAAAATCTCTTGTATCCACTGACCAGCAACTACACCATGCTTGCTTCTGCTTTTTCGGGGATACAGGATAACAAGTTCCATGTGTTTAAACAGCACTGTATTTCAAATGATAGTATACAGTCAACAGTTAACACTGTTTTTCTTCGGATAAACTTCGGAGTCTCTGTGAGGTCACTCTGGTGTTATCACCTAGTATAAAGACATCTGATATCACTAGCCTGACCCCAATCACCATGTAGATTCATTTGCAAGCTTATTCAAAAACCTAACCAAATAAAATCATCAGGCCAAACTTGGTCTGCAAAACAGGTTCTTGAAACCTATATAAAAGTGGAATTGTCTCCTTGTTCCTTTGCAGTAGCACCACAGATCCGTACTTTTCATTCTCCTTTTTATACACTGCATTGTTGAGGAACATGATAGATCCTGCTACAGCAAAGGACTACAAAAAGTACACTGCTGGTACCATTGCCTCACAATCAGGGTAAACTCAAGCTTGAAGAAAAACCAGTTGTGCTGCAAGCTACAACCAAGAACCCTTTTTCACAGGTAAACGGTTGAGGTTTCTAAGCTGGTTTTCTTTCTGCACTGCATTCCAGTACAAAGCTTCAAAACATGTCATCCTTCCATCTCCAAAAGGGACAGAGTCACCCCATTAAAACTGCAAGGCTAACTACAGGCCTGAGTCATCAGGGACTAGATTTTTTTCTGAGTTCCACAGAAGGAACATAAACCTGGGACTCCCATGTCCCAGGGGACATCATTGCAGCTACTTTGGGTGAACAGTCCCATTTTGCAAATCCCTTTCTTATTTTATATCCAACACACTCTCAGACAGATCCATTTTCACAAAAGCTGCTTCACTGCATCAGTATTTCCAAAAGCATCGTTTATCAAAAGTTTCCAACCAGCTCCAATTGACTGTATTTACCTTTTGACCAAGAAACAAGCCACACTGTGCGCTTTTTTTCACATTATGTAATTTTAAACCAACTCCAAAAGGTTGTTGTAAAAACCCTCCAGATTTACATGGGTAAAAATGAGATCAAGTTGTGTCGTGTGCTTCTTGGCTTGCCGTAGTACAAGTAACAGCGCAGTTATATCCTCTGCATCCCACACTGAGAAAGCATATGCTCCAAATGGTTTCCTTCAGTGCTTCCCTATCAAGAGCAATACTTCAGGACAGCCTAACCACTATCACATTTGCTTCAAAAGGATTTGTGAATGTACTTAAAACTAGCAGCAGGGAGTGGAGACACTTTGGAAGGATGTACCAAACCCAACGTTAAGCCAAGCCACTGCTCGAGCACTTTCCACAGCTGGGACCAGAGAACATGGCAAACAATCGACCTTTGTCTTCCAAAAGGAAGAGTCCCTGCTCCAGAGATGAATAGGAGACACCTGTTCACTCATGAAGGTATGACAATAAAAACCATAAATCTCCCACAAACCTTACACTATTTTAATCTATTTTTCAAAAGAATACAGAAAGATTTGAGTGCTACGACAAAGTGTTGCTTTTCTCCCTGTAACAAGGCTGGCTAGTTCTGTCTTATTAAGGCAGGATATCTCCTTACTGCCTGATTTTTGATACTCAGGTCAAGTAATGAAAAAAAACCCTTTTTATTAAAAAATAGGTTCTCAGTGCATCCTTTCAAAGGAAATAATAGTGGATGGCTCTCACTTCTCCAGCTAACAAACTATGCGGTTTCTTTTATGAGCTAAATGAAAGGAACATACAAAATAATCATTATGGATTTGTATGAAATTACTGGGTATGGAATGCAGTAAATCCCCAAACAAGCTTTAACTATAGCCTGTAAGGTATAATCATCAGGTAAAACTGGAGACTATCTTTTTGTAAGATGGAGCAGAAACCTAATATTTTATCGGAAACCTTGATTTATGTTTAATAGCTCTGCTACCTACTAAAAAAGATCTTGTATTAGCAAATGGGTACAGATCCAGTCCATTAGCTTAGGACAACTGAAAAACTCAAGGGTTTTGTGAACTAATGCAATAAAATATCATTAAATACTGTAGCATGACAAGACAGACAGAAGGTTTGAGTTGAAAGTCAGGAGAAGTGTTTGAAATGAAGTAAAATGTACAATAGATATGTTTAGGTACATCTGGCTTACATTTGCAGTAGGTCGTCAGAGGACCTTAGTGTCTGTGATGTAAATGAATAACAGAGCCCTCAACAATTTAACTGTCATCAGTATAAATGCTTTAACTGGCACAGTAAAGCAAAGCTCTGGGCCTCTTTCTAAATCTCCATAAGCTCCTGGTCTGAATTATAAACTGGGGCTGCATTACCTGAAGATGAAAGCAACCAGGTCAATTCACTTAAAACCAGAGAATTACCACTGCAAAGCTGTGATGAGCAGCTAAGGAGCATGTGTGTGCCTATGTGCGGTTGTGTTTGTAATGTACAGTTTCACAGAGACAAGAGGAACCTCTGGCTGCTCAGCGATTCAAAACCCAGATTCAAAGGTTTGGTGGGAAGGAAGGTAACCATTTCATTTTCAACTTGCTGAAGTTCCCAAACAGTCAGGCTAAAGAATTAAATCTCCATTAAGACAAGGTACACTACTGCAAGGAAAAAGAGTTGCTTCTATGTAAGCTTCTCTAAGCTTACTGCTTGCAAACACTTCCTTATCAGGCAGCACCATCCCATTGAAGAAGTCTGGCTACAGAAGCTCTAACACTGACTTAAATGACTTTTATCAAATCCTCTCTCCCCTTCAGCACACTTCCTCCATCTTTTTTCAACCTTTTGATCACCAGTTTTGGGAAGCAGGAATTATCACTCCATGTACTGTCGCATACACAGCACAACACCAGCACGGATCCCAAATCACAGTGCACCCTATAACCAACAGCAGCCAAGTATAACTCCCCTCCACTCACCTCACTTACCTTTGTCACTCATTTCAAAACCACTGATCCCACACAACTGTCCAACAGTAAAGAGGGTGACAAAACCCAAACAGATTTCACTTCTTTGACATTTTTTGGGGTTAGATGTACTGAAGAGTGTTTGGGCAACTAAAGGCAGTTAAGCTTAGAAACATGTGAAGGCAGATTGATCACGTTTACTGTGATGTGACCAAGTTAGCATATTGTCACCATAACCTTCTGGGCTCAAGATGAAATTGTTTCCCTCCCCTCCAACAAACACAAAAGATGCTCACTTTTATAATAAATTCCAAACAAATTAATGGATTCCAACATGCATCATCAAATTTATATTTCCTCCTCCACAGAGTCCTACCCCTGTAAGTAATCCTTAAAATTCGTCATGAAGCTTTCAAAACAATTTATGCAAACAAACATCAAGCAGAGCTATTTGTATTGGCAGCACATTTCACTTAACAACCTACAACAAGGAACAGATGGTCTGAGCTCTGGAAACAGCTACAAAGAAAACAGTAGGAGCAAGTCCATCAGAAGCACTTTTTTCCCCCAATTTTGTGAAGATTACAGACTTGTTCTTGTTTATTTCTTTGATTAGGCTGTTATTTTATGTACTCATGAATCCTTTCCTTGCATTTCATGGAACAAATCCACCAGAAGCACATTCCCCGACTGTGTATAGTTACAGAAGCACTGCTTTAAGGACTGAACTATCTGTTCCTCAGTGATCCAGCGCACTCTAAAGTGGCAGGGAAGAAAGGAAAACAAAATGCAGATGTTGTACAAGGGATTGACAAATTTAAGGCAAACCCTCTTAACAGTTCATAGTTCTCTTTATCCCTTTGCCCATCCCTTCAGTTCCAGTACTAAAACAAGCAAAAGCAGATGCTTTACACAGTCACATCAATTACAGATCACTTAGTGCTATTACTAGTCTTGTAAGATGTGATGGTCTCCTGCTTCCCCATTTCTAAGGGGACTTTCATCTCTTGAAGATGAATTACAAGAGGCTCAGCCCAAGCAGAATGCTGTGGCACAAGGAAAGAGGCAGCAGGACAAGTAATACCTACAGCACAACAATCAGGGGATACACTACCTGAAAAACTTTGTTCATGCCCACATCAGAACCAGAATACTGTTCAAGAAACAAGAAGGCCACAACTGCTTGGGAGGCAATCTAACAAGCAAACATCAGTAACAGTTACTCTGATGAAACAAAAATACCCCAATGATATTCTTTAATGGAAATATGTTTTTCCTGTATCAAAATAAGTAAGAGGAAAAGGTTTTTACAAGAAGTAAACACACCTTTAAAAAGAAAAGAGGTCTATCCCTGATCATAATTTCTTATTACTACCACCATCACGTCAGGTCTACTGGTATCGGTGCTTCCTTCACAAGAATTCATATGAATTCATCTGCAAATACTCTCACCTAGACCTGGATTTTATTTGAGTAATATTAGGGACAGCCAATGTAGATATCAGCCCACCAGCCAAAAACACTCCCTTGGGGGTAAATTAGCACCCTAGAGTTACACAGGGATGAAGAGGGACCATGATGTTAAAAGAAAAAATAAACAAGGAATGAAGGACTTGTGACCATAGAGACAATCACGACATCTCGAAGCAACACACACACAAAAAAAAGCCTTTCTGAAGGGCATTAAGCTGGGTGGAGACAGAGGTCGGTTTGGAGGGGTTCAGCTTTGAGAACTGAAACCATTTCAGTTTCAGTGGAACAAAATCAAGGACAAAGCAGACCAAACTGACAGCTTAATAGGACCTTCGAGTATGACAGTTGAATAAACTTTGTTCCACACAGCACTATAATTTCAGTTCTCATACTCCTGTTAGAGGAGCAGTTTTATATCAGGATGACTACAAAGCTCTTTCCACTGGCCACCTTGGTGAGCTGTGATTGCCAGTCCTTACATACCATAAATGTCTTTTGCTGGAGCCCTTCACAGAGCAAGTGACCAGAACACTACTGAGGAACAAAATCAAAAACATCAGAACCACTCTCTTCCTTATTGCCTTTTTTTTTACGTGTGTGTGTGTATATATATATATATATATGTTCTTCCATCACAGATTCAAGCTTTTCTTTTTGGGTGAAATAAAGGTAGATGCTGCAGCAAAAGCCCAGGCAGCCAACATATATACTTTCAGTGTTGCTTTTCCCATTACTCATCTAACAGTAGGAAGAAGAAAGCAAACTCAAGCAGATGATAAAGCCAAACTAACAGTGCTGTTGAGCAAAAGGTGTCTCAGGAGAACGGCTGGAGGAGTACCTGGACAAACTTTGCCATGTAGGCATTGTTCCTAGGTTTTACATGCAAAGTAAAAAAGAAAACACAAAAGTTGATTTTTCAGGATTTGAACTGTCTGACTGCAGTTTAAACCAATTTGAGAGTAGGTACAACTCTTAGTTCACCATCTGACCCTGTAACACGATACCCAAACTGAGCAAACAGTTTGAAGTTCACTTCAGATTTCTTCATTTGGAGGATTACGATGAAGCATTTCCTGAGATGTCACGATTTAAACAGTTAATGGCATGTGACAACCAAGTGCTTTTACATTTTACATCTAAAGTTGCAAACACTTGGCCGCTCCCCCAAGCAGAGAAATGTGTAGCAGTCCCAAGAGCTTGACATCTGGGGCCCCATCAGACTCTGCTTTTCCTTTTTCACTGGATGCAACCAGGAGCTCGTCACTGCAAGTGGAAAAACCCCTTCTTTACAAATGCCTCTCGGCAAGGGGCTGTGGGGGTGCAGTGGGACCACAGAGGAGGCAGAGAGACTATGACTGCCCATAGCACACTTACATACCACGCCTGGCTCACCCTGACCTCAAAAATAAGCTGGTTAATGCCTTTTCCCACTCACTTTTTTCATACCGTGCATGTGGAATGACACGAAAAACACCCACCAAATCACAAGACAAGGCAGGATTTCAAAGGCACAAGTGGAAGTAGATGCCCAGACATTCTGGCCATCATCAGGTAAAAAGCTGCCATTTCACACATTACCCGCCCAGGTTTCCCCAGCACCTCCACAGGCTGGAGCTCAGCAAGGCCATTGTGTTCTCCAGAGGACAAGCCTTTATGGGTCAGAGTCCTTTCTAGAGAAGGCTACAAGTTCTGGAGACATTGAAAAGCATGTGTATGTATCATGTATAGACACAAAAACAAAAATCAAACTTCACTGACAACCAGTGAAGTTTTGATTCAGTGTAATCTCTGTTTTAGTTTGAAAACTTGCCTGTGTACTTTTAAATCCACAGTATAGTTTCTGAACTACTCTGACCCAAAGTATCACCCCTAATTACTCCATGATACTAAGCAAGAGGCATCACAACACATACAAAATCATCAGAATCCAGCTGCTGAGCACCAGCACTAACCCATACCCTGACAGTGCTTCTAGGTTTTGCTGAGAACAACAGAGGCAGAACTATCCTTAAGCAGAGTTGAAAAAATCAAAATGCTTGCTATTAAGCTTCAAGTTTCCTCCTACTGGAAAAATGCTGTTTCAGCTGAATTTAGTAGAATTACAGGAGCTGATTAGGTTAACCACTGACTGTGTTTCCTGGAGGGCATTTGAGACTATGCTCTGACCTAAATTATTTAATCTTGATCCACATTTGAACCATTTAATTTTAAGCTCCACATATCTCTGAGAAACACAGAAATGTAATACAAACTTCAGAGCAGCTTTCAAATTTGAGAGGTAGCAAGGGATAGGCCACAAACACAATTCCTCCCAGCCATTCAGGGCAGCAAGAAATAAAGCCTTGCTGCTCCTGCTCTGAGTGGAAAACTTTGTCAGAGTAGGTTGTATAGGAAGGGGACAGGGGTTGATGGCAGCTGGGCACAAGCTGCCTGTTTTGCAGCCAACCCTTGAGCTTCAGGACCCAAGCAAAATTTCTGGCCAAAGGAGAGAAGAAGGAGCCCAGGCAGGCTCAGGAATCACTCTCTGCATGTGAACCCCTGAACAACCTGGCTCCTCCCTGCCCAGGAGAGGGACTAGACTGAGGGTCCCTGCCCTGTCCTGAGTTATTTAGACTTAGCTGGACTTGAGCATCGACTCTCCAGACTGCACCATAAAGCCTGGCCCCAAGATGTTTCCCAATAAAAGCATTATTAAAAGAATTCCAATTACTTTGCTTTGGGATGTTATTCGTCAGACTGAAGGAGACCAGCCACATTGTGTCAATTATAATGAACCTATTAGCCTAGAAAGGATAAAATATTGATCAGCTTGCTCACACCCCCCCACAGCTTGCTCAGTAGAAGCATCAGATGAAAATACTTCAACCTTTGCATGAAAGGGATTTTTAAACAGCACATGAAGTCTGCAAGAGTATTCCTAAACTGCCCAACACAGGAGCATGAAAAACTATTTACTGTATCTCATAAGGTGTTCAGCAAGGTACTAGAACTGCGTGGCTGTCCTAGCAGGACACCTCATAGAGCTAATCAGCCCAGGGGGGAAGCAACATTTAGTAATTCAGGCCAAACAGCCCTACACCTCATCTGGAAACGCAGGGATGCTTTCACAGAAGGTTCAGATGGTTTTCAACTACTCAACACTGTGCCACATACCTTAAAAAATGGAATTGCTTAATTTATCTCAGGACTCAGCTCAGCACAGGACAGTTTAGTTCCGATATTTTACTGCCAACAGCACACAAGAGAAGTCCAGTTAAAGTGTAACAGTGAGGGCAGTATAAGCTTAGCAGCAACGCAGAAAGAAGACTGAATGAGATGCTGCTGCACGTCCCCAACAAGCTTTAGACACGTCTTCTCCTCCACTCCCAGACACAGGAGTAACATTTATGACCTCTGGCTGCAGTCAGTGAATGGTGAGAGGGTTCACCTGGGCAGCACTATCTCATCCCAGCTTCCCCTTCCTGACAGGATGCCAAAGTATCCCAAAACCGACAACCTGTGCACAGGCCCCCTCCACTCTGGTGCCATTACAGGCTGGTTTTAATTACACCCTGGGCAACACAGCATAAATCCCAAATACACTGAACCTATTTCAGTAAGGGACAGTAATTTTCAGTCTTCCCTCCACAGCCTATAACCTCAGCTGAGCAATTCTGAAAAAGCCATGTCCTGCTGAAGCAGCCAAGCCCTCTCCCATACACTCCTGACCTACAGATATGCTTAATATGTTAATTTTTGTTTTGGTTTCAGAACAAAACCTGCTTTTAAATAAAATTTTAACAGATTCTAAACCAGAAACACTGCACTCCCCTGAGGCATTAAAAAATGCAAACTGAAGACTTCCCATGTGTCGGGGTTATTACTTATTTCCTTCTAAAAACAGAAGAAGTGTTGCAACAGTTGTAATGCTCCAGCTCACTAGGCCAAAAAGATGTTTTCTTTCTGCACACTCATTAACCATAGTGTGGAACTCAATAACTGTTCTAATTTCCTACCTTAAATGTTTTTCTTCCCACCAGTTTTCATTTTATGCTTTACATTTACATAGGGCTACACTCCACCACTTACCTTGAGAGTCTAGGTGCTGTCAAACATAATAAAAGGAAAGGAAAAGTTTCTGGAATCACAGAAACTTTAGTGTTGAAAATTTTAATTTAATTTCTAGAAATGACTTTATCACTCAAAGATTTCTTTGTCAGCCACAAATGAGAAACTGATAGGCTTTGAAGGCAAGTAAACGTTTTTTTAGCCAAATCTCTCAAGTAAATATTTATGTTAGATATAATAATAGATGTTATTTCACACCAAAAATTAAATATTAGCTAGTTATTAAATGTGGTGCAATGCTAAGAAACTCTTGGGCACTGTTGCCCACAGTTGGTGCACTTTATTGAGGACAGCTGAGCTCCAGGACAGTTCCTGAGCCTCAGCTCCAAACCCAGAGCATCAGTAAAGCTGCTGTCATGGCCTCAGGAGTCCTCAGTTGAGCCCAGATCAAGGACACACTTGCTCTGTGACACAGGGAGGAATCACCATGCCTGGCTTTCACTGCTTTTGTAAAATGCTCTTGCCTTCAGGGCCAAAACGCTGTTTTGTCTCCAGTTTGCACAGACACAGAGCCTGGGAAGATAGAAGAGGGTCCAGCCTGGGAAACAGAGGGGACAGGACACTCCATGATCTGGGTAGTGCAGCAGCTTCCCCAGCTCAAAGGCACCGGATTTTGTGTGCCCCTCCACAGGTAACACCCTCTGTGTTAATTTCTAATAATATACCAATATTTACATGCTTGATGCAGAGCAGAGACAAATATTGCATTGTATATAACCATCCCAAATCCAGGCAAAGCAGCACAAGCTTCCAAAGTAAGTGGTCTGCTCAGAGGGGGCTCTAGCACAGGGCCCCCTCCCACTCCAGCCCCACTGCAGGGCCAGGCAGGCTGGAGCTGCTCTGCCCAACTCCACTGTGGCACAGGCACAGCACCAGCTCCACCAGCACCCTCACACCCTGCAGGAGGGGATAGGGCAGAAGCAGATGTAAACGCTACCTTTTTTTCCTCTAAGTATCTTATTTGGCTAATTGCACAATCACAAGAGGGCTTCAAAGCATGCCAAAGAGGGGGATAATGACACTTCATGGGTGAAAAGGCCTTTCATTTCTCCTTTTCCTCTAATAACCACTGATGATGGACCATTATCCTACCATGTTTCCCTGCCTTGTTGTGTCTTAATGCACATATTTAACAAGATTACTTATGAGAATAGCACAGGAGATGTCTAATAAGGCAAGATCATTAATTTTGAAAGTACCGCTTTATCTCTTATTACTGCAACATTTTTGCCTGCTGCCTTGGCAGAGCACAAGGGCTGTAAACCAGCAGGGCTGGACAGTGGGATTCCTTTACTCCACTTGGAGCTGCTTCACTGCATGTTGTCACAATACTCTGTTTATGGCACGTTGTAAAGGCTGTTTTGGATAGGGCACTTGTAAGTCACTCCAAAATGGCAGAAAAGAAAGGGAAAGCTTGGCTGCAAGAGCCTAAGCAGGAGAGGGAAGGGATAAAGGAAACACACTTGGTATCGTCCACGCCCCTAGCACAATGCAAATACCCAGGCTGGTGAATGGAGCTGGGGTCCATTTCCTAACTCTGGGGGGACCCAGATGGCCAGAGAGCCTGGAAACACAACAAAAGTTGGTGGCAATCAGTCAGCACAGAGCCACACTTCGGCCCAGGCTTGTGGTTGCCCATGAGCAACCCCACTGACCTCAAAGGTGCTCAAAACCAGAACTCAAACACACCTCTCTAAGACAGAACGAACATAACCATCTGTCCTTTCAAATCTGGGGGCCAAGCAGCAGCCCTGCTGCAGTTCCTGCTAGAAAGGAGCACAAAATCCCACCAGCAAGAAACACGGCACTGCACAGTCAACCAGACAAGTTATTTAAGCAAGAAATGCCTGCACAATCTCCTCTCACTCCTGAAGCGCCATCAGTTTTGGAGACCTTCTTAGTAAGATGATGCAACTCCAAAAGCACATTAAATCACAGATTAGCAAGGTGAAAAATAAGGTACATTCTTACTATTGGCAGACCACCATAATATTGTTCTGTGTTCGTCAAGATAACAAAACAGAGTAAAGTTTCTCAATTACAAAATTAAGCCAGAATTCTAGCATGAAGGGGCTTAGGAATAGTGGTGCGTTTCACTATCTATCTACCCATGAAGAATACAAGCACACATTTTCAAAAGAAAGACACAGCCACAGTATGCTAAATACAATAAGTATTAATTAAATCATTATTAACAATCAAAATCTAATTTCTTTCTGTCACTTTCTGATATCTTAACTAAAGGCATATTTGCAATACTATTATAACGAGTCACAGTTTGAGCAATAGAGCTGCTTGCAATAATTCAGAAACATGTACACTTTCATATGAATATATCATGCCTAACTAATGAGATTGCTCATTTCATAACTTCAGTTCCATTTTTATTATTTCATAAAACTGGAAGTCCTTATCCATTTTATGAAAAACACCTTTGTGAAATTCATTAAATAAGCATAAAAAATTCATTAAACAAGTGAATTGCATTCATGGCTGCTTTGATGCAAATGCCCTTTAAGCAATGTAAAACTCCATATTGATTTAACCTTTCATGTTCTGATATTTCCATGTGGAGATATATATATATATATATATAAAAATCTTTATTCAAGGAATGAAATTAAGTGCTGATCCCTTGATCTCCAGCCAGGGTGAGGTAGATTGGTCAATTTAAATAGTCACTACTGATCAGCAAACAGCTGAGTTCGTATTAAAACAGAGCACTAGTATTTCTGTATGTCTTTGCTGGCAAATAAATACACATATAATATACTGGGCCAAATCAATATGATGACTGAAGTCTTTCCTGTAGCAGAAAGTCAACCCAATATTGGCTAAGTCCTGCAGGACTAGTTATAACATGGTCATGCTGGTCAAGCAAAAGGTAGAAGAGCTTCTCCTGAGTACCTGATGAGGTTTAGCTGCTTGTTCTCACTGCCATTAAAGCTGCTGCAAACGAGCAGCCAAGAAGCCAAGGTCTGTCAGAACCTGACTTGATGCATGAGGTGGAACTGTCAAACTGGAGGATCAGCTCAGTTTTCTTGGGATTACTTTGCATCCCTTTGGTGGTTGCAACAGCCACTTGTCTCGCTTACCAACTTTAAACACCACTAAAGCCACAACCCTCTCCCAGTACTTGTGGCAGCATGAAAGAAATCACTAATCCCTAGTCCAATAGTCATTCTCTTCTATGTTTCCAATGCATTGTATGACAAAGAAGGTCATGTTGGAAAGGTGCAACTGCAACAAATATATCCACCTGCTGCTCAAGATGGGCACCTGATCAGACATGGAACTGTCATAGAATAAAATACTTTCACTCCTCCAGTCATCAAAACCATACCTGCCAATGAGAAGCAACAGTTTCCTACAGGGCTTATAATACTCTAACTGCAGCAAGCTAAGAGACATGCAGTGCATTCCAGACTAACCATGCCCAAAGCTGGGGGTCACGCTGGATGTGAGCAGTATAAGGCACCGACATCCTGCCCCACCACAAATACCATTCTTGAAGGGGAGGGCAACATACCAGCCTTACATCTTCCCAAGGTCCATGTTTCAATTGTGCCATTCCTGAATCAACTCTTCTACAGCCCTTCCATGCCTCATTTTCCTTCCCAGCTGCCTCTCCTGCATACTTCCTTCTCCTGCAGCTCATTTGTCTCCAGCAAACTGAGCCAGAAACAACCTTATTTCCATTTCTAACCATTTAAATTATAAACAATAATTTTTACACACCAAAACAGGTCTTTAATTCTCATGTTTCCCTCCAAAGTACACCCAGACATCCTCATTCTCAGTAAGCCAAGCCAAACAAAACAAATCAAGTCTCTAGGCAAAGCTTTCCAGCAGTTAAAAATAAGCTCCAGCATATTGAAATAAACTTCAAAAAAGGGAAAAATTTAAAAAATTGGAAAACATATTTAAAGTATCATTATTTTTAAAACTCTTCCCAATTTTTAACCAATGTCCCAGAAGATGCTTCTTCAAAAAAAAAAGTCACAACACTTTCCTTTTTTCCCAGAGAAAAAGAGAAGGCATCACATTGAAAATAAGCTTTATAATAAAGGAGTTTCAGTCTTAAAACCCAGAAATAGAGCTGCTCCCAGTTCTGTCATCATAACAGTGAACAAAAAAAAAAAAAAAAAAAAAGATGAAAACATCATCGCTTCCCATTTCCATGGCTCCCGACTCCCCGACACTCACTGCTCCTCAGCTGGCTTCTCCCACCCCAAAGGGCATCTGTGATTGAACAAGCCCAAAATAGCACTTGAAGCCATTTAACTTAATCATTATTAGGTTTTTGTTCAGACCTCCCTTGACACCATTGGCCAACAATAGGGCCCCCAGGTACCCTGCAGATTCTCAAGCATCAACAGTCTTGAAAGGGCACATTTCCACCTACGGCAAGATTTAAAACTGGCTTTGTAATAATTAAAAAAAAAAAAAAAAAAAAAGGAAGGTGATAAAAACCTTAGGAGCTTTTTTTCCACAATTACTAATTTAACAGGCAAACTATGTTTTATTGATAGATCCAATAGTAAATTTGCCTTCCGTACACACTGCTGCTGATGCCTAAAATAAGATGTGCAAGAAGAGATAATCTTGTGCCTAAGGCTTGTTTTGGATAACACAAAACAATTCAACCAAGAGCTCTTCGGTAGAGCCCTGCTCTGCAAGGGCTGCCCCTTGCCTTTCTGCTTCAGAAAAGGAGCTCAGCATTTCTGTGCACATGCTGCCATCAGCCTCCCCACTCAGGTGGGCACAAACTCACACGAGTGTCAGTCCTGCAGGTTTAGTCGGAAATTAGATTTTAATTTAAGAAAATAATTGGTCTGACAGCGCCATGACTTCCAAAATTTGGCTGCCTGCATGCTACTGGAAATAGAGGTATAGACTACAGAGAGCCTGCACCACAAGCAGCTCATTCATCTGGAGCAATATTACTTGGCAGGGATATAAAATTATTCTGTATATTTTGGAAAAAAATATTATCCTTAAATTTTGCAGGTGAATGAGCATATCTGGGGTGCCTTGAGGTCAGCAGGACAATTCCAGCTGAAATTCTGACCCAGGAGCTTCCAATACCTCTGACTTATGCAATCATCGTGCTGAAACATCACACCTTGGTCAAACAGGGATGTTGCCACAGATACCAGCAACTTTCCCTCATCACACACACAACTGCATCCCAACTGCACAGTCCCAGCTCAGCTGTCCATGGGAAGTTATTGCAGCTGCAAATAACCAGGGTGCTATTAATCTGCTTTCTGCAGCCTTTCCCTTGCATTTAAATCAGTTTCACTTAAAAAAAAAAAAAAACACGTTTGTTTTAGCTAGGCTAACTAGTCAGTGATGTGTTTGGCTGGAAACCTGTTATGTTTTGCTACTTTATCATGTTGCTATTTCCATGTTCAAAAGCTAGTTAAATTATTTACGCTACACTTCATATATTGTGTACAACACTTGCCTTGACACGAACAGCAGCAACTGCAAAGCCAGTTTACTTGAGCCAGCGCTTCAGAATAACAGAGTGCTCTGCTTTGCAGGGAATGACCCATTCAAAGCCTCAGCCCTCATGCCTCCAAAGGAAAAAAAAAAAAAAAAAAAAATCAAGAGCCATGCAGACATGGATTGGCTTCAAAGTCTCAGACAGCAATGTTAATTTAATTCTGGAAAAATATTACAAAACACAGAGTACAAAAGGAATAAGCTGAGCATTAGCTCAGTGCAAGAGCCAAGCTGCATCTAAAATTCACTGTGAATGATAAATTGCTTTCAGCCAATAACACCCAACATTATTTTAAAATGTATATTATAGAACATGTACTTCAAGAAGCTCTGTGAATATTTTATTATACCATCCTAATCATTTACACTGTGTGATATACATCTCATTGTAGTTGCACTCCCTTTTAAGGTACAGTTTGATTTCCTCCCTATCGTTTTATTTATTTAATCACAACTCAGTTGAATTACCATTTCTTTACTCATCAGCAGCCAAATTGGGCATAGAGTTGAAGAGCCTTGAAAACTCTAGAAGTACTTCTGTGGCCAGGAAAACAAACCACCACAGGTATCTCAGAAGCCTAAAATCACACTCTAGTGACCATCCCTCACCAAGAGAGCACACAGACCTCCAATCTCGCTGTTCTGCAACGTCACCCAGCAGCATTTAAAGAAAACACAATTTCTTTAAATATGAGGGAGCAGTGCTGCAGCAGGGTGGGTTTCCTACAGGTCTGCTGATGCAAAAGCTAGCACACTCTTTTCCTGAGACCCACTAGATCAAGCCTTTACTGATGCTTTTCCCCTGTGAAAAACCAACAGCCACCTCTGCAAACTGGAGTATGGTTTTTCAGTGCCACCTCACTTTCCACAACATTCCAACTGACTCTGGCATTTACCCACTAAAGCAAGGGCCATGTACAGTGACACATATGGCAATAAACACCACACACACACTCCTAGATGATTCCAAGCAATGGTTATCTCTAGCAGATCCTATGTTGCCTCCCTAGGATACCACTGGAAAACAGCACGGTGCTGTACAGACACGCACTGCAACACAGCTTGTGCCTAAGGAGTTCACAGCTTTACTTCCCTGCTATGTATTTTGGTATATTGAAAGCAATAACTTGTAAATACAGCAGACCTGGGGTCACTGGCTGGGGAAGGAGATTATAAACACAATCTTTTGGTATAAAATATTACTACACTTTCCATATTGATCAGTAAGCCCAGGAGCTGCCAAATGCCTTACTGTATATTATTATTAAAATTCAGTTAAGAGGCATTTTACTGAATCAGGTCAGGGCCTGAGCGTTCCCTCCAGTTCAAGCCTTGATATTGCACAGATCTTGTGAATTAAGTCATAGATATCAAGAAACATTACAAGTCAAATCAATATTTTATAGCCTTCTCACATACCCTAGTCTGAAACTCTATCAGCATGGTGTTCTGCACAGAAGGATTTGCAGGAGCTAAAATAATTTACACTAATAAGGCACTGACCCACGCATTCCTTAATGATCATTTAGTTTTGGCAATACTTCTGACTGCTATTGAGCTGCTTGGGAGTTGTGGGGGTTTTTTCAGCAGAAAACTCCTACATCAGATTAAGGACATGAGCAGTAACCTAACCACAGGGCTCAGCTTTGTTCCATGTAAATTCATTCCCATTATATAAACGGCTAAATTAAGAAATGAGGTATTTAAAACAAAGAGGTTAAAACAGAGCCACAAATATACAAATAAACATAATAGAAATTCTTAATTCCATTTCTTGCCTTGTTTGCTTATTGAAGTGCCATATGTTGCTGCAAGTGCTATGAAAATATCATAAGATCGTAATTATAAGGTTTGTTGAATTATAAAGAAGCCACTTATTTACATTTAAATATGAAGAGTGGTAATTGAAATGTCACATGTTTCTCTGTTCTTGACTCCAGAAAAATATTTATCTACCAACAGCTTGATGTGCTTTCAACAATGGCCTGGATTCATGAAAGGGACTGTTACTGATATCACTCTCTGCTTTTATTTATTTCTCCCTTCTGATTTACAAACTCAAGCAGGGGCTCCTGCAGTGCTCAGGCACTGACGTAGGAATGAAGACACTGCAACGCAAACAGGATTGTTACTAAGTTAGTGTTCCATAATTCTTAGACCTGTCGATATTGGAAGCCCTGTGATAGTTTTAGGAAATCAATTTTAAATTGACCTCATTGAACTGATGCAAAAACCAACTGTGGATGCGTTTCAACTGATTAGCTCTTGTTTAAGTCCAATAGCAAGCAAATTCAAGTCAAGACAATGTTAAGTACACACAGAGAGCATTACAAGAGTACAAAATGAAAATTGCAGTAATTGAACCAGGGTCTTTAAGGGGAAAAGGCATCCAGAGAAGCCTCACCGAAGGCTCTTCAGCCCTGGACAAATTCTGCCATGCCAAACCCACCTATAAATGAGACCTGAAGCTTGACCCTCCTTACAACACCACAAGGGTCAGCAGAAAGCCTCCAACAGGTTCAATTCCACTAAGCAAGCTTAAAAGAAGAACAAGAGCCCAAAGCAGAGGAAAGCAGCAGGCCCTGAACAGCAGGTTGCTCAGACCCACATAGCAATGAGCAGGACACCCAGGGAGGCAGAAAGCGGCCTTTGGAACACTCACTTCTTAAAAGATTTACCACCACCTGTCCTGGGAAAGGCTCTTGAGAAAAAAACCCAAACCAGCAAAACTTGAGCCTGGGCCTTCTCAAAGGAAGTTTAGTGTTTCCTTGCAGGGAGCCAGAAACCCTCTTCCCCCAGAGGCATGCCCCAAATCGTGTCTCTGGCTGTCATGGAGAGCAGAGAGAAGCTTGCAGGACTAAACGTGGCATCAAAGAAACAGAGCTCTCACATTTAACTTTCTTGGTAAAAAACAAACCAACAAACCAAAAAGTGTTTTGCATAACCTCAAAACAGACAAAGATTTTGCAAGTGATTTTTGCTGTCAAGTGTTTTTCTTTTTTTTTGTTAGATATTAATAATTCTTATCATGCAAGGATGAAGTTTGGGCTTTTCTTTTATTGGTCTCTCTCCAAAAGGGCTCTTTCACTGCACCACCTGAGAACCAAGGCTATTTTAACAAGTCTGTTTTAATAGCTAAACACTCCACTTATGAGTTAATGGTAGAGCTTTCACTTAACAGAAGCAGTTCTAGGCTAATGCTAAACCAGTGAATCCCAGTCACCTGCTCTGCTTCCCTCTACCTGTCCAAAAACACTCCTTGTTTTCTGGTTTAATAATTAAGTGTACCAAAGCCTTTACTGAAGACTATGAAAACAAATTTACGGGCTGACTGGAGTTTAGTGAGAACAGGTAACATTTGCAGGGAAGCACTCAGGAGAGGAGGGGAAAAAAAAATATTCGGGGGCAGTCACAACTTGTATCAAAACACAAACAGAAATCTTCAAAGTCATCACATCAAAGACCAGCAGAGATGGGTCCCTGCTGGATTGTGTCACTCGGTTTGTGGCAGAGCACACACACCACGGCGGCAGGAACGGCCAACACCCAAGAGTGAGAACAGCATCTCCAAAGCAATGGGTCAGTAAACAGCGTAATGAAATGTGACAGTAACTTCATTTGTAAAATATACACTAAAGCTATCAGGGCAGAAATGCTAATAGCAAGGGCAATATTTGCATAATTACACTGACTTGCAGGCTCTGGTCTTAAATTGACCTAACAAGGTCTCTTACTGATGCAAACCGCAGTGGGCTGTGCTGTTACGAGACGGCACCGTGCCCTGGGCCTCGGCTGCTCCCCATGCCAGGCCACACAGCCTGTGACAGAGCCAAGAGATTTCCACTGCTGGGGCTCCAGGAACACACCAGTGTTACACTCAGCGTAAATGACCAGGGCTGGCTTATGAAGGATACTGGGTTTTAAACTGTCTGCATTTCTTTCATGTCAAAGATGTGCCAGATGATCACTGTTACCCCTCATTCTCTAAGCTCCAACCAAGCAGCTGCACTTCATCATTGTACTACACAGGCTAGGCTGGAAGAACAAATATGGGGCAAATTAATAGCACAAAAGGAGTACAAGTACAGACTACACTGATGTTATCTTAAAAAAAAAAAAAAACAAACACAAAACAACACCAAAACCACCATCCTTGGGCACAGAAAGAACATTCTTCCCACATGAGTTTGAACCGTTCTCTGTGGAGTTCATTCGTTATGTCTATAAACAACATAGTTTTTTACTAGGCTTTTTTAGTCATTCATAAAGGAATTAATTTTATATTTATTAAACAGAACAATAATGTTTTGTTCACATTGTGGAGATTTTTTTCCACACGTTTAACTTTGCTTGCTACTGCTCAGGGCTTATTTGGCACACATGACCAAACCAAAGACACAGAGGTGACAAGAGACAGCCACTGCAGTCATGGTGCAACCCAGCTCCGAACTGGGCACATCCAATCTGGATCCTGGGAGAGCAACACACACAATCCTGCACACAAATCTGCAAACGAGAGCCACCTGGCCAGAGTGGGGCAGATTGAACGAGGCTGTTTCCCACCTGTGCCCACAGCTGCAATGCCCAGGACCCCTTGCAGGCTCGTCCCTCCCCAGCACACCACACAGGGGAGGCAATTAGTTAAACACTGCAGTGAAAGCCCGATGGAAAGAGGCTGAATAAGTATTTAGGCTCAACATAAGAGCACACGTAAAACAATCTATGGGGCAAAATTTTTACTGAATATTCTTACACAGTTAAGAGACACAGAAAACAACAAGAAGCACAAGAAAGCCAAGCAAGGACCTCACAGCAAGGCTATTCCAACACTGCTGACTGCCCACTGCACATTTGCTCAGGCTTTTGCTAGTTCTGCATAATCAAAGAGGCACTGGGAGCTGATGCATGAGGAACAAACTGAGCAGAGGAGCAAGTGTTTGTCCATCTTTTAGGGCTCAGCCCTTGGGACCCTGCACTATGATGTGCAATTGAAGCTTTGGAGATGCAGCACTTTCCAATATCACTCCACTGCCCCCAGTGAGGGGCCCAGGCCCAAGCAGACTACCACAGCAACAGGAGTTGGTACATCTAACCTTCCACCCTCAGCAGCAGCCAGTGAGACACATACAAATCTCTTCTCCACCACTACCACCAATACAGATCTCTGGTGGTAAACCCACCCACTCCAAGAAGTCAATAAAAAAACCCAACAAAATAGCTACAGTAGATATAAGCCCTCCCCTGGTGGATATTCAAACATCAGACCACATCATCTTCATATTAAACTCTTTCTTGAAAATAATAAACACTGCAGATTTCCATTCCGTCTTTGTTACATTTTAGTATTCTTTGCTTCATTGCCCATTTACAAATCATGAAGAATTCATAGATGAATAATGGACTGAGAATAATATCCGTACATGTATATATATAAAAACATAAAACTCAGCACAAGCCAGGAAAAGGATAAGCTCTTCCTAGGAACAGTAAATTAAAGACTAAAGTAATAAAATTGTAATTAAAAAATCAAACCAATGTTGTTAAGTGTCTAAAATTCTTTTCAGTGGCTCTGCTAAGCAGTCATTATTCTGTTCCACAATAGAGAATATCATTTCATTACCCATAGAGCCTCCTCATGATATATAAATTAATTATTTTCTGGAGGTTTCCCCATTGTCTCTAGAGAATTTACTACACATTAAATTTAGCTCCTGTGTCTCCTCCCAGATGATATGCTACTCCAGCTACATGTTGCTCTGTGCCTTGACCAAGGATGTAGGTACCTCCAGCCTCTGCTACTGAGCTGTTCTCCAGCCTCAGAAAAAACACCTTCCATCTTTGCACCCCCTGTACCCACCTCTCTTTCCCCCTGCCCAGGAAGACCCCTGGCAGGTGCTGCCTCTCCCAGGGCACTCCCCCGACCCAGCACAAGTGGACAACAAGAAAAAAGGGGATACACCCCATTCCTCACTCACCTCGGACAGTGCATCCTGCAGCCACGCACCTCATGCTCCTTCTTCCAGCCACTCTTCGTCCTAAAACACAGCCCAGCTCCTACCACCAACCACACCCACACCCTCCTCCTGCTCCAGGTGTAACAAATCCACCTAATGAAGATCGCAGAGGAGCACTTCTTTCTTGTCCTAAATTGGAGCTGCAACGACTCGCAGCAGCGGGCAATTTCCAATCAAACTATGAGGGAGCAGCAGACACTCAGACACACCTGTGGCTGCAATCATCCACATCACCACTGCATTTTGACATTATTTATAAAATCCACATTATTTATAATATGTGATGAATCCTCCAAAGCATATGACTGAGGTTTTTACTCAACCCCACTTGGGAGACCAGTTTCTGACCCTCCTCCTTCAGTCTTTTCAGTCACCTCCACAACAGGCCTGGTGAAAATGTTATCTACAGTTTGGTTTTAACTTTAAAAAAAAAGTTTGTTAACTTTTTTTAAAAAAAAGTTCATTGATGATTATTACTTCCTAGTAGAAATAATGGTGCCTTCTCATTGTAAAAGTATATCAGTGAAAACATATACCCTTTTATGAGTTAAACTGTTTGGAATAACTTCTAAACAATTACTCAACTCCCCTGAAATTTCTTTCGTGGGATAGAAAATTATCTGGATTCCTGTATCGAAATTATCTGGATTTCTCATTAGTTCTCTGGATTATACATTTCTCAAAAACTCACTCTTTACAGATTAAAGAGAGAAAGGGAAGTTAGAAAGGACACAATATAAAAAAAGATCAGTAAAGAAAAATATTTTAAATATTAATGACCAAAGGGGAAATGGAAACACATTAAAGGCAAATGTGAGAGCTTTTAAATATGTTATTAAAATTGATTTATAAATGAGACTCTTCTTTAACCACGTGCTTTAGCCTTCACTACTTATTTCCTTCTGCTGTCTCTCCAAGCATTGGTGTCACCAACCAAAGCACTAAGGAAAGATATCCAAAAAATATTTAGGCTGCCAACAACTACGGGTTGTTAACAGGGAAACATAATTATATTAACAATCTCAGAGAATGAGATGAGAAGTCACCTATTTTCGAGTGCTGCAAAACCTTGCAGGACATCTGTTTCAGGTGAGACTGAGGCTGCTCTGCTCACCCCACTGCCCAGAGCCACCCCACAGGCCCTCATGGGAACAGGGGGAAGGAAGGACTGCTCAAGTCCCCAAATGCAGCCACTAATTTCTTACAAAGGCAGAAAAAGACATTTGCCATTTCTGATGTCCTCACCCTCCCTCTGCACAGAAATGATGCTCCTCACCCGCCTGGCTGCACACGGGCCCCAGCCGGGCTCTGAGGGCTGATCCACATGCAGGGCAAACCAGATCAGTGTTTCCACTGAAAAGTGTCTGCAGGCTGATGGTGAAGGACTGGAGAAGGCTGTCCTGTGCAGCCTGGATGTGAACCCGTATGCAGCACACTGCATGCTGCAAGCCCCTTCCTTCCTTCTGCACCAGACCCCACACGAATTACCCCAGGAGCCTGCATTTTCGGGATGTACCTTCTGGAGCTTTTCAGCTTTGAAAACACTTTCAGTGATGCAACACAGGGCCAGGACAGCAGACTGCAGATCACTGACTCTGGTGTTTCAGGGCCCAAGCTGCTGCACCCTTCTGAGCAGCACCTGGCACAGGGTGCATCACACACCCAGCAAGGCGTAGCATGTGAAGCCATGTGACTCCTGGGTCACATTTTATTAAAGGACACAGTAGCAGATGCGTATTGCACAAACAGCCCAATTAACATAACCAAAATTGTGGAAACTATCCTTGAAAGGAACAAATTTTGTGCACTAATTTGTGTAAATGGACAGTAAAAAGGTGCGTATAAGAGTATATGATTAAGAAATTTAATTTAGCTTAGATGTGAAAAATGTTTTATTGTAAACCTGCTATCCATCACAAACCACCAAAAAATGATAGGCAAAGACTCCAAACAGAAACATAAAACATCACTGGGAACTACAGATCTTGTAAGTTGGACTTTGTGGTGAAAATGGTCCACAAAACTCCTTCTGCATGTCCTCATAAGATCCTTTTTATAGCAGGTTATGAATCATCACATGATATCTTTAAATGGATGATCAATACTATATTTTCCCATAAAACGTTTGGTTTGAAATCCGATTTTAAGTGCATTAGAGTTTTTGTGCACTGAATGAGTGAGTGTCATAATAAATTGTCATCAAATATGAAGGAAATATAGCTTAGATTAATTGCCATATTTATTTATGAGTCTATAAAATACATTGTGAAAGTCCTGGCACATTTTTGGGATACCAGCTTGAACTCTCAAGCAAGTTAAAAGCATTAAATGAGACTGGAAGTAGATTTATTATTGGAATGTTTTTAATTGCAGTTTCAACCAGACACAGGTATTAGAATGGCTGTGCCCTTAATGGCCATCTCATGTGTTTTTTCTTTAAAAATGATATACTTTCCATATTTTTATTGATTTCATAAGATTTATTGTAGATTAGTGCTGCTTGTGTGTGAAACTGCAAGTGGTCCCAGCTTCCCCAGAGTAGCGGGATGCAGATGGCCCATCACCACAGCCACTCCTCCCCAGTGCTCCCCCCAGCCCTCAGCACAGCCTGAAACACTGGTGAAAGGAAAGACCAGAGAAAAACCTGAATTACCTGAAGGAGACCAGCAGAAGAGTCCTCAGCGAACTACCAAGAGGGTCCTGTTCTGCACCCATTTCTACAAATGCAAAATGGAGTTAATTCAGACAGGATTTGGAGGTGGAGTCCAGCTGAGCCCCTTCTTTACTCGAATGTTAAGTAATGAAGAGGCTCAAGGACACCTGTTTTGATGGGGTGGGACTAACTGTCTTGTGTTAAGTATTTTCTGGTTTTGGAAAAAGTTATAAACTCTTTGTGTTTCTAATGTACAAAAAAAAACAACTGAGGTTTTGTAAATTACAAATGAAAGTAAGTAAGAAAGTTCTGATATTCATGTTTAATAGTGCACAGAAGTTGGTGAAGAACACCAATTTCTTGGAAGAGAAGGCATGGTTGCATGTAACTAGCACACTAATTTAAAAATAAATCCTGGAAATTATAGCAAGCAGACTAAGTAATGGAATAAAACTGTCATTCACTGCCACAGAACAAAAAAAATTACAAACTATACCTAAGGTGATATTAAATTAAAAACCTTCAGCTTGGCAGCCAAATAATTCCTTCACACCAACTGTGCATGAGCCAATGCAAAGGCCATGAAAGCAAAAACACAACTTGATGGTTACTGGTGAACCCTGCTCAAGATGTGTCAGACCAGCAACAGCCTTGTCATACATACACAAACACACACACAAAAATTAAAAATTATTCTATTGATTTTACTGGAAAGTGAATCCACTGAGGGATCAGCCTAAATGAAAGCTGTGACACTGCCCTGAGTCTCCCAGCAAAAGTCAACCCATATCTCAGCAAAGCACAAACAAATTCTCAGAGGTGAAGTTCTCATGAGTTTTATGTAGGTGTATCTTCACCAGATGAACTCATACTTTATAGAATAATCTACAATAATCTGAGGAAAGCTAGTACAGAAGTGTTGGACTACTCTGATGCAAAGAACTCTGACAAAAGTATTTCCTCCTTAGCCAAGTATGTTTTCACAAGTCACAATGATCATAAGTTAGTAATGGCCCCAGATCCAAGGGAAAAGACCACCCCAGTGCATGAGGAATATTCATTTCCAGCTTCCACCCACTTGGCTGCCTCTTGGCACAGAATGGTCCAGATTAAAGCCCTGAGTCCAGCCATCCTTCAACTCCAGTAACACTCAAGCCCAACTGTCAATTTTGCAGCCATATCCTAAAAACTTAATCACAGCAAACACAGTGATGATCTGAGATTCAGCAAACACATCAGTCATTATTAAAGTGATGCTGGGAGTCAAGTGGAGCTGCCAGTCCTTGGAGAAGAGGTGGGAGGGTGAGGTGGCAAGGTGAGGCCATCACAGAGGACTGATAGGAAGAAGCAGATCACTGTCACACGAAGGAGCCCATGGAGTGGTGCTTAGGGATCCCTGAAAATATTATTACTACCCTTGTCTGTCTCTGATCTAATTTCAAAACGATATTTTAAATGGTTCTCATTTAGCCATCCACCTCAATCAGAGGGCTTAGAGAAGCAACGCAAAGGTCCATCCATTTGCTTCACTTTTCACATAACAAACTTGGGTAGCTTCTTAGATTAATGAGCCTATATACATAACTCTCCAGAAATCCCCTCTCAGAAGAAAAGTGTCCAAAGGCAAGTTATTCCTGATGTATTTCAAATGTGACAAACACAAAAAGCTATTTTCAGGTTTAGCCTTTGGCTGACAAGGTACCAACTGTTACCTCAGCAATTATACCTCACCCCCTTAACCAGTGTATGGCCCTCACCTCACTGTGCCAGCCCTCCCTGCTGTCCTGAAGACAATCTTTCTATTTTCTGCTTGCAGGTTAAGCAGTTAAAAAGCTTTATCTTCAACAAGATATTAATCTTAATATTGTCCTAATATGTTTCATCTTTTTCTGCCTCTCATGCAGAAATCAGTTTTGACAATAGCCACTAAGATAAGGACAGTAACCAGCAAGCTTCACAATAAGCCATCATATACACTATTTTAGTTTGTCAAAACAATCAGTGTTCATTTTGGCTTTATTCAGTTAAATCTGCAGTGACTGATCAGTATAAATTATGTATTAGGCTGCCCAGCTGTACTTGTTTATTCATGCATGGACTTGAAGAATTTTCATTTTCTCAGTACAAAAAAAGCAACAGCCAAAAAAATCCCCCTGTATTCTAAAATATAAAGACACTTTCTTCTCAGCCACATTTCTGCTACGTGGTTTTGAAGCTGCTTTCTTCTTACTCTGCTTATTTCAATTAATCTATTATTTCATTTGCAGTTATTGGCAGCTGCATTTGCATCGGTAGGAAGCACGTACTGTTACTTTCACCCTTTGCAATTACCTCCTAAGCAAAGCAATATCAGAGCTAAACCAAATGATGTTGATTTTAAAAGCATCAAAAATCACATTGTTGGCTGCATTTGAACTCCTGCCTCGCTTCAAGAAGAACTACTTGCAGAAATGTTTACACTTAAGCCTCACAGTCCTCTTTTTCAAGAACAAAAGTTTGTGAATCAAGAGAGATCATATTCTGGTGTTGTTCATGTTTATAGTCACACAGTCCTCGCTAGGATGCCTGGGTGAAAGCAATGTACATTGTGGGGGTGGGATGATACACTTGTATGCAGGGAGAGAGATGACACAGGTTTAGAGAAAGGAAAGAAAAATCTGCAGTGACCATGCACAGCATCACTTACGCTTCTCTGAGACATGGTGTATGAGCAGAATGGAAATCAGGCTGTTGAAGCTGATTTCCTGTGATTAAATATTGGCAAATTGCACACTCCAAACTAAAGGTACCCTCTGCAAAGCCAGGTTCAAGAACCTGTTAACAGAAGGTTTATGCCAATATTTACAAATCACAGAAAGATGTTTTGGCAGCTTTGACATGCAGAGTACAGTTGCTCAGTCACAGACAGGGAGATTGAATGGTAGCAGTGCTCAGAAGAACACAAAGAGCCAGAGTTTGTGTCCTCCTGAAGAGCTGGGGAGCACAGTAGAACTTGTATTTGTTAATGGGAATGCCATTCAATCTCCTGGATTTTAAGAGGAATCAAAGGAGTCACCTAGGTGGCTCTTGGGCATATCTAGAAGTATGCTGCTGAAATATCTCCATAGGGCAGAGTGCTCCATGTGGAGAGAGCTGGGTTGGAAAAGGCCATCTCCCAAAGCTGGGCTCAGCTACAACGTACCTGACAGGTAACAAAATAGCTTTCACGTTGATTGTGCACAATGAAGATTGGCAAACACAATGTTTGCACTGATATGCAATATCTCTGTTATGAAAGTGCTTTTGCACAGAGAATTTTGCCCTGTTTTCGATGGCCACAGTGCTCATCGCTTCAGTGAGGAGCTGGGAGACCTGCATGCAACCCGCCAGCACAAATAGTGCCAGCGACAGCTCCCTTGGGCTCTGAGCACAGGCAGGATGAGCACACAGCTACCCTGTTGTTTCTTCCATCAAACAACATAAAGAACGGTCTTGTGAAAAGACTAAATTTTGCTGAATTAAGTGCTTTAGAACAAGTGGTTTTATTACTTTATAATTAACATAATTTCCCCCATAGGGATTCTTGCAATTAAATAATTAGCAGTAATGTTACCCAAAGGTGTTTTTTAATGAATTTTCTTAAGTTATTGCCCCCGCTAACAACAACTGACACGGCTCGGGTTTACATCGCTCGAGCGCTCCGTCTCGCCAGGCTGCGGGCGACGTTAGAGGGCTGTCACAGGCGGCCCTGAGCTCCGGGCCGCTCCGCTCATCCCGGCGGGGCGGACACGGCTCGGGCGCCCCGCGGGCAGCTCCGGTCTCCCCGCGACCCCGACGGCGCGGGCGGCGCGCTCCGCTCCTGTGCTGTCCGAGGAGCAGCCCCGCGAGTGCCCAGCTCCGGCACGGGCCGCTGTGCCGGGGCACGCTGCGGGTCCTCCCAGCGAGGGGGGAAAGGGGCCGCCCCGGTCGGGGCGCGGAGCGGAGCAGCCCCCGGGCCGGGCCGGGCCCGCCGCGCATCGCTCGCGGATCGGCAGCGCCACCCGTCGGGAGCGGGGCGGCGGCGGAGCGGAGCCGCTCCGGCGGGGCGGGCATGGGCACGGCGGGAGGGGCTGCCCGCCCTCCGCGGGACGCGGCCCCCGCTGTGTTCGGGGCACGCCGGGCCACCCCGGGCCGGCGGAAAGTTGTGGGGGTTTTTTTCTTGGTTTTCTTTTTCTTCATGGACTGCCACTGGCAGGGCATCGGCAGCCGGCCCGGGAGCGCCGCGGCAGCCCCCGGCTCGGGGCGGGGGGGGAATCCCCGTTTACCTCCCGGTGATCTCCCCTCAAAGGCAAATTCGCGATATGTAAGTCGCTGGTTAAACAAGGGCATTTCCAGTTGTTAATTGATGCAATTACGCCGTGGCGGTAACGGGCCGGTCGGGCTGCAGGCAGCCAGCCATCCATCACCGCCCCGCTGACCTGCCACCGCCCCGGCCCCCCCCGCTCCCGGAGGGACCATCACGGAGCTAAGGGAGAAGAAGGGACGCCCCGCTCAGCACTCCTTCGGGAAGTGGGCTTCGTCTTTCTGTCCCGGCGCCAGCCGTGCCCTGCCCAGGCAGGCAGAGAGGTCCGACCCCGCTCCCGAGGCCGCCGCGACGGGCAGGGCAGCCAGGGCGGGGAACACGGCTCAGCGGCTCCCACGCAGAACCGGGGCCGCGTCGTACAGCAGCGCCCGGCCCTGCGGATGGGCGCGGGGGCACCGGGAAGGGCCGGGGGTGCTGCGCCGGCCGGGCCGGCACCGAGAGCTCCTGCCCCGGCTGCTCTCAGGCCGCCTGCCCTGCGCTGGTCCTCCCCGCGGCGGGCCTAGGGCAGGGGCCACGCTGCAGCTGGTGGGTGCCGCGATGTCCCCACTTGATGTTTATTCCCCTAAGACAAATTTGGATTGCGTATAAAAAAGGAGAGAAAGGGAAAAGAGACCAACCGCAAGGCACCCCCAGTCCCGCCTTTGACGTGCATCACAGCACAACATTAAACCAACATGGAACAAGTGGCGAGAGCGGGCGCGGGGCGCTGCCTGCTCCTGCCCGCCGCTGCCTGCTGCTGCCGGCAGGGCCGTGACGTCACCCCGCTCCTCGCCCACCGATGAACGCTAAAGACCTATAGAGCAGAAAATAATACAACAAGCAAGCTCCGTATCTTGCAAGCCCTACGTGATTTTCCCCCCCTCTTTGAAAAAGCCCCTTTGCACCTAAACTCTCTATACATGTGGGGTGGCTTTTTAAACTCCCGCTATACAAACACATCTATTAAGAGCGATGGGAAGTGGGGGGTAGCCTATTTTTTTAATCCAGGCACCAACCTCCCCCCCCCCACCGCCTCAGATGTCTGGCTGCTTTTCTTAAGTGCAATCATCTATAATTGAGAAAAAAAAAAAAAAAAAAAAGCCATACGTGGAAATGTGTGTGTGAGAAGGTGCATCTTGAAGCAGGGTTTAGTTACAATCGATCTTGGGGGGAAAATATTGCCTATGGTCCAAAAATAAGGAGCAACTATGTCCTTCTCTCAGTTCGGATACCCCTACAGCACCACTTCACAGGTAAGGCGAGTGAGCAGCACTCACTTTTGTTTAGATTCTGCTGCTGCTGTCCAGATGTCTTGTCCCCCCCTCCCTTTTTATCTTCCCTTTCCCTTACTTAGAATATTTTTTTAAAAGGGCACATCTGGAGCCTTTTTTTAAAAAATGTGCGTGTGTGTTTATGTCTCGTTTGTGTTGTGTTAGGCTTAAAACAAATAACTCGCAGTGTGCACAGCAAAGGCGTGTAGGAAACCGGTAATTCCCCCTCCTCCCCACCCTCCACCGTTCAGTTTTAAGTGCAACAAACAAATAAAAAAACATAAATCCCGGTTACGGCCGCTTTCCGAGCCCGCGGAGATGTCCCGCGGAGCTGCCGGGCGCTGCCCCCGCCGCGCCGCTGCCGCCCGGGCAGGGCGGAGGGTGTGCGGGCAGCGGGAACCGGCGGGCTTGGGGCTCGCGTTTCTGCGGAACCGGGCTGTGCCGCTTCCTCCCCCCTTCCTCCACGGGTCGGTCCTTTTCCTGTGTTTTATTAGGATCTGTCGAGATTTTTTTTTTAAAACCCCCCCATGCGATTTCCAAAGGATACCCCCCCACTCACACCAAGGCGCCCTATAAGTCGTCGCTATAGCGTACCTCGAGTCACGATTTATTTGGGTAGAATTATTTATATACCGTAATCACTGCAAGATGTGCCTCTCTCGCTTGGGAAGTTAGCTGTCCCCTTGAAGTTATTGAAATCAAATGCCTTCGATTGCGTTAGCTGACATATTTACTGCTGTGTCTATTGTCAAATTAACTATAATCGCAACTTTTTGCCTTTAAATCAATGCAGATGGACCGAGCGGGGGCGGGAAGGATGGAGCCGTACGGATCTCATGCCTTTTTCCAGAGCCATTATTTCCTTAAAGTTTTGCCTGCTTGATTAATCGTGCCCCCTTCCCAAGGGTTTCCTGCTTCCCATTCGGTTTATTTCCCGGTTTCTATAATTAGTCGCTTCAGCCCGTGTTTCCTATCCCCCTCCTAACCCCCCACCCCCCCTCCGCACACACACAGGCGCGCACACGCTCCTAAATTCCCCCCGATGGGGCTGCCTCGACAGTCACTCGGCGTCGTCCCGCTCTCTCCTCTCCGCAGTTTTTCGTGCCCGCCAGCCCCAGCACGACGTGTTGCGAGGCCGCCCCTCGCTCCGGGCCGGATGCCTCCTCGGCGCCGGCCGCCGCCTCCCTGTGCTGCGCCCCGTACGAGGGCCGGCTGCTGGCGCCCGGCCGCGCCGAGCTCAATGCGGCGCTGGGCATGTACGGAGCCCCGTACGCCGCCGGACAGGGCTATGGCAACTACCTGCCCTACGGCGCCGAGCCCGCCGCGCTCTACACCGCGCTGGTGAGTGCCCGCCCGCTCGCCCGGAGGGGAGAGGGGGGTGCAACAGGCGGGAAACTTCGTGTTTCGCAGCCGGTCTCGGGGCGGGGGGCCCGCCGAGGGACGCGGGAGCGGCGCCGGCCCGTGGCGGGTGCGGGGCGCGAAGGGACTGGGCTGCGGCGGGGAGCCAGGGCTGCAGGGCGCGGAGCGGTTCCCCCTCCTGCTCGACGCCAAACGCGGCCGCTTTCCCTTGCAGAACCCCCAGTATGAAATCAAGGACGGCGCCGGCACGTTGCACTCGGGAATCGCGCAGCCCGCTGCCTACTACTCCTACGATCATTCCTTGGGGCAGTACCAGTACGACAGGTAAAACCCCTTTGATCAGCGCCCGGCAGCATTAGCATCCCCCTGCGAGGCGGCGGCCGACATCAAACGGCGGGGGCCGGCGGGGGCTCCGACCTGACAAACGTTGTACAAAAGAAACGAGGCGCCCCGGGAGCAGCAGTCAGCTGAAATCAAACTTGGGAGGCGATGGCAGGAGGGCAGGGGCAGGCAGGCAGAGGGGAAGGGGCCACATCGACCTGCAGCTAGGCCGGGCCGGGCCAGGGGGCTCATGTTGGTCTCCCGCCGGCCCCCACCTTCTGTAATCATCTCTCAGCAGGTACGGGACGGTGGATTTCGGTGGTTCGGCCAGACGCAAAAATGCAACACGAGAGACGACGAGCACCCTCAAGACCTGGCTGTACGAGCACCGCAAAAACCCCTACCCCACCAAAGGAGAGAAAATCATGCTGGCCATCATCACCAAAATGACCCTGACCCAAGTGTCCACTTGGTTTGCTAACGCCAGACGGAGGCTCAAGAAAGAGAATAAAATGACCTGGTCCCCCAAGAACAAAGCGGGAGAAGAGAGAAAAGAAGAAACCCCGCGGGAAGAGGATGAATACAGTGTAGAGGACGAAGGCAGAGGTAGGGGGAGAGGCAGGGCGCCTCGAAGTAGCTCGAAGTGGCGGCCGATTTCGAGGCCCCCCAACATCCCTGCACCCACACTAATGCTCTGCCGCCCCCCCTGTTCCCTGTGTGTGTCCAAGCAGAGCAGAAGAGCTACAAGGAGGACAAGGAGCTGCGGTTCAGCGACCTGGAGGAGGAGGAAGAGGAGGAGGAGGAGGCGGGGAAGCCAGAGAAGGGCCGGGCCAGCTCCCTGCAGGAAGCCCCCAGCCTGGGCGCGGCGCTGCCCGAAGCTCCTCGAAGCGACTGCAGCCTGCCCGGCCCCTTCCACGCCTTTCCCTGCGCCAAGGCCCCCGCCGCGGACTTCGCCCCTGCCTCCCTGGCTGGCCCGCCGCCGCCCTACGCGTCTGCGGAAAAGCCGCGCATCTGGTCGCTGGCGCGCACGGCCGGGGCCAGCGCGGCGCGCAGGGGCAGCCCCGAGGGCTGCGGCGCGGAGGGAGGCGGCGGCTCGGCGGCGGAGCAGCCTCTGCCCGCCAAGGCCTTCCGGAGCTCCGCGTTCAACCTGCAGCCGCTCCCGCGGAGCTGCGCGTCCCACCGCGGCCTGGGGGAGCCGTGCCAGTTCGCGGCGGCGGGCGAAGGTACCCGCGGCGGCGGGGCCGCGGGGACGGGCGGGACCGCGGGCCGGGCAGGGGCGCAGGGCACGGCGTGAGCCCGGCCGCGCAGTGACACCCCCGGCGCTCGGCCGTGCCAGGTGTCAGGTGCGGACGCCGAGGCTTCCCCGCTCGAGGCGAGCGGGCAGGGGAGGGCGGCGGGGCCGGACCGGGCCCACCGCGAGCCGCTTGTGTCTGTGCAGGCTTCGGACGGGGCGCCAAGGGCGGCCCGGGAGGCGCCGAGCTGGGCGGGACCTGCCTGGACAGGCTGCGGACGGCGTTCCGGCCGGTGTTGCGGAGGTGAGGTAGGTGACGGGCCGGCAGCCGGGGCCTCACCTCGCACGAAGCCCGAGCCCGCCCGCTCGGCCCCGGGACACCGGAGCGGCCGGGGCCGCCGTCTTGCTCCTCTCGCGGAGCTCCCGTCCGGCCGGGGCACCGACACCCGGCCCCGGACGCGGCCGCTTAATTACAGCTTATCACCGCTTCTCCGTCCCGCAGGGCCGCCCGCCCCTTCCTGGGCGCTGGCGACGGGGCTCCGACTGCAGCGAGGCATTCGGCTTGAAGCAACGAAAGACGCCTCTCCCCGGGCCGGCGGTGGCCTCGCAGCTCCGCCTGCCCTGCCCTCGCCAGGGAAGGGCCGCCGCGGCACAACGTGCTGCGCACATGGGGCCGAGGGGCACGGCGGGCGGGGCGGCGGGCGGAGCGGCCGCAGGACCGGCGCCTCCCCGCCGCACGCTTGCCATGTGTTCAACATCCCGCCAACGTCTTTGCAAAAAGAAAAAAAAATTCCAAACCCTAATCTTTTCTCTTTTTCCCCCACGTCGTGGTTTGTTTCTCCTCTTTCTCCCAAACCTGCGCGCTCCGCTCAGCGCCCAGCTCCGCCAAGGCTCGTCACTTCGCGGTCGCTCCGCGCCGTGCCGGGGCGGAGGAGGAGGAGGAGAAGCGGCGCAGGTTACGCCGGACTGTTTCTTTCCCGTCTCTGTACATAGATATCGCTGAAAAGTATTTTTCGGAGTCTCTAATTAACACGGATGAGCTGAACGCCGCGAAGCCGTCAGTGACCCCGGAGCTCTCCAGCCAGGAGCCGGCACAGCCCGGGCGGAGCGGCCACAGGCACCCGCCGCCCGCCCTGGGGCACGGCCGGGGCACCCACGGGCAGCGGGTGGCGACCGGGCGGCGAAGTAGGACGTTGTTAGTGGGTCACCGCCGTCAGTCAGTCAAAAGACCAGTGCTGCACTTTACAGGACGGACGAGAAAGGGAAACCGTATCTCTGCATTATTTCTGTTTAATTAAAAGTGTCATCAAACACTTTGTGTTCAGACTAATAAACCAAGCAGGGATGAGGAAAGAATGTTTCTTTGTTCCTGTCTCTGGAAGCAGTGGCAATAATTTAAATTAATAACTGTGGTAATTAAGAGGTCATCTATAGATCAACCCGATACCTGCTATTTCCAAGTTCACCGGGGTCAGCATTTACATTAAGTCATTTGTGGTCAATAGAATCCAATGAATTCTGCCTTAATAAATCAGGGAAATCAATCTTGAATATCGAGTAGACTTCTATATGTTTACCAAAGGCTACTCAAGACAAGTGGGGCTACAGAGCTCGGAGTCCTCTGGGTTTGAGAAGGAGTTCGTAGGGGGAAGGAGGAGCTGTAGGTCAACGCAGGGGAGAGATGGCGGGGCTGTCCCTGGCTTCGGCCCCGGGAACAGCCCCGGTCCCTCCCGGGAGCGGAGCGATCCCGGCTGCGGGGGCACCTGTCGAAGAAGGCAAACTGCCGGGTTTTGGAGGGGCCGGGGGGGAAAGGGAAGGGGAGGCAGGTGTACACGGGGGCAGCAGGTAACAACGGCCGGGAGCGGGGCTGGGGACCGCCGGGAGCCCAGCCAGAGACGCTCGGCCACGGGGCTTTCCCCTACACCGGAGCAGCCCTGGGCAGTCGGCAGCACAGCAACCGCAGTCTGTTGCAGTGACCCGGAGCTTAGAGAAGGGGAAATTAAGCTGCGAAAAGATAAACATTATTTCAAGTCGGCTTTGAAGGATTAGGGCTTGTAATAAAGAGTATTAGGCCCTTTCGAAGGGTTCTTGCAAGGCGACTTTCTCCGCCCCTCCTCTCTCACCGGAGAGGACAGGTATTATCTGCCCTGGGAACACAGCGCAAGTTCCCCACGCGTGCCCACAGTGGCCGGGCCTCCCTCCCGTCTGTGTCCCGGGTGCCTCCGCCCATCGTGCAGGGGAGCGACCCGGCTCCCTCCGGTTCCCTTTGCCCGGCAGCTTTGGAAGAGGCTCCCCAGAGAGTCAGCTCTGCATCGGCCTCCTGAGCTGCTCACGGAAGACGAAACCTGCACGGCCGCCGCGACCCGAGGGCGGCCAGGAGCTCCCCCGAGCTGCAGACTCTGCCCCCCGGCCCTGGAACTCCTGGCCCTGACAGCAAGACCCGAAGGAGGTGTGAAGTCCTCGGGGGTTGATTAGTTAGGCGGGCACAGGCTTCGAGGTGTTTTTCAGAACGGCACGAAGGCAACCTCTAGGAGTCTTAAGACTTTTATTTTTTATTTATTACTTTTACTCCCCTTTCATTAAAGGTCAAGTGAGTGAGATGCAGATTATCCCGCCCGCCCAGGACTCCTCTGCAATCTGTCACGCCGGCAAGATATGTATCGCAAATCTCTCAAAATATAATCTCCGAGAATCATATTCCGAATACTATTTTGATTAAAAACCAGAGTGGGGATTGATGGAGAACTAATACCGGGAGCGGAGCCTGCGTGCGCCCGGGCACAAAACTAAAATAACGGGCTCGCACGAACAAATTCAGCGCCTCCAATGCCGTAATAAACGTATTTAAACCGTCTCCGGCTGAGCTGGGCTTTTTAACGCTGCCGCTCTGGGAAGTGAACTCGGGTTGCCCGCCGGAGCGGGGGGAGCCGGGCTGTGCTGGGGCACTCGGAGTGCGCTCCTCCGGGGCGGCTGGAGGAGATGGGGCCGGACGAGGAGCGCCCTCGGCCCGGCCCGCCTCAGCCCTCCCCGGCGAGACACCAAACCGGGCGCGCAAGGTGTAGACCCCGCGAAGGCGAGGGACCAGCGCAGCCCGCACACACACCCCAACCCCGCAGGGCACCCCTCTTGGCTGTGGAAGGGCGGGTGTCCCCCTTTCCCGCAGCCCGCCGGGACGCGCTGGCACCGGCCGCAGCCCCGCATCGCCCCCCAATTAGCGGTGCCGGGGGCGGGCGGGGGCGGCTCGTTGACGCGTCCCCCGCTGGGGTGGGAAGTTTCTAAAACAAAGTCGGCGGGCTAATGGCCCCGGGCGGGAGCGGCGGGGCCGCGCACACTCCACTGAGCCCGCTCAAAGGCAGCGCGACCGCGGGGCCGCCGCCGCCTCCGCCGCGCTCGCTAATGAAGTTTTGTCAAAGACAATTACGGGCCCGGCGGGGGCAGGAGGCCGCGATGAAAAGGCGGCTTTGTGCGGCCGAGACGGCGCGGCTCCCCGGCCACCCCCGGCCCTTCCTGCGCCCCCGCGGTGACCCCCGCGCCCGGCCCCGCTCCCCGCGGGGGCAGTGGCCCCGGTGCCCGGTCCCCAGGTAAGCGGAGCGACGGGCTGGTGCCGGCAATGAGGCTCCTGAAGCGGGAGTTTTTCAGTCCGATCCGCGGACGAGCGAAGAAAGCCCCGAAAATTGGGGGCTGACCACTTGCCCGCCTCTCACACGCCTGGCTGAGGGTTACTGCTGCCTCTTCCCACCCCACACGGGCTGCTGCGACGGATTCCTGCTTCAACGCTGTTCCATTCAGCAAATGGGAGAATTCATCCAAGAACTGACCATCGAGCTGACTAAATCTGTTTAAATATACACCAGAAAAAACTGAAATTGGGTTCTTGAACTGTGTCTGCTTTTGGCTGCATCTGGGCAGAGAGGAGGTGTGGAAGAGCAGGAGAAACCATGTTTCACCACCTTCCCCAAGATCCCAGCGCTGTTGTCTCGATCTGGGGTCCTTGGTCACTCCCTCCCAGCATCTCACCTCCCTGCCATCCCCAGCACTAAACATGCTGGTGCTCTCCCAGAGAGCACAGGGAACCATTCGTGAGTCATGAGAAGGTCTGGACAACACAAGTAACCAGCGAGATTGGTGCTTCCCAGCCTTTTGAAGCACAATCCTCCTTTTAGGAACATAGGAGAGAGGAAACTTCCCTTTATTCCTGCACAAGCACATGAGGACAGTGACCCTGACACTGAAATGGTCTGGGGCCCTTCATTCTTAGCTGGCTGGTATTTGCCCATGCCCTCAAACAGATATCCTGTCTCTCTACAGGTTTCCCATCCCAAAATAAAGGGATGAATTTTACTGGCTTTGCAGCAGGAAAACCCTTGGAGATCCCTCTTCAAAGGTGTTTACAGAAGTTTTAGCATGATGTGGCCATCAGGGTTATGGAGCAATAGACTGGAGCAATTAGTTCAAAATGATCTCAAAAGCTGCACAAGCAGCTCCCCAGGCCAGGTGTCATTTCAGGATCAAAGCATCTGTTAGAGGAAAATCATTTTTGCCATTGTATTGCCTTTTTTTTTTTTTTTTTTTTTTTACCTACTGTTCATCTGAAAATAAATTACAGACCAGAACAGGTGGATAACATTCTGGAATGATTTAATGATTTATTTAATCTGGATTCTCTTTCAATCTACTTAGAAGGATGAATACTTTTTTTTTTTAGCCTGAATCCAAAAGCCTGGCTTTTCATCTAAAGAAGAGAAAATACCCTAAAACACTGCTCTGCTGCTGTCAAGGTGTACTCCCCACCACCGTTAGTAATCCAGTGGTAATGTCTGCCCTGCAAAGAGCCTGAGGGGAAAACCTCAAGAAAAGTGAGCAGAAGATTTTGTGGGTTTTTTTTCTTTCTTGCCCTCTTCCTAGTGCTCTAGATATTACTTCACTTGCTGGAACAGTGTCTGGGTAATAAAATAACTGATTGTAGTGTTCAGTCACTACTCCTTAAATCTCAGTGTGTGAAGGTTTAAGAAGTTAGATGACTGCTCTCTGACTTGCGCTCTTGTTAGGAAGCTTTTGTACCACTGATTGGGAGTGGAGTGGGAATGGACACACTGGAATCTCCTGCTGCAGACACCTATGGATCCACTGACACCAAGTGAGGCCAGTAGCAATTCCCTCAGGCATGTTCACACAAGGCTGGTATGCTGTTCCTCAGTGAGCAGTTCCTGACTCAAGACTGTCCTTCTTGAGTAGACATGGTTTTGCTAAAGAGGGGTTAGCAAAATCATTGCCCACTTACTCAGATGTTTGATTTCAGCTGGAATAAGATGTTTTATGGAAAAGATACTTTCAGGACCTATAATATGCTGAAATTGATGGATTAACTCCCTGGATGGCTGGGTTTGATACTTCAGTCGAACTGGAGTGGTAATGCAGATGTGCAGAGTGGGACAGGAGCAAAAAAATGCTTTCAGATATAGGGAAGGTTACAAGGGGCTGTAGTTACCACTGCCAGGATTTTTCCACCTCATGTGCCTGTCCACTTTAATGGATTAAATTAAGGCCTTAAACTTGCTTTAATCCACCAGACTCTTTATGTGCACCAGCAAAACCATACTTTTTTGTTGTTTTGTTCTGGAGGGTTTTTGGTTGGTTGTTTTGGGAGTGGGTTTTTTGTTTGTGTGCTTTGATTTTTTTATTTTTTTTTAACCCACTCTAAGTGTGAGTTTGCTAGTAGGCAAGCCCTGAGTTCATGCTATGGCACCAGGTCATTCATGGTGAGGGGTGTTTGGAAGAATTTCTGCATTACCAGACAAGAGAGCCAGGTTGGTGAACCTGCCAGCCCACCCCGCAGACTGGCAGAGAAGAGACTTGGCACGATTGCCTGAGAGCCCTCCCAGTGAAGGGCAGGTACTCTGAGAGATACATGGGCCTTTCAAAAAACCCAGCCCACACAAACTGGCCTCCATTGTAAATGTGACACATATGAAAGCTAACTGCAGTTTTTAACCAAATATATAACCTCCACTTGACTAGGGTGATTCATTCAAGTGGATTCACCTCCGAATTTTAAATACAAAACATCATTAATGTACAACATCTAAAAGGCACCCTCCACAGCCATCTGCTTAATGGAACATCTGAAATTTATTGAACAACTAAGAAAAAAACAGTGACTGGATCTCCCAGTTGCCACAACTGATCCCACCGTTCCTCACTACATGCAAGAGAAGAATCAAGCATTCACATCACCATCCTCAGGTTTTCTCTGTGCAAACCACCTGAGGCGCAGTGCTAAGTAAGGGGTTTGGTGCACAAGGCAACAGACAACAAGGAGCTCTGAGCCAGCAGCCTGGCAGGGATTTATGCTGCACAGTTAAATCTTGTTTATCTGACCATGTGCTTCACAGCTCCACAACCACTGTCTGCAGTTTACTCTGAGGAGATCTGACAACCTGGTCAGCGTGCCCAGCCAGTACAAGAACAAGTGTTCCATGTCCTGCAGGTGGGTAACTCATTGCTAGCAGTGCTCAGACCTTCTGACAGCACTTTCCTGCAGTGCTCAGTGGCAGACCGTTCCTGGAGCTCAGTACTGCATGTGGAGCACGAGTCCCCCTGACAGTGCAGCTGCAGAGCAGCTCCCCAGAGTGAGAAGTGGGTCATTTTTAACACTCACAGGACCACAGGAGAAACAAAGCTCTTCTGAGAAATGTTACTGGCAGCAGAGCTGAGATCATATTAAGAGTGGACCATTCTTCTGCAGCGTTGTATCAGCAGCAAACTGGTCTGCTAGCCCACAGTCCAAACCCAGCAGTGGTAAGGCAGGACAGCTGATTTTCCTTTGAATAACAAGCACCAAGAGGGAACAGAAGCAGAAATAACTGCTCCTGTGAGAGATGTGGTATCAGCCCTGGCTGGGTACCAAGCCTGACTGTGACCTAACCAGTACCCAGGGCACCATTGTTTCAGGGCACTGCTTTATATTTAGATCTCTTTCTTGCATGTACAGAAAGATAGCTCTGAAATGGCCCAAGGCAACTTGGGGAGTGAGGAGATGAATGAAGGAGTCTGTGTGAGTCACTGCAGCATAAAGACCTGAAACATGAACAGCCCACAGTGCTAAGAATGAAGTGTCGAAATCCTCCCCAAGCAGCAGCAGTTCTGCTGTCCTGCCCTGCTTTCAGCATTTATTTGCCTGTTCCCTCACAAAGAAAGGCCAAAAGCACTGCAGAGTAACTCAGCTATCAGAGGGGAAGGTGGTACCAGCAGCTCATGTGTTCTTAGCTCTCTTGCTTTTTTAACCTCAGCAAATTCAGCATAGGCAAGTGTTTCTTTGATGATACAATTTAAAAGAAATAAAGAGAGAGATAATAACTACAATATGTAATGGCACATCAGCAGGTTCCTATTAAGCAGCTGTTTCTGCACCCAACCCTGACACACCATAACCTCCATGACTATGCAATGGGAAGCAGTGGCAACGCACACACATCCTCAGCAGCATGTAAAAGTAATTTCTTAAACCGTGTCAAATTACAGATTTTTTTAAACAGATAAACATATGCTAAATATTTCTGTGACGCTTCAGGATTCAGAGTAATGAAGATAATGGAGATAGTACAGCAATAGCTGCCTTAGCTGAGGGAAAGGGAGGATTCCTACAGGCAGGAATTCCAATTTCCAGCTTCTAACCACCTGTCAGAGCAGAGCTGATACACCTTCTGCTTCTATTTCATTGTACTCTTAGTGAGTGTGTCTCAATGAAGACACTATATTCAGGAGCACATCTGCCTACCAAGGATTACAATTTACCTGTAGAAAAATCAATTGCCAGTAAAACTCTTCAAGTATCATCCGGAATTTAGAAATGTAACATATATTACTCTTCTTCCTGAACTTTCCCATAAAATATCAGCTTACTCAGTATTCTGTGGCAGGAAATTAATGAAACTTGTTCTAGTTGCTCTCAATTACAGCAATAATTTAACCTCATTTGGGCTTCATACAGATTTAAAAATCAGGCTACAAATACAATACACGGTATTTCATAAATGAAGCCGATGTAGTTACAGTGTGGGAGTGTAGTCTCAGGGACAATTGTATTTAGAGCACAAGTCCAAAAGGTAATAACAAAGATGGTCTCTAGATTGTTTTTTCACCCCAAATCCTCCAGTCAAGGGCTGCATCACCTCCAGATCCACTCAGCATGGCATTAAGATCAATTTAACTTACAAAGGCTCAAAACTGACATTTTAAGGGCTGAGGAAAACCAGGAGGCAGCAATGGCCAAGTGATCCCCACTGCTTTGCAGAACTACAGGCTCTCCGTGTACAGAGATGCCCAAGTCTGAATCTAAGGGCTCTGGGGAGCACAATGCAGTGTTTGCTGCTTTCTGTCCCCTTCACTGCTGACCCTCAGGTCAGGTGATACAGCTATGAATCAAACCTGCAAGAGTGATTACCAATTAGCACCACCCTAATTATTAGTTATGAAATTCAATGCCCTATAACATTTTATGCACTGTAGTTTTCTAAGCTTCACTGATATCCTGTGCTCTTCCCTCCTGAGAAAACCATGGCAATGTCTAGTGGGCTTTTCCTTGAGTGGTGGATGTCACCAGAGTTTCACTGCACAGACCTGAATTTCAGGTCTCTGTTTTTGCTTATGGCAGCCTGAGCAGCCTGGTCATGAGTGCAGCAGTCTGTGAAGGGATCTTGAACATCATCTGTCGCATGGTTAGTTCCCTCAGCCTCTCCCCAGAGAAAACTCTGTGCACGCTATTTGTTTTCCAAATGCTTTGGGTTTTGTTCTTCAGAATAAAACTTTTGGCCTGATTTCTTATGGAAACAAAGCTTCTATAATCGCTGTGGGAGAACACAAACATCTGCCCACCATTGCATAATTTCCTAAATTAACCAGCATATCTCAGCAATCCCTGGTGTGAGGATGTGTGCACTCTGGCCTCTGTCTCAAATAAATGGAGAAGTTTCTCCCATCGACAGCCAAAACATTTTCAGAGCCATCTTCCTCTCTAGAGGAACCCGGAGCAGCTCTGCTCCCAAGTCAGGCAATGTGCTGAAATGCCCGAAGTCCAGAGGGATTAATCCCAGCCTCGGTGTTGTATTTGTTTCCTGTGGTCAGTTGAGCTGCTCAGGAATGACATGTTTGTTTCTCTTTCCCCCTACAAGCAGTTGCTGTGACTGATCACACAAATCACAGCAGTGATGTATACAACTAAAAACACAACCCAAAAGACACTTTTATACCAACTTGTGACTTGTAATACCAGGGCAAAAGGATACGTCAAAGGACTAAAATGATTTTTCAGCCAGAATTATTTGAGATAGAAAGTTATGGGTAAGACAGAGGGGAGAAAGAAATTAAGCCCCCCAAAACCAGAATGTATGTTGAAATCTCTGCTGGAGCTCATGCATGTTCTTTCAGCCTTCCAGCCAGGTATGCCAACACATCTATAAAGCTCTGCTAGGGATGGCTAGTAGTCCAAAGCCTGGATCACAATTTTACCTATATAAAGGTAAATCTAGAAAATCTAGATATTTTCCTCCACAAGATGTTAAGAGAAGTTGGCCCAACCTGCTGAATCCCACCGTGGCTCACAGCAGGTTAATTGCACTCTGGCAGCTAAAGAAAGAAGCACTGTAGAGAAGTCTTGCTTAGTACATTGAAAGGATATGGGTTGTTTGCTCTGACATATGGTTTCAAGAGAGCTGTTTGGGTTTAGAAGCGATATACCTGTTTATTATATTGATAAATGACACATTTTTCCCGCTTGATTTGTTGGGGACTGAGTGACCTGGCAATAAAACTGACTTGATATTGCCACTTAACTCTTATTGATGTCTTTTCTGGTTCACCTTTTATTTGCATAAATGAGAAACAGAAAGAAACCCTTATTCTTTAACAGAATCATATGGGATTCCCTGAGGAAGGTTGATGGATGTTGCAGACACACATCTCCCCAGGTACTAAACTGGTAACAACTTTTGTCCTCGCACTCGTAGAGACCCCGCTCAGTGACCCCTCACCCCACGCTCAGCTAAGGCAGAGCTGACAGGCCAGCAGTGTTTGCTCAGCCACAGGTCTGACACTTTAACACGTGAAGTGTGTGGGGAGGAACAAGCGAGAGAACATTAAATTATAATTTTTGTAATTAACTGCTAAAAAAATATGGGACTCATAAGTACAAATCTAAATATATATCTATGCTTATATATAGGCATTTTTACAAATTAAAAAAAAACAACTTGATGCTTTCTTATGATGGAAGGGGCAAAAATATTTTTCCCTAAAAGAAAAAAAACAGAAAGACTGCAAGCACTCACATGTCACAGGGTTGCAGCTTAGGGTTTTGTCTCACTGTTGCAAAGATTACAACAATATTCCACAGCTGCATTTCTCTTTACCATATCTTACAATAAAATAATAGTTAAAAACCAAACAAAACTAAAACTAAGGACCATTTTTTGTTGCTTAATTTCACAAGGAGAAACCTCAGTGGATATATTAACATCACCGTCATATAAGTGAGACTTCTACCAGGAGGGGTCTTTGACAGGGTCAGAGCAAAAACTTCAGTCTGTCTCAGAAACCTGGTCACCACTATGAAATTCTGGTAGATGACCCTTAATACTCCAGAATTAAAACCATTTCAAATTCAGATCCATACTAACCACTTACATCTTTGCAAAAAAGTTTTGTGGAATTAAATGGAGGATTTTCCTGTTCTCTGAACTCCACAGTAGTGTTATATGTATACACTTCTGTTTAATTTTATCAGACAGTTCCAAAGTCTGAAAAAAAATTACAAGTGTCTGTATAATTCATAGGATTTTTTTTCCCCATAAGGCATTTCTCTTCCTTTTGTTTATGTTTTGGAAGGAAACATCAGTGGTACAAAGAAATGATGCTGCCCAGAAAAACTTACCCCAAAAGAGGTGTTGCAAAACAACTAAAGAAAGGAACACAAACAGGAGGAGAAAGCTCTACAAGAGGTCCCTGGTGGAAAGAAGTGAATGAGGTTTTTTGATGACCAGAAATCTACTCTTTTATAGTTTGGGGTTTTTTTTCGGTTTGAGTCTTCTTATCTAGGAATCCTCCTCTTGTTTTATGCCAGCATTTGGAGCAAGCTTATTGTTCATCTTTGAAGTAGGATTTTGGGACCCAGGGAAGTTTGGTTCTGCTAGTCCTGCACTCCTTGTGTTCCAAAGGTCCCCTGGTTTAAAAATCAAACCAGGATTTGAAAAAAACCAACCAACCAACCAAACAACCCCCCCAAAACAAACAAACAAACAAAACCACACCCAAACAAACAACAAAAACAAACCAAGGAAAACAACGCCCAAAGTTTGTGCATGTCTTCCCATGAAATTAGTTTTTCTCTTGACCCATTTCTCTTGTATTTGCGTCATGTACTTATGGGACAGATGAATAATGAGCATTGTGACCTATAAAAATAGCAGAAGATGGGAAGAAAAAAACCCCTGCGTTTACTTTCAGATTTATAAATTATTAATATTTATGGATAAACCAGAATGGAAAGGACTAGGCCAATATGGAAGTTTTGGCTGTTTATAACTCCCATCTTTGGAAAGTTTGCAATGAGGTTAAAGAGATTTAGAAGACTTGAGCATTCTCCCCCAGCCAGCTCACAAGCAGAAGCTGTCTTATGGGTGGGGACAGGATGGCATAACCAGATTACTTATTTTAATATTCTCCACAAATTTGCTCAGTCCTTTTTGATGACACTTAAACATGTCAGGCACTGATTTACCAAGGGAAATTAAACCAGTGGACCCTTACTTGTCCCCACTGTTTTTTTCTCCATTTAAAAAAAATCACCAAACTCCCAGAAAACACTAGATGATGTAGAACAAATTTCCCCCTCATCACAGGCAGTCTGACACACACTTGAACCCTCACAAACTGCATATACCTGGGGGACCAGAGCCCCCTGGGCTCAGAGGTGTCTCCAGGACCTGCCAGCCAGACAGTCTGTCCTCCATGGCAGCAGACTGGCCTGGTGACTTAAACAACTGCAGACCCACAAGCCCTCAATCTCTCCAGCATAAAATCCCTCCTAATTAATCTCCAAGTGAGAAAGAGTAGCCACCCAACAGCAGAGCACCGTGACTAGGACACCAGCAGAATCACTGGCTCCTGTTTTGGAAGACATTTTGAATGATTAAAGAGCATAAACACCCACCCACTCTCCAAACAGCCTGAGCAAAAAAAAAAGAGCAGGAGAATATGGCCAACTTCTGTCTGCTCTGCAGCAAGGAGGTAGGATTCAGTCTAGTTTGGCTTGGTAACACCAAGAGAGATGTCACAGCAGCAACTACATAATCCCTCCCAGCACGTGCACAGCTTCATCCTGTAGTTGTCCTTTTGCTGTCTCTGTGGCCTTTGTTACTAAGCGGACTGGATTAAAGCCAACACAGATGCACTGCACACCCCTGAGTGCCACACTGATGGCTCCTGGAAGGACCCAGTTGGTTTAGCTAACCCAAAAGCAGATAGAGGAAGCACAGTGCATCCCAGCCAGGTACCAGAGAAAATCTGAACAGGCTGGAGGTAAGGCAGGAAAATAGGAATATTATGAATAATAAGGAGATGGTTAATTCTCCATTTCTCAACACCTCCAAATGAAGACTGGATGTTTTTCTAGAGGACATATTCCAGCAGTTCCATCCAGCTACCAGATAATCCTCTGGCCCACAGTGTATACTGGGAGCAGAAGCAGAGAATCTTACTGTCCTTCCTTGCCTTGAAAAATCCATAAAGCACATTATCAGCCCTCTTTGGGAAATCAACTTTCCTTAATCCCAGGGTACAAGCTTTTTTGGACTGTTTTGTTTCTTTGTGCTTGTGGGTTTTTACCTCTCACTGGGTTTTTACCTCTCACTGAAGGACCTGCATGAATATTACAAAAGAGCAGCAGCCCACACTCATTTGAACTAAGTAAAGATTACTCTAGAGGGCAAATATTGCAGATTATTTTCCACTGTAACCTGTGCATGCAGTTTGGTGGACATTTTTGCAAGTATTGTAGCAGAAGCAAATAAATGGCACGAATGAATATCTGTGGAAACAGTGGTGCTTAAGCACATAGTGCAAAACCTGAAGGAAAGCAAGTTTCAGCTGCGTAGTTTTGCCTATTAGCCCTGGAGTTATATTTAACCATGCAGAGAACAAAAAAAAAGACCTAAACCGATTGTTTACTGCTCAGACGACAGCCTATTAAATTCGCCCTTGTTACTACAGCAATAGTACATATTTACAGGGATTGGGGCTGATTTTGATCAGCCATACCAAGCCATGCCTCAACCCATTTCATACTGATTAGAGTCTGGTCATATTTTAATTGTCTATGAAATTATGCAAATGGAATCTGTACCAGAAAATCAGATTGCCAGATAATTGACCATTAATCTTTGATAAAAGTTTAAAAAAATTAAAGCAATCAGAAATCAGCTTAGCGTACTGTCTCTTGGGCCTTATTTTGGTCTAGTAAGTCTGTACACTAAGCTGATTTCTGATTGCTTTAAGTTGTAAAAATTGCTTTTTAACCCACGGATATCAATGAGATTGCACCTGGTGTAAGTCAGGGCTGAATTTGATCCGCTGTGTGCCTTAATCACAGTATATTTTTGTTAAAACCCAGTATTTGTGTGGATCTGTGGATACTGATTTGTTCAAGCGCACGATAATCTCCCCCTAAGCCCGTCAGAATACAGCAGGTTAATAATGCTGTAAGTAGAATCCAATTTATTCATAAAACACCGGAACGCTTTAACCAAACTGTTCTTTTGTGGCAAGCCCCCTCCCGCCTGGCTGCGGCAGACAAAGGCTCCTGCCGCAGCCGGTGGGAACGAGCAGGGCAGGATAACAATAGCTGGGCATCTGTCACACCGGCCATCGTCTGCCTGTCCGTCCATCGGGCACCCGGTTCCCTCTCCATCCGCTGTTTTGCACAACCAAAGCCACCTCCTTCCCTATACCGCAGTCCCTGGTACCTGCTTTTGGAACTAACTATCGTTCCACATCCATAACTGTTATTTTGATAAGTGCCCCAACGTTTCTGGAGGCAGCAGGAGAACGTAATCCTGTGACAACATTCCAGCCCATTAACATTATCTCTTAATTAGCATATATAGCACTTGCTGGGTGTTTATCGGAATTCAATGAGCACATGCTGTAAAACTTCCTTTCCTCTGTGACCAACAAAGTAAATAAAAATCCCACATGCTTTAGTAGGAAGTTAGATTACTTTGCAAAGTATTTTCTATTTAAAGACCCCCTGTGCAAACTGTTCTCGTGAACTTTGGAAAACTCCACCGATTTCTGATCCCCCCACTGTCAGCATCAGGAGCCCTTGCCAGCAATCACAGCTGTGTCACGTTTTGTGTCACCTCAGCACAGAGCAGAGATGATCTTACAGCCAAGGGCACTGCAGTCTGAGTATGAAAAGGAAGAGAGAGTGACAGAGGGACAGATACCAGCCCTAACAAGGAAGGAATAAAACCATACTGGCCAAAATGACAGAACCACCCAAACCACCACAAAGGGATTCAAGCAGAAGGGGATGCCCAGGTTATCTCCGATTAAATTAGAAAGAGAGTGGTTTATTATGGAACTTTGATTTTTCATTAAGCTGGATTTTAGGATATTAACCAAATGTGCATGTACAATCCTGTGCTGCTCATCTGTATGCAGGGCCAGAGGGCTGTTCACAAGCTGGGGGCACATCCTACCCTCCTCCCTTTTCTTATGAGGACTGGAGGCAGCTGGAAATAGTCACTCAACAGAGGGGTAGTTGCTCACTTCTTCAGGCCATTTACATTTGCCAAGCCCCACAATAACTCCTCTTTTTTCTAGAGTTCCCCTCTGCACTCCTGCTCATAAACAAAATTTCCAAGCTGGCAGGTAACACATCTGGCTGTGCCTCCATCCTCACAGGGCAGGTACCCAATCTGCACGAGTTAGCCTTGCAAAAACACGGGCAGACTGCTGGGTATGGCCCTTCTGTGATCCCCAGGGAGGGGAAAAGCAGCCAACTCACAGTGCAGGCTTCAGATTCATGCAAAATTAGAAGCTTTTGATAAAATTGTTGGTTAAGATAATTAATAAATTGAACAGATGACTGAAGGAGGTCCATCATTAAACGTGCTCTAGGATTCCTAGGAAATAAACCTCCCAGCATGCTTTAATTCAACCGAGAGCTTGTGGGCGCCACAGTGAAAACATAAACTAAAAATCTATGCCCTGCATTACACAGGGGGCTAATCTAGAGGCTCATAACGTTTTTTTCCCAGGATAATACAGTTGCTTTGCTGATGTGATGAAATTTTTGCAAGAAACAGAAGTCAAATGACCTTCAACTCCCAGGGATGTTGCAGTAAGAAGATTGCAACAAGCTGGTAGGGATCCAAACCTTATACTGTTGTTACCAATTTTATACTGCTACAGCTGTACCCAAGGCCTCCACTGCACTTAATCAGCACCAGTAAACTGCGGTAGTGCTTCCATTCCCTGCCCCCACTCCGCTCCTGGCCTGCAGAGGCCAGAAAGCAACAAAAACTCCACGAAGTTATATTTGGGAGAAGCCAACCAAAAGTTATATCAGGTTAACAGACATTTCTGTAAATCATATGAGCTACTGAGCTACATCAGGAACAGCTTTGAGAAAGATTTTTTTTTTTTTTCTTTTATGCTTTCAAGTAAAAGGGGAGAAGGGTCCCAATTACTTGTTATAACAAAGCAGTTCAGTGACTCTTTGGGACCATCCCCTCCAACAAATCCTGCAGTGGTGGGGGAGCAATGCTGGGAATAATGTCTGGAGAGACAGAGAATGTGATGGGAGATGAACAGAAGTGGTGTGGAAACACAAAGGAGAGCTGGCCCCTCCAGTGATGAACACTGCAGTAGTGACCAGTACACTGCCACCTAACTCCATCAGTGGGTGCCATGGAATGGGCCAACAAACACACAGATATCAAAAATGAACTGAAAATGTCAAAAGAGTCATTGGAGATCAATGACCGATCTCCAGAAATGCTACAAAACACAGACACAGAAGGACAAGTCTGCAACTCCAAAGCAGAGGAGTTTTTATCACCTTATAGTTATTAGATTTCTGTCCATGCTTAAGACCATTTTTAAAAGAATTGTACCATTAAAAGCATTTTTTGGCAGAATTTTCTCATGTGCACAATGAAGGCTAACAGGAAAAACAGTCAAATACTCCTGCAGCCTCAGTGTCTTAGGGAGACAACTGATTTCCAACTACTTTCTCCATTCTCATCAATGTGACATTCATATCCCACCTCTGCTGGATTTCTCCTTTCCCCTTTCTTCACAGAATTGTCTGCTCAGCTTTACAGCATTTGGTCTATGCATACAGTAGGAAGTGACTGTCTTGTAGATGATTTTCCAGTCTTTATGTGACTAAAAGGCAATATTAATTAGTGCAAAATGAGATGATCCAGTGAGAAGGAAGGCAATTGAAAAGTGAGGTAGGAGATGGAGAATGTCCATCTAGTTCAGCACAACTAACCAGTGGTAGAGCATCATTTCCAGTAATGGCAACAACCTTGATGAGCTTTCACCTGCCAGAGTAGAGGCAATATATTTGGGCAGGAGCAATCCAGGGTACCTTGTTTTATTTCTGCAGAAAAGTTTCTCCGTTCTATAAAAACTCTGAGGGACAGATCACATTCATCCTCTGGCATGCAGAAAGGATCTAATGGATCTGATGGGTAGTTTCTGCTGGCTCCTTGAAAACTGAAGTTATGAGAATGTATGAATGTCCATGCACAGAGCACAAAAATCCATCTCCAAATGCTCAGACATGGCAAAAATAACTCTCTGGATGTGGATGGAAATGTTACCACAGCCACAGAGTCAAGGCTGTTTCTCCTCAGGCATCTCTCATACAGTGCCAGGGCTCAGCTTCAGCTGGCTTGACACAGTGACTTGCACATGCTGCCCTCTGTGAACAGCCATTGTCTTCTGAGTGCTCTAATCAAGCAATTCATGATTCTGCTCTTCCAGATATTTTATCAAAAAAAAAAAAAAAACCCTCATCTAAAACTACTCCCTGCTGACAAAGTACTACAGGACTGCTGCAGTGGGGCTTACTTCAAAATGTGCTTCAGTATTGTCAGGGAAGCATTCCTGGATTAGCAATGTGATATGACCTGAATGTTTCCATCTTTCAAGATTTTCACAAGACAGTTACTTCTTGATTGGTTGTTTGCATGAATATTTGCTCATCCTTGGCCTTTTCCAGTGACTCAGAGGTGTACAGGACTGAAATTTCTCCCCACCTGCTACAGCAAGACCATGAAAGTAGCAGAGCTATTGGCAGAAAGCTTTGCTAGAGGAGGGGGAAAACACAAGACTACACAGGGAAAATTTACAGTCATAGGAAAAGGTTCTCTGGATTTACACAAATATGCTTGGCAGTGAATATGTTAACAGTTGACCGTAACTGTTTGGAGAGAAACAAGCTGCTTGGATACTGGCAGAAAAAGTGCTGCTTTATCCAATTCCTACTGTGCCAAGCTCCTCCACCCTCTCTCAGAGCAGCACTTAGACAAATGCCAACATTTTAAAATTAAGTGGCCCCATCATTATTAATTCATTTGGTATTCATTGTAATGACATTAATCATAGCGAACTACAGCAGCTTTATTACACATGTAATGTGTACTTTCCTAGAATTTCCCTGTAAAATCTCTGACATTGCTAACAATGTAAAGACAATGAGACATTACAACCAAGCAAAACAATAATAAACACACAACTCAATAAATCATTATTCTGCCCACAAGTATGTTAAAAAATAAACTCATTTCAAAACTAGAGGAAAAAACAACATGCAATAAGTGACATCAGTGAGTTTGAGGCTTTTGGTTGCAACAGAGAAACAAAACAGCATGCTAATATGACATTTACAAATAATACCTAACCGCAGCCTAATTAACTTATTGTGTGCTTACTAAACTAGCATACATATTATATTAGAAGAAAAACACTTATTTGTTCTGTTGCTAAGAAACTTCAGACATTTGCATATTTAACAAATTGTTAGAGTGTTTTTAACCAGAACCCATCACTATTTATAAAAGACAAATTTAAAACATGAGATCAAAGACACAACATTAATTTTTCTTTTGTCAACTGTCTTTGTTCAATAGCTCAAAGAAGCAGTTTTATTGCCGGCTGATACATAATGAAACATCTGGTATTATTCTGAATTACAGCGGAACCCACTAATAGTCAAGGGCTTTTCTTTATTTCTCATGCACCAGCCAATGTACTTTAGGGACCAATCCAGCAGCCCTTGTAGAACGTGCCTTTGAAATTGTTGCAAGGTTTTTCTGAATAAGGAGTTCAGGAATACCACTAATTTTTTTTTTTTCTTTCTTTCTTTTAAAGGCTCCAGATGTCCGCCAATTTTAATTGATCTTGTGAGTTGTGCAAGAGCAGGAAATGAAAGCACAATATTAGGGAGCATGGCAGTGAATAAAGCCTGAGGGTTCTCTGACTGGGAGATAACCGTGGACACCAGTGCTGTGGCACAGCCGCTCTCCGTGCCCGTGGGTTCCGTGTGCTGCTTGGCAGCTTCTGGCTCCTTGGCATTAACCCGGAGCAGCTCTGGGTCACTATTTTACACACTGTGAGCAAAATTGTTTGCCAGCTCCCTGGGGTTGAGCACAATGATTAGCAGGCCTTGAACCCCCTTCTCCTCCCCAGTGTGCAGCAGACACCCATCCGGCAGGAGGCCTGGGCCAGTTCTCTGTGTGTGTGTTTGACACCTCAGGCACATCCACACGCCACTGAGTGCCCTGTGCCAACATGGCCAGATCCAAAAATGCTCTTGGGCTGTGTCTGCTCTGCTCTGCCACCTCCAGCACAGACATATTCTAGGAGAAGCAAGATGATTTCATATGGAGCTAGAGCTCTCTCAAGAGAGCTATCACAGGGATTGTCATCCCAGAGTTAGTTTTCCACCTACCAAAGGTAGGAGAAGTCGTGTGCCTCCTTTTGGCCCTACTCTCCTTGTTCTTCCTGTCTTGCTGAAAATTCAGGACCAAGGAATTCCTGTGACAGGACAATATCCTGCTACACTCTTGAGAATAAGCTAATAAATTTTGTACTTCTTCCCCAGTCAGCTAAACTCATGGATTTATGACTGGACACAAAAAAAAAAAAAAAACCAACTCCCAAAGACAACATATGACAACCAAAATAATAATTTATGAGAGCAAACACTGAAAAAAATAATAATTCTGCTAAACTGTAGCATTAACCAAATGAAAACAAAAGTTTAGCTCAGTCACTGATAGATGTTTCTGGGAGATTTTAAAGAGTTCCAAGACAAAAATCCCCTTGCGAGGGAAAATGGTTTGTAATAGCTTCAGTAACACTCATGTACAAATTTTATTTAGAATTAGCACCTGAGCAAAGCACAGGCAGCAGTTTAAGTTGTGCAAGACAGAAGACAACTCTGTTGTCGAGACAAGCTGGGTGTGAGTGAAGCACCAGTGCTGGGGTTGGATGTGACCAGCTGCAGCTCTTCCCTGTGCCCAGAGCTCTCACCTGGGACATACAGAGGGAATCTGATGGAGAACACTGCATTTTTGGCAAGACTCGGCAGGTCCTGTCAGCTCTCTCCCCAGCTCTCTGCTGCATTGCACAAACCCCTCCCAGCAGGGAAAGCATTTTTCTTGGGGCTCCACCATACAAATACATTGTATCGCACGTTAAAATTTCAGACAGAGGCTGTGTGTGACATGACTTCATCTGTGACCGCTGGCTGGTTAAAAGCTCAGTTTTTCTATAAGAACATCCTCTGCACTTCCAGCCCAGGACCTGTGTTATCTAAGATGAAGCAAACTTTGTCCTGGAGAGCTTACCATGCTAGAAGGTGTCCCCACGGAACACCGATACCAGGCTGTGCCCAGCTGGGCAGGTTCATGCTCTAATCCCCCCATCAGTTATCTATGGCTCCATGGCTTCACTGGTAACAACCTTTCTCCCCTTTCCCCACATTGCCACGCTTGCACTGCAGCAGCAGCCACCCTTCATCCCCAGCAGCTAGTCTGTGTTATGAGTGCTCCTGGATTTGCTGCACAGACATTTGCTGAACAGGACAAGATTACAATCGTCAGTAAGGCAGGAGGGCGCTGCCCACAGCCTTCGAATTACAAGTAAACAACTGTTGTTCAGTTGTATTATCAACAATCGAAATTTAGGCATGAAATGGGAAGTGGATAGCCTTAACAGAGAACAGTGCCAACAGACTCTGTACACACACAATTACAAAGCTTTTACTAATGGCACAGAGTGCAGCAGTTTCTATTTAGGGCAGAGGACTCCACTTGGAGCCAAAACCATTTCTTAAATTCTTCTGGCATGCAAAAGGGGATCCATGGAGGAAAGATCATCTAGGGGAAGTTCTGGTGGAAGTAATACTAATAATACCAACAACAACAATAAAATAGTAATGATAATAAAAGTGTTGATAAGGCACTTCCAGAAGACAGTCCATAAACCATCAAAGCTCTTTTGGTGAATGTGCTGCAGCTCTGCAGTCAGTTCTACCAGGACAAGCTGAAACAAAGTCTGATTAAACGCCAAAAATAAGCATTTTCCACTTCCCTCAATTCTGCCTGGTGGCAGGTAAGGAGCTTCCTGCTCTGCAGGTCTCAATCTCTCTCTGGCAGTGCAGCCCAAGAGGCACACAGGGAGTTTTGGGCAACAGCCAAACTGCAGGCATGTGCTGGACACGTAGCCAAGTTCTACCAACCATCCTTAATGGGAATGTTACCCACTCTCCAAATGACTCAATCCAAGTTTTATGTTACAAACGTGCAATACCTCCCCACCAGAGTGTTTCTAACCTGGCTGCTTTCTTCAGAAGAATGAAGCGAGTGAACAATATGTTTTGGGCTTGATGGATGACTGCAGCTGTAGGGGCAACACCAACAGCCTCACAGTGACCAGGAGGGATCAGAGCACCATGAGAATAATTTCAAGAAGTTCCAATCATTTAATTTTGCATTCTGAGGTCACAGCATTCAACACTCAAATATGTTTTGAAAAAATAAAATAGAACAGATCTATTTCATGCATGTAGATATTGTAGTAATCATCACCTCCCAGTTATTTGGCAGGGAAAGAAGGGTTTCATTTTTCAAAGAGCTCAAATTCTTACTAACTTCTGAGCTCTATGATCTCAGATACAGTTCTCCACCCATTGGTACCTTACATGAGAGGCTAAATTTTCTTTTCTAAAAAACTTACTGGATTCTTTTTAGTACGAGAAAAACAAGTAACTACTGCCTTGGAAGAAGACTATGACTTTACCTGTCAATAATACACTTGGTCAGACCCCAAGTATAGATTTCTCACAGCTCAATGACCATAATGGTATCTTTATGATAGTCCACTGTGGATTTTGTTACCTATTTTGTCACGACTCCAACTTTCCAGCAAGATTCTTTCTTTTTTAAGCCTTTTGTGAAGTTCCCATCCAGCCACAGAGATAAAGGTATAAAACAGCTTTATGATATTTTTGCCTGTTCTCCTTCCCTTAAATAATATTTCTATGATCCAACTTCATCTCTATAATGGGTTGGCAGCTTTTTATGGACAGAGTGGTAAAAAAGCTTCTTCATATAAACTTCTTCATATAAACTTCTTCATATAACCAGTGTGAGTGCATGGCCTGCTCAGGGACATCGACAGAAGAGATGGGCAAATTGTCAGCCAAACTTTTTGTCTACATGTTCCCCAGCCTCCTGTATTCCCTCTCATCCTGTAATGGTTAACTCATTTCTCTCTTGCAAGCTTCTAATTATTATAGGCTAATTATTATTATGAGTCTATAGGCTTCTAATTATTATTAGCCTTTTTTTTTTCATTTTTTTTGGACTAGCTCTTGCACCCCTTAGCTAGAATGAGCATTTGGGTATGGCACTGAAACAGCAGTGGAAGAAGCTCTGAGATATGTTGTCCTAGTGACAGCAGTGCAGTTTTTTTGGTTCTCGAAAAAGGAGTGGGATGACAAGCTGCATTTAATCAACTTTCAGAGAAAGCCAAAAATTAAATTTGTGAAAGACTAGCATGAAATACTTTGGATCCTTTCCTCCCAGGGTAGGATGGTGTACAGTGGAGAAAACCTCCCAGAGAAAACCAGAAACTTCAGAGGTAAAATCAGGTAATTGATAATATTTAGATCTACTCTGTCAATTTAGTGCTTAAGCAAGGAGTGGGCTGGGTCTGCAGAGGGTTTGTGTGCAGGTCAGACAGGAGCTCCTGCCAAATCCTTCAGAAGAGCCCGTTCTTTCACTGGCCTTTGCAGGAAACAGCACAGAGAAGTCTTGCTGAGACAAAAATCCATCACTGCACCCACTGATGGGTAAAGAGGGAAAATCAATATAAAAGGAACAGGACAAACCCTCCTACAGGATCCAGTTGAAATAGGTAGGACCGAGACTCCACTAAAGAGCAAAAGAAAAAATTAATAGTCACTGGGACTGTGGGTTGTAGGACAGTGTTACACAGATTTCAGCATGTGCACTCAGGAGCATGCCCAGCCCCAGCAAAAGCCCAGCTCTCCACCAGCTGCATTTGACACTCAAATGCAGAACCTAAAGCTGTCTGGGAGCTTTTAATTTATCCTCTCAGTTTTAGTGCATAATGCATTTTTAACGGGGGGCAGCACTGCAGGTGCAGAGGAAAGTGGGTTTTTCCTAGAACTCTCTCTCTTTCCTAGAATTCCTCGAGCTCCAGGGTAAGGGCATTAAAGGCTGTGCACGGTGTTACCAGAAAAATCACAAAATGCTATTTGAACTATCACATTTTGATGCCACACAAAACTGTGTCACCCAAGTCCTTCGTGCATTCAGAGGGCTACGTTTATGGTGACAGAGAGAGAGGTTTAAGGAGATGTGGACACTTCTATACTGCACACATATGTGCAAAGTGAAGTAAAAAAAAAAATCCCTTGGGAAAGTGTGGAGAGAAGGAAAGGTGAAAAGCATTTAACATGGAATTGAGTTGGTAATTGCAGGAAAATCACTGTACAGTTTCACAGAGGTTCCCTTTTCCCACATTTATAGCTGTGTCCCTACACCTTCCCTAGATGACACCTAACACAGCACTGCTCCCTCAGCATCACTGTCACAGCCAGTTATCACCTGGGGGCAAAGCCCATCCTTAGACTGGAGATATTTCCACAGTGCCTTCTTTCACTCAAAGAAAGATTAACCTTTTCCACACATGACCAATTCTACAGACAGTCCAGGTTTCCTGGCTGAACATTTTGGCTTGAAATCCTTTATGACAGACTTCCTGCAACTCTCCATCAACCCAAACATGTGCTAGATTTGGCCAACACTAAAAATAGAGATTATGTAACTTGAAGTCCATATATATATATATGGCACACAGTGTTGCTGTTCATCCACACTATCATATAGTATACACCACATAGTATTTTTATTGCAATTGGCAAAACTCACTGTTACGGAGTACATAAAGATCTCAAGGGTTTTTGTTTGTACCAGTGTTTTTGTTTGTTTGTTTGTTTGCTTAATTGAGTGGCTTCTAAACATTCTTTACTAAAACTTCCTGCAAGTGCTCAAGTTGGGACAATTTGATCACTTGGCAGTGGGCAACAAGGCATAAACAAGATAGAGAAAAGCCAGTTAGGTTTTCTTGAATAGTTGGAACCAAATGATCCCACTGATCATTTCTCTCTAATCACCCTATCACTATCCCTCCCTGTTTTTATTTATTCAGTTTATTATGCCATTCAGGTTTTCTGAAGCTCTGCACTAAAACTGCAGCAAATATAACTTTATATTAAATCAATGTATTCAGTGGTTATTTGATCATTTCCTTTGGCAATATCACACATATTCAATCTAAGAGCTACAAGCAAGGGAATGGCACTTCTTGTTTGGAAATGAAGAGCCATGTTGCACATTTTAAAAAAAAATTCGTAATGAAACCTTCATTATAGAGACATGTATCTCACCATCCATCATCTCCAAACATGCAGGCTTGGAAATGAAAACCTGCCTGTGTTTAATTTGATGGGTTGAGCGTTCCCATCCTGCTGGAGCGGGGGAGGGGAGCGGCACTTTATTTATTCACATGTCTGAAAATAGACAGGTAAATTTTGGAGCATCATCTTGCCTTGAAATCCTGGAACCACTTATTTGAAAACAGCCCCAAATCACGCGCCCTTGTTTCCCGTCGCACCAAGGGCTCCATTGTTTGCTCCCATTCACTCGGCAGGGGCTTTGCTCTGTGTTCCCCTCCCAAGCTGTGCAGCATCTGCTACGGGGGTTTATTTCCTTTTTTATTTATTTATTTCCCCGATTTTGCTTCTAATCTCTGTTCCTTTGTGGTTTCCTGGAGTCGTCCTGACAAAGCCACATACTCTGTTCCTGTCCTTTATAGCACTGGAGGGCACTGCAGAACACATGAAATTTGTTTCTAATTTTACATCTGCCAAAAAACATTCCTGGGTTACAAATACATGCCAGCAAAACTGGTAGGGCCTATCCCGCTAACACCACAAGACAAACAAGCCAAAAGGAAATAAAAAGGACTAAAATACAGCGCAAATATTTTTGCACTTCTTTTAGCTTGAGAAACCTTTTTCCCTGCCTTCTCCCACATTTTACCTGAGTTAAGCTTTCTGGTATTACATATATATGTGTTTATATTCAGAAAAAATAACTACAATACAAGAAGATGAGAAGGAACAATTCAGCTTCTCCTCTTCTGCAAGTCCCATACATAAGGAGATGGCTAAAAATACCTTCAGCCAGAGGCACGTGGAGGATGATTCCCTCCCCAACCTGCCACTGAGACGCTGAATATTTCAAGAAACTGGCCAAAATCCCAGTGCTCCAAAGTAATTTTAAACTCAAAGAGTGATCACAGCTGCATTGCTGCCATTTACATAAGCAATGTGCTTTACAAGCAGCCATTTCTTCTCATCATCACAGTTTTCTAAATAATATTTTAGAAAAATTATTCTCGTCTTTGTAACCACGGCAGGGCAAGCCTCCAAGGCAGTAAGAGCAGCACCTCAGTATGGATAAAGTGCCAGGTCAGCAAGGCCCTTTGGCAGAGCCAGCTCAGGGATGGGCAGCACTGCAGTCACTGCCCCTCTGATTTCTGCCACAGATTTGAAGTTCAGGTTGTGCTTCAGCGTCTTACTGGAGTCTGTATCTGATGCACTGAAGTTTCACCTACACATAAGAAGCAGAACCCAGCCTGGCTCAGGCTTCAGGACTGCAAATGTCAACAGACCAAGGAACACAACTCCAGGTTTATTTTCATTAACAGCAGCGCAGTGTCAAGGTAGTATTTCAATGCTCTGCAAGCACTAATTAAAGACCTTGCCGGAAGGAACTTGAAAGAACATTTCAGAGCTGGATCCAGCTCTGCAGCTCGGGTTTATCAGATTTAATGTAACAGCAGAGATATTCCAGCACTTCCTATAAGCTATGGAGGGGACCCTTGCATTTTCTCACTTGCAGAATTTTGCACTAGACAAAAATATACAGCTGCTGATGGAGAACATCAGACCTGCCCTGGCAGTGCCCACGGGCTGCCCACAGGCACACTGGCAGTGCAGAGTTGGTTTAGGGAGCTGGGGCAGCAACTGGAGGGATGTTTCCAGCCAGAACAGTCAGATGGTTACAGAGAGATGCTGCAGTTGTCTTCACCTGATCAACAAAACTCATATCACAAACTTAGACTCAGTTCCTTCCATTAAAACACACTGGGAAAAACTTAGCCTGAACCACACAAAATTCATCAATTTGTGCATGATTCTCATTCAAGACTTCAACCATTTCCACAAAATTTCCCTGGATACCAGTATATGTGATCCAAATGTCCATTTGGGACCAGGCCTGAAGAGCGTGCTGCTTTTCAGATTGCATTACAGAAATTTTTACAGGGCTGAACTGAAAAAAACCCCATTTATTTCAGCTGTATTTGGCCCTTCATGTTCCAACTTCCCCAGTGATCATTCTCAGTGAGAAATTTCAGCCACGCAGACTTGCTTGAGACTAATCTGGCTGCATCCACACATGCACAGCCTATCTTGTGCTGTACAAATGTCTGTTCCAATATGGATTACGGGCTAATAAGCTCTATGGTTCTGCAAATCTTCCTGGCCTTTACTTTTTAGCTGTTATAAGAGTCATATTTCCTAAAAGGAAAAACATATGGATTGTATCTATCGAGCACAAGACGATCACAGAGTCTGCTGTTGAAATGTATTTGGAGAAAAATAAAGCCATCTATAGGAGAACTGGGAGAAGATCTGGTTTTTTGGGGTGCACTTCTGTCTGAAGTGAAAAATATTAGAAGGGAAAAAACAGAAGAGGTTTGTGTTCAAATACAGATTCACTCTTTCTGTTTTTATTTATCTCCTAAAACATTTTCATTGAACATGTAAGATTCAGAAGTGAAAATGGTTTTCCAAAAATTGCTTGTTTAGAAAATACTCCAGACTTTTGGGAAAAGGAATTTTTCACTTGAAACAATTAAATACATTTCACTCAAAGCATTTATCTCTTTTCTTTCAGTCACCACTGCATTTTCAGTTATTTTACACAGTGTTTACTATAAATAGTAGGGGAAAAAAACCCAAAACAACCCACAACCAACTCTAGTTCTAGTCTCCAAAAGACAATTTTTAAAAAGATGCAAATAAAAAGACTTAAATTTTATCAGTAATTATCTCTTATATGCAAAGCTTCACTGGTTTAAACTTTTTATCCTAACTTTGACGTAAATATATGCCCTTCTGCTAACTATTCATCTCAATTTTCTTATCCGTAACACAGGGATAATAATACTGGCTATACTTGCCTCAGTGGAGGGGATTAGTTGGTATCTACATGGATCCTGCCTGTATAAAGCACAGTGATTATTGCCTGAATGTCGGTATCTCCTCCACGAGCCTTGAAAAGTATCATATGCCTTCTGGCCTCAAAATTAAAAAAATATCTTTAGTATTTAAAGTATTTCATGTTTTGCTACATCAGATAGAAAATCTACAGACGACTGGGCAGTTTGCAGAGTGGCCAGTGCAGAAGGACACAGCATCCTAAGGATGCCATCCCAGATTATGAGACCAGATACATAAGTTGCTTCATTCCTCAAGTGATAAGAGGCAGACCACCAGCACACAAAGCAGTATGTTTGCCATAATTTAGTGGTAAATTTATCACAATGTCCAATTCTGTCTGTTCAGACAAAAAAAAAACCCAACAAGTAAAAGAGCTCCAAACAAACAAGTCACACATTTCCCTCCATACTACTTATCCTACTTTCTGCATCTCTTCCCCAATAATTTTCTTACGAATTATATATATTTTTTATAACATGTAAGTTATCACAGAACGTATTTTTACATCTGCAGCTGGAGTTTCAGGCTGAATTCTGGGTGCCCAGCTTTTTGTCAGCCTATTGCAGGAATGAGATGTGAAATATATATATTTTTTATTGATAAAGATAAACATGATTTGTAAGATGAGTCAAATTAACAATCGATTACACACTAATGGGCTCTAATCAATACATTAATTTAACTAAAAGGAGGGGTAGAGGAGGAAAGATGGGAGAGTAATTTAAAATAGCAGGACTGTTCTGCCGGTATAAAAAAACCCAACACCCAGCGTATAAAATAAAACTGAGCCGCCCTTTGTGGAGGAATGCAATATCCTCTCTCTCGTTCTCTCACCTTGTTTCTCTGTATGATGTGGCGAGTGTTTATTAAAGAATAAAAGAGCAATTATTACATTTCCAGCAGATTGCAGGGCCCCAGCCGGCGGTACAGCAGTGTCAGCCTGCTCTCTAGTGTTGCTGGAGGTGTGCGGCATCCGGCCACGCTTCCAGCTGCACCCGCTTAAAACACAGCCCTAAGCCCCAAGGAGTTCCCTTGCTGTCTTCTGGGTGGCAAGGAAATCTCAATTATGCACACGAGGGATGTGGTTGGGGGGGGAAAAGAAAAAAAAAAAAAAAAAAAAAGGAGGAAGAATGTTTAAATTGTATACGTAAACTGTTTTGTTTTACAAGCTGGAGTAAATCAGCACATTTGTAGGCCATATTTATCTGATCCACTCCATAATAATCTCTCTCAATGAACACTATTGATGTGGCATTTATGCCACTACAGAACATAACCAATCCCTTAAATTCAAATAAAGCATTACTGAAAAAATAAGAATTTTTGCTTCTGGGCAAGTCACTACTGCAGAAGGACACAAATTTCTTCCATGTTTCTGTCAGGAACTGAGGTGGAAGAATATGCCAGGAATGGAAATAATTGCAGAATTCCCCCTGTTCTCTCTGCCTTATAAATTTAGTCCTCACTCGCAGCCCCATAACATTAATAGAGGTGCCATGGCCTAAAAATAAACCGACCAACTCCCCTCAAAAAGGGATCAAGAAAGGAATTCAATCCTTTTAGCACCAATTTCCTAATGGGAGGTACAATCCTGCAGGCTGGTGCTAACAGAGCCTCACACGGATCCTGGTGAGATTTTGAGGCTAAAGAGGGGGCACAGGCAGACGAGCAGCTCCATCACCCGGATTTGCTTTGGATGACACAGTTCAAGGCTGCTGTTCAGCCCTTCTTAGGTCATGTAACACAGGGCCTTTGTACTCTCAAGCCTTGTTACACAAACTGACAGTGAAAAGGGACATAGGCATTATTCATGCCAAGTAATTCCAAGAAAATCCAAACAGAAGCAATGGAGCTGTTACAACTGCACACAAAAGTGCCATCTCCTAAAAAACTTAGAGAGAAAAAGCAGCAAGTGCTTGTTACACACTATGCTTTGGTAGAGAAAGCACTTTCAAGGCACAACTAATCTCTGAAAAAGAGACAGAGAGCTCAGCTGCACTTAACATAAACCAGGAGAAATGCAAGTGGAGCTACTCCTGTTTGCTAACACTAAAACCTCATGTACAAGCACAACCTCAGTAGGACAGTGTAATCTCCACAGGTTCACAGATCAGGAAACAGAGCTGAGGCAAAGACGTGGTGTGGGTTTTAGTGGTCAGCAAAGACCACTGAGTGGGACGGAGACAGGGAGTTCATCCTACTGACTAGGATGCTCTCTGGTGGGAAACTCCTCTCTCAGCAGCAGTCTGGGAGCTATAGGCACCAACAGGTTACCAACAAAAGCAAGAATTGCAGTCCCTGGGCTGCAGGTGGGGGACCAAAACAGAAAGTCTGCTTGTACAGCACGTGCATAACCCGTGGTGCTCCTGTGAGCAGCATTTCTCAGACCCTTCTTAAATATGAAGTGTCTTGTCAGTAAAATACCAGTGCAGAGTTGCCCCAACACCAGTCTCCTCTCGGAGAATGGAACTACCAACTCCATAATGCTAGCTGGTATTACAGAGGAAACAGCTACAACTACGGGGGTTTCATTAGATGTAATCAAATATTCAGCTAATATCCAGTGAATACCTAAAATCAACTCAGTCTTAGGAAGCTTTCCCTGATATATGCACAGCTGCTGGAAATGCATGACTCCTTTCATTAATATTTGCTTCAGAAAATATCTAATTTACTTTGGTGGTGTTTATGTGCTTTCTACAACTACAGCAATAAATCAGTGTGCTGGGAAGACCATTTCACAGAAAAGGCAAATCTTAGGTGGGTATTAAATAATACTCATTCAGAATGAACTCTGAACTTCTGAAATGAAAATTTGAAGATTATGTGAAAAAATCTACTAATATAGATGACGAGAACAATATGATGTTAGAACTACAGATATTGAAGATACTAGTTTTCATTAAGCGCAGCCACAAACTAGACACAGCAAAATATTCACAGTTTGCTTAGAATAACCTAAAATAATTTTTCTCTGCAATAACAACTGTTCCAATATACACATATACCATTTTTATTAATCACTTCAATTGTTTGTTGACAATGGGTGATCAAATATGCAAACTAAAATTAGCAGCTGGTGGTTTCATTTAAATTAATTTCTCTTGTTAGTTCCTTTAAATTTTCATAAAGGGTGCTGAAACCCACCCAGACTCAAAACCACAGGGGCAAAACAGTTTCTGCTGTCATCATGTTTACAGTAGCTCAGCCTCTGGCTGTGCTGGGTAATACCCTGCCTTGCTCCAGCTCTGCTCACTGGGCACAGTTTACGTACTTTTTACAACTAAAAATACAAGTTTTATAAGCAGTAACGTCTTATTTTGTTTGTTTTACTGCTAGACCTATGGAGAGTTATTTTGATTTCTCTGACACTGGATAGATCTTATTGATGTCAGTGAACTCTGAACCTATAATTCTGAGTATTTTCAAAACAACCTCTCTGTATGGAAACTGAGACCAAGTTAGGATCAAGCAGAACACTACAGTATAAACCTAATGTGTTTATTAAAAACCATCTCCAATTAGCAGGAGAAAACACTTATGCTGTTTGAAAACAATTTACCAGTGTAAGTTTGAAGAGAATTAACTCCTTCTTGAATACTATTTCATTTACTAATGTACATTTAGACTTTTAGTAAATTTATTAAGCTTTTTTTGAATTTACCCAAGAGACAGGTTTTCAGAACAGCTCAGCCCTAGCAAGTAGTTCAAACCCTACCAGCAGCCATGGTTTTAAGAAAGCCCCCTATGCAGTGCCTAAAACCCCCCAGGTTTGTTTTCAGGTAGGGAAGGCCAAAACTTACCATATGTATATAAAATACTATTATGGCAGTACTGGAAAATTAAACAACCAAAAGCAATTGCTCCCTGCACACTTTAACCAGATACCTGGGATATGCAGATTATTTTTCCCAAACCAATTAGTATTGTGCAACACCACTTTAAGGCACTTTGACCAGCTCTGTGCCCTGCAAGCGTTGTCCCAAGTCTGCTCCGCCTCTAAAATCTCTGGAGTATCTTTGCCTGCTGTTTATAAGGAAGATTTCCCCAGTTTTATTTTATTAAGCAGAGCAGAGCTAAGCTTGGGGCCAGCAGCAAAGCAGGAGTCCAGACCTTAGAGTAACAGAGCCCGTGTGGGAGGCTTCTGCTAAAGCCGAGCAGCTGCTTTATTCTGCAGCTCCCTCTACTTGCTGCATCCCATCATGGCAGTGTGACAATTTGCCTCTGTAACCTCCCAATCACTCTTTCACAGGTCAGGTCCCGAGATCAATAAAAACAAGAAAAAAAGAGACATGTACCCGTGTAAGAAAATCCAGGAAGTTCAAAGTTATAGCTGACAGTCTGGATTTAACTCTGACTGATCTGGGAAACAAAACAAAAGTAGAGCAGTGACATGAATGAAGGATGAAGTGTCAGATGGTAAAGTACTTGGTTTTTATCAATCTAAGTCAAGCCCTTACAATGATTAAATCCAAATTTCTCAAATTAAACAGAAAACAAATAAAAGGGAAGAAATAATGGTTTCTAAATGTTTACACATGAGAGTGCCCACAGCTCTCCAGTTAGCATCTTGGTAATTTAGCCATTTAAAAAAATCAGAGCAGTGCATTCTGTACATGAGACATTTCTCTCAGTATGTGACAATACCCATACAGTGCTGCTTACAGTGACAGATGAGTGTTTCCCTTCCAGGTCTGCATTACTTGCCTGCAAGTGCAGCATACAGTGCATTTCATAAGTATAACCAAAGAGTAAGTAACAGCTGTCAATAAAAGAAGACCAAGAACCATATGGTACAACCTCCATGGCAGAGAAAGGCTGGCTCTTTAAACGCTGAAATTAGCATCAGTGACAAATGGTCTAAGCAGGCACACTCTGCTTTCCCTGGTCCTGCCACCAAGCTGGATGCGCCTGCCAGGAGAAAACACTTCCCTTACTGTTGCTCTGAGAAAGGGGCAGGGGATCAGTAGTTTAGGATTGAATTACTGCACTGGGATCCAGGGGAAAGCCTGGCTGAGATCACTTTAGAATGAGAGCATTTATTAATTGCAGGCACAAGAGCAGTGGCTCTGCACACACGGTACCACAGCCCCCAGGATGCCCAGCAGCCCCTCAGCACAGCTCTGGCACACTCTGCAGCTACCCCTTCATGGCTGAGGGATCTCACTTCACTTACTATTTCAAACTCATTGTGTTCAAGTGGTGATTCCACCTAAAACCACATCCTCAGACTTTCTGAAAGGGCAGCACAGATCCCTACAGCTGAATTTGTTATTTGGTTTTTCCAGAGGTAGCTTCAGGGCATTTAAAAAATATTTGGATCATATATTCATTACTTAGCAAATAAACTCCTTTACTATATTGATGGGAAGAGATAAAAATCATACAAGTTTTTATGGCAGCTGCCCAAATTTCTCATGGTTAAAGCAATCTCCTGAAAGAGACCACTGAGTTTCATGATTCAATGCATATTTATATTGTTTTAAAGAAAAAGAAAACTTGAGAGTCTTGTTTTGCAAGATTAGGCAACAAATGTCTTATATTTCAAATGAACTGCTAAGACTTAATCCTGCAATTCTTTTCTAATCCGAGCGGTCCTAAGGACTACCATGAGATCAAGGACTCCTGACAGGAGTGTGTTTGCAGGGTCAGGGCTTTCATCTCTGTAGAATGCATGCAGCCAGCCACCAGGTGAACTCATTTTGCTGAATTTCTAATCCTCTTGAGTATTGTGGACTTGAAAGTTCAGATAAAAATAAAATCTAAGAAAAAAAATAATCAAACTTTATTGAATTTCCTTTCCACTTAGACAAAGAAATAGCAATGAAGAAGATTAAAAATGTGTTCACCAAAAATGTGACGAAATATGTAATAGGACCCAGAAATGGGGGTGCTGCTCTTGAGAGTGCACAAGTACAAATTGACTCTCTTATACATTTCCCTCTTAAACAGAACATATGTCTCCATGTCCACTCACACACATATTTGTGAAATTCCTTTAACCTGTGCAGGAACTGTCAGTAGAGTCCTTCCCTGCCATCTCACCTGCCACGATGCCAATAATTCTTCTCCTGCTATTAGAGCAGCCCTTCCACAAGAGGAGCAATGCAGTGGTGAAGGACAGAGCTGCTCTGTCCTACATTTGGGATTTCCTTACAGGCATCAAGGTGCACGGAAGATGAGAGCAAAGGAAGAAACTAAGTAGCTGTACGTATTTCCACCTTTGTTTTTGCAACAAACAACAATCATGGGACATTAATGAGAGGCCCTGGCCAGAGCCTACACCCAACAGCCCCCCAAGGAGCACCAGAGCACCTCATGAGAAACTGGAAACACTTTCATTTATGCACTATGGAAACAGACACAAGACCACCCTTGCCATCAGACATTGAGGTACCTCCAGTCAGCATCTTAACAAAGGGCTCTGCCACTCCACCACCCTGAAAGGGGATCCCCCATCCCCCCCCACCCAATGGTTCCAGAGCAGGGCTGTGTCCCCACGATGATGATGGAAGCACAGGGTAGAACAAGCATTTGTGAGAACAGACTTGTGTAGAAATAAAGATTTGTAACAGGTCTGAAAAGCTTACCTGGGGAAGGTGGAGGCTGGGGCAGCACACAGGGGCACCTGGGGATGGCTGATGGGGGTAGCCCCTTACAGCTCTAAGAGTTGCTCCTGCTCCAGGTGTGGAAGTTTACTGCAACTCATCAGGCTATTTGTTTTCCCCACTTCATATGAAACTTGTTGCCCAGCTACAATGTTTTATTTTAAACCTAACATTTTTATGTTCCTATCAGTTCAGCCACTTGTTCCTAAACTGAAATAAAAATTATGTAGTATTCAAACGTGATAAAAAAGCTTTTACAGGTTTTAATCATTTTTAGAAAACTTGATTATTTGAAATTTTGCTCTGAATTTAAATACTTGCAACTCTTATGAAATCAGCAACATTGTTATAATTTCTGAGGGTTTTGTGTTCCCTGGTCTTTTGAAATATAAGAATAATGCACAGGCTGCTTAGTCTGAACACAGCACCTGAGTCTATGAGCACTGCTCCTCGGTCTGCAGGCTTACACTGAACACACAGTTGTGACTGCAGCTGGGTCACAGGCTAAACTCATTAATTAGAGTACCTAATAAATTGTTATCGATACTGTTCAGTTGTTTGTCACCACCCAAAATGCTCAATAATGTCAACAGCAGAAAACAGAACGTGGCAAAAGCCAAGCTAAGCTTACATAAATTAACTGAGGAGAAAGCCCAGATGAAGCTAGCTGCAATAGTGGAGTGAATGAGGGGGAGGAAAAGAGGTGGTCAGAGATCCAGCTGCTATCTCAGCTGGCACTTCACAGGGTCCTGCTCAGCATTAGCAGGAGGGAACAGACATGGGCTTTTCTCCTTATCCACCTGCGACACCTTCACTAGGCTGGACTCATCTTTGCTTGAGTCAAATGAAGAACTCAGAGTAGCTGGAAGACATTTTCCATTTTTCCATTTGATTTTGCAGATGTGGCTGGAGGGAGTGCTCCTCTAGAACATCAAAGCCTTTCATGAATATATGTTATTTTGGTAATGATCCTTCTGTAGCCTAACAAGTCTAAAACAACCATTTTGTGGAGACTTCATTTTTCTTCTCTTTACAAGTGTTTTCTACAAAATAAGAATCCCGATCTTGACACTGAAATGAAACATTGGTTTTAATGTGATCTATTCATAGGTCAGAAGTAATTTCCCCCTATAATCCACTTCATCTTTTTTAAACCCAGGGATTTTTCACTCTGAACCAGAACTGCAAACCCTGTTCTCAGCCAGCAGCAGCACCGAGTCACAATTTAAACTGTTGTCCTTTTTCAGCCTGGGCTGTGACACCTGTATTTGTTTTTCTTTAATATTTGTACCATCTTCCTTAATATCCACTCGAGGTGGGGTTCTTGTACTGAGGCTGTGCCAAGCAACTCATGTTGCATGGAAAAGCCTGTCTGCTCCACAGTGCCTTCCCTGCTCACCCCACTTCCACCCGTGAGGCTGGAAACACAGGCTGGCGAGGGACCTGATGCTCTCAGACTCATTCAGGTCCGAGCACTTAAAGGTTTGTTCCTTACTGTAATATTTGAATGTTTTCCACTAGCACAGCTAAAAGCAGTGACATGTGGAGAAGGGAAGCACTCCCGTGGCTGCACAGAGCTGGGACAGCCAAGCTGCAAGGAAAGCTGGGGCCTGAGTGGGGCTGCTGCTGTAGGATTTTCAAATTTTGCAGGAGCAGAACAGCATCAATGTCTAATCTTATGCGATTTAAAGTTACCACAGCCAACATTAGGATCAAAAATTTGATTTACGCAGTTTAAGTTTACCAGGAAGAGGTTTTCTCCCCCATCAGTTGCATTCCTTATGGCTCCCAGAAGGAAACGATCTTTCACAGGCAGAACTAGAACAGCCTGTCATGATCACTTATAGCTAATGATGGATATTTATTGCTGTCACCAGAGACTTAAGGTCTAAAAATCCCATCTTATAAAAATATATAAAGAAAAAAGAATGTAATGACTTCACTGATCCGTTACTGCTAAATCTGGAGTACGTGGAGAATTTGGATTAATTCACATGTTAAAATTGATAAAATATGTTAGACTGACCTCAGTGGCTGCAGCATGGAATATTTGGAATACTGAATGTATACACAAGCATGCACTTGTTCATAACTTTTCTAACTTGCTGCCAGTTTTCTTCAGTTTGTTTCCACTAAGCTGATGCAAGGCTCATAACTGTGTTAAATGAGAAAATCATGAGGCCAATCATTGTGCAATTAAAAATCCTGCCCATGCACGACAAAAACAGACAAAACTTTTTGGATTTATTTTGTGGTGAGAGTTTGTATATCGTTTGTTTTTTGGTTTTTGTTGTTTTTTTTTTTTTTTGGGGGGGGGGGTTGTTTTTGTTTGTTTGGTTGGTTTTTTTATTATTTGTTTTTTTAATATACAATGGAAACTCCTGACTAGGAGTTCACCTGGCCCCACCTGCTTTGGCAGGGCAGAAGCAGTGGCCCCACTCTGGGCACAGAGAGCCCTTCCAAGTAGGCACATCCAAACTTCTGCAGTATCCCGGAACAGTATTCCAAGTACTTGAATAGCAAACACTGGATTCTTCCTACCAAACCACACAGAAATATTCATACAGATGACAGTGACTTCGTGAAGATGTTCTTTTTTAAATGGCAGATACAGAAGCAGCTCTTATAAACACCAGCACCTCTGTGCTCTCATTCCTAAAGTTTAGATACCACACTGTAAAAATTTTATACTTGTTGTTCACGTGTTGACAAAGTATACTTGGGTATCTGGAATAGTTTGAGCAACTGAGTGACAAAAAGACAGTGTATTTGGAAATACAGGCCTGAAAACAATTCCATAACAAGAAAAGAAGAGGAAAGCAGGTATATAAATAGCTAGGAGCAAAGCCAAACTAGATATAGTTAGGAGGAGACAGTTCACATTACTATTGTAATTGTGACAATTCTTCTATGGTACCTATTTCATTGGTTTCCTTTCTTTTTTCCTCTCTAACCTTTACTTCATTAGCAATACTTTATTGACAATTTATTTTAGATGACAGATTGTTTTATCCTGTGGACAACCAAGGGGATGCCTATATTCATTGTAAGAGCTTTAATTCAGACATACACATAAACATGCATTTAAAGACTAAGATTTTTTTTATCCTCTGAAATTTCAGGATATTCTAAAGACTTCCTACACTCTTACTCTTGTCTAGGGTTATCCACTGTTTTGTGGAGTTTTGATTCCTGGAAGTCAAAGGACTTTGGATCAGGGCAATAATTTACTGTACAACTCAGTGACTTTGGTGGACTTGCACTCAATTTGCTGTTGGTCCAATGATTTTAGGCCCCAAAATACAGACACAGTCCTCAACTCCCTGTCTACTCTTTAGGAGCAGAGCAATGCATGAACTCTTTTCATCCTTCTACCACAGATGTCATTCCATTTTCTCTCTAGGAAAATAGTTTCCTGTTATTTTTAGCTCAAATCACAGCTTCATTTAAAAAAAAAATACAGAGTCTACACTGTTCCTTAGTAGTCCTCCAAACTTAATTTCCTGGGCTGCAAAATAAAGCTGAAAAAGGTGAAAACACCATTGACTTTTGATCTGTTTTAGTTAAGAGCATGCCAGGCTTCTCAGATCCAGTTCATAGTCCTCTTTTAAGTACCTTAAGGTAAATGATGCAAGTCCCAGCTATGTCAGAACATGCTTTGCTCACCTCTTCTCCCCCCCTCAAACCATTTCTGACCCTGCTTTGGGGGACAATATTGAAAACAGTGAAAATATAACCCTGTTAAAAACATGAATCAAAAAGTCACTGCTTGTGGACATGTTTTTAAAATTGCTTAGTTGCATGGAAGTCCCTTTAGTGCTTGAAGGACTTTAATAAAATTGATTTTCTGAGTATAGCCTTTTAGCAGCTACTGTATAAGCTTGAAATATGAACCCTTCATTGTTGAAAGTGTTTCATTTTTGCCCTGTAACTAATGATCAAGGGAAAGAATGTGTTCAGAATTCTCCATGGTTGCCATTTTCATAATTAAATTGTGCTAATAATAAAGCTTTGCAGACTTTAAACAAACTGGCACTGGAGTGGAATGTGGTTTGCAGTGTTTCATTTAGAGACCTCTGCAATTAGCCCTTAATGAATAAGCATACCACAGTGATAAGTAAGACATCTCTGTGAACCGGTTATTTACCAAAGCACAAAACTGTGACATTTTCATTCCAATGACTGAAATCTATTCTCCAGATTTCTTCTGAAGGCTCTTAAGTAATTTGGGGAGTTAAAACCCATTAATTGACTTTAATGCCTGATGTGTAATACCAGCAGTACCACACCACTCTTTATCCTAAGTACAATGGCTCAAAAATAAGCAGCAGAGTCAGTAAGACACTTGTAGCTGAATATGAGCTGCATACACAGTGTAGATCTACTGTTTATATGTAAACTATATAGAACTTTAAATTAATCCCATTCATTGCAGAGCCATAGCTACAGGTTATACTTTTCCCTCCCATGCTGTCTACTTACTTACACTAAGACTCATGTTAGAAGATTCTTTCCTATATTTTTTCATTAATAAAAGTTACCTTTTAAAAGCAACTCAAGCCCTACAGATCTCAGGATATTTTATGGTAGTGTAAATCTGGGAACAGTGCTGATGCACATCAGGGAGGAATCCAGCCTGTTGTGACTGAATCCACAGAATTAGGAGATTTGGGTTAGTTCACTGACTGGGCCTTTCTTACAATAGTAATGCACTGCCTATAGGAGGGAGTCATTATTTTCTGGCAAAACTCATTTCAACATCTAATGAACCAGATGTAGTGGACTCTCAAACCCATGCTTTGGTTCATATAACACAGCAGGGTATAGGGATTTTTTCCATGGACTTCAGTGAGTACTGGATATGGCCCTAGGAAGAGAATCATGTTGACTGCTGGCAACAGGGAGTATCAAAAAAACAACAGACAACTTGACAGACTGTCAGCAGACCATTGTCTCATAGCTATCACAAGGCAATAGGAAGATAACGCAGTATCTGCAAAAGTTGCTGTGCTTCAGCCCAGGTTATCAAACCCAAGTTTTTCTAAGTTGCCTCTTCCTGACAGGATCACAGGCACTACAGATCATCTAAGCGTGTTTCCTGTCTCTCAAATATTTGGGTAGGCAACTTTGTACTATCACATTTCAATTCTACTTGAGAACTTTTCTTTTTCTCCTTTGCACTCAGTCATCTTTCTTTTCTTTTGTAAAAATAACACAAGAATAGCAGAGAAAAAAGTTGGTGTATACAAAAAACATTAGAGCCTCTGATATATTTTAGTCTCCCTTTCAATCTGACACAAATCTTTTCCAAAAAGGAATAGAAGATAAAGACAAAGGGGAACAAGAAATATGAAAAAGATCTAGACATGCCATCTCCAGAATCACAAATAACAGACAGCAGTTTTGTGCAGTTTGCAGTAATTCTTTTGGCACCATTTGGTACAGAAATGCTGCAAACATCAACCTGGCCATCACAGAGTCTGCCACATCCCGAGTCCCCCCTGCAGCACAGCTCAGCTCCAGCTGGTCAGCCTGCACAGGCACATACAGCACATACTGACAAACACAGCTAAGAAATTACCTGCATAGATACTTTCTATTTAGAAAATATGACACTCTAAGATCTCTAGAGTCACTGCTGCCTTTACAAAATACTTTAAAGACTTCCTTCCAAAGTCTGATCAGACTCCATTATCCATGCAGATGAGGGATGCTAGGATACATCATGCAATAGAAAAAAAATGGAAAAAAAATAGGTATTAAGGGACACAGAGCAGCTTATGGTGCAGAGCCACCCCAGTGCCTCCGTATAAATGAGCTCAGGTCCAGCAGGGCTTAATTAGCTTTGGCTCACCACTGGCAGCAGGTCAGTTATGTTGATGTCATGAATGTCCAGCTCAGCTGGACACGACCTGGCTCTTTAGAGAGCCAGCTCAGATGTCTCTGTGTCTGTAGCACTGTTGAGCTGAAATTCAGGCAGTTAACTCTTGGATTACTAAATCTGGTCTGGAGTTGGACTTTTTGTTTCACCTATTCCTCTTGAAGTGGCTGAATGTTATCTCTCAGACAGACGGAAATCATCTGCTTTATGCTTAAATCTACACCTGGTCATCTTATACCTTTGTTGTCCTGCTGGAGTTGTCCCTTAAATAGTTGTCTCCCCTTTGACTTGTGTTTATATTCCCAATATGTTTGAATACAGAAAACTTACACCACCATATTTGTTAAATGCAGACCCATGCTCTGAAGCACACAATCATGTCACCCTCTGCATTAAAAAAAATTCTTCCTGTTAAAATTCTGGTTATTTTGCTTATTAAAAATTATGTCTTACTCTCAATGTTGGGGCAACAAGCTCCACAGGCTTCTTTTGAGAAAGTGTGAAAAAATATTTGGTGTTCTCTGTTTTGTTCTTAAAAATCTCTTTTTTGTTCTCAAAAGCACTCAGTGTTATATTCTCTACCTAGAAACATATGGAAATGATGTGCTATAGCCCACACCAAGCAGTGGGTCATCTTTGTAAAACTGGCAACTCTGCAATGGATGAACTTACTTTATGCCAAGGGGTGTCTTACCCAGTGGTGACAAGGGACAGTGTCTCGGCTTCCAACATAAATTCCCAGGCATGAGAAGCTGGTACATGGCTATGATGCCAGGTGAGAAGCATCATGTCAAAATCACACCCAGGGTCCATTGTGAGCAGCCTTCTCTAATGAGGAGGCCAAGTAGCAGATGGATAGAACAATTCTTTCATGGGCATCTTAATCCCACCATCTTGTTGATTCAGTACACACTGGGTGTCAGTTGGCTTGACACAGACTGTCTTGGGAATGGCACATTTAATAACAGTGCAGCTATTGCCAAGACTGTTATCACAAAATTGACTCAGGATGCCTCCAGGTACTGCCATTTTAAGAATTTATGTAAGAAAGGAATAGATTTTGGGAGGTAATGAAAATTTAGAACTTGAAAGTAACATTCCCATCATAAAACTAGTACAGCACGGACAGAAACTTTGGCACACACCATCTCCAGGCTTGCCAGAATCTCCCCAAAGCCAGACAGTGACTCACAGAGCCTGCATGGGACAGCCCATTGAGGCTGCACTGATGGGAGCTTCCAAGTGTCCCCTGGACAAAACTGACAGCCCTAAACTGGAACCTCAAAAGTGAGCAAAATGGTGATATTTTATTTATACCCACACTGTACCTTGGTACCAGGATAGCTGGTCTTTTATTTTTATTCATAGGGGAGTCCCATGAATGCCTAGAAGTGCTCCTGCAAAGAGCAGTTCCAGGGCTGGCCCGTGCAAAGCAGCAAGAGGCACTCACCTCTACAGTAACTTCTTCATCTCTATTATAATGTACAGACCCTTTTCTATTTAGACTTTATACATCAGACTAAAATATTTAGCACATAGAAATGGGACAAGCAGAAGTGCTCTTCTTAAACAGAAATCTCATATAGTTATTCATAAAGCAAATCAATTGAGGCAGGGAAAGAGAATGCACCTTAGATGGGCCTGGGTGGAAAAAGGAGAAGTAATATATTGTGTTCATTAAAGCAATATTAAAATTAAATTTAATACAAAGTACCTGAGACTAAAACCCAAAACTATTAACCCCAAAGCCACTAACTATTCATTAGCCAAGTCAATTTTGCAACCCATTATGATTCACAATGTGTAAATTCCCATTGAAATTGATTTAGTAAACCAGCCCTTTGATGGGCCTGAAATTAAAAGGATAGAAGAAAAGATACAACTAATTGAAGAACATAATTTGATGCTTGTACAGGGTGCGAAATTTACTGAGAGCAGACTGGAGCTTTAATTAAAGACAACGGGCCAAATCCACACCTGGGATAATGATTGAGGAATTTTGCTGAGGTCAGAAGAACTGCAGCCACTCATGGCAGGGCTGAATGCAGCTCCTGGTAGTGTCCACTTCAAAAAAAAAAAAAAAAAAAAAAAGGCAGGGAAAACAGCCTTGGGGGAAAAAAGGGAGAAATAAAGTGAGAAATATGTATTTCCCTGTCTGGAAGTTGACTTGACAGCCCTTACTTTGCTCTGAGCAACACTGGGAATTTCTTTTTGCAGATACTAAGGGGGACAAAGTATAAGATAAGGATACTTCTGCTTGGACTCCCAAATTAAGAGTGATGAGAAGAGTTTCAGAGAACTGTCAGGAAAGACACCTGTCTCTTACACTGGGAGCAGAGAAATAAAACCACATGGTAAACCAGAGCCTGTTGAATAAGGCTTTTTCATTCACCTATCAGGGATGTCCAGACTGTTTGAAACAACTTCATAACTTCTGTTTTGCCTTGTAAAATGAAGCATTTAAGCACATAGTTTCACAAGTGCTTAGTGATGAACCATTCTTAGAATACTTGAACTTTATCAATTTCACATCATTTGGTTTTGTTCTAAGAAAGGTCTCACCTTTATGAAAGAAAGAGCAGCTGAAGAAACAATGATGTTCTGCATAGTTTTGTAGAATAGCACACATCAGGCCATGAAGAAATTTTTCATTGTTTTCCAAGGAACTCTAACTAAAAATTTTAGAAAATGAAGGCCAGGATTGAAAACTTTATTTTGTCTGCTTCCTTTATGAGATACAGGGGCTTAAGACACTGCTGTTCCTAAAATCTGTCTGAACCTAAATGTTCTCAGTGAAGAAGTTGTGACCAAATGGCCACTGCCAGCATCAAAAGGGAGAATTTATGTTCATCAAAGTCTTTAGTATAGCAAGGCAAAATAACAGCATGTTTAAACCTAAACAGAAAAGTTTAACACTTGCAATTTCCTATGACCCTTCAGTATGAAGCTGAGGAGTAAGTGTCTAAAATGGCATGAAGAGAGCCAGGAGGGAAGCTGTAAATTCTGTTTTACCAGCAGCAATGTTTTATGTTGGTTCTTAGGCTCACTTTTCGGTACTTCAACTGATTTAACACTGAGCTTTCTCTTGCTGTAAGGTTGATTCACATTTCCAATCTGGATGTGTCTTGCTCAGCAGACTGGAATGCTACAGTACAGACCTGCAGAATAATTTGCTCAAGAAGAAGGTTTTTTTGTTGAATAATCATAAATAAAGAGAGGGTTGCAATGAGCAACCAATTACAGGAATAGTCCATGTCTGAAATACTGTCTGCAGCCATGTCATGGGGATTGCTGGAAAGGGGTTGAAGGATCAAAAATAACGTGAGGAGACAACAGGCATAGTTAAAAAGTTTCATCTACCATAAAACTCACGTGAAGCTTAGATTCCTTATGTCCAACACTCAGACAGACAGACAGGGATGATCCAGCGACCTGAGCTAAGCCCACCACTGCACACATTTCCTGGGTAGGAATGGTACGAGCTGACTTGGATTGTTTTACCCACATTATTTGAGCACAAAAACCAGAGTTTGCAAATGGCCTTAACCAGGAGCATGACAAACAGCAATCTGTGACCACACAAATGTGCTCTTTAACTCCTCTGCTTAGCTTTAATACACACAGCAAAGTCTACAGAAAAAGGAGCTTAAAAGTTGGGGTATTTGGAGCAGAGCTCACTGGCCTGCTGGCTTTGTTGCAAAATCTGTGCTGACATGGCTGCGTTTCTACCTCTATCTGCTAGTGAGGACTCTCATCTCCACAGTGAAAGAAGGTATTCTAATCCAGAAAGTATCACCAAACTTAGGAAGGGGCTGAAAGGCAGTCAGATTTCAGTACTGAGCAATATCTGTTTGAGCTCCATCAACAACACCCACATAAAAGCTGTTGTGCAGGAGCAAATAAGAAAAGTTGAATTCTTTGCCTAGTGTAATTCACTTCAGTTATTGACTTTTTTCCCCTTTCGTTTGCCAGTGGTTCTGAGATGCCTGGCATTCAGGATGATTTGTAATGTAAATTATATAATTGTACTTTCACATATTTTAACATCAAATGGAATGATTGACTACAGAATTTAAGCTGTCTACAGGTGGGGGTCAATTATCATCTGAATAATCACACTGCCACACAAGAATAGCATGGCCATGGAGTGTGACATATTTTTATCTCTATGCATTTCAATGAAGTCAGGCTGGTACATAAAAGGTTATCACCTAGGAAACATATTTTCCTAAGCACAAGTTAAACATGCAAGCAAGATCAGCATAGATATTCAATTTAGCCAGTCAACCCTAACCTATTAATATTTTAACAAAATCCAGTGAGGATAATTTTTTTTCTTTGATCCCATCTCATTTGAGCAGCCTGGAAAGGGAAGAAAAATTAAAAACAAAATAGTCAAGCATACAGAATGAGGTTATGTATTAAGTGGGCTATTTAATGTTTTTGGCATATTATAGCCCTAGGGAAAGTGTGGATGGATTTAACAATCAAGATCTGTGTTCCCTGGGCCCACAAAGTTCGAGAAACATAAAATAATCTATACTTCCGAGCTGACAAATCTTACCTGACACTCTGCTTCATCTCACTGGGACTCTCTAGCTCAGCATTAATCATATGTTACAGGGAGTAAAAAGAAAAGTAAATCACACTAAGCTGGAAAGTGAGATGGAAGGTCTTTGGGCAAAGCTTTTAATCAATAGTATGTGGGATAATAACCAGGAGCTATTGTTTGAATCTTCAGATATGAAAAGGTAGCAATGCCAAACACAAAGCAACTACAAACTGCTGAACTTCAAAGGGGTCTGATGCAAACCAGATCAGCTTGGTTTGCCATAAATCCCACCTTCTCCCCTTCCTAGTCCATTAGCAACGTTCTGTATTCATGGTTCACCTGTATTTTGATCTAACTCCAAAACTGCAATTAAAAGTGTCTATCTGATCCTAGAGATAGATTCAGGGGACACAGTAGTATCATGTGCATTAATTTTTGGGTGTCTAATCTGAGATCCTTTGCCATCCACTGAGACTCAGAGAATGTTCAAAAAAAAGTCTTATTTCTCATGTCAGACTATTCCCCTCTTTCCCTACTTGTTCCTCTTCATACAATTACTGCTAGGACACAGAACAGGTATTATGTTGCTCTGAATTCTACCTCATTTCCAAGTACTGCACCTACTCTGTAGCTTCCCTTCCCTCCAGTCCTCCCCATACATTAATAAAAGGAAAACAGTAATGTTTTAGTTACTAGTCTACTAAACACTGAAGAATCTTTTGGTTTACATATTTCTTACTGTTTAATTTAATTTAATTTAATTTGTGGTTTAAATTAGAATATGCCATCAGTGGGTAGAAGGCAGTACAACCAGCCCAGTCTCTTCGGGCTGAAGCCTCAGCTATGAAATACATGGCTGTGATTGATCTGACCCCCAGCTATTCATACAGCTCAGTTCGTGACCTCTAACTTTCCTCACCCCTTCAATAATGTATGTAATAATATTTGGTTTGCTCGGTTATGAACAGGAGGTGGAGACGCTGGTCCTATCTCATACTTTTGTAATTATTATTATTATTTTAGGGGGTGGAGAGTGAGAGTTACTGCTCAGAGTGAAACCTAACCCAAATCCAGTTCAGGCTGTCCATTAATGCAAAACAGTTTTGAAACTGTGAATGGAGCTCCAGTAATTCCTCCACTGTTGCTCAGCAGGAGCTCGGCAACACACAGCTTGCATGACTATAGTAAAAAAAAACTCTCACAACCATGAAAACATTCATGGACCATTTTCACAAGCAACCCTATCAGTGAGACAATATTTTTTTACCGCTGAGTGTGTGGGCCACGTTTTCTTCCTTTTACTTTGTTGGTTTTTTTAGAATACAAACACTTTTTTTCCCTCTCTTAACTTTTTTTTTAATTTTTAATTTTTGGGGGGGGTTGCTTGTTTGTTTGGGTTTTTTTGCCTATAAGTCAAAAGATACTTTGACTTGATACAAATTGATACAAATGAAAGATACTTTATAATGGTCCTACTGTGCAACAACAACAAAAAGATATTTTTCTGCTTTAGACACAGTGATATCTGTACAGTTTCTTTTTTAAATAGCTTTTTTGTTGAAGTCCAAACAAATCTTTCATTGTTATCATTTCAAAGTAGTAAACTTTTCAACATTCTGAGAATTTCTCCCTCACAATAAATAAAACAATAATCCGAATTTTTACAAAGTTTAAGTTAATCAAAATATTTTTAAAGGGTTAAGATGGACTACTGGAAAAAAAACTGTCTCAGCTTTTAAGGAGATTTGGCTGGCTCATCAGCGACACCTTGTATCTTTATTTCAAAGCTCCCCTATCAGTTTCCTCTCATTAAACCCAGGGAAAACAGAGACCGTCCCAGTGAATTCACACGTTCTTAAAAGGAAACCAGTTTAATGGCCTAATAAACCCACAATTCTTTTTATTGGTAGTTAAAAATAACTTGTAATAAATTGTTTCACTGATGACTGTGGGCTTTTTCTTGGTTCATCATAAATTTATAATAAAAACTAATCCACCTTCACTGCAGCATTGTCTGTTTTATCACACCAGCACCTGCTGACTCACTGCAAATACTCCTCTGGAGTGTTTGTCGCTCCCAGTGTGCATCTCCTTGACAAACTGTGTGGTGACAGTCAAATAATCTCTGCGTTACCCTAGGGCCAGAGCAGATCCTGCTCACCAGGCAGGAGCACTCCTCACTTCTCGGCTTAGCAAAGGCGAAGGCTCTCTCCCTCCACCCTCCAGGAACTCCTGATGTGCTGCCATTTCTGCTTTTCACCCAGGTAGGTGGACCATTGCTATATATTCCCAAATGCAGACATGCACTTTCCTGAACTTTGGCTTTCCAGGTAACACCGAACCAGAAAGAGAAGCGACCCTCTGCAAGGAGCTTGGCTGGTGTTGGGCTTTCTCCATGTGGCCTCACCACCATGTGGCACAGACTTTACTGAGTCTTCAGCTCCTGCAACTCTAGACCAATTTCCAATTCCCTTGCATGCAGCTGAGCTGGCACAACTCTTCCTAACACTTAAATTCAGGACTGATTTGGGTGGTACACCCTTTATTGTTCTTCCATAAAAAAGGAGAATGGTCTCCTTCCTACAAGTGTTTTTCTACTGATGGCAACCAAAGACGGTTTGCATGCACCCTGAAATTACCATACAAAACATGGATTTTATTAATTTTTGTAAACTATAATGAGACATAAAGATATCATAAATGTTGTGACAATACAGAAGCCTCCATTTTTCAACAGAACTTCCCCAGCATGACCCACGGTGATTACTTAAACGTGTGCTCTTACCCCAATGAGTAAACCACCTTTTTTATTTCCTGGGCCTTTAACTACAGAATAAGTGACAGGCAGGAGATGATTCAGGGATACTGGGGGGAGACACCAGGGCAGGCTCTCTCCTGGACATGGCCCTTTCAGACATCTGCCCAGGCAAGCCAGCCGACAGACTTTGCCAGGCTGCAGTCGCCCTCTCTGAGCATCGCTGGAGCATCACTGTCTCTAGTAGGTTTTTTTAAGATTGTGAAAAAAGGATACAGTTTCAAAAACAAATGTGAAGTTCTTAGCCACTTCTGCCTCTCTTGTATTTGTACATGTTCTACAGTGGTGCCTTTTATAGAGTCAGCATTTGATAACAGCACTTACAGAAATCTCCTTTAAAAAAGGAGCCATCGTTCTCTGATGCTGCATTACAGTGAGAGCTGGCAATTTCATGATGATTACTATATATTCAAAGCCACCATTTCTTAATTTGCTAATAGATATCACTCCCCTGCAGCCTTGGTCTCATTTGTAAGAAGTCTGGTCTGCAATGAACCAGTCAGGAAAGCGCATACAGGCTGTGGATGCAGTCAGAAAACTCATCAAGGTTTTCTGCCGGTTTTTATTCTATATAAAGGAATATCTAAACCCACTAATGTCTCTGAAACCAGAATGAACTGCTAACAATGACTAGATATGAAAAAAAAATCAGTTTCTTTATAATATAGTAGGCTTTTGTATATCCTTTGAAGAAAGTGGTAGTGCTATCTGAATTTAGGTTCAGTGAAATGCTGAAATGTTAAATTTAATGGTGTTTTCTGTTCTAATCTCTCCTGAACTGGACTTAGTAAAGACTAATGACCAACCCTTTGAACCTCCAAGTCTCCTAAGGTTTAATTTGTTATTTCTGAGGGAAAAAAAGCATGAATAAATAATGAGAATAAGGGACACAGTGACCAGAGACAATTCACCAGTGTCATTTACATATACAGCAGGGTTCCCAATTCCTAGAATTACTCATTACCACAATACTACAGAAAAAATTAACCCAAATCCAGGATGACAGCCAAAAGCAAGGGCTACTCTATTCCAAAGTTATCTTGAAAGGTTCATGATATTCTCTCATTGTATTTAAAGTCTGTAACATTTGGAACATGGAGAGTTAACACAGACTAGAGAAACCAACACAAGTATTTAAGCCTCTAGTGTGCGTTATGAGTCAAAATTCACTTGATTAAAGGAGAGGAAAATAAATAGCTGAACAAAGCAACCTGTAATATTCTTTCAGAAGATACCTATTTGCAGGAAATATAACTTCTACAAGAACATACTACTTCTGACAATCCCTTTTATGCTGGATTTTTCTTAGGTGTTCAACTGAATTTCTTTTTTCAAATCTAGAAACCACAGGACAGTTGTAGCAGTTAGAACAGTTGTTCAAAGCATGACAAATCCGGGTTTAAGTCCTTGATTCAGGCCATGAACTTCAACCTGGATCTCTCACATCTTGCACAACTGCACCCGCAATTAGGTTTTTTCTTATTCTGGGCTGGACCTAAGCAATTCTTTTGAATTTTTATTACATTTTTGATATCTATTTTTGTTTCATCCTTTGAGAAATATTTGCTAGAGCAAAATTGTTTGGAAATGGAAAAAAAAGCAGGAAAAGGGAACAGTGCAGTAATTGCAGTACTAGAGCTTATTTTGCTTTAATTTAAATACTTTGCGAGGCAGTGAAAAAACAGCAAATTACAATAGTGGGAAGGAAAAAGGCTTTGCTCACAAAACAAATTTTCTTCCTGAAAAGCAGTTTATTGCAATGTAGAAAGCTCACTAATTGGATTTATGACAGGCAAGCAGTGATGCTAAAAAGGAATAATGTGAACAGGGAAAAATAAATGCATATTAAATTTTACAGACACCTACTCATTTCCTCTGCTTTCCTGAACCAAGTACCCAGTGTTTCCAGTTTTCTGTCGATTCTTAGTTTACTTGGCAGAAAAGGGAAGGGCTGTGGTTACACATGAGGTAAATAACCACCCCGAATAGCCCACAGTCAGCAGACAGGCTCAGTGCAGCTGATATGGAAATCGGCCGTGTGAAGTTCTGGAAATCACGGCCGATGGAGCCGAGAAATGCATTGTGCTAGTGTGCTCTCTTTACACAGGATTCGCCATATCTGGTATTTATTTGCCTTGCATACCAAGACAGCTATACGTTTTATCCTCCTTAATAAACTCTGGGAGAATTGCATCACCTAAAATTTAGCTTTTCATTTTGGGGGTTGCTGTATTTTTCCTGTTCAGCGCAGGACTGAATGCACAGCCCAGTCCGGGTAGTTCTCAATTATCCTGAGTTGCAGTGTAACCTGTCTCATCCTGGCACGTATAAATGTTTTAAAACGTAGCTGAAATTCTGCAAAGAGAACCACTCAAAGAGTGTGACTGCAAAAGTCACCTCGAAATCTTGCACTTATTTCTCACTTTCATTTGGTGTCATAAAAGACCTCAGCATCAATCATTAACAAGCTATTAACACATGCAGCTGATAAAAGTGCTCAAAGTCTGGGCAATAACAATGACGGAAATTCCTGGTTTACAGCTGGTTTAATCTAATTCTATGGAGCCCACTCTGGTTATTTTCTTGGCTAAAAATTGTTTCTCCGTTTTTCTGCTTTCACCTCTGCCTGTGTAACACGCACAGAGGCTGCATTTTCTCATCTCTGCTCTGCAAAACTTGCTCCTTCCCTCCGCTGCCTTTCCCACTCATTCTTAAAAGCAGTTTGCAAGCGCACGGAGCCAGGAAATGGTTTCATTCAAATGTCATATGATTTTAATGCTATTACCTGGTAGTGAAAGTGCTATCAAAGAAATGCGAAATTTCAGCTCAATTTGCAATTTGTAAACACAATAGTGGTTATTAACAATAATGAACAAACAGCCTGTAATTTAAGCAGCATCATACAAAGGCGTTTCATTCCAGCTCTCTAAATTGTACCAGAACTCAGCCGTGCTTCTAGAAGGAATAAAGCCAGAAACAGCTTTGGCTACCTGAATAAAACACATATTTAGCATTTTCTAATTCACTGGTTTTGATCACTCATTTTGTTAAATAAAATCTCTGATGTCACAAAACCTGAACAGCTGCTCAATTAGCTCTTTACTCTGTGTGTTACAAATGTCACTCAGGCTTTGGGGTGGGGGGGTGTGTGCGTTATGTTACTGATTATTTTCTCATTGCCCCTGTTGGTAGTAACACTTGTCAATAATTGTATTTACTTGGCTATAGTTCCTTGCCCGTATGGAAAGGAATTTAAGGATAGAATATATAGAAAATGGCATCACAACAAAACAAGCTCAGAAAAACCTGCAAACACCTAGCCTCCATCTGCTCAAGTGTGATACACTTCAGAGCTCCCATTTCACATGTAAAACAGAACATGATTTATAATTTATATCTAGTTGGTGCAATCCTTCTCGAAGAAAAAAAAAAATCTTTGATGAAACACTGGCTTTATGTTATCATAAAACTATCGAGAAAATCACAGAACATTTGGCAATTTGCCTCTACTACAGCATCTTTGAAGTTTGGATATTTATATTTTATGCACTTTTCAAATGAACTGTACTGCTGAACACAAACAGAAAAAATGTAAGTGTGAGTCGATGCTGAAATGTAATTACCACATTAGCAACAGTAAACCACTGCAGGTATTTACAGACCTTCAGATAGCATTTAAGGCCCAGTTCCAAAAAGATTTTAAATATTCTGTGTAGTGTGGAATTTATATATTTTCCTTGATTTATTTAAAATTTATAACACATTTTAAAAAATGAAAGAACAAAGGCATAAGCAAGCAGCTCTCAGATTCTGCAGAACCACCAATCTTGCTTATAGCTGTGATCTTTTTTATTAATAAAATTACAGACTTTTGAGAGCATAGCTGGGAGAGGATTCTGCACCCCTCATACCTCACACCTCAATGATTAGCAGCGATTATGTGCAATAAGGAAACTCACTTCTGAATAAAATAACCTTTAAAAGGTTTAAATTAGACTTCTGCTGGGTCGCAGGCACATAAATGAATTACTTATGTTAAAAGCCATTTCAAATCTGCAGGATTATTTATTAACATAAAAGACATACGATCAAGGAGCAAATAGGGATGTAGGGTGTTGAAATCTGAAAGGATCAACCTCTCGATGATACAGGAAAGCCACATGATCCTTTTCTTAAATTCTGTAATTTTCAAAGCACCTGTCTTGTGATGTCTCAGTTACAATCCTGGCTGCTGTGCTCCAACAGGCAGAGAAGTCAGAGCGGTTTGTCTTTGCTCTGACAGGTTCATCAGCATATTACAACGGAGAGAAATACTGCACTCCCACCTTATTTTCCGTCTGTTTACTAAAGAAATGCATCACTCTGGTGTGATACATTTCATGCCACTGGCTAATTTCTAAGGTTGTGCTGAGCGGTAAGCAGGAGTTTAAGAAAGGGCCAGACTGGTGATTCTCAAATATCTTTCCTTTTGCTTGTGGCAGAACAAGTCAGAAAAGCTATTTGAAAAATGTCAAAATATTGGTGGTGGTTTGACTTGATGAAACATGTTATTTTCATATAAAGAACACTTTTGAAAAGCATCAATTAAATCTCCTTTAGTGAATCAGCAGATTCATGACATCACCTTTTAATATACCCATAGAATGAAGAGATTTGAATTTGCTTCCTTTCCTAACTGCCTAAAATAAATTATATATTTGCAGCGATGAAAAAAATACAAAATTAAAAGGTCAAAAGGAAAATTCAAAAGTCAAAAAACATAATTCAAAAGCTTTTTTAAAGGTGACTTTGCAGGAATATTTTTTTTTTTCTAGGTACCCTCTTCAAACTAGGGGGAAAATATTTAAAAATTGGATCTTATGCAACTTAACTTGACTGGGCAGAGCTGCACTCCCCTCCTTGTTTAGCAAGAGGCACAATTCAGTCCAAAGCAGGGGTGAGGACAACAGGCTCTCCCTTCCACAGCCAGCTGCAGCGAGGGCCCGGCTGTGCTCCTGGAGGCGTCACCTCCACAGCTGCTCCAGGCTCTGGGCTCTGTGCCATCAGCACAATCGAGCTGAAAATTATTACATTCCACTGAAATTGTAGTTTGTTCATATTTTACAAAAACATCTCTTTATTGATACAAGGAGTCAAGGTAGTAGCGTACAAATTCCTGCTACATCTGGCTGGACTTTGATTTTACCATATGGATCCCAACCCTCCTGTATGGGATGAGACTTTCAAAGGGTCCTGGAGGACCCAGGCACTCAAATACTGTTGATGTTCGGTGGCGTCTGTGAGCCAGGTCATGACAAGCGATCAAATTAGGGTGTCCTAAGAATTTTTTACCCTTCATTTGAAAGCTGCCACCTGCTCAGCTGGGAGACTGCTTTTCAAGCTCTCCTACTCCACTGCTACATGAAATAAAACAGATTCACAAATGCTTTCATTATGCTTTGAAATCTCATCCACAGTGCAAACTGCTACAGTCCCTGCGAAATCGGTGAAACTCCTCAGAGTTGTAATAACCGAGCAGTATTATGTGTTATAAGGCCAGCCAGTCTGCAAAATGAGAAGGTGAATAACTGTCATAACCAAGGATTTTTATACAAAACCTCTGTGTTTCAGCTTTTGCTTTGTGAGTCAGCATGCTCACTTACATAAAGATTGAAGACCACAACAGGAGCCTTGCTCTCCAGATGAGAAGTCTTTGCAGCAAGGTACAAAAGCAATCCATTGCCTGGTAAAATGGTAATGTTCAAAAAATAATCAAAAGCAATGACGAATTTGTTAATTTGATGGGCAGCATTACAAGAAGAGGAAAGAGACTGCATAGGAAAATGCTAAGGCTTCTCCTCCTTTTTTAAGTTTTTAAATATTAAACCCTTCATTCAGGCACTTGCAGCTGTTCCATCGAATGTTTGAGGCTTACAGAGCAGCAGCTTTTGGAGCACCCCAGGGATGGCCACAGCCACAGCACCTGTACCTGGGCAGGGCACCCCCTCCTGCGGGGCGATGACAGTGCTGGGGGCTGATGCCTTCACGGGAGATCAAAGGAATTCTTGAGGGGTCAGGAGAGGATGACATGAGGGTCGGACAGCCGTACTGCCTGAGAGCCTTTCAGGCAGGTGATCCACTTACACTGTCAATTTTGGTCTGTGTCAAGCAAGCGTTTTTTTTCCTTTATAAAGTGGCTCTGGCTCAAAAAATGCCTTCACATTACACCAGCAGCTTTTAGCTGAGTGCTTGGCGGCTGGGTTCTTATGTAAATGAGATCTGCAAGAACTATGAAAGGAGCCAATGTGCTAACATTGGCAGGCAATGGCTTCAGAAGCCTTGCAAGAGGGTGTATTTGTTTACAGGTGATTATTCCTCTGTAAAGCAAGAATTTATTCCTTGATTTAAAGGACCGGAATGACCTCTCTGAAATTACTCATTTCAGTAGAAACTTCAAGGACTTTCTCAGACTCCTTATTGATTTCACACTGAAGATTTAATTTCAGTGACCAATCTCCAAGACCTTTTTGCTTACCTCTCTGTAAAAAGTCAGACTTGCTTGAGTATGACATCTCCATCACAAAAAACGTTACCAATTCACTACCTTCTAATTCAAGTAAATCTGAGCCAAGCCAAGATGATGGAAACCTGTCATACAATCTGAGAATTTACTGAATGCCAAGTCCAGTCCTGTTCTTCCTTTGCTACTTCACTTCTAGAGAAAGGAGTTTTTTTACTCTTCTTGAATTAACCTTTTTGGATAAACCTGCACTCATGCTTGAGACCTGTGTTTTTTTAGCAAGTTGTTGAAAAGCCAAACAAAACCACAATTAACTTTAAAACACCAAGGTAACATGAGCAACTAAGACGATGTTTAGAGAACAGAGTCATTATTTAAGTACTGTTTTTATTTACATTTTGTGGCTAATTTAGCATTCAACATTGCAAAAATTATAGGGTGGGAGGCAGGAGTGGCCTTTAAAATCCTCTTTAAAATCTACTTCAGAGCTTTCATGGTTCCAGCTTCCTGAGAACTTGCCATTGCTATTCAGAGATGTGCAAAACTTTCATATGGAAACTCTAAACCAGGAAAAGCTTATTTAGCTCAATTTAGATGTAATTTTAATTGAACATGGGCTGATTTAGGCTTTCAAGTAGAAGTTATAAAGATCTCATCAGTTGCAACACAATTTCTCTCTGAAAATTACCATCTCCATCTTTCATCTCTCTTCCTGCTCTGCTCAGCTGGTTTGTGTGGTCTTTTGAGACCTCAAAAGAGAACCAAAGTCATAGGGAAATAAAAGCAGCAGTTACTTTAGTTGAGGTTGCCAGCCCTGCTCTGAGACCCTGCCATGAATTTTAAAAAAACCTAGGTAGCCCACTGAGCATCAGGAAGAGACAGCTTAGAGTTATGTATCTGAACACTTTGAACTTAAAAGAGGTTTTATGCAGGAGAGGAAGAAAGCTGCATTCTGCCATTTACTTAATTTCAAAATAAATCTACTATCCAGGGTAAAAATGTAACTTTTCTTATACGGCTAAAAGCAAAGTGACATCTGAAAAGTATTACTAGCCAAAGGCCAGATTCTTTAAATATTTTGCAAGAACTAATACTATTATGGCTACTTATGTGAGTATTCTTGTCACAAAGGTGACAAGTTTAACTTACCCACATGTGTTTCAGGGGAACTCTTTGCTAACAGTCATACAAGACAAAAGCTAAAGCACCAAACCTGGTCTCTCACATCTCCAGCTTTCACTGATTTTAAATGGGTGCACGTGCCACCGGAGACAGAATTTGCCCCTAGCTGAGGACAACTATAATCCATACATAAGGGTGTTTAAGTCATTTAGATCTTGATTTTAAGCAGTCTCTTCTATCCACACAGGACCCTGTTGCTTTATCAGCTCATTGCTGCTTATTTCAGGACTGTAATCTCAAAGAACACGGGTTTTCCTTTGTACCCATTCCAATGTCTAATTTTTTACAGTACCTTCTTTGCTTTCATTTTATCCTCCACCCACACTCTACCTGGCAAGTCCCCTGACACAAACACCCTGCTAGAGCTGATCCAGTGTGCTCTGACAGGGAAACTAAATATCACCACCCTCACCCCCTTGAAAAAAACCAAAAAACTGAGAAACATAGGGTGTGCATAAGCAAAGACAACTGATCTAAGTCAGTCCTTCTGATGCTAATCTTACTGCAAATAATATGCAGGGTACATGAGAAAATGTCAAATCCATGCTACCTCACAATTGCTGGCTTTCACTCCAACTTGAAACTAATCCAAAGAAAAAACACAAAGCAAAGGCTGCAAGTTCGATCATTATTTCAGAAGTTTAAAAGAAATAAAAATGTAGCTCCCTTGAAACGACGTTAGACATATAATCTCACAAACTCCCGAAAGAATACCAGTGTCTACGGCTATTAAAGTTTATAGGTGCACAAAAGAATGCAATAAAAACAGGTTACATTGAAATAAAATAATTCCTTCCAATTAAAATGCAAAGAAATGCCTTACACAACACGGAACATTCTGTAGAATTATCCTTCAAGACTAGAATTTTGTGATTAATAAAATAAACCTAAATTTTCACTGAAAAAAACCATTTCTGAAATGCATCAGACTTGCATCCAAACATCTTGTCAGAGAAAAGTATTGGTGTTTTTAACACAGTCTTATTCTACTGAAGTTAAAGTAAGGTAAGTGTCTCCATTCAAAAAAATCAGCACATGAAACACTTTTGGTTTTAGCATCAAAGATGTGTTTACTGCAAACACAGAAACGTAAGGGAAATGAAATGGTGAAAAAGGTTGCAACAGTTTTAAGGATTTATTTTTAGATCTATTACATCGGAGACCTACTAACCACGAAGTCTCGTTTTCATACACAGCACACATCAGTGTTTCATCTCTTTTGCCAACTGGATGTTGCTGTGCATGTTTCCAATCCCTAGAAAGTTTCATAAAGACAGAATGAACTTTACATGACTGTTCTCCTCTGCTTTCCATTCCTTGTCGGGTCCCATCCTGCCAAATCCCCTGTGCCCACCAGCAGCTCGGAGCTGTGGGGATCACAGAGCCGCGTGCTCCCAGCCCCGTGTCCGCCGGCGGGAGCTCTCAGCGCCCGGAGCCGCTCGTGGGGCAGCGGGAACCGCTCGCCAACGCGCGCAGGATGAGGCCCTTAATCACTAACAGCTCCTCTGGAAACTCTAGCAGAGATAAAAACTACAAAGACGCTGTTGGTTCCAGTCCCCTTATTGAATTTTCATTGCTCCTTTTATTGTAACTATGAATTCAGTCCATAATGTCACGTGCTCTTTGTTCTCCAGCCTGACATACGTTTTAATACCCAGCGCAATATCTACGCAAAGACTAACTGTGTTCATGTGTAGGAGAGTTAACACTTCACTACAAACATGGTTATGGTTATAGATTAAAAGCAACACTTCCAGTGATTCTACAGCTTAATATTTCCAACTCCCATCTCCTTCTGAAGGTTCTCCTCCCCTCCTCCCCCTACTCATCCCCCCCCAAAAAAATCTCTGCACAAGAAATGCTGAGCATACAAATTATGTCACTGACATCTGGAAAGAGACACGACTACCCAAGTAAAAAATAAACCCAACGGAGGTCATGGCTTTAACAGACTGTCGCTCTATATTTAAACTGATTGATTCATACAAAGACATAATTATAGAGAACATTGGAATCAGCAGCTCCCAGCACTCTGGATTGCAGGCACAATCGTGTTTACAGGAACTATATTATAAAGACAACATCTGGCATGAGCTAATTGATACACTCAATATTATGATACACAATAATTTAAACTTAAATTGTGAATGTCTACTTATTTTTCTACCTAGATAATAACAACTTTCTTTCAACTACACATGATCGTGTATGATTTTTCAGGATATTCTTTGCATAAAATCTATTGGTTATGCAAATAAAAGGCTTTAGAGAATAACAGTACAGTAACTAATTTGTATAATCAGTTTCTCTCAATTCAGCGTGATAATGATATGTAAAGCACATCACTACAGACTGCCTGTGAAATGAATTCTGTCTTAATATGCTAGTCAACTAGCCACTCGACCTTTGCACAGGCTCACTGTAAGAGGAGCAGAAAAACCCACACACATTCTTTCAATTTCTAAAGGGAAATTCGACTCTAGCCATAGAACAAAGAAAGAAGAAATAGAAGTAAAAGAAAATCAAAGAAAAAGTGATTTGGATTCAAGGGGATCAGATGTTTCATTTATTGCAGGTTGGAGACCTTCAATCAGTCAAATGAAAGACACATTTGTATTAAAATACCTACAAGGCAGAGAGAAAGCCTTGATCAGGTGTATTAGATTTAAGTTACAGCTCTCTTGCTGAGAGATGTGAACCTACCTTCCAGTCTATCTGTTCTCAATATTGAAGGTTTTCTGTGTTACAAACATTAGATGAAAGGTAGCTTGCTTGCCTTCCCACGTATCTGCTGGATATTAACTGTACATTTGAAGCATATACTGCAAGGAGACGTGAACTTGGTGTGCACTGCAAACAGTCACCCATAGAAAGGGATGTTGAAACCATGTCAGGGATGAGACACGAAGTGCAGGGGGAGATTCCCCACACAGCGGCCGCAGCTCCATCAGTCACTAAAAGCCAGTGCTTCCCAAGGTAAACCTTCTCTTTGCTTTGGTGGAAAATGTTATTTGTGCTGTGACAGGGCTGTGAGCCCTGTTACACAGGTGGAAAAAGCCACAGCAAGAGCCCCTGCCCTGGTTCCTGCTGTATGAGGACAACAGTGTTTTGTTTGACTGCTCATTACATATTGTGCAGGTGGTAACAAAAGCCAAGCCCCGACCTCATGCCTCACTTTTCACACCATCCCTTCCTCTCAAAACCTCCTTGAACCCACTGTGTTTGCCCAGACACACAGAAGAACATCAAGCCTGATGGCAGCAGTCAGGTCTTCTTCATCTGCAGTCCTAGCATGATAGTGTTGTTTAGATTGCCTGGAATAGGGTCTCAATTTTATAATTTGATTACCACTGCTTGTAAAATATTGAAACAACACTATTCAAAAATATTTATTCTTATTAATGAGTTCTGCTAAGAGTAGTTTTTGGGTTTGATTAAACTTGGCAAAGATAAGTTCGGTCCAGAGTAAATATTCTTCAGAGGGACAGAGGATCTGTGACTGCTGCTTACCTCAGTCACCTTGATTTGTGAAACCCAGCTCCAACCCTTGCTTTCAATTACCCAGAGCAAGGATTTGAACCTGGATCCTTCCTAGAAATGCCAATAATTCTGGTCCCTGAGGTGCTGCCTCTTTCAGCAGAGAAGCATCTTCTTTACTTTGTCCCAATATAAGGAAATTACAAAGACCACATACAATAGAAACCTTGTCCCTTATCCTGTCGTGAGTTCACACAGACCCCACATGCCGGCACAGGAGCAACCAGGAGTTACTGACGGAGTGAGTTTGCACATAAGACCCACGTATCGATCATCTCAACACAAAGACAAGTTCTTTCTGCCATTATAAAGATCATTTCAGTAATTTAATAATGAGATTAATCCCATAGGTCCCTAAACTATGTCCTAAACAGTTTTAAGAGACTGTTTCACTGGGAAATCAGCTTCTGCATGTTGTTTCTCAGGCTTCACCCTCATGTACAGCTATTGCATTCCACAAAGCAAATCACCAAAAACAGAGTCTTAACTCAGACCCCAATTTTATATATGACTGTCTGATATCCAACCAGCTTTCTTAGCAAGCCACTATAACTCTGATTTCTGCTTTCATGTACGCATAGCTGCAGATACTGTGTAGTAATATGAAAATTTTAAAGCCATCCTGCTTGTTAAATAAATTCTCTGTCATTGTAAAGTTTAGCTGATCTTTTTCGTTTATATATCCATAAATTTTCCAACAGTAAAGAAGGGGGGGTATTGGGTATTTTTCTTTTGTTTCCTGATCTTTAAAATTTACTTTTGCAATAAAAATAAATGTCCCACCAATAACATTTGAATAATGCCACATATTAGTACTACAGAATTTATGTTTTGGAGCTGGTCAAAGGGTGAAAAGGCATAGACAAAGGACTTTTATTTTCCTTTTAATTACATATATATATAATTATTAAACCAAGGACCTATAATACTACAACTTCCATGGCTGAACTGGGAAATCTACACAAATATTTGTATCCTCCTTACTTATGATAACACACCATACAATTTTCACCAGTGGATTACACAGCAGCAGCATGTACACAGCGGTACAGCTGATAGACTAAGATAAATTCTGCATCTCAGATATGGTATTTCACATACAGTTAAAATCTGCTCAGAAGGAAAGGAGCTATAATGCAAGGCTCCCTTTTTAACAAAGTGAACAAAAGGACACAATATTGTGCAATGAATTCCACAGGGGCTTCATTCTATTTATAGTGAAATCTCTTTCAGTGCATGAACATTTAATGGTTTAGCTTGATATGTCTTTTTTCCATTTACAAAAGATCAAAACATGAACTTCTCTGTCTAAAGAAATTTATATTTGAGGTGAGGGGAAGTGGCAACATAAGAAGAACACACAAATTCTCCATGGAGTGTGCAGGGGCACAGTAACCCTCTGTTACTCTCTGCTGTGTTCAAACCAAAACACAAGATGGTAGCGAGGTATTGCCTCGCCTTTGGGACTACAGTGCACTGAAAGGAGGGTTCATCAGCCTCTTTTCTGCTGTGAGTGTTCACACCATCCCCACAGTGATGAAGAGCTCCTAACTGGGTAACAAAGGGAGAGGTGGCAGGCCATTGCTGTGGCTCTCTCAAATGAAATATAGAAAGCAGTGACATGCCACTGAGATAGGAAAAAAACAGACTAGTGCAAAAAAGCCAGCACACTCTCCCCAAGCCATAGACCAGGCAGCTCCTGGCTTTTTGGAAATAAATAGGGAAAAAGAAAAGGTGATTTGTTATGAAATGAGGCAGAGTTGTCTAGAAACCCCCTGACCTCAGTGGTGCATGTCAGAGCCCCAGTACTGTCATCACAACACAGGCACCATTTTTAGAAACCTTTTGAGGCAACACCCACTATTCTAGTACTTGCAGCTCTTGCCATTTGCCTTCTGAACAATTCTGATCCAAGCAAAAACAAAAGCAGCAAGACTGAAGCTTCATAAAACATCCAAAAGTAGCCTTAGTATTTCTTGAGCAGTCGTTATTTTCACTCAATTTTCTGAATACCCTAGTTAGCACATTGAAAAAATATCTGAATACCTTACAAGGCTATTGTCCAGAAAACATGAGACTATCTGCCTGTCAAGCACTATGTTTGCTGTAGGCTCAGGAAAGAAACACGTCCTAAGAAACTCCAACAGTCCCCCTGGCTGCTTACATAGTGGATGATTCCATGTCTCACACTTTAACTTTCAACCACACTTCAGCAAAACACACAGAATTATACTGATTTCGGACTCATTTCTTGTGGGGAATGCCATGTAATATTTAAAGCACTTCAGAGTCATCACAGCAAACCTGTCTTCTGTGGGGAGACTGGTAAGTGATTATTTAATTCTACAAGTGAAAGGTCTCCTGGGGTAGTGTCTAAAATGAAGTACAGATCAAGAGCAATCACTGCCAGAAAATACCAAAATTTTTAAGGAACTGGAAGCCTTGCTTCTGAATTACCTGCAAGCAGCTCCTAAATGCAAGTTTTAGTAGATCAACCTACTGCAGGAACTGTGACCTTACCTTTCAGGCAGGAGAGCAGAGAAGCAGGTAGGAAGTGTTTCCTAATGACCTTCTGTGTTTGAGCAAGGCCATTCAAAACTATGTTAGGAGATCATAGTTTTACAAGGCTTTTAAGTTTTTAGCAGGGACTACAAAGTCCTGACTCAAGCTTCACTTAAAATGAGAAGAAAAAAAAAGAAAAGGTTTGCCTAAAAAGGAACCTCAGGGTTTTACTCTACATTTGGACTTTCAAATCACATTCAGTGCTTTGAAAATAAGACTGTTCTCAGAGTTTTTAGTGGCATAACCTACATTTGGTATCATTTCCCACATGAGAACATCCACAACCTGCAATGGAGAGAGAGGTATGTATGAGCACTGGCAGTCAAGGAGAGGAAAACATTGCTGTGCTGGCTCTGCAGTGGAGGGACAGGCTTGCTCCCACACTGAGGCTCAGGGTTCATTGCCATTGTCTCCTCCCTCCCTGGACAAGAAAAGTCAACCATCTCCTGGCTTCAGAAGCAGCAGAATGAGAGGGAAGATTGTGCATTTGGCAACTTTGTTTGATTTTCATCTCAAGGGAGAATTCTGATCTACCCCACATGGACATTGATCGCTAGAAGGATGCTCTCATAAACAAAATGCTGGAGGCCATGTAATCTTCAGCCTCTCTTTTCACCCCAGCTTCCAGCAAGCCAAATGTAATGCATGAAACAGCAGGGATGTAAACTGGCAAAATGTCCTTGAGTGCAAAGGAGATGTGTGAAAACATATAACCTACAGCAACACAAACCAGCAATTCTTGCTAATCTGCCCACACTGTTTCAGAGATACTGCTAAACATTAAGGATGGAATAATCATTTTCTAATCATAACTTGCCAAAACAGGGCAGCTCAAACAAACAGAATCTACCATCTAATCTATGGTGAATCCAATTTCTTTTTTTATTGAATATCAGAGACTTTTAGGAGACTGTAACCTGACATATGCCTCCAATTTTTGGTAAATAATCACAGTCATCTTTGCTTTGATACAGAATATGTGATAAGTAAGAAATATTTTCCAATTCCAGTTTGTTAAAGTAGAAGCCAGCCTTTCACCCATGCCAAGCTGTTATATCAGAAGATCATCTCAGAAATATCTGGAACTTCTTATAATCTAAAGTCTTTAGATAGACAACATTACCGTCTCACTTGTGGCCATTTCAAAAACAGAATAAATTGAAAATTAAATAATGGGATCAGAACCCATGACATAATGGGTTTTAGGCCAAAGCAAATTAATTTAAATCTTAAAAACAAACAAGGCCCTTACTATTTCAGAAGAGTGCTGCCACCACACTGCAGAGCAGAGCTATCAGACGCTGTCACGTCACTGCCACTTCCATGTACAATGTCACATCTCCTGTACGTAAGAGATACATTGCATAATGTTACAGATGGCACAGCTCATAACAGACAGGATTATATTTATTAAAATCAGATGAAATGCTTTTCGCTAGATTCGATGATATTCCAAGCAAGGTGACCTGAGTTTCTTTTTTCTGAGCACTACCATGACAAGATTTTCCTGCTGTAGAGAACTGCTACAGGTAGAGGGTAACTGTTACTATGCATTGATGCCCATCATTACAGGCAACTGTTGTAAATCTACATTCATAAACATTTGAGTTTACAAACAAACTGGATCCTCAGTGTCGCTATTGTATTCACTTTCTTTGTAATTATTCCTGCAACTGTTTTTATTTGTGAATGCTGCTACCTTCACAAATCATTATTCATATAGGAACTGTTGTATATGAGAGCCAGGGGTGTAAAATGGTTGTAGACAAGGCAAATGAATAAAAAAAAAAACCCCTGATACAACACCCCTTCTCCCACTAGCCTGGACCTTCACCCCTAAATGGAGAAAGCAAACTACATGTTTCACTAGCAAACCATAATCCTAAATGCATTTATGCAATAACTGAAGTTACTGAAAACAAAGGCATTTATGAGAACAGACCCTCTCAGTTTGTACCTGTTGAGGACTGTGTTTGGTGGCTGGGCTGCACCCACCCAGGGGCTGCCACCCTGCCAGGGCATACAGATGCACACAGACCTATGGGTATGTTTAGAGGCCCACATTCCAGAGTGTAATCACACATGTATGATGCCTAGTTTTTTAAAATAACAGATTAACCACCGAAGAGCATTGTTTCTCGGGCACACACTGATGCAGCTGCCTGTTTATAGCTGGCCAGCAGTGAAGGCACAGAAGCAGTAAAGGTGTAGCACAGAGCAGTGGAAACAGCCCCCAAGGCCATAACGATGCTGTCCTCACACAGTGCTGGGTATTTTCCCCCACTGAACTGAACACCCTCACAGCCCCCATGAGGTGCAGCAGGTGCCAGTGACCTCCTCCCAGTCACCTCTGGGTGCTCCTGAGGAGGGAACAGGCCTGGGGAAGGGTGCAAGCTCCAGCACAGCCTTCCCACTGCCCAGCCTGCATATTTTATATTTATTTCTCTCCCCTTTCCTTTGTGGTGGCAGTTGTAAATCTACCTTTCTCAAAATTCAATAAAAAATTAATTGAAAAGAAAAAAAAAAAAAAAGCCAAATAAAAAAAAAAGTCATTTCAACCCCAACAATAAAAGGCCAATTGACTTCTCAATTTCCAAGTGGGCAGGGGAAGAAATTAGGCATACGCAGGGAGAAACTCAATTCTCCAAAGCTCTCCCCCTTTCAGGAGTTCCAGCCCCGCCGTCTCAAGGGTGCTGTGTCCCCTACTGCTCGCTCAATTCCAGCCGGGTATTATTTTCTCAGCTCCGAGGGAAGCAGGAATTCATTCTGCATTATTGATGACCCGCGCTCAGCCGCTGGTTCAGCGCTGCCTGCTGGCTGTCACTCATCCGCGCTGAGAGCTGGGGCAGGTGGCTCCCTGCCTCTCTCCCCAAACATCTCCCTCGCAGGCACAACCAAAGAAACCCAGCTGAAACAAAAATGGGGGGCCGTGGTACAAGGACAAACCTCGGTCCCGTGAACTTGCACCTTAAGGGCAGCAGAAGGACAGGAACGGCTGTGAGGGAGGGGGGCTTGGAAAGGCTGGGCTTCAGCATCACAGGGGGATCGACCTGTATTTCTACTGATCCCTCTTGCTAGCAAGTTAAACACAGTCTTGAGCCCCAGATCACAACAGGAGCTGAATTTTTCTGAATTCTTCTCAAAGAATGTATCTGATCCCAGAAACAGCAAACCCTGACTGAGCACCTGTCAGGGCAGGGGTAGGAGGACATATGATCCTAACAGAGCCAGATTCGTTCTTTCCTCATTCTGCTCTTTGCCTCTAGCTCTTCTTTTTCCTTCATTGTTTTGTGGGTTTTACTTTCCTTCTTCTCTACCCTAAGCAATTACATAATTTTCTTTGGGAAATCCTGGCACTGACCAAGTGCAGATCCACATACACTTACAGATATGGAGACTGTGCAGTAGCAATGAAGCCTCAGTGATAAAAATGCTGGATGCCTGAGGTACATTTAATTAATGAAAAAGCACTACAGATCTGGTAATTGCCAACTAGAATTGGCATCTATAGCCACTGACAGTGCAAAATACATGTACAGTTTTGCAGAAATCAGTTCTGTCTGTCAACGTAGTTGAGTTGCAAGTTGTAGAGTAGTTCAAGTCCAGTCCCAAAGATTTCACAGATGGCTCTTAACCCACTAATTCCTCCAGGCTGACTAGGACATGCCTACTTGCTGTATCAGTGCTTTGATCCTGGGATGTAACTGTTTACAAAGAACTAAGCCACTTTCTTTGGTTCTAAGAAAAGCAAAACTTGTAGCTGTCAGACACTTCACAGAACAGGTTCACAACTGAAAAGCCATTGTAATATTACACCTGGTTTATTCTAAATTAATCAAGAGAAACCTCACATTGATTTTATGATACAGGTCTAGTAGGACAAGTGGTTTCTTCCATGTGTTTTTATGTAGTTCAAGGAAATTTTTGTAGGAAAAGCTTTCAAAAAACTATAGACAAAGTATTCAGGCAAGGTGTTGGATCTGAAGTTTCAAAGTACCAAAGGAAGGAAGTAAAAAATTTGTATTCAGGTTCATACTTTTCTCCTTCCTAGAGCTAGAAAGCTTGAATCAGCAGCTCCCCTTCATTTAAAATAGTGCAAGGAAAACCTTTTAAGAATTGTCTTTATTTCTGTGAGTGTATAGGTATCAGCTAAAAGTGTCTCTGTATTATTTACAATCATGAATGGATAACAGGAACAACAGTAGAAACTCTTCTGCTTGCCCAATTTGTGGATGTTCTACATAACTGATTTCTAAATATTTGGCAATGACTATTCACTAAGGCTTGTATATTTTTGCTTCCCCACCCCCAATACATTCTTCACATCGTCTGTGCAATACCTGAACAGCCTGTGACTAACCTTTGAACACCTCTGTTCAAACTCCTTACGTTATCAGTTTTTACTGTGCCCTTCAAACTTAACCCAAAACAGGGAGAGGCAGGAGCTATTTGAACTGAAAGACAGCAATTTAGGGAAACTTCACAATGAAATTCTATCTTACTCCAACAGTTTCAATGATTGTGAAAAAAGCACCTAAAAATAAAGTTCAGCAATTTCACCCAGTGGAAAACAGCCCAGGGCACAAGAAAACTAAAACCAAACAGTTTGCCGTCAGTGCTGTAGACTGTGTTCAGTAAAAACAAAAGATCAAACAAGTTCTGTAATCATTATATAAAGCACATTTGCTATGGCATGTGAAGAAAACATACTTCCTTCCTAATACTAATTAACATTAGAGAGTTGTGGGCTGAAATGCAGGATAAAAATAGCTGTTTAAACTAATCACTCAGCAAGATGTAAATGTTACATATAAAGTATACCTAACGGGTTGGAATATTTATCCCAGAAGTAAAGAAAGCTTTCACTACTCATGAATTATAAAAGTTTCTCTTCCTGCCTCACTGAAACAATGTATGGACTCCTTGCAAGTATGTGAGGGCTCTTCATAGCATGTCTACATTTTTCCTTATTTTTAAGTATTAAAAAATTTCAGTCCGCTCTGCATAACAGAGAATGAAATCCTCAGATCTACCTTTGCTTCTCTGAAATTATTTCTCCTTTCACATGAGCTCCATCCTTCCACAAACAAATCCTGGCAAGTGCTATCCTTCTTGCCACCCCTAGCTATTCCTTTGCCTTTCCCTGTCCTATGTTTCCTTACTGTTCAATGGTTCCTCATGGGTTGAAGCCAACACTGAATGGAAGGTGTTGAGTGACTGGCATGATACACAGCAGACCACCAAAGTCACCAAACTATTCCTAAGCATAAACTATATTAAAAAGTTCAGGAAGCCAAATGTTGTTGAAATAATATTTCAATAGTTTCCTAGCAACAACATTTCAGATGTTTCCTGGTAATTTCCCCTAGCGGGAATTCCAGGTAGGATAACAACTGGAGAAAATGTGTTGAAATGTGCAGTACTTAAGAGCTGCACAGTTGAAAAATCAGCACAATCCTATCTGTTCAGAGAGGCACCATATATCCATCCTCCAGGATTTTTAAGCACCTATCAAGCTCTGTGTCTAATACAGATATCAATTAAATATATACTTGAGTAACAACAGTGTTCTGCAGGACTCAGCTGAAATTTATCAGTGGACCACATGAAGATGTCTCTGAGATCACTGCCCCCCTGATCCCACATTTAGATGCTTCGGGCTGGATTCAGGGGTGCTGATTTATCCAGTAGAAAACTCATCACAGCAAGATACACTCGATGCTGGTTACACCCAGGCTATGTGAAGACAAGACTGTCTGTTGGGTGTTAGGTTAATGAAAATGAAAATGGTGGGGTTTTCCTTCCTCAGCCAGGGGAAACAAAACACCCCTTTGAGCAATTCCTGTAAGCCTAGTCAGACCCCAAACTCAAGCTACCTGGCACACCAATCTCCTGCTCTAAGTGTCACAGGAGTACCATTTCAGTCTGTAATGACTAAATAAATGCAAACAGTCCATAGGAAACAGAGTATGACCCAGGACATCATGTTCTCTATATCCTCTTCCAGGACTCTGTCAGCAGATATTTTAGACCAAGGGAGCAGATGAGCAGGAGCTCTGATGGCAAATCTTCAGAAGCAGAGGCTTAATCCTATAGAATGGGAAAACTCTTCAATAGCACTGTTTTAAGATTACTGTAAACTGACAAGGTAATTCAAACAATGTGGTCATGTAGACTGAGTCACAAGGCTCCTAGGCCAGTCAATCTACTCCCACCACCACTTCCCTCCCATCCCACCCTGCAAAGCAAAACAAAAATCACCGAACTTTAAAAAGCAGTTAGTCATAAAAAGTCCAAAACCTCCCGTAAGACAAATTTATTGCACTGAAAATGAAACTGTTTGGGGCAACACAAACACCACTTCTGCTCCATCTTAAAACATGATTCATACCACAAAGTGCTTTGTTTTCCTCTTGTAGCATGTAAGGTTTGGACTTCTTAAAAGGGTGATATTGAATTAATGGGTTCACCTTGAAACCACACAGTGGAACAAAAAGCTGTGTGCCAAACGGCACCCCAGAGGGGACCAGCCTGCAAGAATGCAATTCCCCAATGCTCAGCAAGACGAAGAACAAGTGTTGTGACAACTTTTAAATGCTCAGATCCAAACCACAGATCTTCTCCCAAGCTCCTTTCAGCTTGCAGCAGAGCATCCAAAATGTGCAGGCTGCATTATGAGCAGCAGGCAGGAAAGCCCGCAGGGAAGCACTGGGGGAGCTGCATATCTAACCACAGACATACTGCAAGGATCAGCTATCAGACACTGGTTATATGGCTGTCACAGCTCATTGGATTTCTTTGTCTTTATCCACCATAAGCATTTAAAAGACAGCCCTGTGTTCCCTCTAAAAGTATTTGGTAAAGCTCCTATATCTTTTAGGGGGAAGGAAGCAAGAAACAAACTCAAAAGCCTAACTTAAAATAACCTTAAATAGTTTTCTTCAGAGGAGTTGAGAACAGATTGTGGAGAGAGTGACAGTGGTGCTAACATCTTATAAGGATTTAGTTTACACATGTGACCTATTTGGTGCATTGCCTCAGTCATGTAGTGCAAAGGGAGCTGGAAGTGGAACAACAGATAAAAGATACGGCTTACACTGCTGAAAAATGTGAGCCATTTCAGCCTCTTGTACAGCCATGAATAGCTCATTTGCAGAGGGAAGATTCTTCCAGCAAAAGGAACCTAATCCAGAAAGTTCCTCTGAGGGGAATTTTTTCCAAACTATAATGCAGAGCATCACTTATGCAGAGTCCCTCAATAAACATTTTGTAAAACCACTTGGCTCTCTTCTAGGGAGCGAGATTAATTTAGTGAGCCTCTACACTGATTTCTGAGACCAAAGCCAGGCAGGTCCTCAGCAGCTTCACACTTCACAGCAGGAGTACCCAAGATTTCAGAGCATTTGCTGTGTTTCAAAAAATAAAGAATAAATTAGAAGCAGAAATCCAATAAGGAAGCAGGCTGACTCAAAGGGGGCCTGACTGTCTATTCTGTGATGCAAGCAGATACACAGGACGATTATTTTTGTGTTTTGTGCGTGTGCACTCGTGTAAAACGTGGGTGCTTTAACAAGCATCTTCTTTACCCGAGATTGATCATGTTGACGATAAATGTCATGCAAACTTCAGAAGTCCCATCATGGTCCATGATTAAAAGAACAAGTAGTGCAATAAGATTTTCATCAACAGAGTCTGCTTCTAATGTCATCTCTCCACGTGCTCCAGCACTGCACTCCCCATGTTCTCTTTGGATCAGCTGAGATAACACTGCAGCACCTCCCTGCAGGAGGGATGAGGTTGCCCTGCACTGAGAGCCCTGAACTCCCCAGGGAGCTTTTCCAGAGATGTCTGCTCTTAGCAGAGCAAAGCATCGACACAGTGTGAAACAGCAAACAAGTTCTCATTGGGAATCCACGAGGGGAGGCCTCAGGTGCTGCCTTTGCTTCAAAACAAAAAAATAAAGGGGGTGGCATTATTTGCTTTATGTCAGTAGCTAACCCGTCAGCTGTGCAAGAAGCAGTACAAACATGTAGAGCAGAGCCCTTGCCCCTAGGAGTTTATGATCCAAGAAAAAGTGCAAGGGACAGCAGTGTGGCCCAGGAAAACCAGGACAGAGAAGCAAATGCAGGCAAAGCTGGTCAGCCCACCTGGCACTGCTCACAGGGCACACCTACAGCCTGACCACTCACAGAGTTATGAGAGAGAGCAATTTTCAATGCAGAAAGATGGGAAGGTTTAAAGGAAGAGAAGACAGATTTGTAGCTTTTGAGGGAAATCCTCCTTAGTCCAGCTAGTCCTCACTCCACAACTATTTCTCCCTTTCTGTCCTTCCACCTTATTTTCCCCTTAATCTCACTGTGCATTTTTCCTCCCAGCTCAAAGAGCAAACCCACAAGGGAGCCAGATGTGCTGAACGTATGGCTATAAAGGGACAATCTGCATAACAACAAGAACCATGTGAAATAATCTCATTTTTCCCATCTTGCTTCTATTTTTTTCCCAGTGGAAAGAAATAAAATATAGACCTAGTTCATGGCTTGTTCTTTTCAAAGCAGTTCCATTTTCTTTCATTCCTTCCTCCACCTTTCAGGGTTTGGATATAATATATGGCTATACAAATACTTCCCATCCACAGACATGCATGCATTACTGTTCTGCAGCTATATTGCAAAGATCCTTTCTCTCCAAATGATATCATCAGAAGTGAAAGACAAGTGCCCCCAATGGTCAAGCAAATAATTTATTGTTCAAATTGTAATTAAACTATATAAATGGAGTCCCATTTGTTCCCCTGTGAGCACAGTGTAAGCCCAAAGAACTCAGCAGCAGCAGTTTTGAGGAGAGAGAATCACGAATTGAGAAAAAAAGAAAATTATTGGTCTGTTAAATGTAAAGAAAGATGATTCACTTTGGATTTATGTTTTTAGAAGCCCATAGGAGATGCTGAATACAGAAATAAGGCTCTCAGTCAGGATATTTGGATGCAAAAAATATGTATCTAAATACATGTCTTAAGCTAGACCACACATTCCTTTAAAGAACTGCTATTTTCTCTCAGCATATAATAAATATGGTTCACCAGCTTCCTAAAATCAAAGACCCAAAACTGGAAGCAAAGGGAATCTCCACAGAGAAGAATTTCAGACAGGGGATGCCATCTTCCCTGCCATGGTGACAGTGAGGAGAGGAAAGTGGCTCAAGAAGCAGAGCAAACATTAAAGCTTAAGTTCAGGTGCTCTGAGTGGTCTCTGGAAGACCTTCTCTCTTTGCCAGTTGGGGAGACTGGATTTTGCAAGTACCTTGTGACCATCCCTGTGGACTGTGAAGCACCGAGCACCTATAAAAATCTGGCCTCAGCTGTGGGTGCTGAAGATCTACAAGTGCAGCCAAAGAAAATATGGTCTGCTGGATCTGACCCAAAGCCAGTTGAATCAAGCTTTGGACTGGCTTTAAGAATTTTTGTTATAAGATATAAGAAAACTGGACCTTCCCCTTGTGCTATGCACTGTGCAAATGTACCCTGAGAGAGAGCCAGCACTGCAAGGAGCCAGCGGGCCAAGGAGGGACGGAGAGGGGGCTGTGGTCACAGCATATTGGTTGCAGGGCCATGAACAGGAGACACTGTTTATTTAAAAAGCAATTAAACATTAGACTTTAGTGTCTCTGATAATTTTGCTGTTACCAATGTGTTGTTCTACGTCCAGCCTACTTTATTCTGTTCATTGCTCAGAACAGACCACCATCGAAGTTGTCATTTTAAAATATTCTCCACTGTGATTAAACAGCTGCTGCAGTCAAGTAGTTCTATCTTCTATCAAAGTTTGTAAATCACAGTATTTTAAAAAGATGCAAAAACCAAATAATCTGGTATATAATAGTTATTTGATTTCTTACATATGTGTAGGAAAAATAAGCACATTAGTTCTCTAGCCTTTAATTAAAAAATAGTTGGGGGAAGGGAATAATGTCTTAATAAGTAACATCTGACCAAAAAGTATTTAGTAAATCATACCCTAAGTGTGGCCAAAAACTGTGAGATTTACTGCAAGTAAATCATTATTGCTATCTGAGTCTGAATAGCTTCCATCTGATTTCTGTATGGAAATATGCTCCATGGAAGCACAGCCTTGAACTTCAAAGGACGTGCCGGATGCTACTAATTTCTGTATCTGACAGTGTGATGCAATGTTTGGATTTGCATCTCTGCACTTCAAAGTGTGGCACTCTCTAGATAAGGTCTCCGTTTATTCTGACATGGATTCACAGAGGTGAACAAGAAAGCAGCACCCAAAACAGGCAGTAACTCCCCCCGCTCCAGCCCCGGAAAAAAAAACAGGGGAAAAAAACCTCCACACAACAAAAAAAAACCCCTGCTCTGTTTGCTTCTCTCTGAATTCAGTAATGCCCTAGAGACCGAGGATTACAGAGGAAGAGTACAAGTCATGGTTGTGGTACTTCAAGTAATCTCCAGTGTCCAAAACACAGTGTCAACATATGGTACTCAAATGCAGATTTGGAACGTCTTTGAAGTAATATTGAATCTGACTAATGGGTAAAATGCAGACCTAGCTGCCTTTTCTTCTTTATTTCATACTGAGGTGGTCAAAATTTCAAGTAGGGCATCTAGATGCCACTGCACCTTTATTCTGTGAATTACACAGAATTTCATCTAAAAAATGTCACCAAATGAATTCTGATAGTCCTCTTTACTTTTTGTCATCCAAGAGAAGCTGGGATGCCACAGGATAATGACATAAAGGCTTTTGCTCTAATAACCCTATAACGACACTTAAAAATTCACCTTGTGTATGTGTACAATGTCTCTCACATTGTAGACATAAAGGAAACTGAGTGCTGGAATATGATCACAACTGCAATACAAATCTTACTCATTCCTTCAAAATACATAAACAAATCTCCTACAGCTATAACTCCTAGACCTGTTCTCACTTCCCTTGTTTAAAACATCAAAGTATTTTTCAACACCAACAGCTGCTGACCAGTAGCATATATACAAGTGTTAGGATTATTTATTTATAATTAATTAAACTCTAATCACGTTCAGCAAAAACATTCAGGAGAAAAAAAGAAATCCTACAAATCTGACTGAATGGGGGTGTTGGGGGCTAAAGTGCAAAAACCACCAATCTGAAAATCCAGAAGGAAATTGCTGACATTTTGCATGCCTGCATAATGCAGGTTCAAACAGCTGCACCTGAAGTTACATTATGTAAGATACCACTGTCACTAAGGTTTGTAATTGTGGAGGAATTACCAAGTATCCCATACCCTAGGTATATACTGTCCTTATAATTTAGTTTGCATAATATGCCAATACATGAAAAGGATTGTCTTTGTATTTAATCATCTTTGATTTTTTTTCTTTTTTAAGGAAAAAAAAGAAAAAAATATCAAAGCTAACAGGACTCAGAAGATTTGTGTAATAAACATCATATGCAGATTTTTATTTCCCAATTCAGCTGGAGATCAATGAAGTATTTTGAAGTTTGATTAAGGCAGTTAAGCCTCTCAAAAGTTCCTGTTTCAACATTAAAAATAAGTTGTGTGCTACTGTTGTATTAATTTTTTTAAAAAGGAATAGCTAGTTCCATTTGCTCAATTAAAAGACCAAAAATCAAATACTGTTCAAAGAAAGAATTCAAAATTAGAATGCTAGTCTTTACTGATTATGATTAGTTATCATTTGCTCGGTGCAATATTTACACATAGTCCTGAATCCCTTGGTCCTTCCTTAGGCAAGAAAGGTCAGCAGGAGTTTTGACTACGTCCTTCGGGATTTGGCCCATATTGAATTAGAAACCTATATAATTCCAAACATTTTCCTTGTTATATAGAATTCTTGCATACTTAAGCAACTCCGTATTTAGAACGAATCTCAGAGCTTAAATGCAACTCGCATCTGGATCGTAGATTGTGCTTTATATTATACAATCTGCAGTTACTGGAAATGTTTGTATCCTTTACTGAGAAAGAATGATTCATTTCATAGAAATTTTCATCTGCTATTAATCTTCCAGGATATAGTTAGTGTTCTGATATTTTCAGATATTGTTTTATGGAGGGATTTAAAGTAGCTCTCCCTTGGCAGCCTGCAAGATTACTCAGTGATTATAAGCAACTCAATACTGTATGACAGCATTTCCATGCAAGGGACTTACAATCATGTTTCATTAATTCGGCTTGAATGAAGCCTCATTTCAGGCCTTGAGGAGCTTAAGATTTATGTGAAATTAATAACATAACAGATGTCTTCACAATTTGGTTCCTCTGAAAAAAACTGATTACTTTGAAAACTTCAATGCTTTAAAATGCAGACTGAGGGAGTTTTTACTCCAGGGTAAAGAGTTATTCATTTATATCAACTGAATCTCGGAACTAAGTGGAATTTAAATGTCAGATTTATATTAAATAGTCATATTCACTATTATTACATGTAATAAACAAAAGCCTATTACTTTCATTAATAAGCAGTGTTGGACTTTTGAACTAAAGCTTAGAGAGATAAAGTCAGCACCTTTGCTAAGCAGTAGGAGTGAGACACAAGGGAGGTAAAAGAAGAATATCCAGGAAGCCCTGGGTTTTTTATCTTTGTTTCTTATAATTTAATCATCTTTTCCTCATAGGAAAACAAAATGCATCTGTGCTCACACAAAACTCCCCACTTTATAAGAGTTGAAGCTGTCTCTTGTGGATCCACACGCCTAAGGCCAAACGCCTTCTTTCTTTCACAGGACACTTTAAACGCTGGCTTCTCTTCTCTATTTTTTTTTTTTTTTCATTTTTTCAAAAATTCAATTCTTTTATCTAGGTTTCAGCCACACTAGGTGCCTTGCAAGCTGAATTTTAACGCATGCATGAGCAAGAGGTTTATCTTTAAGGAAACTGTCTATGCGATTCCTTCTCCAAGTCCAAAAAAAAAATAAAAAATAATTGAAATAAAAATTATCTCTAAGCTTTGCTTTTTGATCCGATATGCTGAAGGGCACGGGGAACAATGCATTTTTGATTCACACACTCAAGTACAGCTGATAGGATAGTCACTGCGATGGTTCGATATGCAAATGTGTTACATTAAGGGCTGAAAAATTGACACAGTGCAGGATATTACAGCTAAGACACTATCAGCACAATCATAACAATTAGCTGTTTGATTGCTGCAGACACGGTTCATGCACCAGCCTCACATTTATAATGAGGTATCCCCGATCCCTTTCTTGTCTCGCCCCACCCTCAGCACCATGTCCACGTTGATACGATGCCTCGCCAAGAGGAAAGGGCTCCGAGATAAAGACCAAATATCAAAAGCATTAGTATAAATTACAATTGTACATTATTAGCTATTTAATTACATGAGATATCAGAGGGGAGCTTGCTGATTTCATGCTTATGTTAAAAGTTACCATGGTAGTATTTCTCCCTTCCGAGACAGCATCAGGAATTATTGCTAGCACATGCTAAAACAGACAAAGCAATGTATTCTCGCCACATTCTCTCCCTGTCTCTCTCCAAGTTTAATACCAAGGAATTCCTTAGGCATCAAAAAAAAAAAAAAAGAAAAAAAAAAAGAAAAAAAGAAAAAAAGCACATGTCTGGCATGGGGCTGTGAACCAGATCTGAATTTGGAGATAAAGTCAGCATCCTAGGCCTAAGGCGGGTGGCTGCTGTGCTGACTGCGGAGGTGACTTGTTCTGCTCTCCATGAGGGACACCCGGTTTCCCGTGCACCAGCACCCCCCTCCTCGCCCACACCCCCCCGAGGGATGGCATTAGCTGTGCCTCCAAAAACAGCTGCTTATCAGCTCCTCTGGAGGGAGGAAGAAGCAGTGGGTGGCAGAAGGTTGTTGCAAGGAGGGGGGGATGGAGCGAGGAAGGGGGGTTGGGGGGAAGGAAGAGGACCAAAAAAAAAAGGAAATATTAATAAGGATGAAAGGAAAGGGGGGGAACTGTACTGTACCCAAACATGCATGAAGACAAAGGCCTGATCAAGCAGCACACTTATTCGCATGCCACTGATTTCTCCTTATTTACAAATATGCAAGATAATACCTAAATATACCCATGAGTGTACCAGAGAGAAAGAAATTGAGATAGAGAGGTTGTTTTTGGTGTGTTGTCTCTTTTTAAGGGAGGGGAATCAGCATTTTACAATAAACATCTAAAAAATTCCTTCATGATGAGATGTAACAAATGCTGGAGTTACACATGGAGTTTTTCCTCCAAATTCCCCAGCTGGCACCATCCCCAGTGCCTGTGTGCCACAGCTATGCAAAGCCATCTTCAAAGGTGCTGGGATCCCCCTAATCAGGCAACAGGGAGCCATGTCGGCATGACTGGATTGGAAAGGCTTGAATTTAATGCAAGGCTTTCACTTCTCTTTGGTCTTCTGCTTGAGGTCTCTGTGGACTGTTTGGTTAACAAGGACAGGCACTGACAGATGTTGTCATGCACCATGGCAGAAACCTTCCTGCTCACAGAAGATAGACTTAAAGCCGAATGAGCAATATAAATTGAATCAATTAATGAATCACAGAGAGCTGGGATGGCAAAGGCTCTCTTTAGCCCCGTGCCAATGAAGTGTTCTCACCCATGACATACAGGCCCTTTTCTGGCTGAAGAATGCAGAAGTAAACCAAAAACCTCATTCAGAAAGGAATCTCTCACCACTAAGCTGTAGACAAATGGACCTGAAGATCTAGGCTCATTTTATCTCATCTGTTTGTCAAAGGTTCATAGAGCATTAGGTTGGAAAGAGAAAGTAACATAAAACTCACCACTTATTCCAATGCTCAGCACTGGAATGGTATGACCTCAGGTACTAGCCTTTATCAGTGACAAGGAAGGATAGAAGGGCTTGAAGCTGTTGCTGGGATCAGTCTGGCCCCAAAGAGGTTTGGGTGACTTTTACTTAAAAGTCTTACTTTTACAGTGTGGCTCTAACAGGTAAAAGTACAGAACATTCTGAAGAAAATCCTGAAGAAGGATGGGAAATCTGAAAATATATGAGAAAGCCTGAATAGAGCAGTTTCCCTTCTTTTACCCCACTCTAAAGTATTGAAGAAAATAAAATCCATGCACTTTAATGCATTGTGCATTAAAATGGTCTAATTTGAAGGTATTTTTTGACATCTTCCCATCTTTGAGCACATCCATCAATAGCCCCAGTGACTGAGAACTGTTCCCCTACTCCATTCTCTTTTCCTTCATCTACAGATTTCAAGTTATCATTGTCTGGTGATGCTGGTACCAAACATAAAAATACCTCATAATTTCTCTAAACAGTTTCACCTCTTTATCAACCTCCTCTAAATTAAAACATTCATCACAATAGAACAATAAACCCAGTGTTTTAGAGAAGCTGGCTTTCAATGAAAAATAGAGCAGTAGAATACCTGGGAATTAGGGTAATTCAGGAATGAGCCAAAATTTTCTGGAAGTGGCAAAAGCCTCTAATGTGGGAAATTTAAAAATAAGCTGTAAACCCCTTTGCTGCCCACCTCCTGCAATCCAATCTCCATGTTAATGTGAGGGCGACCCAGGAACTGTTATTCTTACACCAGGAAAGTTCAGAGGTCCCCCATTTTCCCCTCTCTGTTTGATGCTGGGCCAGGAAAATTGAAATTTTGAAAAGCTGAGCGAGCAGATAATCTTTGACTCCACTTTCAACTGCAACACTTCATTTATGCCATGAGATTTATGTTTAAACAATGACGTATTTTCTTCTCATCTTTTTTGCCCAAACTAAAATTTCAGTATTAAAATTTTGCTAGTGTGAAAGAAACGGAATACTAAAGGCCTTTTTTCTCCAAAACCCTCATCAGGACCAACACCTTCCCCCCAAGGTTTAGGGCGAATCAGCATTTTGACCAGCTGGAATGTTCCCCTTTCCTCAGAGGCATCTGCTCTCACTTGTTTGGAGATGGCTATTGAGATATGGAGGATCATTGCTTACACTGACATTCTCATGAGAGTAACCTCTTGGACTTGGCCTACTATACAGAAACACTCTTATGAGGGAAAAGGCCAAAAAGAATAATTATTAAAGTGAGTATCAGCATTTAGCCTGCCTTTGTAGCATGTCTGTGCTCCTCACCCAAGCTGCTTCACTTGGCAGCAGTGGCCAGGGCAATTGTCCTGAGACCCGTGCACCTCACCCTGGTACTTCCCCCCCGTCCAGCTCTGGGTCTCCATAGAGACTCCAAATGTGTACTGAGTTACACATTTGAGTTGCCTTAATTTAGTTCTAGAGAGGTATTCAAACTGTCTGAAGATGCTCACAAGCAGGTTTACAACCTGATGTTACTCAAAATCTTCAAAACTGCAGTTAGTAAAGCGTTATTAAAGTGCATTTGTCAGCCCTTTGATACAGTCCTGTTTCTGAGTCCAAAGTGGGACAAATAATATCCTCTCCCTTGGCTTGCTGGAGTCCCCAGATAATACTACTAAGATGCCAACTTGTCTATTTAAAAGGAAAAATATTCACAGCTATATTAGTGGTGTAGTTAAATAGATAAGAATTCATTTAGATCAATATTATCAGGGGAACAACAGCCTTTCAGCTCCAACAACTTTTATTTAAAAAGAAAAAAAAAATCCAGCAAACAACCACCCCAGCCCACTGTAAATGGAGCCAAGCAATTTCTTCATATAATGCCTGTTATATTCACTTTAAGAGGAAAACTAAATGAAGACTATAATAGGAAAAACAAAAACAGATCTAACTGTACAATAAATACAGAACGTGCCCTATTTAATCTGCTTACAGTAAAATCCACTGAGCAAAATTATAATTTGATATGGCTCAGCTTAGCCAATAGAAACTCATAAAATGTCTTAACATCATAATACATTGTACAAAAGAATCACTAAGTACCATAAAACATATGGGAATATGGGTCTGTATTCATCCATTACTCTTTGCCAGTGTAGCATATTAAAATGGTTTCTATTTAAGTGCAGAGATCCCTGAAGTATACTACAGTCTTAATTAAAATGTCAATAAAATGCAAAAGTGCATTGGGGACCTTATCTGATTTTTTAATTTTTTTTTTGTTAACTCTTTCAGAGAGTTATTTCTTAATAGCTTCATTACACTACTGAGGTTTGGAGCAATTAAAAATAAACAGAACTAAGCCATTTTTAATAATTAGCTGCAGTCTGAGCATGATCTCAGATCCTTTCTCTCTAGCACAATTCCCTGCAGGAATAGCTGGCAGGTTAAGTCAAGACTGGAAAAGTAGGTCCTTATCAGAGGCCAGGATAAAATTCTTTGGGTATTCTCATTCCAATATTTGACTTTCTTAAGTAGCTTTTTAAAAAGGGAGCGACATTGTTTTGTGACCCTTTTTCTGAGATCAGAGACCTTGGCCAGGTAAGAAATCTTCTTGTTTTCAGTGACACTCAAAGGGGACAGCATTTACTATGCATGGGGGGCAGTGACCTGTGAGACAGGTTGTGCTTCTCAAGTTCTTGCCCTGACTTTCCATGGGACATCAAAGCCACCATAAATGTAAATAAAAATTAGAGCCAGCCAGCCAAGAAATTATTACCTACTTGCCTTTTTTTTTTCTTTCAGTAAATTTGAAATTACCATAGAAAAATTCCTTTTTACAAAACAAAACAAGATAAATCACAATGTTTTTCCAAAACTTGAAAAAAACCTCAGATGTAAAGAAAAGGGATGATCCCATCTTTGCTTTTTGTGATATTGGAGGGATGACAATGGAATAAGTAAGTAAGCTTTTCTCTTTCCTCCCCTTCCATTCTTCCAACCTTTTGTACTAGAAGAAATATTTTTTGAAGATAAATTCATTTTCCACACTGCAATATTTCTCTATAATCTGCATTCCCTTGAGGAAAGAAGGGAAGTATCTTTGCCTATTGCTAGCAAGACCAAACCCTTGCCAAAAATTGTGATACTGGGAGCAACCCTGGAGTGCTGGCAGCACTGCTGGAGGTGCTGGTGTGGGTGGTTGATTCGGAGCAGGAGAATTTCCTGAGAATCAGGTTTGACACACTGTGGAGAGCACTCTGAAGTCAATGTCTAAAAACCCTGAAGGATCAGAGCCTCTGTTCTTCACTCCTGTAGCACGTACAGGCAGTACATCCACCTGGTACAACCGTTCAAGTGTTAGATGGGATTCCCAGTGACCATCCTGGTACCAGGGTCACACAGGAAACAAAAGCACTGATTTTGGAATCAGCTCTTAGTGGCCAGATACATAACATGCTTATATTTTTTGAAGGCTGGAGAAGCAGAGAAATGAAAAAAAACCCAGAAGTAAATAAGAGAAGAAAAGTTTACCAGATCAATGTGCCTTCAGATTGCAGTGGGATCTGTTTCTCTTTCTACTTCATCCCCCTCTGCACTCACTTTATGTTAAGTGACAAGCAGCTGGCAGGTTTTGCAGATATATTGACAATAGTAGACATATGATACAGCTGTGAAGATTTGTCTTACCAGGGTTTCAGCTGGTTTCTACTAACTAACAGCCAACAGCCAGATTTTGGGGGTTATGACCTCTAGTTATTAGAAAAAAGCTTGGGGGAGGAGGCAGGCAACACATTTTATGCACTAGGCTGCTGTTGCTAAAATATTTTTAGGACTTACTCACACAAAGCTGACCCCATTTAATGATTTAAAAAAAAAAAAAAATAAAAAAAGAGTGTTTGGAAAGGACATATCTGGTGAACAGAACTGGGAAATTTAAACAGTCATAGGGCCCTGTCTTGTACAGTGCTGAGCAAGCGCTTCCTGCAGAATGCCAAATATTCTCACCTCCTAGGGGGTTATATGGAAGTCTAAGGTATTTAGCCCAGTCTATTGTATTCCCTTTGGTGAGGATAGTCCATACTGTGTTTCCCAGTTCCTTCAACACTTTTTTTCTTCTAAAGCTGAAATAATAAAGGATCTGGACTTCTAACAGCAGAGCAACCCTCCTGTCAACCCCATACGTGCTACGTGGATTTCTTACAGACATATTATTTTCTGTAATCCTAGAGATGTAACACCACTACTAAATGCATCACCTCCACATGATGTCACTGTAGCAGTTTGGGAGTGGAGGGAAGAACTGCAGTTCTAGGATGGACCAGTGACATAAGTCAAACTCTGATCCCACTTGAGCTTAAATGAATAATCAGTCAAATTATGATTGTCAAACAGACACACAAAGCATATGGATATTGCATCACAACTTGACTAAGTTACTCCTGTCAAGTGTAAAATTAACAGAACACTTGAAAAATATAGTAACTGTCAAGCAAATAACCCCAAAATACTCCATTAAAACACCGAAATAGGCTCAATAGAGCTCAGTAACCTATTTGGCTTTCCTAGTGAAATGGGCAGACTACCAGAACACCGTCTCCACTGGCTACTCTAAATAAAAAGACAGAGAAAATCCTTCTAACAGCTTTAGCTTCTGTTTCCTGATGAATTATGTGCTTAGGTAAATGGAAACTCTATCTTTTTCTGTCACTGCTATACATGTGGGGTTAGTTATTTTCTGCTATCTGTTGCCAGGCATCGTCCAGGTGAGCAGAGGTGACAGTTTGGCAGGAAGGCAAGAGAAATGCCGGGAAGACACTGAGCATTCCTTGGCAGTGTGGGAGCCCCACAGCCTTGGCAATGAAGCCCTGAATGCCAGCAGGTGTGGGTGGTTTGGGCACGAGGAAATGCAAGAATACAGGTCTCTGAATCAAGAGAGTGATGTCACAGGAGACCCTTCCTTGATACCAACTCCTGGAGATAGGAGTCTAAAGGCCCTGCTGGTGGGGGCTTTGGAAAGGGGAATTGGCAGCTTGTAGGGTTGGCTGCAGTGTTCTGTGACTTGAATAACAACACACCAATATATTTAACAGAAAGAGCTTCCATGGGACACTGGTTTTTAGAAGACAAGGGAGGAACTAGAAATTGACAAATGTGAAAAGGAGGAATCTCTGTGTTGTTCTCTAAACCAACCAACTCCTTTTTCGTTGTTAATGCCAGGAATTTTATTATTACTAGAGGACACACCACAACAATTACAAATTTTCAATTGAATTAGACGTAAGGAGACTGCTCTATAATAACATATTTATATGATTGATTTCTAATGTTGTAGTAATTATAAAAATAACTTGCCTGCAGCTATCACATACACATCTAAATTTAAATAAGTCTGTTTTGGCTTACTAAGAAGTGGGTTAACAAAGACAAAATTGCTGTTATTTAATGTTTATTAATGAACCAATAAGCTAAAACCAGTGTTCAAATCTGTTCTTGCATCTTTACTCTAAATACATGGCAGTCAAAAACATCACAGCTGGTATGTACAAAACATTATTCAGGAATGGCTTATGTGTAGTAAGTTTATATCTTATTCACATCTGAATTAACATTCATCTGTAGGCAAATGAATCAGAGACCTATGTTGAAGTCTCTTAATCACAAATACCTTCTTTTCTAATCACAAAATAAATGGAGACAGTCCTGACATAGAAGAACCTTCCATTAACATCACACTGCTGGATGCTAATTCTGTCTTGAACGAAATCCATAACAAATACCCTGCAGTATTTCCTTGCTGTATGAAACACTGTCAACATTCAGATGTTTCCAAAGTTGTACTGTGGGGGAAACTGCAAGATTTATTGAAGGAAAACACTGAATTAATCCTCATTTCCCTTATCGTTCTCCACTCCCCTGAATCTAAGTGCAAAGTCTCGAACTTAAGGTCATTGACTCCTTCACCTCCTTGTAACCTTTAACAGAAAAGAGGGACAGGCATATTTTCTAGCAATAATATTCCATCCTCTCTATGCAACATAACCAGTGTTTCCTTCCAGCAGGACACACACATTTCAGAATATCCTTCCACTTCCTACTCTCAAGGAGTGGCCTCCCCTGCCTAACACCATTGCTGGGGTAAGAGGAGCTCCCTGACCTACCCTTCTTACGTTGGGGTGATGCTCAAGCTTGGAAAAATAGAAATTAAAACACCTGTGATGCTAGAAAGCTGCTCACTTCTCCTACATTGTGCCTTTTCAAGTGTAGCAACAATGTCTCGTACTGTATTTCAACAGCAGTTTAGAAATTTTGCACTGATAAGTCTGGGGAAGGGATATTTGCACAGACAAACACTTGCCAAGACACACAGTGCAGCTGCAGGAAAAGTTTTCACACACAAACTGGAAAATATGTGACATGTTCTGTGGCCCTATCAGATTTTTAGTAGGCTTTGATTTGAAAGGTAGCATCTGTAAGTCAAACACTTCCATTTGTTAAGAAAACAGATGAATTCATTTGCCAGCAAAAATAAGGAAAACATTGTCAAGTTCAGAGGCAGAAAAAAAAAATAACATTGAGAGCATTTTGCCAGAGTGGAATTTTAACATTTTAGACTGCATCAAAAGGTATGAAGTGCCTTGATGTGCCCTTGATTTTTCTCCAATACTCAAATAAATAATTGACAGTTTCCCCAGCAGAGTATGGGATGCTCAAGAAAAATGTGTGTGAATTTCAGATTAAAACCACAAGTATTTCTTTATCTATCAGACCTGTTTCAGGGAGATAAGTACATTCTTTCTTTGGCAGAACCTTTATGACGCCCCCAAGGATGATGCATACCCTGGTCTCTGATGCATGAAAGTTGAAGCCTCAAAGTCCTACTGAAGTCAATGAGACTCAACTCTGATATGAACTGTATCAACACAAGCAGTCATGAGAGAAACTGTGACACGTTTTTTTTGACTTGAAATACTTCATGTGTCCTGTGATCTACTGTAGAGCACTAAAAGTCTTGGTTGCCATCAGAATATTTAGCAAAAGATTTGTCAAGTGTTTTTGATTATTTTGACAATCTCAGCCTTTCAAAGACAAGAGTTTACATTGCATAACTGAATGGCTTGGTATCTTCATAAACCCAAAACAGTAATAAAAGATCAAGCTGTGATGTGGACAAAGAGGAAATAGGAAATGGTGTACCAGCAGTAAAAATATAGAAGAGTGCCTGTTATCAGGAACAGAATCTTGCAAGATGCTGAATGAAGACACTGGGAATATTACTGGGATTTGTGGCCATCCTGTGAAGCCAGAGAGTGCTCAGCTGCTTTCAGAATGAAATCAAATGACTGACAACTGCTCAGAGAGTGGTGAAGGGGGGAATTGCATTTCATTTCATGTGCCTTACTTGCAGCCCTTCAGTGTTAAAATGATGATCTTCTGGGTTTTTTTCTGAGGTAAATCACAAAGGTAACAGAAAAGAGGGGGGAAAACCACCAAAAAACAGAGCTGGGTAAGAAAATCCCTGAGCAACAGAAGCGAGTCCCACTTAGTGTTGTTTACATTATTAGTGCAAAAGAAGGAGACACTGTAAAAGTCTTTGCTTCTCCCCATCCCAGAGAAAAGATTATGCTGTACAAAGACCAGCCACAGATTTAGCTGGTGGGGCCATGTGGGTACATTCACTCTCAAAGATCCAAAGTCTTTCCTTTACTTAGGAAAGTTTTCCACCAGTATGAAAATGGACACTGAACATTTTCCAATATAAATGTAAAACTGCTGACATACATTTAAATAATCTTTCTCATAGTAACCTGTACATGTCAGCAGGGAGGCTCTCCAGTCTTGTAAGTGTCATTTGAAATAAATATTTGTATTTAAATTCTATTGTGTTACCATATATCCTTAAGCAGATTGGCAAATTCCAAAATATTTACATATATTTGAGACATCACTAAATGTGTTTGGAGTGGTGGGTGGGGAAGGCACATCTGCAATCCATTTTCTGAAGTAGGAATGCTTACATTTTTGTTGTTGAGAAAAAAAATGGCTTCGACAGCTATATCCATCTCCTCCTTCCTCAGGCATTGCTAATGTATATCAACTGTGCAGCTCCTGGGATGTGCAAGAGTTATTTGTTCTGTACTTTCTGAAAAATGCAGTTCTTTGTTGTTTGTTTGTTTTTTTTGTTTTTTTTTTTTTTTTTTGGTAACTACAGATCAAGCAGCACAACACAGGCACTTAAGAAAATATTTCCAACACATTTCTCATGTGAGAAGATCCTCCCTATACCTTTTCAAGAAGCCAAAGTAGGTTCTCGGAATTTGGAAGGGAAAAAAATAAACCAAACATACAGGAAGAAAAATCAAGAAAAATGTGATCAAAAGAGGTGTAGAGGGATATGGCACTATCACAGAGAAGACATAAATAAGGAGAGATTTGATCCCCTCTTTATAATATTCATATGGTACTTAACAAGTCAAAGCTCACAGTACATTTGTAAGGCCAGAGCCAAGCTCTGGTTCACCTATAATTCTGTTTGTAGAGATTGCAATAAACAAGCACAGATATACAGATGGAATACAGAGCTGTATCCTTTCTAACTCCTTCTGACACACTCTATCACCAATTGCTCATACCCTCATGCATTTTTTTTTTTTTTACCTTTTACAAACACCTGATTCTGCAGCCATCCCTTACACCTCACTTATTCTTCAGTCACATCCTTCCTGATAGGAACAGCTACTCAGGGAGTTCATGACTCTACTCAGAAGACAGCAGGTAACAGGCCCTGGCTGTACATGGGACATTCAGTGCCTACACTGAGCACACTGTGGCATCTCTGTGATATGACTGTCGAATTTACCTGATGCTGTGTGCTCCAGGAATAAAGCCTAACCTTATTTAAACCTCTCAGATAAGGACCGTATTTCTTCGCCATATATCTTCAGCTATAAAAACTAAGAACAACCTGATCACCTGCACAATATTTTACATTCAAATATGAAAGAGAGGACATTAGTCATTCATCACCCTAAATTCTCCTGAGTCTTGAAAATACAGCATCAGTAAAATACAAGTCAGTGTGATTATCTCATTGAAAGCCAAGCTGACAGGCTCTTCCATTTGCTACACCTGCACCATGGGTAAGGCAGACAGGCACAGTTTCTGCTTGCTTCCCTCATATCTGAAGACTGGGTGGAAAGAAGAGTCGAAACAGCATGAGGCTGTACATCTTAATAATTGCTTTTCAGCTAAATCTAAAAATGGCATATTAACAACTATTTTCAGTAATGGCAACAGTATATTTTAATGACGCTATTTCAGCTTCCTAATTAAGTGGACAGATCAGTGATAGAGAAATATCCATTCTTTTAGAGAGCTAATTAAGAACATCCTTCATCTGGGGTGTGCACATAGCTCCAGCTAGAAGTTCTCCCAAGAAATGCAGCCACACATTGTCCAACTCACTCAGGGAAAACCCATACCCACAGCCAGGTACATTTGCTGTCACTTGCCCTTCAGATGTTCAACACAATTGGCAACCTCTTCACATCTCTCTCCACTCTGACAGAGTCCTTCTGAATTTGTATTTCCAGTTACACAGCTGGCAAAGAATCTGTCACTGATAGGAGATATTTCTCTTCCACTCAACTCCAGAATATCTCCTGTAATAGACACTCAGGTTGGTGAAAAATACTCCTTCGGCATTTTCAAGTAAAAAAATTTTGCTTTTACTTATGCATGTTAGTAGGATACAAACTAAAGACTGTATAATGAACACACAAGAAAGCTGTCCCTAAATGACCTTGATTTTCAGCCACATAATTTTGGTTGCAGGTCAATGCATTAATTTGGGATGCTCCATTGATCATTACATATTGCCCCGAATTATTTGTTTACTGCAGTTGTCTGCTGTATATTCTCTCTCAGGCTTTGAGGGAAGAGTAGCACATGAGAAGGGCTGGGTGGCTCAATACACAAGGTTAGACCACGATTAGAAATTCACTGTACAGCTAATTTGCCATGTCACTTCACTCTCCTACTTTTGCCTGGTATAGCTGTGGAGATTATAAAGCCTTTAAGACAAGAACTGTCCTTCAGCAGTTGGGTATTTCTAGTCTACTGCTCCTCCACTACTCTACCCTACTGCTATGCCAAAATAAAATAAACCTTACTGATACTTGCTGTAGGTAGGGAAATTGTTCAGCATTATAGGCCATCTTTAGGAATACTCTCTTCATACAGTGGGTCACAGGAGCACCAGCTTCTCATCTCCTGATACTCACCATGACCAATCCTGTTTCAGCCTTCTCAATCATTTTAAGTACAATGCCCCCATCAAGCACTCACCCCTAACAAGGCAGCCAGCTCCCATCCCTGTTCAAATCCAGCTGCCTTTGTACCAAAGCCCTACAGTGTCATATTTATTTCCAGTCTCTTGTCCAGTTTGTCCTCTACTACCTTCAGTTAGGGAGGACGAATTAGGCTGAAGGATTCCTTACACAGAAGTTCAAGAAGTGTTTGGACAAAACTCTCATGCACGTGGTGTGACTCTCGGGGATGGTCCTGTGCAGGGCCAGGAGTTGGACTTGATGACCTTTGTGGGTCCCTTCCAACTCAGGATATTCTGTGATTCTGTGAAAATACAACTATTACCTTCCTCCAGGCCAACATCAGTTTTTCCAATGTGAATGACCCATTTTTCACTGCAAATTTCATCTCTGAGTCTTCCGTTTCCAATTGATTTTGGGCCATCCCACAAGCTTTCCCAAGGGTAAGATGATCTTCACACTAAAGTTTAGTTGCACGGCTTCATGTGCTCTGATGTAATTTGATACTTATGTATGCTGAGGAAAAATGCTGGCCACACCATGCTCATTAAAATGAGTCCTATAAATTGCATTCTGCCTCTCTCCCAGAGCATGGGTGTGCAGTACAGGCCATGGATGTGTCCTGGCAGCTTATCCCACCTTGTCATCCTCAAAGAAGAGGCTGGCATACAATGGCCATGCAAAGACACATGATGGTGGCATTCTGAGGCGAATGAGAAGGGAAGGACCTGGAGGTCTTAGGAAACATCAGCAATCCTCAGCTCTTGTGCAAGTTCTACAGATAAGACTCCACTTGGCTGCTGCCTGCTCCTGAGCAAACACAATGCTCACAGGCAGCAGGGCAGCCCACTCAGGCCTGAAGAGCAGAACACAAGTGCTGCAAGTCCTTAGCAGAAAGGAATTCAAATGTGCTTTCACAACAACAAACCCTCTGGGGACAGGAGGAAGGGCTTCAAGAGGCTATTTACCAACCCACCCGTGATTTGATCCTCTGATGGTCCCAGCTGCCCCGTTTGGTCAACAGAAATAGATTGTTACCTTCCCGATACTTCTCACATAAGGGCTTGGCAGAAGAAATTATGCTCATTCTTTGGCACACACAGAGGTCAAGGGTTATATCCTGGTCACCTACAGCTGTACTGGTGGGGTAGTGGCAGAGGCAGGAGGACACTCTGTGAGGGATGACCATTCAATGACCATCCTTCCAGCTCCTGCACCGGAGCAGCAAGGATCTGACCTACTGACTTAAAAATCAAGATTTTAAAGCCTGAGCTTCTGCTTTAGTGAAATAATAATGTGGCTGTGACAATAATGGCAAGAAATACATCAGGTTCTTGGGTATCTTATTAATGAGAAACATTAAGCTGAGTAAGTGATACACTTTGGCTTTTATTGAACCAACACCCACAAATAAATATACTTGTTCCCATGAATAGAGATTCATTCTTCACTTGAATGAGTCTATAATTTAATCCATTGTTACATCCTAACCAGAGCCAATATTTAACATCTTTTCTAATCAAGCTCTAATTTAATATTTTTAAATTTCTTTTGAATTAGTTGAAATCCTTTCATTTTTTTTCTTTTATGAAGGAAAGTTCTCCTTCTTTGCCTATGATTGAGTTTGATGTGGCTTTGTTAGAGCCCTCTTAAGATACACAGTACACATTTTTATTCTTCTTATCTAAGTTTCCAGGACTTGATCAATAGTAGAGTATATTTTTTTATCCAAGAACTAACCAAATTTATTCAACAGATTATACATTAATTTTACCATTAGAACATAATATGAGCAGATAATCCACAAAAATGCTACAGATTTTTTGAAAGTGAATTTAATTATAACTAGTAATGTGTATTTGAGAATTATAATTATAAAAAGTCATGTTCTATAAATCTGAAATGACAGATTATATTTCAAAGCCTTTTTGCAGAGGAATTAGAGTACCGATTTATTAGTTGTAAATGTCTGATTATTGCAGCTTTGCTAAAAAACATGATCACAGCATATTCTAGCTGGATTTAACATGTTTAATCCTTCCAACAAGAATCATATTTTGAACAGAAAGCAAGGCTGTGTTAATTTGTTTATGAGACAGATTTAGACAACTAATCTTTGTCTTATGATCCCTGAACATAATTTATGTAATAATTTAAAAATACTTTACATACTTGTATTTTTCCAGCTTCAGACTACAGCTGATTATGAATTTACTTTCATCTATAAGCACCACGATTATCACTTGGCTTTAGGAATGGTACTTCCCATTATTCCCCTGCTACTGAGGGACACCCTCTACACACAAGCCCAAATCACCTCTGCTAAGGATTTATCCAGTCACATGGAAAAAGTTATGAAGGGCAACCACGATGTTGGGCATTTCTCATCTGTAACCCACACAAGAACTACAACTTCCCAGCAAATCCAAAAGTGTCAAACAAACTTACCGTGCTGGCATTGATTGAAAACAAAGCCCTCTGTTTCATCAACCAAACATCACGGGGTATGGTATAGGGTGGGTTTCCCTCAAATCCACCAGTGTTACAGTTTCTCATGGTGGTGCTTCAGGGGAAAGATGAGCTATGTTTTATAAATACTACTAAGATTTCTGTATCTGTCAAGTAATGAGGCTTCAACTAAGGATATTTACAGGTCTAGAATGACTTGCCACTAAACTGTTTGACATATATTTGAAAAATCTTCATACTGGACTTAATTTTTATCTTCATCATTGTAAGAATGTGTTTCTTCTCATCATATAGCTGAGCAGGGGGCATCAAATGTTGCTCTAGATGCCCTTTATCTGGATTTTTTTTAGGAAAGAGAATTAATCTCCAGATAAATTTGTCTAGATTTCTTTAAGCAAATAACCCCTCTGGTGCTTATTTCATGGCCAGTGATGCCATGTCAGTTTGGGCACAACCTCACTCATTTGTGGGGATGATGCAGCTGAAGTCCCTTGGACTGGCTGAGCTGGGCAAAGGTTTATGTTCTCCAGGGCAGAAACTGCTCTCTGAAGAGCACAGTCCTCCCTGGGCTCCCTGAGACTCCCATCATCCATCCACATCCATCCCTGTAATCTGGGGAGGTGAGAAACAGATCTTGGGACCACATTTAACACAGATTGACACATTTCCTTTCTCAGACACTTCCAAATGCCTACTCAAAAACAAAGGCAATATAAGTGTTGTACAAGCCTACAAATACTTCGAATTCTTCTCCTTTCTGTAAAGGGAAAACACTTTTCTGCTGTGATGATTCCAAGCTTCTAGAGGCTTTAAATATACCTTGTTGGTACATAGGCATAATCAGAGCAATAAAAAGGAAACAGCCTTTATTCAGTAAGAACTGTAAGATCCCATTACAGCCCTGCCATTCAGTTGTCTATCAGGTGGCAGTACATGGCAGATATTTGCTGCTACATAGCTTCTAAAAATAGATGAATAAATAAATAAAAAAAATCCGATGACAGCCTGAACTTCAAAAAACCCCATCTCACTTTACATCAAGTATAGTCTGGCAGCACTTGGCAATCATTAATTTTGCTCATTTATCACAGGTGCTGCAAACTGAACTGCCAGTGGAGTAAGTTAATAGCAGCCTACAAGCAATCCAGCATGGTTTTTTAAAACAATATTGCAATATTTCACCAGTCAGCTGTTTCCAGTGAAAAATCAGAAGCAGCAGACTACTTGATCAAGACCAAAACACATGAATACTCCTGGAAGTCTTTTCTACAGCAGATTTCACAGCTTGTATTGCTTATCTCCAGTGGGGGACCCATTTGTTAGAGTACTACAGAGTTACTTGAGGTGGGCTGCAATGTTTAGACCTTGCCATTGAGTACAAGCCTTCCTGACAACAAGTAATTCTCGTACCAGCTTTATAAATCATGGTAGCTAATGAAGAAAACCCACCTGTTTACAGAAAAGAATAAAATCTCCACCTCTCCAAAGGATAGAGCTTGGCAACTTGATTTCTTTTACATTCATACTCACCATGCACACAGAGTGCTTCATTTGTACCTGCTCCATCTCTGAGAGGGTTAACAAAGGTGTTTTAACTGTACCCTTCACTGAAAGATTAAGATATACAATAAAAATGAAATAAATATTTGCTGGTTTTTCAATTATTTCCTTTTTGTTTTTCTATGTATATAATCAGCCAGGGAGTAGAATAGAAAAACTTTCATCCTTATCATAGAGACCAGCATAGATCACCCTTCATGCTCAGCAGAAGACCTTGTCAGGTTCTCCAATACAGAATAAATCTGAGAGCCAGACTTTTTTTTTTTTTTCTTATGAAAAAGGTCTTTTGATATCCTTTAGCATAGATAACGGATATTCATACATATGTCAGCCAGCATAACACAGCAAAACCTACCTGAGAAACTGGGCAAATGTATTGTCCCATGCTGAGCTCCATGAGGCTATGGTTACATTCCTGATTTAAAGCTGGCTCAGATGTGTCTACATGAACTACAGTTCTGCATGACTGTGCAGCCACATCCAAAGAAAAACAGTGAATTCTTTGGGAGTTACCAGTCCAATTCCTTGCTAAGTCAAGAGGCTTGCTAGCAAAAAAAAAAGCTTAGAAAGTCTTAGAGATCTAATCTTCTGGCAGGTTTAAGGCAAGTGCTCACCTAACTTCATCCAGAATCTGACCTTTTCTCATGCTGAGTTTTTAAATAATTGGTACATTGTGAAGCTAGTAAAAATGTAGTAAGCTGACTTTAACAAGAACTGTATATGATCCATATATTATATTCAGCATCTCTTAGAGAAAAGATGGGATGTAAAAGCTGTTACAGTTTTTCTCAGTCCATGCAATTGGGTTATTCTGCTTCTCTTCAGAGAATCCAAATGTATGCATGGTAGGCCAAATTGCTCCCTGGGGTTGTTTTATTTGCTTGAAGGGACAAACTTGGCCAGGAATATCTTAGGACAGACTCCAAGTACTCTAATTCTGCTTGCATTATGTTCCATTTGCTCATTTCTGTGTTTCCAGTATTCATTTCATCTTTCTCCAGCTCCTTTTTCCAGCTCAGCAGTTCTTACACTGAGCTGCTCAGCATTTTGCCCTGGTACAAATATCCATCCCCTGATATCTTTACACAAGTCAATGACTGAAAGAAGCAGCAGGATACAGTTTCATCCCCTCCCCAAGGGAATGCAAACAACTAAAGCTGGTTTTGTGTGGGGAGAGATAGAGGCTAAGGCAGAAGAGATCTTAGGGGTGCCTTTTCCAGCCTTCTCCTTTTGCTAAATAAGCACCAATCTAGTACAAATTCTGTATGCTTTGTTGCCATTTTTTATTCTACCCTTACCAGACACACACACATATCCCCACTACAGGCTGGAGAAATATTTCTTGGCAGCATTTTTACAGCCATGCTATGCCCTTTTTTGAGCCCTCAAATGTATTTGCTGTATTATTGTTTACTCCAGATAAGACAGAGGACAGTCCTGTGGGACAGCTTCTCAGCTTGTGCAAGTCATCACAGTTCAAATGAAATTAGTGGCACTCTCACATTTTACACCTGGTGGGGACCAGAGACCCAGCAAGTCCCCATAAGAATTTCCTGAGAAACAGCGTGCAGCTTTCACACAGGTCTTAGATTTTGGAGGTTGTTTTAATGGATCAGAAGAACAGATCACAATTCCAATACACTTGAATTTACATCTGAGTCTTACCTAGGCTGGCATGGGGAAGACACGTCCTGATTGGGCAGCTGGCATGGATGTACCCAGTTATCATAGAGTCGGTTTTCAGGCATTTAGGGGAAACCATCTGTATCCCCTGTGCTTACTGCAACTATCAAAGACCACTGGGGATCACAGAAGACTGGAGAAACTGATATAAAGAGGGAAAGGCATTCTTTTCTAGGAATTGCTTAATAATAAAAAGATACCACATTACTGGAAATCTAGTATATATGCCAGGGAATGCCTTCCTTCTCCCCCCAACACTTCTGAGCAAAGCCAGGCTTGTCAGCATGGCTAAATCCAAGCAATGCCTTTAGACATGTTGAGCATCCTAGTTCAAGAGTGGGTTTGATTACTTGCTATATAATAAATTATCCAAAAGCAACCTTTGAAGACATACAACCTCTAACACTTTAAAATTAAGACTAAATTCAATTTAGAAAAATTGTAAAACAGTTTCCCTGAAATTAATCTTAAATGAAGTTTCTTGCTTGGCCTCTCTCTCACTGCAGATAATCAATCTCGACACGGCGGTGTGAGAAACAGAGGCTACTGAAAGGGAAGTGAAATTAAAGAGAGGAGCTAGGCCAGCAAGATGAAAAAAAAGCTATCTAATTATCAGCATTTTATTAAAAACAATTAACTAATATTCAATTAGTTGCTGTCCCTGAAGCAAAGTGACAGTTAGGAAAACAGAAAACGAACCTTGACAAGGTGTTCATTTTCTAATAAATGGGAGATGAGGGGAATCATTTATTGGTGGTTTACCCCTGGTCAGAGCCTTGGGGCAACTCACCCAGCATGAGGCAATGGGACTGGCTGGTTGCCAACATTAACTGTACTTATTACATTCATCCCATGCAGAACACATCCATCTCCTGCTCTGCCTTGACATCCCATTTATTCCGAGATTCATTTGTCATGTCCCCAATCACCAAAATGAATAGAAACTTTCCAGCATGATGGATTGTGATTCTAATTAGGACTAAAGAAAAGATCCACACTCAAGTAGAGCCCTTTTTTTTTTTTCACTTCTTCTCCTAATAAAACAGTATTCCTAGCCAACTTTGTGACTAATGTCCTTTCGTGGTGGTTGTCCACTGTAGGTCACCCAGTCAAAAAGAAACAGGAGTCTTTCCAGAATGGATTTTTCCTCCCGTAACAACCACACAAATTATTATAGAAAATAGCCCAGACACACTGAAAACTGTGCACACACATTTTGTTGACGTGCAGCAGATGTCTAGAATACCAAACTTTGGGCAATGTTTGTCCCTTGTTTGTCCCAGAATTTCCTTTAACACAATGTAGATAAACAGAAACACTCAGAATGACAAAAAAGCTATAATTTGTCTGGCAACTATTAAAATTGTTGAGAAAGAAATCTAACTTTTTTAACCAAGTAAATTTTATGTCAGGATTTTAAAGTAATGGCACTAAACAAAGTGCAACTATTTGAAACTCTAAGCCTAACACATAATTTGGTTGTGTTATCTGTCCTTATCAGCACACATATCAGAAATACACCTATGCCCTGACACAACATTTTCAAGTACCCTCTGAGGTCTTTCTCATTTTACTCACATATGGGTACTTTCAATAATTATGTCTCTAATGTGATAAAATTTAAATTCCTTTTCATAACAAGCTTCACATATTTTGTTAGGGATAACAGCTAGTGGTAAAGAAAAAAAATATTGTAATGCCACAAGCAGAGGACTTTAACAAATAGACTTTTATTCACAGAAAAGTCACCCATTCTAAGTTGCATTTAAAAGTTAGAAGAAAGACTGCAGTTACAAAAGAATTCAGGAATTCACAGATACACAAAGAATACTCTAAATCTTTATAATAGCCTGATGAGTATGTAAAAACCCCAAGAAGGGTATAGATTTGCTTACTACATGGCAGGTGCAGGTATTACATACCAAAAATCTGATACGAAATTTCTCATATTTTGGAATATGAACATCCTGTCCTATTTATCACCTGTACTACCTTCTCATAGCAGAACATGAGACTTTAATCAGAAACAGTGGAAAAAATTCACAAGGAATCTGTTTTCATAGGAACTATTTAAAGTACAGCTGTTTTTGGAAAGGGAAAAGAACAATTTCCTAACTTTCTCAAAAATAAAATATTCTGGATTATCCTTAAATTTAACCTAGCATTTTCTGCAGAGTTTAAACAAACTAGATATCAAAAGACATTTCAGTGCAATAAAGCATAAAGATGGCTTGATGGCAGAGCCCAAATTTATTTTGCAGAGCTCACCATGGAAGCATTATGACCTCTATTAAGTCCAGTTTCTCATGGCCTTGTCCAGAAGTGCCATGCCCATGCAAACATACCCAGCCAAACAAGCCCAGAGCACACAGCAACCCCAACCCCATCACTGCAGGGAGAGTTGGGCAACTGCTGTTTGTAACCACAGTCTGCACTTGATTCTGCTGACCAAGGCTCTTGTACCCTGCCATTTACTGCAACCAAAACATGGACCCATCTCTCTTTTCTCTCTTGAGTATTAACCTTTATCGTGAAGCAAGTATGACTAACCTGATGTGTTGGACATATTTTATTATTTTGGGTCTTAAAAGCCCCATGGTGCTAGAAGGTATGCACCAAGTGCATATACCTGCAAGAACAGCTGCAGAGTTTGCTATGGAAACTGTTTATCTGGTGGGAAGGGAAACAAGTAATTACATTACTGTTTGGGTTTTTTTAATAGCAAACTGGTTATGAACTTGGTTAGGCACTTTTAAAATGCCTCCTCTAAAAGCACATGCTCCTATAAACATACAGCAAAGGAGATTGGTAGCTTTTGCCAAAAGCCCACTAATTTAAGTGATACTTTCAATGACATTTGGATTATTTTCCATGCTTGCTTGAGCCTATAGTGGTACTGATCTGTTTGCCATTGAAGTACCTTCCCAAATCAGGATTTTACCCTTTATTTTTTCTCATTCATAAGCATGTGATGGATTTAAGACAATAATCCAGTATGTAGTGAGTTGCTGAATCATTCCATACAGCCCTGAAGTGCTCCCAGAGAAAACAAAGAAGCCAAACTTCAGTTCTTAAATATAAAATATAGTCGTAGAATCATTTAGTTGCAAAAAACCATTAAGATCACTGAGTCCAACTGTTAACCTAACACTGCCAAGTCCACCACCAACCCATGTCCCCAAGTGCCTCATTACAGTGAAGAATTTTATCCAGATAGAACAGGAAAATATCTTCATAGGCCATTGATCTGATTCATCCTATGTCACACTTTCTTCCATATCAGTGTATCCAGACATGTCATACTCCCACTCATTGCACCAAGATAAAACAAAAAGAAAGGAAGCCTACATGCAGCAGAGACCTGCCTCACCCCCACACCCTCCCTCCCCTCCCAAAAGGTCAGGTGGTTCTCGAAATAACGTAAAAGTGCCCATCAGTTGCAAAAGGCATTTGAGCCTTGATGGCTCCTGTACTGGTTCTAGCAAGTTTCTGAAGATATACCCTTCAGTATATTCTTAGAATAACACTCCTGCATAATTTAAATGAGCACTATAAATTGCCATTTAAATTGCATGAGAATCTGAGATAAAGTTTGCAGAAGATCCAGAAAGAGCCCTTGAGTGTCAGATTAACACAGCAGGCAAGAGACAAAACCAGGTATTTTCTTTTCTTTTTGACTATATATCTTTCAGAGAGAAACTCAAAGATTCTCTAATTCCTGACCTTTCATTTCAATGAAGAACATGCAATCTGCAATCTCCTGCTATAATTGATCAGTTGTTAAAATGAACAAACTGTAGATTAATAGAATATACTCAGACCAGAAAAGCAGGATCTTGAAGAGCACTCTTTGAAGCAGATCCCTCGCCTCCACAAAAATGGATAATTTAATCTTTGTCATTGGCCTGTCTCTGTCAAAGAGAACAATGGATAGTCTATTCGCAATTGATGACTATATAGAAATTAATATTAGTAAAAGGTGTCCATTTAGTGTCTCACCTTCTGTGCTAAAGGTGACATCCATGATGGATGCATCCCAAGACAATGGATTTATCTTTAAAATGGAGTAATTACACAGTGGATGCATGGGTGACATAATGACATTGTGGTTTTATATTAATAAAAGAAAGAAATATTCCTTCTGAAGAAGGAAAAAAAATATGACTAACATGGTCATTTATGAGATTTTGGCAGCTACTTTGTAACTGCAAAAAGCACTGTTGAATTGCTCAGTTATAAATTAGAGTCCTACACAGTTTAAGCAGTTCATGTGGCCAACTCTAGTCAACAAAATTTAAGGTGCTCACGGGACCCTAAATCTCCCACCTTTATATGGGGGCCTTTAAATTGGGGGCCCCAAGTTACAAAAATAAGAGGTAAAGTAGAGGAGATTTGAGGGCAGGAATCAAGAGATGTAACTTCCAGCTCTACCACTGCCCCCTCAGGGCCACTATTTTTCCTGTTTGGCAAATGAACATCTCAGTGCTGTCTCTGCTCCCCTGTGAAATCCAGCCTTCCTCAGGGAAGCATTATCAATATTACTGGCTGGTGCAGGAACTGCAGAAACCAGTTTGGCACAGACTACAGGTTGCCAATTCAGTGTCCCATCGGTACCAAACAGCATCTGTTCACAGGGTTATTTGTTACTGTGCCGTGCTGTTGCTTGGCAAAATGACACCCACTGGGTGAGGTGCAGTTTTTGGTTTTTTTTTTTTTTAACTCCCACCTCTCAAATTTGCACAATTTCAGCCATTACTAAAAGTTTTCTTTATGTCCTGTACCTCATATATTGCGAGGTCCATGTTGCTGCTTTCTGAAAATTCACCACAGGATTCAAAATGAAGTATCTCACATAGAAATTTTGAAATTACCTTGTTTTAAAGATATTTTGAACTAAAACCAGTCTTTCTTCAACTTGGCCCTATAAAATGAATAATCTGACCTAAATAAGGCTTTTTAATGTCCCCAACTTTTTCCTCAAGAATGAAGAGGAAACAGAAACCCTTTTTTTTTTTTTTTTTATTCCCCAGTAATCTCTGGGACTTCAAGAAGTTTAAAAAGCAATCTTTGACAGATGTTTTCACCATTGTAATCTTCTAGAATCAGGGTTTGGTGGAGAGGTTTTGTTTTATATACATATATAAAAATATTCTCAATTTTAGTATGTTAAAAAACCTTAAGTAACTAAAAGCACTGTTAGGAAAGATCATAAATTTGTTCAGATTTGTTATTTATTAAAAAGATTGTAAACGTTGACATTATATTAATAAAGAAGCTAAAATTTACCCTCTGTAACTTTGCTGAAGTTTAAATAAGAATTAATAACAAACTTTACATGCCCAAATCATGCAATTCTGAAGGATAAGGAATAATAAAAGGTTTCTTTTTAATAATATATCCTACATAGATTAGTCTTCATTCATACTCTGAACTGAAAGAGTTCAAGAATGGATAGTAGTACACAAACAAAAAATTAAATTAAGTTTTCATCTAAACATACAGAAGAAAACATCCTGCTCTTTTTCTCATGAAACCCCTACATTTTGTGCCTGCCACTCAAACTGATTGCTACTCCTTAATAAACTGCTGTTCAGTGATGAAGGTTTCCCTACATAGTCAGTCTTTACAGCAAACTTCTGAAACTGTTTTCTCTGGAGAGATTCCATTCCCTGTTCCTAAATTCTATTAAAAAGGCAGATAAAACATTAAATACTTTCCAACTTCTATTTTTCTATTACTCCACAGCTACAACTGTCACAGGGATAATCAGGCACTGAGATGGGAGTGGACTATGAAAAACTAGATTATGATGTAGTTCAGTGTTTGAAGGCAAGTGGTTTAAATTTAAGACAAGAACAAATACTGGCTTCGAGTTTGAATATTCAACATCAGTTCACTTTTTAATTTGAATTCATTTGCTGATCCATGCTTCATATACTTTCCTTTCAAGGCTGACTGTTAATTTAGTAAAGGACACACCTTCAGCTGCTCAAAGAGGAAACATTTCCAGCAGCACTTTGACATTCAGCCACCTCTTCCCAGGTCATCAGGCTGGAAGCTAATGACTAAACCCATCAGCTTCCCAGAGTTTTCTGACTTGGTAAACCCTTGGCAGAGGGTTTTTCTTGCAGTTTTTTCCTGAAATGCATTTCAGGATGATAATTATGGAACAAAGTCAAAAGTAATGATTTGGTGTTTCTCCAAACAGATTTTCACTTTTTTAATGCGAACAAACATCAGTAAAATTTGAAATATTATTTTGGGACATCTCTCCTACTTTCAATTGATTAATTATCTTATTAATGACACTCATTTCAATGCCAAGAAGTGGTTCAGGTCTTTAAACAAGACAATCAGCAATAGTAACTAGGAATCAATTTGCAAATATAATTTTACTAAGATTATGAACTACAAAATATACCCAAATAAAACGGCTTGCACAGCCGTAAGCAATAACTAAAAAACCCATACCAAAGGTAAACAAGAGGCATTGAGTTATTTGAAGGAATATATGAACATCTTATAAATTCTTGTTAAAATTATGCTGCTGTTATGAAAATGCTGCATTGTGACCTAATGATGCAGGAAAAACTGTGCCGTTAAGTGAGAAGAGAGAAACAAGGGGGAAGAAATCACTTGACACTGGGGAGAAAACCTTTTTGAAGGATCAACCAAGGTTGAACTGGTAGAGCTGCAAGAAAAGTAAGAGATGGAATCCAGAACTGTATTATTAGCATCTTTCTTTAACTCACTCCTCAAGTCTCTCCTTGCCCAGAAAAAGAAGAATTTTGCTCCCAAATCATATATATTTTCAGAAGCAGCCTCCTCAATGTGAACCCAGAACTGAGAGGTACTTGTGACTACACACAACTCTTTCTTATCTAGGAAGTTTCATATGCCAAGGGTCAAAGGCAAGATTTTAAGATTTAGAAAGTGGAATTGAGGTTAAGGCTGAGATTTTGAGACCTACAGAACTTTAGCTTTAAAATTCTATTGAAGCAAATTGATTGAGTTTAATTCAATTTCATGATAACGTTAAAAGGATCTCTCTTAAATTTTTTTTAACAAACAAAACAAAGTTCTGTTTTATCTGAAACCTATTTTGTCCTTGGACCATAAGGCACCATTTCAATATCAGTCTTTCAAATATCCCTTACTTTTGCACCACACATTTATCCAAAGCCTTGAGTTTCCAGCATCCAACCACAATTTTATATTTACTGATATTGTTTGTTCTTCCCTGTTACAGTCACCTGCTAAAAATATGGAAATCACTAGGAGAAAACTGATTGCTTTTTATTTTTATTTAAATGTAGTATTCTGGACTTCAACAAATTAGCCTTTTTATTTACATGACTTGTTTAAATGATGTGTTTCTGCAGATGTTTCTGGTATAGCTGGGAGGATGTGAGGTGCCTACAAGATCCTGCCTCTTGAGTACAACTGGACTATAAAATTTATGACTGCCTCACAATCTAAATCAGCTTTCTTTTATTTTAAAAATGAATCCATCAAAAAAGACTGATCTTTAGTTGGGTTTTACTGGATTTTATTCCAGGGCTGACTCTCTTCTCTGAGCCATGTTATAGAGCCAGGCATGGTGCAGGGGTGCACTTGCCACTGGAGAAGGCCAGAGCTCCAGGAACACTGCAATCCAATTGGACATTTAAGGGCTGAATATTTTGAGGGACCTTCTTAGCACCGACCAAACAGAGACTCCAAACTAAAAGGAATCAATGGTTCTGCTTCTCCAACTTGTGGCAACTCCTTGTGTGGGGCCAGTGCAGTGCCTTTAACTTTCAGGAGTCTTCTACACTAAGATCACTTCATTTGGAGCTTATACATCTGGGGTACAAACACTGTCTCCGTTCCCAAAGATCTGAAGGTCTTTGGCAGCTGTGGCTGGACATGCAGCTGCTTCAGACACACTGCCTCAGTACCTACAAGGGACTATGGGCTGCACCCACCTTGGCTTCCTGTCACACTCAATCCCCTAAAGGAGTACAAAGCACTAAACCAAAACACTGCTGATTTACACTCACTTTACCATGGCAAAAATCAACAAAGTGACATTTAATTCTATGAAAACCGAGGTCTGGCTCTTTTTAAGATTCTATTTTCAGCCAAAAAGACAGCCACTGGGAAAAATTCAGTCACTGATGGAGATCTGCAGTCTCATTTTATTCATTCCCTTCAAAAGTTTTAATAAAGTTGTAGTTATCACAAACATTTGCCCCACAGAGACCTTTCTGCTTTGAAAAATCACCAAAGTGCTCCCAGGCTGACTCTTATCCTGGTATTTCATATAAACATACAAAGTGCAATCTGTCACACAGAACCAAGGGTCATTTAGAGGTCTTGTGCCATGTTGAACTAATTATAAAAAAAATTGGCAAGAAAGTTAACACATGGCAGTTTTATGTATTTCAGAGATACCTTCTGCAGAGCATTGAGAAAGAGTCCAAATGAACAAAAAAACCCAAAGACAACATAAGTCTAAATAAAAAAGTTGACTTTTCCTAATTTTTCAAGTTTTCATAACAATTACTTTTTCATCATTATGAAGTTTTGGGCATCTTCTGAACTAAGCAGCATAACCTCCCTATCATGAGCAGATTCCACTTCCCCCTGTACCACCAATGACAATTTTCTAGTGTTCCAGGCATGCTGGATATAACTGGACATAATTCCCACTGACCTCACCTCAGCAAAGGTAAAGGCAGAAAGAAAAAGCATCATCCTTTCTCATTTCCAAGTATATTACCTCACCCCAAACCCCATTAAGAGAAAACTCCTTGCTGCACCCATAGCTCTGTGCTGTTTGTTCTGGTCACTTCCTCCAAAACCAAATCTTTTCACACTTTATGGCCGCGCATGGCAAACACTTCCTGTCCAAATATCACGTTTCACCTAGGTTTTTTTTGCTTTACTAACACTTAAAAGCTCTGTCTCTTTACAGCAAGTCCCACACCCAATGCTCTGGTTCAAACACAGTTTGAAGCTCAGGGTGAAGGGCAGGCAGCTGCAAACCCACCGTACAGTCCCAGCCGAAGGAGCTGCCCAGCCCTGGTGTCAGGTTTGGATATTCCCATCTTCCCAGACGTGACCTCTGGGTTAGGAGCTGCACAGGTGGAGTCATCCCTCTTGCAGCACCTGACCCAAAGTTCCTTTCCAAGGAACCTTCCCCACGCCAGAGGAGTCTCCAGGCACGTGGCTGCTGTTTGTGATTCAGTGAGTCACTGGAGAAGAACTGAGTATTCAGATAACATTCATGGACATGAGAGTTTCCTATGCAATTGCAAACAGATTACTTTAGTGGTCTCTAACATTCTGATTTGCAAACAGCAAAGTATTTTTCAGCATAAATCCCAATCTCAGAAAAATTATGCTTTGAATTTGTTATTTTAGTTATTCTGGGGGAGCACCCTGGTGGTGATCCATACCAGACTGGAAACCAACAGTTAGATATTTTATATAAGTAGGTATATATGTGTGTGTGTGTTGAATCTTGTGAGCAAATATTTTCAGATATTAGAAGCTTCAAATGCAAACAAACCACCAAGCCTGCCTCAATAACAGGAAAAAGGAGTAATTAGTGAGACCTAAATATCAGCACAGCACTTGAGATTTAATCCCTAAGAATAAAAATATCCTTGTTTCTCAGTGAAAAAAAAAAATTATTATCTCTTACTGGTTTCAGTAAAAAGAAGTTTAAAAAGAAATTCATAAGTTAAAGTACTTGTTAACTGGAAATATAAGACTCTTAAAATAGGTTTGAGGTTTTCAGCACAGACATTCATGAAATGCTAAATGCTCTACCAGCTTTCAGTTGTACAGGATGAAACCAGAAAGTGAACATTGTATGACAGGAGAAAAAATAAGGTATTTTATACAGGACATATGTTAAGATGTTGGTTTTTTTGGCAGTTCTTTTCTCCTGTGATCATGTTTGCTTTAATATTGAGCACCAGGCAAGCCAGCCTTTCTGAATATTGCCAAAAGCCCCTCCTCTGTTCTACTGCTACATCTGCCATCCAGAAGAGTCAGCACCTATCCCTCAAAGTCATAAAAATTCACATATTTCCCATTTTCAATCCCACCAGAATGTACAAGTTACATACAGATGGTTAGAGGAACCCAACAAATGAGACACCCAGGTCAATAAACCAGAAAGCAAACAAACCCCCAGAGAGAAATGTCTCTTTTCACCACTTTCAGAGCAATTTCCCTATCCTTGACTCTCTGGGTTTCAATAGATGTGATTATATACATGATGTGAAGGCAGACATCAATAAGATAATACTGTGCTTGCTGATAGAAATGAAGAAAGTGATTCTCTTGGTTGCCCATTTATGTCCTGATGTTTTACACTTTTGAACTGAGTCACAACACTGCTGATACACAGGTGAAGATGTACTGAAGTTAGGGTGAAATGATTATGGCAGGAACTCACTGCTGATCAGAGCAGTGATGACCTGTACCTTCCCTTCCAGTTTTCCTCTACACTTAGACCCAGATCAGTGCTTGGATACAGAGAACGAAAGGGATTTACATACCACTGAAATATAGATGTGATTTGCAGAAAGATCAATGACATCACATAAATACTGATATCTGTGACAAATAATGTTAGCAGGGGCAATCCAAAAGGGATGATTTTAAATACATTATGTCTGAATTTAAATATTTGATGACTGAGTAATCTTTCAATATGACATGACCAAAAGGAGTAGATGGCAAAGGGAGACAGATCATCTGCCTGCTCCAAAAAGGCTGAAAGGCTACACATTCTTTTTGCCTTCTTATTCAAACTTCATCTTGCTTGCTGCACTTTTGCAAATAATAAAGCAGTGCCTGTGCAGCTTTTATTCCTTACAGCTTCAAGACAATGCTAATTACGAAAGATGCTGTAATAATTCAAATGGACCTTATAACAATCACTCATGTTCATTTTGTTCCTAGCTATAAAAGGGTTTGGTTTACTCAATGGAGACCACTCAATACAGTATTTGCATTGCTCAAAAAGGCCACATCAGTTGCTATTTTATGAAATCAGTGAAAACCCTCCTAACACAGAAAACTGAAGCAAGGTTATTGCTTTCTCAAGACACACAACTCACTATCCAATTTTCCTTTTTCTACCTGTCTTCGCTTAGGAAACAGGGTTAGGGGAGTCAGAGAGAGAAGAAATAAGCCATAATCATGTGTGGGAATGCAACAGGTACAGGTAGACTCAAGGCAACATTCAGCTTTGTAGCATTAGTGGAAAGTAGTTTCATGTTAGCTGTTCCTTTCAACTAGACTGCCTGTACAGAAAGCAGACTACAGACAAGATAAAGACCCAAGCAGTCAGGGTTTAATGGCAGCTGAGGCACAAAGGACTGTTTTTCAAATATTCATTCTAAAGTTGCAGTGGAGAAATAAGATTTTTTTTTTTCCCCAATGATCCCATAAAAAACCAAAATAGTTTCTCCTTTGAGCAGCAGGTGCCCATCCTTGGGTTTTACTTGTTAATAAAAATACTGAAGGCTTCATATAACTACCAGTTGCAAGCAAACTGGCACAGTTAACTTCGCAAATATATGTTTGAGACACAGTCCGAATGTTATCAGATTCAGCTCTTATGTTTCCATTTTCATTTAACTTTGATGCAGAACAAAATACATGAGCATACAAATACAAAAGTGTACTATTAAGTTCATAAAACATTTTGCTCGCTTTTGGCTGAGTAACATCAGGCACAAAGCAATAAAAATCGAATTAAGGCAAATTTGAAATGCTCTTTGTTTTTCTGTTGTTTTAATTTCCATTTCTCATGTTTTTTCCAGAGGCTGGTTTTAGCCTATTACACGCAATACCTGTCTGTTTCTTGTTCTGTCAATCATCAGGCCATATATTTTACTGTTCATTGATGCTTGCAGATCTTAAGGTTTTGTAATCTGCAGCAAGCAATATGAAATATATTTGTTGATCTAAAAAAAAAAGGCTTTCATAGACATGTGTTCTAGTTAAATAAGGGATATAAGTATTAAAATTTCTGCTAGCCTTGTGCAGCAGGGTACAGCATGGGAGCTTTTCAAACACTAATGGGAAGCTGGTGGCAAACCCTGCAACCATTACCCTCAGCAGATCAAGATTTTCAAACACATCACTTCTTTTTCAGTCATTAGTGTCTTCTTAAAACAACATCATGATTTGTTTCCTTGATCAAAGCCACAGACTTAGGAGTTGGAAAATAAATTTCACTTTGGTGTGTTCCTTTCAAAACACGTCAGTCTCATAAGCAGGCTAATCTTCAGTGATGTATTATGATGGATTGTGCTTATCCATGCAAATTGTCTAGATAGACAGTTTGCCACTCATTAAAAGGGATTTTTCTCCCCCGCACACACCAGCACCACATGTGTGCTCACACATGGGTGAGAGAGATGGGCCTAAGTGTTCACATATGAGCCTTGAGGAAACGCTGCTTTTCCTGGATCGATCACAGGGCTCGGGGCAGCGTTCTGGCTGAGGCTTTGGAGACACCTGCCCTTTCACAGGCACCTTACACCTGGGACGCCTCCAGTGCCCGCAAAGCACGTTCCCACGGGCTACACAGACGGGCCAAACTGCTCTGGAATGGCACGCTGGGGCTCCAAAGGATATCCCTGAAACTCATCACATCTGCAGGACTGTCTCATCCACTTCAGCAGCTGCATTTATAGTACCTTTACACACAGGTTATTATTCAATAGTTAACTGAGGCACTCCTCTCCATTTTTATGTCACGAATTTCTTGACTTCAGCAGTTTTGTTTCAGTAAAGGCATAGTATTATCCTATAACTGCTTCAAGAACTCAGGTGTTTCCCTTCAAACTTATTACAGCTCTAACTTAGTTTAAAAAAAAAAAAAGGGAAATATCTAAACTACCCATATACTTGCATAGTTTTAAAATTATTGATTTCCTGTTTGTGTCCTTCTGTCATACAACAGAAATACTCTACATTATGTAGATTAGGGCATAGTTTGATATTCCAGAAAAAGGTAGAATCCTTCATCTGGGGAAGGAAGAACCTATCAGTGAAATTACTAAACACAGCTGATCTCCTGTTAAATCCCTATGCAGTCATATTAGAACAAATACTCGATTAATTATATTCTTGTGTGCTGTGATCCAGAATACTTTATTTATCGCCTTAAACTGCATCTACAGCTAGACATCTAATGAGCAGTAGCTTTTCCCAGTAATACAGATAATCTCTTTGCAGAGAATTAGTTCTTGGAAAGTAGAAATGCACCTTTTTGCAAATTCCATTTTATACTTTCAATTCCCAGGAGAAAGGGGAGTAGATCATAAGGAAGGAAGGGAAGAGGGAAAGACAGATTAAGGATGTTACAGTAATATTCTTTTGTTCAACATCTGCATGCTAGAGAGATTACACAATCTTCAGCAGATCAGCAAAAGAAGATTTGAAGCGACTAACGTTAAACCTCCTGAGTGACTGAAACATTCTGGCTTCTTCTTTAGCATCCACCCAAACCATTCCAAGTCCACAGCTAAGAAGTGTTCCATATCCCACCTAGCTGTTCAGATAATCTTTCTATCTTTTAAAACCACGGAACACCACACAGCCATGACCTTGGAGTAAACATATGTTAGCAGTACACACTCTCAAACAGATCCAACATCTGCAGGCAGAAGACAAGGGATCAAGAAAAAATTTAGGAAGAAGAATAAAATTCCACAAAGCCCAGCTAAAACCTTTTTTTTTTTTTTTTTTTTTTTTTGCAATAAATAATTTTTTTTTGAAATAAAAAATGGTTGAGCTTGTGAAATTAATGGAGGAACCCCAAGCTTCTGTTTTGCCCTCCCTGTAATGAACATGGAGACAACAAATGTTTTATAGCACCTAAAATAGGAGAGGTATAGCTGACACAGCACAAGCATTGTGGAAAAACACTAATCAGTAAACATTTTCATGTCAAACCCAATTTTGTATCATATTGATGATGAGTCAGATCAGCCTGCTGCTGAAATGCTAAGGAACACCACAGCTCCCATCTTCCCAACACCTGACACTACAGACAGAAGGCTTTAGTTCACACACCAAGAGGCACGTGAATTAATATGGGACATCTCTATTCTCCATCACATCTGGCATTAATTTGCTTGTTTGTTCCATATTCTGTGTTTACAGCAATACAACCAGTCTGGATGGCACAGAACAACACAAGGAGCTCACAGCTCCTAATCCTCTACTGACTGTAAAACCATCAAGGAAACTCTGAAGGTAGATGAACTCAGAACAGTGCAATTCCCTTTCCTCCTTGGAGTCTCCTCAGAAGCCCTGCCAGGCTGCAGAGCTGGCTGCACAGCACAGCAGCCTCCCCCTGCAGAGAGCAATCCATCCCACAGTGAAACACCCAAACAATTCAACAGAAGGATATTTCTACTAATATTATGTAAACAGAGCACAGATTTTTAAAATAGCAGGCAATTGGTGGGATACCAACTACATGGTTCATAAGGTATTGCTCAGCCTGTGCAAGCTGAAATACAAGAACACAGTGCTGCTGGGAAATGAAAGGAGACATCCACTTAACTTCACCTCTTTAGTAAAGCAGAGATAAAAATTCCATTCCAAACATTCAAAAATCACTTTATGATCGGGATAAATCTTCCTCTTGCTTTCACAGGTATTGACAGCCCCTGACAAAGCCACTTGTGGTAGAGCTGGGCATAGAGGGCATGAGCTTATACAGGGCTTACCCAAATGCAAAGGCCATAAGGTCATCAGTGAAGAAAACAGGATTGAGGGGTTTTTTGGGGGCAAAATGGAGTTTCAGGGATGAGCTACCACAACTCCCGACAACAGTAATCCTGTGCCAGGCTGCTCTGGACCTCCAAGGATCATTCTCCCCCCTCCACAGTCTGAGTGCTGCAGCCCCAGTAGCAGGGATGAACACTTTGTGCAGAAATGTCAGTGGATTCAGCCCCCATTTATTTATCACTGCAGCAGATCAGGCTAGAACACTTCAGCAGGGTAATGGCCCCACTTTCCTTAAAGTAGACAAAGCCTTGAGCCTCCTAAAAAGCGCACCAGGCATGCCCTAAAGAAAGACAAAATTGATTTTGCTACTTGCCTCAGAATCCACTGATGATATTCTTAGACCATATTAATAAAGTATAATTTGACTAAGAACAAATTCCTGAAGACTGACCTCACAAATAGCTCTTTCGCAAAATTTTTTGTGACTTTCATATTTGCCACCTAACGTTTCACATCTGAGAAAAAAAAAAAAGGTGCTGCTTTGACCTGATGCATAGTAATGTGGTGTAAAGCAATGAGAGTCAATTTACTGGGCATCACTGAGACATAATGTGGAGGAATTCTATGTTGATTTGCAGAGTGAATCAAAATGCCTAAGCTTTCTCTTTTGTGATATCTGCAAATCGTTGAATAATGTGGTTCACTGACCAAGTGAATTATTTTCAAGGAGTTTGGCACATCTTTAATTACAAGATATGTAAAGATGAAATGGAAACATGCTGTGCATATTTCTTTATGGCTGCTGAACTTTTCTGATGGAAAAGCACCTGTTTTTATTAAACTGTCTCTAGAAGGCATAAAATGTACAAGCTCTAGGTTGACAATATATTTCTCAATGCATATAAGCAGCTGAGCAACCTTACAAGGTATGGATCAACCATGTATACATATTGTGTCTACACACACAAAGCTATAAGTACATAAATATACAAATATGCAGAAAATAGATTTCTTCCTTTTACACATATCTTTAAATTTAGGCAGCATACCAAGAGTATTATAATATTTCTCTTGCAACTGAAGAAGGCCCCCAAAAAAATCACTTTGGGCCCTCTTTACTAAACATTTATGTGCCCTTTATGCTTCAAAAATTAGGAATTTGCATGTTGACAATGATTATGTAAATGTTCTGTTTTGAGAATCAGGTCCCAGAGGATCCCTCAGCTGAAAGCAATTCTCCTTTAAAGGTTTCATCGTGGTCCAAGTCAGTGGTTCTTAAGACACCACTCTCAGTGATGCAAAAAATACCCTGTCAGACACTTGCTGTTTGCTTTCCTCTCAAGCAATGGGCCCGTCCTGCTTCATAACAGCAGCCCCCAGCAAAGGGTCTCTGCTGATTTTGGAGGGCTGTGGCACAAGACACAGTTTTAAACCTCCACTCTCAGTAAAATGTTGCAGTCTTGGCTCAACTGACCAGAAGTCGTAGCTAACTCCGCTTGGAGCAGGAGGTGAGTCTGGATAACTTCCTGAGGCCCCTTTTAACTCTCCCTTTTAACTATCCCTGATCCTACAACCCTCGAACAGCTGAGCCCTCCAGGCTGGGGCAGGCACACTGCAGAAACATCTCCAGTAACATTCTGCCCTCACCCTGAGCAGCTGGACTATTGGGATCATTTAACTCAGGGCTGCGAGGTTTTATCTGAAGTGAAGATTCCAAACGTGAATGCCATCAGTGGTACTGAAGTGTGCCTTAAATTTTGTAACAAATATTCTGAAGGAAGTGTGCTTTCTTGGCAACTGTGTTGTTAGAGGTGCTATGCTAGGAAATGCCAAAAACTCACCACCAAGGTTTATCATAACCCAAATGCTTATAGCAGAAATAAATGGAGACTCAAGGCACTGATGAACTCTGTGAAACTTTGGCAACATGCTCAAATGTGCATTCCCAGAAACTAGTTTTATAGGAAAAAAGCTGATGTAACAATTGGAGGGGGCTTATATATTTAAGGTATGAAAAATGTGTAAATGCATCTCTGAAATTTATCCTACTCCATTAAACATCATTAAAAATAAGGGACATTAGTCAAGCTCAGTCAGCCATTCTGCTTCAGCAACTGTTCTCTCTCCCACCCCAAACGCCCAGTGCCACAGAGAAGAACACAAAAGACCCCAACCAGGAACCTTAACAGACAGCAGGTTCTCACACAGCTTCTGCGGCACCACCTGGACAACGTGCACACCCAGCTTCTGTCACTGCATGGAACAGCCAGAACAGACAGCACAGATTGTCTGCAAGGAAACAGCTCAGCACTGCCTTGTACCTTCACAGCCTGTTGCTGCTCCACACATCCCCAGGTTTGCTTTCAATCCACATCTTGCCCCAAGTCATCTATTTCTATCAAGAACGGAATAAATACAGAGTGTACAGGGACCAGCAGGTTCACATCTGCCAAGACACACACCCAACCAGCTTTAATATCACTGGGGTTCAGCCACACATGCAGAGAGCTCAGCACAGCTGGATTGCACGGGTATATTCCTATTCTAAATCACATTGTAGTGATAGCAGAGTGCAATTAGGTTAATGCCAGCTTGAATACGCCTGGAGCTGGCATGTGATGATGTCATGCACAGTGAAGACATCGCGCTATCCAGGAACACCTCAGCAAGCAAGGATGGACACCCTGCCTGGAGCACTGCTCTTGTCCTATTGAGAAAGCTTCGGGCTCAAAGGCATGAATTGACCAGCAGAGAACCTGTGTTAAGCAATAGAAAATAAATTACAGGCTTTATTCCTCAAGCATATTAGACAATCTCTAAAGTGAAGATCCCCAGCATTAGGCATTGCAGCTGAATACCCCAGAGGTCAGAGAGCAGCAGGACAGTGTAGTGACAGTGCACTACAAAGATACATGGTCCCAGAGTAGAGCAGACCCGCCTGGTGTGCAGCCCAGCCCCATCCCAGGATGCAAACGAGCACACCATCTTCCTTGTGTGCTTGGGTTTCTTTTGGAAAGAAACCGAGGTGCAGAGAGGCAGGAAACCACAACACGCTCCCAGAGGTGCCGCAGTCTGGATGGGCAGAGGCCCAAAATCACAGCGCTTACCCAAAATCCTGCGCTTCCCTCTGCACAGGCACAACCACATGGGCCTGCTGCTATTTCAGGGAATCCTTTTATTCCACCAGCTGCTACTACTGAGGTCTGAAACTGAAACCCAGTGTGTGATCTCATGGATGAGTGCAAAGCTCACAAGCTCTCACATCTTAACAGAGGAGAAGAAAGGCTCTGTTTAGTTGTGCCAGAATAAATGAAGTGCAAAGGTAGCCAGGATGCCTCTTGAAGCTGTTTAATGCTGGCACTCAGTTTGAATCACTCTGAAGAAAAGCTTAAGATTTCCTAGGGAAAGTACTACGCCTCAATGCCTTTAAACTCTTTTGTGCTTCTGTGATCCTGGGCTGGTGTGCAGTGCAAGGACATGGATGGGCTGCCCACTTCCTCGGGTTGTTTTCTGCACACAGCAGCAAGAAGATCTTTCCCCAGAGGGATGTGGTGCTTTTCAGACTCTGTGCTTTTTCCTACAGCCCAGAAGCAGCCTGTGAGGGGCAGAAGCAGGGGCTGAGGGGTTTGCCTGTGCTATTTTATGGCAGTTTTTCAGAAAAGTCACTTGGAAATGTCACTCCAGCTGTGCTACTGCTGTGTTCAGACAGGGAAAGAAGAGAGGGGGGAAAAAGGAAAAAAAAAACCAGCAACACTGTGGGACCGGGACCAAGTGTTCAGAGAAATTTAAGGATAGTTTTTCAAAACTGTTGCAACATCAATCTGCCAGGGAGCTAAAACAAATACTTTGGACAAGACTGATGGTCTACATTTTAAAGTTCAGATTTATAATAAATAATCAAGTCCCAGTAGAATACAAGCTTGTACCTCTTTATTTAGAAATTAATCAATGTGTGTGTACATATTTTAATTTATCTACATAAAATTTCTGGGTTTGGGTCCTACCAGCTACATACTGGACTCAGTAAGACAGCAGTATCACCGCTTTGAAAAAGCTATCAGTAAGCACTGAAATAACAAAAACTCAGTCTCTCTCCATGCTTCAGTCCACACACACTTCAGGAATATCTGTAGGATATGACAAAAGTAATTTCACACAGGAGAACAATAGAGATCCCTCTGTCTCAGCCTCCAGGGTGAGCACCAGTAACAACAAAAATGCATGCTCTCCTCACAAACAGTGAATGATTCCAGGACAAAATAAATTCCTTCATCATTAACTATCCTTCAGAGATGCTTCCTTCTTTCTTTCTCCCTGTAATTCATTTGCAGAATTAACAGCCCCACATACCTAGCCTCCCAGAAAAATAATTGATCCCACTGCCCTGGATAGGAGCCACTTTACTGAATGCTGGCAATAATTACCATTTCATGCACATTATTTCCGTTTGCAGAAGGCTGACGCCGGTGCACACATGCAGGCTTATGTGGGACGTTCCACGGGAAAAAAAAGAATTAAAGAAAACAAACCAGAAAAGCTATCAAACAATGTAAGACTTGTTGATTTCTTTGCCACCATTTGTGCTACAGAAAATAAACCATCTACTCGGTCAACATGTGCTCCCAATAAGTTGATCTAATTAATGGCAGACTGCTGAGAAACCGAGCTTTCCTTATCTGCATAGGAAAGGAGACCAAGTCGGCTTCTGACTTTTAAAGTTACTTGCAGGAAACTACCTCACCAGGCAGAGCTGCAAACCCTGTTTATCTTTCAGAAAGAGTAGGGCAAAAACAAAAAAAGGTATTGTGGTTTCACTTCAAAGTAATGCCAGGAGCCTTTAGAAGGTACATTGAGCATTTGTGTGAAAAGAGCACGACACCTTCACTTCTCCAAAGCAGGTTTCCCTCCCAGTGTTGATGGGTAACATGAAGTACAAAGAAATTTAAAAAAAAAACAAAACAACCAACCAACTACAAAAATATTAGTCCAAAGGACTTTTTAGGATGTTGAAAATATACACATATAACATATAGTTAGTTTTTAATCAGTCTGCCAAACAGCCCACTGACTTCAAAGCTGCTTAAAACCTGTATATTTGTAGATGATGCACACTGACCAACAGCATCTGGTACAATAACCTGGAAGTTACACCAATCAGCTATGTACAGGTAGGGTAATCCTGTCCTTATAAACTATGCAGAGCTCCTACCAAAAAAAAAAAAAGGAAAAAAAAAAGGAAAAAAAAAAGGAAAAAAAAAAGGAAAAAAAAAAGGAAAAAAAAAAGGAAAAAAAAAAGGAAAAAAAAAAGGAAAAAAAAAAGGAAAAAAAAAAGGAAAAAAAAAAGGAAAAAAAAAAAGGAAAAAAAAAAGGAAAAAAAAAAGGAAAAAAAAAAGGAAAAAAAAAGGAAAAAAAAAGGAAGGAAAAAAAAAGAAGGAAAAAAAAAAGAAGGAAAAAAAAAGAAGGAAAAAAAAAGAAGGAAAAAAAAAGAAGGAAAAAAAAAGAAGGAAAAAAAAAGAAGGAAAAAAAAAGAAGGAAAAAAAAAGAAGGAAAAAAAAAGAAGGAAAAAAAAAGAAGGAAAAAAAAAGAAGGAAAAAAAAAGAAGGAAAAAAAAAGAAGGAAAAAAAAAGAAGGAAAAAAAAAGAAGGAAAAAAAAAGAAGGAAAAAAAAAGAAGGAAAAAAAAAGAAGGAAAAAAAAAGAAGGAAAAAAAAAAGAAGGAAAAAAAAGAAGGAAAAAAAAAAGAAGGAAAAAAAAAGAAGGAAAAAAAAAGAAGGAAAAAAAAGAAGGAAAAAAAAGGAAAAAAAAAGGAAAAAAAAAGGAAAAAAAAAGGAAAAAAAAGAAAAAAAAGGAAAAAAAAGGAAAAAAAGGAAAAAAAAGGAAAAAAAAAGGAAAAAAAAAAAGGAAAAAAAAGGAAAAAAAAAGGAAAAAAAAAAAGGAAAAAAAAAGGAAAAAAAAAGGAAAAAAAAAGGAAAAAAAAAGGAAAAAAAAAGGAAAAAAAAAGGAAAAAAAAAGGAAAAAAAAAGGAAAAAAAAAGGAAAAAAAAGGAAAAAAAAGGAAAAAAAAAGGGAAAAAAAAGGGAAAAAAAAAGGAAAAAAAAAAGGAAAAAAAAAAAGGAAAAAAAAAAAAGGAAAAAAAAAAGGAAAAAAAAAGTCGTACAAGCCATTTAATTAAAATGGTTGTGTCCTATCATCCAGAATGTCAGGTTTATAAAGTAAAGATTAAAATCAAATTAATGGAGTCTTATGGCTGATTTACCTTCCCACAGTTTGTCAGCACAGCTAATAGAGATCTTCTCTCTCTGCAAGAAAATGCATTTTTCCCAGTCCCCACCTCTAAATCTTTGGTTCACAGAACTGTGTCATCAGTGCTGTGTCTGAGGTGAAGACATTCACTATGGTACCAAGATGTTCCAGGACTGTTTGTTTGTTTAAAGGGAGAGATGCAAGAATTCCAGAATAAAAGTCTATTAACATAGATCAGTCACCATCAAATCACCAGTCAAAAGATTCCCATTTCCTCTGGCTTTCAATGAAAAGAAATCATTAACTTTCCAGATTTGCCTATCTCCTAAAATAGTAGAGCTAACAAAACTGGAACTATCATCCTGGAGTGCAGGGAAGTAAAGTAATATTAAAACCAGCTTTCTCTCCACAAGGTAATGCATACAACTTCTTTCAGGGGAGGATTAACTTCTTCATGTTCAAAGAAAACTAGGGCAAGCAGAAATGCAAGCATGGAAATCTAAAAATATTCCCTTAGTCCACAGAAAAGTAATTCTATATGAAATTTTTGAAATTAATAGAACATCTGCAAGAGAAACTTGCACACATTGAAGACATGGAAAGAAATATTGCTTTAAAATGGAAGCATGGCTTGAAACCCACAGCTATGTTACATTAAAAAATAAAAATAGTTATGACTAAGTAAAATATTCTTTAGAAAGACCCTAGATAGTTTTCCACACTCTACAGTCATAAGCAGATACACGACCAAGGAATGCATCCAACACCCACCTGAAGCCTTGCAGACATTTTAAGCCCACATTGGAAGGAAGAACATTTTTTTCCAGGGGTCGAAGGAAAAGCGGGGATATAAAATTATAGGAGACCATCTTAAAATTGAATTTTAGGTGGAGATCTAAACACAAAGTTTATAACATTCAAAGAGTCACATCTGTATCATTCTAGACAGTGGCTGGAGAATCAACAAACACATAATGGATCTCTGCCTTCCCAGATGACAAACAGCTTGCTGGGGAAAAACAAAACAAAACAAAACAAAACCAATACAAACAACAATACAAAACAAAACTACTCAAAAACAAATAATGCCAGACACTGTCTCATTAGAACTGATATCTCAGCCCACTAAAAACTCACTTCACCCAAGATGTACTTTCCCAGGAGTGGATAGAGCAATGCCATATAAAGTGTGCTGGAAATGACAGCTCTCGCTGCAGACAGGAGGACGAGCTGTGATTAACTTGGAACTTTACACAACTCCAGGCCAAGTTTTGTCACAAAGGAAAACAGTGTTGTGGTTTTAATATCTGTCTAATTTCTAGTTCAGTAGTTTTCCCCTTGAAATAACTTTTCAGTGGAGTCCTGGAGCAGGTGTTATCTTTCCTCCATAAACCCTGAGATAATGTAACTATAATGATTTTCCAAATAAAAAGTGAAAGGCTATCAGGACAAATATCTCCATTTTGATTCCACTGAGATATTATTATGGGGATGGTAATAATTTCATAGAGGAATTACTTCAAATACACACTCAGCTCTGACCTGACCCACCTATCATTCAGATGATACCTTTCCTAAGTTGGAAGAATTTATTTTCATTTTCGACTGAGTTCACCTAATCAAAATGCTTCATTGTGACAAAGAGTTCATTGTTCCTGTGCAAATTGCAGCTACCACTATTAAGAACGAGACACTGTTACAGAAAATTCTGCCAGTGGGGAGCTCAACTTGTGAGGAGAATTTTCAGACGAGCAAAATAAATAGTACATTACATTTAGTTGCTAACAAAGTATACATTTAACACCCCCTGTTGGTAATTGCCTGTATTAATGCAACACTAATATAAGCTGTGGATATAGAATTTGTGAGTGAAACACCACCTATCCCTAAATACTGCCTGTTGCAAACTCCTGTAACTCAGATGGCAAAGGGACCCAAAGAAAGGTAGGTGAAGAGCAGCGTGCATTTTATTAGGCCAGGTTTTGAGAAGATGAGGTTCTCTCAAGGTCAAGACTTCATGAGTTTTTACATGTCCAAAAACTTGTTTGTACCCTGCAACTACACTGATGGATTTCACAAAAAACATGACCCTTCCCCATAAGCAGTGTCTTATTTAGGATATTACCAAACAGCACTCAGGAAACAGGAACCAGTTCTGACCACCTGCCCTGCAATGCCACTGGAGTCAAGGCATTTAATACTACGTGGGCATCAGTGGCCTATCAGCACAGGAAAATATGTTTCCCTCCTAGAAATACTGTCTAAGTCAGAATCCAAATTAGTCTTAAGGCACAAATCCATTAAAATCTGGCAATGGCAAGACCTGACATCAGAAAAAGAATGGCTGTTCAGAAAAAGGAGATGATTATGGTTTTTATTTCTTTTTCTGCCATTGATTAGCCCTCAGATATATGGACAGACAACACAGAGAAACCCATACTGATAAGAACAGCCCTATTTGCATCCAAGTGAACACATTGGTAGTTTTTTTTGCAATATAGCACATATACATAACTGCTTCTGGACAACCACATGCAGACACACTACAAGGGACAAGACTAACAGATGAAATATGCTTTCGTTTTTTCTGCTCAAATGGTATATCTGAGTCATATTTTCATACCACAAAAAAAATTTGCAGCATTTAAGTTGTGATTTGAACAAAATATTTCATTCATCAATACAATCATAGCTTGATGTGAAAAGCAAAACAAACAAACAAAACCCCGGTGGCATACAGTTATGGATTTAGGACTTGACTTCTTTTCTCCTCTTTAGAAAATCGGAATATTAACAACTGTACGACTTAAAATAATAATCACTGGTGGCATGAAGAAAAAAAGTAGCATGTCTAACTCTGCTCAATAGGTTTGCATCAGGAAATGTGCTTTTCATTCTCTGCTTATTGAATTATTGGAATCTAATCGCTAGTTGGGTAGGTCAGAGCTGCCTTGTCCTTGTCCCAGGGGAGACCTGAATGTTACTGGACTGAGATCATTCTGGCAAGGTGACTCACTCCTCCCTCAGATCAGATCAGACCCAGTGCATTCCTTTAGACAGGGAGAACAAATTTTTAGTTCTTGATACATGTCCATGCCCTCTCCAAACAAGGCTCCATGCCAAACAAGGTATGGAAATAGGTTTCAACTTTGCAGTTTTTCCACAGGTCATTTTATGATGAAATAATGGAGGAAGCACATTTTTAATTTTTCCTTGGTGTGAGAAAGTCAGTGAGAAATGTTCATTCTCTCACACTGGCCTGAGGAAGGGCTACTGCTGGCCACTGGCTCTATGGTCTTCTGACTTCAGCTCTCAGCAGCTGCAGCTTCCATCTTGCACTGCTACTGCTCAGCCCCCATCACTGGTTACACAAATGACCCACAGACAAGCTAGATCAGAGCCTTGAGCAAGGGTGATCACATTCACCAGGATTCATCTTCTTGTAATTGCTGTGCATTGAAGGGATACTCTGATGAACCTGCTGGAGTCCAAAGCTCTCGGTACCACCTCCTCAGTTCCTGCCAGATGAGATTTTTCACTCATCTGCCACCTGTTGCTTTGCAGCTCTGCCACTGTGCCAGGATCAGCAAGTGGGCCCAGCTTTTGGGTGGTGATCCCAGGAGCACAGAATGCTCTCTAGCCCAAAATGCTACTCATTTTCTATCCTGTGCTCCAGCAGATACACTTCTAAATGAATACTGCTGTGTTTGCTGATTGTTTTATGGTTTGTTTACTTCTTGAGCATGTAATATTGTTAGGGTAATGTTGCTTTTAATTAGTTGGAAGAACTATTGTTTCAGAAGGCTGAATGCATTTGCTAGCTAGGGGTCTTTATAAATTCAGTGAATGTTAGCGGTTATGTCTCCACAGATGGGTGCTGACAGCTGCCAGGCAGCTCTGCCCATGCTCAGAGTTGGGCTGGACCCAAGCCAGTGCCAGTTCAGAAGCCATATTAGTTGCATTAGGACAGTGTTGAGTCCAAAAGCCTCTTGGAAAAACCTAATTTGAAAAATGGGAATGCTTTAGTTCTTCAAAGAAGTCTCATTTGTTATAAGTTACTCAACAAATGTGCCAGAAGTTTTCACTGCTTCAACCACACAAAGTGAAGAGACTCAGAAAATAACCAGGAAATAAGCAAAGAACCAAGTAAGTTAGCAAAAGTTGACCACTATGTGCAGACAAAGATATGCTGCAAGTGGAGACAGGAAGGGTGATCACATACCCAGAAGAACATTATACACTCATGTACATACACAGTAGAGACAAACATATACAAGTTACACACATACAGCAAGAGCCCCAATTTCTTCAGCAGTTCACTCCTTCTGTATTCCTTCCCATGGAAAGGCATTAGAGGGATGCAAGGAATGGGACAGCTGGGCTCTGCCTGTGGCAGAGTCTAAACATCATCAGTGATGACCTAGAGCTTGTCACCTTATAGGAGAGCCCTTGGTGGACAAGCACCTTCAACAAGTCAGAGAGGTCAGATGCAGCTGATCAGGCACCATCACCCCAAGAGCAACACTGGCTGCCCAGGTCCTCTGATAGCACCAGATCACACCCATTTTCCCAGAGCTAGAACAAGAAAACATGATGCAATTCAAATTTCCCTCCTCTCAGGCCCGTGTTGCAGGTTTGCCTATAAATACTACTCTGACCTAGTTCTCGGAGCAGTTGATCTGAATCTCAGTGCCTGGTGTAGTTTACAGTGAGAAAATCAGCAGCTGGAGACTGAAGCACATGTTTTCTTCAGCTCTGAGAGTTGTAACCTCTACTTGTTTTGCTCGGGAGTATATCTACAGAAGTGTAGATTATTATGAATACATACAGACTAGGATAAACTATCCCATGCATGTGTCTACTCTGTTCTCTCGGTAAGGAAATAACCCACTGCTGGAGTCCAGACCTTCCTGGCAGCTTGGAAGCCATGATAATGCAAGTTCTGTCTAAAGGCAAACATCTGGTATCCTCATTATACAGAGCTTACACTTTTCTACAAAGCACAGGGAGGCAGAAATATGTCTCCACATGGGAAAGGAACTATGACTGAGTGCCAGCTCACTCTTTGCAGCTCACAGTAGGGATACTCAATGCCAGGACTAATTCTACCAGAATATGTGCTCAACTCAGTAAAGAAGAGCAGAGGGATCAGCTGAAGAGACTCTGAACTTAGAGGAAATGAAGAATATGGGTGGAAGCCCATCCTTGAAAATACTATTACACAGAATAAAATATGCATTGAGAGGATTTATGTGGTAGGCTCGTCTCCTCCTCCATTTCATTTTCTGTGCAACTATAAATTATCTTGTATTTCTGAAGAAGCTGGTATCATAAGCATCTAGTTCATGATGTTTAGGTCACTTTTTCTGCCCAGGAAATATTACATTATTGTAGGTAGTTGTCTGGACATGTTTTTCCCCTTTGACTCTGCTAAAATGCTTGTATTGTTAAATTCCTGGTGGGATATTTCCCCAGATCAGAAACCTAAGAGGAGATAACACAGAGGAGAGGTTCTCAAATACATTCTTTAAGAAAAGCAGTATCCTACAAATCCCACAACAAGCCCTTATTGGCACTTCCACTAATGTAAATAAAATCTATTTGGTTCTCGGAAAAACAATCACTTCATTCTTGTTATCAGAGGACAGAATCTGGGTCAACAGATGCGTTTTGGATATGCACCAATTCTTAAATGATTTAGTATTCTGATCTGTGGATACAAAAAGCAATTTCCTACATCAGCAGTACCTTTGCACAATGTGTAATTTCATCCTACCACCTACATTCCTGTAATCATTAAATGTTATAAAACATCTCTGATAAAAGAAAAAAATTCTGATATATGACTATAATGTAAATCAGTGCTTTGGATTATGGTGTGATACTAGTTCAGTTATTTATATGTGTTTCACCTAAAAACATTCAACTGGATTTCAACTATCACAAGATTAATCTCACTAATACTTTATATATACAGATGGTCAGACAAGAAAAATTAGACAAATATGAAAAATTAATATATTCTTCTTGTATAATAGAAAATATGATTTGTCTCCTAGAAGATTATAACTGGTGCTTCTAGTACCAAGAATAACTAGACTAACAATATGTGTCCTCTGCTTAGTGGGAAGTTTTTCATTCTGTCCCAGCTCAAAAGTTATTGTAAGACACAGGAGATCTACAAAGTGTACAAGTACAATACACAACACAGACTTGCTTGTGCCAGAGTACAGCTTAGTAACTAATCAGAGTTATGTATAGCTGGAGTCTTGTTCACATTCATCCAAAAAGTTCCGAAGACAACAGCATGACAATTCCATGAATTACATATTCCAGCATTGTATCTACAGGAAAAGATGCTCCATATCAGCGTGTCCTGGTCCCCACATTTAATTAATATTTTGCATCCAGTAACATTTGCAGTCTCATCACTGAGCAAAGGCAGAGGACCTGAATTCAGGTTCTACATGTGCCACCTATTGTCATGGTTTACAAATTAATATGCCTGTTTAAACACACAGAGTTCTGGACAGAAACAGGTGCCTGAGACACACACTCGGAAGTTCATCAAATTAAAGAACTTCATTCTCACAACCTGTAGCAATATAGTTGATCTGCTAGAAAGAGGGAGCACAGCCAGAGCAAACATTTCTGGCAGCATGAGGATCAAAGAGGTCTCAGATAGCCAGGAAAAACAAAGGATGCTGACATCAAAATATTGGCAGCTTGCATTGTTTCTTTTCTTTCCAAATAAAATGGGCAAAGAAAAGGACTAGCTTTCCCATCCAGCTCAATTCCCCAGTGAGCAGCATTCTGTAGCTGTAATTATAATCTTGTATTTGTGTGCACACTCACTAATTTCCTGGGCAAGTTACATTTCAGCTTGAACATGTTGGCATGTAGAGACCAACCTCAATAACAAAAATAGCTGCTGAGTTCAGCAACCTGCAGCTTTTTATAGCTGACCTTGCAGCTCTGCAAGATAGTGGCTCTGGGCCACTTCATTATTTCAAAGAAGGAAATGTGGTTCTGGGAGTTTCACGGGGACTAACAAGACCCAAAAGATAAGTGGTTTCCTGGCTAAATTCTTTTTGCTTGTTTTAACTCAGTCATTCTCATTTCAAAAGTATTCTGGTCCCCTAAATACTCACCATTCTGGCTGTGATTGGTGAAGCTAACCTTGCTTAGCAGTTTCATTTACTCCATGGACTTTTCCTTAGTTTATGTGGTTTATTATGCAGCTGGTTGCACTTCAACTCTCTTCCATGTTGCACTTTGGCCATAGCAAGTAACCATCAGTGCATTAATCATATTTCAGTTGGACTTCAACCTCCAAAATGACTACAGCAATAAAATTATATAAATAGACTAAGAATAATGAATAAATGTAAGAAATGTAAGAATACAAGCAGTTGCACAACAGTCTGATTCTGTCAATCTACTTCTCTGCTAGACGGAGCAACTTTGGCCATTGACATACTCAGCTGGCTGCAGATGTGCAATGAAAAAGGAGTGTATTTACTTTGATACAGCTCCTTTTCATCTGCATTTGATTAGTAAGAGAGAGAGAACTATTCTAACTTTCTACTAGAAACCTGACTGCAGCAGGAGCTGGAGCTACTCCCAGCTGACATCCTGGTTGGCTGGTCCACTGCAGGTATGAGTGACTGACAACCTACTGCTCTCCTCTGCCCACCGTCCAGCAGCAGAAGATATCAAAGAGATTTCAAACAGGAACAGAACCAGTGGAACCCACACTTCTGCATTCAGTAATTTAGTAATTTCCCAATCCCCTTTATCCACATAATTAAAAAAAACCTTGAAGACAACATTAAGAAATGCTTTCCAGTCCTGTAGGTGGCAAATAAAGCCACATCCTCAGCCATATAAGCAGATATATTAGTCACTTATATAATATTCATGCTACAGTATGCTCATGTTTCCAAAAATCCTTGCTTAGTCTGGGCACACCAGGAACTGAAAAAGCTAAAGGAGTACCATCTTCACTGCTCTCTCACAGAGTTATTATGCACCATTGTTGATACCAACACCAGGTAATCTGTTGCTGGCAAGAGGTTAATTATGGACACAGCACAGAAAACACACAGCTAACTCAGCTGGAAAATAATACATTGCCACCTTCTCTTCGAGTATTGCCATTATGAGAGTCCCAGTTAAGAGAGATGTTTATCTAGGGTGCTCTCTGCCTCCAGAAGAGGAGCTTCCCAGCTAGTAGGCATGTGGAAAGACACATTTCCATTGTCCAAGCTCACAATGTTTCATTTGTGTAACACTGAATCCCAACTTAATTAAATAGCTCTGGAGACCAGGCAAATCTCAATATACACGGGCAAGCGGTCGAACAGCCCCATTGACATGTGTGTCACAGCTCGCCGGGTATCGCTCCAAAAAGCATCTGTCTCAACAGTCTCATCTGATTCTTACAAACAAGCTACACTTTGCATTTTTGAATTTAACAAAGATCACACAGCTGCCAACATACTATCAAAGCCTAAAGACCAAATAAACGTTTGGCTTCCCTCCAACCGTCCTTGCTGTGGTATTATTACTGACAATGGAGCCAGAGCAGCAAGAGCAATGAGATGGCAAATTTACACATGTGACATATTTTTATACATTGTTTACATTTGCTGCTACAAGACTGTAAGCAGAACACTGGTGAGCATCTTCTGGTTGCAAAATCTGACCTATTTTAGGGCTTTATGAAAGCTGTACAATGTTATTAGCGTATAAAGAAACTGCAGATGGGCAAAATGATCTAAGAAAAACAATTCAAAGGTGTTTTGTTTATTTTCCCATGTGGATAGTAGAAATAGATCAGAACTCTATATTCTCGGGGCTACATTTTACGCCTTTTGAAGAAATTGTGCAATATCCATAAAACCTGGGGACCCAACAGTCGATGTTTCCCTTGACATCTACTCATTTCACTTTAATCCACGCATTCCCTAGTCCTTGCAATAGGAGAAGCATGTATTTATCAAAGGGTAGAATTTTTATTTGACCTGTGTGGAGGAGCTCTGTTGCATTTTTCAGCTCGGTTAATATCCCAGCCACCCTCTCACCAAAAGCCAATTACATCTGCAGATAAGAGGCCCTTCCTACAGATAGTAATATAGCTTTTTGATCTGTATCAGATGATTAGGACAGTGGACAAAGACAACTTCTCCTTTAGTACCTCCCCTGTTTGGTGAATTTCCACTGTATATGAAGATCTGCAAGGAAGCAAGTAGTTAAGATAATGGAACCAGAAGCTCATGCCATTGCCTGCAGCAGAGCTTAGGCTGAGTCTTGACAAATGCTTTGTGCAAAAGCCTGAGCACTCACAGGACCCCTGGTTTGGAGGAATGTCAAGCATGTTGCACCTTTCTCCTCTGCCCATGTTAGCATGAACAGCTGTGCTTTGGTCAACTTCCCTTCCCCTAAATTCCATCTATATTGTCTATATAGACAGAAGAGGATGACAAGGCACAGCCACAGCTGAGAAGGCAGCAGTGTGTGGGCATTCCCACCTACAGTCTCCTGCTGCCCAGTCACAAAGAAGCAATGAACTGATTGTTGCACCGATTAGGCTCTGGTGACACAGGGTGAGTCAGATGGCACTGACCCTTTATCTCACCTCGCTGCAATGCCCCCAGAGCACAACACATCTCCTCTTTCATTGACCCCGTCCCCTCAACCAAGCCAGGTCTGGCACCCACCCCCTCCATCTTTGGGATGGAGGAGGCTGCTACCGCTCACCACTGCTCTGATTTCCAGCCCCTTTCATCCCCAGCTCTCCTCACTTTCAAGTCTGCATTGATTCAAAAGCAGCTTGCCCTTGGCTAGCAAGCTGTAAATACACCCCTCTCAAAAGAGAAGGAAAAGGCAGGAACAGCATTTTTGCTCACAAAGTTGCATTACTCTACACTTTAGGGTCATTTCACTGCATTTTGGGAGCAACAGCTGTTGGAAAGAAGGGTAAATGGTGCAAAACAGATATGGGTGTTGCTGGAAACATTTGCTGAAGACACCCCATTGCCCCTGTACATTTTTAAGCTTGGGATTTATTTTTCCCCCCCTCCAAGGCTTCTTTTAATGTATTCTTTCTTCAAAGTTTGTGCTATCTGTGTAATTTTTCAATCAGGGATTAGAGAGGATTAAGTCCTTGCTAGCCTGTGTCTCTCAGGGAGTGTTGGATTTACATGCATGCTTTACACACAATTCCAGTGCAAGTGCTCACAGTCATCTCAATGGAGATGAATAGTAGCTTACTTTATATACTATAGAATAAAGTCAGGACCCGCCCAATTTTACATTTAGCTTTTCTCTGGTCTGTCCTCATGTCCTTTACCTTTTATGTGTTTTTTACCTAAAAACACTTCATGCAGTAATTGCCTTCATATTGTGCCCACTGCCTGGTGCAGGGGTGGTTTATAAGCAACACTAAGCTTTGGCTACATGAGGTCCCCTGGGGTCCATCACATACCTGTGCCAAAAAGAAATTCCTTATCTTTCCTACATTTGGGTGTCCAAAAAGTCTTCTTACTCCAGTTTAATTTGGGTCATTCCCCCCTCACACATACGCTGTCAAATAATAATGCAAATCCAATGCCACTTTGTTTTACCTATGTGTATTTCCTCTAATAAATTCGAGAAAAATTATCTTGATTCTGTTGTTAAACAATACAAACAGCAAAGAATATTTACATGGACAAATTCAGTCTCACTTCTTCTCTGTGCCACATTTCCAGATCAACATGCAGCTCTGCTAGACACATTCACACCAGCTTCAGCCAGCCAAAACAGCTAACAGTATTAGTGACAAGGCAGTCAAAATAATCTCATTCAAGCCCACCAGAGTTGCTGGAGATATCCTCTAGTCACTAGCTTACTTGGAAGCCTGTCCTTCTATTCCTGCATTGCCCTGGTTAGCCATGATGTCTAGATTAAACCTAATGTATCCTTATCTGCAGACAGACCCACATTCTCTGTTTCCCTGAGGATATTTCATATTTCACCTCCACCGTAATCACACTCAGCAGGACTTTATTACTTAGGTGCAATTGGTCAAATAAAATCACATTTGTGTAATATCGCCTGTCCTGACTAGATAAGTGTGTAGCAGTTCCTGGACAGAGGGACTTTGTTTCACGTGGAAACTCCCAACAGCGAATTGAACAAACGAAACATTTGCTGAAAACGACCATAAATAGTATTAGACTGGCTGATATTAACTCCTTAAAGCAACCAGGCATTCATAAAAAGATTTGCAGTCATCTATAGTGACTGGAAGAGACTGACATTGTGAAAAATAAGAATTTAAGGAGAGTAATAGCACTGGCAGGAATTAATCACTGTGTATCTCTTCCAAGCTTTTTCATAAGTTAACATAAATATTAATTCAAGAACATGATGTTTTTAAAAGTACAGGAAAAAAATAATAGTTTATACCATAAGTTAGGGGGGAAGAGTTGCTCTGGTTATGTTGCCCAGACTTGAATTCCTTTATCATTTGAGATCCTTATTAAGTCACTTGCATGGTATAGATTACAGTTCAATCCTAAAATTCCTCTACATTTATGTTTCTTATGTTTTCTACTTTGATATCCTGCCTGTTTTAATGAAGAACAGGATGTGCAATAGCTTGTTACTTACGGCAGTACTTTGACAAGGAACCTGGATCTTAATAAAAAACAGGAAATAAAATCCTTCATATTAAATCAATTCTTTAAAAAATAAGCATGTGAATGTCATATTTAAGATTAAAGGTATTTCTCTTTCCAGGAAAGGATCATAATAAGGTGGGCATGTGGCTATTTCAAAAACTGCACACATTTGGTAAAGAGCTTATAGAAAACAGTGTCAAATCCCATATTGAACCCAGCTGCTGGTACTTACTTTTTGATGTAAGGCTTACTTCCTGCAGATATACATCAAATTAAATTCTTTACTAAGCTCACAATGGTGTTTTCCCTTTAAGCAGAAAGGCAATACTTACCTGAATGAAATATTATATCTCTTTAATGGGTTTCTACAGTGAAGCCACATTCTACATTTAAAAAGGTACAGTGACAGTAGGAACAGAGAGAAACTTGCCATCTATTAAACCATTTTATTTTCTCAAAAATAGCTTTAATGAAGCCAGTTGGGATTTGTTACACCAGTGATGTATCTGGTGTCCTAAGAACAATTTTGATAGGACTGTTCCTCTGCTGACACTTGGCCAATAACCCACTAATGATTTTAAAAATGCTCCTCAGAATGGAGGAGAAATGGAGTATTGTAATGGCAGACACACCTCAAAAATAAGGGTAATGGAAAATAATGAGGAAAAGGAAATGGACAGATTAATACAGGGTTTCCAGGCTTTCTTCGGGCTTGAAACATTTGGTGCTTTTGACTGTAAGAAAGAAATCCCACTAGATACAAACCAGAAATATTTCACTATTAATTCTGATTCAGTAATGTCCACAAATGTCTGTCTGAAGTGATAATTCACTGCCTCCTATGAAGAAAACAAATGACTGAGGAATTATGGAGCAGAATTAACAAAGATGTGCAATGTGTTACATGTTAAGCTCCCTTACATTCTGTCAGTCTCCTTTGCCTTTTGGATATATTTATCAGTAGATACAGGATTCTTAATAGATGTCAAAAAAAAAAAAGTCATAAGATTATTCAGATACAAGTTAAAATACAGAGCAGAACTCACCAATTGTTGCATTAGTCAATATACACTTTCTGTGACCATTAATTTAGAAAGCAGTCCATTTCAGGGTTCAGATATTAATCTAAAATGGTCCAGCAGTGATGTGAGAGGAAGCATATAAGCAGTTTAACAAGGGGCAGAAATAAGTTCAACCACTATAAGCTAATTTTCCAAAATACCCAGCAGAGCACTAAAGGCTAAAGGTATGGAAGGCACTGGACAGAGGTCCCTCTAACATAATTTTTAAACAGTGCTTGTCTGAACTTTTTCGCAGATGTGGTAGATCAGAAAGAAGGTGCTTGGTGGGTGCTGTGAGTTCTCAACACTGCCATGGAACTGTGAAAAATAGAAACAATGCAAGAAGCAGGCTTCCTCTGACAGCCTCCCATGTGCTGAAAGATTTTAGAAGTTTAAAGGGCATGTTCATTCTTAAAATAGAATTGATCATCTATAAAAAGCAAAATAAAACCCTTTGGTCAATTTATGCTTAGTAATTTTCTGGGCATTTCTCTTCCCAACAGCCATGTCTGGATTGAGCAGAGTTAAGTGGGCTCGTGCTAAATTGAAACCTGGCTTGGAAACTCTCATGAATACTATTTTTGGGTCCTAAGTTCATCTTCTTGCAACCAAATTGCCTCACTGTGAAAATGGTTATTTCTGACATTAAGTCTTCTTATCTTAACATTATTTCAACCCATACCAAAAAGTTACATATCAAGGAGCATTCCCACAAAAATGATGTTATTATTCTGCTCATCCTGTCCTTTGGAGAAGACATAAACTGTCAAGTATCAAGTTACTTCTGAAAATTTTGGATCCAGTTCCAATAAGAATGGGAGCATTTGACATTTGATGCCCCCCATCAGAACCTGCCTGTTTTCCTGTCTAAAGCCAGCTCTCTGCTTTTAGCCCAGTATCTTTGAAACAAGCAGTGCTTGCACAAGTAGCCTTCCTAAAGCATTCAGTCCAAGCTTTAAATGAGATATCCATAGAAGTTGCTTGTTCATGCTTATCTAGCATTGCCAACAAGTCTGTAAACCAGACCAAAGCCCAAACAACCATTCTGCAGGCTCTCATTACCAATAGGACTGAAAAGCCACAACAAAACTGAGCACCATAACGATGGTAACTGCCAGGTCTGATGTGCAGCAAAGCAGCTTTGCCAGACAAACTGGAGAGGCAAAACTGGAAACGTCGTGTAACTAAAATGTAACACTGAGAATTCCCCTATTTCACACCCAAGGGTGTCTCCACAGCATTTGAGTCCCAGAATTCAACTTGAACTCTCCAAATCTCACCAAACCAATCCAGCCCTCCCAGCTGAGGACAAACTCAAAACTACTCTCATTTGGAGACTGCCACAGCTGTGCTGGACCAAAACACCTGGGAGCACAAAGGCCAGATGGGTCTTTCCTCTTTACATGTTAGCTATCTCTACAATTTCTAGAACTAACTTTCCAGTAGTTGCTGGCTTCCATCAGCAGTGGAGACAAATGCCAGCTGGGCACAAGTCTGCACATGGAGCTAGGCAGATTTAGAAGGGCCTGGGGGCTTTCTGTGGATGAGCAGTTCTTAGCATAACCCAGCATCTCTCCCTCCCTTCCCTGCACAAATTGCTTTGCTCAGACTGTTGCACACTCTATGCAGTTGCATTCCTATATAAAATACAGCCAGAGAGGAGGCTGAGATCTGGCCAAACTGAACATTGGCTTTGCTGCACAATTTTCTTGGGTTGGTTTGATTGATAGAGGAGACTTCTCCCAGCCCTGTGGGTGTTTGGCTTCTTTTCCTAAAGGATTTCTGATAAGACTTCTCCAGCCACTACTTATCTGCTACAGACAGCCATTCTCCATTCTCACAGATACTTCCTCCTGTACATATACTTTCAGCAGACTGTCACGACTTCCACAATGCCAAAATGCCTAAATATTTTTTTTATCTCTCTCTCTCTCTGTATATACGTATGGATGAATACTAAAACAGCAGCCATTGCCTTCTCAAGGTGGTTCATGCACACCGAATTCCCCATCTTCAGCCTAACTTGCAGTGCTTTCTTCCAACCAAGAGCCATTTGCTTGAGCTAATCCCGTTTCATGTTTTCCAGATAGGCTACTTGCCATGCACATGCCTGGGCAAAGGCAAAACTTAAGGATTCTTATTGCTCACAGGGGTATAGACAAAACTGAAGCCAGAGCCCCACAGGACAGTATTAGGCAGAAGCATGATTAATGCAATAGTGCCAAGAAAAGCAAGCCCTGTGGAGAATCTGTGCTGATATTCACCCAGAAATTAGAAAAGGAAAAAGCAAAATTTATAAAAGGACTGGGAAAAACAAACGAAACAAACAAAAGTGGGAGTCCTTGCTAAACCACAGACACAATTCAAAATAGTGGAGGAGATTTTGAAAGTCTTTAAAAGCTCAGCTTGACCAGAGTAGAACTGAGAAGCTCTGGCAAGTCTTAGTCCTGTTGCATTTTTAGAGTCACTCTTATTTCAGCTCTATGCTTGCAGCTTTTGTGCCTATGAATACTTCCTGAGCAAGAGAGGCTTTGAACACATTATGAAGGTCCTTAGCACAAGACACTCATACCAGTAGACCACACAGAAAGCCAGTGGCAAACACCCCTTCCAGTAAAAGTCATAGCACAGCACCAGCATCTTATTGGGATCAAGTCCTCTCACAAGAGGCAGAGCTGCATCCACCCACACACCAGGATTTGCCCGTGGGGCACCACATGTGAAGCTGCAAAACCCTGGAGTAGAACTGTGTGTGAAACTCTGCTTGTGCATCCCAGAGCTTTGCAGGAATGTTTTCCTTTGGTTCCAATGTATTCAATATGGGCTTGACATCCTGACATTTCATGCTGAAATGAGCCTAGACATCCAGAGTGGAGCCATCAGCAGAAGAGTTCAGCCCAGAGTCACGCAAAGCTGGGACACTCTTGTAACTCACAGATGTAAAACACAGCATTGCTTTTATACAGCAAAGTTTGCAAAACAGGTATTACTCCTTCAGTGCCCACCAGACAGGACCCTGCACATGGTGCTGCTTAGGCAACTTTGAAAATCATAACTTCACCAGGCTGGGAACCACATGAAAAACGAAGAGCCAAACAAACACCTTTTTGACCAAACACCCTCACCAACTGAACTGCTAGCAAAGCCAAAAAGATGTGGCCCCTTAGGAACACAGCAACTTGACAAATGGTTGCCTGCTCTTGACAAATTTTTAACAGACCCCACCTGCTATCAAGGCAAACCAAAAGAAATTAAAAAAATTAAAATGTTTCTTCAACAGAGCACAGCCAGGCTAAACCAAGGGCCTTTCCTATCTGACACCTCATGCAGCTGCTTCTGGGCACCTTCAGCTCTTTACATTCCTCCACAGCCTGGGAAACCTGCTCCTTGGGCAACAGGAGCAGCAGAAACTGAGGTTTGGCCACATCTATCTCACTCTTCTTTCCCACAAGCCCATATAAAACAACCGAAAAAAGACAAATATCCTTCCACATCCTTGCTGATGACATAAAATTGAAGGCATGAAGGTCTTCATAAAAAAAAAAAAAAAAAAAAGATAGCAACAAACCAAAATTTAGGTCAGATGAGCTTTTTTTTTAACTGTTTCAGTACTTTGTTATTAATTTGAATTGCTAACCCAAGTTATTGCAAAGCCATACAGGACGTATCAAACATCAGGTGTTTTGAAGCAAGGTTAAACTCATGCAAAACTTTACCTCCATTAAAAAAGAAAATTCATTAAGCAACACCCTAAAGACTTCTATCTTGTGTCAGATTATTTTTTGGGGAAAAAAAAAAATCCATTAAATTATTTCCAGCCAATGCTACTTTATATTTTTCTCCCCAATAACACAACTACTCCCTTATCAATCCTAGGAACTTGCTGTTATGTGGGAAAGAATAGATGATAAAGATAATTTTCATCTTTTTTACTAGAAAACATCCCCACTTAGCTGACTACGAAATTAGATGGATCAGTAATTTAAAAGAAAAAAGTACTCCTACCTGTATTAATCCATCAACACACACCTCTTAGTGTGCTTTGCAAATGCAGCAAAAGCAAATTCTAAGCTGTGAATCATTTTTCTCCTTTCACCCCTCCCCAAGAAGTTAGTAGGGGAAATTACACTCTTTTAAGGTCCAAGATTCCTCCCATTCCCAGGATGTTTCAATTTAAAAAAAAAATTTGCTAAACCAAACTTCCCTGTATCATGACTGAAAACTGTTCTCAAAATAAAGAACATGTTCTTAGAATTTACTTTTTGTCTCTTTCTGCAAGAGGCCAGGCATGCAAGATGTAGCTATTTCAGATTAAAAGAGCTTTTTATCTGAGGTAGGGACATGAAATGATCCTGAGTGATTTCCTCAGTGTCAAACAGCCAAATGGCCCACTTGATCTGAAAAATATTTGAAATATATACATTTTCTTAAAAATCATTCTTCAAAGGAAAGTGTTGAACAGTGCAGAGTGTGTAAAAGGAGAGAAGAATTAATACACTGACTTAAATTTGGCCTCTGGTTTTCTCTAAGAGAAATAAATCCCTTTGTATGATCCAGTTTCCACCATAACCATAGAATTGTTACCCAGACTGGCCCTGAGATATTCTACACTGTGGAATCAGAAATATTTTGCATTACTTGCTATCATAGCAACATGTAGAGTACTCAGGATTCTTAGCAAACTGAATCCAAGACAGTAACTTACTCTGACAGTTCCATACCAGTGACTCCTGGTATATTGAATTTTAAATGCTTTCTTTTGTAAAAAAGAAGAAAAATATACAGAGATTACAGATAAGAGAATCCAGCATAATTACAAAGAGTTTGGTAACTGCTCCATTTGAAGATCACTGGATGAAAAGCACTTACTTTTTTATAACAAGCCATAGCACTAAACAATGGTTGCATACTCTCATTAAACATAGAAAACAAGTTTTCCTGGCCTGTTTTTCCTGCATTACCTCTATTTTCACAACTGATTTAGGTGAAAGCTATTAACTGCCCTATTTTCATTAAGATTTTACTCTCCATCTTTCAGCAGGTAAGAGAACACAAGAAACATCTTTTTCTTAAAAAATCCTCAGGTGATAACCAACTTCATTTTTATCTGTCTACACTTCAGCAACAGCTCTATTTAAGGATGTCTGTACTTTATCCTGTTGCAATAGCAATCTCAGCTATCCTCACAGATAGGCAGATAGAATGAAAATGTGTTTCTACTCTTGCACCTCATGCAGAATCCCACACAGAGGGAGACTGGTGAGCACACTGCAGGATGGTTCCACTTGCTATTGTGTCTTTTCTGTGGTTAGTATTTCACGGAAAAGAGAGCATTTGAATTTCTACCCATTTAAATTTCTCCAGACACTGGCACACAAGAGGAGCTCTGCTGGATGCACACACCGGAGCAAGTGAGGCAGCGGTGACAGCCCCAGGATCTGGAGGTAGTTGCCCACTAGATGGTGCAATGGAATAAAAATAAGAGCTGGAAACTCCACTAATTGTTTGGTATCCTGAAGAAATCCAAGTATTCTTACTTCTCATTTTACCCCATAAACATCACAAATATTGTATAACCGTGAATTTTTATACATCTAATATGAAGGTGTTTTTTTTTTTAAATTCTGGTTTTAAAATAAATTAAATACTAATATTCCTTCACTGTGAGGGTTACAAAGGCTTCTTCAAAGGAACCTGCATAGTAAATACTTCAGGCCTGAGCTTCACTATTAAAGGTAGATCTCTCAACTAAGCCTGTACAAGTAGTTCTTAAAGTAAGTATTGCATTACCACAACCAGCAGTAAATCCAGGGAGGGCTCCCCTAGCTGGAGCCTGGCAGGAATACTGCCTGTTAGGAGTGACCAAGGTCAGATGGGACTCAAGGGTAAGATATGTCCATAACTGTTGATGGCACGTGGTTCACAGGGGTCAGTCAGAGGCACCTGCCTCTTGTGGCACAGGCAAACTGGAAAGCATTTGGCATTCACCATAACGCACGTGGGTGTGTATTTGCTTTGGAAAGTATCCCAGTAAGCATTCTATTGCGCTGACAGTGACCACAGGAGGAAAATGGGGTCTTTGGCACCCCCTTAACAAAAGGTGAGGATCTATTTCATTTTACTGCTGCTAAATATGTTTTCCTGTGCATGCATGCATTGACTGGAAGCCCAGGAATCCCATGAGTAATCACCTTAAAGCTGCACTCCTGAGAACAAGTTATTTGAAAAGGAGTGGAAATCAGATGGGGATGAACCTGGAGCTCAGAAATGGCACCAGCATCCACAGTAAACATCATTTCTCTCCCCTCTCCAGTCCATTCAATTATTGGTGTCATTTCTCAGGCAAAGTATGCTTATTAACCAGTTCTGAAAACACACTTGTCTGAATTCTTCACACTCTGTAACACTGCAGTGCTGTCTTTCCATAAGTGGCACCAAAGGGAAATGTGCTCTGACATGTTCAGTCTGCACCAGGTGGCTTTGCAGAAACTCGGGAGCCACTCCACGAACAGTGTGGTGCCACACCACTTCACTGTCCCCAGTCTGATGTCAAATCTCACGTGCAAAGCAAAGGAGTGCCTTTCTGAACTGCAGCAGTTGAGAAGTTGAAGCTGTAGCTTTTACAAACGTCTTCCTCAATAACAGTCAGATCATGGCCACAGGAAGCCTTTGTGCCTCTGCCTGCTTAGAGTTTACTCTCTGATCTGTTCTAGTCGCAAAAATTTCTTTAGGTTCTTCTTTTCAGGTTAGTTCCTCATATCCACAAACTTCACCAGATGAATACCTGGCAGGTATTAGACATGCATCTTGACATGCAAACCTTCCTTCTGCCCTCTGTGCTGCCAGTGCAAAAATTAATAAACTGGGGCAATAATGCTTATTCTCAAAAGATGACCTGGCTTTGAAGCTTGCTTTGCTTCTTGCTGGTTTTATCTCAGATGCCTCATCCAAAATCCCATTTGTCACTAGAGGGCACTTCAAACCAAGCTGTCCTTATGTATTAGCACAGTCTATAAATGTGGAGGGTTGTACCCAGCCTACAAAAAGTTCTTGTGGCTCCTAGCAAGCAATGCACAGCATATCTAATACAACTTCTTTACGTTAGACAAATGCCCATTTTTAAAAAAATTTAAAAGTTTCCTACGTTTGGGGAGCAAAACTGTGTCCAGACAATATCTGTCTTGAAAGTCAAAACAAAAGCTGTATGTAGTATTAAACAACTTGTTTTGTTTAACATAATTTGCTCTAAAAAAACCAGATTCTGTCTCACTACAGTAAGCAGTGCTTTGTCTGGGTACTTTTAACTTCTGAATTTCAGAGATTAAAAAGCATGGATCATGACTGAAAACAGCATGGAATTCAATCTTACTGAAAGGAAAGCCTAGGGCCAGTCAAGCATTACTAACCTGTTCATATATAGAAAATGGATGCCCTGATTTGCCACAAACTACTCACCAAGAGCTGCCTTACTTCTTAACAACTGCAGGTCAGCCAGTTTGGTCCTGTGTATTTGATGTCCTATTTGCCAAACTCTTTAAAAGCTTGGAGTACAAGTACTTGAAAGCCCTGCCCAAGGTGTATCCCAGTCAATGCCCAAGACTTGAGGAAAGCAAAGATTACTTTCAAAGTCTGGATAACATTTGACTTCTTGTCACTGCATAAACAAGCAGTTAATTAATAAGACAGTAGGTTAGGCAGATAACCTGCCAGCCCTGCAGAAGTGGGAGTGACCAGCTCCCCATGGTTTAGCAGCATGAACAGTAGTATTCAGTAGGCTAGGAATGTTAAAAAGGCTGCTCATACTTCTTGAGGGGTAGGGAAAAAAAATTGTTTTTCTCCTGAAATTGGTTTTCTAAGAAGCAGGAAAGTGCCTTTAGAAGTTAAAACGTGCACTTCAATAGGAAGGAAAACTGTGAACTACACTGAAGTGATATGTTGGCCTGAATATGGCTGTAAAGTTGCCAGCTGGTATCACTGTTGTCTGACTGACTGTTCATTTTGTAAGGGACACATCACATACAGAGACTTCACATAGCACTGGGAAGTGTTCTGTCATTGCTGCTTTTCAACATTGCAAATTTTGACACAACTCATTTATAAAAAAGGGGACAGAAATTGAAACCACTGAAATTGCAGTGATAATTTCTAAAATTCATTATGAAGCCCTCAGACACACATAAAGTGAGTTATTTTCATAATGAGGTACCGTACCTGAGTAGAACATACTTGTTGCTCAAGTGTATCACCAGAGTGCCAATGCTGATCAAAATGTCAGTACAGCAAAACTCAAACAAAACTTGGGAACACGGTCTGTGTTTCTTCATTTAAACCAGAGAGCCCTGTCCCTTAGAAGTATTTGTGAAAATTTTAGAAGAAATTATGAACACCTAGAAACAAGTTAACCCTAACCCTAACCCTAACCCTAACCCTACTGCTTTCAAAATCCTCTGAGAGCAGAGTCTCATTTTAAGAATCCCCTGGGTCAGCAATATTGACTTTACCACAATGTTTTTAGCTGCTGAGCAATTAGTTCCCAGATCCACCTACTGTGAATATATGGGATATGGTCACTTTTGCAAAAGAACAAGTTCCTTAATGATATCTTTAATGACTGTATCAAAATTACAGTATCTGTGCTTCCTAATACCACTCGGTTATATTCAAGCGTAGATTTATATTAAAATTAGCTCCTACAAAAGCTGCTGCCACCTACAGACCTTTCATCAAATTCAGAAACAGTTTGATTCTATGCTTTCTGAGTTCCTCTTTAAAAGCTGCCTGATCAAAAGTAGGAAACTAAGCAAACCCAGGCAAGGAGACAGCAGTCTGCTTTTCTGATAAGGCTTCATTACAACAGTAGCTGCATTTTGCAGCAGAAAATCGAATTCCAGTTCCAAATCAAGTCACTTGAACCAAAAGAAAAACAATCAAAAACCCAAATATAGGGCTCAGGGGAGAAGTGAATTTTTTTCAGTATAATATCAAAGAAATGAAGTGTAGTTTTCTGAAAAAGTCTGCCAGCTTGCAACTTGAAGGTTGTTGAAAAGTGACAACTGAAGATGTGAGTGGAGGGTGCTCTCACATCAGTGATGAACTTCAGCACTGGAAGTGAGCTCAGAGAGGCTGCAGTGGCTGCCTGCCAGTACTAATATGTACACAAAGGGTGTTGCTTCAGCTTCATCACACGCAAATTTTACTGAAGATACTAAAACAACAGCACTGCACGGTCCTTCAGAGACTGGGCCAGCCTTGCAGAAATCTTTACAACAGTAAAAATACTTAGGGCCAACAAAAACATCATTGCACACATTTAAAACTTCAGAACACATTGGCTGCTTGGCCAGAGGCCACGAGCCAATTGTTAAGAATGGACTAAACTGTAGTTTAAGAAAATATTCATGAAAACTCTATGAAATTAGTTGCTAATAACAGGACTTGGGCCTTCACTTGTCTTTGTGAACACAGCATCCAATGCAGGTTTCTAGGCAGAGAGTTCCTCACCTTATCCTCTTTACTTCTGCAATGACATACCCATTGCATTCCCAGTTCCACCCTATCACTCAAACCAGTGTGATGATAGTTAACCACTGCATGTTCTCAAATCATAGATAGGGTGATTTCAAAATTATGTAATTTTTCTTTTCTATAATACAAAGGAAAAGTATGTGCTTCTGAAGAGCTACTAAGATATATATACTTGATTATTTAAAATATGTATTAGCTGCTTCCTGAGCTGCACACTTGATTCTGTAAATGAGAAGGAAGCAGTACATTTGGAAAGTCTGATACAGCTCATTTAACTGGTTTTTACTTTAAGCTGCACCTAAAGGCACAGGCTTGCCTAAACAAACACTTGAGTGAGTATCATTCCCAGAGGATCTGCAGCACTGGATATGTTTCCATATAACAGCAGATAGTTTTGATGAAAACTTATAAAAAAATTCCAAAACAATCTGAAAAAAATCTAAAATTATTACCATCTATCCTCATCCTACCAAGAACTGGTTTTACCACAACCATTTTTCCTAAATTCAGGAGAATATTGAATTGGACACCACATAAACAATCAGACAGACTAGATGTGCATCAAAGATGGTCAGATGTCATTAATCTGCTGGTCACTCAGCCACCTAAGTGTATAGTGAAAATTCCTGCAATTCATCTGCAAGTACAATACCTTGTACTTCCTACTTATAAAGTCTTATCCATTTCTAATATTTTGGGGTTTGTGGTTATCCACAAAGTAGGGAATTTTCCTGTCCCACCCACAGAAGGAGGCTCACTGCAGCTTTGTCTGAACAGTACACTATATTCAAATCTTTCAATTTTTGCATTTATGTTGGCACTTCAAAAAAAAAAAAAAAATTAACTTTGCAGATACTTGAGGAACCTAAGGTGTGATTTTACCACACACATCGATCACGGATCCCCATGATCTTCCTGCAAAAGCTTTAGATCACACCCTCATCTCTATTTAGTTCAGAGGAAGTAGTTCTTTGAAGGTAATCGTTTCTTAATGAAAAGAGTTGAAAAAAAACTAAGATTTTGATCCAAATTTGGACCAGATCTAATTTGCAGTTCAAAACTGTCTAGAGAACTACTGTCTTCAATTTCTGTTCCCAATTGTCACTAATTCTGTAAGAAAGAATATCAGGAGAGTCTTCAGAAAGCTACCGGATCACTCTGGAAGATCAAAGATATTGGTGTGTTTCAAAAAAGAATCCCAAATACTTTTTCTCATACCTTTATATCTGATATTCACCTGTTCTTAGAGAAAAAAATAAGTCAGTAGGTGAACACTTTGTAAAGACAAATCCTTCAAACAAAGCAAAAAAGACAAAGCACATCAAGACTGGCTTTGCAGATACATTTGCCATCTCCTCATGCTTATTTAAGCTGAACCTGTAAATTACTAAGTTCTTAAACTTCGGAAGGAAATAAGGAAAAATAAAAATTGATTTAGCCATATATATGCTGAAAGCAATAAAGGCTTCATGTGATGCCCGACCTTCTGATAAACTGTTCTGCTAAATGATTCCTGGTTTCAGAGCAGTGACAGCACAGTTTGGTAACCAAGAGATTGCTTCTATAACATAGGCATGAATAAAGTGTTGTACTCACCACAGGCTAAAGTCAAACTTTTGGGAGAGGAGTCAACAGACCAAAAGAGATCAGTCCCACACATGTTTTTCCAAACCTGCATCCATCCAAAAGATGAAGTGACCCAACTGTGCAAACTGATAAATACAGTTGATTTTATTCCTTGAAAAAATAACTTCATAAAATCCCAATGCCTAATAGATTTTTTCACAACACTCCTCCCTTATACATAGTGGGGGAGTATAGAATAATGCTTCACAGTCTCTTGCAAGATTGGTTTCATTATTTGTCTACTAAAGGCTCTGCATTGTGCTTCTTGACAGCATCAGAGAGAAAAAGGTTTGAATTTTCTTGACAAGGGGAGTGATCAATATAGTTTAAAAAAAAAAAAGGAGAAAAAAAAACCGAACAAAAACAAACAAACAAAAAAATAAAAACTCACTATGAAATACCAGTCAGGAAGCAACAGGACAGGAGAAATTGGGAGTTCAATAGTACCAGACCAGAAGAAATAGGGCATAGGACTCAAGGGTTTCTTTTCTCCTTCAGATTTATGAGATCAGTAGTTTGTATTTCCCATGAGGCCCAAAGCACTCTTTTCATGTACAAAACAGCACTTGCAAAAGGGAATAGTTTTGAAACAAAATTCAGTCCTACCAATCAATGGAGAACAAGTGTGTGAACTCTAAAAGGAGCTGGACTCCAAAACAGTTCTCCTGTGCCCACAAATTCTTTTATAATCCTGCTGTGGAACACAACTAGTATAGAGGTACATAGTGCAACCTCCAGTCACAATGAATTTTGTACAGAAAATATCCCACTAGCCAGAACAAGCAGCATTGAAGCCAGACTTCTTCCTTGTTCCCAGATTCTTTTGAATTCTATCTATTTCAGCATTTTCTGCACATAGATCCTATGTCACCACTTTCTCTAGCTACGTGCCAAAGTCAAACAGTGGATTTTAACAGGGACTGTCAAAAGAAACTGTAATGGATCCTCAATAGAAGCAGCAGAAACAATCCTAAAAATATCCCTTAAAGATTCCAAAATATTCTCTTCTGAAGGTCAATAAAATGCAACTAGGAGCAGCAGCATCTTCACCCTCTTAAAAGTTCTTTCTAGAGCTTGACCAGATCTTCCAGTTTGATACTTAATTTACTTGAGGGTTTGTTAAATACTTTTAAGCATGTCATTAGTTAAAGCCCTAGGGGACATGCAAATAAGAAAAGGGGTTAAAATATAGAAAAAGTGAAATCTGTGCAGTTAATCTTCAATCAAATGCTGAAAAAGTTCAGCTTTGTGATGTTGATTGAGGAATTACAGCATTGACATGTGCACACATCAAATCTTATTCCCTAAGTTGAATGACTTTAATATTGAATTTTACAAATGTTGTGAAGATGAAGTTATGGCATGCTTTGATGTCTCTCTTTGTTATAATAAATTCCCTGAATTCATTTAGATGACCTTGATTTCTTTAATCATAAAAAAAAGGGGGGCAAAGTTCCATCCTGCCCTTGTCTTTTAGCCCTGGCACATCACAGTTTTACATGATGTCACTTCAGTAGAGAATCCTCAGAACACCAAAAAAAACCTGTTACTAATTCAAGAGTGGCCTGACCAATCACTTTTATGATAGGATTCAATTAGGCAATACTCCACAGGAGGACCAACTTAAGAAATATTTTACAGCAGTCCACAGGCATCTTTGGGACTGGCAAAAGTTTTAAGTACTCTTTTACACCATACCACAATGCCTGACCACCTTTATGCTTGATATCAAAATCTTCCTGAAACTGCTGGTTTTCTGGTCATGCTGTTCACAGCTATTAGTGGAGCTTGAAGATAAGAGTGGGAGAGTGAGAGCAGGCTACTCACAGAAGGGTTTTCTTGCCGCATTTGGGGCTGGGACTGTACCCAGCTGCAGGGACTGCCCCATCCTGCCACCCTCCCAGCTGTACACACAGCAGTACCACTACCTGCGAGTCCAAATCTTACAGCCACGTGCTAAAATATACAAATGATCAAACAACACATAAAATACAACATCCAAACCAGGACTTAGTTCAAGATCCGTGAACACTTCCATTGGCTGTGACCAGCGGGCAATCTGAAGACTGGGAGAGCTGCTCTTATCCAGGGTTAATCCAGCCCCCAAAGCAATCCTGCATCACAGTTAGTGGGAGTTACAACTAATCGGGGCTACTAAGGCACTTTAAAAAAACCAGCCTTTATTTTTCACCCTAGTTCTTTCAGAATGTTTGTGAAATGTCACCCTGGAGTTGACTGCAGATATCTGACCCTAGGAAGGGCACTTTAGAGCATTTACGATGTGCTAAATAACATTGAACAGACCTGCCAAGACAGACTTTCTGTGCCGCGGGAAAATCCACAGCAAACAGCAAAGTCCTCAAATTGTTTCTTCCTCTCATTCAGCACTTACCTGTCTGCCTGCAGTTGGTATCAAGAGGCTTATGGAACAGACACCAATCACCATGACAAGAACAAAGGACAAACTGCTGCCTTACAGCATTCTAAACACTTTTTACTTAGGTTTTTCTTTTTTTCATTTTAAACCAAATACACGCAAAGGCTTTTTGCTTTTAAAGAAGAAATAAATACACAGAAAGTCTCTCTGCAGGTCGAAGGAAAACATCCCACAGAAAACAACTTTGGATCATAAATATTTACCAAAACAAGTCTGTAGCTATATAAGGCCTTTCAGCCTAGTATTTCAGTGTACTGGTTCCCATGCTGAGCATCCTGCTCTGTAGTGTTTCTTCTTGCTCAACGACATCCCCTTTTGAGCTGCCTAGCTTTTACCATGAAATACACAAAGTTTAAAATGTCCTCGTATCTGCTTTAGTATGTCTTTCAAACACAGGCACATAGATTGCATTTACTGCTGGAAGTAACAACACAGGAACAGAGCCCTCTAAAATTTGACTTCCATTGCAATAACTGTGACAAGTATTTTCCTCTGTGTAACATTTCTCTGCAGAAAAATATTTAAAGGCAGCCTGTCTTTAAAAATCAGGGATACATATAAAATAATCCTGCAGACAAACTCAACCCCTCTATCCCATGCTAGTTTTACACTACAAAAAGTCCCTTGTCTAATGGAGTGAAAGAAGCTCCAAAAGCCCAAGAATAGGCCTAAATCTTAAGGTTTTGACTGGACATTAAACAGAGCCAAGGTTTAAGGTGCCCATTACAGGACCCTGAACCATCAGACATTGACCTAAATTTCAGAAAAAAAGAATTATAGTTTTACTGTCCAATTAATGAAAATATACAGATATTACAAGACATCTCAATTCTTTCACAAGTGAAGAGCCGTGAAAACGTGCCATTTAATTTCCTTCATGCTTTTTTTTTTTTTTTTGGTTGCTGTTGATAATACAAACCTTTAGCACTTGCCCAGCTTTGCAGGGGTAAGTTGCATTGCTTTGTTATTCCGGCAAACATATGGCAATTTACTGAGCTGGACACTCGTCACACATTGCCTGGAAGCTGCTTCCCCAGCAGGACATTCCTTCCGAATGAAATACCATCTTATGCCTCCCACCACAAAATGCAGAGAGCGCAGCTGCAGGGGAGAAATGCTGTCACCTCAAAGCTGCAGCTGCTGCAAGGCCGGGCACTGCATCAGCCAGAGCCTGGAAGACACCTTCTTGCCCTCCTCTGATTATATACGTGGGCAGGTAGAACCCAGAGTTTAGTTTCACAGGCAAATAAATACTCAGACTTGCTTAATGTATGGGGCCATTTGACTAACTTTTATTCCCCCCCATCCTTCTTTTTGCTTTTTGAATATACAATCTTCCTTTAAAAAAAAAAAAAAAATCTACAAGACCTGTCAGAGCACATCATGGCCACTTAGACTCCTCTAATATGCAGATCACTAATAAAACTGCACTATAATGCACAACAGCAGAGTGATTTATGTGGAAATCTAAATGGATTCACACGGAAAAAGCAAAAACTGGTAAGGTACCATAGAGACAAGAGAAATTGCACAAACTATTATGTAAAATCCGAAAAAGCAACTATTACTGGCTCAGCAACAGCAATAAAAGAAGATGCAAAAATCCCAAAGGTCATGTTATGTGCTCTGATGTACTAAAAGTAGGTTAACTTTCCCAAACTGTGTTGGCATTCTCTTGTATCCCCAAAAGTCCACAATTAACCTTCTAAAATACATTTTAAAAAGTCTAAATATAGAAAAGTACTGTACTGGAGTTTTTTTTTTTTTCCCCTTGCTTTCTTTTCTAGCAAACAATTTGCAGCATTATTTCTCATGTGATTTCACTGATTTTTGATTAATACTTTCAGAAAAATAATGCAGTGATACACTAGATTTTTTTTTTTATGAGCTTGATGATTGTGTTCAAAGAATTGTACTATAACCTATTTTAGGTAGGCAAAAGGGCCGATATATGCTAGAGAACTTGTGTTACTTGTTAACTGAAATAAAATGTCCACACAATGAACCTGTGAACTAAACACAGAAAGGAAAAACTCCCCAGCAGTTACTGAGATTCAGATGAAACTCTGTGCTGGAGCACATCAGGCATGTCCAGTTATAAAATAGAGGTGAACCAAATAAGCTCTATGTACTTCCAGGTACACTTCAGCCCTGAATGACCTTGTAATACAGGGTAGGGGACAACACAATAAGACATAGACAACAACCCAAAAAACTCACCAAACCATCAAATCTCCTGACTGGTGCCACAGTTACAAGACTAGATTTTGTATTGCCTGAAGAGACCAAAATAAAAGAATTTTCTTCATACTCCGAAAAATCCAATTCCCTCTCTGTCAACAAAGTTTCATAACTTGTGGATTCAGGTAAAACCATTTTACATGAACAAGCAGTGCATCACATTCTAGTCCTCTTAAACCACACAGAGGACATCCCTGAAGTCACTGACAGTTAAACTAAGCAAGGTTCCACACCTGCATGGAAATCTGGACCCCAAGTTTAGCAGAGATCAATATCCATTCACTGTAAATTGAACTGCAATAGTAACACCATTTTCAATACTATTTCTAAGACAATGCCAGAAGTACTCTCAAGACTTTCTGGTTTTCCAGCTGAGCTGACACAAAGTACTCATTTCAGCTTCACAGCTGTAGATATTTGGTCACTTAGAGTGGTTTAGGTTAACTTGGCTTCACAAATGCACATAGCCTCCCTTATGTATACACACTGAAATTAAAAATACAGGCAGGAATTCTGTTTTGCTTACCCAGCAAAGCCCATTTAATTTTGAGAATTTATTCCCTTGCATTTGTGTTGCATGCTTCCCAAAATTCTGAAGTAATGTATTACCTTCTCCCAACAGAAACCTGAGTCTGGAAAGTCAAACTGTCTCCTAAAGACCAAACAGGCTGAAGGCAGAGGAACCTACACTAAGGCTTGAAGCAATTAAAAAACCCCAAACTTTAAAAGTCCCTTATCATAGTATCTTCTATACTGCCCACATAAGCAGCCTAGCATTGATACTCTTCACTATTAGAAGCAACTCAAATAAATCACTTAGAGGAAATGAGGAATAGCTGCTAATCAAAACACAGGGGTTCCAAATCAGCTGCTTTGACTAAAGCCTGAACTTCTTTATGTTGAGATTACATCAATCCCCACTACAAAATACAACTTTTAAACAGGAACAAAATACTTTAGACACTACAGTTCATTAGGAAACATTCCATCCCACACATTTGGTTTTATTTCTCAAAAGTTGAGAAGGCCAGATAAACTGCCTGCAGTATCTCCAAGGCCTCTTGGCAGAACTGCAATACATAATAATAATCAGCCCAGGCTCAATTGTAAGTGCATTAAAAAAAAAAACCAAAACCCCAAAAAAAAACCACAAAAAACCCCACAATCATGATTTCTCCTTAACCAGAGTTACACACCTCAAAAGATTCAATTAACCTAATGAAAAAGCCCTGTACCAAATTTGGCTTTACTTTCTGAAGTTTGTTTAAGGTCACCAAATGGTCAGATCAGTTTATCACCAAGACATCTCAAAAGCACATAGGGCCAGAAATTTGCAGTTAATCCTCTCTCCTCTAGTATTTCAGCCTTATCTGTGACCTACTAAGAGAAAAGTACAAGATACCTACAAAACTGACCCACAAAATATTCACTGCTTTTTGAGACAAAAAAAAAGCTAGGAAGTTCCTTTGACTCCAAACATAGTTTGTTATTCAACAGCCTGAAACTAAAAATTAACCATTCACCAGTTTTATAACACTAAGCCACAAAACTTATTACACCCCATTTAATGAAATATGTCTAGTTACCTAATTTCTGTGCTTCCTACACATTTGAAACTTTAACCTTGAACACAAAGGAGCACAGGCTGCTGATTTCAGTGACGGCATCTTTGGTAGCTTCATTTTTTTAACATTTTTCACTACAAAATATTGACACTATTCATAAAGATAAACCAAGCTTTTTTCAATTAGCAACTGAACAGGCCTAGCTATGTATTTAAAGCGTTTTGTTTTTTTTTTTTTTTCAAATTAAATTTTGTAACAGGAGATTTATAAAAGCATTTTGATTTCTAATGGGAGAAAAGAAGGAGAGTAAGGCCACTCTGAAGAATATACATTACTTACATTGTCTTTGAAACACACAGAAAAATTGATACTAAAAAATATCCATTATTGAGCAAAACTTACTTTGTAGCAGATAATGCCTTCAATAAGGATGCAGATGCACTCCAACATTCATACAGACTAACTCCTCCTAAGTGAAAGCAACCTTTAGGGAGTGAGGGAAAAGAAACCTCAGATCCCTTTGAAATACAGATCATCACTTAGATTTTCAGCTGCTGCAAATCTAGGTAGCACAAGTGATTTCAATCCCCTCTGACTTTATGGAGTTTATTTTGAGTTACACCAGCTGAGGACAGTCCTGTAGATGTATTTACTTATGGAGACCTAATGCAGCAAATCATTTAGTGAAGGATGGGCCTGCCTGGGAGGATGCACAGCTGTAAGTCAGAAGCCTATCAGCAACCATAGGAATGGCCAGCAACAAAGTAATCTGTGCAGTTGAGTTCCTGCTCACATTTGCTTTGCAAATGTCTTGCTTGCTTAAAAATCAGTGCTTTGTTGCCTTGTAAGAAAATTGTTCCATTTCTCCAGAGATCTAGGTAGGAGAAGAAGGGATGGAAATTTTAAGTACATCTCCCTCCCCACTGAATGCTAAGGATGCATCACAGACACCACAACAGAGTGTTCTAGGAGATACAAAGCCTCTGTTTGCCTCTGGGAGCTTCCCTGGTCTGGTTTCATGCACCTTGCCAAAGTTCTTTGCTAGGAATGCAGCTGCCCTAGGCTTCCTCTGATAGAAGTAACCCTAGAAGCGTGTGCTCCATCCAATGCCCCTGCTATCCCTTACCTGGAAATTAACTTTCTTGTTTTCTTAATGAATGTTGTTTTATTTAATGATGTTCAAAAGACCTAGATGTTTTAAATGTTTACACAAAACTCTACAAATAAAACCAACACAAAAGATATTTTATTATGGTTCAATAAACAAAGGACATCCAAGACTGAGTGATCCATTTTGCCTGCAGTTATCCTGATGTAAATGAAGGAATGGGGGTATTTGCATGACATGACCAAATGCTAGCCTTGATCTGATCAGATGTAACTGAGAACAGAATTTGGCCTACAGCTACAAAGTGTTCAAGTTGAGAAATCTAGCTTTATCCTCCCAGGCAGTCTGCACTGCACAGACAAATGCAATAACATGTAGAATTGGCAAACAATCTACTACTGGAGAGGGAAACGTCCCAGAGCAGCCCGCAATAACAAATTGTCACTGTTCAGGCTAATAAGAACAAGCACTTAACAAAGTTGACATGGAGAACTAGGCTGATCTTACATGGTAGCAGGTGACAGCAGCGACAGAGACATTTATGGAATTTGGAACAGTACACTGAACAAGGGGACCGCCATCCTCCCACTGTGAGAGTGCCTTAGGCTGTACACAGAAGCATCAGGCTTTAATCTCCTCCATATTGCTCAGAACTGAGACCATAATCAGTATTAGATAAAGAAGTATTTTCATATTTGTTTATATTCTGGATGGCAGAGAAACACATGCCATCATTTGAAGCCTTAGAAATGAGATGTGCTGGGGGGTTTGTGCATGTGTCACCAAGCATTAAAGACAAGTAACTCTCACTAATTTGCTAAAAGCTATACTAGGCAGTTATAAAACAACTTTATAATCATCTGTTTGTGGTGACTGCTCCTTTTCTCTTTGATGTTTCATCCCAAATAGTACTCGACAGCAGAATACCTGGTGGGATCATCATTCCGCTGCTTACCTAGAGTTAATCTGCTTGCTTTTCTCTCACAAGCAGCAAGACAAACCTTTGTTTCACTCATTTCTTATCCATGCTGTCCATTAATTTTGCTGATCTTATACAGCAAAATAGAAGAGTCAGAAAAAGCATTTCTTACCATAAAACATTTGAAAAGTCCACCACTCCTTCATGTCTGAATGAGAAGTTAGGATAAGGATGAGAATGAGGAAGGAATGTTTTGGTCACAGTCAGACAAGAAAAAATGGAATGGCTAGAGGTTATAAATGTTTGCATTTTTTAATAGGGTGCTGGAAGGCATTTTTCAGATAAATACAGACATAAAGTGCATGCTTTGAGGAGATCACAATCCAAACATTAGATTTTGGGCAACTGTTCAGGACAATGTTGGACTGTCTTTCACGTTTCCCTGAAACAAAAAGATCCTTCTTAACAACTTTTAGTATGTCCAAAAACTAAGAGCTGATCTCTTCTATTGCCCCTCTGACCTGAGCTAGTGAATGCAGCAGAGTTGGATATGGATGCAGCACAACTACGCCCTCCCACAGTGCCTGAGGAAGCCACACAGACTGGAAATCTCGGAGAGCCCTCTGTAAGGCCAGTCCTGTAAGCCAGCCTGAAGGGGTCTGGTTAGTGCAGAATGCTCCAATACAGTACAGGATACCTATCCTGTCAGGTCTGCTTCCAATTTACTGATTGGTACAGCAGCAAAAGGTCCTGATCTGCAAAGACTTATGTGGTGGGTTTCTGCTAAGTCTGAGAAACTGAATCCCTTTCCAAAGTGGTGTCACTCCCAATTACGTTCTCTGTGACACACATAAAAAAAGTTCCTAAGTTCATGCCAAGAGGTATTTCCTGTTTCTCAACCCTGGTATTTTTAATCCTTCTTGGACCAAAAGTTAAGATTAGTGGGTGCCTTTAGCTTAAGAACATAAGAAAAGCCATAATAGTTCAAAGAAAATGTCCCATCTAGCACTATTAGGGCTGTCCCTGGGGTCAGGAGTACATGTCTAGGGAAGAACATAAGAGCCCATAGCGTGATTTTTCCTTGTATAAACTTTACAAGTTTCTAAGAGTCAGTGGCTCCAGAGCTGGAGGATGCCTTTAGACCACTTTGACAGCAATGGGTTGATCTCTGACCCGATAAGATTAGTATGAATTCAGTAAGCTTAGTACTAGAGTGAGGATCAGATCTGGCATTATTCAACACGACTATGTATGTACATATGTACATACATATAATATGTACAATATGTATATTATGTACAATATGTACATTAATTGATATTAACATTTCTTACCTCATCTGTGGCTGTGAACAACAGCTGCAGAGCTTGTATTCTGCTTAATTCAAGTGAATGATACATATTTATCCAGCTCACCTTGGCATTGCTATTTTGAGGTGGTTCATAATCTTTCTTGCTCCTAAGAGTTCACAGACCTGTGGCATAAGAGTTTTCATCACCACATATGCCATTAATGAGCAACTCAAGCACCTGAGAAAACAGAGCCAACTTGGCATCTTTCTCAGACCTTCCTCTCATGGCTCAGGGATGTGGCATTTGGCACACTCACCATGCACAGCCAGAGGAAGCACAGAGTGACCAGCTTAGCATTTGGGTCACAAACTTGTGTGCAAATTTGGGTTGCAAAACTGAGGGACAGCAGCAGTGGTGGGACGTGTTCCCTTCACTTCTGTATGGACTCCCACAAGTACTTCTGCTGTCAGCTTAAGTGGAGTAAAGGTCTTATTTGTCTTGGATTAATTTTAAGTTTGGAGCAAGGAGAAGAAATTGCAATTTCCTTCTTTCACCCTATTTCACTGTGTCACAATCCCATGCACACTTACTGGGTCTTACAGTTGGAACGGTTCCTTTCTCCTGACTCTTCAGCAAGGCAACTTCTCAGAAGAAAGCCTGACACAGACACCTCCAGAGGGGAAGCATTAATGCTACTCAGTCACACAGGGTTCCAGGGGACGTGCACTGCTCAGGTGCCTGAAAGTCACTCACTGGCTGTAAGAATTCCTTCAGACAATTTTGATGCCTTCATTATCACTTGTTGCCTGTAGAGAGTGAACTGTCAGACATTGGTTGACACAGAAGACCCAAAAGAGATTATAATGCTAAGTCTTTTAAATGTCACTTTTTCTGCCATTAGTTTAAACGATCTTGGAGTAAATACAAGCCTAGAAAACATATTAACTGTAACTTCAGCAAATTCTGTTGTAAGATTAACAGATAACCTTTTTTCCTTGCCAACTCATTTCACCCATGTGTTGGAAGTATTTAGATGAATTGAATTATTTGGGTTCCTTATTCTCATAAATATTTATATTCAGTATGAATCCAAGACACTGTCTCCATCTAAAAATAGCATTCTGATTTGTGGTTTTGCAAACATGAGTTGAGAAGTCAGAGCTCTACAAACTAAATACAGCAAGTGTGTGTAATTATCCTCATTAAAATACTTTGAGTGGAAAATTTTCATTACACTGGAATATAAGAGAAAGCAGGACAGACATCCCCTGGATCCTGGTTGCAAGCTACTTTTATGAAGACCATGTAATCCTGCATTTCTAGTAATTTGCTCAGACTTTGAGGGACTTCCCTCTATCCCTAAAGATACAACCTGTCCATGCAGAGCTGAGGCAGATGCATGGCCACTTCCTAGGTAAATCCCTGTAAAATTACTCCATGAATTTCAGCAGGCAGGTGGTCTGGACTTCCAAGTGTCAGAGATGGAATTTGAAAAATGCTATGGAAAGGCTCTAAGCAGGACATTTAGAGTTCTGGTCTTCTAGGATTTCCTTGTTTAAAAAGCAATCTACTTGACTACAAGCTGAGTATTTGGTTTTGCCACTCAATGGGGCCTGGAAATTGAAGTGTAAATGAAAACATCACCATCCCATAATTGCCAATCTGTCTGATATTCTGCAGCTGCCTTCATGAGAATTGACATTTTACTTTTATTCTCCAGCTTTCGTTTTAAACCCATAAATCCTCAGCACACGTTTTCTCTCCCACACATTTAGGCTTTCTCCTTTTCCTCTCCAAACACCTTCATGTTGTTTCCCAAAGAACCCAGTATGTTTCTGCCCTACTGAATGAGGGGGACCACAATCCTTTTCACTTCTCCTCTGAATGAAATCACAGCAGGAAGAACTCCTCTGGTGATGTTTATTCAGCTGTGAAACCATCTTCTAGAGGAAGTAGCAGAATTGCTAACACCTGAGTCATTTTATCACCAGACCCGAAGTACTGCAGAATCCATGTCCTCTGCTAGCGGGGTAGAGCTGATCCTGTTTTGTCAAAAACCTCCAAACTCCTGTTCCCTTGTCTGAAGTATGTAAAATAAAATACAAATCAATAAAAAAAAAAAAAAAAAAAAAAAAGTTGTGTATCATTCTTCTTCTTTGCTAAACTTCTGATTCTTGTTCTTTCCCAATTCATGTTCTGTGGTAACATGCTCAGTTTGTCTTTCCTGTTGATAAGGTGACTGGGCAGGAGAATGGCACTCTGGAGAACACACACTTATGGAATGACTTAGAATTATTAAGTGACTCGAATTTAAAAAGTTTAATCTTTCAACACACTTTCCCTCTAAGTACTTAGTTATAAACTCAATCTTCTCAGCAAACTACTCTCTCTTCCATTTTCAGGATGTCAGATTAGTTTTTAATATATTTACTCATTTCATTGGCACATATACATAGGAAAAAAGACATATGGAATATAACAGTAGAAGCAATCATAGTCCTAGTACATGTGAACTACAGCACTTCTGCTGTATCAAAACTCTTTGGCCCCGAGCAGAAGCAGAGATAAAAGATAGCAGATAAGGAATCAAATTCAGATGGCTCCATAATGCCCCTTGCCTAACATTTTGTCATGGTCTCACCCATTCTCCACATGTGCAGGACAGAAATCCAAAGGAGGGTGCATTTATTGACAGGTCAAGTTGTAAAAGAAGTGCTACTGCTCCTGTTACTGGGTTGTTGGCACTCCAGTGGAACACATTGCAATGACCTACATATTAAATCTTTTTAATTCATTTCACTTTGCTTTGAATGCAGAAAGTTTAGATGATCTCTAATTTTTTTTTCAATTTGAATCTTCAGCATGAGAAACATCACCCCATTTGGCACTTGCTCAACCAATTCAGGCTTCAAATGGTTAACCATCCTCCACAGGGGAAAAAAAAAAAAAAAAAAAAGGCCTTTTTTTCTTCTGGGCTTCCTCACTACAGCTGAAACTGAAAACAGAAGGGCCAGAACACCACAATAAAAGCTGCTCTTACCGTATTTTTGAACTGACTAGAAGAGACAGGAAGATCAAGAAACCCTGTGAGAGATAATAAAAGACAAGCACTTGAAAACTAAATTGTGAAGTGGCCACCAGAAATACCACTCTGAGAAGCAAAAATACTTGAAAAGTGCATCCCTAGAGGATAGACTACCAAGCCTTGGCTCAGCAGCTCTGCTCTTTTTTTTAAGACAGATTATGCAAGAATCTTCTGTGAGCACAAGGAAAGAAAAACCAGCAGTGGCTTTTGTCAAGCAACAAGCTATCATGAAAATCTAGGAATTACCATATTAGATTAGGCTATGCCTCCTATCAAATTCCTCTTAGCAGTCATTAGCCCCAGATGCTCCAGAGGAGGCTGAGACAGTTCTAGTATATCATATTCCCCATGAGACTTTCCCCCCTCACCCCTATTTCTCATGTTAGTGTTTGGACAAAGCACTGAAGCACCAGGGCAGGACTGCTTCTCTCTGTGCTCCACAGAGTTCCAAGGAAATGCATGTAACTTGGCCCCTAACTGGTGGGTCTCTGGATCTTTTCAGAGTTACTCAGGGTTAGCTCTAGTCCAAAGAACATTTCATTCGTAAATGTTTTTAATAAAGCAATGGAAGCCACCCACACCCTGCTGGGACAGTATGGGTTTGTGTTTCTGAGCTCTTGAACCACTTCAGCAAAAAACTGATGTACACCAGAATCCTTTTAAATGTCATATCAGGCAGTAAGTGATATTTGGCATAGTGAACTAATTAATTTCTTAATAAAAAGGAGTTATCCAACTAAATTTTTTTCTATGAACACACAAGAATAGCCCCAGCTCAAGTGTTTATGCAAGACGAGTACATAGCCCAGTTTTTTCCCTATTACCTTTTGAGAGGCAGCAAGGCAGCCTCAGGCAGGCCTCTGTCTGCTTGGGAACGTCACTGGGGAGCTATACCACTTCAGACTTCTTCAAAATAGGAAAGCATTTCAAAACCAACCACACACTTTAATTACTGGCAATTAGAAATTCCTGGGTTTGTGTGTTTACAGCTGAAAAATGTTAATGTGTGCCAGTTGTGTCAGAAAGTCTGATTAGGCTCTTTAAACTGAACTTGAAAAACTTAAAACGCTCCAAAGACTCTGATCAGAGTATCTTGGGGGGCTTACCAAAGTGACATGTAGAAGTCAGAACTGCTTTAACAGTCTCCTCACTGTTCCCAGTGGACCACAGCTTGCCTTGCAAAGACACACACCCAACATAGCTGGCAGGAGAGATTCCTATCTGGCAGTTTTACAAAGACTAAGCAGCATCTTAATCATATCTAAGGTCACTATCTGGATGGCAAACTGGAGTTACAACTGAGGTTCGAATGAATGTACCTGGAGTGAGTGGGGTTTCATAGGAGCAGCTGTGAAATTAGATAAAGGTGAGGCTATATGGGTCAGCTGCTTTTTCAGCTTACAGCAGAGCTGTGTTGGTAGTTTTAGAAAATTTAAGACTCCAAGAAACAGCATCAATAAGAAAGTGATGTTAGATGAAGTTCATAAGGAAAATACAAAGAGAACAAAAGGTACTTTTTCCTGGCCCAACAGAGATGATATTTCCATAGACACGTAAGGCTGGTGATGAATTCTTGCTACAGAGTTCTCCATGTGTCATAAAATATGAGCAATAAAATAAAGTCAAAGAATTGAAAAGACAAATGACAAGCCTCTGTGCATCATTAATGAATGATGAGGGTAGAAAAGCAGAAGATAACCCTCCATGCATATAATAATGATGTCTTTGACTGGTGATGCTTCTCTATGCCTGCACGTTTAATAAGATGTGTTAGAATTAAAAATTTAAAAATCAAGTCCATGTACTCCATAAAATATGAGGAAAGAAGCAACTCTAGCCTAAGTTAAGATCTTAGCATTGTACACCCTATTAAAGAAGGAGATGTGTTGATTTATGCAAATACTCATAAATGAAGCATGATGGTATTCTAATTCTGATAACAAACCAGGTCATACAGTCAGTAATCTCATGTCTCATTAAAGAAAGAATTTTGATACTTAGCAAAGAGTTGGAAGTCCACAGGAAATCATCTCTTACTGTATCAAGTGACCTTTCATCAACTGCTTTATACCCGAAGCTGCTGCAGACACCAGGCTGACTGGCAGAGTTCTCTATTTTTTCCTGAATAACATGGATTAGTGAGAAGACACTAAGAGTTCATGTTTTGCTTGTAACACTGTCCATTGCAACGGAACTGAACACACTAATGAGCAAACCTACATACTTCCAGTATCATAGGTACTCCCTAGTGGAGAAATGAAAGTCTGGGATGTGGCTAAACCCTGGGATGGGAGGCCCCTGACTCACATTAACAACCATTAACAAGTGGTTTTGACTCAGATCACCAACAACCCAGCAGTTAGACCACAACAGCTTTGATTTCATTATTACAGCTGGTGCTAAAGAAGTTCAGACCAAGTTTTCAGAAATAACTAATTATGCAGAAACAACTAATTAATATCTGAATTATTATGTACTACGAACCTCATCAACAATAAAAAAATAATTTTAAAAAGTGCTAGTCATGGAATTCCCTTGAAGTAAAGTAACCAGAAGTAGAGGCAGCATAACCATGCTGGTGCTCAGAGATGCCACTGCAGGGAGTTTGATACGAGCGAGTTGTGCCTCTGGGGAGTGTGCTGGAGGGGCAGAAAGAGGAGCCTGTGTGTGCTGCCAGAGGGTGGGATGAAGCTGAAGCCTTGGAAGAGAAACACATCATAAAACAGGCAACAAAGTCCACCATGTCACACCTTTTAAAATGAAAGACCCACAATCAACCACAATATCTCAATACCCTGACAAATTTTTTTCTACAAGAACTGTTAACAACTGTCTTTGCCCCACCTCCCAACTTTGTTTCAAGTAAAGAATAAGGAAAATGTGCTTTAATGAACCATTAGTGTCTCTCAGTATCTTCCAGGCTAAGTCTACTCCATTTATGAGACAAGGGATTTTCTTTTCTCCCTTTTTCATTTTTTTTCCCATGCCTCCAGCTCTGCAAATGCAATCTGGAATGAGAAGTCTGATGGTAATGGCTCAGATATCATCACCAACAATAAAAATCTGGTAACCAAATTTACCTGAGAGTGATGCTGTTGATGTGCCAGACAGAGCAGAAACCAGCTCACATTCCCACAACTACATTGTCTCTTAATTGCTGGCAATAGCAAAAGCTCAGTTCAGTTAAGTAAGCAGATATGTCAGACATATGGGGAACAGGTCTAGAGGGCAAGTGTCATTGTTTTATAGTCATTTCCCTCACTGTAATGGCATTTAGGAAAAAGTTTTTTGCAGCATGTAAACTAGAAGACATGCATGTGGGCATTGTGTGAGAGACAGATGAACTAAGAAAAGCATCTGGCTTCTTTACAACAGAAATCTTAAACCTTACAGCAATGAAAGGTCTTTAAAGCAAGGAACTCTGTCCTGTTCCCCAGAGAAGAACATGACCAACATTCCAAGGTCTACAAGAGGAAGAATCCACCACCAAAACTTCCAGGAGTAAAGCATGAGCTATTTGTTTCACTGCACTTGAAAAGTTCTTGGTCAAAATACATAGATCGTAAAGGACTCATAATGTTAAGGTTCTTAGGCAATTTTCCTCTGGATGTAGAAATTCTAGTTTGCTACATAATTGGAACAGAATTATTTTTAGCATTACATTCAACACAAAAAGGACTATAAATGACCCATTTCATGGCTCACAACTGGGTGAGAGGAGGGGGAGTAACTTTGGCCCCCAGGGGCTGTGAGAGAGAGAGAAGTATCACTGGGTTCTATGAGAAAAGGTTCTGCCCATGCTTAAGGACAGCACCTTACACATCTTCTAGATACACATTGCTGCAAAGCTCTCCCAGTGAGAAGCAAGGAACATGGTATGATATACCAGGAAGAGGGAAATGACTTTTCCACAGAGCCTTGCCTTTTCCCACTTCGATTATAGCAGTGTCCTAACACTGGGCAAGGTGACTTGGCCAGCCCAAACTTTTTGTTTGGTGGAAGTGAAAAGCAGAATGAATGCAGTAAACTTTAAATCCAAGGACTGGTGTCATGGGAGACAAAAAGACAAACTTCTTATAAAAGGATCTTGGATAATGGCAAATAAGAGCTGTACTGAAATCATATTTTTAAATTATTTTTATCCTGTTGAATGACAGAGCTTGTCACTTCTATGTAGTATGAATGACTGAATAGTTGGTATGAGCAATAATACCATAGCAGACTGAGGCAAGCCAAGATTTGATTCTTAGCTCTGCTACCAATTCATGCAGATAAATCATTCAAAGTCTTTGTGCTTTGACTTTCCCATCTGAGAAAAGAGATATTCAGCTTAGTTCACAGAGGTGTTGAAATGTTGATCATTTTTATGCACACAGCAATGTGAACTCACTGGGTGAAAGGTGCTTTGGAAGTATTAAATATTTTTCTTGCTGTTATGCCTGCTTTCCTCTTCATACTGCATATGAGTAGTGCTATTCTTTTGACTGAACTTCAGCCTATTAGAATTTGACAATATAGAATTTACATTCTTTGCAATGATAAATGCATTTAATTTTCTTCAAGCAAATACATTCCAATCCAGCATTTAAGCATAAGACTAATCTCTTTTGTTTCACATGACTGCTGAGTAAAAACAAGTGCTCAAGTGCTCTGTCAAATTGAGGACATAAGAGTTTTTTCAAGAATAAGCAGCAATTGGTAGGTGAACTCTTTAATTTGAAAGAAGTTCTCTTCCAAATCATGGAGAAACTATCAATAGTTTGGTTGCTATCCCACCAAAATTTATAAGGTGTAGCATCTATACACATAGGTTAAAAAAAACCAAAAAACCACAAATAAGATAAAAAAACCCTTCTCATCATAGTTTTGATGGTTCCTCTAGAACTGCAATATTCCCTGTTACATCACTAATTACAGGTCCAGGAAGTCTGAGGGAAGAGGAAGATTCTTCCCTTCACCATCCTCACAGGGACCGGGTTTTCTTTTGCGCTTTTATCAGGTGTGGTACCTTTCCTACAACCACAAGAATCTAATATACCATCAATATGTCTGCCCATTTCTGCTGTCTCCCTGTTTTTCACATCAGTAGTAGTTTTATTCCTTACACAGTCAAACCATTGATCCAGGGTATAAGGAGGAGTGTACAGCCTCTGAGCTATAACTCATGAATTCCTCCAGAGAACATGCAGTGTATCCACACATATTTCATTGATTCCAATCTGTATATTCACATTAATAACAAATGACTGCTATGAATCAGTTCTCATGCCTATCTGCAATAAACCAGAAAGTAATGTAAACAGAGCTCACTTACACTGGTTTTCTTGAGATGTTGTATTAGGTCACAATCTCACTGTGACGATCAGTTTGTAATCTGAAACATTACAGATTATTAGGATTTCATCTGACTTCAGAGGCAGGAGACTATCTTCCCTTTTGCATACAGTACTGGGGGAGATTCTTGGAATGATCTTGTCAGCTTTATTGAAAAGACAGACCTGATGAACTTCAGTGAAATGAAAATGGAAGTTCCTGTTCATATGAGCTGATGTACCTATGAAAGAGCCTGGCACACAGCAAGATTGAATTAATGAGCAACATACTTGCAAACAGTTTTTGAAATGGTGAATTCTGAGAGGCCAATCTAGGCAGAAAACTGGAAAAGCTAATGTGTAAAAATCTCCAATGGACACGCAATGCAAAACTTAATAAAGCTGGGACACTTGAAGAGTCCTCCTTCCTTCAAACTTAGGTATTATTAAGGTAAGCAAAAGTTAAATTCTGTCATCAGGAGAGGTATTTGATCAGTTATTGCAGAAACAGGGTTAAGGTTGACTTAAAATTGGCAGCAACAAATGCTGAGTTTCACAATGCTCAGAAAGGGTTTCTGGAGAGGTAGGACCGAGAGTGTGGAAAAGCTCTCAGTGCACGAAAATAAATGGCAAATCACTTATTTTATTCCCCAAAGAAGCCTTAATGTCCTACCTCCTTCTTGGGAACTCAGAAAGTCAGGTTTTTTAAGGTTACAGATTTGTAGAGATTTGTAGACTGCAGGTACAAGCATCAGAGAAGTGAACAAAAGCTCAGTAAAGCAGCATCCAGAATGAAATCACTGTTCTGGGTAAAGCATCATGTCTCATCTCGGATGACATGTGGACTGTCATTCTCAAAGCTACTCAGGAGATGAAATAGAAAAACATAATCAGCTACAACTGTTGAGGTTGCAAAGACACTCAATATGAACAGCTGAAAGCAAGACAACTCAATGCATTTTCAAGTAAATATCTTCCTGGAACAGGAAGATGATGCCATCATAGATTGTAATGATAAAAAAAAAAAAAAAAACAAACACCAAAAACAAACCCAAAAAAACAGCTTATTAATACTGTAATACTGTACAGGTGCAGCCTTCACCATAGAAAATGGCATGTTTTCAGAAATGCCTGTTAATTCATCACCATACACAGAAGTTCCCACTGCTTATTTTACTATCAACAGTAAACATTTATTGATTTGCTTATGATCATAATTCCCAATCTAAATCTATTACATTGCAGCAGACTGGGGAGGTGAGGGGAGGCTAGGAAATACAGAAATGAAACCACAGTAAATCTTCAATTTCAGAGTAAAACTTTAAGCACTTTATTCTTTGAAACAGAGAAAAAAAAATACATGACCCAGACTTTGGGTGCAGCAGTAGTCGTATTGTTTAATATCATCTTAAAATCAGGAACAAAACCCAGTGTGAACTTGTGCAAATGGCCCTAGGATCAGTCTTCCTGACAGGAAAATGTAGACACACTGTTCAGTCAATCAAGCTGCCTCTGGAAGCAGTTTAGCCATTTATTTGCCCTATATTAATAATGGTCGAGTACGAAAGAAATTAATGGCTCATAAAAAGCATAGGAAGAGCAATAAAAACGTTGAAAGACAAAAAAGTTGGAATTTAATCCCTTTACAGAAACATTCCCTCTGCCCATTAAAACACTGCCTTTATCCAGCCCTTGCCATTAAAAGCCAGCACAGCCCTCTGAAGGACAGGCAGGGGGTGCCGCTCCTTCAGGTCTCCACACTAATGGAGGTTTCCCTTTTAACTTGATACCTCCCACCGAAGCAGGCTTTCCTCACTTCTCCCCCTTGGGATTCCCACAGTGCCCTTCGATTTTTCTTCTTTTTGGCATCTTTGAGGCTGTGATTCTGTTCCTGAGATCTCCGTGATGAATCGACGCCTGGTATGACTTGTTAAAGGAGAGAAGCTGACCCTGATACCCAATTATACCAGCAATGAACTCACGAGCTGGTTTCCTGGGCAGCTCCTCAAACAGCTCCTGCCCCACGTGCAGAGCCAGGAACTGCCTGAACAGGCTTGGTGTAGACCCTGGGATAACTTCTGCATACTGGAGCCTGAGAATAAGCCAAGGCTTTTCTAGTATGATGCCATGAAATACTGCTCAGCCAGGGGAGAGCCTGCAGCCAGATGACATTTCCTTTGGTTCAGCATTCTGCAAGCCCAGCCTCAGCTGCCCTAGCAATGACTGGGCCTGCAGAAACAGCCCAGTGCTATTAAGACTCAAATACACCTGCCAGCCAAACAGCCTTAAATAATCAAATGTGAGTAACACTTTGCTGCAGCAAACTGACAATAAAAACAAAAGAAAAAAACTCCAGATAAAAATCCTCCATGGTTGTGCCCAGGAATTCCATATTAACAGTTAAAAAATCAAAGTTTTAGCACTTGGTTGAAGTACTACATGAAAAGCTAGAAATATAAAACTGATGAACTTTTTGCAGTATTATTAAGAGCAACCACTGAAGAAATCAAGTAATGTCTCCTTTCTAGGGAAGCTATTCTATATTTGTAAGATATATTTCTATTTTTCTAACTAAGACGTTGTTGCCACTGTAAAGGTAAAGATGGTAAATACAGATGGCTGAATGATGTTCAATATTTACCAAAGACATTTTTCAGAAACTGCTGAAAAATTGTGAATTGTATTTTCTTGCTGTTAAACCATTTCTGTAGCTGCTAAATAAGACACTTCTGAATTTTTGCCAGCTTGCAGTGACTAATTTATTCAAATGCAATTTTTTCCATTATTCATCTCCCTCTCAAGGCTATTTTTTTGAAAGATCTTGATGTGACTTATTGACCAATTTCCCTTAGCTATATTACATTGTAAATTTTGTTTAATTTATTAGCTTTTGTATGTGTACCAAGTAGTTATTCTTGTTGGCTAGTTTTGTTTGTTTGTTTTTTTATGATGGTAAGATCATAGATTGGGCTCTACACACACGACAGGGAAATTTGGCAATCCCAAACAATCAGCTAGTCCCACAGAAAGGAAGACCTATCCCTTAGCAGGCCAGATGAGATGATAAAACTTAAAATACAACCCACAATTGTAAAATCAAACCCACAAATATCCTCTAAATCTTTACCCTTAGTGGGCAGAATAACCAGTAAGACCATGAAGTCCATTCCATGAACTTTATGGAAGTCACTGCATTAGTGGGGTTTAAGTCCCCTAAATAAAAAATATATTTTATAAGAAATTTAGGTGAATCAAGATATATGGTAAGATAAAATAAACTGAAATAAAATCAACTGTCATAAGAAAACCATGCTCTCTGGTACAACAGATTTAATCTACAGCGATAAATTCTTCTACGTGTTTGCTTAAGTCCAGGTCTCCTAACACAGACCAGAAGGACATGCACTTGATCAGTGCAGCAGGCTGAACTCTTCAAGATTCCATGAATTTCTCCTAAATTGTCCGAGTGAAAGCACTGCCTCAGTTTCTCTTTATGTGAAATTTTCTTACTGCCTTGACAAGAGTCCTGGAGGGAGTACCTGAACCGTAAACAGCATCTTTCCACATCATCTCTACAGATAATAAATTTGTATATAAGCATCATACAAAAACGTGTCTTTTTTTTTCCCCCTACCAAGACAGATATTTAAAATACATGAGGATTTTAAAGAAGAAAATGGGAGTAGGAGGGGGAATCAAATGACTGCAGGCCCCTTCACCTTCCCATTACAGGGACCTCTCTGTTTTAAAAAAAAAAAAAAATCAACAAAAAAATAACATTCTGTTCCCTGAGTCTGCTGTGATGAAATGGAATTTGCATTCAGCATCTATCACCAGTGGTCAGAGGGAATCACTGTCTTCGTCAAAGATTGTGCACTTTAAATCCTTTGCTAATTCAACTGCTATATATTTGATTTTAATTAAAGTTCTGCCATGAATTATAAAAGACCATATCTTCAAAGTCATTAATTAAGGCCCCTCGGTGTCTGAATACTAACACCCCCCTGACAAGTGAGATGTACCGTGCCTATCAACAAGCGGCTGCCCGGCAGCAGCAGCAAAGCAAGCAGAACTATTATTCTGACAAGTTCAGGATTGCACTTGCTGATTGTTAGAGCAAAGAGATCTCCCATGAATACAAAGAGAACAGTCAATCTTTGGCGTGGCTCTGTTTGTAAGTCATGTGCCTCTTCCCAGACTTGGGGAAATGGGTCACTCAGTGCAGTATTCCTTGGGGTTTGTCTCTGAAATTTGAAAAGCACAAATGCCATAGCTCTGTACTGTGGGGCTTAGGAGCTGGAAATTCCTTTAAAGACAAATTAGTTTGGCATCTTGTATATACAAGGTCCAGTTCTTTTTCAAATACATAAACCATTGACCAGACATCCCTCCCTTCCCTACAAGTAGCACCCCTTGAGTTTTTTTTAGACACTTTACAAATGCAGTATGAAAGAACATAAAACAGCTCAGTGGGTTTCAGACATTGCAACCAGCTGGGCAAACCCCTTGGTAAGTGGAATTTGCAAATTGTTGTGGAATTGGATGCTTGAGAAAAGGAGAAAGAGCTGATATGTGAAAATGGAGAAAAAGGAGGAAATATCATATCCGATACTAATAGTCTTTACATTCTTCTTTGAAATAATACAAACTAATACATTTCTTAAAGTTTTAAGCTGGGTGCTCAGGTTTACATCTGAAACAACTCAGGTTTTCTGTGCCCTTTACAGATGCATGGTCCTTACAGAATATTGATAACTCAAATCTGAAAGATCCTTGCATGAAATCAGCTCAACTCATTTTCCAGAATAAAGGTTTCCTCTTACTCCTCTGCAGCTTTTTCTCCCCTCAGTGCTGAGAAGCATCTTGAACTCTGTTTTCTCTCCCCAGACCACTGGTGTGTGGGCAGCCATTGCCCCTGGAGCCAACAAATGAGGCCCTTGAGGAAGTCAGAGCTATCTCAAGTTTCTCTTTCCTCAAGCAGATTGTCTTGACCAATAGACCATGCTGATTTCCTTTAAATTCAACTGCTCCATAAGCTAGAAGGGAGTTATTCAAACTCATTTTGAAAAACATTCTCAACACTTTCACAATAATCTACACTAGTTGTCCAATTTGTGACCCCTATTTTTAATTTATTTACCTTGTACAGAAACTCTTTCTCTATTTTCACAGTTCCGCCATAAGGAATTGCCTTATACTGTGCTTTGTTTATGCCCATTTAGGAATATTTCCCCATTCCCATCCCTTGCAGTATTAAACTATGTCATTTTTACAGAAAGCACTAGATTTGATATTTTACTGGCATGATTTTCACTGAAGATCCATTCCAATTAGTAAGCTTAACAGTTAGCAGGTCAGGCATATATTATGTACTATAATAAGTCTCTAAATGGACATACCTAAAATACCCATTTTTTAAGGTATGAAATTCAGAAATGACAAGCAGACCATGACCAACTTCAGAGAAAAGAGTTTGAAATTAGTTTCTAACTACATCCACAATGGCTTTATTATTTCTGAACTAACTCTCTAGCAGAATGCTCACAAGAAATGAGCAATCAGAACACAACAAACTCAAGTTACAGTAAGTGACCAGATGTCACTTTATCCTTCCAGGTACTTGAAATCAAAATAGTTAAAACAGGTCAGAAAGAGGCTGGGAAGATGTGTAGAGATAAATTTATAAAAGGAGTCTGAACTTTTTTCTCTGAACCACCTGGCAGCATTAAGAAGGCTCAAAGAAGTTTGTCCTGGTGGCACCTGTAGATTTGGCCTGGGGTTGTGCCCTAAGTAGTTGAGTGTATTTCCGCTGAACTAATTTGCCCAATAGAAGCTTTGCAATACCAATTAACACCAGCTGAAGACACAAACAGGAATTTCTGGTTCAGGCAGAAGTATAATGAAAAAGTGCAATGGAAAATGCTTTGTTGAGAGTAACAGATTTACTTAAAATTCATTTCTAATTTAGTAGCAAGCTAACAAATTAAATCCATGTGTCGATGGAACTTCACATCCTCAGGACTTCCCAAAACAGAAGGGATGCGAGAAACAAAAGCTGAAATACAATTGCTACCTTAAATTCTGGAAATCACATCTGGTACCAACTGTTGACCCTTTGTCAACAACATTGTCCTGCTCTCACCCCCTCATGCACACACACACACACACACACAGATTTCCAGCAGTTTAAAGACTCCCTCATGTGGTGGTCAGATATGGCGAATTAGATCACTGGAGTCTGAGCCAGATGCTGAGCAGGCAGAGAGCATACCCAGGCAATACATGATGGGGATGTTTGAAGCTTATGTTCTGTTGGGATCAACCCTTCAACATACAGGGCTTAGATGATCTCACTTGCCTGCAATATCAATGAGTTCTCACTGAAGTTATTAATCCTCTTAAACTCCAATGGGGACTGCTCTGACTAACCACTGCTTCCTGGAGACAACATTACTAAAACAGATAAACTGCTAATATCATGCCTTCTCTGTTCCTACAGGGACATGTCTATATCAGTCAACTGCAGGAGACACCCCCTATTTCTGCTATAGGCACTGAACAGCAGGTAGTTACAGCTTAGTGAACAGCCAGTGCCAAACAGAAAATCTATACTAAGTCCCTTAGTATATCAGTACTGTTACTTACAGAGATGGTCCATCTTCAGCATATGTACCACTAGGCAAGCAGTGAGTAGATAAATGACTCCTATGCACCTCAGTTTCAGAGGGGCACCACGCTGGTTGCCTTTGCACCACAGTGCCCTACCAGTCAGACGTTGAAAAAGACATCCGAATTCCTGTTTTAGCATAGTCCAGTCCTATGCTTTCTACTGTAAGCTCTTTGATTTCATCGTACTTAAAAACTTCTCTTCCTCAGGCAGGAAGAAAGAAGGCTCTGGAATGATGATCCAGGAGAAATTACAGAACGGGATCTCTGCAAAGAGAATGAGTCACAAGGCAACCCTGGAAAACCAAGAAAGAGCCAAAGGCCTGGATAAAGTGGCCCTTGGGTTAGTTGCATTGGCACCTTTCCTGGAGCTCAGGCAAACTTTTCCATCATCTGAGTTTCAGGTTTTCCAGTTCCTTAGAAGTTCTAATTGAAACACTCTGAGAATACGACTTTGGCTCAGACAATTTTAATCGGTCATTTCTTTTTTCACAAATCCTGCTATAGTCAATGGAAGTCCACCTACATCAATCAAGATTCTGGTTTGCTTCCTAAGTTAGAAGCTATAAACTCACAGCACATAACCTAGAAGTAAGAAAGACCAGAAGAGGTTATATTACATGTACCACAACAGTTTACTTGCGGACACACATCCCACTGCACCCAGTTCCAGCCAGCTGAGTCGGTAATCAGAGGATCAGCTGCCTTCTTAAGATCTTAATTGTCCTGATGATTATTTATTTCTTCAGCCTAGCAACAGGTTTCAAATTAAAACATGAAACCCCCCTAGGAATAAATCCATCATCCTCCCATGGCCTGTGCTCACTGATGCTCTGCCTAACATACTCCTCTGGAACCACCAGGAAATCATCAGCTTTTGATAAAATTTTGGAATTAGTGACAGTGGGAACTGCTACAGTGCATTTCTGGAAGGATGACTACTCTGTCAGCAGGTTACCCAGGACACCATCTGACGTCTAATCCTGAAACTGCCGAGTGCTCCTGAATAATTTCAAAAATAATTTTCTGAAACAGAAAAATCCTTTGATGAAAGCAGCATGTTAATGCACACCAATGTGTCTCTTATCACAGTCAGATCTGAGATATGTAGCTTACAGCTCAAAAGATATCATGATTGCCTTTTTATTGTAAATACTGAAGTATGTCCTCAAAAAAGGCATTTGCCATCTCAAACTGTGTGGTTTCTGCCATACAGTAACTATTAACGCATGAAAGTAGGCATTTAAATCTGGCATCTTACTTATAAAGTAGATGGTTTAAAATTTTCAGCATGGAACTTTTTATGACTCAGGAGAGATGAACCAATATATATATCAAATAAATATCAAATATAGAAACACTATACAACATGGAAAAATTTTTTTTTTCACAAATACATCAAACAAAGGAGCTATAACTGTGTTCCTTTTTCTGTAGCTGATCCAGAGGTAGTGTCTGTTTATGCAGACAAAATATCTTATAGTATTAAGGCAAGAGAAGGAGATACGGGTTGGTGTTTCAGTTCTTCCATAAACTTGGTAGATGGCCTCATGTTTTCTCCTCAAGGGGCTTTTTCTTCTTTTCCTTTGTTTTGTATTGCTTCTTTCCTTAATTTTTAACTTCCAGGGAATCCATACAGAAGTTACTAATTAATGTCAGAGGCAATCTCTTCAGAGTATGGAGTGCTGAGGAATGTTTATGCACTAAACACTAACAGCACTTAAACTGTCAATCTGTCAATGTCAAAAAGCATCAGTTCAAATGCTTCAGAGTCTGTCTCCCTGATTTTAACATTATCTAGTCTGAGAAGAGAAAACACATCATACCGTGTTTTTTCAAATTCAGCAAGAGCGGTAGGGTGATGGAGTAATTCAGGCTGGAACAGACCTCAGGAAGTCATTTAGCCCAGCCTCTGGTTCAAAGCACAGCCAGCAGCAGCAATGTCCCTACTTCCAGGATTTAGCACCACTGCACTCCCAGCCTGTAAAAGCAGCACCTCTGTAGCACACTAGGAACAGGATGATCCAATAGAGCTTAAGGATAAATATAAGGGGATAAGAAACATTTCACTCCAAATTCATTTGCAGTAAAATAGGACTTGTACTCTCACAAATAACTGTCACCACCATTTATTTTTCTTTGCCTATCTGAAGGAGGGCAGCTCAGCCAGGACCTCATAAGCTGCTACTGATCTCAGGTGCTAATGGAATAGAGTGCCTTTTACTGCCTGCTCAGAAACTCAATCCACAGGTTCACCCACTACCTGTCAACCCAGTATTCCATTATGTATTATGTTTCCTAATTGAACATAAGTTGCTTAATTGTTCCCTCGCTGAAGTAGTACCAACAAAACAATATACCAGCAAAATGCAAACAAAGATGAGAAACAATGCTTCACTGCATGGTTTTTATTGCTTTGGCAATTCCTTTTAGGAAGTGCATTTAGAAGGTGACCTCAACCTAATCTCACTGTGAGCAAAGACAATAAACAAAATACAGTGAGATTTTCAAACTGTAAAGACCTCACAGTCCATTCAAAAGTCTTCTCATCCATTTCTGATCCGATGTTCATTAGGACACACAGAGAACAGAGCATTCATTAGTTCTCAATGAGGCTTATGAGTGCAACAGGAATGTGCCAGGACACATTTGGCTTTAAATGGCTTCACTGCAGTACTGTTCTAAATCAAAGCTACTAAGCTATCATAAATTACACCAAAATTCTTATGAAAATGGCATGGTTCTTATGCTTTAAGAATCATGACAGCTCTTGACCTAACACAGAGCATAGAGATAACTGCTGAATCTTGCAGCATGATACATAACATTTTTACTTGCTTAATTAAGGAGAGCCAAGAGCAGCTTGGCACATCTAGTGAAGGCTTTCTTAGCCTTTGTTCTCTTACAGTGTCACATGGCCAGATACAAATATGAGCTGTCATCACAAACAAAGCAGAAGAGTCATACTCCACAAATATGTACCAGGCTCTGGTAGAACTGGACCGTATTTTCAAAACTGCTGTTTATTAAGGCAACTCTTTAAATGACCATGGGGTTTTGCTGGTGGGGAAAAGCTGAAAAAGAAGGTGTAATTTCAAAGCTGAGCCATTAGGGGAAAGTTGTTGACTGTAAGTCAAGCCACACTGGCTTCACTCCTGGAAGGATGAGTGGGTATAAATACAAAGCTACTTGCTTACAAAGAAAGCTCCATTCATGCACGAAGTTCCCGTAACTCCCTTTTCTCTCTCGAGTGTTAAGTGTCATTTCCCATGGCCAATTCACCCCACAGCCATGCATACAGCTGCTGTGTTGGGTTGTCAGTGGAACTGTATGGGCAACAAAAGCTCCTGCAAATGCTTTCTCCCTGAGCCCCTCAGCCCACCCTTTGAAACCGTCGCCTTTATGTAAGACTGTTCAGTTCATGGATGATGGAGTGCAGTTGGCAAAGTAGCTTGATATTAACACAAATCAAAGAACTGTCAATATTAACTATTTACAATCAAATATTACCGGTAAACACAAAATACACAGACAAGTATTGCCTTTTCATTAACAGCCCTATGTTAATAGGAGTCATATCTGGAAAACTTTCACTTAACATTCAGTGGAAAGCTGTGACAACCTTTATGGTGACATACAACACAGAGGAACTGTCATGGCTGGACTCATGTTCAGTAGAAACTGGAGGCACTTGGCTGGCCAGAACAGTTTGCATTCATGCAGAATTGCCTGAATCTTGAAAATTACCTCCCGTCTTGAAGAGTCATGAGCCAAACCCCTAGATAAGGGTTATTCAGCTAAAAAAAATATTCCACTTATTAAAACACCTCAAAACTGGCAACATTATGAATGACACAGTAAATAGACTGTCCATGACAATGGCCATATCTACATGAAAATTTCAGAGTAAGGCAGCTGCACCAGTGGATCTAACCCCCATTATATGCAAACCCTGAATTTTCTTCAAGTTCCCTGACATCAGTTATGAAGGTAATTTCTATTGCTGAATCTGCCTAATTATTTCTCACCCCATAGATTAAGGTAATACACTGTGCCTGCTGGTGGCAAAGGCTCCAGCTGGTTCTAAACGCAATAAGCCACAAGAATCTTGTTCAGAGCTCTGCACGTTTTGCACAGAGCAGGGTGAGCCCTGTGTACACAGCCTGTGTAGCCTCAGCAGGAGTGGGACAAGGAGCCTCCCTCGGCTGCACTGGCCTCAGCAGGGTCTGCCCAAAATCCATAATCAAAATGTTTGCTGTAAGGCACCATGTGGGAGTGTGGCCGCACACAACTAAAGCATATCATTATATCTGTGACATAAAAAAATAAGCTAAAAAATATAAACAAAAATTCTTAGCCAGGAAAATAATGTTTAGCAATTTCTCTTTTTTTTTAATTTTTTTTTTTCATTTAAAATATATTTGGGACTCTACCTTTAAGATTAAGCCAGATTTTGTTTTTTTCCTGCACTCTGGCATAAGTAAACACTTTCATGTATGCAAACAGGGAGAAAATGTGGCCTCTTTCAGCAATAATAAGTATCTGCCTGTTGCTACCTTAAAATCACAGCAATCACATCTGGTAACTGCCCTTTTCTCATGTTTCCACTAGTTTTCAGACTTCCTCTTGTGGTAGCTTGAGACTGCGCATCTGGATGTTTTAAACATACAAAGGAATTGCTAGAGCAAGCAAAAGGGAAAACGGTGCCGAGACTTAAGATGTGCAGATAAGCAACTGGTGCACCGTGCAGCTGAAGTAACAGAGAGACGGTGGGGAAAAGCTTTTTCCAAAGAGGAGAGCACAAGTTTAGGCAGAATGAAGACTCACATTGGCTGTGGCTTCGTTTTTCAAGTACTATTCATCCAAGTATATCTTTTTAACAAAACTATAGCTGCACCGTCACCAATCATTAAGTTTCCTGGAGACAGCACTCCCAAAACAGACAAAGAACTAGCAGTGGTAAGTGTTGGTTTCATCTTCGCTTCAGATTTATATTGTTGTTTCATAAGCAGATGTTTCTTTCTTGTTTCAGCTGAGGCTAAGGAATGACTGTAGCATTCTCTCCCTGGAGTCTCTGGAACTGCTAGCTAGCTAGCAATGGTATCAGCTTTCAAAAGTTACAACTGGAGCCAAGTAATGTTTCCTCTCTTAAAATTTTTAAAGCCAGCAAAGAAAGTGATTTGTTTTGTTTTCTTTTTCCTTAAGTCTGAATATACAAAATATTTTCATTAAATCATCAATGATCAAAAGATTGCAATGCTAAGAGGGGAGAAGGATAAATAAGAGACATCTAGATTTTTTACTTAAATCTAGTAGAAGTGAGGGCTGTTGAGACTCCCTTAATGCATGTAGCACAGCTTTCAGAAGTGTATTTTCCAGAGTGTTTACCGTGTGTTGCATAAACATAGCTTTAAGGGACACTACAATCGAAAGCTGGCTCGAATTTCAGAAGCCATTGTGACTAGTTTTGACTTTGAAAAAAAAAATCTCATCAGGGGTTGAAAGAAATTTTTTTTTCCCAAATCCTATCTGGAACAGAAAAAGAGTTTGGATTTCTGTGATATTAGCAAATTATAGCTATAACTCTACAGCATTTTATTCTAACCTTATTTTAGCCCTGTGGACCTTCATAAAAATGACATTACAGGGAAGTCCATTTAGAGGGAGATTGAGATGGATTATCCTTATTTTAGCATGTAAATTATAGACATTTCTCTTCTTCAGCAGTAAATCCATTTTAAGGAAGATTGAGATAAATTATTCCTATTTTAGGGCACAGAATTTTGAAAGTTGGTCACTTTTCTCTAGGAGTTTGTGTGCATCTTGGGAAGGCTTGCCAGGTTAAAGAAGGTCTGGGGGAGGGTAGAGAGAGAATTTCCAGATGGCAGCTGTGTTGGAAAGTTTAGGAAAAACAGACAAACTGACCCAAAAAGGGCACTCCTCAGTCTTTAACAAAACAAATTCCCCCAAGGTTTTGCCTTAGCAGCACAGCAGCCAGGGGATGGGGGTGGAGGGGGGGGGGCAGTGCATTTGGGAGAGGAGAGTGGGGTCCCACGTGTCTAAGTAATTTAATCACTCTTAGATAAACCCTTTTCTTAGACACAGCCAGCCTTTTATTCAATAACAGCAATCCACATCTCCCCTCATCTGTTTCTTTCCAACAACCTATTTATTATGTGTACTCAGAGGAAAATTACAAGCTGGTTTAACTCTGCAGTTCTTCTTTGTCTTTCTTGGAGTATTCTTGGGTAATGCTAACTGGCTGCCTTTCCTCACACCCTCCATCAGAACAGCCCCAACACTCAGCATCAGAACACAAATTGCTGTGCTGCAGCTGGACCCTGTTTCATTAATGGGCTGGATCAAAATTCCAGATCACCACAGCTCCCTGCTGACTCTGGGGAAACTGCATTTCACAGCCTAGGCCAAGATGTGGTTTACATAGACATTACATTTGCTTGAAGATTCTGTTTTAATAGAACAGCTGGTCATGTTCATTTCTCATCTTCAGAAAATATTCAAAGGGGTTAGCTTTTTATTTAGAATCCTAGCAAGTAAAATTCTTTACCATGCCTCATTTTATTTTTGGTTGTATATCTTGCTCCCAAACCTAAACTGGCAAGAGCAGAGGCTTGGTTCTTCACTAAACCTTATTTCTGATGTACAGTCTACATGATATCATGGTACCTCATGGAGGGATGCAAGCAGAAGCATAAGAAAATCTATCAAACTACACCAAAGTGAAAATTGGGGATAAGAACAGAGCCTCCAAACTGGCTTGTTTGATTATGTTCTTAATGAATTTCACATAGTTTCCACCAGGCCCCATTAACTGTGTGTAGACAGCAGCTAAGTGGAAGCAAAGGTGAAACCACTCTGTGTCCTTTACTTGCCAGTGCCACAGTCTCAGCTGGAGAAATACCACATAAGTTACAGAAATCCCAAAAACTAGGCCCCCTCTGTGCTTAATCGTTGTGGATGGAGAATATTCTGAAGGAAATGGTGTAACATTTTGATTAAATCCTTTTCTGAGTAAGCCCTGAACCATTTCCTATGCAGGGCAGATGAGGTTCGCCCGGACTTTGTGAGGAGGGTGGTGAAATTCAGGCTTGACCAACTACAGTCATCAAATATTCTTTGCTTTATTTTGCTGATGTTGTGGTCTTATCCTCAGTCTCCTGGGTGAACTTCAGCAATTAATTAGACACATAAAACAAGCTTTCCCTTGGGAATACTCTCTGGCACAAGAACTTAAACGATCGGTTATTTTGTCAGGCTTCTTGTAATCCTCAGTTTGAAAAAGTTCTCTCTGATACTTCTGATATATTTTTGGCAGCTTTACCTTATTTAGTTGTTTTCCTACTTTTAGTTAATATTTTGGATACAGTACCTGAAGGATGTTTCTTCCGCTGCTGCAGACCATTTTTACCAGAAAGATCAGTAACTTTCAATCTTCTTGTCTAACAGCACCATGGGCAAGGGCATCTCTCAGCTCTGTGCTAAGCTCCCATTTGAGTTGCCTGCACAGGAGTTTGGGAACACCTGCCCTGTGACATGGCTGTAGCCCTTCTTTGACAGCTAAGCATCAAATATCGTAAAATATCGTGAACTCATACTTAAGAGAAAGCGAGGAGACTTGGGTAGGTATCATTTTAGGTAGGGGAAGAAAATAATGGGATTTGTCCCATCTTTTTGGCCTCTTATGGCAACTGCTTTTTTTAATGAGAGATAATTTTGTGAACTGCCACCATGGTTTTATCAGAAACATCAGTCTGGCCATAATGTGCTGGAGCATTCAACAGAGTTTTATGTATGCAGATATTGATTGGCTGCAGCATCCAAGCAACTGAGATGTTAGCAAAGACCTTCTTCCTCAGGTCATTGCAATGTTTGACTAAAAGTAAACACACATAACATTCAAACACCTCTGTCCTGTTTGAATAAACAATGGGGTTTTTCACTTGCAAATAATATGGTCTCATTTGTGGGGCTGCTTTGATACCTTGACAATTTTCTCAATAATCCAGCTTCTTTCAAGAAAACATTACACAAAATCTAAAACTGTAAGCAAGTTTAAGCAATTCATTAAGTAAAGGTGATAGCTAATAATGGAAATGATTCCTTAATTTGTTGTGTTATCAAGGATGCTCTGTGTCAATTAAGGAGATTCTGCTGGTGCCTCAGTTACTAATAATAGTAATTTTGAAAAGAAAACTTGCGAATTACAGATGGAAAGCTAACAGCAAATTACAGAATTTATTTGTAATTATTAACTATTTCTTTCATAAATGTTTAAGTCTTTGTTCTGTGCTTTTTTTTTTCCCAAGCAATACCTGAATAAATACTATGGGTGCCCGAAAGACAATTGCAATTTATTTGTCCTGAAAGATACTCTGAAGAAAATGCAGAAATTTTTTGGGCTGCCTGAAACAGGAGATTTGGACCAGAATACTATTGAGACAATGAAGAAACCCCGCTGTGGTAACCCTGATGTAGCCAATTACAACTTCTTTCCAAGGAAGCCAAAATGGGAAAAGAATCATATAACATACAGGTACTGAGTGGTGATGGTGGGTTCTGCTCACAAACAACCACAGTGCTTTCAAGAACCAATCAGACAGGACATTTAGCACTGGAGTAGGTGCTTAGAGGACTAAACAGGATTCCTTGAATGAGAATCCCCTTGTGTTTGGACATCTATGAGTTGCTTTAACAAATACCTTCACCCTTGTAATTTTTCAGAAATACCTCAAGATCAACTCTATGATTCTGGTTGCAACTAAAGAGAATTGGGGTTTACTCCTTGCTCTGCAGCAAGTATCCTAAGGGAGCTGGGGCAGGAGTATCTCATCTGCCCATATGCCCCAAGAGGACCACAGTACTTACTGATTGCAGAGACCAAATTCACTTGCATTCAGCAGTCCTAAAAGTGGAGATTTTCAAATAAGTTTTAAAATCAAACAATCATATTTTTTGATATATAGAGACATGAGTTAAAGCAAGCCTGCTGCAATAAGTTTGGCACATTTCAATTTCTTCATCTTCAGCTGGAGAGTGAGGGACCACTACACCTTTAGTTGCAGTCAGTAGTAAAACAGTCATTACCTTAAAGTGGCCCAAGATTAGCACCAATGAGAACAAACAGTGGATTTGTCTTAGTCTGCTGCTCCCTCACAAGTTTTGACCCAAAGCATCCCTCAGGCTGAGACTAACCTAATAAACACTGAAAAAACCCCTGCTGGTAGCCCTCGCAGCTCCCACTTGCTCATGTGCTTCCTCTGATTCTTCCTCATTCCCCTTAGGCACGAAGTAGTTTCCCTCACTATGCACAGCCCCAGCAGAAATGAATTGGAAACTGGTCTTTATATAGAGGAAAGTAGGCTATGAAATAAGGTACAAGGAAGTCCTATTAAAACAGAAAAAAGCAACACACTTAAGAGTTTGTCCCTGTCTCAGGTCAGGCCTGTGTCTCTCTCTTTTGTGCTTTTCCCTCCTACTTCTCCATTGCCAACGGAACCTACACATTGGTAATGGATCAGCATTCAACAGGGATGAAACAACACACAGCACAAAGAAGAAGGGAGAAGGGCTGAGCAAACCCATCCACACTTGAAACTTTCAGAATGTTATTAAACTCCTTTCCTGGTCTCAGTACTGATGAAAAACCCAGAATATTTTGTGCAAGGCTTGCTGCCAAGCAGGCTTTACAGCCTCTGGATATATAATTTTCTTCTTGCTGCTGTATCAATTCCAAAATAAAATAAATAATAAGACCCACATCTAAACACCTCTCTAATCCAAAGAAAGGTGTTTAGATTTCATGTGCAGCAGAGTTACCTCTTAACTGGTTCACCTCTGAATCTGCTCAGCACGTAAACAACTAACACAGGGAGTAGGATTGTGTGTTAATTAACTCTTACTTTTACCTCCAAGGATTATAGGCTATACCCCAGATTTGGATCCTGAGACAGTAGATGATGCCTTTGCTAGAGCCTTTCAAGTCTGGAGTGATGTCACACCACTGAGATTTAACCGAATACATGATGGAGAAGCAGACATTATGATTAATTTCGGCCGATGGGGTATATTTTTCTATTTTTACATATGTTTTTGGTTTTGTTCCTTTCAGTAATCCTCAGTATTGGAATGATCTACCCTCAGTGAGTAGCACCCATGAGCCCTTCTGGCAAACCTTGTCCTTGTTTGCACTTGACTTATTCAAACTAAGACCTAATTTCACTAAGATTTTCTTTTTCTTTCTTATACATGAGAGAGAGAGAGAAGCATTTATAACCACAACAATACAATATCCTTATACTATGTTTACCTTTCCAAAAGAGAATTGCTAAGGGCAACACTTTATTTTTAAATTTACAAATCAGAAATGGAACTGAGAAATATTGGTACAGATCTTCAGATGACGTGAGCTGGCTTCCTGCCAAGGAAGAGAATGGAATGCCATCATACCATTTATTTATAGCTCTGTATGCTGTTTTCCATTGATAGTGCTGAAGGCTATTGAGGCTTAAAAATGGATTTGTTGGTTTCAATTTTGACTCCGTAGCTGGTTTCCATTCTTTAGGATAGCAGAATGAAGTCTTTCAATGCATTCTTTGGTCTTCAGGAATTTAAAAACATGGATCATAAGCTGAATTATGGTTTGAGTCCAGCTGATTATAGGTGACTTGATTCATTTTCGTTGCACATGCCTTCTCAATTAATTTTGGTTTCCTCTGAAAGAACGTTTATAGCTTTTCCACATAAACACAGAATTTTAACTTCTTCTGGACAGTCACAGAATTTTTAATACTAATGAAGATACTTGTACAGCCAATCACTTGGGAGGTAGACTTTGGAAGTGAAGTGAACAGTTCAAAGAATAACTGAGTCCTTTGTACAAGCCTCCATTTCAAGCTGGTTTTCTTTGCTTTAGCTACTGATGAGTTGACCTCAAAAGCTTCAGAGATTCTGTACACTCAGAACTTCAGATCCTCATCCAGGCCAGCTCAGTTAAAAAAAAAAAAAAAAAAAAAAAAAAAAAAAAAAAAAAAAAAAAAAAAAAAAAAGTCTTATAAAGGCATAAGTGTTTCTACTGTTTTTAGAACTGGTTACAGTCAGCTCAGATACTGTGGGCAAAGAGCTCCTTCCACATTCAGTCATTCTTATCACTTTACTGCATGTCACATCCACAGGAGCTGAGACATCCACAAGTTTGATTTTTAACCTTTCTCTTAAGCAAAGAATCTACTTTGAAATAAATGGGAGTAAAGCATCTCACGTGTGTTAAAATCTTCTCCTTGACAACTGACACTAGACTCCTGAAATGAATGAACTGAACTAGTATTAAGAGAGTGACACCAGCCTGAAATCAGTGTAACAGAGAAGAGAATCAGGCCTGTGTATTTAGGGCTTCTGTTAAATGGCAAGACATCAGACCAAAAGGCCAGAAATGATGCAACTAGAGCTGCTGGCAGCCAGCTTTGATGCACAGGTCAGTGTGGTGGGAAGGCTATGAATACCAGGGCTATGCCCGTGCCAGCCTGCCTTACCCACATGTGGTGTACTTCCAAGAAAAGCCTACAGTGTAATAACAGCAGAGCTGCTTAACCTGCTGCTGCCCTGTGAGCTGCCTGAGCCTCAGGCTGGCTGATATGGAGGAGGAATAGGCTCCTTCAGCACTCAGAGCAGCAAGTAAGATCAAGTTTTTGCAGCTGACACAGTCAGCTTTGCTTTCCTGCTTGAAGGAGTGAGTATACTGCACAAAAAAAAGAGTAGCCTGCAAAATGAAATCTGCCTTTACTTTCCAATCTCTGTGTTGGAGACTGATACAATTACCTGAAAATGTCCCTGATCTACAATATTTATTTTAGAGCTCCCTATCAGTCTACAATGACAAGTCATATATATAACATACAACACTTCACCGCTCTTCACAGTGTTTGATTCCTTTCCACAATACTTACGAGATATAAAATAACATGCTGTGTTACTGTGACAACTGCAGTACTGACACTTAATGTTCTTTGTAAGAACTGGCTGCTTCTCTTCTGGTTCAGTCTTGCCAGCACAACCCAAACCAATAAACTCCCTCACTAGAGAATTCTGCTGCTGTCCAGAATGGGGAAGTGCACATGATAATCATCATTCACATAGAGAGTCTGACAGAGCTGAGGTCATTAGCAACTGCTTTATTTTGTCTGCTTCCTCTTGCAGAACATGGTGATGGCTATCCCTTTGATGGCAAAGATGGTCTCCTGGCTCATGCCTTTGCACCAGGGCCAGGAATTGGAGGAGACTCCCATTTTGATGATGATGAACTGTGGACTCTTGGAGAGGGACAAGGTACCAGATTTTTTAATGTTTCAGAACATATGGCCTGCTGGCTGCTCTATTTTAAGGCTGTTTCAGGGCACTGCACTAAATATTTTCATTGACTGTCAGTAAATATTAGGAGATGAAAATTCATTTATATGATTTAAATAGTTCTCTACAACAACTCTATGTAATTCCTAAATAAGGTCACATAGGATTTCCCTTTCTGTTCCTCTACTGCTGCCTCATGAAAAACTGAATTAACAATTGCCTGATGCTGCATAACCTTCACAAACTGTGGTAAAAGTACAAAGCCATGACCATATTTTTGAATGTTTCAGTTCTCAGGCATTCAAACTACACCACCTTTTACTTCACTTGTAAAAGGCAGACTGGTCAATGTTTTTATGCTGATGTATCCTTTTTAATAGTATTTAAGCAGTGGCTACAGTTGTTAAAAGTAGAACCATCCACCTGAGCAAGTTTTCATATACTCATGGTATCTTAGAAACAATTGGAATATAAATCACTCATGCTGAAGACTGAAACAAAATTGACATCAAACAGTGGATTAAGAACACCTCCAAGAAACTTAACCAAGCAGTTCACACACCTTTTAGAAGAAACCACTGAAGTCCAGATTATATCACCTGATCTAGACAAACAAGACCAAGTAGCAGTAGTTTGGAACCTGTTTTTTCTGCTTGAACTTTTCCCCAACCATATAGTACTAATTATAATTCTTGTACTGTAAAATAATTTGGAACATTTAGAATAAGAATGAAAACTCATGTTTGTCTTTCATTTCAAATTCTACTTTTCTCATCTGTCCTCCCATGAAAAAAATAATTGAACTTTAATAACAAAATGGTCATCTTCCTTCTCTTGGGCTTTCTTTTACCTTTAGCAGAACCACTGACAAGTAATTGTACTACCTGGACTGGATCCCTGCCTCAGAGACAGGAGGAAACTGTTTTCCATATAAGTGAAAATACGACACAAGCAACCAGTTAGTTACTGTCATTAAAAGAAATGCTATGGATAAGTGAATTATCTATGCATTAATGTATATACTACAGCACCAACACTGTAGCCATAAGACCACATGTGATAAACTGTAATAAACCCCAGGATCTGGGGGCCTTTCCACCCTGTCCCCCTGTGCCACAGCAGATCTCATTCAAGTCACTGGAAATACCCAAGTGGTTTATGAGGCACAAGGCAAGTTCAGTTCATGTTCAGCTGCTGCTTGGAACCTTTGAAACTATACTGAACATTTCAGACCACATTACCAATAAAACTAAATTACTAAATGTATTAACAGCATGTTTATAACTTTCCCTTGCCATGGTAACAACATATATATTTTTCTGGGCTGATTCTAGCACTTCACCATGAGTAATACCCCTGTAATTCTTTTAAAATTGCCAGTTATTATTTCAGCTATGATCATCATGCCAATAGAGAGACCAGCAGCATATTGAATTTCAAAGTGGAAATTCAGATTGCATTTCTATATCAGTATCTTCCAGGAAAAGAAGATGTCCAGAAACTGTATTTTTTGTCTCAGTTGGTGGCTAATTTCACCACTGCATTTGTTCTCTTTATAGTGGTTAGAGTGAAGTATGGAAATGCAGATGGTGAATACTGCAAATTTCCCTTCTGGTTCAATGGCAAGGAATACAACAGCTGCACTGATGCAGGACGCAGTGATGGATTCCTCTGGTGTTCCACAACCAAAGACTTTGATGCAGATGGCAAATATGGCTTTTGTCCCCATGAGTGTAAGTAAATCAATGTTTCTACTGTTCTTTTCCTGGTAGACTTTCTCCTTCTTATTTGTTCATCCACTTCTCCTTGTACTTTCCCCCCTTCCTTTCTGGCAGATTTAGATTTACAGCTTGTGGTTATCTCTAAGCAGACAAAACTCATCACACTTTCCCTTGGTGTAGAAGAGTTTGATGAAGAACCAAGCCAAGGTCTTTCTCTACACTCACAAACATATTGAAGGTGTGCCTGAAGCAATGCCAGCCCCATATATACACCAAAGACACTCCAGGTTGAGTTTTACAGTCAAGGAAAGACCTTTTTGGATTGAGCCAAATTTGGAGATGGAGCACACTAAATGACAGAAATGTCTCCCTAAATTGCAGGCCATTCCACAAACAATTGAAATTGCATCTACTGCAAGAGCAGTAGCTGAAAAAAATGAGTCATTAAGGATGAAACCCATTAAGTCAAACCTCCATGGCTCTGCTTACCAATTTTACCAACTGGTGGCCTAGGATATATAAGAGCCCTTGTAGAGCAACATGACTATTATTGTCACAAATCACCCTTTAAATGATCTCACATTTCTTTTCAAAATGAAAATTACTGACTTTCAGGCTAACATCTACACCAGTACAAATTTGTTTATATGTTGGTACCTTGCAAATTGCTAGCCAGAAGAACACTCACATTTTTAGGCTTTAGAATTACATTTTTAATGCAGTTCTTAGGACTCCTCCTCATGAAGCAGGGCCAACAGCCCACTTTAGATATGGGAATTCATGTCTTTCAGAAACCATAGCACTGTATCAGTATCCATACAAAACTGTTAGAGTGTCTAGGAAAGCTACGATTGTACTTAATTTCTAACTTTTTGGAATGTGAACAGAATGCTCAGTTTTACAAGCAAATGATTTCATATTTGGAAACATTCATTTAAAGACTGGACAAAGTGTATAATGCCTTCAAGTAGCCAACACTTTTTAAAATCATACACAAGTTTATTATTATCTTTCAAATGAAGTTATGACAATATGTTTCCTGTTTAACAACAGGAGCAAATTTTTCTGTGCTTGAAAATCTTGATGAGTCTTTACATCTTGAGAATATATTTAGAATATTTTAGAGACATTATTAGTATGAATTTCATCTACTGTACATCACACAGCAGAAAACCTTTAGAGAAGCAATTAAGTATAACTGGCTGTAGCCTACTGAGCAAGTTTATCAGCAGTGAGAAGAGTAGAGAAGGTAAGATGTTTTTAGCCACCTGTTCCATCTCCTCTTTGCCAGTTCCTGACACCTATATTAACAGTCATTCCCACTACTGCAGTTTCCCACATTAATTTATTTCCCTTTGTACTGCTATTATCTTTGGGCAGCAGGGAATGTTCCATCCTTTGCCTTACATATCAAGCAATGAATCCACAGGGTCACTAAAACTCCTGCCTACTACTGCTGGATCATAACAAATAAGAAGAAGGTTATGAAAGAGAACAAAGCAGAAAGCAGTGGTGCTTTTTTTTCAGACTTGTGCTGATCCTATTTGAAACAATAGTTCCAAACTTACCTATAACGTTATGGCTACAAGCAATTTGTACAAGGAAAGAGAAGGGAGATTGCTGGAAGAAAATTAATGATGCAAAACCAGTAAAACATCTTCAGAGGTTTGTGAGCCGAAGAATGCACAAGCACAGCCCAACATGTCCCAGCAAGCCTCACAAGTACTATAACACCTGTACATGTGTTATTGTGTTTGGGAGATGGAGCACCTGAACTTTTTCTACCTACACATACCTCGCACTTTTGGGCATTCTTAGCAGACCCAAACTCCTCCTGTATCCTACTGCAGCCCAACACTAAATGGATTCCTGCCTGACAGATTTGGGGGCTTTTTCAAGCTCGTTTGCAAGACCTCAGAGTTTCCAAGATTGCAAATTTTCTGCATCAAGATGCTAGTGGTTTCCTAAGATAATCTGTTGTGGAGCATGCCAGTCTTCTAGCCCTAATGTGGTAAAAAAATTGTTCTTCAATTTCCCAACTCCTAATTGTCTGTTATAGATCACATCTAGAGCTGGGATCTATCATGATGACAGCTATTTATACAGCTACAGAGGATGAACAAGCAGGAGCATGAACTTTTAACAGACTTCAGTTAATTAAAATAGAAAGTTATCATTTAGTTGCATGACTTTCAGAAGTAGCTTCTTTAGCCTAAGATTTACTTCATGGCACTATATGTATGCACGTGCACATACCTGCACAATCTTTTAGTCCTGAAGTTTTGGAGAAAGTGGGAAATGGAGATAGCAAATCTTATCTCCCTCAGATTAATCCTTACAGCCAGAAAAGAGAAAAATTTGGCTTATTTCTTTAAAATACTCCAAATACTCAGATACAATCAGAGCAAAGCCCAGATTACAGGTAACTGGACAAATGGAGATCCACGCACCCTAAATGATACCTTTGTAAAATCCCAAAGTCATACAAGGTTGAACACATAAGTAGTGAAGCACTGCCAGGGAGAGTTGGTTCTGAAAGTGAAGCTCCTGGATATGCTTGTGTCAAGGTTTCTGAAACAGAACAGAAGGAACAGCCTTTTGTTTCTGATGTAATTGTTTTGCAAGATCCATGAACAGTTATTCACAGATGGTTCTTATCAGCTCCAGAGTGGCATTGTTCACTCATTATTCCAAGTTACCATTTGCTAAACCACAGCTAATAAATTCAGATAGAGGAGGATTTACATCAGAGTCTGTGTTGGGGGCAGCATTCCTAATTGTTGATCTTTGTTCCTGCCTTGTTTAACTCACTGAAGTTAGTTTCAATTCTTCTCATTACAGAGCCATGGTGCATGGAAACATTTTTAAAGCTATGGCACTGCACTAGCCTTTTCTAAAGTTAATCCCAGATCAGTACCCTAATTTTGTAAACTGATTCCAATATCGTTTGTCAAAGCAGAAGAAAGTAGAGCAGGAAGTTACTACACAAATCCTATGCAGAGGTGCCAAACCTCCCCTTTGCCACATGGGATAAAGGGATCTTGAATCTCTCTCTCAACTCTACTGACACTAAAACTAGTTTAGGCTCCCATCTTCGGTTCTCCAATATACAACATTGCTGAAATCTGTTCTGTGCCTGTACCCCCCTCCCATCAGTCACAGTTCTCACAGGCTGCTGCCCGCCTGCTCTCCCAGGCAGAACCCTCATGAAGCTGCACTGCCTCCACCTTGGACCTGTGCCACTGGGGTTTGAGCAGCCTTCCAGACTGAGGTTTCCTGACATCACAACTGGTGGATTTTTCTAGGAAGAACTAACAGTGAAGCTCACAGATTCGTAATGCCCAGTCTGAATCTGCTCTCACACCACTGTATCTTCAAGTTTTAAATTGCTGAGCTTGCTATGAGGCAAAACAAGAGTCAGGACCTTTAAGATCCCCTTACACATAAGTTGGGCTTTTGTTTTGGGGAAACTGACCCAGCCTCTATCTTTAACTTCCATTTACATTATAGCAATTTTATAGTTAAGGCAGGAGGGCAGGGGGATTGAAAACTTAATAAACCATTGTTGTTACTGTCACATGATGTTGCCTCAAGCAAAATGAAAAGCTGCATTTTGACTGTGAGTCAGAAAGGCTGCATGCAAAGCAGTAAGAGACTGACTTTCCATATGGTTTTTGCAACTTAGCCACATGTAAACCGACATAAAAAAAGGCTATTAAAATGCAGAGTTTGCCAGACCTAGAGCTGGAAGCAGCTCATGTGGTAAATGAGTCATCTAAACAACTCAGTTTAATTTTTTCCCTCCAATTCTATAATTTCTTTATTTAAAAAAAATAAAGTCTTTCTCCAATCACAATAACCACAGTCCTAGTTAATGCACCTTTCTGAACTTAGTACAGCATCTGAGACAAACACAAACATTTGCTGCTTGCTCTTTCGGGGAGGCACAGAGTGTGTTGCAGTTCCCTTTGCCTGGAGACAGGACCTCTGTGTGGTTGTTTCTATGCCCAGGACAGAAGCACTCTCTCAGGCAGATCAGAAATTCAGTGAGCTCATATATGTGAGCCAGGACTGCAAAACTCCAAGCCCTCTCATTAGTGGGACTGGAACTTACTTCAGTAACTTACTGGTTCATGTCCCTGATGCTGGGGCCAATTACAAGTTTAAGTGGAAAAGGCAAAATGAGCCATCTGTGTCACAATACCCCATTGTTCGAAGCCTTCCCAGTCACCCTTAGGGCAGAAAAAGTCTGGATATTTTAGTTACTGCTACTCTAAGAAGTGAAGCACACCCATAAGTAATGTCACTTCCCACTGATGTATCTGACTAAGCAGAGGTAAACCCTACACAAAATCCTACACAAAGACACTGAGGCTGTAACGGCTGGTTAGTCATCAAAAATGACAAAGTTAGAACTAACCTGTAAGCCTTCCCACATACATATTTGTAGCTTTAAACTGGGTGAGAAAGAGGGATAAAAGTGCCCTTGGGCACCTCAAAAAAGGCCAAATCATGCATGTTTTACACTGGGAATTCAAACATTCTTAAATCTCAAGGGGAATTAGCACATGGCTGCATGAAGGATTTTTTGTCTCTGTTCAGTGCAAGGCGTAGAGCAGTTTGCTGCCTTCACAGTTTCTCCACACCAGCACATGGCACTCACTGTCCTGCTGTTGAGGATTCCCACAGATAGAGCAGTCAGGAGAAGACACAGGCAGATTCACAAGATCTCAGATGCTCCAAGCCACCTGCATTTTCATGGAATTCAATTTGGCATACATTTTTTAATATCAGCATGTGAGATTATATCTGTCTTCCTCTAGATATTCCAGAAATCTAAAATCTACTAAAATCCTAAAAGAGATTCCAGAACCCTTGAGTCAATTTAATCTGTATCCTTCATCCATAAGAGATTTCTGCTTCTCAGAGTTGAGCCATGGGCCCTGGTTTGTGCATATGGACAGACAATATAAGACTAATACTAATACAACCTTCAGGAACACTGACCAAGCAAAAGACAGCAGGAGCCTCCAGTGTTCAGCTTTGATGCAGCAGCTTATTTGTCCTCTCTTGCTTCCCTATTGAGTGCCTAAGCCCAGCTGGGGGGGATTCTCAGAAATGAGATGCAAACCTAGAGGAAAAGCCTACAGGTTACCATCCAACCTCACTGTATGCCAGCATTTCAGAGAAACTCTGTCCAAAGTCTCCCATTCTAGGTAACATCTTTGACACAAGCTAAATGAGTCGGCAGGGGATTAAGGAACATGAGTGATTTTCTCAGAATCCTCTTTCTAAGTGTTAAGTATCAATTTTGTGTTATGGGGCAGACTACAAAGGATATACACAAAACCACATTCAAACAGCTTGGTCGAATTTTCTTCATTCCCAATTCATTTATAGAGATCACTCAATCATTCTTTTCTGTACACCTGTGAGACTGTAACATCCCTGATCTATCTTGCACTTCAGTATTGCTGTGAAACAGAGGTTCTAAGCATGAACTGCACCACAGATGATGGCTATCTAATCTCTGTTTGGATCTTCACACATTGCCATTGGCACACTGTGATTCCTTGTTGATGCTGAGCCTTGTGTGTTGACATTTTCCTCTCTCATTCTCCTTCCAGCACTGTTTACGATGGGCGGCAATGGTGACGGGCAGCCATGCAAATTTCCCTTTAAGTTTCAAGGCCAATCCTATGACCAGTGCACAACAGAAGGCAGGACAGATGGATATCGATGGTGTGGAACCACTGAAGACTATGATAGGGATAAGAAATATGGATTCTGTCCAGAGACTGGTACGAGGAATGTTGCCCGCATAACACTGTCTAATTTGTCATTGTTTTAAGTAAAAAGTCTTGTTTTGTACAACTTCACCAGAGCAAACAAAAGTTGATAAGTTAGACCCAATTTCAACAGAGGTGGCCAAGGAAGTCACTGGAACAGGAGCAATCTGTATGTCAGAGCACACCAGGTTTATCAGGGACACACAAATGTCATAGAACTGGCTACATGGCTACCACTGCAGGATAATTACAAGCAGATTACAATTTGTTAATGGCCCCGGAAGAGAAGTCTCATGTGACAGAAGAAAGCATGAATAATATTTTAGCTTAATACATTTACACTTGAAAAAAAGAAATCCTGTTTAGTATGTTAATCTTGTGTTAATAGATCTTTTCAGCAATTCAAAAGAACTAAGTGAAATGGTTTAGCCACGAAAATAGATTTCAGCTTTCTTCACAATTTTTTGTACTTTTTAACTTGCGTTTTACCACATAAAGGAACAAAAATTAATTTATAGCCTTGTAATGTTTGGCAGGTGTTCAATTTTAGGATACAGATTAGAGCCATAAGCATTGAGACTGTCTAAGTTAGCTATGGCAGTTCTAAAATCTCCAGTTTTTAACAGAGCCAAGAGAAAGTTGCAGTCACCCTGTAGCCCCCTGAAGCTACATTCCAGAAAAAAATGCCAATGCATCCTGCTTTTTGATTTTTTGGAGTCTTTTGGAAACGGCCTGACCATTTGCAGTAGAGATTTGATGCACTGGTATTTGGCTTCCTGTTACCTTTGATAACCAGGTCTAGTACTTCCATTTTACATTGCAGATGTTTAATATAATAGTAAAAGAAAGGATCAAATTAATTATAACTTGCTGAACAATTAGAAAGAAAAAATAGTAAAGGATTGTTCAACAGACAAAAGAACCAATATATCTGGAATCAATGTATTTGAAGTCCTAGGTAACACAGTCTCTATCACTGGAACCAAGAAATATACTTAGATAAAGTTGTTTTTTTTTTTTTTTTTTTTCCGTTTTTTTTCCCAGTACAAAAGGCTATTGTTTCAGGTAGCTGTGATTTTTCTTTTTTTACTTTACAGCTTAACGATAAGTCATAAAGAATGATAAATAAATATTATAAAATAATTAGGGTCACAACCAGCTTTATATTGCTCTCATGAACCTTCCCAGAAGATAGACCATAATTTGAAAGGAACTGTAATTGCCAAGTAGGGGTGTAAATGAATTGAAAGGAGTTTTATATTCCTTTCATATCCTCTTTATGATACCTACTTTAAACTGTTATTTTACATATAGTTACACCCTCTTCCCTCTACAAAAACTTGCACATCCATAGAAAAATGTTATTTCTTATCTCTTACTGCCATATGCTACATAGATGAGAACTTAGTTATGGGAAATATTTTCAAGTTGTTTTTGCAAAAATACTAGTTTAAAAAAAACTATCCTCATTTAATATATCCTTTCCTTTAGAAAACGTTTTAAATCATATGGTTTTAAAATGTACTCTGCTGTCAGGGTATAGAAAGCTTATTCATCAGTGGGAGGCCCACTAGCCAGGTGGCCACTCCATTGCTCTTTTTGACACTAATCCTACCTTCTACCTAAGACACCTTTTAAAATATCACTAGGAAAGACCATCAAAAGATACTTGCCAGTCAATCACCTTCCACAAAACATTGTTAACTGCTACTCTCTCAGGGCTATAAACATGAGTCTGGGGCTTGCTTTTACTCCCATCAAAACTATTGACAAGTTCATTGCAATCACAGTGCTTAAACACTTTTATTCTCTGTCAGACAATTTTCAAATATTACTTTTAATCTCACTCTTCATATTCTTCAAAGGACTGCAGTTTTCCTGCTTGCTTTCTGGTTTTAGTGTGTAATGTAGAAGAAGACACACAAGGAATCCCCTTCTCACTGCGTTTTCCTGTCGTTTTCCACAGCCATGTCAACTGTTGGTGGCAATTCAGAGGGAGCTCCTTGTGTATTCCCCTTCATCTTCCTTGGGAACAAATACGATTCCTGTACGAGTGCAGGGCGCAACGATGGCAAGCTCTGGTGTGCTTCCACCAGCAGCTACGACGACGACCGCAAGTGGGGCTTTTGTCCGGATCAAGGTAATGCAGTTTGTCAGAGCAGCAAACAGCAACTGAGCAGTGACCACAGTGGTGGCATCACTCCTCCTCCCCAGCCCAAAATCCCAGACAAATCCCTGCATTTAAACATGAGACTGCAGCTAAAGAGCCAGTCCCAGAGCTCACCTGAGTGAAATAAACAGATTTTCCAGAGTCATAATGATGAAGTGTCCTTCCAAAATATAAACAAACCAAACAAATAAATAAATAAATAGATGGATATTTTTCTCCCCATCAATTTTTCCTTCCAAGGCTAAAAGCCACAAGGACTATACTATTTCACTAGTATGCAGTAATTACACACTGATATTGGCCAAAATAGGAACAAATGCTAAATCCAAAAAGTCACATTTGTGACTGATATAGCCAAGGACAAAAACTTGTTTAAAAAGTGAGACAGTATAAAGTTTATATGGTGACATTATTTTGGTTAATATTTGTCCTCATTTCTAACACACGCAAAATTAGGTTTGGCAAAAGGCTTTTTCCATATTTACAAATAAATATTGGGTTCAAGTTTTTATTTTAGGAAGAAAAAAATGCCAAATTTCAGGCACTGTTTGGGAATAATTAATAAAAGATAACTATGATTTTTAACCTAATGATACTTGGTACATCAGTACTGATTCAGACTTGTACATCTGTTTATCACTTACAAGCCATTTCATGGTTAAAAGGAAGATTTCATATTTAGATTGCAAGTTTAATTCTTTGATGCTTAAAAAACCAGTTTGATGTTATTTGCTACACTCCCTTTTTTTTACAGAAGTGTTAAGACAATGGTCAGTGTCACTTGCATGGGAAATAGCAGCAAATATCACCTACAAAAGACGTTATAAAATCTCTTCAAGGAAATGTAATTACTGGAAATGTATGTGGCATTCACCATTGCAGGCTGTAAATACTAATTATTATACTTACTACTGAGAGATTTTTTTTGATGGGCAGCCAGGAAAATAAAATTTTAAGACTGTGAATAACCTGTGTGGTACAATTCTATCTACCTGAATACAGCTAACACTATCTTACTGTGTTATTCAGGATACAGTCTCTTCTTGGTTGCTGCCCATGAATTTGGCCATGCCATGGGATTAGAGCACTCTGAGGATCCTGGAGCTCTTATGGCCCCCATCTACACCTACACCAAGAACTTCCGACTTTCCCAGGATGACATTAAAGGGATCCAGGAACTATATGGTAAAGCCCTCCCTCATTAGCAGAACTCATTAGAAAAGCATGAAGCACAGGTTCAAATTTGGGACTTAAAATTTGCAGTAAATTACAAACTGCACAAACCCATCAATGTCAAAAGCGCCCTCTTTCCTTTCTCCCTGCTTTTTTCATGTTAATACCAGGGCTTCTACTCCAATCAAATATCACAGTTGGAGGATGGGAGCTCACTAAATTTACTGAGTGAGAAGGAGCTCCAAAATTCCCCATAACCAAACCCTTATATGAAAATTTCTAGTGCTTTTACTGGGTCAATGAAATGCCATGTTTGTCTCTAGCTTGAAACACCTGATGTGGGTGGGGTTGGATGTTATTTTCTATAACACTCTGAGCTTCCCAGATAGAAACTCCCTGTAATAGGGCAAGGACATTTTTTCCTGTGTCCCAGCTTGGAGACATTCACATTGTCTTCCCACAACAATTCAATCTGTACCATCACAATAATGTGGAAAAAGTGTGTGGGAGTTCAAACTTCAGCATAAATGTATTTGTCAAGCTCCTGGAGAAAAAGTGGATTTAAGTATTTTTACATTGCTACATCTTTAAAATTTATTTTCTCCAGAGACAGTGTTAGTAAAATGCATAACAATTATTATGATTAAAATTCCTTGCATGTATATATTTTCCACCTTGGAGAGACACAAGTATACTACAGTCAATTAAGCAGTCATTTCTATATACTATTTCTCTTTCTGTGCTTTTAATTTTTCTACTAAGAGATCTTCCTAACTGGGACTAGATTCTAGAGTATTCAACACTTTGGAAATTTTAGTAAGAGTATACCAAAGTTATTATCATAGAAACAAAAATCTGATGTGAATCTTCATTTTTCCCTGTTCTCAGCTGCTTTAATTAAGAATGGCAATTGAGACATGGCCAAGGTTAAGTGAGCCTTCTAAGCTCACACCATGTATCTTTGATAAGAGTTCAGTATTTAACCCACTTGTCTCAAAGCATTCTTCAAGACCTGAAACAAAACTGTCTTTCTTTCTTCTTTATAACTGATATAACCCATTACAAACTGCTTTCTATATAAACCAAGTATTTAAAAAAACATTTGTTTTCTCCCCTTATTGGTATTATCACAAATCAGCTACAGCGCATTTTTTTTCCTACAATAAACCAACACAATGTCTAAGAGAAAAGGCAAATGCATCATATGGCAATACAGCAGAAGCCAAATAATAAAAAAAATAAACCAGATGGAAAAGTTCATGTTCTGAAAAACCCATTCTGATTATTGGTGAGAGCAGGAAGATTACACTAACGGCTCAAAATGCATCTTTGCAACAAGGAAAATATTGGCACTTCTTTAAAAAAAGAAAAATCCTCTTTGACAACTCTTAGCAGAGTTGCAGATAATTCTGACTACAAGGACTTGACAATTTTTATTTTGTTGGCTTCTAAAAGGAAGAGAAATGTATTTCAGTGTTAAATTCTGAACCCAGTGTAGTCACTTCTGAATATCTCCTAGGTTAAGTAGGCAGCTCAGCACAGATAGACACACACAGGCACAAAGCCAAGGCTTCCTCAGCTCTACTCAACCACTCTCCTCCTGAAAAGATTTTACAGTAAGTTTTTCCTCCTTCAAGCACTGCCTGCAAATGATTCCCCTGCTAGAAGTCACAGCAGTTGTGTTCTCGATGTAACCCAAGCAGCACTATCTCATTGTAACAGAGTATCTGTGTTCTCCACCACAGAAGTGTCACCTGATGTTGAACCCGGACCAGGACCAGGCCCAGGCCCACGTCCAACCCTTGGACCTGTCACTCCAGAGCTCTGCAAGCATGACATTGTATTTGATGGAGTCGCACAAATTAGAGGAGAAACGTTTTTCTTCAAAGACAGGTAAGTGAGATAAATTGCTTACCAGTAGGGTCTCAAGTGGAGGAAACTGTGAGACATATTCATCAAAATCTATTTATTATCAGATACAGTATCTGCCCTTGGTTTTGGGTGTTCGGAGATGGCAAAGTGTCCTATCCAACTCCTAAGGGAAGCAGATGGCAAATTCTGGGTTTATGGGTCAATTATTTCACCTTCTTTGCCACAAGGATACACTGCTGGCTCAGGGCCAACTTGGTTTTGACCAGGATCTCTAGGTCCATTTTCACAAAGCTGCTCTCCAGCCTCTTGGCCCCCAGTGTGTGCTGGTGTTTGGAGTTGCTCCTTCCCAGGTGCAGGACCTCGAACTGTCTGTGGCTGATCTGTATGAGGTTCCTGTCATGTCATAGGTGAGATAATTATGTCACAAATTCACCTTTTCTTAGAGATACTCTAAAGCTTACTTAAGAGTCTGGAATTTTCAACTTCAGTAATTATTTTCAGCAGTTTTGCAACGCTTTTAATTTCTGGTTTCTGTCCTGCACTGGGACTGTGAACATCAAAATGCTGTGACAACTGGGCTGGTGATAGTTCTAGCTAAAATCAAGACAAGGAAACTCCACAAACATTAAAAAATCAAGACAAGGAAACTCCACAAACATTAAAAAAAAAAAAGGGCTCTGCTGCCCTGTGAAGTCATGTGAGGGTTGCTCAAAACAGTGAAGTAGTTGTGAGAAACATCCAAACTTCAAAATGAATTATAATTTAGCAATGGAAATCCCATCTTTTTCGGGGGAGTAGAGCTCTGGAGGCATTATTACTCCTGATTGCATTTAATATAGTCTGGACAGAGGTTTCAAATCTGATTACAAAAAAATTTCCAATCTCAACTTCTAAAAATACTCCTCAAAAAAAAAAAAAGAATTCGCCCAAAGCTCGTGACAATATTCTCAAATGCCTCTTTCACAATGGAGACACTGTTTTAGCAAATCTTAGGTTTTAGCATAACTTTCATTATGATAGACTGGTCCAAAAAGGATCTGTTCCTTTCCCATGTTCTTAAAGAAAAAATCATGGAAATCCATGAGCAAAGTCTTGTTTCTGAGTTGTTTTTAATTCAGGTTGAGTCCAAAATCATTAAATAACAGTGTTACATGACTCATGGCTGCTGTAATAACACATCAAGGACGCTGGTGATTGAGACAGGCTCCGTGTGTGCAAAGCCTTCAAGACTGAAGACACCAAAGACATTTTTGATGCAAAAGCAGAGACGTTCCTGATAAAATGTGGTGGCTGCACAGCTGCAGCTCCACTGCCTTTGCCAGGGCCTGTATTATCCAGCTGCTCAGCAATGAAGAGCATCTCCTAAGGAGTATGGGACTTGGCAGCACCATGGTGAGAGACACTAAAGCTCCTTTTTCCCTGATGTAAATCAGTGCCCAATTTGAAATCATTTATCCTCAGTTACCCTGAACACTCTCGCAAGACCTCTGAAGATTTGGGCCCACACACATTCACTGAGCTTACCTAAATCAAATAGTCTCCTATCATATAAAAACATAGAGAGCATCTGAAGGTGAGGGAAGTATTGCAACTCACCTCTTCATTGTTCCTTGCCAGATGTCAATGGAAATTTAAAAGGAAGCAAGAACCAACAAACAAGTCTTACTCACACAACAGCAAATTAATAGTTATTTGTATCTCCTGGTGATATACCTAAGTACATTCACATACTTCAGATTGAAATTTTCAGCTAGAAGATATGAAAAATGTATTACTATGCTGAATGGTTTAGCTCTATTCATCAGAATTTTGTAAAAAAAACTCATGGTCAATTGGGTAAAATTACAGGCTATGGTATAGAGTAATTCCTTCAGTGCCTTTCCCTCTAGACCCAATCTATGTGATATCCAGAATAATGGAGCTATGGGTTTGAACTTTGACTTAATCTTTTTCACAGTCTTTGTATTTTAGCAACTCAGAAATGGGATTTAAAGCTTCTGACTTAATGAACATAACATTTCCATTTGTACTACAACTGCTCAGGGCAAAAAGGGTTCATTCAATCTGGCTGTGGGAACATCTCTGATGCCTTTTAAACTCTTCCTCTTGACCCTGCTAGCAGAAGGCTAAGATTCCAGTGACCCCTATGGACAAAAACCAGTCCTTTCTTGGCCATGAAATGGCCCCAGAGTGCAAGAGATCAACCCCACTGAAAGCTGCACTGGGTCCCTCCACCAAGAGTTCCACGACCTCAGCCCAAGTTTGTCAGAACTGGTGCCCATGTTTGCTAACACAGCCATCCAAGAGCATCAGAGTATCACCTCAGCTCAGTGCCTTTCAAAGAACAGACATTCTCACAGCAGTAAAACCCCTTTCAAGTTCCACAGTATTCCCAGCAAACTGTTCCTCTTGTCCTCACTCGTGGCCCTTGGTTTTCTGCCAGACCTCCACCTTGCTTCTGCTTTTGTAGACCAGTAGTCACGCAGAGGAACAATGTAAAACCTACTCCTAAATCAGCAAAGTGATCCAGCATTCTAAATAATCCCAACAAAATAGAAGTATTTTGCATTTAGATACAGTTGATCTAAGAACTATGCAAATACCAAAACAATCTGTTCAGGCTTTATCTAACATGCAGCAAAAGCAGACAATTATTGAATTGTTTTGCTCTGGCCTGTCAGTCTTGCAGCTTTCCAAGTATCAGGCAAACAGCATTATGACTCACTTTTGGAATTCAAGAAACAAATGTCTATCATGTGTCGTGTGACTTTTATGATTCACGAAAATAACCATAGAATCCAGCTGTCACATGGTACAGGCAAAGAGAGCAAACAGCAAAAAGGAGGTCAGGTATGATTAATTTTTAAAAAAAAAAATATTTCCTCTCCCTCCTCAAACAAAGGAAATAAAACTACTGAATTACTGAAGGTGCTGTTGGCCATGGAGAGGAGTTGAGCTTTTCCACTGGGCACAAAGTGCTGGAGAAGAGCATTTACACAGATGGTTTTGTTCTGAGAGTGAACAAAAATTCAAAACTTCTCAAGTTTACCAAGATATTGAAAAAGATGTAGTGATTTGGTCCCTTTTAATAACTGTATGCAACAATAATAATAATAATGGCAGAAGTTGGTCATGTAAAAATATGATGTAAAACACCTAATGTGACAAAATTATTAAATCTGTCTATAAATGTAGTATTAAAATTTAATAAAGAGGAGTTAAAACTTTTTATCATGCTCAAATTAAAATGAGAAAGCCAAAGAATTCATTTTACCATTTCCTCAATAAGATGAGTAGAAATAAAAATACCTTCTACTTCATTCAAAAACAAAATAAAATTCAGCTTTGACGAAGTTTCCCTTTCCACAAGAAAACCTCACTATTTTAACAAGTCCCTTGAAATGTGTGGTTTATTAAAAACCTGGTGTTCAAGTCTCCATTGGCTCTGGAAAGTTTGGAATTCATGCAGATTGCGATTATTAGAGCTGATTCAGCCATAAATCAGGGCCAAATTTGACTGAGAATTCTATAACTTGGATTTTTAAAGGAGCTACTTTCACAAATGCAATGTTAGAAACATTTCTGTATGAATTTCCATTCCATATCGTATTGGATCTGCTTTTCTGTCTAAAAAGAGATTCATAACACAAATGGTATTACCTTTTACAATATTTCATGTCTTTAAACACTATCAAGAGAAAGAGTAATTAGCAAATGCCTTATTCTTTGCCTCTTTTTTGTAAATGAAAACTACAATGAGTCATGCTCAGAGATATTTTTGCACATGTTAAAAATAAATCTCTGTATGCAAAAATGGGAGTACATTAACATATTAGTATCTTAATTATTAGTACCATACCTCAGGTTAAATTAATACGTATTAGGAGAATTAGGAGAAAAAAAATATGCACTTGCCAGTTGTACTCTTCCTCATATCAAATGCTATAATTCAGTGTGCAGCAACTGATCACACTTGCAAATGCATTTTAAAATTTTTTTTTGTCCTAGCTAGCTATGTTTGCAATCAAACTTTTGTTGATAAAAATACAGCAATTTATTAAATGAATTTAGGACTGCTCCTCCAAATTCTAGGCAAAACTAAAATCCAGTTTCAGATCTTGGGTTTCTCAAAGATATCATTATTCTAGGCAGGAAGGGGTAATGACAATTTAAACTGCAAAAAATAAGATGCCAGTAGCACCTGGAGCTTAGAAATGTATTGCTGGTAAAAGCTGTTTGACCTCAGAATTTAACAGCTTGGTGCAAGAGCCATTCCACCAGCCTGCTGAGTTTTCATTTTATGACCATGTCAAAACTTTTGTTCTCTTGGGGGAAAATGTTGTTCATGCTATGGAGGAGGAAATAGCAGTGCCATTTTAATGCCAGAAGTCCTCAGCACAAAAGCTCTGCCATTTAGAGATAATTAGAGCTTTTTAATGCTAAATCAAATGATGATCCTACTTATACATAAAATAGCCAATAAATTACCCTTTGCATTTCTCTAATGAACATTTTTAGTGCCAGCAGTTTCTTTTACAGCCAAACTCACTTCCCAGCAGTATGATATACTGCTATTAGATTTGAACTTTCAGTCACTACAATAGTAATTGCAAAAGCAATTCATGGAATACAAAACTCTGCTTTTGTCAGACATTCATCCCTCTGCTCCAAACACAGCAGCAGGAGAGCTCCAGCAGTTTAAATGCCGTGTTAAATGAGTTTATTTGTATACTCAAAGTGCAGTATAAATTTTGCCCTGATGCAAAAAAGCAACAAGAAGCCCAAGGCAAATCAGGGCAATCAGTGCAGCAATTTACCCTGCAGTCCAGCATACAGCTTATGGTGCAGCTCTTCAAGCAGCATCCTCCTAAATAAATGTGTTGACTTTTCAGTCACTGTAGGAAAAGAGTCACAAGTGTGTGTTGTTGTTAATGTGTGTGTGCACATATGTGTCTAAACAGGCTTATTGGCCTTTGCCAGAAGTGATGAGAAACAGATGTGCTGGTGAATTAGTTCATTGTAAATCTCATACAGTTTTCTGTTCTGCTCAGATTCATGTGGAGGACCGTAAACCCCCGAGGAAAACCCACAGGTCCTCTTCTTGTTGCTACATTCTGGCCTGATTTGCCAGAGAAAATTGATGCTGTCTACGAGGCCCCTCAGGATGAGAAGGCTGTATTTTTTTCAGGTATTGGCTTTAAGTTTCAAAATGTAAGTAGCCATTTGCATACTGTTGCATTTGAGCTCAGTTCTCTCCAAGTTGTAACTTGGCCAGGGAACAGCCTAAGAGCCATTAAAGCCATCAGGTATGGGTGACAGATCTCCATATTCTCACGCTGAGGATTTAAGACAAAAGGTTGAATCTCAAAGACTGAACATTCAGCCTTCAGTACAACAGAAGGGGAGCACCTAAAAAGAGACACTCAACAGTAAGCAAGACTCAACAAGAGTCATTATTTAAAAGGAAAAACAACAATATCAGGAGTTCTGTTTCATCAGTCACTGCTCTGTTTTTCTGCCCTTTCCTTCCATTTTAAGCTATTATCTCTGCATACATTGCTTGAGAAGACCACACTTTTTTTTTCCTCCTCATGCCTTTCGTTATCTCAACCTCTTTTGCCAAAGACTGACTTCCACTCTGGCTTCCAAGCATCTTCCTTGGTGGCTCATCAGGCAGAGGATACAGGTGGCCCTGAGAGCTGCCTCCATGGGAGAGAAGGAGAGCAGGAAGCACAGCTCTGTTCCATGTCACACATATGGTTCAGCTGGAGTGGCCAAATGAGCAGAGCTGTGAGCCTGTTTTCAACATGAAAAACTGAGCCAGCAAAAAAATGGGCTCCAGTATCTACTAAAAACATGACTAAACATCTCCAATCATGTAAAAACCATATGGCCAAAGCTGCTGTACATTTTCTGTACAGGAGGGGAAAAACTAATGATAATCTATTCCACATGTCTCAGAAGCCATTTGCTTTAGTTTACATGGAGGAGAAAAAAAAAACAAACAAAAAAAAACCCAACAAAACACTTAAAGTTTTATTTCAGGCAAGCCAAAACACTTTAAATAGTGCATATACTACGTATAACCTTATTCCATCTAAACCTCTCCCTTTCTTTATGAATTCCAGGCAAACATAACTAAACTGTTTTTTTAAAAAATAAATAAGAACTATCAAAAAACAAAGATTGGTTTGAAAATAATGCAAGTATCCTAAAATACGTACTAGGGAAACCTACCCTTTTCTGCTGAATGGTGAAATAATAACTTCTAAGGATCTCAAATGCTACTCTTTACACTTCTCACACTAATACTTCACTTACTTTATTTCCCACTAGCACAAAATCAAAGAAATGTCTTTTCATGAATGAATCTTTCTGTGGCTTTCAGTGAATCTAGTGAGGGTATTTACTAAGTAAATTGTAATTCAAGGTAAAGAACACAGAACACTACCACATCTTCCACTAGTACATATTTGGAGAGACATTAGAAAATGTTGTGTAACAAAGCACAGCAGGAACTCTGAGCAAAAACTTCCCAGTAATCACTCAATAGAACTGCTCAACAAAACAAATAGAGGGTGAACAGGAGCTGCTGCACCTGAAACTCAGGTGCCCCTATCTGATTTCAGTCCATCTTCATCATACAAAAGGTTACCAGTATAAACTATTTGTTTTAGCATAACCCCAATGTACCAAGACAGACTCTGCCTCGAAGTTGAGTCAGCTAAGAAGGGAGGAAGCAAGAGCAAGAGGTGATGTCTTTCCTGATGGGCAAGCAACACTTTAGTAGCAGAACCCGTTGTAATCACAGTGCACCTGCACTGTGATTGAGTGCTTCACAGATGGCAAAGTACTAGAAAGACGAGTAATACAGTGAGTGCAATAAAAAGTCACAGAGCAAAGTAAAAAAGAACTGCACCTCTGTTACTGACTAATAAACAGTGTTTGTTTGCTTTGTTTTCTCCCTTACTTAGGAAATGAGTACTGGGTTTATTCAGCCAGCAACCTGGACAGGGGCTATCCAAAGAAACTCACCAGCCTGGGACTGCCCCCTGACGTGACACGTGTCGATGCAGCTTTTAACTGGGGCAGAAACAAGAGGACATACATCTTTGCTGGAGACAGATACTGGAAGTAAGAGTGAGGGGTGGTGGGATGCTGGTGGCAGAGTTGTGTCTCCAGGGCTGAATGCATGCTGAGGGTCAGGAGGCAGGGATCAAACACAGGGGTTCATCCTCTGAGAATACAAAATGAAGGCTGCCAGAACAGTGCTGACAGCAGGAAAGAGTTTCAGTACCACAGCAGGAAACTGAGAAGACAGCTTGCAATGGAAGAGGGTATCTGAGAGTGTTTGTCAGGCTGTTCACCCCTACCAAGCCATCCCTCTGCCCCCACATATCAGGAACTGCCCCATGCTGGTCTCAGGCTCTCAAGAGGGGCAAACTGTCCTTCCTGTCAGCTCACAAATGCTGGGAGAAGACTAAAAGGAATTTCTTAAAAATGCACTGATCTCCAATCACTTGAATCCAAAGACTGACCAGATTGCCTCTGAAATTCTTTCAGTAAGCCAGCAGGCTTGGAGGCACTGTATTGAAAAGAAACAGCAGTGTGACTAGCAAAGCATGCTGGGGCTGACTGTAAATCCTTTCAGCAGCTGATCTACCAGTCACTCACACCTTTGCTCTACTAATATATGTGGCACAGGGGGAATCTGAACAAACCACAAGTGTATCTGTTAGTACTTTGAGAAAAATCTTAGCTTAAATTCATTTTGACAGTCTCTAAATCCTTTCCATGTTTCCTGTGAAACTCAGGTGACCTGCTACCACACTCTTATCTTATCTTCTTAGATTAAGAAAGAATGTCCTTAAAATGTCTCGGGGCTATTACTGTGGTAGAAAAATATCCCACATTACACTTGGAGAGTGTACTAATTGTATAATTGTATTTAATAGAATCTCATTATCACAACTGGCAGAGAGATCTGGCACAAAACATCATCTTAAAAAGCAGAGGTACTTTGGTGCTCTGAGGAACTCTGTGAGTTACCTCTATGCTGACTATCAAAATGGCATGAGAACAAAACAGAGACACTAACCCTGCGGTCACTGTCAGGGCCCTGTTCCAGGAACAGGACTTTACTTCAGGAATGCAGACATTACACAACAATCTGAAAGTGGACCCATTCATTAACTGACAATTGAGAAGCAAGTTAAACATCAGAAACAACCACCAGAAACCTAAAACATTCTCCAAGCAATAAGAGTTCCTTCTGAGAGATGCTCTATCTAAAATACCAGAGGAGGTTTCAGTATAATTGAGTCCACTTTATGTGAACAATAATTTCATGTTATGATCAAACTGAATGACTGTCTTTATTATATCCTAATGGCTGTGGATTCCTGTAAGTAAATAAAATACCCTTTCACAATTGCCACTTGCTCATAACTTTCAATTACTTTGAGGACAGTAATCTTCTCCTTTATCTAAAGAGAAAAAAAAATAACTTAAAAGCTAAAGAATATTACTTATTTTTTATTGTCGTATCGTAGAGATCATTTAAACACTTCCAAGTAGTTCTAATACAGCCATTTGCAACACTTCAGGCTCCTGCTAAAACCTATGGACTAATGAGTTAGCAAAGCTGCTGGTCTCCTCTGTACCAGCTATTGTTTTGATTAACCGTACTGCAAGACCTCCAAGTAATTCATCACTCTAATCACAGACAGTATTTCTGTCTCAGTACCTTATCCATTGCAGTCATTGCAGAATGCATAATTTATGGTAAAGGAATGAAAATAAGCTTAAGTGATTTCTATCTGTGTAAAGAAGAAAGCAAGCAGTTTACAAATATTTCAGGAAAAAACACATCTCTGTTCAACAGATGCTATAACCCTTAAGTATGTGGCTGTTACATTTTATACAAAGACTCTGTCACATGGAATCAAAATAGTTACATACCATAGTCCTTCCTGTGCCATTATCACACTTACTTTAAATGGATTTTTTGGAAGCCTTCTCTCTCCCTCATTCCAGCCACAAGCTATTTTAGTGTTATTATAACAAGACTGTTAAGCATAGCAAAGTTTTGTGAAGGGGGGGAAGAGGAGCTGGCTCAGATTCCACAGCTGAAGTTTTAAAGCTACCCAGTAAGGTACTAGATTTTCTTTAAATATCTGAGGCATAAAATAGTGAGGAATGTAAATTAATAATTTAAATTGATTTTGGCCATCTACTGCTCAGTTGTACTGGTGTAACTTTGGGTATAATCCAAGTAGTTCCATATAGCAATGAGGGAAAGGTAACCTGAGATACCCACAGGCATGGATAAATAGAAATTGGGAACATAAGTGCTTCCCTCCCTCCAGTGCTAGTCAAAGACCTCTCTAAAGTCCACTGCTCCTCAAGAGGTGTTGCTGGAGTGACTGAGGCCTCACATGCACTGGAAGCCTGGTCCAAACTATATCCCATGCCACTGCTCCTCAGGACAACTCCACTCCTGCTTAGCACTGACTCCCACCTAAGAACCAGAACCATGGGGAAACCAGGCAACAGCCTTGCTCCTTCCACCTTCCCTGTCAAGCACCTTGCATACCTGGGACATTTACTCCTTATGTATGAAAGTGAAAAACCTGGATTACTTTTTACTTTTAAAAATGCAAGAACTGCATTTTCAAAGCAAAGATGTAAAATTTCACAGGGTTTTAAAGGAGCCAGGAATAATTACAAATAAATAGAAGCAATGTTACAACCTCAGTTGTTATATTTCTGTTTGATTGTTTTATAGGGCCATATTTGCTGAGGACTCCCTGAAAAACTTTATTACATTTTAACATTAAACACAGATTCGTAATGTAGAGATATTCTTTCCCTCAGGTACAATGAAGAAAAGAAGAAAATGGAGCTTGCATCCCCTAAGTTCATTGCTGACTCATGGAATGGTGTTCCAGATAACCTCGATGCTGTCCTGGGTCTTGGTGACAGTGGTAAGCTGTAATTTGGATTTTAGTCACTAAAGATCTCTTATTTGTCTGCTGTGAAACTAACTGAAGACATTAATTTCTTGTGGTCCATGAGTAGAAGCCAAATTGAGCCTGATGCACAGGATGTCCTCACACCAGAAAGCACAACCAAGCCATTCCCTATGGCTTGGAAATTTCCCAATTCCTTGATAGCTCCATACCGGTACACAGTCACAGCAGCATCCTGTTCTAGCACAGCCAGAACTCAGGATGATAACCTCCCTGGTCACAGGCATGACTGGGTTTTATTTTGTCATGTTTTTAGCTTCCTATCAACTGCAGCTGAGAGCCTGGCCCATGGTTTTAAGGGGCCTTATTTTGCACAGATATGCATAAATCTGAAAACACCACCGGTATCACATGAGTCTTGACTCAATCACATTTTCAACATTTATTTTGCCAGCAAACATTTCCTCCAAGAAAATTCTGGCTCTCAAAATAGTAACTTGACTGAGGCTCCATTTAACAAGACCTCTCTCTTCTACAGAATGGGAACTTTATTGTAGATTAAAAATATTTCTTTTTTCAATCATACAATTACATGCAAATATTTTGAGAAATAAGTCTTCCAGTTCACTGAGATTCATGAAATCACATAGACAAAAAAGCTTTGATCAAGAATTATGTGCTCCATAATCTGATCGTGCTTTTTTATTTATCTTCACAGGATACACCTACTTTTTCAAAGATCAGTACTATCTACAAATGGAAGACAAGAGTTTGAAGATTGTTAAAATTGGCAAGATAAGTTCTGACTGGTTGGGTTGCTGAGCCTTATGAGATACTAATAACCAAATATTTAGTTTTTTGTTATATGCCTTATCTGTAATTAGAAATAGATCTGAATGCTAATTACTGGACCAGTCTGGTACTGGCACCAACACATTAAGTACCAGTACTGTACACATCAGATAATTTAAGAGTGTTTGCCTCCTCAGTATACAAAAGATGTTTACGTATATATTCTGGTACAATTTTTTTCATGCTAGTCATAGCAGTGCTAGTAACAGAACAGGCATCGTTCTGTGCTCCCTTGGTGCTTAAACAAAGCGTTGAAACCTCTGGAGACTGGATCACACCCCTCTGTTATACACATACCAGATAGGCCCCAATGAGATGTACCAGCAGTGCACTTTGATTTTTATTTTTTTTAAATACAGCTCTGTTATAAATAGATGGTTTGTCTTGATGTTTTTCACCCTCTTGCGAGTTTGATCATTGCTTCCATTTATTTACATAATAATACAGAAAGACTGTCAAAGGCACAGGTTGCCTCAGGATCTGCTTTGTGTTGATGCATGATGGAATCATGGCAAGAAACTGTGTTAAAGTATTGTTTTAAAGTACTTTTTATTTTAATACCTTAGTTAAATTTAGCAATTTGCTTCATGCACTTTGTTACTACTATATAACTTGTTTATATGGATGGAAACGACTCAGATTTTTGAAGACAATGAGTTATACATAAAAGTCAAGTATTATTGTTTAACTTGTTTTATTTTTCTGTTCTTCATAATATTGGGGGTTTGGTCAATTACCTTTTTTTCTTATGCATTGGGCAACAGAAAAATGTTCTTTTCACAATCTGATGGAATGTTTCTCATTTAAAAAATAAACCAGGAAAGAATGTCCCACACACAAAGTGCCAATGATACAAATAAAATCAAATTACACTGTCAACACTTCTCATGGCCAGGCTTCCTTGTATCATTTGAAGTTAGAAATTTAGTAGCATATTACAGTGAAATACTGTTAAAGGAAAGAACGTGTACCCTGGTATAAAACTGCTTCCTGGGTTTATTGGAAACCTAGGCTGTTTTCTAAGATGCAACTGCAGCAATTTACATCAAGGAGATGAAATGGCCCTATGTCTCCACAAAGCCTTCTCTGAACAGTTCAGATGCCTGTCTGTTATCCATGCTCTTTCTCCTTATCAGCAGGTTACCTCAGCACAGCCCAGGCAGGAGGAGACAGCACAGACACAGTGTTATACATATCCTAGAGGGATGTGAGCTTGGGAAATAGAGATATAAACCCTTAATCCTGCCCATGAGATCAGACACCATCTGGCCAAGAATCTTATCCAGCTCCATGTAGATGAAACACTTCATGAGCCTCCATGGGCCACACCATGCAAGTGGTCAACCCAGGCCCCTCTCAGCACATCTCCCATGGAGTCCATGATTCACAGAAGTGCCTGGTAACCAACAACACCTGAGCTAGTGATCCATTTGTTTCTTCTCATGTCCTCTACAACTTCATGTTTACACTCAGTGCTTTCCTGTTCTAAGCGGACTTTTTTTACTATGATACTCTGAAAAGGTAACATTTCTAAAGTGGCTGCATTTGCCAAATAATCTTTCCATTGCACTCTATTGAGATATAACTCCCCCCTTGGGAAGCTGTTGGTTACTACAGACAATCCTCACATGGATGAACCACGACTATTTTTACTTACACCAAAAGATAAGATGACTGATCTCCTTCTCAGAATCCTCATTCTCTTCAGAAATCATTAATCACCTTCCCAATTAGTCCTGCACCAGAGCCAACAAAATAAGGCACAAAACAAAGTAGCTGTAATTGTAAAATGTTAGTATTACAGTTTTTACAAACACCTGGCAGCCTTCTCAGGATTGCAGGATCTATTGAGACATTTCAGGGACGTATGGTCTGTTCTGACCATAAACATCTTCCTGCACTAGTGTTGAAAGTATTCTCTAGCTTTAATGACTGCCAGACGTTCCTTTTGAGTGTTGCAATAATTTAAGTTCTGTCTTAAGAATCCTCAATAGCCATCCCTTAAAGATTTTGATGTTCCTGTGTCAATGCTGCCCCAAAGTGCATGCTCTAGCATCTGTACTTAATATGCAAGGGTTTTGAAACATAGACATAGTGGAGGAACATTTGCAATGGGACTTTCAGTTCTGAACTTGCTAAATCACATTTCTACTGATGACTGAAATAGTTTCCTTTTCCTCTACAGCTTACACGTTTTGCAACATTGGCAAATCTACCATCTTGCGTTCTGTAACAATAACACCATAATCCTACGAAACTCTGCACATCTGGTGGGTTTAAGGAATTCTGTTCAGCTTCTCCTTTTGTTCTTGCTTATGTAAACCCATTCTCCAGTGACTAAATCACTGGCACAGAACCAGAAATAAATTTTCTGTCCTTAAACTGACGCACATTTCTTTGGGTTCAGTTTCAGACTGGCAACTTTAAGATTAACACGAGTCATTTGTAAATACATCTGTTTCTGTTCATCAGCTGTAACATTTGCCAGGTTATCACCTACATACGTCAGACAAGCCAGAGGAGTATTCTGACCCAGCTCATTAACCTTTCACATCTGACCTGTAAAACACTAAGTCACAAAATGTGTCCTGAAAAACACTTTGGGTCTAATTTCACTTACTGATAGCCACTTCTGAAACCTCCCTCCCTTTTCTGTTTGTAATAAGTTAACAGTGAGATGGAAAGTCCTTGCCTGAGCAGCTCTGCCTGTACCTGTCCATGTCCCATGGCTTGCTTCCCTGGTTAACTTTGGATCTGTCCCAATACTGTGACTTTTTTGATCCCTAGACTCTTGGCTAAACCAGATTACCCTCTCCAGCCCTCTCTTTTCACCTCTCTTGGGCACTTTGAGACTGTGCCCCTATCACTGAGGCCACTGCCCTTGCCTTCCCTGCCCTCCTGCTTGTCCCAAGACATTTTTAAAAGTGAGGCAAGGTTTTTACCTTCCTCCTCTGTACAGGAAGAGACAAAGACCAAAACCATAAATGTTTATCTCAAAGCCATATAAAACCCAGCATGAAACTCTATCAAACCTTTACATGACTTGCTCTGCTTCTAGAGTTTTGTTAAATTGAAGTCAGGTTCACTTAGGACTTTTTGGTGTCAGAGGAGATTTGCTCAGATGCTGCACAGGGGCTTTTTGCAACAAGCAGAGGGCTCAGATACACTTGCTCCTTGAGCTAAAGGAAATTTCCTACCACTTAGAGCAGGACAAGCTGTAGGCACCCAGCAGGGCAGCTCCAGTCAATAGAGCAAATGGCAGTGGTTTGGTAACCCCTCTGTCACAATACATAAAAAGCAGCCAAGGCTATAATGAAATGCCACAGCTTAAACACTTCATAGACAGAGCAGTCTGAACTGGGGATCATACTCAATAGTTTGTGTCTCACTAACACTCTTTATTTGTTAAAAATACATTTGCTTCCTGCTACTCTGTCATGATTTTACTAAGCAGCAGTTACCCATAAATTTAAGCAATTGACTGTAACTGTGCTGTTCTTTAAATCAGGAGGAAGCAGGTCCTTTGGGCCCATTTTGGAGAAATTATTTCTATTTATGGAGTCAGACATGCATGCTTTTAGCAGCAAAGGCTAGGTGAATGAACATTCTTCTGCTTTTGAAAGAGCTAAAGCCAGCAAATGAGCAGGCATTGGGTCTGTGGGATCACTGCATACACGAACATTTGTATGTGCAAGGGGAAACTGACTTTTTACAGACTGATTATGTTAAACACTCAACAGTATTAAGGTATTTCCAGGTTGGGAACTCTAGTAAGAGCAAAACCAAAATCAGAACAATCCCCCAAAACAACAAAACTGACAACTCTGAGACTCTGTCAGAAAAATAGCACAGTCAGGCATAAGTAAAGGCATCCCAAAATCTGCCAGCAAGGTTTCTGCAGACTCAGCCTGTCAGAGGCACATCCTGCTGCTTGAAATACAGCTCCTTCTGGCATTGCCTTTTAACAAAGAATCACATCTTAGGGTAACCTGTCTGGTTCTGAGACTTACACTTGCCCACAAACAGCCATGATTCCACACACAACTAGCCAGGAAGGTGGGAACATAACTCCCCCCATCCTAACTGCAACAGCAAGTGTTTACCTGCAGAAAATATGAGGCCAGCTCTTCCAGGGATTTAATATTCAGTGTGAAAAAGACAATTTAACAACACTCATTCATTCTCATAGTTCAAAAAGTGTTTTTTAATAAGATCTCCGATTAGTTTTTTCTTAATCAAGACAAATATTAAGAAACCTTGTTATCTCTTAATCTAAGGGAGAAAGACTTGGCAAGAGCCATAGCCTAGAAGATAACAGAATCTGAAAAAAGTCACACTTCATTAGTGGTAAAAACAATAAACCTGTGCATCAGACTACCAAAAGAAGTGAAAGGCATTTGTTTTGCTTGTTTGTTTGGGGGTTTTTCTATGTCTTCACACCCAAGACTCCCTGACTTTTTGTAGAATATACTTCATCAGACATTTTATTTCTGGTGTTAATACAATATATTCAGAAAAAAAAACTTCCTGGCCTGGACCAAGTAGGGAAAGGATTAAGTGGACCAATTGTCTCTTCTAGTCTTGCCTGCATTCAGCTATGAAATTAGTTTATAGCACTTGAAGTACACATAATAGCTTTTTTAAATTATGTATTAAACATGTGCCTGCAAGTGTACATGCAAATATGCACACAAAGCAACAGCTCGTGGCTATATTACAATATCTTTTCTGATATTAAGAACTTAATATAGACATTACAATAGAATATTTGGGTTTGAAGGGACCTACAACAATCATCTAGTCCAGCTGTCTGAATGCTAATTGACCTCAACACACCACACCAGTTTTTCCCCTTCTCCATAAAATATGCCACAGTCTGAGCAAAGGACAACACAGTGAGATGAAAGTACAAGTTTTCAATCTGTAAGGGTGTTCTTCCTTGGCAGCACTACTGGAGATAACAGTCAGGAAATTCAAAATAATCACTAGGTAATTTGGTTTATTGCTTAAACAATTTCTCCACAGCTGCAATAGCTGAATAAGAGGCCATTCAATCGGTCACAGCAGCTGCTGCCACCACTAGCACGTTGTCAGGTCAGCCTAACCAAGGCTGGGAGAGCTGTATCCACACTGCCTGCCTCTACCATCACTGGATAATTCTTTCACCTCGTTTTGCAAACCCCCAAACTCCTGGTGCACTTCTCAAGTTCAACTTCAGCCCAATTCACCATGCAGATGTTCAGACTCTACCAGACAACCAACAAGCTGGTCTGAAAAAGGGACACAAGAATAAAAGGTCTCGTGTCACTGCAGGTCTGCATTCCCCTTGCTAACCCTGGTGCAACTACTCCGTGAAATGAGCCAGAGGGTGACAAAACAGAATCTGCTGAGCTTTGAGCTGTCTGTTACTGCCCAGTCCTTTCCTCTGGGGTTTCTCAGAATAACTTGCTTTGCTGTTAAAAATTTGCTAGCATTGCCAAAATAAACTAAAATTCTAAGAGGATAATTGTTTTAATTTAGATAACCCTGGAGCTTGGCAGTCTGTCCCTGGAATTATTTTGAGGTGGTCTCCCCTTTCTAAAAGACAGGAATTCACAATATTAAGCTATAAGCCCTCCAAGAGGGCCCTTACCACTGCTTCAACCTCGGGATGTTTCATAGCTTTACTCTGCCTTCTCTATGCCTATTACAGCATAACACATCTGCCAGAAGGGCTCAGACTAGAAAGCAGCTTCACACTCTGCAGTTGGGTGCCAAGCAATGATGCAGACCCAGCAACTCCACTGCACAAAGTTACTAATCACCACTAGCCAAGGAATTAGGAAACCCAACCATAGGTCTTCCCATCCAGTGCAACATCATTCAGCTAGTTAAGCCCTTGAGACATTATTCCTTCTCTGCTTGCACTTAAAACAGGCAATTCTGGCCCTGGCCTCTCCCCCATTGCTCTCCCTTTCAACTCCCCTGCTCTGACTCAGGGGATCCCCACGGCAGCAGAGTTCACTGCCCCAGGACAGCAGCAGTCTGGTGAGTAAGGCAAACCAAGTCAAAGCAATTTACCAAGAGGCAAGGAGGCAAGTCTTGCATGCAAAAGGAAGACAAGTGCTCTGCTTTTTCTCTGGTCAATGTATTAACTGTTGAACCCAGCCCTCTAAGGAGAGGGAGAGATTTCTCACTAGTTGAAGACTTGGCAAGGTTCATTAAATTCTTGCATTTTCATGGTTTTCCATTAAGAAAGTGTACTTTTCAAGGCCACTGAAAATTCTGTCATTCAACAGCTCAAAAGTATGAAGTAGGAGGGCCTACAATGGAAATCCTTTTCCTGTTGTTTCTGATCTTATCAAAGGGGCTTCAAAAACCCTCATCTGTAGGACTTTGTGAATAATGCCTTTCATCCATTCTTACATTTAGATGCCTTCCTATGTAGCACTGCACAGCACTGTCTCAGTCCTCAATTTCTTGTCTGTTATGACTGGTTATATGCACAATCACAGCTTGATTCTATGCTCAAATAGGTACATTCCAGTTCCTCTCACTTTTCAGCAGTAATTTTGAATCTATGAACATCCTGAAGCTAAAAGGGAGTAAGCATCCAACCCAAAAGATAGGGCACCTGCCTAACAGATCTTCCTTCCGTTTTCAGATTTTGCTTTGGCTTTTTCTTCAGGCAAGTGCCTTGAGGAAATGAAGAGCTTATCAAAGCACTCCTAGACTTTACAGATTTTGTCTTGGTTTCACTCCACTTTTATCACCTCTTTACTCTCATTCTTTCAGCTTTGTTTCTTATATAAAGAACTAGTCACTTCAATCAAAACAAAAGAAATCAGCAGAGCAGAGTTACTCATCTTGTAAAGGATCAGGTCAAAACTACACCAGGAAACAAGAACACTTTAAGTATTTTTGCAATATACATTAATCATTTTTGCATTACTATGGACAGAGCTACAGTGATGAGAAGGAACCACACAATGGGCAACTGAAGGAAAAAAAAAAAAAGTGTAATCAATTCTGTGCTTGACTATCCTCAGGAAAGCACCTGGAACACCAAGTGAGACCACTGACTGATACTGCCCAATCGTCTTTTCCAATGGAGAGCTTTTTTCCTGTGATCTTCTTGGAAAGCTTAAAAATACAAGTGTCCCAACATGCTTTACCCAAGTGTGACAAAATATACTGGAGATACAGTGCTACAGACAGTACACAAAATTATTTGCACCCATTGAGTTCAGAGAACTTATTTACACTAATGGACAGAACACTTGACTCCAGAATTTAAGCCTGGATTCAATCAGGGAAAAATCCCCTAACTTGGTTCACAAATATGAAAAGTACCTGAAAACACAGGAAAGAGTACTACTAAAATTGAAAGCTGTGTGGATTCTGAAACCTCACAGGGCCTCTGGGTATGAAAATTGAAAGTGTTTTTTTAATAATCCTAGTCCTTACCAAGCCCTCCTCCAGAAATTCTGGCTGTGAAAACCGAATGTGGTCTCTAAAAATACAACTATCATCATAATACGTATTGCTAACATATATTCTGCTTCTACAGCACACTGGCAGCTTTAAGTATTCATGAGAAAACTATCTATTCAGAGGTTATTATACACAGATAGTCCTGAATTTATGGGTAATTTTTCTTTAATGAAGTTGAAGTGGCCTAGAGTCAAGGGAACACATCCTTTCTCACATTTTTAAACTTCATAGGTAAACATACAAGCCTAATTCACCTTCCTCATCTCTCTTTCATTCATATTTCATTCCTCCTCATTAGTGTTTTAATCACTGCTGGCAAAGGCTCTGCTCTATGGAACCTGAAGAGCTTAAAGACACACTTTACAACATCCATTTAGTTGCTCATTTTTGAAATTAACTTCTGCCTTTTTTCATATGTTGAACTGGCCCTGGTTTCTCTATTTAAAAAAATTAAAGATAATGACTTTGTCTGCAAGTCTACCATGAATCCTAACTATATTTTGCTACGTAAGTGCAAAGATCTCTCAAAACCATGAAAGAATCCAGACTCACAGCTCCATATGCCTTCACTGGCATAATACAGCCCCATAGGAGAACCCACCTTCCCACATTTCCTAATGAAAATTTTATGAGAAAATAGGCCCTCTTGGATTCCACACTCTTTGTGGAAATTCGTTCAAGTTTTTCAAAAGTGAAAAATCACCCAAAGTGGACCAAGGGGAAAGGTACTGTTGTTTTCAAGTGTATCTGGAATGTCATGATTAGCAAACTATTCAGAATTTCTATTCCATTTCCTTGTTGAGGAGACACATAAGTAAAACTGAGTGCTGCAGAGAAAGCTCCTAGAAACTGTTTTCTTATTTTAATACCTCTGCCTCCATATAAGATGTGGTTCCTTGCCTGACAATGCTGAAATTCTTAAGAATTATACTTAAATAATGGAGTATGACCTGAATAACTATGTCATGAACTGAGACACCACACAGCACACTGTGAACAGACCAAAGGAGTCTCTGCAAAAATTATGGTGGAAATAATACAACCAAAATTCAGCCTTACACAGTCTTTCTCCTCAAGTTTGGAACGAGGCTGCATCCTCCCTAGACCCCTACATACAACCCCAAGATAGGCAGCTTATTCAGAAGGGCATTTATGAAGTGTGGGTGTAAACCAGAAGTATTCCTGAAGTTCAAGGAGAGAAAAGCCTCTGCAGAGCCAAGAGGTGGCTTTACAATAATTGATGGGGTTTAAAGCAAAACGAGGGAGAGTTATTGCAGTTGACATAGCATTGCTTGCAGTTTGATTTTAGCTCCGGAGCCAGCAGACAGGCTGTCACAGGCAAACATCTGAGAAGAGTTATTTTGGAGTTCCTCCCCCTCGGTGCGTTTCCCCTGGAGCGGAGCCGTGGCCGGGCCGGCAGCGGCCCCTGCGGGCGAAGGGGACTCACTGCTCGGAGCTCCCGCGCTGCCCAAACCCAGCGGGTTCGCTTAGTGCCGGGTATTTCGGGGTAATACCAAGCTATTCAAGAAGATAAAGGGTGTTTATATATCAGAGGGAAAGCATATTTTGTTGGCAGTGTGAAAATTCACTTCCAAAAGCATTTCTTTAAAGAGAGGGAGGACTATCCTACCATGTTCCACAACTCTCGTATACACTGTGCTATATATACACACTTGGTACTCATTTAGGGGAAGATTTTCCCTGAGTTTGTCTGTCCCTCCCTCCTCTACATGTCCCTCAGGCTCTGCATTTTAGTGACCATCCACTCAAGCCAGAGGAGGAAAGTCATCCAAAGCCGCACAGTCTCCAGCCAGGACAGGGCGGGGAGGGATTGAGCAGAGCTCAAGGCATTTCCTCATTGTAGGAGGTAAATCCCCCACAGCAATTCCTGCCAGTCTGAAGAGCAAATACCATCTTTATAGCAGCACAATGTGCTGCCAGTAAGTCTCTGCTCTGGCCAAGTTTCAGCACTAACTCAGCCACGCACTATGGATATTCCAACCCATTATCTATGGGGTTTTTCAGACTTTGTTAAAGCCTTTTTCTTTAAACTGATATCACCTGAATGTAATTTGAACAGGTCACCTCACTGCAATTCTCTGGTGAAATTCAACACATGAAACTGTTTAATTCTAAAATTCCATTCGCAAAGTATTTTTTTTTAGAGGTTTTGGCACGTCAACTTCTCAGCCCAGAGAAGGGTAATTAGGCGGGCCTTAACTCTACAAATTAAAGGTACGGCACAACACTGGCATCACAGTGGAAATACAGCCTGGATTATCGTTATGTGCTTGAGAACACGGGAGATACAGTGAGAACTCTTGCTAAGTAGGAGTGATGATGCTGCACAGTCACACCCCTAACACACAACTTTGGAGAGCAACCGAAGAGGAAGGGCAATCCAGTCTCACATAAACAGTGAAACTTCAGAGCTACCAGAAAATAACTTCACAGGATTAACCAAAACACAAGTGAGAATGGCCATAGAAAAAGAACAAGGGAAGTGGTCGAGTAAATGGATATCCAAGTAGCTGTGTGGTTCATCCTCAGATCATGGCTCTGTTTCACCCTTGGGAAGCCAGCCCTGGCCCTGTCTCCCCCTGCCATCCCACCGGATCACTCACCACTCACCGTCAAAACCTGAGAGGCAACAACACAAAGTTACACTTTGAGTCCAACAATTGTTATACTTCTTGACCAAACAGCAGTTACAGCTGCTACTGCAGTTAGGTAGATATAAAAACTTCATGCATCACAGAAACATTAACAAAGTATAAAATAAATATTCAGCAGCTAAAAACTCTGCAGTGAACTACTTTGTCATTAGAGGGGCAGAGCATAGGTCTTCCTTTTGCTATTATTTTCAAGGGGGAAGGGAAGGGATCACCAGAAAAAGAATAATCACAAGTAAGGTAACAGATAAATTATTACTAGAGACAGAACTACTGAATTCCTTTCCAGCACTTGGGCATGTTTCACACAACTGTGGAGAGTTACCAGGATATAAAATCAATTCAAAACGTAGACCATGCTCCTGGCAGGCTCTTTACTGCAGCTGATGTCTGTCAATAGACAAAAATTTAATTATGCCTCGATGGAATTTCATTATCTGGCACTGATGAAGACTACTAAATACTTCACATTTATACAGAATAATCTATTCTCACCTACTGTCTAATATCCATCACAATTTACTCTATATTGGCAAGACTTCATTTCCCTGTTGGGATGGGTGCCTACTATTAACACAAACAGGTTTTATCTGTATCACAGTACTGGTGGCTATTCATAAACACCCTTTCAGTTTATCAAAATGCAAGATTTTATTACTATTATTGGTGAAAAAAACATTGGCCTGGAAATAAACACAACATTGCATTATGGATAAAGGAAGAATGTTCTTTTCTTCCTTCCTATTTGCATGGCACTTTAAAGTAACTCACTATTCATGCTGAGTTTGGAGGAGGGAGAGTTAAAGTGAAGGCCTCCTGCTCCCCCCTGCCCCCAGTGCTTTAGAGGTGTAGATACTCATTTCAACATAAATGTGGTGCACAAAATTCTGATTGTGCAGATGCTCAGTATTGCTTTTGCAGCTTTTACTCTTGAAGGAACATTGTGATAATTTAGCCTGATCTCCTTAAATGTCCCCTCAAATTTCAACCACTGATTGCCACATCGATCACAGTCACTTTTAGATATGCAACAACCCTTGATTTAACAACAGAAAATTTACCACATCCAATGACTGTCTTTTTAAGTAGTTCAGTTTCCACAATGCCATGAATGACAGCTTATTTTTCATCCAACATGAAGGATATGAGGAAACCACAGGACATGACTGGGTTCCAAATCATGCTGTTTACGAACTATGTGCAAACATACAAACCCTGGTAGCTGAGTGTCTGTCCAAAGCCCCGTATCAGACCTTCAGAGCCCACGAATTATGCTGTTTATACATATGCACAAGAATTTCATGTCCAATATAGAACATGCTTTCAACAAAGTTGTCCATAACACTCTTTACCCATCAAGATTATTGACTGCAGATGTGTTTCTTAAAACATACTTCAGGTTAATTCCTTGATGGCAACTTTGTTTTATAATATTTACTAACTCAGGCTAACCCTGGTGCCCTAAGCAGAAGCTAGAACTACTTGGTCTTCCTAGAACCAAAGCATTTGAGAAGGTTAAATTCACATTTTCAGAAGTTAAATTAGACAAATTAAATAATGCAACTGTTAATATTTAATTTTATTAAAAAAAATGTTTCCACAACATTACTGTGCCACACCCTTCCATGCAAAGACACTTGAGTGGTCTGGACCTATCAAGCTCAGTGACACTCAGAGTTAAGGAAATGGCTGCTCATTAGAGGAAGAAGGAAAAAGAAGCTCCTGTTTTCAACTTACAGCGTTGCATGTGATGGACAGACAGGGGGAAGCATAAATTCCAACCAGACAGACGACCAATCACTCCATAGCAACCCATGTTCACTTTATCAGTTACATCACTTGCCCATAGCAAAACCTACTTCTAGCCCGTCCAAGGCTTCTGACACAAAGCAACACAGTGAATGAGAAATAATACACCTTATATACAAATTGATTTCCACTTCCTTTTTCTTACAATTATTTGTGAATTCACCACCATTTTCTTTCCAGGCTTACTCCAAAAAGCTGTTTTCATTAAATGCATTATAGCCAAGCAGAGACAGAAAAGGAATTTCCTGAAGAGCTGAGCACAAATACAAGTACAGCCTACTGGCATGGGTTTCCTCAGTCTAAATATTTTCAATCAAAGCGGCATTGTATGCAATTAAAAATAAAATCAGATTAAATCTGAATATTTTAATGTCAGGCAACTTCCATTCTAAATTTTTTAAAACTATTTAAAAATCATATGTTCTTAAAAGTCAACTGGATGGCAACAAGAAACCACAAAGAACAAGTCACTGAAACTCAGACAATGGGATTGTTATTCTCAAGATAGACACTTCTGTAATTAAAACCTATTAGTCTCATATCTCTATACCAAGAGGTAGTTCAAGATCTTTAAGCAATAACAACAACACTTTCTCTAGATCGAGGCCCATTATAAACATGAACTATTTAACCCATGGGGCACTTGTGGAAGCTGGGGAGTTTGTTGTGGAGCTGGGGAGTCAGAGCTGGCATGGGAAGAAGCACCAGATGCAGAATGTCACCTTCTCTGAAGGATGGCAGCATAACCACAGGCATCTGCTAATCCTCCCCTCTTGGAAGGGAAGCAACAGGCAGGGCAGAGTGGAAGAAAGCATGACTGTACTCCTCATAATTATAGAGTTTCTTAATTTTCATGCAGTTATGGACAGCTAGTGGTAGACCACTAGTGCTAGCCCAAAATCCAGCAGCTCTAAAGAATCTAACTGGGATCATGGCTGCCTTTGCAGAATGTGTAGGAACAACAGAATACAACCTCCCTTTCAGAAAGACTAGGTCAGAGTACCCAACATTCACCATTATTGATAGAAATTACACAATTATTTACTGGACTTCTCTCCAGAAAACACAATAGAAACTTCTGCACATGAAGCAGTACGTTTTCAGTGTTACAATAACAATCCCAAATGTGTAAATCAATCAATCCAGTGTGCAACAGTGTGGCCCACAACAGCAATTAGCTTTTTATTTAGTTCAGTAAGACTTCAGCCCATGCTGGACCAAGGACCTGCTCAGGGGCATTTGATTAGACCACTGTGTCACTGGACACTGGTAATTCTGAACATTGCTTTTTCTCTGTAATGAAGCACAACAAGCAGCAACACTGTTACACAACTGTGCATGCTAAAATCCCTGGCCTTTTATCTCAAAGTTCCTTAAACATGTTTATTCTCCCCTCAGAAGCTTTTAAATTCAGCCAGAAACTTTGTGCTTGACCACACCATGACATAGCCTGTTGGTTCTAAGCTCTCCAAACATATTCAGAGGTCTTGACATCCAATTCAGCTTACTCATGCAAAGGGAGATGTTTACCTTTGAGACAGAGAACAGGAAGACAAACTTTCAAAAGAAACCCCAAAGAGTTCTCCACTGTTCCCATTCTTCCTTTATGAAACTACTTTCTTCTGTGACATTAACTTCAAGGGAGATGTGCTTAGATGTGTTCAAGTAGCTTTGTTTCCATGGATAAGCACTGTAATTGTCAGCTTTAACTACAGAGAAACAGATCTCCTAAAACAGCTTGAGACCCAATTCAACCTCACCAAATAAGCCATGAGTAGATTCAAGAACACTGCAAATCCACCCTTTTTCTAGTCCATGTAAAGCTAAACAATCACCACATCACTCAATGTAATATAGGCAGCACTACTGTAATTGTAAAACTCCCCTACAATGTTCCTCTTTGGAAAGAAGGAGGAGAGAAAGTGAAAGCTCTGCGTGACAGATAACAGTTATCTTGCCTAAAAAACTACACAAAAGCTCTCAGATGCCATGTGGAAGAAAAACAGTACAAAAGCATAAGCAGAATACAAAACTGGAGTGGAGGCTCTGCCTTTCATTCTGAAAATATTATTCAAGAGATTTTTGCAAAGGATGGAGTCACAAACAGGGCCAGTACAATCTACCCTTTTTATTTGCTTCCCACTTGGTTCTAAGTTGGCCCTCAAGAAATGCAGAGGAAACACTGAAATAACCACCAAGGAAAATCAGTTAGATTTGCAAACTTTTACAAGAACAATTATAGATACATCTTCAAACTTTCAAGCCTTTAAGCCTGATTTCTTGGGAAACCAAAAGTGTTGACTAGGAGAGTTAGTAGAATTCCTGAGGAATATTTCAGACAAGGACAGCACTGGCCCTGCATTTAGGAAAGGAAGTCTTTTGACACGAGAGGCAGCAGCTCTGAAACACAAGTGCCAGCAGAGCATTAACACCTCCAGCAGCCAACTTCAATGCATTAATGGCTACACTAACCCTTTCCAACCTCTGAGCAGTGCTCTAAGTGATGCCTCAGGGTAAAGTAAATGGATAAAAATGCTATCGAGGAAGATGTGAATAGAAAGCATTCGTACGGAAAAACATAAATGCTTTCTACTAAGGGGTGATAAACACTCAGAAATAAATCCTGCGCTATACCATCTCTGTTAAAAGTGAAGCTACAAAATCTGGGGCAAGACATAAAACAAGGATGAGGCAAAATGAACTTATTAGCACCCTTTCATGGGTTTTGGCTTCCTCCCTTCTCTCTTATTTTTGAAACCTGAACATATGTAAAAACATTGTGAAAAGTGGTTCTTGAAGGCATTCCTGCTCTAGGACCATAACTAGCAATCCAACAAGCACAGAGAGAGCTTTCAGGGATTTTATCCCATATCTCATGGCCTAAGCTGTGTTTTAGCTTGCTTGTAGGATTTACCACTGAGGTGGAATACAGTTTTTAAAGAAAAGGCAAACACTGCTATTTACACAGAAAACACATCTCCCTGCCTACTGAAACACAAGCTCTTAAGAAAAGTGTTTATTGAAAATTAAGTATAATAAAACAGTGGTTCAGTAGATTTCAGATATTCATAGCAGCACATTTTCCTTCAGAGATTCTTTGTTTTGCTTTATCATTCCTGACATTTCATATAGCACATTATAAGCTTTTGCAGGGAAACTGCACTTTTCCCAGAGCAGTAAATTGCACAGGTGGGAGAGGTTGAGGCTAAACATTATTAAAAGATCTTCCTTTCCAAAATAAGAAATGAATGTAAAGGCATAAAATCATCTGGAAGCACAACTCCTTTAAAAAAACACCAGAAATAAGTGAGGGAGAGTCTGTTTTTTAATAAGAAAGTCACCTGTGCACTTGTCTGTTAGCTCTGCTTACAGTACAGGTCTTCAATGGTCAGATGAAACACTGCATTGTGATTTAACAATACAGTACATGTAGTTTAGAAAACTTTCAAGATTTCTATCATTTATATGTCAAGAGACTCCATCTAACATGGCTGCAGGACAGTTTTCCAAGACTTAGGAGTTCTAAGCCCCCATACCAAAATAAAAATCACATTTTATTCAAAATATAATATTAATATTCGCTTTTGTAGCAACACTGAGATTAACATTACTTTTAAATTCTGATAATGGTAGTTTCTGGAAATGATTTGTTGCTTTGCCTCTCCAGCCCATTTGGTGACTGCTTTGATATATAAATTGTTAGCAGATCTATACACTCTGAAGGTCTTCAGAGCAAAAACCATGCTTCTTGTTCATACCTGTCAGAGGTATCTCCCAAATATCAATACATTTTCAAGCAGATTTATGTTGAGGTAAACCTCCACAAGGTCTTTTTTTGTTTGTTTTGTGGAGTTTTTTCTATTTCTTTCTTTTCTGTTGGTTTCTCCCCACCTATTGTCACTTTTCAGTTTACATAAGACAGGTGCTCTGTATTTATTTGTAAGTTTGTTCATGGATTAAGTGATCCATTTTAACAGCACACATTCTTTCAAATTACTGTCCTCTGTTCAATTAACATATTTTTCTTACATTCACTTTCTGCTAAAATGCCTAGGGTATTCAGACATTCTTCACTCTGCATGTTTTGTTTGCAGACAGCAAGGAATAGAGCAGTTTCCCTAAAATTTCAAGTTAATAAATCCATGAGTAATTAGTTGACATAAGTTGTCTATACTATATAATTGGACTACCAGGGTGAGGACCGGCATGGCATAATTTAGCCTTCCAAAAATCCCAGGTCCTTAGTCTTGGAAACTCTTGTGTTTACCTAATGGTTCCTGATAAAGAAGCCTGATCTTCTTCCTGCTGAAATCAGTATGGGAATTGCCACTGGCCTCCATAAGAACAAGGTTCCAACACCCCTAACCCAAGGCTTTATCGTTTCAGTACACATCACAGGCATTAAGAAATGTGTCTCCACCTCAAAAGTAAATCCTTTGGGTGTGCAGCAGGAGATAAAACCACTTTGCACTGAGATAGCACTTTCTGTTTCAATACATTTTACATGTGATTATGCCTTCAAATCCCTCCAATGAGATAACCACTTCATACCACAGACTGCAAAACCAGCACAGAGTTGCTGTCATTTGCCCAGTGGAACACGAGTGACATTCCAACACTCGGCCCCTGTGGGTCCATGCCCCTCTGCTGCTGGGAAGTAAGCTCACAACTGTGCAACAGCTCTGTAACTAATCACCATCTCTCTTCACGAGAGCTCAGCTACAGCTCCGTAATCCTTTGTTAACACCCACATCTGTGATCTGCTTCCACAGAAGAAAAAGAGGCTATTTTACTGTTCAAGGCCCAGTCCCAGTCTGTTGAACCTGCCTCACATATCAGTTTCCAAAGCTTCTCCAAGCCAGCTGGGTAGAGCTTAAGCAGCATTCCTAATCCTATAGCACATTTCTAGACTCAAACCTTCTTTGAAATAAGGAGTGAAACACTTGGACAAAGCACCTGTAATGAGCATCCCTGTTACACACACACACTTCCTCAGAGCTTCCCTTGCCTTTTGGCTGGCCAAAAATTTTGGCTACAGTAAGCAGAAAAAGCAGAATGTTTATTCTTCATGCACAGCTAACAGTACATCCCTGAAAACTGCCAAGTTTTATCAAGCCTGTTTCCTAGCACCCACTCCTTTTCTGCAAGTCTGTCATTGTTTCCACCCTTCCTGCCCTTTTCCTCTAGAAAAACATTTCTTTTAACCTGTACCCCCATGCTCACAATAGATCTCTGCTATGTACTCCATAGCAATATTCTAGGCTGGTGCCTATGTCATATCAACCCTACCTGTGAGTGCCTGTGCAGAAGAGACACTGCCACAATCTTCACGGCTCCTGACTGCCAAACAGTACAAATACTTGATCGCGGTGTCCCCACTCTCGGCAACAAATCTGCAGCATTTGAAAAGGTTGAGTGGCTCAGGGCAGATTATATCAGCTACAACTGAATTCACACACCTGAATGTTGTTGCTCTCCTTACAGTCTTACAAGCCACACCTGTCACATTAACGGCATTAGGATCTTAGCAATGGAAAAGGCATCCAGAAACTGATTTGAGCAAAGCAGACAGCTGTTAACACTACAGAATGGACAGTCTTTGATTGTGTCCAGGCTTACATCAATGCATAGGGTAAAATGAACTTCATGGTTTGGTGCAACACATGCTGTGTCCCGGCCTTCCCACTGGTTTTGTTCAGTCAGTGATACCAGTGAATCTTCACCTTTCTACTGCTAAAGCAAGTTCTTGATCATTTTCTTTCCTACCCAGTGCAAGAAGCCCATGAACTTAAAAAAAATTATCTGAAGTTGGAGAACATCTTCCTACAGTTGCTAGATAAAAAGGGCTTATTGCATGCCTTCCACTGAAGTGAGTCACAGTTACTGAGTCGGTTGGAAATGTTTCACTTGCTCTTGCTTGTTCATTCTCAACTCCTCTTTATTTCTTGAAAATATATAAAAAGAATTGGCCCGTCTGCATACTTACTCTCCCTTTTAAGTGGTGTACTTAAAACTTAAAATAATATGACAAAAATATGACTCACGTATCTTTCTGACATGTGGATGGAGTTCCACATAGTTGTGGTAAGAGGAGTTTGTTTTCCTTAGCTGGAAACACATGAGTTATGCATTACTGTGAAGCATATCATATTTACAATTGAATATGCCCTGTTAAGACTTTCATACCCTCAGATGCACAGCAGAGCTGGGGCTGCAGCTGCCAAGTCAGTTAGGAGACGTTAATGAAGCGCACAGAACTCTACTGCTGTCCGGGGTAAAGCCGATAGTAAACCAACAGACACAGTCACATGGCTTAGTTATATAATTTTGGTCTTTACTAGAATAGCCAAAATGACTGACTGCACTGAGAAAACCTCTGGGAAGGAGCATGTGCTTAAAGTTACACTCCCAACTTGGGAAATAATGACTGTGGCAAGAGACCCATTAAAACGCTCTGGCTTTGGAGTTGAGAAAAACCAGTGACGAGGCCATAGACCTCATCTCATGATTAGGAAAGGAATGGGGCAGACTCTTAATTTCATTTAAACAGAACAAAGTTTTTTTTTTCCCAAAACTCCAATCTGCATCTCTTCCAAGCTCCGCTTGTTGCCCAGTCTCGCTCCTGTTTGCACTACAGTTGCCAGCAGCACAGAAGATTGGTGCTACCCACGGTCAAGGACAACACTGCCCTCGCGCCCCTGCAGTCCCTGCAGACACCAGCAGTGAGGAGGAGGTGAATTGTGAAGGTTGTTGCAGGCAAGATAATATCAAAATAAATAAGCTATTGGTAGCCCTGCTTTCCAACAGTTCCCCCGTGCCGCAGGCCTGAGGTAATCAGTGACTGGGCAAAGGGCCAGGCAAGACTGAGTCGCTGCAACCAAAGACAGCTGAAGCTGTTGAAAGACAATATAAAGGTGTTTTTGTCTCAGCTATCTGAGACAACCCCAGAACTCCACTCAGATTGCAGAAGGAACCTCAAGAGTCATGGACTTGTCTTATTATTTAAAGGATATGCTGAAAGTTACATCATTTGAGGCTCTCAAACTCAGCTGGACACGGTATTACACCTCGAGCAAATGCCTTAGTGCGTTGCTAGACGCTTTCAACTTTTATTTATTTTTCATATTATGACACAGAGTGAAAACATTCTTCAGAGCTCATACTATACTGTAAATTATTAAGAATTTGTTCTAATACTGACAGCTTAAAAATTGCATGGGCTGGGTCATGGAACTTTAGAGCTGGAAGAAATCCAGCTCCTTCAAACACAGGAGCTGGAATTAACTCAGATAACATCAACAGAGACATAAAATAATTTAGTTCACTGCACCAGTTTTTTTCCCCCCCCTTATTTCTTATTCCATGCAAAACTCCTGAGACTATTCTTATTATATAATGTAAGACAGAAACTATTTAAGTGAGACAATGGATGTGAAAGTGAATAAATCTAAATATTGAAAATATAATAGCATACTAATAAACTACAAAATTGTCTACACATATAGAGAAATTACGGTGCATTCCATATTGATATTATCACCATAAAAAGGCTTGTACTTAGGTGAAATAACATTGTACTTCAAGGGGAGTTTCAAGAGAAAAGACACTTTAATTGAAGCAAAGGAATAAAGTTAAGAAATAGAAGATTCTGATTTTCAAACAAAGTTTCACTATGAGGAAGAAATAAACATACTCAACAACCTTTAGGATATGGAAAGTTCTCCTGAATGATATGTTGAAAATCGGGGTTTTTTTCAATTCACTTGACATTTATCTGAATGTAATAACTGTTTGTGTACCATGAAGAAAACACTTGCACTTTTAGTGTATGTGGGGGGGTGGATATTACAAATAACTTTTCCACAAGTAGTTTGTACTGACAGGAGGATTTACAGTGGGATGAAATGAACAGAGCATAGCCTAAACTTCCCATAAACCAAAACAAAAGGCATCACAATATTTTATTAGAGATCAGTATACATATATATATATATATATATCAGTTTTCTGACAGCGAGCTGCTCTTTATGACATTTTGCAGTGAGGTACTGATCACTTAATAGAAGCTGGATAAAGAATGACTGGGGATTTATCGCCCTCTTGTGAATAGAGAAAAAGTTGCAACCTTTACAAAAATTAAGCAGCAACTGTTGCTGCTACTAAAGAATCCTGTAGTAAAATCACATCTGTACAATTAATAAACAGAAATTCAGACTAAAAAAGGTAAGACCACTGATTACTGCAATAATCTATAATAATTTTATCAGAAAAGGATAAATTGAAAAACAAAAAATAATTCAAATTCAAAGCAGACCAAGCAAGATATTTTTCCATTTAAGCAGGAAAATAGCAATCTAAATTCCACAAAACAACTGCCTAAAGCACTGATATCAAACGGCACAGATTAGCTCAAAGGTCTGCTAACCCTCCCTGACTGCAACCCCAAAATATCATTACATTTCAAAGTGAGAAGGAGGTTGAAAACATCTTTTTTTGCCATGTAGAATGTACGGCCTTTCAGCTGCAATAAATAATTGTGGGTCTTGCCAAAATTTTTTGGTGAAGTTCGCAATCAGGAGCAGCTCCTGAAGAAAACAGGCTAACTCAGCACTGGGAAGCCATTAGACCTCTAGTGAGCTATTTTTAAGGATCTTCCTATTTATGGCACTTCTTTCTTCCCTTCTGCTCTGCACCCCCTCAGGGTGTTGTTGCTCCTTCCCTTCTCCTTCTCTGTCTACTGTTTCCTTTCCCAAGAGACCACTGAAATCATGGCAAAAGCCATAAGATGTTCAGGCAAAGCCACCCCCCCCCCCCCCCCCCCATCTGACAAAACTCCAAAGCTGAGGAGTAAGCACCAGCTGCTGGACACCAGGATTTCCATTTCACACCTTGCCCTAAGTCTGGGCAGCTACATCATCCTTTGCCTCTGCTTTGCCTTTCTTCAGGCACCCTTTAACCAACTAAATGATCTAAAGGGAACCAACCCTTCCAACCTCAATAACTCAGCTCTTGGACACTCCCACACACTTCTCTATGTTCCCTCATCAGACAAAGTGCCCACAATCCCCCCCCCCCAGCTTCCCCTCAGGCTCAGCCTGTGACATAATCATAGGATTTCCCAGGCAGGCACAGACTCTTCCTGGGTGCATCCACAGAACATTCACTGTGTTAATACAAATTCATTCTGTTCTTCTGTCACCACATCTAATAAAAAGGTGTCTCTCTCCTGTGCATCTGTAACACAGAAACCCTAGCAAAACTCTCTCCTGAGATTATTATCAAGACATAATATCAAGAAGTCAAGTGCCATTTGATCACGAGTAACAGAGGACTCTCACCCTGAGAAGGAAGAATAGCACTACCTTAGAAAAATCCAAGAGCTTCTGTCTTGGATGTGCTGCCTTCCCTAATTTGTAATGAATAAAGCAGAAATCCTGCCCAAATGAAGGCATCGCTAAGTCCTTCTAGTACAACATAATAACCATTTCCCTGAAAAGCTATGTATTAATACCACTTAGCATAATAAATATTTAAAATTATACTGCAGTAAAGAACACAAATTCACCTATGTCTTTACTGTTCTTAGCAGTGACTCTTAATAAACAAAGCTTTATAGCTACTATATTTAAATGCAATTAGTTCCATACATTTCCAGCTTAACAAGAAATAATACATATTCATTTCTGCTCATTAACAGTCAGTATATAACTCTTAGCTAATGAACATTCAATTATGTTCTCTGAATACATTGTGGGATAAATTCTCTTTTTGTTGCTCATATCAGTTCACTTCAATTCAGTTGCTGCTAATTAAAATCCTTTTGCCTCATGTAGACAAACCTGGATTTTTTTGAGTCCCTGGAGACTTTTTTAAGAGTTCTGTTTTATCTTTATGTACAGTCAGCTCCCTAATTAATGCTTTAAATAGGGTAAACTTTACTGAGGCTCCTGGGTTCAGTTCAAAGGAAAAAAAGAAAACAATGGTTAATTTTATATCTCATTCTCACACAAATCACTGGAGTCTCTCTTTTTCTTGTAAATCTACTTTTTTTCTTTTGTTTTCAAGTGAATTCAATAATCAGGGAAGGTGCCAGTTTGAGAGCACTGGGAGTTGGAGATCCCCCATCATCAGTCAGGAGCTTTCAGAGGAGCAGAAGAGAAATTCATGTCAAGTCGTCTAGTTCTGCAGCCAGCTCAGGTGAGGAAGGAGGATTCTCCAAGGGGACATACCCAATAGACTCCCTGAGATAATTCTACCTTTATTTTCACTCAGCATCAGCAAGAGCCAATTCTGTTTTTTCAAGAGTTGTTAACAGAGCTGGCTCAGCAATCTATCTGCCCGTCTAGGACCGAAAATTTAACCAAGTCCTACTTACTCCACTGAGAATAACACTATGCAAGCCAAGCACTTACTGAAGTGCCTCCCTTTGCGGAGGTCATTAGCAGGTATGATTTGCTAAATGAAGTGATTAGGATCTTGCCTCTGATTTTACTTGCCTTATGTCCATTAAGCAGTGCCCAGGGAAATGAATAAAGCAGAAGAAGCTTCAGGGAAATCTCAGCATGAGGTTTCCTGCTTTGGTGCAGCATGCTAGGACTACTTGACATGCACCTATGGGCTGGGATGCTTAACAGCCTGGGGACAGCAATTTCTCTCTGTTAAAATCAGCTAGAAACAACTCTCAAATTGAAAACTTACCAGGCAAACACTGTGAACCTTATGTGTACCAACATAAGGGACATAACACTAACACAGAAAGTCTAGTATTTAGGGAAGAAGGGAAAGAGACGAGAAAGGAATGCCTGTAAGAGAAAAAATTTAGGAATACCCAGAAGAAAGGTTCGATTTAGGGATGTTTCAGTTCTATTCAACATTAAATGAAAACTTCAAGTTACTCGTATCTCTGCAGCTGCCTCAGCAGAAAAGCAGTGCTGCCCTACCTGCTGTGTGCAGCAGCACTACACTGCTGTGCCAGGAGATGGCAGATTTTTGTCAGACGCCAGCGGGGAGCAAGTCAAACACAAACAGGTTTGCAATTTCTGTATCAAAAATGCCTTTGTGTGCATGTTTTATAAAGGTAAAAAAACCCAGCCCTAATCAGAAAAACTAAACAGGTATGTGTTAAAAAGGGCAACTTCTTTTAGCTTCTCGTTCAGATTCAGAATTACTGATGGAAGAGTTAAAAAAAGTTTGCAAAGATTTCGTATTCTGCAGTGTATGATTTTGCCTACCCGGCATTTTACAGAATTGATATCTACTGGAATTACTTGGAAATTACTGTAAACATTAAAATCATTATGATAAGAAGATAATTTAGAGTATATTTTTACAAAACACAGGAGAGAGTAAAGTGTCCCGAAGGCAGTTATGATGAGGAAAGGTCTTAGTCTGTTTTAAATCGTATATATATAATTTCTGTTAAAAACTATAAGGCTGTGTATGTCTATAAGAGAGAATAATTCCTGTCTTATACCATGGAAATGTGTACTGGATTTTCATGTATTACTAATATGATTCACTTGGATTGGATGCAGAAGCTACACCTCCTCCAGGGCCACTTTTCTACAGTTCCTAGGCAGAAGCAAGGGTAGAGGGTAAGCTCTTCAGGGAAAGCATACATTGTCCCTGTGACCTGCAGAAGTAAAGCTGTAGCTTCAACCTAGAGAAACGATGAGTAGCAAGCTAATTACTATTGCCACTTGATAAGGACAAATGCAGTGGTTTTTAGAACTCTGCATTGCAAATGACAAGTAATTGTGCAGTGTTATCATGTATCACAGTGTGAGTCAGAGGATCCATCTAGTGACAAAAAAAGCAGACACATTATATAGTGATACAATACTATAATTTGTTAGAAAGAAATTAATTCTTCCTGCCCACTCAGTTGCACTGGTCAGTCCTCCTAGCAGTAGTATTTCCACTTTGGGTACTTTAAGAAAGATGTGGACTCATTGGAAAAAAAAGTCAGAGGAAAGGTTTGAGAATACTCAGATATCTAGAAACTGTGACCTGGAGAGAAAACCTGAAAAGTTTAGTCTAGTGAAAGTTTAGTCTAGTGAAAGAGAATCAAAACACTACACAAGTGTGCAAAAACTAGCAGCAAAGAGGAAAGGGAACAGATCTCGAGTCCGTTTAGGATAGGTATCATCCGCAAAGAGATTCTCAGATACAGAAAAAGTCATTTCAAGGCACTGCCAGAGAAGTGCTGGAATGGATCAGCTAAGGAAGTCATGGGGTTTTAAAAAGAGCTTGTACAGCCATCCATCAAGAGTGACGGAAGTAGAATTGATCCTTCTCCTTTGGAGCTCCCCCTACCCTTACTCTCTGTGACAATCGTGCTGATCTGGTCCGTACACAGCTCTCTTGTTTTAGAGAGGACAGTGCGTCCTGGTTGCAAGGACAGGCAACCACAGGGAGACCCTGGAAGCCAGCCAAGGGAAATCCTACACTCACCAAGCTTCCACCGCAGGCGAGGGCTCAGCTAGCCCGAATACACCGTCACGACCATTCCCCTCAAGCACCCGCAGTCGCAAAAAAAAAAAAAAACACAAAACAACAATTTTTTTACCGCAATTAAGTTTTATTAACGCTGACAGCACACACGTCAAAGCGGCTCGGCCGGGGCAGCAGGGACGAACGGGCAGCCCCGCCCGGCCCCGCGGGTGTCCCGCAGCCCCGCGGAGCGGCCGTCCGGCCGCTCCGCGGGGCTGCGGGACACCCGCGGGGCCGGGCGGGACTGCTATCCCTTCCCCTCCGCCCTCCCACACCTGCCCGAGGCGGAGCCCTCACGGCCTCTGTGGGCAGGGCCGGCCCCCGGGGGCGCCGCCAGCGGCGGCTCCTGCGCAGCCGCCCGGGGATGGCGGCGGAGATGGCGCCGCGGGTGCTGCCGCTGCCCAGGCAGCAGAGCTTCGGCCCGCCCACCGTCCCCAACCCTTTCGTGCACCCGGGGCGCCTCGGCGCCGGCGACAAGCTGAGGGTAAGGAAGGCTGGCGGCACGGGCGGGCGGCCGGGAGGGGCTGGGATGCGCATCCCGAGCGAACGGGGCGGGCACGGCGCCCTGGCGGTGCTGTCACCCCCCGGCGGTGCTGTCACCCCCGGCGGTGCTGTCACCCCCGGCGGTGCTGTCACCTCCTCGGCGGCGCAGTCCGGGCGCGGCTCTAAAACCAGCGGGTTTTAGACCCAGTGCGGGGTTGTCCCCCGGTGCAGGGTGGAGGTCGCTCGCCGGGGGTGGAGGTCGCTGGGCGCTGTAAATAAAATGCTCCCACCAGCACCTTCCGAGGGGAGGACGCGGCTTTGAAACTCCCGCCCTGCCGCGACCCCCGAGCCCGGAGGGGAGGGTGGGGACCCTGGCGCTGTTACACATCCGCAGCTCCTGGCTTGGCCGCGGACAGGCATCGGCTAAGAATGCTTCCTTCTCCTGTCGTTTGCTTCCCGATCTAGCCTAGAGATAGAGAGCACACGCGCGACGAAGTTTTGTCAGCGGTCAAAGATGTGAAAGGCGATCGGTGTAAAAAAAAAAAAAAAAAAAAAAAAAAAAAAGTCACTGTTTTTTTGAAATTAGGTTCTTCAAGCCGTCGCTCTCCAGAGTCCGCAAACTGCATGCTGCTTGACACACACACACACACACACAGGCTAGCTGACTTAAAACTTCTGCCACAAGATTTACAGCAGTCATTTCCGATAAGACATCATTCCTAGAGAAAACAGGAGTCCTGTTTCAGGAATGAAATGCTGTCTATCAGTCCATCATGTCAGGTGCTTCAGCTCTAGAATGAAGATGATAACTTCTCTCTGATATGAAAAGCTGAAATAGGATGTCACTTTTCCCACTCTTTCTGTTTCAGACGCTTAACTTGCTGATTTGGGGTTAGGGGGGTTGATTCCATGTAGCAATGTGTATAACAGAAAAAAGGTCCCCAGATTCCACTGAGTTACTGACTGGCGTCAATGGGTGAATTGAATTAGGCTTCTGAGCTGAATGCTGTCCCAGTATGGCTTGTGAACAAGAACACACAAGACTTACAGGGTACTTGTACAATTAAGAAAGCAGAAAGAATTTCTGGACTTTAATTTTTAAAAACAGCTTCTAAAAATTAGCTGATGAACCAAACATGAACTGACATATCAGTAAGGACAATGAGGACATCAATGTGTAAGTGAAATTACAGCATTTTCTGCTGATGCTTATAAATATCTGAGGCTGATGTACAACTAAATATTTTATGTTTCATATAGCTCTTCAAGTTATAAACAATGTTTGCCCTGAAGGTAATTGGGTGGAGGAAATGTGAGAAACCTGGAAAGCAATTTCAAGTCCTTTTATCCCCTATGTTTTACTAGCAGCCTGGAACACACTTCAAGTGCATCTGAATCAGTAGCTTTAGGCATGAACCCTGAGGTAAGGAAACCAGTTTCTTAATGAGGTTCCAGACATGGACAGCTTTCCATGCTGCCTGTTCTTTCTAGAGGATGCACAGACTACTTTCAAAAGCTTGCATTTTTAAGCTACAATTACCATTTTAGCTATAATAAGTATATTCTACTTTTCTCCTTCAGGAGGTAGGGTTGAAAAACATGATTATGTCTTAAAGGAAGATACATTCCATATGGAACTCCATAATGCACCTGGAAGGAAGAGCATCCAGCTGGGTCAGGGCCTGGTGCTCGTGAGCTTAGGAGACAAACTGTAGTAGTCACAGGATTGCAAAGCAGAAAATCACAAGACAAAGAACCTTCTCGTGTTGTGGGTCTTCTTTTCTTTCCCCCGTTGTGGTCATAAAGACTGGGATGTTTCCTACTGACTGCTTTGTCCTGTCTGCTGCTCTCTTGCCCAGCAGTGTCAGTGGGACCAGCTGGGAATCAGGGCATTACCAGAGAGTGTTACTATAAACTCCAAAAAAGGGAAGTGTCCCTTCTCTTTCCATTTATGTCAAGTGAGGTGTTTCTCCATTCTTGCATGTTATAGTTCTGTTATATCCTCCCTATTTGATACTATTCCTTTAACATATACCAATGAAAATATACCATTTCAAAACCTTCTTCGGGAGCCCAAAACAGGATTTCCACATGTTGGTGAACTCCTTCAGTGTAAAGGCTGTTGTGTGGCCGAGGAATAGTTCTTGAAAGTGAGACAGGCCAGCTGTTTGCCTTTCATTCAGCTTCAAATATAAGAACAGTCTGTAGCCAGACTGAAAAGTGGAGTGAGAAGATTTTACAATTTCTTGCCTGTCCTTGTATTGCTGATAGTTTACCAAACAATGAGACTTCTGTCATTCTTCAGAATGTGCAAAGCAAGGATCAGTTTTGCTGTTCTAAACATCTGCATGTGCCAAACAAGATCTTAAAACAGTTGTTTAAAGGCTTCTGGTTTCCATCCTCTGACTGAAGTTGGCTGCAATTCATCATTGAGATTTTTTACTGGTTTTTAGTTTTAGTTCTGTTCATCCTGATTGTTCACATGCCGTCCTGACTTCTGGACTGCAACTGCAAAGCCCAGATTCTAGTTAAGTCATTGCTGGATTTTGCTTTATTCTGAAGAGATGCAACTCTGCATCTATATAATGTCACAGCCAGCATGCTAAAAGCAGTATTTTTAACCCCATGCTTAGGAAGCAAGCGGCTAGACTGCCTGAGAGCTGTGACATCCTCTGGGCACTCAGAAAAGACCCTGTCTAGCTCTGCATGTGCTGCTGTCCATATGACCACAGATGTCAAAGGAGTTCAGTTGGAGCTGGGCTTTGTTCTGGTCCCCAGCCTGCTCTGCTGCTGCTTCGTAGACATCGTGACAGCAGCTGAATTTCAAACTGAATTCTGTGGCTTTCTGGTAGACCTGCTTTTCCCCTTCCCAGGTTCCTGCCACCAGTGACAGTATAATCCCATGTATTGATCAGGGGTCAGTCAGCTGTGGGAGTGGGACCTGGACTGCCAGGACTGTCTGCAAGAATTGCAGTGGCAGGATAGGCAGTTACTGCAGACACAGTAAGCAGAAAGTACACAGGTGATTCAATATGCAGGAAAAGGTTCTTTGAATGACTCAGAATTATTCTGTCTTTGTGATTACTGTACACAGAAACTGGGGTGGCTCTGATCCTACTAAGTAGTTACTAAACTTTGTATTTTCTTTTGTATGTTTTTCTCCTATACTTTCTCTTTTCTAGTTTACCTTGACCTTTCTCTTTTCTGTCCTTTTCTTACCCTAATCTGTAGCTGATGAAGCAGAAACCAACTCTGCCTCATTACACAGTGACCTAGAAAGCCAATAGCTTGCATCAGCAAATCGGTACCACCTGTGCATCTGCCTAAAATAGATTAATGAATTTATTAAAGTTTTGAGGAAGGAATTGTTTTGCTTTTGCTATTGCATTCTTTATTTTTCACTGTAGTTCAGTGCATATATATTCTTTTTACCATAAAGAAAAAAATTACTTTAATTCAAAACACACAGATTTATGTTTATGCTGCCCATTTTGATAACTGAATGCAGCTGAATTGAACTGGGACGATATATCACAGTACAGGAAGATGCATATAGAGAAAAAAAGACACATCTAATTTTGGGAGGCAAGCAAGGAGTCTTGGTTGGTTTAACTTCCTACCTGACTTTTTCAGATTCACCACAACTGGCACCAGAGCAAGTGGGAGCAATAGATCTCCAGGGCCAATCTGTTACGCCCAGCTGTCAAACGCACTTCGTGATCCAGAGCAGTCCTTTTGCTGTTGTCCATGAAGTTATGGTTAAAATTCTGTAGCTAGTTATATACAACTGGTATAGAAAAGAAAGAAATAATCATACATGAGTGTTCAGATTTCTCTTGGAAACATGTTATATGGCAGTGCTTGCAGAACGTAAACGTCAACAAAGTGTACCTGCTTCATATGCTTACCCTAATTTACACCGTGTACCCACTGTCATGTTTGGTCTGTTATCACAGAACTGAGTCCCAAAGGCCCTAAATTCATTTTAATCCTCATCCATGTCAGAGGGTTTAGAGCCAGATGGCAAAGCCTCTCGTGAATATTGACAAGAGGACATAAGAGGATGTTACATGAAGATGGAAGGGATTTGGTGGGGAGGGAAAGGACTGTGCTGGTTAAAGGAAAAATGGAAGCAACTGACTAATATCGAAGAATTGGATAAATAATACACCAAGAGGCATATTTTCCAAATATACTACAAACACTTGTTCCTTTTTAAAGAAAAGATGCCTCCCGGGGACCTGGGCTTGCTCAATCTGCACAGTGGTGTGTTGCACCATAAAGGCCAACCTTCGGGGTACAGTTTCTAACCTAATGTGCTGGTGTAAAACAATTGAGAATTTCTTCCTGCCCTGCCCTGTACCACAGCTGCCTGTGGTACTGCATGGTGCCAGTACTTCTGTTTCCTGGAGGTGTGCACGAAAGAATGCAAGCTGAAAACTCCTCGGGGGGCTGAGGATGATATTTGAGGATTATTTGCAACCAGGGCAGCTGAAAACTCCATTTTGCTTAAGTGGAAATGATGCTGTGTTGTGTGTGCACAGCTCTCAGAAGCAGTAATGAGGATCACTTTTAGCAATACTGTGACTCAACACAAGATTTGTCATTTGAAAGGGCAAGAGTACAATTTAGTCATCTTAACAATCCCACTTGGCTTCTAGACAGGCAGCTAGTGACAGAAGGCTGTGGAGTGGAGATATGTGTCAGCTGGGCAGGCTCATCAGAGCTGGTTGCATGCTGCAGACTGAGACCAAATATAAACTAGAGCCAGCAAACTTTGTTTACCCTTTGTGTCTAACAACATCCAAGCCAAAAACCTAAATATTCAGATGTTCTAGTTCTACCTGAAATGGGAACTGAAAAGTGAAAATGAAATACCAAGAATAACTTCCATAAGAACGTTTAATCCTTTCCATACTAAATCATATCAGTATTTTAAAATCCTTATAAAGTAACTACACAGATAATAGTGTCATTGCTGTTGATACCATTTCTTAAGATTTTTCCCCTCTGTTTTTCCAGAGTGTTCTGCAGGGGATTATTTTGCTGCCCCTCCGTGCCACATGCCTCACATTCATTTTACTGCTAGCCTGGCTGTTTGCATCAATTGCAACTTTCTGTCAGCGTGGAAGAGGATCTGTGCCACTGAAAGGATGGAGAAGGTAAAAGGTCTAGAGCATTCTTCTCTCTCACTTCTTCTTTTGGTTAAAGAGGATTCCTCAATGACATCGCAGTTTTACCCATTTACATGAAGCAGCTTTTTAAGGAGTCTATTTTACAACAGTGGAGCTTTATAAATAGGTAGATTTTCAGTTATTTTGATGCTTAAAAGAAATTTTGTATACAAATCTTTATAGACTGTTTGTAAGCCAGAACTTATTTTACCAATAATACTAATAGAAATATTTGAGAAAAGAAACTTAATAGGAAAACTATTTGGTAACATTATTTAGGCTGAGTTTCTGTGTAGACTTTGTAATTTCTGCTATGCGATGTTTCTATGACAAAATTAGCTTTGACAGTTCCTCTGCTAGCTGCATTGCCCTTGAAGTGGTGCTTTACAGCTGCTTCTGTGGGTTCTGGGTTTCAGTCACTCAGTTTATGACCTCAGAGTAATGAAGTTCTCTTTTAGCTGCAGTGCATTGTGGCTGCAGGAGGAGGAGGAGACACAGGAAATTAATTCTTACAAGTCCAAGAGATTACAGAGAGTCCCATGAAAGGAACATGTCCCTTATGGTGGGAACATGTTCCAGTAAGGGAACGCTGTCATTTAATCTTACGTGTTTAAAATGACTGGTATAAGAACAGTATCAGTTACCTAACTTCTTACTAAAAAACCCCCACTGAATCTGCTAATTACTCCCCTCACAATAGCGTTATGCTGCAGTGATAGAAAGTATGGCAAGAGAAACAGTGTCCCTGGGAGGAGGGTTTCAAAGGTGCTGCCCATTGCCTTATGTTTCATCAGGAAAAGGTGATGTTCCCCTCCCTTCTTCCTCTTCAGCCCTGCATTTCCTGCTGCCCTGTGTCAGGCCCCAGTGCTGGTTAGAACTAGGAAATCTGTTATGGGCTTTTCTTTTCAAGCACAAAAGAAATACTGACTGTAAGGTGGATGATATTTCTGTGTTTCTCTTTACAAGGAGGATGATCCGGACAACCCTCTCAGGCCTAACTCGAATCGCGTTCTTCGTAATGGGTTTCCAGGTTAAAGTAAAAGGGAAAGTAGCGAGTCTCCCAGAAGCCCCAATCATTGTTGCAGCTCCTCATTCAAGCTTTTTTGATGCCATTGTTTGTGCCCTAACTGGAATGCCATCCATAGTGTCTAGAGCAGAGAACCTGTCCACTCCGGTATTTGGCAGTAAGTATTTATGAGGAAAAAAACCAAACCAAAACAAAACAAAAAGGTTACAGGTCAGCAACTTGATACTAGGCCAAAAATTTTCTCTCTGAAAGTGATTTAGGGGCAGACTTAAAAGTCGTTAGGTTCCAAAGATACTGACAAATTATTTCCAGTGAAATTCCTGTGACGTTATCTTTCTGAATTGGTAAATATGTCTAAAAGTATGCTGTTTCTTTTCAGATATGAAATATAATATCTCTTGAAACTTTGCTTTATACTGAAAACATGTTTTACAACTCCTCAGGCTAGAAGCTTTCTCTTTAGTTCTCCCAGTAGGTAGCTCAAGAAATATTTGACTGCTGTCTTTTAACAGTGTGGCCCATAAATGTAGAACACAGATAGGTGAAGGTTATTTCAAAATAGATCCAAACTGCAGCAATCTGGAAAATACCATATTTATAAGTTTAAACTGGAAGGCACTGTTATGGATTTTTTTAATGGGAGCAAGACCAGGAAGGAATAAAAGAGGAGTTACTCAAAAAGGAAATGCAGAGAATGGAAAAGATCAGATGACTCATGCTTCTGTTATTTTCTCCTCCTTTTGGCACAAAAAGAATCCCTGTTTGCATTATTACTGGAATCAGCTGTAGAATTCCTGCTGGCTATACAGTAACCCAGAACTAAACTCAGCAGGCAACATAGCAAAGTGTCTTAGTAAAAAATAAACTAACAGATAAAATATGAATTTTAGCTTAAAAGCACAGGACTGGGACATAGAAAATAATTCTTCACCAGGTCTCATCACATTTTAGTAGGTCCACACATTATGATGCAGACTTCTGATTAAATGAGGGTTTTTTTTCTGTAATTAACATAGAATTTGTGCATGCTATGTAACTGAAAAGGAAAGGCTCAAACTACTTGTTGGGTTCAGTCTGCATGAGTTAGGCCTGAGTGAGGCCCATGAGTAGAGTCCCAGTCAGATCCCTCTCTTAGAATTGTGTGGAAATGCTCGGTGAAAAATAACAGCAATATTATTAGAATTTGTTTGGGTGAATTTCACATGTTTATAATTACTGTAAAGCTCCTCATCTGGCAGAGTAGCTATGTCTTCTTTGTCTTACTATTTTGCAGAATGAGGAGAAAAATAATACTCTTATCAATGTAGTCTAGAAGTTGTTTATGTGGAGTCTGTCTCCTAGTGTAAGAGAAAGTTTTTGCTGCAAGGAAGCCTTGAACCCATGTTTTTTTCTCAGCACTAGTATAAGACAAATATTTTTTATCTCTTTCACAGCAATTTTGAGTTCCCTTCAGCCTGTAGCAGTCTCTCGTCAGGACCCTGATTCCCGGAAGAACACGGTCGCTGAGATAACTAAACGGGCATTATCCAGAGGCCAGTGGCCACAGGTAATAAATACACAGCAGGTGACTTGCCTTGGTGTAGGTGAGTCTGTATTCTGAAGGTAGCTCAGGGGTGAGAAGCTAGGTTGGAAAGCTGTGCTCACAGCAGTCAGGGGATGAGCAGTTGGTGAGATGGGTAACCCAGGCTGTCCAGCACAGACAGCTCAAAACAGCAGTCTCTCACGTAAAGAATAGCTGAGGTGGAGCTCAGTTTGCTCTTTAGGTTAATAATGCTCTAAACCCAAGAATTTTAGATTGGTCAGAATTGTGGAAAGATTGTAAGGTGGAAGAAAAAGGTACTGCTTCTGCACAGTGATCATTCCTCAACAGCAAGGAATGATGTTGCACTTTCAGCTCCTGGATGGCTTTCCATCCTGAAGAGCTAATGCTAACTGCTCAGGAGGGAGAAAAGCGATGATGCAGCAACTCTGCTGCTTTTACAGCAGGCAGAGGGCTGGGATGAAATCCACACCTTTGCAAGAAGAAAGACTGGGAGCACTTGTGAACCTCCTGACATCTCGTCTGGCTGGGCCTTTCTGCTTTATTCTGCTGCTTTTACTCTGGTCTCATTGCCTTCAGATACTACAAATACACTGTCATGCCAAGCTACTGAACAAATACAGTCATTGATACAAGACCTTTCTCCAAATATATCCTCTGCATATTTGTGTCTGAAGTCATGCTCTGTGTTTTGAATTAGTTCTTGATTTCTTGCAGGTTAATTTCCTTAAAATAAAAACTGAAAGTGACTGTTTTAGTAGCTAAAGTCACAAGGTGCCTTTAGTCATAGCTGTATACCTCCTAAATGACTAAGCAAGAAATGTTAACTTCCCCTTCACTGTTGTTCCAATGAATGGCTTTTGAAGAAAAGTAAAAGGTGCAAGTGAAAATAATAGACTTCAGTAGCAGGTATCTCTGTGACAGCGAGACCTGCTGTCTACTGCTCTACTTTCTGAACAGTCTCCAGAAGCAGAGAGCATTCAAGTAGGGAAGACCAACACTTACCAGGTTGTTTTTTGTAATGGCATTATTTAGACATTTCATAAATACCTTGCAAAAAGCTTTTCAGCATTTAGACTACTTTAATTTGACTCATAAATGCATTTTTCTTAACTGCTGTGAATACTGTTAGAGCCTCCATTACCTTTTTCAATTTGTCACTTATACAGAGGATTTTAAATATTCACATGTCAAACCTAGGAAGACTTTTTTTTTTAATACTGTGCTTACAAACTACACTGAGGCTTAGGATTTTCTAAACTGTTATGGATGAATGCCATGGTAGACCTAATCTCTGCTGAAAGCAGCATGGGGAGGAAAGGTAAATGGGCTCTACACCAGTGCTGCACTTGGGATAAAACCTATGTGTATATTATGGCATAAATAGTCCATGAGTCAGGTAATCTGGGAATCTCCAAGCCAGAGTCAGCAGTACATCTGAGGGTGTCACTGGGTGATTCCTAGTCCTGTGCCCTGGCCACACCTTCCTCCTATTCTTTTCTTTTTCTTGAGAAACTTGACCACAAGGTGATGTCTGTCATCATCTTCAGAGTGCCTGGGCTGCATTCTCTGAGCATGACAGAAAAGTAGCATGACACAGTCTGTGTCTCTTGGGTGTGACCTACTGAGGCCCTTTCACATCTAGCCTTGACAGGTTCATTTGGACTGAAGGGGGAGCACACCTTGAACACTTTCAATCCAGACCAGTTTTTGTGCTGAGGTGTTTCTGGAGTGCTGCTCATGATCCTGTAGTGATATGAGAAATACAAAGCTTTCTCGTATTCCAAAGGGAACTGTGTTCAGTGTGGCACACTGCAGCTCACAGTGCACCTAGTGTAGTATCTCAGACACTAATTCAGAAACCATCTGGGTATTGGGGTGTGTGAGTCATTCAGGTTTTGAGGCTGCTGTGGTGTGTCCAGAGCTCTGCGTCACAGACACACATGCTCTCTGTGCCTTTTGCTGCTGCTACTCAAGCTGACATCTCATCACAGCTGGAATCTCACTAATACTGATGGCATCTGTGCCTGTAAATGCTCAAATACCTCATGCACTTCCTGTCAGCCCTGTTCTATAAGGAGCTGCTGGCAGAGGAACAGTTCTCCTATAACTACCAACACTAAAACTTCAAGTGAAACACTTAAAGTCTCTTGTGCCATATTTCTGAACTGGCAAAGGCAACGAAGGCCATGTCCCAGAACTCCTCTCCTATAACGCATTTGCTTTCAAATTAAGATGGGCCAGGTTAATAATGTTGTGCATCCTTCATTTATTTGTTCATTTCCCTTTGAAACAGTGATGATATTCTTGTTATAAAGTACAACAGGTCACAGAGCTTGCATAAAGTCAGCCTGTGCATAACAGAGGCTGAAGTGTAATCCTTTTATGAAATATGTGGATGTGTATATATATATTTCTCTCTTTTTAAATCCAAGATACTGATTTTCCCAGAAGGCACCTGCACAAACCGATCTTGCCTGATCACATTTAAGCAAGGTGAGATATTTTGTTACATTGGTGTTGGAAAATAATTGCAAGTATTAATTTGTAGTTGTAGTAAGGACTGTACTTCTGCTGGTACATCATCCACAACAGCACTACAGTAATCCCTTACATTATTAAAGTTTCAGTAGCACTAAACCCCCTCTTTTATACTAGACAGCTTATTTTTCTGATTTATGCTATTGTATTGGATGAAAAATATCTATGATGTATATAATTAGTTGATTGGGTTTTCTTCTGGGTACAGTTTTCATCTAATTTATTTACCCATAATAACTGTGATTACTATGAGATGAGCATATGAACTCAGCTTACAGTTGTGCAATCTTAGATTCCTGTGAACCTTGCCATGCAACCAAGTTATGAAATCTCTATTCCTAGTGCTTAGCAAGCCAGGACAATAGATTTCTAACACAGAAAGGTGTTAAAAATGGCATCAGTGATCATGAGATCGTTGTGCTGCACAGTTAGAGCCATGCTACTCTCCTTTCTTAACTGTTTGAGTAGCAAAGTTACAAAACCACTGCTGTGTGCTCAGATCCCTATCACTTACAAAGATAACAGAACAGAGAAGGATTCAGGAAATGCTCAACAGCCTTGTGAGCATCTAATCCTTTGAAATGAATGCCAATCAGTGGGGAGATAATACACATAGAAAATGACTTTGAACAATTGAAGAATCTTAGACAGCTTTCTCCTTGAAATGGAGCCTAACCCTTTTCTGTCCTGACATCTTGCTAGTGTGCTGCTGATCTAAAAACAAATAAACAAACAAAAAATCAAACCAAACAACAACCAAACAGAAAACCTAAATGAAGAGAACGTCTCTCGTTCTCCTTGCCTCTTTAAAAATATCTACTTCTAGATATCTGAAATGAACCACTTAAGGCTCCCAATTGTTGTATTAGGCTTAGTCCTAACAACCAGTTGTAATTTGTGTCTGCAGGTGCCTTTGTTTCACGAGTGCCTGTACAACCCGTGTTGCTCCGGTACCCCAACAAGCTGGTAAGCAGAGCGTTCTTCTGTCACTAACCAGTAATACAGGAGTCAAAATCCTGACTTGCATGGCACCTACGATAAACATTTTGTATTGTCACTGAAGAATACATTGTCCTGAGCTCCTGAAAGCAGCCAGGCTTCCCAAGTGTCACCATGGTGCAGTTGCTGTTCTGACTGTGAAAAACTTACTGCTGGGCTTCTCAGCTGAAGTGAGAGGGAAGGCAGGGGAGTCTTGCAGCGGAAGTTACAAACTTCCTGCAGTGCCACGGAGTCTGTACTTCACAGTCTAAAATGGACACAACTTCCCTTCTAGTTGTCATTTTTTGTTTGAGCTCCAGACAGTCTTATTGCAAAGGAAGTTTCAGAGTTTCTGAACAAGAGCAAAGCGGAGCCATGAACATCTCACACCCCTCCTTCAGGCTCATCAGGAGGGCAGCTTTGCAGATGTTCTTTTCATACAGCATTCCTTGTGTGCTCCTGCTTCACTGATGTGTAAATCTAGGACCTTTTTAACTTTTTTTTAATTATCTGATCATCCAACCAATCCAGAAAAGACCAAACTTTTAATTCCTAGTGCTTTCTATTATTAAAAACATAATTGCTCTTGTTATTTACAAAGAATCCTTTGTATAATCCTTTTACAAATGAATTTCAAAAGTGAACCACTTTAGGGGATTGCTGTCACATTTCACTGATAGGATATAAGGTTCTGCCAATAGATATTGTAAAAATTATGTAGAAGAAGTAATAGAGTGAGCAAAAAAAGGAAAGCAAAAAAAAGCAAAGAAAAAGCATGATAGATTATGTAGAAATGTCCTTAAAAATTAAATCAGACATATTGATGAGGATGCCTTTCTAAAGGAATTGGTGAAGTTCACTGAAAAAGTCTTACTAGTGTTTTTGTTTCCTTCTCTCTGCTGTTTGGATCAGAGTGAATGATTTACGGTATCTAAGTAACTACATAAATGTTATTCCCAGTTGTTGCTAAGAGTCTGCCGTGCTTATTTCCAAATTTTTAAGGCAAAAAATCCTATTTGCCATAACACCTTTTTTTATGAAAACCACCATGAAACCATCATCCGCCTGTACTAAACTTGTGCCTGTTTTAAATTGTAACTTATCTACTCTCTAACTTGCATCTGGTTCTGTCATACATTTCTGTGTTTTATTTTTTCCTTAGGATACTGTGACCTGGACATGGCAGGGCTATTCATTGTAAGTTTCTTAATCCTACTGAAAATTGCATACAGAATTTTTGCTCCCGTTGCTAAACAGTCTGCCAAACAGATTCCACTAAGCCAAGACACATGTTCTTCTAGATCTGTTTTTATGAGGGGGAAATACTTGGGGATAATGCTGTCATGCAGTAGATTTCATATCTAAATGGCTAGGGAAAGGGTTTGCAAAGGAAAGCATTATTTCCTGCTCTGCTACCCCTTTTTTTTTTTAATAAGTAAAATGTGTTTTTCTTCCTCTTTTCCTGCAGTAAAGTGCTGTGCTTACTGACAATGTGTCAGCTCTTCACAAGAGTAGAAGTTGAGGTAAGAATTAGAAGTATTTTTATACTCAGATGCAGCAAGCAGGGAATTTCTGCTTTAATATAAATGTATGATTCACATTATTATTGTTAGTAAACAATAAACAAATGTCTTAGAAAAAAGAACAAGAATCACAGAGGGTTATAAATTTAATTGGTTGCCCATGTGTATGTTGGAAACTCTGTTGAGTTAGAAACTATTTTCTGCTAGAAACTCTGATGAGTTTCTAAAAAATTGTCAGAAATGTCTTTATTTTTAAAGCATTGTAAAATCATGGTTAATTATCACCACATGCATTTTACAGATGTTAAAACTAAGAATTAGAACACATTCTGTTAAAGGTAACACCTTCTTTTTCCCATCTTTGTATTTCTCTGATCCTTGAAAAGTATCCTTGTCTTCCCCACCATCTTCCCAGACTGAACTCTTATAGTTTCCTACAACTAAGAGCTTACCTAAGGACTCAAGTACTTGTACTGAGCCTTGTATAATGAACCAGTTGACAACTGCATGACAACTGAAACAATATACACACTTCAGAAGATGAGCACACACACTCAATCTGCTCCCTGTCAAACAGACAACATTCAAAACACAGTAGTGAGGAGCCAGGTAAATTGTTCAGACCTCAGTTAAGTGTTGTATTTCACATTCCTTACCAGACTACAAAGGATTGTCAGTGTGGACTAAGTTGCTTTGGGGACCTGAAGAAGGGGAGAAATTGATGGGTTTTGCTGTTTATTTGCAAAGCAGAGAATTTATCAAAGTTGTCCAAAGCCCTATGAATACAAGCAGTGTTGTAACTACTAACAATTAGCCATAGAGTCTGTGCTGTGAAACAATGAAATTCATTTTAAGGGAGCATCTTATTACTATATAATACATGCAATAGACACACATTTATAGAAGTTGTAGTAAAGAAATCATTTTCCTAATAATTTTGTACAGAAGAACATAATTTATATACATGGGAGCAAGAAATAGTTGATGTAGTCCTTCCAGTAGAAGGAAGGGCTATATTTTCCCCTACTTCAGAACTCAAACTTGCCTGTTGGAAAATAAATTTCGTGCTCCAAAAAATGAAAGTGAAACATTTAAAGAATTGCAGCTTTCACAGAAGCCTGTGTCCCCAAAGTGAAACTAATTTCTTGGCATCAGTGCAAAAGTCTCTCCATTTCTAAAAGGGGCAGATTTTCCTGGAGAAGGAGGGAATCCAACTACTCTTTTTAGGAGTGGACATTTTTGTTGCTGTCCCATGCTGCAAGGAAGTAGCTTCTCCACTCCCAGCCATCTTGCACTGCCTCTACCTGGTGTGCATGAGCAGTGATGGCCTCCTGCAGTCCAGGGGTGTATGTGTTTGCATGTTTAGTCAAACTAACAAACTGTAGATACTGAAAATTAAGCAGTGAACCTGGCAGTGAGTTTTAGGTCTGCAGAAGATACAGCACTTAAAAAATCTGTAACAACAGAGACTAGTTCAAAAGCAGATCAGAGAAGTATTTGTGCTCCTGAAAGAGCTGTAAGAATTTTTCTTACAGGACTTCAGTTTGACAGGGAAGGTTTACATACTGCTCCTCAGCAGATAAGCAGCTGGGGGGGGGTGTGTGTGTGTGTGAGATCATTCCACCACAGGATGTCAAGAAACCAAATTCTTCCTCCCCAGCTGTGGTTTCTGGCAAACAGGTTTTATGAATAATTGTAGGTGGGTTTTTTGAAGGGGATGGAGGTGGTGTTTAACCTTCCAGAAAGCTACATTGCTCTCTGAGCAAGACCTCAGCCTCAAGTGATGGAGTGACCACTTTCAAGACTATGACCCACAGTTGCATCAACTTCTTAGAGTTGTGACTTCATCTCACCCAGTGATGACAGAGTTTTTTTTGTCTGAGCACTGTGCCTGTGCCTTCTCAATTTAAGAGTTATGTAACTTCTGAAGGGGAATTATGGTAAGCAGGGACCTGTGTCATACCTTGAACAGAGCTGGCAACTACTTGCAGAAGGAATGAAATCTCAAGCATTGGTGTGAACAGCTGGAGCTCTGCTTTCCTTACAGGGGAGCCAACTTCCAAGTATAAACAGAAAATTGTTATGGCTATTTGACAGATAACCAATTCCATAAACTTGCTGGCTTTAATCAGGAAGAGGAAGCATTCCTTAAAAACAAACATTAAAAGGCTGTTCGGGATGGCCTGCGTTTCTATGGGACAGTTACCACTATATTAGTGCATCACCAGCAGCTGCAATATAGCTGAAGAAACATATTGACACATAATTGGCAATTGTGTCTTCCAGTGAATCGTGAACAACACCTTATTTTGGAATTGCTGTATTCTAGGAATTCAGGGCAAGACTGTAGGGTGGGGAGCAGCAGAACTCAGAAAAATGATAACCATAGTTGAGAAGAGGCACAGTAAGCAGAGCTATGAGTACTTTAGACTGAAGTAGATAGAGCAAAATACTCCTACACACACTGCTTTGCAAACAGATGCTGGTTCACAATGCAAAAGATAGTAATTCCTCTATAGGATATTTTAGTGAAAAGGTACTTGAACATCTTCTGTGTTAATATCGAATAAATCCTCAACAGTAAATCTGTTGCCATTTAGATATCTGAGGTGTTTGCTAGGTGTAGGGGGAGAGAAGGTGGTTGGGATTTTTTACTTTCTGCTTGGAGCTCCAAAATTTGACAGTATTGTATCCATTTAATGTGTTCCTTACAACTCAGAACTATGATTCCTTAACGTTTTTATCATGGAGGAAAAATGTACAGGAAACCTTTCAGTCACATGCTGACAGATACAATTAACAGGTACAAGGTGGGACTGCAGTGTGTATTTAAAAACATTAAAACTCTTACATACACTATTGCAATGTAGATATAACACCAACACTGCAATATAACATCACTTATAAAGGATCTTTGAAAAGGAGTGGTAGTATTTCAAACTCACGTTCTTACCAGTGCATCATGTAATTTTCTAACAAAATATGCATTTATTATCCTTTACTTCCTTGGGGGGGGGGGTTGATTTTCCATATTAAAGAAGCTCCTACCAATCCTTAAGAGATCGTTTTGGACTAAATCTCATTTGTGTGGTGAGGGTGGAAGAGCCAGAGCTGTTTCTAAGGTGGCTGAGACCTCTAGTGCCCAGTTCCTTCATTGCATGGCTAATTTTTTCTCTCCTGTTTTTCCCCCATCAAACAATAATAAGAAATTGTTCGTGTTGCTGATAAAGTGGGGACTGTTGAATTGATTGGATAACTCATCCCTTTCAGTTTCTGCCTGTTCACGTTCCTACTGAGGAAGAAAAGAACGATCCCATTCTTTTTGCCTACAGAGTCCGACAAACCATGGCAACGTAAGCAGTCATCAGTTAAATCTTTGAAAATTGTTCTTTTATATCCAGAAATTATATATATATCCTAGCCATAAAGAGAAATTTATTCAATTCCTAGGTACTATATATATAGGAATTGCTCTAGATTTTTCCTAAGAGGTGTCAAGTTCCTATACTAGAACAACCTGATTGTTCTAGTGCAGGTTGTCTTACATTGAAATATTATGTTCAATTCATAGAAAACTGGAATAAAATTCTATCTTTTTGCTTGGCAAGAATGAGTGGGTGGTTTGTTCTCCAAGGTTACTGGGCTGCATTTACAAAGTTGTAAATCATGACACATCACGACGCTGCCATAACGTAGTTTCACAGTGTGGTTTCACAGTTACACAAGATGGGATGTATTGCTTTGTCCTACTTGCAGCAGTGCAAGTATGAATTATCATTTGCTTTGCATGTTAGAGAAGGGAAACAGTCAACAAGAAGTAATTTTCATTTAAGAAACTGATATTTCTTTTTCCGTAATTTTGTTTCAGTGCTTTGAATGTGCCAGTCACTGATCACACTTTTGAAGATTGCAGACTGATGATTTCAGCAGGACAGCTGACTCTACCTATGGAAGCTGGGCTGGTGGAGTTCACCAAAATTAGCAAGAAGCTCAAGTAAGGGAAGTTTAGCTGTTGGTAGCTTAATTACTGCAGTGCTGCAGGTGTCAATGGCCATCTACAAAAGGATAAATAACCTGACAACTGACTTGGCCTTGTGTAATATAGTGTATAATATATTTGTATATATATAATTTGTAGAATATATTTATGCATACAGCTTAAATTACATACATAAATTCCAGGGAAATCAGAGTGGAGGAAAATCCCAGTAAGAACTAAGCCCAAGTAAATTTTGTGGGCAGTGTTGCAAGAGGAAAAATGCATTTTTCTAATCCTCTATGGAATTATCTCACCGAGGGTGAGGAAGGTAGAGTGGCACTAATTTTAAGCACTTGATGCAAATTTAAATTGCTTTAGTGGAGAGGCACTGGCACCATGTGGCAGGAAGTAAACCCTCTCCAGCCTGAGGTTTCAGCCAGTGGTTTACTGTTCTTAGTTGCATTGTGCAGCCACGTGTTACTTGTAATGTCAACTTTTTTCTGACTGGATACAGTGGAATTTGAGGGCTGAACTACATAACCATACAATAACTCCATCAAATAACCTGGCATGGTTGTGGGGACAAATCTGAATTATGTGTGCAGTGAATCTTGACTTATTATTTATGTGCTAAATCATAAATAATGTCAAACTGTTTGGAACAGTTACTTGGTAATACTAATCATCCCTTGGTGAGGTGCAGTGGTGTATTTCTGCAGAGATCAGATACTTCTGAGGCTGCAGTAATGCTGCTGTTAGGGTAAAGAATCTGCTAATTGAGCTGAGATCTGCTCCCTCTTAAGGAAAGAGCATGATGCAGCAAAGTAATGCTACACCTGAGTTTATGATGATGAAAAGCTCTCTGCTAGAGTAGCCCAGTAACTGAACAGATGATTCAAGGTTTGGGAAGTTACTCTAAGGAAGTCTGACATAACCAAGCATAGAACTGCCTGCTTTTAACATTAATAATGGGAGGGATCAGTCCTTAATTGCTGATTTAATATACAATATCCAGTCTGAAGTACAGCATTGGAAATGCTGCGCACACATGCTCTGTTTGGCAGTTTTTTGTCTTTGAACACTGTAATCACTCCTACTGAAATTCCTTCTGTCCAAGAACTGCTGTATAGAAATATCTCCTCTCCCTCATGTTTGCATAGCCTAAAATGGAATCATGTCAGAGAGCAGTTGGATACTTTTGCTGCTATTGCAAGTGCTTCCAAAGGGGGAAGAATTGGAATTGAGGAGTTTGCAGACTACTTGAAGCTGCCTATTTCAGATGTCCTCAAAGAGCTGTTTCTACTCTTTGACAGGGTGAGTAGCTGGTTAACTGACTTGTTGACAATATTTTGTTAGAAATCACATCCCAAAAGGATATATAATTCATTTTGTCCAGCTTAGTAAATGCTTCTTGGTTAGCAGTTCCTTTAGGCAGGGTAGGTGACTCCTAAAGTTTCCTTCGTAAGTTTTGATGGAGAAACAGTGATCAGTTTGTACCTTGGGAGATGGCAGCCATCTCTTGGACCAAGTTGCTGCACCAGTATCAGACAATAATCTCCATGCTGGTAATGGCTGAATATTTCCTTGTGCCTAGCCCAGATTTTGAGCTTATGTACTCATCATGTATGTAGTTATATACTTATGACAGCTTAATTAACTGATGTACTTGTAAGTGGATAATTTAAGGCAGAGTGAATCTCACTAGAGTGTTGACTAAAATACCAGTGTTCCTGCTGTGTTTGTGAAGGGTGCTGTTAGAGTTTACAGGGACCCCTCTTGCCTAGGGAGTCTAACTCCTATGGCCTCCTCCAGCCATGACAGGGACTGTGTATTAATGTGATCATTTAGGCTTTCCCCCACAGTCAGTGCTATCTCTTCCATTTTCTACTTCCCTCTGAGGATGGAAAATACTGCTCTGTGGATGCCCTTCTGACTATATCAGATGCATCAGTGACTAGAGCAGAGCATAGAATTCATCTTCTAGGCACCCAGCATGTGCTGCAGTGCAAGCAGCATCTTGTCCTGCAAGTGCTTATGAACTGGAGGTGTTCTCTTACCATAGGAGCTTTCCCAACTCAGCCTCACTCGTGCTGATCGAGTTAACTTTAGCAGTACACCCATCCTTGGCAGGTCATTGTGTTGTAAATGCCCATTAAAACCGTTTCAGGATTTTTCAAGATAAAAAGTTTTTACAAGTTCTAAAATAAGGAAGAACTGAATGTATTTCCTGAATTGCTGAGTGCATTAAAGCTCCAGCAGAGCTGGGTCCTCATCCTTTCACCATTCTTGCCTCCTCGTCTTAGACCATTGCTGCCTTTGAGCCTGTAGTCGGAGTCTTGAAGCACAGTGCATACATCAGAAATGTGGAGTGGCAACCAGAATAAGGGCAAAGAAGCCTCCCTTCATTTTTCTTATCTGGCACAACAGCACTAGTAACTAGAACTAGCAGAGTAATGCTCAGTTCACTAAAAAGTTGAAGGGATGAAAGACTGCTAGAACAGAGAGGTGCAAGGCTGCGTTTGTCTTCAGGAGATCAGCATACCTGAGGATCAGTCACTCATGTAGCAAGGCTCTTTTCAAATTGCTTCAGGTATGAGCACAGGCATCTTGAGACTTCTCCTCTGTGGCTTTCAACCTCATCATTTTTTTCTCTAAAGTGATTCCTCAAATCACATAAAGCTAAGCATGCGAAGAAGAAAAGAAGAAATACAGGTGTATCATCACCTGACAGAAACCAGTGAGACCTCACTGGCAGCCAGAGACATGCACAGACCTGGTGAAGTCTGAGCATGCAGATAGGCTGTGCTTTGCCCACGCCCAAGTCAGACACTGTATAGCTTCAGAGAGTTACAGAAGCCCTGGATCTCTGACTCCCTTCGATAAATCTTGACGATGTTCCTGGCTAAAGCTTTGCTGAGTGGAGCGAGTGGCAGTGGTCGTGGAGGGAGCCTTGCACGTGGCCTTGGAGGTCTCCTAACAGGAGGTGGTGGACATGGAGGGAATATTGGAGGACTCGTCGGAGGTCTTGTCAATCTTATAAGTGAAGCAGCAGCTCAGTATAATCCAGAGCCGCCTCCACCTCCTCGCAATCATTTTACGAATGTGGAAGCTTATGAGAGCGAGGAGATCAGACAGTTTCGTCGCCTTTTTGCCCAGCTGGCTGGAGATGATATGGAAGTGTGTGCCACAGAGCTGAGGGACATCCTGAACAAAGTTGTTTCCAGACATCAAGACTTGAAGACGGATGGCTTCAGCTTGGACACGTGCCGTAGCATGGTAGCCGTCATGGACTGTGACACAAACGGCAAACTGGGCTTTGAAGAGTTTAAGTACCTGTGGAACAACATCAAGAAATGGCAGTGTGTATACAAGCAGTATGACACTGATCAGTCGGGCACTCTTGGGAGAGCTCAGCTGCCGAACGCCTTGAAGGCTGCAGGGTTCCACCTGAAGGCAGAACTCCTCCAGGTCATCGTGCGCAGATACGCCGACGAGGACGGCAGCATGGATTTCAACGACTTCATCAGCTGCTTGGTGCGGCTGGACAGCATGTTCCGCACCTTCAAGTCCCTGGACCAAGATGGAAGTGGGCAGATCAGGGTGACCATTGAAGACTGGCTGCAGCTGACCATGTATTCCTGAAGACACAGCAGAGAAGAGCAAGCTTCGTCTGGAAGATACACAGGGAAGGCTGCAATCCTGTGCTGTAGAACTGCAGTCTTTTCCTTGTTCTAAGGCAGATGGAGCCAGGGCTACATGGCTCAGCTTCAAGTGTTGTGATTCCTCTTGTGCATGCATTAGTCTGCTTTTCTGAAGGGTTTGTGTAAGTTGTCGCCTGGACATAAGTCTGTCTCAGAAAACTAACTCCAGACTCTTTAAGTGAGGGAATATATTGAAAGGACCAAAGCTTTGCTATTTCTTTACCTAAAGTGGCTTGTTTATGAGTGTAACTGTTATATAAAAAGCTCCTACATTTAGTGTTGATGTTGCTGTTCTGATTTGTCAGCAATCACTAAGCTTGAATAAAAGTCTGTTTGCCTGAAGGCAATCACTGGTAGAGTCATGCAGTTATTTCTAACAGGGGGAAGAACTTCAGAGTTGCAATAACTGTAATGACCAGAGAATTTACATAACCATTTAATTTCCTTCCTACTTACGCTTTTCATGCTTGGCTGCTGAAGCAAAACCTAAGTTGTACTGTCAGTTCTACCTGCTGGTCAGGGCAAATTTGAAAACTTATATGAGGCTACTTTTGCAACAATTTTCTCCTTCCTACAATTCTATGAACTACTCTTTTCTCTCCTTCAAACTTTAGTATAGTTATAATGCAAACCACTTAAAAAACTACATTTATATTTAGAGAAATTTGCTGTAACGATGCAGTGACATAGCAGACAGCTAGCCCAAATCAACCTCTGGCTATTCAAGTTAAATTTCATCAGGGTGCAGCATCTTACTCTGGCTTGTTATGTATTTCTGGCTAAGATGTCAAGTTTTGAGAAAAAAAAATGGGAAAACATGAACTGTCAAAGGTGCATTTCTTTGAATTAAGGATTACACAGTTGATCAAAACAGCTCTTGCACAAGGCAAATTTCTCAGCAGGCGCTGCCGCTTTAAATAAAAATTGTCTGGGGTGACTCACTGAGAAACACCACACAATACCTGCAGGGTATCTGCATGTTAATGGGTATGTGGTTTGGTTTTGTTTGAAAACTTCCTTAGCTTTGATTTCCAAATTTTGCAGTTACACTTAGCAAGCAGTATTTTCCAGATTGCTGATAAGTCCTTCCCTGGTCTACTTAGGGAAGCCTTTTACTTGAAACTTAAGAGAAAATAACTTACAATTTTTGCCCAGACTTTTTTTCCTCCTGCACTTTGTTTAATAGCAAGCTGGGTAACAGAAAAAGCCCAAGCTGTGATGAAAGAGGTCAATTCCTTCCTGATGGCATTCACTCCACTCCCAGTTATCCTGTGGAAAAGCACATAGTGCCATTTGGGCTCTGAGTAATAGAAAAGTGAGCACAAGGTATAGAGCGATACCTCCAGGTGAGCACCATCCTACCAAGTTGGTTTCAGAAATTTCCCTTTCTGACTAGTTAGAACTTGCAAGTAGCAAGAGGTGATGGAAATTTGGGAGTTACAGCAATAGCCTCTTACATGATGAGCTTGGGTATGAACACAAGAGGTGCATCTGCAGTTCCTCCACAAATGGTCCAGTTATTTGTAGCTTCTCTGTGGTGACTCTGTAAGTGACTCAGGGTTTATTTACCTAATAATTTATTGTTGCCTTACATAGTGAGAAGAATGTATTGATGCAGTAGTACTTTATACTGCATCTGTCCTACAGTCCTTCTACAGATCTAAGTGGGGAATGCTTATGACAATGCAACTTCTTTGGTTTTTTTTTAAGATTTACTGTATTATATAAAAACACAACCACAAAATCCCAGTTACCATAGCATTCTATAGTGAAAAGAGTAGCAGGAAACTAGTTTGCTTAAAGAAAACAAGAGTTGTTAAAGTTACTTTATGTTTTGGTTATTTTATGTAGCATAAATACAAATACCTAAATTCTGATGTTCCCCTTAACCATTTAGAGAATTGGAGCTCAGCTCACATGTTGCTTCCTTAAAATATTCTTGGGTACATAGGCTGCAAACACAGCTAGATATGTGCAGAAAGACAATTGCAAGTGCTTTTTTACTGTGGTGTTAAACAAGAGTGAAGGTTTTCCTGTGTTTTCAGTTTAACTCCCATCCCTTTTTCCAAGTGACAACCCCATCATTTCTCCTTAACCAAAATGCCAGAGCATTTGGGAGTTAGCCAGCATCCTAGGGTTTAGTAAAGCTAGTCACAACACGACCTTGCAAGTGTAGTAACTTTATTTCCTACTAAAACAGCTGAAGTTCTGTTTATTAGACTGCACTCAGTTTTGGTTATTGGGTTTTAGCACTTTAATGAAAGTAATATGACTCTTATTTTGTCATTTTTCTTGTCATTTTCCATGTGCAGCCACAGCTGTTCTAACTTCTTTCAAAAGTTGTTTTTAATTAGATTATTTTAGTTAAAGTTTACTTCCCAATTCTTTTCCTCTGATACATATTCTTAGCTTTAAAAATAAATTTAAAATAATAGTCTAATCACATCAAACAATACTTTGCTAAGAATACAGTCTACAAAACTGTCCAAAAATAATATTCTATGGAATTTTGAACAATTATTATTTATACTCTTTCTTGTTTTAAAAGTTTATGTTTGTAACGTTACGCTTTAAAGTTAGATCTGTTATCTCTGAGAAATACAATGTAGCCAAAATACTTAAAGCCAAGCTCTGTGCCACAATGACAGCGGATTTGTAAATAAAGCCGTGCTTATGAGAGAACATTGTCCTTTTCTAATGATTAAAAACTGTGAAAAGTTATATCCCTTAGACACACATGCAAGTAACTTAAAAGTTCATATCTTATATCTTCCTTGAAATTCAGAGTTTTTTAAAGTATAAGTTGTTCAAAGGTTGCCTGTCTTCAAAAAAAGATGGGTTAGACCATCAGTATAAAGAAAATCAGAGTTATCTGTGCAAAAGAGTCTTGCATTGGTTTTGAAGGCTAAATTAAATTGTATCTTAGCAGTTTTAAATCCTGTTAAATTTACAGCTTGATGATGAAAAGTTAGTACTGAATGCATTATTACACATATTTGGTTGATCAAGAACTATCTTAAAACCTAAATTCAATTACTTAAATCCCTGTTTCATAGCACCCAGGATTTTCAAAGCACTCTACAGAGAGAGCAGCCTTAGTATTCTCCCCTGGCACATTGCACTGCCAGCAGCAGAAAACCAAGAACAGAAAGGTTAAGGCTGATATGCTTGAGTGGGCATTAGAAGTTGGTAGGAGAGCCAGAAATAGAATCCAGATCTGGCTCTTTGCTACAGATTTACCCAGGAGACCACTCCTCCCTCACTTGGCTGAAAAAGTTCTGTGCTGTTCTCAGATGTAGGGACTCCACTTTTTTTAAAAATATTTTCCCTTTCGAAATGCACAGCACATTATCCACAAAGGGAGCTCTGCTTTACACTTCAGTTTGCCTTTAAAACGTTTCTGATGAATGCCCTTATTGTGAAGGTTTCAAATGATGACCTACAAGTCATCTCTACTATGCTGTCATTAACTGCTCTGTGTCCCACCATGTAACACTTGTAGATGGCTTTTCCCCAGACAGATGTTTCCCAAAACACTCAAGAAACTTTCAGTGTGGTGACAGTAACACTACTGACTTATGCATAGATCTCAACAGCCATCTGCCATTTTCCCTATTTGCAAATATAATGCAACTTACATAGAACTATTCACAAATCCCATCAAAGCAAACTTCAAATGCTCTGTTGATGTAGCTTTGTAGTTATCACATTGAAATGTTCATTCACATCAAAACTGGAATTACCAGAGAGGCTGTTCCAATGAATTCTTGCCCTTCTGGCTTAAAAGGTAGGACAGTTTATCAGCTTCAAAATAGCATGTAGGGCAGTGCATTTGCTTCAGAGAAAAGCTTCAGATAGACCAAGTAGATTTGGTTGTCCTTTGGCATATATTTTATTGCTGAAGGTTCAAACTCAAAGCAAGAGCCTCGCTGTTGGCCTGCTTATTCTGAGATGTTGCACTGCTCTCTGAGCTTCAGCAAATGCCAGTGCTACACGCACTCTTAAATACATGTATTCCAGTTCCTCTTAGAGCCTTCCTGGAGGTCATATAGCAAAGGAAAACTTTTAAGTTGATTTCATTTTTTTGTTTGTAAGTTTATAAGAAATGGATACCCCATTTCTAGCTATTGAAAATACGTGTGTTGCTGCTCCAGGCTTAGTATTACATATTCAGTGAGCTGTTAGTATTTTTTTCCAGGAAGAACAAATACCTCTGATGTTGTAAACTGTATTAGTGCATGTTGTGTACTTGATTTACACAACAGCTTTTGAAGGGATTTGCACTATTAACTATAACTACTGCCATGCATGTTTTGGTCACAGAACGGAGATGGCACCATCGACTTCAGAGAATATGTAATTGGTTTGTCTATTCTTTGTAACCCAGCCAACACAGAAGAGACTATTCAGATGGCATTTAAGGTAAGTTCAATTTAGTGTAAATCTGCAAACCTGACAAATCAAGACTGACTGTAAGTCTGTTACCTTTCAAATCATAAGCTTCAATCTGTTATGCAAATGTGAGTAATACTCTTAAACCAATTGACATTTGGAGTGTAAAGGAGAGGGGAGGAATTGCAGGTATCATGGAAAATGGTTTCAAAAGCCATGTGAAGGCACTAATGAATATGTAACTTGGCAGGCTAACTCCAAAAATGATTCAGCAGCACTTGTAGTTTTTTTGCCTGAGGTTTTTTCTGCTGTGATTCTTTAATGTCACAATAGATGGAGTAACATCCTCTTGTGGGTCAAGCCTCACTAGAGTTATTGCTCTTAACAAAGAGGAAGGGAAAAAAAATCAAGGGGAAAAAAACCATTCAGGACTGGCACATCCAAAGTTGAGCTGCATCTAAGAACTGGTGGCTTGTACTATGGTGTCCTGACAGCAGTCTTGGAGCAGTCATAAAGCAATAGCTCCTTTCACATCTCAGGTACAGGGAAACCATACATGATCAGGGATGCCCCGGCTGTGCATCCTTGACTTTTTTTTTTTAGTAGCTCATTGACACAGATTCAGTTATTTTACCCATTAATCTGATCTTATGAACTATATTGAGCAACATATTGAGATATCAGTCATGTTCATCTTAAACTGGGCACTTTTTAGCATTGATGTGTAGTTGGGAAGTACTAAAATTTTTACGGCAATCCATTATATCCACTGGCTTCTTTTTAGATAAACACTACAACTGTTAAAAGTGATTTGTGCTTTTTTTGGGATGTTTTATCAGTACAGATTCCTATGAAGAAGCAAGCCTAGCAGCTATTACTGCTGTTTCATTGTTTTGTTTTCCAGACTATACTCTCCAGTATCTTAACAGGTGCGCTGGTTATAAAATCAGTAATTTGTTCTAATATCCAGTTTCAGCAGGAAACAACTGGTTCAGCTGGTAAAAGCCTGTTTCAGTCTGGAATGGAACTGTGGGTTTCCTTTTGCTACTTTTTTTTTTCTCTGCCATTAAATGTTCTTTCCTTCGCAATGGGCAAGTTTGCCTGTAGCAAGGACTTGAGAATTACAGCCATCCATCCCTTGTATTTCTCAAGGATTGATTAACAGCAGATGCTTACTGCCACTGTGCTGGGAAGGATGGGAGAATCAGTGTGCATCCACTGTCAGCATTCCAGGAACCAAAATTCTTTGTTAGTTACAATAATTCCTTAGTGGGTGACCAATCACATATACTAAAATTTAGGTATTTCATGTCTGAGCATAAACTATGGCAAGTTTAATCTGATAAGGGATGTCCCATAACCTAATGAAAATGAAGACTAAAACCCAAGATATTCCAGTATAGAGAGGCTGAATCCAGTGGAGCGTTAGCATAGCTCATGATGACCATAAACATAAATCTTTGCTTATTTTTTATGAGTTTTGTATTAGTTTTATCACTGAACTAATGCTGTGAGGTTTGTTTGTTTTTGCAGAATGTTTGAATCCCAGCTATAGCGTGTATGTTGCTCTGCTGAGTGTCTGCTTAATCTTGTTCCAGAAAAAATAAGTAAAGTCTTTTGGGAGAGAGAGTAGCTGAGATGCAGCAGGTCTCCTCAAATCCCAATAATTGTTTACAGATAACCTCTTGAATACTAGAAAGCCAGTGTGGGTGACTAATGTGTGTAGAGGGTCCACAGGCAAACTGGTACTAAAGTATTTGTACACACTGTGTCTTTTCCAGCTCTTTGACATGGATGACGATGGCACTATAACAGAAAAGGAGTTTGCATCTATCATTCAGTCAGCACTGGGGGTGCCTGAGCTTGATGTTTCTATGCTCTTTAAAGAAATAGATGCAGATGAAACCGGGAAGTTGTCCTATGGTAAGTTAAGCCCTTTTGCAACACAGAATACTTTGATAGTCATACTGACAGTGAGTTTGCTTTTCTTCTTCCCTGAAATTCTCTGATGGTTCTCGTACTTTGTTCCTGGGGAGAACTGTTGAAGCACAGACCTAGATACTTTGTGTGATACTCATGAGGTTCTTCAGAGGAAACTAACTGGAGATCAGCTTCAGTAAAACAAGCAGGCACTGAAATTTTCTCTGATTCTGCACTGTAGAATCTGTGTTTTTCAATATTTTTCAGATGAGTTCAGGAACTTTGCATTCAAGCATCCTGAATATGCCTCGTTGTTCACTACGTACCTAGATCTGCAGAGACACCAGGTGGATCTGTCAGATGAGCAGGACACTGAGTCACTCAAAGGCAAACACAGCCCAGTCAAGAGCACAACCCTGGTCTCAGAAATAACACCAGTTGCAAGAAATAAAGTCTGTCCTGAAGGCAATGAAGAGGATAGCTCAAGTACCTCTGACAAAAAGGAGGACTGAGAAAAGCTTAAGAATTCAGCTTCTGAATTCTGCAGGATTTTTTCCCTAGCTGTTCAAAAGCACAATTGATGTAAAATAGAGATGGAAGTTACAACTTAAAAAAAAGGGTTTCCATTTTTTACTTTCATAGCAGGAGGAGTTATTCCTGTTTGAGTGTAAGGGAAAAACCACTGTTCTGTCCTTAATGTCAATTCACAACACTGGCAATGTTGTTCAGTGTCTTCCAAGTTCATGCTTCCACAAAAGTAACAGGTGTGCTAAGGGGGGTAGGAAGCTCCAGCACTGCAGTGGCCTCTCATAATGAGGAGTCCACTTGTCTAAAAACAAGTGGAATTTTTGGTGCTGCTCAAGTCCTCTACATCCCCAAAGTGACTTAAGGGAAAAAAATTATGCCAGAGTGTTTTAATTTGCAATATCCATTAGCCTTTCTCAAGTTTCTGAGACACACAGATGAGTTACAGGACGCTGAGAGCTGAAGCTGGTGGGGTTTGGCTGTCCTTAGATTTCCCTTAACTACTTGTGAACCAGCAGACCTAAGCTTCTGAACAAGACATGCTGATTCACTGATGTTAACAGAAGCAACTTTAGGCTTAAAGGCTAGGTAAAAGTGGAAATGGCTGCAGTTCTAAGAACAGAAAACTAGTTGGAATTCCAAGATAGCAGCTTGCAGTCTACAGGAAATGGAGACAGTAAGATCCAAGAATGAATGGACTATTTCAAAATAAATAGAATGTTGTTTACAGTAACAACTGTTCAGGATCACAGTAGGAGGAACATTTCAAACTCCAGCATATTTTTTTTCTAGCAATTATCAAGAGAGGAATGTGACCTTGCTCTGCGAAATGTAAAAGGCAAATATGCTGTCAAGCCATAGTTCTAGTACTTAGTATCTACTCTAAAGTTGTCTCCTAGAAACCATGTTTGCATTACTGTGCCATTACTCAGTGTGTTATTAGGGTTTGGTTCAAAACCGGTCTCTTTCTAGTCAATTATCTGGGTATATTTTGCCTCAGTCCTCTCTAGTGCACTGGAAATTGGGCCTTTACCTTTTTCCATCCTTCATCTGAATGCACTTTATGCAGTATTTAAAATATATAGGTACTTATGCAAATTCTTCTAAATGCAAGATATGAAATGACAAGATATTTTCTTATTAAAACAGAGATGAGCAAAGCCTAGAGTGTCTAGTACCAATAATAACCAGCTTTCAGCAGGTTTTCATATGTGAACTGATAACCTCTGCCTCTAAGTATTGCTTGCATTGTCTGGCCATAAGCTCGTTGCCATGTTTAATCTTTCTCTGTTTATAATTGTGCCTATCCTGATGTTTCATGTGCTTAAAATAAATCTATATTTTTTAAAAGACTTTACTTGAACAGCTGAGTCTTTCTGGTACGGTGGGAAAGGTACTTTGTCTACCACGAGGGGCTGGGGGGATTTCCAGGAAATTGTGCTTGTGATGTCTCACCTTGATAAGCACAATGCAACCTGAAAGTTGGCATTTTCAGTTCTGCCTGTGGTGGCAGGTGCTTTGTGGTAAGGCTGGAGGGGTAGGATAGGACTAATGCTCTTCCAAAGAGTTACTTCTGGTGACTGCCTCAGCAAAAGGGGATGTGAGACAAAGATCTGCAGATATGTGGAGAGAGACCTCCATTTTCTGATGGAAAATAAGGCACCACCATTTACAGGTAAAATGAGTGACCTCAACCACAGTTTAGAAGTAACAATCAGGGCTTTGTGTAGTGTAAACATCAGGAGAGTATTTTCCTTCACTTAGAGAAGGAGAAACAGGAGTTATCCTAACCTGGCTGTAGAGTTAGCTGGAATACATGTTAGCTGGAATACATCCTTGGCAAGGATGCTTCACCAAAGTCCTCAGCTTTTCAACCAGCAATAATCTTTTCAAAGAGGAGTTCCATGCTAACCAGTGAGAGAAAGATGGGTGGGCAAAGATGAAAAACACTTCAAGGTCTCGGAATTGCAAAGGCTGCCTTGTGCACACTCCAGTTGAATCCAGCCCCATTCAGCACCTGGAGCACTGCTGCCCAGAACTGCAGCATGTTTAGGGCTAGTGACTTTATCAAAATCTGCAAGTCACACAAGAGCTTTTAGCAGTTAAAGCTAAAAATATTGTGTGCATAAATCTACCTAGCCCAATAGTTTGAGGAAAGGCCTCAAATGGGTTTGGTATGTAGCAGAGATTCAACTATGCTCTGAAAAGAAATTAGCTAAACACTAGAGACACTAACTCAATATACACACATCTGCTTGATGTGCGGGAAGGGAATACATTAATTTCTAGGCATCATCGTGCCTCAGGGAGCTTTTAAAAGGACCAAACTAAAAGCAGTCTGCAATAAACAGGCATTACATTAAGTGGCAGAGCAGGAACTAAACAGAAGGAGAAGGTTAAAAATACTGAACAGAAAATGGATCTCAGTCAGGCATTGAGGGATGACACCTTTCTGCCTGAGAGCCTGAGGTGTGAGTTCATAAGTCTACAGGCTGCTTAAGGATCATTTTGAGTTCTGCACAGTAGAAGGGTATATTTGGTCCCATGTCACCACAGGAAACATTTATTTAATCAGCCCTTCTTTGTTAAAGCCCTTCATGCTTTGACATGGATTTGATGATAAATCCTTCAGGGATACCAAAATAAGACACTTGAAAGTGTATGGAAACTCCACCAGTCTCAACAGGAGTGAAAATCAGATGAGGACAAGTGTATCACAAGAAGAAAACACAACTAATTCACAGGAGCACAGCCCCATGGGCTGCTTTTCTTCGTGGAGTTTGATAACTATGGACATACACTATGAATAAATCTCGTTTATATTTTTTTATATCTAGGCTCCTCTTTCTACCAGAGGTTGATTTCTGAGACAAAGATCTTTGAATCCAAGAAAATTAAAACTGTATTTCTGCTTTTGCTGCATTAGTGTCACTGCCTAAGTAAGTGTATAGATAAAACACATCCAGGTTTCACATCAGATCATACTGCTGTAAGATCTGGTGCTAAACTGCCAAAATCACACAACTCCTGTCTGGTTGCTGTCCATCAGTAGAACTTCCATGTAACTCTTCTATGGAAAGCACCTGAAAATGGATCCATAGCTGTGTAGCACCAGTCAGAGATGGCAAGTCATGCAGTGGCTGCTGCTTCTGAGCTTTTGTACTCATTCACATCAGAACAAGATAGGTGCCAAATCATATTCCCTGTGATTGTTATATCCTCTTCCTCACTTTTTCCATAGGATGGGGATGGGGAGGGGGGCAAGTTCAGTGATTCCTAAATGGTTTGCAAGGGAAACTTTGCAAGACAGTTGTGTGCTCCACCTGTTCCACCCCACTCAAGATCCCAGCAGGACTAAAGAGCCCTGGGAGTCCAATGAAGGGTCTTGAGTGAGAGCTCTAATGACCATTCATAGGACTGCTGCACAGGATGAGGGCTGCTTGGCCACATCTGTCATCTCCCTAGCAATTCCCATCCAAAACAAAGTATTCCCTGGGCATCAGAAGTCTGAGAAACATTTGTTGAGGAAAAAGTTCCTAGGATGGTCAGCACACCAGGGCCCTATTCTTGGGTAGTTCCTCAGGCACTGTGCCAGTGCAAATAAATCCACCATTCTGCCTGAGCACGCTTTTGGTGGAGTTTGCATAGGTGCCAAGAGCTACTCAGAAGCCATGGATGTGGAAATTCAGGGCCTGAAGCTTAGAAACTAAAAGTAAAAAATGTCCCTCCCTACACACACAAAAACACCAACACTCTGGACAGTCTGCTGTGAACTGTTTGACAACAGCCTTCAACAAGGAATGCAGCCTGAGATTTCACGGTGGGAATTACACAACTCTCACTTTGAGAATGCCACAGGAGAAATTTTCAAATTAATTTTAAAGAAAGGCTTAGGAGGTTTTTAGCTATACTCCATGATGTGCCAGGAGGGTTGGACTCTGGTAAGTGCCTTTTGGCTTACCTCTTCCCTATAGGTTTTGCATCACTTGATACAGCCTACCTTTCTCTCTAGTTTCTCCTTCCACATTTCCACCTAAAACATAGCTACTGCCATTAGAAGTTGTTTTCCACAATGATGAAAGTTAAATTGTAAGATTAAAATATAAAAATTACTGATTTGGTTGGGTTTCAGGGGCACATGCTTATTCAGGTAGCTACTTGTACTGGCCTGTGGTAAGAGCAAACTTGTCAAAAGTTGCAAGGGATTTTAATGACATTGAATTAATTAATTTTAAATCTTTGCTCAATGAAATAACATTTATTAGACTGAGAAGCAGTAGGGAGACGTTTGTCAGCAGTGCCTAAGTTGGCAGACTCTCTGTTACTATACATAGCCAGAGAGGCAGAAAGTAAACATCTTATAGGATTAGCAGCTATGTTCATAGCTGAGATGAAATTTGAACATTTCATTAGTATAAGATTGATTCTGACATTTCATAAAGCCAAAATGCAAACAATAAAATGTGTCTGATATAAATACAGTATGCTGCACTTACTCAGATAAAGTTCAAGAAGCACAGCAGGTTTAGTGCCATGACAAAGGAAATGCAGAAGGGTCATTTAAGGACCCAACTTCTGCTAAGCACCTAGGTGTGTGCTTAATCCTCTAGGTATCAAGCAGATACTTTGTACTTATTAAAAGCAGAGAAAAATACTAATAATCAGAAAATAGGAAAAATTTCCATGGCTGGTTATTTTAAGGGTGGTAAGAATTGCATCACGCTCACCAAGGAACAAAATATCACAACTAAATTAATTTTATTTATTGTGCCGTCTTAGTTTAAGATATTTTGTAACAACCATAGGTTGACTGGTAAGACTTTAGAGAAACGTGACAATGTTATAATAGAAAATACTTCATTACCTTAGATAAGCACTACTTTTTAAGCCCCTTTCTGCTGCAACAGGTCAAAGGTAAATATATCCCACCCTCCTCTATTCCTCACATCATGATTATTCTAGGTTTTCATGCTATTACATGTTTTACTGTGCTTAGAGTAAATAAATATTAAGTTTTTTCATCAATTAACTTTTATTAGAAGTTTTATTCCAGAAAACAGTCTATTTAAAGTCCTCTTTTGTGTGTTAAAATGGGGTTCTGGAGAGGCTCATCTCTAAAGCTACACCTGCACATGCATTCCTTTGTTCCAAACTGGGCATAGGTAAGAATAGCATTTGTTTGCAGAAGTAAGAATTCCCTAGATTAAACCTGCCATTAAAGGCCTCTGCAGAGAGAGACTGCACAGCCTTGCCAGACAATCAGACCACTGCTTAACAATTTCTACTGTTAGAAAAGCTTTTCTCCTGGTCTAGCCTGAATACTTCTGCAGCTGAAGTCTTGAGTTCACCTTGCTCAAGGAGAATTGATTTATTTCTATTTCTCTGCAGAATAACTAATTATATCTCCACATACCTCTATCCAGAGTTTATCATCACACCTGTTTTGCTCTTGCATCTCCCAGCCTGCCTTTTTAAGTCAGAACCCAAAACCTGTTTCTTTTTTTCCTCATAGGTTGCACTTCCTAGACTACTGGTTGTTTTCACTTGGGTTCTCTGGAGAGAGACCTTCAGCTCCAGATCTCAGCAGACTTTTCTTGCAGTCAATATTCCTGCTCATACACACCCAGCATTGCCCACTGTAGAGCCATCTCCAGGCTAAAGAACTGCTCTGTAACCAGCTTCCCCCTTTCTCTCTTCCTACAATTGCTCATTCCTGCCTACTGCACTATTTTAGCTTTATCCTTACTGAATTTAAAAGATCAATTTATCAAGAACATTTTGATCAGCTCAACTTATTGTTAAAAAGAGCATTCTGATAAAAAAATAAATGCCTTTATATCCCTTTTGTTAAGGATATTATCTTCCTAAAACTTTACTAAGCATCAGACAGTGCACTAGAAGCAAAGCACTACAGATTAGAGAGACATGATGAAAGCTTAGAGGCTATAATTGTTCACAAAGAATAATTTCCTTTTCAAATGTAAACATCAGCCTTGCAGACAAAGATAAGGCCAAGTGCACAATTAGATACACAAGTCTGTGTTTCTGCTCATATCTCCTGATATCAAAGATTGCAGGAAAATTCAAAGTGTTTTCTTTAAACGTAAAAAAGAAATGAACAGGAAAAAGTGTAGGAGACTAGAAGGAGTCATACCAGAACTGTCAGCAGCTTTTAGAAAAGCTGTTTTCCTCAATGCCGGAAGTCTTTGAAACAGGAGATAACCAGCCATGAACTGCAGCAGCCATTCAAGGCAGAAATCATTGAAAATGTTTACATTTTGTACATTGGCCTTTCAAATGAAAGCATGCCAACCTCCATAATGTTATTTAATGTCTTTGACAGCCTGTCTCTTGTAAGCAGAAAATTTTGCTGTCAATATACACAAGGGAAAGAGAAACAGTGGCATTTTCACCTTTGCAATTTGAGCGCAGGTTTAACTCAAAGCTGCCCCAAACCTAAAACAATCTTCAAAATAAATACAAGCAGGAGCCATACTTTCTATCTTTGCTATTGCCAGTTCTGAAGGGAAAATTCTATGCTTTACATAGTGGAAACTTCTCTTTTAGTAGAAATATACTCTGTGGACAAAAGAGAACCAGACCCTTGGGCAGTAAGTACTAGGAGACACCTTTGACAAAACTCTCCAGTATTGTTCATTTTATTACAGTGGACTTTGTGGCTCTAGAAGAAGAAACAACATTGAACTAAGTATTTTATCAAGTGCATAATAAGAGTTTCTACCCTTCCTGGATATTTAATAGTTCATAAATAGAAAGGCGAAAGGAAAGCACCTACCATGCCAAAAATTACCCAGGAGGATGCCAGCATGGCAGACATAGAAATACAAGACTTCTGGCTCTTGATTAAATGAATTACCCATGGGTGCTCATGGTGTCCCCAATCCCTTAGTCAAATTTGACATTCTTTGCTTTAACACTCCCACTAATTATTTTTTTTCAGATGCAAGAAGGTGAACTCAGCGTCATGAAAAACACACATCATACAGATTTGGTAATTTACAGCAAGATGGTGCATTCAGACTCCTTTAGCATCTTTATCCCCTATCAAAATGCTTGTACCTCTTACATGCAGCTATGTCTGTCTTGCTTGCTGTCACCAGGCATTTTCATGATACCAAGTCTGGTTCTTTCCACCATGACTCAGTGCATGCCAAGGTGCAAAGGGAAGAGATCTCAGGTCTCTACACAGTTACACGGGTACAGCAGCAAGCTCTGCCCTAGCAGACACCAGCCTGCCAGCACTGGGCAGTGTCTGACCTTCTGCTGGAGTCAGTCAGTCTCAATTTACTCTTCTTCCAGCCTAATGTGAACAATTTCACAGTAGACAAAAAACCCCTCCCCACCACCTAATCTCTAATTATTTTCCCCAAGTGGAGTCCATCTACCTTACATCAAAGCACTGGTCTCGTTATGCCATTGTTTTATGAGTCTGCTAATATTCTTCCTATCCATAATACAGAAGACACTGCTGATAGAAATATGTCAACAGGAAAACAAACAGGCAGCATTTGACATGTTATTAGTCTAAGGCTGGGTGGATAAATAAATCATACATCAAATATTCATAGGGGGGAAAACACTGTTTATTTCCACTGGATTAATTACGCACACACCTCCCATACAGCACAGTGACAAAACAAATCCCACAAAAAGGATGTCACAATGTACCCAAGAAAGGACTGTTGATGCAACCAGGACAATGTATTCCCTCCTTAGAAAGTACTTCAGTCTCTTGGGAATATATCACACTGGTCATAAAGAACAAAGCCAGCTGGAAGTGTCCTTTAGCTATATCACTTCATATGGCAGGGTAATTCATCAAGACTGAATCATTCCTAAACACTGGATGTTTCTCTGAAAGTAATTTGTTCTGTAAGTGCAATAAATATTAAGTATTTCACCCCTTTATTTAAAATATTGAAAACTATCACACTATTCTTAGACGAAAAAATATATGCTAATCCTAGTCTGATCCTACATCAGGCCTACCCACCATCTTCCAACTGAGAAAACATAAAGTAACCTAATGACATTTTTAGTCATCTATAAATATTTCAGCCACCATGCTCTCTGTAATAAATGATACTGGTACAGCAAAACTGAACCCAATTTATTTTGATGCTTCCTAATTAAAAACAACAGTAAAGAAATTGCCTTGACCATTGTTTCAGATGCCTTAACTATAATAAAGCCAGGATGATAAGGTTAGCATCCATTCTCTCCTAAAATGGGTGCTTTGCCATCAGGTCACCCAGACTCTGAGGGACAAAACACCTGCAATCGTGGAGTATTCAGTCACTAGAACTCCATAGCTCAGGTTCTTAGTGCTGAAATGAACCATCAGAAGGGAATACTCACTTTGGATTAGAAGTTTGCCACTACCCACATGCCTGTAACCCACTGGTGGCACCCACTTTAAGACAGTGGGGAATGATGAAAAAAACTCAAGAGATCTTTTTTAATTTTTTTCAGAAGCAGTTCCTTCAGAGGAAGCATCTCAGATAGGTGAAAGTTTACCTTGATCTCTAGACAAATGCTGTGTGGAAATATCCAGAGACAGAAGGTCATATTTTTTAAAGGTCAAAGGTGCCTCTGTGCCTAAGATAACATGTTCCAAAAGCTAGAGGACCAAGTATCATTAGCATACATATTCAGTCTCTTTCTTCAGAAAACACAGCCCAGCTAAGCACAAAGATGGTGTGGATAGAAGAGAAGAAATTCCACTTTAACTGCATTTCAATTGTGAAAATAAGCTCTTTGGAGGACCTAAGCACAGGACTGGTAGAAAAGCACAGACCACTCTTCCTCCACCACTTTTTTAGAGCAAACAAAGACTAATGAGAAGCCAGGGCAGCACTCACAGTACTGGTGGAAGAATAATTCTCATCCTGGTAATTAGGCAACTAAAACCAGGGGCACATCAGCAGCACGACACAGGCTTCTTGGCTTACAGTAATTGCCAGTCAGCGCTGCTGTGGGGATAATGGGAGGTGTCTGGCACCCAGTGCAACACACCCAGTGTATTTTCTTTGCTGAAAGCCTCATTCATGCATGAGGAAGCTCATCTGGTTCCTATGGCACAGCAGCACACTGGGTTAGTTATTGCTACCGAAAGCCTGTGTCGGCTCACGAGGCAGGTCTGTGTGTGTTGGCTTTGTTCCAACAATGGCAACTTCTGTTCAATTCTTTCACTGTTCAAGGCTGGGTGAGGGAACAGTGCCACGGTGCCATATTTTGCTCTGACCTCTTCTTGCTTACAGGTTCTGTAACTAAGTCCATGTTCATCACCGTACTCCTTACAAGAAATTCTCATTAATCGATAAATGGTTTAAAAGCCAGTGCTGCTGATCTCTGAATCCACTCATCACGAGAGAACATCTGATGAATAGCTTTAATTGAACACATTCAGCCCTGGGTTACACCACAGACAGTCTTCCCCAGCTTGAGCCTTACTTACCAGCCTTGCTGCATAGCTGCAGTCATGTTGTTTCCCCTACTCCTTGATTGGATAGAAATACTTTAAAAGATTTCACATCATTCCCCCTCAAAAAAAAAAAAAAAAAAAAAAAGAGGAACTACAAACCATTAATCCAAACCACAACCTTCCAGGAAATATTAATGCTCTTCCGGCAATATTAATGCTAAAATCAAGGTAATCTGAGTTGCGTAACTATTTCATTCAATGTCTGGCAACTAGTAATCTGAATTTCATTTGTCCCTACCAAATAAAATAAATTGAACATACTTCTTTTAATGCCTGAAACACTTTCCTAAATGGGTGCTTATTCCTCCCAGATATAATCAGCGCTCAGTCTTAAGCCACAGAATATCTTAGATTATATCACTTCTTTACTTTCATTCTCTTCTTTTCTGTGTCTTCTGTACAGAACATTAAATACTGGAAGTAACAGAGATACATTTGCATTTCAAATAAGTACACTTACTGAACAAAGGCAAACAGATTTCATAGTCTCAACAAAATCTCTGTATACAAATAACACCTGTACATCACAGTAGTGTGTGAAAAACAAACACTGAACAAATAAATAAGTGCAGCAAAAGCTGTGCCTAACACTAAAGACGTGAGAGTGCCCTATTTCCCCTTCCTTACTAAATAGGTTTCTGGGAGAAGCAGAGCAGCTGAGGCTTTCTCAGAGACAGATGGAACAAGATCTCCTTGCTCCAGGGACAGGTATCCCTCATTTGTTTGTTTTAGATATCATTAAGCAAACCTGAAACTCAAGAGCATTCCTCTAAGAAAAAGTTAAGGGTTTGTTTTTTTTTTTTCCTTACATACAACAGCCAAATGCTCACTGTGTGAGATGTGTGGGCTTTTCCCTAAGAAACTTCAAATAAAGTAATACAAAAAGTATCTTATCAAGATCATTGCCTCACTGCTATTCAGTAAAGGCTGGATTCCCAAAACGAGATAACACAGAAGATTTTAACAAATTCCACAAACTTCAAGGGAGATTCAAGGAACAGCTGCTTCATTCCTACAAAAGGAACCAATTAAAGACCCAGCACTAAAAGGAATTTTGAATGTATTGCTCTTGAATGAAACAATGTTTGAAGAAGGAAATTAATTTGTTTATGAGACACATTGTTGGCTTTGCTGAGTTTTACTACCACAGTCTTCCTCCAAGAGGAAATATATTATTAAACAAGAAAGAAGAAAGCGTCAATCCCAGTAAGGCAGCCCAGCATTAATGCCAGCAGTGACATGTTAAGACTTCTACCAGAGTTTTATTTGGCATTATTAATTATAAATCCTCCAGAGCTTCCAAGGTCCAATTTACATCCAAATTCCTCCCAAAAACTTGGGATTTTGAAGTGAGCATATTACATATTCTTATCTGATTCAGTATTTTTTTTTAACTTGAATTCTTTAGGGTTTGGACTGGCCTTTATGTTAGGCTTTTTACTGAGCCTATAACATTAGGGCCCCAAATGCTACTAAAATACAAATAATAATTTATTCAGCACAGAAATCTGACCTTTTCATGTATATTTTTGGATGCTGCATTATCAGGTAGATCTGCCAAGAAACAGAACCCAGAAAATAGGTCCTACAAACTGTATATACCAGAATCAGATAATTACATTGTATGATAATGAACCAGCACACTTAAGGAAGCATCAGTACAGCCTTAGTGGTTCCTAAAAGTAAAAAAACTGAATTAGTTTGCCATCAGAGCTGTGTTATTATACCACAGAAACACAGCACGAAGCTTCCAGCACTTCTCTGTCCCTGGCCTCAGACTTGTTCCAGTAAAAAGACTGCGCCCTGCTGCTGCCTCTGTAGCTCTGACCCATTTTCTCCTTCTCCCTGTAGGGTCTGGAACAAAGTTTTGCTGAGATCAACTCAGGAGAGGGGAAAAAAAAGAATGAGGGTAAGGGAAAATAGGGAAAAGTATAAATTACATAATATGGGAATCATCAGTGGTCAATGTTAATTATTAATTGATTGAGAAAGAGAATAATGAAATGCTGTTGCTGCATTAAACCCTGCTTAGGCCTCCTTATAGACACACAGATCAAGAGTTTCAGGGGCTGAAACCCATGGGAAAGGGAGATGCTGAAGACAACTGCAGCAACTTTGTATCAAAAAAAGAAGCAGAGAAACCAATAACTGACCTAGATGTAGCAAAATATGGGTAGTTTTGGCTTCAGTATTCCTGTCCTTGATGAAATTATTGACTATGCCCACTTCATTTGGTTCTATCTTTTTTTTTTTTTTCTCTTCTAGTCTTGCTAAGTCAGCATATACTGGCATAACTGCGTGCACAATATTCCTTCCATGTAGAGTTTGCCTTTAAATTTGACCTAGGGTCTCCTAGGACACAGCACTGATGAAACAAAAAAGATGTAGGAAGAAGCCTCCCACTCTCAAACAACTCATCCTCCCATCCTAAAACTCTTCCATAATTTCCTCCCTACTTGTTAATTTATTGAAAGGGCTCCTGTGCTAACTAGAAATCAGAGCCCAGCAAACACACCGGCCTATTCCACCTCGCAGCCTAAATAAACAAGCCAGCCCTTAGCTGCCAGCACATACAAGTCCTACACCAAGCAGTACCTACCCCTATCTTATTTTTTCTTTTTTTTTTTCTCTCACAATGGAAAAAAAAAAAAAAAAAAAAAAAAGAAAAAAGGAGAAACCACATTTCTCAACTTCCTCTGAGAGTTTTGAGTCTATCTCAACCCATCTGCATCAGATTGCTTTAGCTCAGAGCCCTCGCTGCAAGGACTCTGAACTCCTGGTTGGAACTGAACTCAAGGCAAACCACTCAGTTGTGTGGCCCAGCAGGAGTCTGAGCCTCTCATAAAGGGGCACTTGAATACAACACTCCCTTCCCCAGAAAATCCACAAACTAATGAGATGCAGAAGCTGGGAATGAGACAGGCCCTTTGACTTCCTTCTGCAGTTCGTATGGAAGCTCAGGCTGATCCTTGCCCAAACTAATATTTAACAGCAGCCTGCCATTAACCTAAAAGCTTCTCTGAAGAATTAGGAGTGATGGTATATAATTCATTGTTTTATTCTGCTCAGTAGCTCATACCATTTATTCTAGAGTATCTGTAATTTCTGTCTGCTTTTGGTTTGACACCCTTTCACATGTGTTCAGCTCACACTTCCCCCTCTCTTTTTAAAATTTTTATTTTTAAAATTTCTTTGTGCTCCTTTGTGCAGAGTTTCAGCACTGCATATGTGCAGGACAGCACAACTGAGTGGAGCATTATGTACTTAGGGCCTGATCCCACTTGTTTTCCCATCTCTGCCTCCCTACCATGATAGACCTGAAGAACGTGAAGTATCTTAGAAAGGTTCTGAGGTGTCTCCCTGAATGCACAGAAAGACGCTCAAGTGGTTTCCCTCTGGTAAGTGCCATTAAAAATCACTGTAAAAAACCCTCAAAAAACAATCTTTGGGTTTTTTTCAACAAAAAAGTGAGGCATTTAATTTTATTATCCTTTCTCTTTTGAGCCCTTATGGTTCACATTTGAAAATATGAGTTAGAAATATAACTTTTCATCCTCAAATGGAAACTAGATAGAATCACATGAAAACAAAAGATGGGACTTTATGAAAACACCCTAAATATTGTAAGGTTTGGGCAACTTGGCAGCCCTGGGGCCACTCCCAGACAGGGGATCCCTGGGGAGCTGCGGTATAGCTGTCCATCTGCACCAGGCCACACCATCCACCAGCCCTCCCCAGCTCTGTTCCAACTCAGTCTCACTGCCAGGCACTCCCTGGGGCTGGCACTCTCTCATATTCTCTTTTAAAAGAGATATCCTGATTTCCTCCTGCTGTAGATCCTTTCAGAGCTGCTGTTCCATCCTGTGCTCATTTGTCTGGGTTCATCTCTGTGGTCGGAAGCTCGACTGTCTTTGTATCACCCAGTTTGTCCCCCTGCACAGTGAAGGCAGGCCCGGGTCCCATCCCCTTCCTGCTGCACTGCCCTTAGTGTGAGAATGGTGTCACTTAAAACAGGAGTAAAATGGTGCTATTTGGGTTCCCATTCTGTTCTAAAAGAACAGTGGCCACAGTTCACCAGAGACAGAAGCACAGATGAAGGGTAGGCGAGTACATGGCAAAATGTTCTGCCATGCTTGGAGAGAAGCTGTGTTTGCCTTCCCAGCACACAGACACATTCTCTGTGCCTAAATTTGAAAAATCCAAATTGCAGACACAGGGAAGGTAGGAAGAATACTCTTCTGCTGATACTAAGGGACTAACCAGCTAATCGCCATGATCTGTGAAGGGATATAAGAGATCACCAGTTGGACAGAGAAAAAGGAGCCTGCAAATGCAGGTGTTCACTAAGAAAGCAAAGGAGCATGACTGTCAGCTATTTTTATCAGGGTAAGTTCTCGTGAAGTGCAATGGGACTCCACTGACCCATGTGGAATCCCACTGTTACCATACTTACATCATGATCCTTCCTGGAAATGCTAGAAACTCTGTATTCTAATCTGTATCAAAAGAGCAGTTATCCCAATATTAAGCTGCCCAGGAGGTGCATTTCAGGCAGAACAGCTGTATTGAGACTGAACAGCCTGCAGACGAACCTTCAGTCTACATAAAAGATAAGAATTCATAGTAAGAGGATCTGATTCTGTCCATGGAATGTCAGATGGTCTTTTCCATAGCACAGTCTGTATATATATATATCTCTTCTCTTCTCCCTGTAATCTGTTGCCACCATAGTTTTCTATCCCTAACAGGCCATGAGCACTGGATAAAGTCCATTCTAGATTTGCTATTACAACAGGGTTCTAGACTCTATTCTCTCAGAAACGGCACAAAACTTGTTAATGACAGTGTAGAGCTGAGTATATTCAACCTCTCAATCATACTTTCCCAGTGAATGATAATTTTTGACCTTGACCACAAGGAATTATACACTCTCTCTTCGTAACTTGGACACCAAGTTATACAAGAGATTGCATATTGGACACCAAGAGATTGCAATATGCAAATCTTCAGAAAGCAAAGAGATATTGTTCAATATTGAGGGTACATCTGAGTGTTCCTTCAGAGTATAAGGTCTCACCAAAAATCTCTCATGCTGATTAATCCTCTGGTATCACTACACTTTCAGTACATAAACAAAAACGGAAGCTTTAGCTTGGCAAAGTACTATCATATTTCTTAATTACAGAATTTTATGTTTTGCCATTTCTCTGCTTATGTTTTGCTGAGATGCAAGAAAAATACTTTGATTAAGAGCACTTTGAAAACTAAATAATTACAGCAAGGAGGGGTGACTGCATGTTTACCTGCTGGTTACATCTCAGGTTGTTTATTTAACATGAAGTAAGAAACAACTGATTCTTCAAATCTAATTTCAAAATCAGAATTTTCACTCCCTTTGCTTTTACATCAGGGACTCTTGCCTGCTGAGGACAAGACACAATCAAGCAAAATTTGGTATTAGCTTCAGCAGACCTAGAGGGAATTAGAATTTCATAAAAGTTTCGATTCCTGAAAATGGGAGAAGATGTTAGGCATATGAAAAGGGTGGTCAGAGGAACAGCCATGCTCTAATATCAGCTCTTCTTTTTGTTTGTGTCACAGCAAAATCTAAACTAAAACACTATTGTAAAAACATTTCCTAAATTTTGATTGCTTGACTTTGCATCCAGGACTGGCCTTTAACACTGTCATTCAGGGGTCTCAAATATGTGCTTTAAATCAGCATATTTGCTGCATCATTAAGGAAGTTTGGACCTTCCTTATTTTCCAATCAGATGTCTTTAATTTCTGTAGAAAACTGATGAGCTCTAGTCTGTTCAGAGGTCTACAGTATTTGAGAGGAATAAGACAACAGGACCATAAGCCAAGACTCAGCTTCCCTTAAAGGACTTCTCCGCAGTCCCACGTTCAGCAGCAGCACAAATCCCAGCTGCTGCGCACCCTGTTGCCCGCAGGCCGGAGCCCTCCCCTTCATTCCCGAGGCTGGAGGGAAGCATAACCAGCAGGTGGTGCTTTAGGGTTATCCAAAAAGACACTCCCTGCCTCTCCTTCCACAGCTTTTACTGGAGAGTTGCTCTTCACCGCATCCCCGCAGCCGGCCACGCCGGAGGATGGAGCCGCTCAGAGCCAAAGCACGGGCACTGTTATCCCTCTGGACAACTCACCAGCCCCGGCCTGGACAAACACAACCCCAGCCGGGAACCTGCTGCATCTCATCTGCTGGACACACGAAACACAGGCGGGCTCAGCACTCCTGTGCCTCCCTTCCCCAGCCCCGGGAGCCGTGCCCGCCGCGCTCACTGCGACACAGGCGCGGCAGGGGCTGTGACACTCACGCAGGTTTAAGCTCACTAGAGGTACACACTCAGAGCAATAACGCAAATTTTTTTTTTTCTTTTTGTGTATCATTTCATTCTTTGCAAAACAAGGTTCATCCCTGTGACACCGTCCGTGCTCTATCTGGAAATGCAGAGAAGGAATTAGAAGTGAGTAACAACAGGGAAACCCTGTCTCGTACTACACTGCAGTATTTCCAGCTACGTTAAATACATACACAAGTTTATTTGAAGTTGCTCTCGCCCTCTAAAGTTTGTCCCTGACTTTTCAATGAACACATATAAATAGAAAAGTATTTTTTCTTCATTTTATAGCCTCCCCCTCCAGTACCTCGCCATTTGCTAGTGTTCAGGCACCGGGTATCTCCAGAAGGAATTTACTGTCTCCTACATTACTGGCCAACATTTTGGGCTTACCTGCTTCTTTTAGCACACAGGCACAGGCACACTGCACTCCAAAAACATCAACTGCCCTGTGTAATGTGGCTGTTATAGTGCAGCCTTCCTTTGGAATCCCTAAGCTGAAAAGCAGTGATAGGTACAGGGACACACGGGAGCACTGTGAGTCGCCCATGGCTTTCAGGGATGAATGGCTGTAGATGCACAAATTAATACAGAGGTGGTTAATTTATCTCTTTCTCACATAGAAAATGTATCTCTTCCTTCCCTCTCCCCCAACACTCCTCAGGGTTTTGCTGATTTGGAAACTCATAGCCACTGTCCTGAGAGAAATCAAAAGTCCATAGTCCCTACCATATTTAGGACCAAAAAGTTAGGTTGTTTTACCTAGAGTTGCTTTTTTCCCAGGTCCACCTTCCTTCAATTCAGCCTCTTGCTTCTAACCTTTCAGCTTATCAGCATTGATTTATTTAATATAAAGTAGTGAGGTTACCTTAGATCAATTATACCTTTTTTTCTGTGCAATTTCCAATGCTTAATACATCTGTTAGTGCTCAGCCGCAGGGACAACTTGTCCAGCTGGATCCTAAATTATTTCAATCCTTAATTCAATTGTATTTTTGCCACAGCCCAGCCAATGAGCATAATTCTTTTATGGCTAAGAAGCCTCTTTAGAAATAATCCAATAGCCCATATTAAAATATAGGTCATTGTGAAAACTGCCAACTGCCTGACTTGTCATAACTTCAAAGACAGGCTCTGATTCTCCTTTGGCATGGCTGATTCTTTTGGTGCTTGGAGGCTTAATTTTAAAACAATCAGCTCAACAAAAACAATTTACTTAGAACTGTCCAAACTACTCAATGTTAGCTGGGAAGCTAATTTGCTACTTGGTGCTGCACTTGGATAAATGCTACAACTGAGGGCAAGTGGAGGTTTCCAAGTACTAAATCAGTGCACAACCTGATGTGCCTGTTGCTATAGAACTACAAAGGCTTTGGACAGTAAAAACAAGTAAAACCCATTCAAACCTACACATGAGGTGACCACATGAATACACCTGTGAGATGGACATGTGAACATTATTAAGGCAAAAGATACAAAAAAGTTCTTGAACTTTGAGTAGAAATTATTTTTAGCTCTTTGACTAATATCCATTATGAGGCTTGGAGCCTTTGGAATGTTTGTATTTTTAAAGATTCACTTTATCTTTAAAAGAAACAAAGAACTGATATTGTTCAGTGTTTTGGAGAAGACTATTTTCAATTAGCTATTTTTTTTCTCCTATCTCAAAGAGGTGGAATCACAGTCTCAAAAGCTTAAGGAAATGAGTTACCTTGGGATCACTGACAACTGCAATGATCACTTCTCTGGAGTTAGAGCAATGGAAAGTTCAAGCTAGACCATGGAAAGCATGCCTTCCCTTATTGAAAAGGCAAGTTTATTTAGCATAATTCAATTGTTTCTGAGTACTCTTAGAAAAATAAAAAATGAGAAACAGAATTCAGATAATGAGGCTTTCATTTCCGCATCTCCTCTCCAGATCTGTGCATACCGTTCTCACTGGCCACAAAGAGAGTTCTGTTTCTGTACTACAGGAAGTAATTCGGTCCCAAATATTAACATCAGGCCTAGTAAAAAGCACCAACCATGAATAATTTAAATGTTTTCACTGTTTGGACTTTAGTGTGATCAGTGAAATCAGCCATTTTGCATTTGGCAGAAGAATCGGTCCTATTGTGTCATCAGGTATATGTGCATGATGCCTCTTAAACTGAATGGAGCCACACAAAGATTGGCTTTGAATGTTCAACAATCAGTACAGTAAATTATAAACTTAAGATCAGAAGCCTGTATTAAGGTACCTATTTCAAAATAAGCAGGATATCAGGCTCATCCTCAGTCTTTTTCTGTAGCCTGCACAATTGGACATATTTTACTTGCTGTACAAGCAGAGAGATCAGCAAGAGACTGGCACCAAGAGAAAGGACAGGTCCTCCCAGCAAGCAAAGACACATTGCTTCTGGGGTTTTGTTTAGTCTTTTCAACAGGAGGAAAATAATCCCCAGCACCTTGCCATCAGTGCTGCAGTAAAAAAATCTAATCTTAGGATCATATGAATTCAAGGAATTTTCATATCATGAGATATTTTGGGTCCTCTCTCAGTCTAGCTTTGGTCATGGAGCAAGCTGTCTTGTTCTGGGTCTGCAGATGACAGAAATTACAAAGTGTCTTGCAAAAACCTTAATTTAGGGAGAGGCAAACAATCCCATGACCACACAGAGTTCCCAAGTTAAAACACTTCTCACAAATTCTATCCAGAGGTGCATAAGCACAGAAAACTCCTACATGTGAAACGAGCTTCCCAAAGGAAGACATATTCATCTGGCACCTTGTTCTGATAACTGCCTTTTATAAAACCAAGGAAAACGTGGTAGATATTAATCTATCACGACTTTACAAAAGTAGCTGCTACAATGACACTTGTAATTGTTAGTCTGAGCAGAAGACGTGGAGATAAATAGAATTGTTAAGACAGGAAAAGAACTGACTAAAGAGGATATAATACTATGTTGTGCTATAATTACAGGCTTGGAGTGAGATTACCCATCCTGAAAGATCTGTTAATAGGAATGATCTTATTAAATATTTGCATTAATAATATGCACCCAAAAGTTTGTGTTTGATAATGAAATTTGGAGATGATGAAGTTGGCAGGCAATACTGAATTAGTGAAGAATGGGACTCACACAGGGGAAAAAAAAAAAAGGAAACATAGCATACCAGAAATAGATTCAAGGAGACAGAATAAAATGTTAAACCAGGCCTTTAAGAACTAAAGAAGTGATGGAGCAGAATGGCTTGGGTGTTTATAACTTGTCTGGGGACAAACGTTCAATAGAGGTTTGTAAAAGGCAAGTGATATCCCCTTCTCAATAAAGGCTTGCCTGATAGTCCTGGGAATCATCACTATTTCACTAAAGGTTGGTAAGACTTCATCTGAAATCTAGGCCATGTTTGCTCAGGAAAGGTTTATTTCAACCAGAAAAAAAGAAAGATCACATAGACATGAAATGGTGAACTCGGAGGAAGCACTACAGAGAACCCAAGTGTACTGGTTCTCTTACTGTTCAAAGCAGAGATCAAAGCAGAGACTAAGTCAGTGTGCACCCTGGCTCCCTTTTGGACCCTGCACAAGCCAAGAGGGAGGAAGGAGGATGGAGTGCATCTCATGCACAGTCAGACTGAAACTGGGAGTGCTCCCAGTTTCCCCCCACTTCTATGCCGCTTTGCAACTTGCTTTCATACAACCATCCCTGAGATATAAGCTTGATGCTAAAGGAGCAGCAAGAGCTAGACAATCAAAACAGGTAGCAAGAAAGGATATTATTGAAGTTGAAACTTAACTCCTGTGTGAAATGTTCCAAAGGAGATTTAGCATTCTGAAAAGCTGGAGAGCTAGAGGCCAAGGGGAGGTGGAGAGGGTGTGCCTATAGAGAGGGGGCAGTGGTGAAACTGTGAGGGATAAAACTCCTCGAGTTCAGCATCATCCTCTCCACACACATATTCTATACATTATAAAATGATAAAGATGTTGTGGGATAACTTTCTGGGATGACACTGATGGCCCTCATGAAGAAGGTCATCTGATGCCAGAGGTGGCAGGTAAAATTAGCTTTAGAGGTGTGTATTTGTGACAGTCTCAAGCAACTTGATAAGGAAGACACAAATGTTACTATCATAAGAAACAGGGAGAGGCCTTGTCTTCCCCTACAACTTGGCATGTTTTCATAAACAGAATACCAAAACACTGTGAATTGATTTCGTAATATTTATTTTCAGTCTGAAGACAGTTTGCAGCATGACAGACGCTGTCAAAATACAGGGTTGGACCAACTCAAACAGGCCCTTCTCAGTGAAAGAAATGCCTCTCTTTAGCTCTAAGGCAGAGATACTATGACAACAGCCTGCGAATAATACAACACAGAGCTTTTAAATACTAAGTAAACACTAGATTTGGAATGGCATTATGATTTTAGAGACACTATGAAGTAAACCTGCCCAACCCACTCGTAAAATTCTGAGTAGCTGGAGCTGATATATTGACTGTCATCAGAAGATGTCCAATATGGTCTACAGCATGGTATCCTTTACCTGCTAACCTAGAAAGATGGGCACCCCTGCAATGCCATGTTCCTATCACTGTGAAATTGTTTTAACATTGATTTAGTCAGAAGGCTTTGTTCCCAGTTCCCACAGCAACTGGCTGTTCCTCAAGTTTCTTCTATCACAGAATGACCAAACTTAACTTTATTCAACCTATGCACTTTGTTTGAAAAATGTTTAGTCTTTTAGTGCTGGTGAGTCCCAAGGCCAGAATGAGCTCAGAGTTTCTGTGGATGCATCAGGATGTGAAATTAAATATTTGGTGTATATAACCATTGCCCCTTTTCCTCTTTTCCTTATATCATAGATTAGAATAAGAAACTGATGTCCTGAGTCTGTAAGTCCAAATCACAGTGCTCACAAGCAACTTTGTCATACAAACCTGCTCGTAAAACATCCTAAACTCCAGGTCTCTAGTTCCCACTGCATTCACTGCTTTGACAGTCAAAATTCTACTCACTTTCCAACTAAATTTATCATGATTCCGTTGTCTTTTGGTTTAAATGGTGGTGGTGTATTTTTTTCTCAGTGACATTTACCTCAATTTATTTATAAAGCAATCATATCCCCGCTCAGTCACTGTTTTGTTTGGCTCAGCTGCCAAGCTCTTGCACCAAGTGTATCAGACATCACATGGAGCAAGACTCTTTCAGATTCACCAACTGTAAAGTGCAAGTTCCAGCATATTTAAACACTGTTTGATACTGCCCTTCTCAAAAGATAGTTCACAGGAAGGACAATAGCCAGCCTCTGTATTTCTGTAGTATCAGTGGCAGAGGACTGTGCTGCCAAGCTGGAGAATTCAAACCCTGCTGCCAACAAGCACAGTAAGCCTTCATACCACCAGCAAATGGAGATCTGGAAGCACAAACTAAATTGTTGTTCATTGGGGTTTTTTTTCTTCATAGACACTAACATATGAGTGACAACCTCAGCTTACTGTTAGAGCATACAGTATATTCTCCAATACATTGAGAGAATGATAGACAAGAATTTGAATAATTAATTACTATTTTCTGAAGTAAATTACAGCCTTTTTCCCAGCTGACAGTGGAATATCACTAACACCCTGCCATCTTGCCTGGCTACACTGAGGTTTCTAAACACAATATTCCCTTCCCTGACTTCAACTTTACCCACTGTCAGCCTCCATTAGGCATAACAAGATCCAGACAGATTCAAGATTAAGCAACTTTTCTATAAAATCCAATTGAGGACTTTCTTACCTTGAGGGTGCAGCAGATATTGCATTAACCAGATTGCGCACACTTTCCATGCAAGAACTAAAGGCACATATATATATATATATGTATGTATGTAGAGTGACTTAATTGTCTTAAGAAATAAACGGGGGCTTTCTAGATTCCTCCCACCACAGACATCATGATCAGGCTCAGCTAACTGAGATCTTGTGGGGAAAAGAGTGTTCCTTAGCAAGGCCTTATTTTTCCAGAAGCCATACAGGAGTGCTGTTGTCTAGCATAGAAAGTCCGTGCCGATCATTAAGGCAGTAATAGTCACGTGAAGAGAGGGGAACCAGGTTTAAAAAGCTCCTTACTGGCTAGGCTACAGCTTCAGCTCCCAGAAAGACTGCAGTCCCTGAGTGGTGGAACCAAGAAGAATTCCCCCTTCAGCCATCTCCCCCCTCCCCATAGGTACCAGGGAATGGGACAGAGACCTCCTCAGTGCTGCCTGGTGAGTCTGTCATCAAGATGGTTTCAGGGCTCTGAAGAGCTGGGGCTCCCTTTTTGTCCAAAACAGAATGTGTCCTTTATTTGCTGTGGGAGAATGGGTGGGAAGGGTCACTTAAATGCAGGGGACATTGCATTTGGGGGCACTGCATCAAACACAGATATGTATTGGATGGATGTGGTGGAAGGAGTGAGGGATGGTGTGAGTACATCAGCACGGTCCCATGGGTTGGGCTGCACAGACAAACAGCAAGTGTTCATAGGGATTATGGACAGGGGAAGGACTTGCAGCACATATGGCACAAAGTATGAAAAAGTATGAAAAAGAATAGAGAGAAAGGTCTAATGGGGTGTATTTGGAGATGAGCACAGGAAATCACAGAGCAACCAAAGGAGACTACAGGAGCTACATGTTCTAAGTACCCAGTTGCTCTGAAGCAGTATAACCACTGCTGAAATAGTTCACTGAGATGAGGGCTTTAGGATCCTAGTCATAGCTTGGATCATGGAGGTTGAACCAGGTGTTTTTCGTGAAGGCAGAAAACCCCCAGATTTTCAACAGCTGTCTTACTTGCATCCTTGTAGTCTGCGGCCTAAAGAGAGGAGGGGAGGATGCCAATAAGTGAACTTTAACTCTGAGATGGGATTCTTTTTAACTTTACGAGTTTGCAGAGAAGTCTTGTATTCCTTGTGAACTCTGACTAGTGCCTCTTTATATATTACAACACTGCATTATCAGTCCTAGCAGAGTGAATAAGAATGATGGGCTGTAACACCTCTGAGAATACTCTGCAGTTTGACCTGTTCTCACTGATGCCAGACAGAAGGGAAGCTGTTTAGTGTTGGGGAGAAGAAGCCAGTTTCTGCCTTTTGTGTTCAAATTTTATTTCCTTAACTGACACTGAATGTAGAGTTCAAAGCTGTAACAAGAAGAGTTCTTGAAAACCCCATTCTGCAGCTGTATTTTGCCAACTTTGGGCACCAGTCACTGCTCTGCCAGATAATTGTTTACATGTCAAAGGCTCACATTCCATTTGGAATAGTGGCAAATAGTTAATGCCCCACAAATACCTCAACCTGACAACTGAATTCTACCAGCCTTACACTTGCCATGACAGAAAAAGCTGGGCATCCATCAGTCCTGGCGTAGGAGCATTAGCAGTGCTCAGCTCTGCCAGCCAGCCTGCACCCTACCGCATTCTGATACCAAAAGCCAAATTCTACTGTTTAACTAAAGCCACGCTAGCGGACAGGGGAGAGCCGCTGTACCGCAGCGCAGCCGGGAAAGGAGGGAAGCGGGCGATCCAAACAAGCTCTCTACCTGTTGCCTGCTAGCGGCACTTCCAGCTCGCCTGCCCGGGGATGCGTGTTTTGGCCGGCGGGCAGGAGCCTCTCCGCAGTCCCTGGCGGGACGAACCCGAACCGTCCAACCCGGCGGGCACCGGTGCGGGGCAGGAGCTGCGGGAGCCGCCCCAGGTGCGGGCGCGGCTCCGCCGCTCCCCGGCGGAGGAAGGGCGCGGGCAGCCCCGCTCCCCGGGGGCGCCCCGGTCCCCCCTTCTCCCGCCTCATTTGCATGGCTCTTATTACGGCCGTGCCTCGCTCCCGCCGCGCTGACACCGCCGGGCTGAGCGCGGAGTCGCCTCCAGCGGGGAGCGCACTTCCGTTATCTGCGCCCCCTCCTCAGCCCCGCTCTCTCCCTCCCTGGATGTTTAAGGCGAGGATGAACAAACAGGTCCAGCCCGAGCGCAAAGTGTCGGTGGTGGCCCCCTTGCCGGACCGCGCGGGGCCGCCGCCCCCGAAGAAGGACGTGGAGCTGATCCTGGTGAAGGAGCACAACGGGGTGCAGTACACCAGCAGCAGCCTCCTGCCCGCCGCCCCCGCGCCGCGATACGGCGCCCAGGACAGGGAGACCTGGGGCAAGAAGATCGACTTCCTCCTCTCCGTCATCGGCTTCGCCGTGGACCTGGCCAACGTCTGGCGATTTCCATACCTCTGCTACAAAAATGGAGGGGGTAAGAGCACCGCTTGCGAGCTCTTTTTTTTTTTTTTTCTCCCCCACCCCGGCCCCCATACCCCGGCGCGGCGCACCGCCGCAAGGGCAGCATCCCCCTCTCTCTTCTTCCCCGGAGTTTCTGGGAGAAAGCCGAGGCTCAACCCCGCGGTGCCCGGGCGCGGTGCCGGAGGGCGAAGGGAGGAGCGGCGGCACTGCCCCGGAGCTCCCCGCTCCTCCCTTCGCCTCCCGGCCGGCGGGGACCCGGCCCCGGGAGCGCTCGGGGCGCCGCTCAAACCCCCCCACACACTCGCGGGAAGGATTGCTCGCACAGCCCTTGAAGTTTAACTTAAGTTTCGAGCACGGGCGTATTTCCCTTCTGCTGTCTCTTCAGCCTGCTTAACACTTTTTTTTCGTTCGCAAAAAAACAGCACCAAAAGGGGAAAGAAAAAAAAAACCCTAAAAAAAAAAATCCCAAACAAAAACACTCAAGCAGTAAAACAGCATCTAGAAGAGCTAGCGCCAGAGCACTGAAAGGTTTCGTAGGGGTAGTTTTAATGGGGAATCGGGATTTCTGTCCTCCGTTCTGCAGTGTGGGTGTTTCCCCCCCCCCTCCCCCACCCTCCAAAGTAGGTAGGAGACTTGATACAAACAAAACCTCACCTCCTGCACAGTTTGGCAATGACAAGAACAACAAAAATTACATACAACAACTACTGTTAGCTCAGATTGTCTTCAGTGAGACCTTAACTCCATCACCCCCTTTCATCTCCCTGAAATACGCTGTGTTGTCAGTGATGACTCCAGACTGTGATGGAGTAACACCATCTGCGAGCCGGGCAGGTGCCTGGGGTGCTTTCAAATCACACATAGGAAGAACAGACCCTGCCTAGCAGATGGAGGACTGTTTGTGTGAACGGTGAACGATGCAGATAGAAGAACTGATAGATAGAAAGCACGTTCTGTGAGATAGTTATGTATGCATATAGCGATAATGTGGTTGCCTGGTGATAAAGGCTAATGGGTCACTTGTGGCATAAAATACTTGCTTCCTGTGAAAAGAGGAACGCAGGGTGGATAGGAAAATCCCTATCAAATAGCATGGAATTATACTTGTCCTTATCAGGATTCTACTGCTACTGAAACAGTCAAGTTTGGTACCTCCAGAACTTCTGAGAGGAGTCAGAAAATCTCTCTGCTCACCACCCAGACAGGCTGAAGAAAGTAGTTAGTAGTGAAAAATAACCTCCATCCTTATTTCGTTATGTCCAAAAATAGTTGTAGCCACTCACACAGTAGCAGCACAATGCATCATGAACCCAGCAGGCTTCCACAGTGTCAGATGCAGGTGTGGCAGCAGCATCATTCATACCACTCAGTACATATGCACCATTTCCAGATCTCCAGGTCATCTGGCAATTTTTAGGAAAACAGATATATTCCCCTATCTCACATTGCACAAGGTGACACACAGAGTGCCTGAACTCTTTTCTGTTGTCTCTTGGGTCACTAAATTTCCTAACCTACTTCCTTTATAATTTACTGCCAGCTCAGGCACAGGAGGTAACAGTCTGCAAGTCTCTTGCATTTTGTTTAATCGCCATGTATTATTCCTTGTCAGTTCAGCTGGAGAAACCTGAGTCTTCCTTAGCATCTTCTGATTCAAATACTTCCAAATGGCAGTGGAGAGAAAGCTGACACAGCTGCAAGAGGCACCTTTCACTGAAAAGTTTGCACCAATTCTTCAATGTCATCAAAGTAAAATCAGACCCTTGCAAGCAAAGGTAGAGAGGCCCTGTCCTGTCACAGTCTACAGAATGACTGAGAACTGTTTACTGATACAGAGATCAAACACTATGGTGTCTCAAAAATTTTCCATCCATTGCCTCACACACTGGACATACATGTCAGTTTTGGTTAAGAGAAACTCTTATAAGAGATTCAGGCTCTAAAAGTACTTTACTGAATTTCAAGCACACTCAGTCCCCTTTTTTCTTTCAAACTGAGTTTGGGAGCTTGTTTGCTTTATGGGTAAATTTTCCTAGAAGATCATAGAGCATCAGGCAATGGGCAGAGCTATGGGATATCACTGGATTATTTTGATATCTTTTCAGTCATAAATCACAGATATTCTTAAATATATATATAAATATATAAATACATATAAACACACATTTATTTATTTATTTTCTCCTACACTGCTATTGCAGGAGGGAACTTTGTAGCAGTAGCTCAATTTTTGCTGCCTCAAAAGGATAATACAGTGGGTTCCATATTATTGCTATGTGTCTCAGTACAGAAGATATTATAAAGGTACATGAATATAGTCATGGAAAAGATTTAATTTCATTAGATTTGTCATTTTTCTGGACTGTTGAACAAATTAAAGGGATAAATTCAGAAGGTGTTTCTGTGCTTGTATAGCATGTTCCAGACTTATTCTTTCAAAAAGAATATACAAGATGCTCATAATAGGATTACAGTTTACCTTTTGATATTTGTAAGGCACTACTAGATACAGGAAAAAACAACACAACAGATTAAACTTGAATTGGATGGTATGTATAAAGTAAATAAGTGGAAGGTAAAGGGTTTTCCTCTCCTCTTGCTCCCTCAGTTTCTTTTTATTCTGAAAGCCTCAACCTCAGGGATGATTTAACTAGAGCTGACTTTAAACAGTCAATTGTGGGTTATGAACTTGTATCTTCAACAGATTGATACAAAATACACAGTGAAATGGAAGTGTGGGGCAGTGTCCTAAATCCCAGGTCAGCATAGCTTGTGCCATCTAACAAAAAAAATATTCTGTAACCCTACCAAAAGCTACACTCTCAGGGGTTCTGTAGATGTTCTGACAAGTCAAAAACCATCAAACACATGGAAGTGGTGGAAAATAGCATCTCCCTTTTCATATGAAAAAGGTGAGGTGGGTGACATATGGACTGCTGTGTTCCTAAGGTTGGCTATGATTAATTTAAGATGTCTGCTGACACATTAAGGGCCTTTCCATGCTCGTAAAAATAGGTGGCTCTCAATAAAGCATGAGAACTTACAAGAACTCAGAAGGAAAGTATAAATACGCACTCTATTCCCTCATTCAAAGTTGAATTTTACAAGGACATGGGTACATATACACCCCCTCTTTTTTACTAGGCAAGTCCTTGAGTTTCTTTCTTTAGCAAACTCAAAGTTCCTAGAAAAAAAAAAAACAAAACAAAAAAACCCAAACAGACATAGAGGCTTTTGGGTTAGATCTGGAAGTTCCACTCATACAAGAAAGTTTACTTCAGTGAGTTTTGCTTACTCAAGGCATACACCCCCCAGTGGCTGCTATCAGACCTTTCATGTTAGATAACTTTGGAGACACCACTGTCAACAAAAAGAAACATTTATATTTTAAAAGGGTTTCAGTAACAAAAAGCTTGAGAGTAAGAAGCATCCGGCAGAATTAAAACACTGAATGAACAGCCAGAAACATCTGTGTTTTGGGAGTAGCCTGCAGAGAGACCCCAATGGGACTTCTGCACAAAGATAGATGGCAGAATGTAACCCTTCTGTGAACAACTGTAATTTTTGGAATAATTCTTCTGTTATTAAAAAAAAAAAAAAAAGAAAATTCCCAATCTCTAGTAAGATCTAAAAAGCCTTTAATTTTTTATCTCTGTTACCTACTTTCATAGGACTTGCCTGCCTTACAAGGGCAGAGACAGATCTTGTGGCTGTATAGTAGTATGAAACAGGCACAGAAACCTTACAGGACAGATTAATATGAACAGACTGGATGAGATCTCCCACTCACCAAGACTTCTTGGAAGCAGGATGTGTTCACTATGTGCTCTAAACTATTTATCAGGTGACAGGCAGGCTCTGTAGAGATGGGAAAAATCTGCAAGCTCCCATTAAGCAGATCAGAGAACACTCCAAAAAGGGGAATTCTCAAGCAGCACCTTGTCAGTCTGGCTGATCAACAAACACCACGACTTACATGTATTTGACTGCTTCTCACAGCACCAAGGAAAAGCACTGTTGGCAGCAAATCGAATACTTCTTGTGCAGTGCATTTGTGAGAGTTTCAAGGAGCAGGGCATGTCACTGAAGAAATCATCAACTATGGTCATTTCTACTGGCTCAGCTCACAGCTGTTATACCCTCATTATTACTCATTTCTGGCAAAAGCACTTTTTTTTTTTTTTTCCTAAAAAAAAGAGACTCCTTGGCTGTATAACTCTCTCTGTAAGTGGTCAACATCAATATATTAAAAAGAATTCTTTGTAACTCTTCCAACCTTTTAATTTCTTCCCAGCTATGTAAGAGGCTATGGTGAATTAAAGTTATACTCTCATTACTTAGGGAAAGATTTACCCCGATATTTGGATTACATCTAAATTTTACTGATGCCAAATGAAGTTGAGTAATGCCTACTATTATTAACTGATGTGCTCACAGTGGGGGAGGATGATGCTCAGTCTTAGTTAACAAAGCTATTGTAGTTTTTGTACAAGATACTTTAAGTATTAATGTTCATTTTTGTTTCCTTTTCCTGCATAGTCATAGGCAAAATTGATATTTCCCACTGAAATTTGAGGAAAAACAATTGACCAATATAAAGTACGTTTTTATAAGCCAAAGAACTTGCAAGGTCAGTGATGTTCAGACTACTCATTAGGAAGCATGTAATTGTTGGATTAGTCACTGGAGACTTACTGTATCATAAGAATCAGATTAAGTTTTTAATGAATTTAAGAATAGCTGCAGATAAATATTTTAACAGTATTCTAGCGATCATGATACACACTTTTAATCTCCTCTGCAGCATTATTTTTAAGTATTTTTAGGCAGTGGTATTTCCAGAAAAAATTGTTTGCTATTGTTTGCCAGCAATCAATACACTTTAGAAGTCTCTAAAAGTTTATTCTAATGCTCCCTTTCCTATTCACACTTTCAGAAACTGTAATGCAGGACTGAGCAATCCACAGCACAGGTACCAAAGGCAGCATACAGACAAATCTGAATATTTCCAAACAGGGCCAGCAGAAAGTCAGGAGCCAAGAGCTGTTATGCACTGAGAATGTTATCAGTGAAGCCGTCACCTCCCACAGGGATGGGACCCTGGTTACTGCACTGCTTCACCAAAAGCTGTGGTGCTGACCACCTTGTCTTTCAACTGTGCTCTGCCTCCTCAGTTTTGCCAAGTGTCTGCCACCAATTTTAATCATTATTTTGGGAAAGACGATAACCTGCCACTTTACAGTTTGAAGGTGGATGACCTTTTCCTTGCAATATCAGAGTTTATATTCCAAAATAGCATTGATGATGATAATAATAATAAATCAACTTTGAAGTAATCTCACTGCAAAGCCTACGCCAAGAGTTTGACTCATCAGTCAATCAAAGCTTAGATGCAAATCCAGAGATCTTGATTTCCTAATAAGGGGGTTTCAATTCCATTAGCCCATCAAACCAGTGACCTCGGACGGGTTAAACTGTTATGCTGATCTCCTCAGGGTGGCCATGAGCTCCGGGTTCCCAGGGTTCTGTGACATTTTGGACAATGCTCAGTTGTGTGGTGTGGCAGTACCTCCTTCCCCAGGGCCGGATTCAGTGGCCAGCTCACACGTGTTCTCTTCCCTTTCCCACTTCATCTCTTCTCCTTCCTTTCCTTGATCAGCCACTAATCACCTGGTGCATACAAAGCCTAGGTTCACCAAGGCTCATCAGCACTGTAGTTCACATGCCAGTTGCCAGATGCTTCTCTGAAATTCCCTGTTCTGCTCTGCATGTCTTACTGGCTCCACTAAATACATCTTCAGAACAGTAATGTCTGCAGGTTTATAAGCTACTGTGTCACACACCCACTAGTTATGAAACATAAGGGATAGCTGAGAAGGAAGAGCTGAATCTTTCTCACCCAAAACTTCCATCAATTCTGAAATTCTTCTTTCTGACTCTGAGGTATAATACTATGAAATAGTGGACAAGTGTCACACTGTATAGACTATTGGCTAAATACCTGGTCGAGCAGAGAAGTTATTGGCCCCCGAAAAAACCTAGCAGCCCTAGGTTGACAATTTACAAAGGTTCTAGAGACACACCAGCATAGAAAAGTTCTAGACAAGACCATAGTATTTAGCTTGATGTAACACCTTAAGAGGAGAATCCTGTGATTGTGGCAGGGCAAGTATTCAGAACTGATCTAAGGGGTGCTCCAATCAGTGACCAAAACTTGTTTTCCAGCTTTCCTGTCAATAAAAGAGCTGATGTGAACCAAATGAGCTGTTCTGACAAAAGCAAAGATACCTCTAAGTACAGTGGATGCACGTTTTGATTACCACTTTATGCACTTTATTCTAAACTAAAAGGTAGAAAAGACATGAAGCAGTAAACCTAAGTCTGTTGTTTGGAAATTTAAAATCTCTGCTAACAGTCTTTCCATCCCCCTCCTCCCTCCCTAACTCCTCTTCATTCCTGTGTGCCCTTCTCAATTCTGCCAAGGAGCTGAAGTACTAAAATAGCCCCAGAAAGCCATTCCTGCACAAGTAAATTCTGCAAGTCCCATTAGGAAGCCTTCAATGCTCATATTAACTCCTATTAAAACAAACACAGGAATTTCTTACAGTTTGGCTAGGGATCCTGGTTTTGGATACTCATTCAAGCTGAAATAGCAGACACTTAAGTTTCCTGTGTTTCTAGTCTGCATTCTCACTCACATCTTCTTAAGCTCTTTATTAAATTTGCTGGGAGCATGGAAAATAGAAAGGCTGCATTAGGAGTGTAGCAGCCAACAGCTCTTCTTTACTAAAGAAACCAAAATATCTCTAAAGAGGCTGAGACACCGTCTATAGGGTTTTGGGGCAGAATTTCCCTTTCATCTTTTGGCAAAATACCACAAACCTATCTGTCAGTTTAGTAAATGTGTGAATACAGCTCCAGCAGTCTAAAGATGTTATTTCAGGGCAGATACTTCCTCCCCATACTTAGAACAGAAATATGAAATATGAAACAGAATGTTAATACAACTACTTACACGTAAGATCAGAGGGAACATACAGCTTTAGTGAGTGTTTAGATATGCTGTGAGGGAAATGATGATTAAAACCGCTCCATAAATTACTGAACTTCCTGCTGTGATTTAAAATGGAAATGAACGGTTTTAAGAATTTTGAGCAATTCCAAGGAGCAACATCAAATAGCTCATGCCATCATTTTTGCTATGTCTAATGGTACGCAAATCAGCAACTCCCTTTATAAAGCCTTTGTCCCAGGTTAACCAACTTATTAAATAGTTAAGAACTGCATGGCTGTCTGGTATCAGTTTGCCCTGTAAACTCCATAGCATTTACATACATTGGCATTATTAAATGTAATTATTAGATGATGTTGTACCTAACTGCTCTCAGCAGTGCTACAAAATAATAAACCATAACGAAAGAGATTCTGTACTTAGAGATATATTAAAATATTGTAACTCAGAAGGTGGAAGACAAATCTAAATGGTGTGTCTTTGTAAACCATTTCTAGGTCTTTCACTACTACCTCGCTCTTAGTACTTTCCATTCTCTCTGTACCTGTAGAATCATAGAATGATTTGGGTTGGAAGGGACCTTAAACATTACCTAGATCCAAGCATCTAGGTCCCTGAAATCTCACAACTGAATTGCAACTTCTTGACTTGAAATGGGACAATAAGAAAAAATATTATTATTGTAGTTGTTGTTATTATCATCATCATCATCACTATTAAAGCTGTATAAGAAATAAGTTGTATTCAGGACAAGTCCACTGTCCCAGTCCAGTTTCAGTGAAGAGCATGTAAAGAATCCAGGAACATCACACTGATTATGAACCTTCAGTTTTCCTTCCTCAGGGCATTCGAAGACAAAGGATTCGTGTTAGTAGCCTATTACCCATGTCTTGATAACCAGTAATTCCTTTCTCCATCTACAATGCCTTAATCTCCCCTTTCCTTCTCTCTGTCTTCAAGTTAAGTCTTGAACCTTTGATGGCAAGATTTCATCCTGATTGTGCAGATCTTATATACTGGTGCCAAGTCAGAATAGTTTCAAAGGCTTTATTGACATTCAAAACTTGACTTGCTAAAGATGGATATCTGAGTCTTTCAGGAAATCAGTACCAAAAGTGTCCAGATCCTCAGTACTGCTGAATAATCCCTGTTCTCCTGGAAATTCTAGAGAGATAACTGTAGCATAATTCAGTATCTTAACTTCTGTATAGATTCAACATACCTAATTTTAAAGGTTTTGAAATCTTTAATTGAAAAAGAAGGGGAAAGGAGATGGGAAGAATGGAAGGGAAACAGTTAAGTTCCTTGCCTTTCTTCAAGAAAACCATAGAAAAGAACCTCCTAACTACTTATCAAAGCTATCCTTTGTCTTATTCCTTCTCCTTTCCCCTATTCTATATCTGAACAAGTTTTGCAATCTCTCCTGAAGCATGACAAAGGGGACAGTCACAGTACAGCACTTTGGGAACCAGGGTCTTCCATTCAGAAGCAAGAACTGTCATCAGGGAGGTCTGGCTATGTAAGCCACATACTTTTTCACACTCACATTCATCCAAAGCACACTACCAACTTTCCAGTGCATGGAATTCTGTGATAACATATTACTAAACAAAACTCAGCCAGGATTGGGCAGTCAGTTGTCTGTTGCCAGTCCATAAATGTTTTTTTATGACGAGCGTTCTGATTGCTGGTATGTAGTAAGACAAGCTGCCCTTATTATACAATAAGTCTTTTTATAGAAGACGGTAATTTTTCTAGTGCTCCTACTCCTTAAGGCTTTATGAACACAACCACTCACTTCCAAAAGCACAAGTGATTGCAGAATGTAGGTATTAACTGGTTTCTATTGTTTGGCTCTTATAATTGTCTAAGAATATATGCTAACTTAAGTGTCCAAAAGAGGATCCATCACTCCCAGACCAGTGGTGTTAGACTACACAAGCATAAAGCCTTTCTTGGAATGCTTTGTTATAAGCTACTTCCCTAGAACAAACCCAGCATTTGAAGAGCAGTACTGGTTTGATCTCACCCCACTGAAGGACACAGGGGTTGTGATTTCAACAGCAGAAGAGCCTTACTGTTTTACAGCCTTTATTTCAGAGCTGGAGAAAACTATTGCATGATTTCCAAGCACTGGGTGCCATGTCTTGCTGGTTTGACAAACAGCATTTGTGTCACTGATGTAGAGGAGGGATTGTGGCTGGGCAATTGCACAGCATTCATCTTTACTGAAGATGGCAGAACTGTGGGAATGAGCTGATTTTCTGGCCCACAGGCAGCATGGAAGAATGCACCCTCTCTGCCTGCCTCCCTGACCACTCAAACAAGCTGTTTCCTTGGGCCCAGTGCACATACTGAAAAAAGCAGCTGAGAATTGCGCGTCTTATTTTTTGATAGCTATTTTTAATTTCTTCTGCACCTCCTGAACTATGTGAGTGTGCAGAGCACTCTTCAGTGGTTTAACTTCTGTTTCTCTTTCTCCTTTTCTCTTCTGTAATGAAAGACCTCTTGAAATGCCTATCCTGAAGTATGCCAAAGGTGACAGCTAGTTCCTTGCCCTTTGGATTCATATCTCAGGGAAAACGGGGAGATTCTAGTCAAATTCCAGTTAAATATAAAAAAGGGGAAGAGGCTGGACTTTTTCTGGCACACCATTCTACAGAGTAGAATAACAGAGACAGTTTTTCAGACCACAAGGTGGAGCAGTAGATCCTTATAGATCTTGGGAGATCCTAACCTGATAATTAATGTCACAGCAACCTACTGCATTTATAGAAAAAAAGAATTTCTGGAGGACCTGACAGGGTGGCTCATGACTTTTAAATACAGAGCTGCCCCGTAAAAGCAATGATAATTCCCAAAGACACCCTTCTGGCATTTCCTGATTCATTTCATCTATTAGGAAATTACAGGAGTGGCAACTTTTAGTGGTGCCTAATTCCCATGAAGGACCTCACTTGTCAGCATGGCCACAATGACAGCAAGGAGGCATTCCATCGATAACAAGATTTTACATCTTTTTTTTAAATGAGTGCAACATTAAAATGGCAATACATCCTCTCCTACCCAAGGAATGATACAGGTGGTATCATTTCCAGCTGGCCTCAGCATCTTTTCTTCTTGGCAGAGGCATAATTTCAGAACACAATAAATTCACAATTAAGTGTGTCTGGTTTACTCTGATATTAGAAAGTTCAATGCCAAATGTTACCAAAGCATCAAATTCACAGCTTAGAAGCTACTCAAAAGTATCTTTGCTATGTGAATCTTCATCAGCATGAAGGACTATGTCTGTCTACTGGTGGCCAGTAAGACTGATGCTAGAAAAAAACTCAAGAGCTCATGCTCTCAGCTAAGTGGTGATTACAGCTGTACACAGACATCTTCTTTCTACAAGTTATCACAAAACTAAAGAATATCTTGTGTTGTGCTTTGTCTCCTTTCTAAAGAGAAATGTACATGTGTCAGTGAGATTATGAGGCAGGTGTTGGTCAGATCAAAGGCAGTCCAGGACTTGACTTTGGAGAAGAGTTTGATCATTTGCTCCTTGTATGCAGTTTGTTTCTCATTTATGTATGGCTCCACCTTAGTTAAAATCAATAGATTTGCAAACCACATGGGAGAAATCCTGACCCAGCTGAAGTCAATGGGTGATTTTTTTCCATTGACGTCACCAGAGCCAGGATTTAAACCCAAATAACAGACGACTCTCTCTTAAGGACTCCTAAGTAGACAGAATTTCCAGACTAAGAATTATGTGAGAAGAAAAACAGAGTAAAGTAATAAAAAAAACTGTTCAGACTAAACTGATATAGAAGACTTCCACTGAGGAATAACTGATCTTCACTCAGTACAATAGCTCAGTACTTTCCCTAATAAGCAAACTGTCAGGATTACATAGATGATGGTCATTATTACAAAAAATGGATTTACTCTGTGAGAGTTAGACTGTGACCTCAGCATTCTCCTATGTCGGGCTCAACCAATAAAAGAAAGTACTATTTTAAGAAGTGCCTTTTACTCTCACAGTTTCATAGGGACAAATTATTAGGCAAGACTCTTTCTAGCTTTCAAGGCTAAAGAGAAAACCTGGGAAAATAGAAAGTAAATTCTGGACTAAAAGCCAGCAGGCAAATAAAAGGATTGGACTAGAAAATCATACATTTTAAAGTATTCTGGGGCCTACTCCACCGTTTTTCAGCTTCTGAAACTGGTGGTTGTAGGAGTACAGCTGGCACCAGTTACTCTTTCTTGACTCTTCTCTAAAAGAAAGAGACAGAAAACAGTTACCAGGCCATTCCTAAACAGCCAGTTAATCCTTCATGGTCTCATATGGAGGCTGATGACAAAGTCACTGTCTCTAACCTTAAAGTAAGAGATTTGGAGATCTTCAAGATCACCTACATTCGTCTTTCTAAATACCGTTTTACAGACATGATGTATTATGTGTTCAAAGCTGTTTAGAAATACCACAAAAAAATATTGCTGTGTGACAAATTGCAAACACCAAGCCCAGCCACACTGATTTATCATAAGGTCTGAATAATCAGTGAACAAAGTTGCCCAGCAATCTGCCCTAGCAAAAGCTTGCACTGTGATGAAACAAGAAGGATTTTGCTTCAAACTGTTAATAGCTCTGCATCATCTTGGCAGTGAGCTATGATGGGCCCTGAGGTCTTTTTCACATTCTTCCCTGGCATTTCAAGCCAGGAGGCCCTGTGCAGAATGGCAGTGATAAAGCATGTACTGGACAGCTTGGACTGAGGGGAAAATTTACTTCATTGCTTGAAGCTTATTAGGAAAATAGTTCTCTAAGAGCAAACATAGAACTTAAGTTTCAGACTTAAATAAAAACTCTTATCCAATTAATTCCCACAGAAGAGGGAGAGTAGTTGGAGGACAGAAAATGAAGGAAGGGCGTTTCTAGCCAATACAGGTAAATTGATGCAGCACTGTTGTGGTTTCATACTGGTCCAGAAGAGACTCTGTTTACCCTTTCTAGCAAAACAATATCAAGATAAGTAGTTCTTAGAATCCTCCTGCTGCAGGAAGACTACTGAGAAGTTTTACTTTGTGCTCACGGTGTCCAAATTCTCAGAGACCCCACCTGATGGCTCTGCAGTGCACACAGAGTATTATCAGCACTACCCTATGCCAAATACAGACTTCTTCCAAATGGAAAGGTTTTCTATCAAGAATTCTGTGATAGTTTTTGTGAAATTCGTGTGTTCAGTGCTAATAGAAAGGGACCAAGTAAAGAAGCCACAGCCATTTGGAAGCTACCCTTGCCCAGCCCTTCCAAAATACTAGCACATTTCAACAGCAACTATAATCCTCAATAAGAATACAGGATTTTGCCTTTTTATTATAGTACATAAAGTATTACACCATTACAAATAAATCTCTAATAAAGCCTGGAAGGAAAAGAAATATTTTGCTTTAGTCATTGAGTCCAAAAATTTAAGTTACAATTTAGAAGTGGAGTAATCACTAAATGGTAAGGCAAGTTTTAAGTGTACCACAGATTGTTATACTTGATTCTTCTCTAACAGAATTTCAAGGCATTTACCTCCTATTGGTTTGCACATTAATCCTCTTGAAAGCTGCTTGGCACTTGTCTAGAGCTGATTTAAGATGTCTTGGGCACTTTGTTTTACCCTGGCACAGTTATGAATCTCACACTGCCCAAAATGGGTACTGTATCCTCCCCAGAGGATACTTAACTTGGGGGCTGTTTTTTTCTTTGACAACCTGCAAATTAAAAGCAGTTTTTAAGAGAAACACCCTCCATCTGAGATCATGTTGCAAACCAGAAATTGGCCTGTTACGTGTACAGAACAAAGCCCATTTCATGTCCCTTGCCTTGCTGTGCCCATGCACACATGCCACTCCTGTGGCTCTGATTAGCTCTGCCAGGGCAGTCAAATCCCTCGAATTAGGCACCAAACACAAGGGGCACAATTGGGAGGGGAATGCCCCCCCGTACAACCTGTGCAACGCACACAGGACAGAGAGCAGCAACCACAAGGGCAGACCTGAGAGTGGTAGAGAGACCAGAGCAAGGGCTAATACTGGCCTAAATGAGGTGCTGAAATCCAGATGATTCATCCCAGGCTCTTTTCTAGTAAGGTGGAGAAACATCTCAGGGATATAAACTTAGCATTCCTAAAGCATCATGTGGACAGCTCAGAAAGGGGGTACCATAACAATGTAAGTACCAAAAGTGCCTACATAGCTCCTCAACCTGCCAACATATGAACATGCTACACCAAGAACTGCCTGCAAGGTGGCAACTTAAAACAGAAAAGCAGGTATCACTATTATGCTGTAATTAATTAGGTTTTTTTCCCCTCAGTTTCTGCAAATTATAAAAAGAAGGTTGAAACACTTGATTACAGCACTTAAGCATCTTCTCAGGAAGGAAATAGAAAGTGTTTCAGGGTGTTCTAATTCATCAGGGAAATCACTGGCACAAATCAAATGTCATATACATATACCTTCAAATTAGAAACAATGAATTTTTAAAATTATGTTTTATAGCAGCAAAGTTGTTAGCCTATGAAAAAAAGTAAAAAAATAAAAAAAAGCAAAGGGTTTGTCTGGTATCTTCAAGACAGGTTTGTATGTTTTTCTATCTGAAACTGTGGTGTATATGAGAAAATTAGGAAATTAGATGAAAGTATCTAACAAGCCATTCTGGCATCAGATTGATCCATGAATTTTGAAAGCATTCATTTTAGTTTACAGCTGACTGAGGGGGGGAAAAAAAACCAAAACACAAATATACAAGTTCTCTAAGAGAGAGAAAACTATGACTAACAGTCTGTATCTGAACCAAAGTAAAACTGTAGTTGCCAAAATCTCCCTGGCACCAGCCAAGGACTTCCCTACATTTAAGAGGCAGCTAAGCAGATGAAGCAATATTTCCTTTCATGTACACGACTATATTCTGTATATCACAGAAAACTATCTTTTCAGGACATACAGTTTAAGGAAAACTTAGCACATGAGGTTATGTTATTATGGATCTGGTGCTGGAATGCAGAAAAAACTTCTTATCTTGATCCACAAGCTCACAGAAAATACCTTCTGATGTCTTCGTTGAAAAATATTTTTAGCCAGGGATGTTCTGCCACCAATAAATCAGGGTACAATTTGACAGACACTTGGTTTTCGCACGTTTGAAGTACAGCCTACACCTTACATGGGTGGTTTTGTTGATATGCAATTGCAGGTGAACATATCCTTGTGTCACCCCTAAAAATTGCAAGATTGGGGGGGGGGGGAAGCCACCAATAGAACACTCCTGTGATAGAATGACTATCTAAAATGATAGAATAGTATTTTTCCCTCTTAATTTCTCTTAAGCTTCCAACCATGTGTATTTTGAAGTAGCAATATTCTCCAGCAAGGCACCTGCATGCTCACCCAGCAGTCCAGTGCTACTCACCTCCTCTGACTGGGACCTTCTGAAGAGCTTGTGGACTAAAAAGTCTGCTGTTTTGTTCCCAGCAGTGTTATCTGTTCCAGGAAAGAATACTACCACTCCTACAACCCCTGTCCTGATTTGGGTAGCAATGTCAGCAGCTAAGCTTTCACATCATTACAAAACCCAAGTTATTTACTAAGCAAACTGCAGGTAAAGGTCATTTATTTACAAACAAAGGGGCCAGCTCCGATAGTACCTCTGCTATAGAGGTAGGATGTTAAAACAAAAGCCGTCACTGCAACCTGGAAAGCAAATTTTTTTACTTCCTATGGTCATACTCATGGTAGATGATGGGAATTGTTCTTTTCCTAAGCTAGCTACAGCAAGAATGTTGTTGTGAAGGTCAGCAGCAGGAACCCCCTGCAAAGCCCCAGGGCTCCCACTGCCACACTTGGCCACCTTGGATCAACCCAATTTATATTCTCTCAAACCTACCATGTTTCTTTATTTATTCTTTAATTTCCTATCAAACAACACAGGCCAGGGTTCTATTCTTGTAGGTGCCTGCAATTATCTTTAAACTACACACTGTTTTAAATGTGATCATTTCATTAATTTATGTAAATAGGACCTTGGCCAATGCCTTGGGTGTTATTTATGAATGAATCATGCTGCTCTGAGTGGCTGGGTATATTTAACTCTCATTAATTTGTTCAGAATAGCTACTAATGGGTTTCTTTAGCTCATGACTCTTGTCACAAAAGCCAAAGAGATGACTGGGTTTCCATGGGGAGGGCTTGGGTAACCCTTTCTGTTACTACCCAGTGACCATCTTATAAATACACTGAACTTAAAGTAACTTCAAGTGATTTTAAGGCAGTAGCAGGTTAACAGCTCAAGACAAAAAATACAGGCTTCAGATGGCTTCAGCCAACAGCCCTGAACCATTTCTGGAAACTATTTGTTTTCACTTTCTTTTGAGTGAAAGGAACGCTGTTAAAATTGTAATTCTGAAAAAACTGAAGGCTCTGAGCCCAAGTTGAGAGTAGTAATATAAATAGGTTCAAATCTAGCAGCAATTTGTTGGAGGGAGTAGCTAAATATAAAGGCTTCAAAAGAAACATGCCACTCACCATGGTATAGCTCCACTGGTTTTATGATTCAGAAATACTTTCCATGAAAAAAGGTTGCATACTTGGAAGACTTTATTGTATACTTGGAGAATTTTATATGTGTAAAGTGCTGCTGAAGTTTTTATAGTATGTCATGCAATCTGTTTTGCAGAAAAATGTTATTTTTGACAACTATAATCTATTGCTGGCTGGGCTCAGCACCATCACAGAGCTGCTGTTAACATCATCATCATCTTGTCTTTGACCTGGGGTTACATCATGCTCCTTTGTATCTCTGTCTTCTCTTTGCTGTGCCACACAAACTCTTACTGCTTTTAACCTCAGGTCAGTAAGGTCTTAAAACATTCTAGCCCTTCTTCCCAGGCAGCAGCAGCAGGCTCAGAGGTGCCCTTGGGGGCTGTGCAAGCCTGGTGGCCTGTCTGCTGAAGAGCCACAACAACATTCATGTGCTAAGAAATACGTGTCTTTCTAATTAGCCGTTTTTTTCCCATGGGGGCCTTGCACAATCTCGATTTCAAGATCTTTGCTTCAGGGACTTCGTTTTTCATTCACAGGACTCTGCACAGATTAGAGTTTCCACTCATTTTCCTTCTTATCCAAGCAAACAAACTACTATCAAGGTACTGCTACCTATTCTATCAACTCTTTATTGTAACTGTTTCAAGTACTATTTATTCTGAAGGAAAAAAAAAACAAACAAAACAAAACAACACACCAAACCCACAAGCAGTGTTGATCAGACAGAGATACTAGCTTGTATTTCAGTTCACCAACTGGGAGATCTCTGTTTTTAGACTTTTCCTGTGCAAACACTGGAAACTCTCCTATCGGAAAATATACTGCAATATTTGCTCAAAGTTTGTTGTTTTAGCAGACATCCCTGCCAGTATAACATTTTGACCAGAAATAACCATGGTAACAAATGCAGAAGGCTAATGAGCACAAAGAGTTCAAAGTTGTTTCAACTACCCCATGTCCTGTCCTACTTCTTGTCTGTGCATCAAAAATCCTTTCAGGACAACCACAGCTGTTTAAATTATCTCTTCTTTTCAACCATTAGTAAATTAATGTTTTTTCTTTTTTATATTTAAAAGTGAGACGAGATCTCCTAGTGGGATTGAGAGGAGTATTTTGAGCTTTCTTTCCCACCCCTTAGAACACTGGGAATGCTGAGGTACAAAGAGAGGAAATGCTCCATGTGGATTCTGGTATACCAAAATTAAGAAGTTGTTTTGGCACTGAACACAGGAATGCAAAGCCTGTCTTGTATTCTGTCCTTCATTAATTAAATGTAATAGTTTTTTAAAAAAAAATTCTGTGTAAGTTTCCACTTGAAGTTTCATACAGATGGTTCTTGTAGAAGCTGAGGACTTGACCTAACCTAGTTTTGCATAAGACACAAAACTATCTTAGCTCCATGTTTACACTGGTACTTTAAAGAGACATATATGGATCTTGTGAAATCTGTTACGAGAGAAACACAGCAGTTCACCAGTCTAAGGCCCTTTTGAGGTGCTCGTGACTCAGTAGCAAGTCAAGTATGGCTCTTGTGCCAGGGCTGCATCACAGATGTTAATTACTTCAGATTTTTAGCTGTAAAGGGATATTAGGAACCATTAGGGATTGCTGAAACTAGTATTGCCTTGTGGGATGCAGCTGTGTGCTCAGCCCCAACCCATCACACCGTGGGGGAGTGGAATCCCCTTGAGTGCTATCAGCATGTTACTACCAAAGCAGCAATCCCACAGATTGCATTCCCTCAGCTCTCTGAGGTAGGTAGATCATGGCAAGCTAGTCTGAAGTGTTAGCCAAGCTGTGCTTCCCAAGAGTTCAGCTGTCTGGCCTATACAAATCTGCCTTTGGATTCGTGCAATTAAAGCACAGCAGTTTCTGTGGCTGGTGGCACAGGCAGGAGTGACACAGCTGACATCACTTCTACCTTCCTAATATTTTGCCTTCATAGACAGAGTAGGCATTAACAGCAAGGTTACTCCTGCAGAGAAGGCTGGTATGATGCTCAAATTCACACTGTGGACCTAAAGCCAGAGGCCTCCCAGGATGCTGGTTTGGCTCCCCCCTGGCCCACAAGATGTTCATGCCTGCAGGACAGGAAGAAGTCTCCTTCCAAACACCTTTTGTTCATGAGACACTGTACCAAAGCAGCCCTAGGATGGAGCCCCTGTGCAGTCACAGACAGCTCTCACACAGATGCTGTTTACAAGCGTTTGCAGACCATTCTATTTTGTGGAAAGTTGAATGATACTTTGACCATCATTTCTTTTTCTTTGAAGTGGCCATAATCTCAGAAAGGGTTGAGTGAACACTGTAAAATCTGATTCTGGATATTGGCAAGAAAGATAAGAGCAAATATAAAGATGCTTACAAAAATTCCTGATTTTTTCCTATTTTTTACCTAATCAGAAGCTGCTAAACAAGAAGTTTCCAGAAGACTTCCAAAACATTAAGTCAAACTAATGTGACTAAGCACCCTTACTTTGGTATTTATCTCAATTTCAAAATACTTCAATCATTTAGTACCTGAAAAGTAACCCAGCTATGAAACCCTGCCATACTGTGTAAGTGCTCTTTGATGAAAATTACACCACACCTTATTAATCCCTTGCGGGGGCAGGGCGGGGGAAGGAAAAAAAAAAAAAAAAAGAAAGAAACCTCCTTTAACTAAAGCCTGGAATGACTCGCAGCCACAGAGATGACGCTTTAGCAAGTATGCCTAAGTACAGTACACTTCACAGTTCATCTTGCTATTAGTCATACTTAAAAACCACGTATTTTAAACTAGCATTTAATAGCTACGTCCACTACGCATCTCCTGGATTAATCTTCTCAGATACGAATGCCCCTGAACAGGCACCGTGTTTGCCACAGTCCCATGACATCCATCAAACAGCACTCCGGGCAAACTCCGTGCCTCCCAAATACAAGCCGAGTTTGTGAGTCAGCTCCACACACTGTGACACCATCGCAGGAAGACAAGGATGGCACTTCGAAGGCTCACTTACAGGAAATCTGACAGTAAAAGCACCTAAAATAATTTCTACAGATACTAGATATAGTGAGAGCAATATGTAGTATCCCAGACTGATTTTGCTGAGCGTGTTTCACCACTGAGACATACAGATCTCAGAATGGCAGGGTATCAGGTGTCTGCTGAATACAAATATTTTTTCATATTCAAACATACATCAGTTCAACATGACAATCACAGAAAGCAGCTTACAAACAACACTAATGTTATTAAAACATTTATCACTGATACTGTAGTAACTTATGCAAAAGCAAGTTGAATTTATATGGCACTCCGTATAAACATCGTGAATAGGAAGATTCTTGCCCCTTAAGTGGTACAACCAATATATTACAATTTTTAGTACGCATTCTCAAAGCTTTAAGCTATTCTTTCTTTCTGTTGATATACCTTGTCTCTGCTCCGTTGCAAGATTTCAACTTTCAAATGACTAAACTTATGACAGAATGCTGAATACATTGTCCTTACCATTATGTTACAGCACGTTACTTTTAGATGTAGATTGGTGGTATGACTAAGAGAGCAGTTTGTTTTTCCATTCTTATTCTCTAGTATATACTCAAAATTCCCTTTCTGAACAGTTAGGCAGCTTACACCAGTAATATTTGTGAAAAGCAAACACAAAAGGTAAAGGAACGACTATTCAGACTTTTAAAGGCACAACAATAGTTTCAGAAATACTTTTTAAATATGCAATTAATTCTGTTTACTCCCATGTTTCAGAAAGCTACAATCAAGCTTTTTACCTTCTCTACGTTTATAAATTTAGGAACAATCCAAACTTACTTCCTTTTTCAAAGGAAGTTTTCAGTTACTAGAGCAGCAGAACAGATTTTAAAGGTTTGCGAAAGTTTCTACCACTTTCTATTGGGAAAAACAGAGAAGCTACTGGGTTTCTTTTTTCTTTTGCTGAAAAACTGAACTGTGATTTTCACTATCTGGTTTCCTTCTCATACGCAACTCCTAAGGACAGCAGTCACTTACTCAGGATAAGTAATTACTCTGTCAGCAAATAATGGGGGGTTTATGGTTTTTAATGGAGGAAAATTTTGCATTAATTAAACTGTTCTTGACCAAGTAAGCTCTGCAATAAAATAAAAGCTACACTTTGCAGGCACCACAAAACAGAGAACTGACAGAGCACCAAGTTATTAAATGTGACACCAGCTATAATTGTTTTATAATATCACATATAGCCATGCACTGGGGAAATGTTTCTGTGACCTGGATCCTATAAAATAGCCAAGAAGTTTGCAGATAGTTTCTACATTAGGTGATGCTTTTGTATTTCAGTTGGCAATATGCTTTATGCTACAGTAGCACTGATTTTCCAGAGCTGACAGTTTTTTGGTGACAATCCAAACTCACAGGAGAATCCTCAGCCCAGTGAAGTGATGTGTTCCAGGAAGGTGCAAGCAGCCCTGGCACTGTCCTGCTGCAATACAAAGATGCTGTGCTGGGGCCTAGCAGTGGAACCTGGTACATCCTCCACGTTAATGGCCATGAGCCATTGGAAAGAGGGGGTTGTCTAACCCATTTCATAAGAATAAGGGAATTTATTACAGCAAAAACCAACATATGCCATGGAAGCCCACATTCCATATGATTGACTAGTAGTGATTCATTTTAAAGCCAGAGATTCCTGCAGACACTTCACAGAGTATGATTTAAGTTGCACTTACTGGAACTCACATTTTTCTCCTCTGTTGCTGGCTCCATACCCCTTTCTGAACCTTTTTTACTACACTAAAAAAAAAAAAAAAAAAAATACAAAATTTTTCATAGTCCCTTTCCCTTTCAGCTGTGCAAGTGTGTTCAGCATCATTTTTTCTTCAGTTAGGGACTAGTTTTCAGAGACACCTTTTTTCCCTTTTAAAGACAAAAAAACAGGGGAAACATTAGGGGGAAAGAGGAGATTTGGCAGCTTTTTTTAAGGGTTCTGTCTCCGAGACCTTAAAAAAAATACAGGAAAGAGACAAGAAAATATGGATTCTTCCTTCCTGATATTTCCTTTCTGCTTCCCAAAGGCAATGATTTTGTCTTCAGCCAGTAAATGTAAGCAGCAGAGAAAGCAAAATGTAACCAATACAAAGACTATAGTGTCTACTTAATGTCGTTCCAGGTGCTTTTCTTATTCCCTATATCCTCTTCTTGATCATTGCGGGAATGCCCCTGTTCTATATGGAATTAGCACTGGGACAATATAACCGAGAAGGGGCTGCCACTGTGTGGAAAATCTGTCCAGTTTTCAAAGGTAAGTGTCCCTCAGCACGGTGAGGGTGGCACACGCCTGTGATCACAAACCAAGTAAAGGTCTCTCAGCTTTCACAGACAACTTGGTATTTGATGACCCTTCCCCAGTCCGTGAATTTAGAAGTCTTTTTGTTATCACAGATGAAGCACAAAGTGGGAAAAGCCACAGAAATCATCTTCAGGGTGGTAGCTGGCTGAGTAAAACAGAGAGCCACGAGCAGGAGCACTTCAGCCCTGTCCTCCCTTTCCCCTGCATACTGGGGAGTGGGAGGAACTGGATACCTCTAGAGGGAGGGAAGGGTTAGGCAAAGCAAACATTGGAAACACCAAATCCCATCCGGTTCAGTTCGGCCCTGTCTTCCCCATTGACTAAGACAACCACTACTTCATTCAGGGATCATGGAGAATTCTCTGCAGAAGTCCGCACACCACAGAGGCTACAACACTAAAACATGAAGACTAAAGCTCAGTCTCTAGATTTGTAACACCACAAGAGTTATCTGTGGTATCTCTGTGCCTCAGTCTGCCTGCCTATGAAACGGGAGCAATGATTCTGACAGACTTGGTTAAGTGGTTTTCCAATCTAGAGTGAAAAGCACTTAGTAAAATCTGAACATCATTATTACTATTGAGTGTTTTCCACTAGGATTAACTCTCCAGCATTGCTGAATAAAAGGCTGTGGAGTGTTGTTTGTGCACTGCAAGGAAAAAATAGCCAAGTTGGGTGTTTGGATGCTGATCAGGGTGTTTGGTAGTGATCAGGGATAAAGGGATCTCTCTGTGTGAAAGAAGCCATAGGTGTTCTGTACATGAAACAAGTGTTGGTTAAGGAGTCTCAAGAATTTTCTTAACCATTGCTTACCAGCAAAGAAATAAAAGTTTCCTTGTATCTATACCAGATTGTATCTGAATTTTAAACAAAAGCCTTTTCAACACAGAGCTATCTGAAATGAAACCAGTCAAGCTCAGCTGATCTTAGAACTTTAAAATTCTGATCATGTTCATCCTGTGACTGACAAATGCTGAGGAGCTTAACAATAGCAATCCAAACTTGTTGGATCCGCTGCTTGGATATAGGTTACACTGAGTAAATGTTAGTCTTCTTTCTCAAAATACAGCTTTCCCCTTCAAGCAATCTAGTGTCACAGAATAAGAAAAGTGAAGGTTTTCTTTCTTACCAGTCAAACTCAAAACACACAGCAAAATCAGAGATATAACAAAAAATAAATTAGCCAGCTAATAAAATAGGTGCCCCAAAATTTTAAAATACAGATTTTCCTAGCCCTTTTATAATCCCATTATGGGAGAAAAAATTCATCCCAGCACCCAGAAACCTGAAGACCCTTGAACAATCAAAATTAATACAATTTGATTAATACAATCAAAGTTAATACCTTTGTATGACAATGAGGATTTTGAAAACCTAACTGCAAAAATTAGACCTTCAGGATCTCAAAGTGTTTGAGCCAAAACCACTGTGCTCAGAGGTACTCTGTGTGTTGACTTCAGGATTGAAAATATCATGAGAGAAGAAAATAGAGCTTATTTCATGTATAGTTTTGTTGACATTCCAGCTGTGTTTTTAAGGTGACATTTTCAAGGTGGACTAAACATACATTGCTGTTGATTTGTAAGAGTTCTTTTTACAAGGATATAGAATAGCATAAGTTATTTGATTCTCAAAAACAATAAGCACTGAGTTGTATCTGCACCTCAGCATAAACTCAGTACTTTTAAAGTTTTAACTAAAACTTCTGATAGCGTGCAAATACATTTTACTGCTGTTTTGGAGTTGTTTCTGGGATAACTCAAATCTCTCTCTCAAAGGAAAAGTACACAGTCTACACAAATTTATAACAGCTTCTCTAAATGAACAGCACTATAGTACTAATTTTAGCTATGAATATTACTGCTATGAACTCTAAGGACTTCTAATGGGATGCTATCATAACACTCCAATTAAAAATATACCCTGTAACCTTTGTAACACAGTCTGTTTTCATCTCTGCATTTTTCCAGGGTCTATTTTAGACTGTGGGTGGAGCAGCATTACTTTTAAGAAAACCTAGAAACAGGACAGCAAATTCATTCCTGAACATTCCCAAGATTTCAGAGAAGTGCCATTTAAGAGACATATGATCCATTAATTTTTAATCTTGATATTAAACATCTCTCATTGTCCTCCTGAGCTGTAGGAATTTCAGGAACACTTTTTTAAAATAGCAATCATCCAATTTCAGCTCAACATATATTATTTGTGGTATTCATACTTTTCGTATTATTTGTATTTTAACATTCATCTTAATACTTAAGAATTATCCCCTTGGGTGATTCCCCCCCTCCTCTCCATTCTATTGATCCTAATGCATCACTGGAGTGTTCATGTACTAGATTCATTTAAGCATCAAGGATTTGAAAATACATTTTCATCTTTACTTTCACAATTTTTCCCTTGTTAGGGAAGAGCAAACTGGTCTACAGATTAAAAGCCTCCCGAAGAGCAAAGAGTAACTTTTGTACACGCAGCAGTCTTTGAACTGCCAACTCCTTCAGGGTCAGCATCTGTTCCTTATGCAAATTTGAAATCAAGGATTAATACTCACAGTGTGTGCTACTTCCTTGCTTTATACAGAAATATGAAAGCCTAATAATCTCCAACTGCTAGGCCTGCTATACAGTATTCCCAAAAATCAAAACTGAAGAAAATTAGAAGTAAAGGTTTATACTTGGGTGCTCTGACAATACAGAGGTGTATAAAATAGCTGTAGTCTCTATCTGTTATATGCAATACATACAACTTAGGGGGAGGATTCAGGGAACAATGCTGCACACATACTAAAGGAAGGATGACTGAAGTCAAGGTACAGCAAGCTTCCTGAACAATTCTGGCAACCACCTTCTGCTCTCCTCCAACGTTAGTACCAAAGCCTCCTCCCAAACCATTGGAAAATGACCATTTCCATGAGGAGAACAGGTACACTCTGGGCCTTTCCTGCTAAAGGGTCCCTCCAAACACACTTCACAATATACAAAAATACAAAGCAAATGTTCAAAATCAAAAGGGAATGTTTACACTGGGAATTCTGTAATCCTGGGGAGATAATAATAAGGTTTGAATGTCCATATGCGGTTTACCCCCAACTTAATATTCACCAAGATTATTGGCATGCCCAAAAACCACCTGGAGACGCGCACTGGAATAGCACAGACTGTTTCATGCATGTTTTGGACCAGTTACATGCTGATGGAAGCCAAACTGGAGAGTAATGATGGGAAAGAAACAAGAGAGGGATTGGTGTCTGTTCCAAACTAGTTCAGGGTGGGAACATGAGGCATAGGGAAACTTCATTTAAGTGTCAAGCTTTACTTTTCCAAGAGAAGTTGCCAAGGTCTCTGACATCATGAAGATGAAGTGAGTTTCACTCCTAACATGGGCTTGCAATCTTCTGCATTGGAAGCAAATCAGCAATGGAGTTGTACAAGGGCAAATTTTGACATTGCTTAATTTCTTTTTCTGGCAAACAAGTGGATTTGATAAAAGCCAGTCATTTTCCAAAATCATTGCTGTAATTTTTTGTTTTAAGGTCAGGGACACTGTGTCTGCATCTGTGTATGTGAATGGCAAAAATTCCTTTTACTGTTGTGAAGATCTAAAATGAATGTGCAATCATGTATGGCTGAGTTGAACTACAGTGTTTGCATATACTGTTGCATGTCAAACACAATGTATAATCTCGTTTTCCTTTGTCTTTAGGTGTAGGCTATGCAGTGATACTCATAGCTCTTTACGTGGGTTTCTACTACAACGTTATCATAGCTTGGTCTCTGTATTATCTATTTTCGTCATTCACATTTGAACTCCCCTGGACAAACTGTGACAACAGTTGGAACAGTCCAAACTGTACAGATCCCAAACTCTTCAATGCATCAGTGCTTGGCAATGGTACTAAATACTCGAAGTACAAGCTCACTCCTGCAGCTGAATTTTATGAGTAAGTGTTGACTTTGTTTTTTATTCAAAATTCTATGTCTTAGAGTGTTCCCTCTTGAAGGTTAGTCAGCACCTAGCCTCTAGAGTGAACATCAGAAGAGCAAGGTTAAAATGGAGTTGTAATGTTGATCTGTATTCCTGGGTGACTCTCTTGCCTCTGTGAGCTTTGGTTTCTCCTGTACTAGTGCAGTGCTTGCTACTGGGCAAAATGGAGATGGACAAGACATGAACCTTCTCTGTGTACCACTTTTGCTTGCACTAACCTTGCCAAGTTATCTCTCCTTGCAAGATATTTCAGAGCAGACAGCAGACCTCTGTTTGCTCACCTGCTTCAATAGTTCAGTGAAGTGAGATGGAGCACTGAGCAGGAGAAAGCCAGGTTATAGGAAGGCAGGCTTTTACTGATTCCTAAGCAGGAGAGTGTTATGAAACATGATTCAAGACAGACTGGCATACTCAAATCGAACATTTGAAATCAACCCCAGAAAGGTAACAACTGAACTGGAAAATAAAAATGTCAATCTGTGTATAAATATTTGCATTATGGCCCTCTAGGGGAAAATGAGATTTGATTAGGAGAAAGAAAGGGGAATGAGCATCAGACTAATTGAATCAGCTGTTGAATTAATCTGAATAATCAGTTAATATTTCTGTGTTGGGAGTAGAAGGATATTAGGTCATGCACCTGCTGAGCAGTGAGTCCAACCCTGTAGAAACAAAGGGACATCACTGTTACCATAAATAACCTAGTGTGTGTCACACCAAGGCTGGCTACAGTAAGGATCTGGAGGTCTCTGTTTATAGCTCTGAAACATTTGTGGCTGCTGTTTCTTCTCTGAAGACAGCACAGCAAAAGATCAGTGGTGACACACAAACTGTTGGCAGGGGGTTGGGTAAACTAAACTCAGTGCTCTGAAAACAATATGGGTTCAAAGAACTCACTGCAATGGCAAATAATGATAGCTATGAAATCTGCTGCCCTTACAGTACCTGATGTGTTCACAAATTCAATGAAAAGATAGAGCATTTATAGCAAAAGGCTGTGTATGCATGTAGTCAAAGAACCTGACTTCAAAGTAAACTAAAAGAAATTATTAACTCTGCATCTTAAAAGAAAGAACTGCATTATTATAGAACTTTCTTTTAAACAACATTTTAAAAAGGTGTTTCTTTAATTTTCTTGGGTTTAAGCCTTTGTAAAGCAAAATGTAATCCCTATATTCCTGCTTTGCCTTTTTATGATTTAAAGTGGTTCTGTGCATCTTCTGTTATTATATCGTGCTTGGGGGATGATTTTGACTTTGTAGTGGATAAGCTTGAGGTAGAGTGGATCCATGATGTTTTGATTTAGTTCCACTGATCTGGGGAACAGATCTATTTGTGATTGTCTGTACACTGAAACTTGAAATATTTTGGTTCTTTCCTCACTGTGAAATAAATTTGAAGTGCAGTTTTCAGAAGGTAAGAATAAAAAGCGAATTTGACATTTCATTATGCTTTGATTCCTGAATTTTGGGGCTTTAATGAAGTCCCTCGGCCCTGTACTTATTAGCAGCTAGATTATATTGCAAAAATGAGAGGAATAATCACTTAAGTAAAACAATCTATAGCATCTGTTTCCCCAGCTGTAAAAACAGGGAGTCACAAGGGGCAGTCTATTCACTTATCCAGTATTTGGATTAGCTCATCAAGTCCAGCTGTACAGCTCAGGTGTGGACCCAAACTTGTGCAAAGTCTTAGTGTATTCAGATCCAACCTAATAAACCAAATCAGAAAGCAGTGCTGCTTCTCTTACACCAAATAACCCAACCATGCCCATGGCCTTCTTACAACAGGGAGAGCTGAATCTTCCGACTGTAAAGTTTATTTTGTGCCACAGGGTCAGGAAATGGGAAGTGGTACAGCCTAAATGTGGCTCTCTAGGTTGTGTACTTGGGTCAGAACACACACACACAGAGTTTTGCCCTGTGGTGGGCTGGCTGAATGGGGAGCAGGGAGATCAGAAACACCAAACATTTTGCAGATGGAGTGATTGAGAGGAGGTACTTCCAAAGCAGGCTGCAAGCAGAGGGCTGGTGTGATTACCCTTAAAAGAAACAGGCACTTCTTCTCTTTGGGACATGATTCCTCCACACAAATCTGGCCTGGCCATAAATTTAGAGTCAATTAATTCCTAAAACCCTGTAGCTGCCAGAGCTGAGTGCCTCTATCTCCATCAGCACGGGAATAAACTGTAGGAAGAGGTGGGAGTACTGTGATGTGACAGTTCATCAAATACTTCGAGAAAGGTACCTCAAATTCAACAGAAATATGCTGGTTGTCACCACTTACATTGAGTGAGAGAAGGCAAAACTTGCAATCCAAATCAGCTGTCCAGTATTTGATAGGGAGGAAAATCAGGGAGAAACCTCTAAGCCTCAAACTTGGAAGAAATCACTTAAAGTTGCCAATTCTATGCCATGGCAGTGACAGGAGAACTTCCAAAAACATATTTGGCTTTTGTTTTCAAACCTCAAGAGCTGGGCAGTAATTGAAGTTGAAGTGTTTCTACACTGAGACCTTCTAAAGAGTTTTATTTTACTAAATCTGGTTTCATTTGTTCAGGCTTAATTGAGGCCAAGGTGCCATTGATGTCACAGGGACAGTTTCCTACAACAGCAAGGAACGGGACCTCTACAATACTTCATTAGAGATGGTTAAAATCAGTTATAAAGTATTTGTACACTGCAAAAGTAGCAAAGCAAGCCAAACCTAGTAACAACTGGTGCCTTTCTGCTAGTAATAGCCAGACATAAGAGAAATCCAGTTAGGAATAAAATGTCAGTTCCACATTTCTTTGGAGGCACACATCACTTGAATTACTTCCCTCTTCAATGGGTTGGAATTAAACACAAAATGCAAAGAACCTTTTATCCTTTCCACATATGTTAAAGTAATTCATTATAAACTTTTTTTTTGAAAAGCAAAAGTACATGACTGAAAAAAAAGTTCCCCTATCTACTCCAGGTCGCTCCTATTTAAATACTTTGCCTGAACACAGGCATATTTTGTTTGTTCTCTCCAGCCTTGTATCCTGGAAAAGTCTGTTACCATCTTGCTTTCATTTATGCTGACAATTAAAAAATACCAGTTTGGAGGAACAAAACCACTATTCTTCTAATGAGGTATCATGCCTGTAAAAAATCATAATCTGTTGTAGGAACAAATCTTGGCAATTTTTAAGAAAAAACAGTGAAATTGTCAACAAATACATTAAGCTACAGCTACTTCCCTCTCATAGTACTTTTTCTCAGGGCCGTAATACATTCTTTTTGCATGAAAAATAAAAAACACTTTTACAGGGAAATTTTCATGCCAGATTCAGTAAAAGAAATTCACAGAATTCAAAAGTCTGCCCAGCTGTGAGTAACTGCAAAAACTTACCTAAGAGCAAGGAATAAAGACAAGATTCAGTCACAGCAGTCTACATCTGTCATATTTATGGGGTGTGGATGAACCAGGAATGTCCTGAGTATAACCTCATCATAAACAGCAAAGGGTACTTTTATAGACGAATAAGTTTGTGCTTTTGGGTGCAATTCTTCACCAGAAACGCCACCCCAGGCCAAGGGTCCACAAACTTGAGTATCACGTCAAATGGAGTGATCAACACTATGTGCTCCAAAGGAAGAAGCAGGAACATGTCCCCTTAAAACAACTGTGGAGCAACTTTTCCCAAAAGAGATAACATCACTTCAAAAGTCAGCAAAACAATTCTGCCTACAAATGCTTCTAAAAACTGAATCAGACAACAAGAACTAAGGACAGTGGATAGCCCTATATTGTGCCAATCACACCTGGGAAGAAAGGACTATTAGTTCATGCTAAAGATGATCAGCAGTTCCCAATGTCCACTTTTCTGAACAACAAAGCTCCACTGAAGACATTTGAAACTTAAGAGTTTTCTTTATGCAACATTCATACTATATAAACTAATTAGAGAGTTTGTAAGCAATGAGAAATTAAGAACCTCTCCAGACCTCTATGGCTTACTCATGTTTTCCATCTTAATTGAAAGGAAATTTGTCAGATGTTTCTGAGAGGTTTGAAACTGGGTAGCAGTCATCTATTTACCTTCATACAGATCACACAATCCAAGACTAAAAATTCTAGACAAGTTCTATATCTTCACCCTTAGAAAATACCCTTAATGTAACAGAAAAAAAAATCCTCTTATTTCAGTGGGTTTAGAATCTTATACATTGTTAAATACTTTGTGTTAGAGATTCATGGACACATTGGTAAAATAGCAATAAGCCAGCTGTTTTAGATACAATTCAATATTAACTGCATAGGCATATTTAAGAAGTGTTTGGCTGCATTGTTTACGCAGCCAGAGATGAAGACCAATATATTTGCATCACTGCAGATTGTGTATTTCATTTTGACCATGCTGACTTTTTTGGACTCATGAAAGTAACTCAATCTTTCTCATTTTGACTCAGCACAGAGAAATTTCTGCTACAAGCATTTATGTTCATAAAATAAAAATGGCTATGCCACAAATATTTACAATTATTACAGCTTTGAAATGTATTTTTCAAGTTTGTTCACATCTTCACATTTGTTGACCATTTACTTATATAAAGAGAAAAGAATTTAAATGCGAGTACAGTGGAAGTCAATCCTTTTAAGAGTGTACACACATTCTCAGGCTTTGGGCAGCTTTATGGAAATGATTCCTAAACCACAACATGCCCCTACGTAGCAAGTCCAGAAGACTTGATGAACGACCACTTTGACAACTTAAATTTGCAGAGGATCTTTATGAGATATTGCAAATGTCAGGAGCTGCACGTTGTGGAATTAGCTTGCTTTGTGCTAACTTGCAGGAGGAATTCTAAATGCTTAACTTACACACAGAATCCTGTGTAGTTTGGCAGCGGTACCAATATTTACAGTCACTACAGTAGCTGAGGTCAGTGCTGCAGCACCTCCCCTATATTGTCTTGCATTTGAAATCCAGGCAAGCAGAAAGCAGAGCCTTTCTCCACCTGCACATATCCCCCCAGGCAAAGCCAATAAAATTGTCACACACAACTAAACATCCATTTATTTGTATTCACCTGTTTCTCATCAAATCTTCTCCACCAGACAGTAGTGGCATGATATCACCACTAGTGTTTTTATGTGTTGCTCCATATAGGGAAAGTGTTCATCCAGAACTATCAAACCTAAGCATTAATTCTGTGAAAAGATAACAAACTAAGCTCACTGGGTAAAGGAGCCAGCATTACAACAAATGGCAAAACATAAACTGAGCATTCATTTGTTTAAATGTGTCAGCAGTCCTCAGGCTGTGGTGCATGGGCCTATTCCTGGGACTGACCTTCTGGCAATTTTATGTCTCTCCCTGCAGCTCCTCTGAAATCAGTAAACTTTGGAGAGCCCTGAGTGTGTGCAAGTTGGGCACCACAGCAGGGGAGTCAGAATTGCTAAGTTAATGGGAGAACCAACATGGCTAAAGATTTCAGTGAGTTGGGAAATATCATTTCACTCAATACAAATAATAATTTAATACATGCCATCCAGGGTGCCACTAATTGTTTTTATGTAAGTGATTCCAAAAATCTCGTTTACAGACCATTACACACCTCTGTTCTCCAACACAAGAGGGAGCTGAAATATCTTGAGAAACAGAAAAACCCAGACAATGAAGCATGTCTAGCTGGTATCCAGAGCATGTCTGGCTGTTGTCTAGAGCTGGGGAGAGCACAGGGCACATGCACTGCACGACAAATGGCTCAGCCCACCCTCCTGTGCTGTGTGTAGGAGAGCACTCTCCCAGAGCCAGGCCATCCTTTGGCATTGCAGCCATGCCTTGCTCAGAACTCTTTGCAGAGCACCCAGAGGCACCCAAACAGCTTCAATCTGAGACCCCTTCACATTCCTGCTCCTCTGGCAGACAGGTGGAAAGACTCTTGGTACCCACATATATGGTCTCAAAGTCATTGCAAAGGTAATTTACACTCCGTGAAGTGGAATGCAGTCTTAGCATAAATCAAGCTCCTTTGCACAAATCCCTGCTCTCTAGTGCATGTTGTTTCATTCTTTAAGCAGCACTAAATACATATTTCTGGAGCTCTGACTAGAATATGAGGAAGCTTAAACAATTTATTAACTTCTCTTGTATTTTGCTCAGCACAAAATAATAGATCCTTGTTCTACTTTCCATCAGCTCCATCTGTTAATGTTTACTCTCAGTTTCTTCCCCTATAATATTCTCTTCTCATTTTTGCATGTATTTCTCATCTACTTTCATTCTTTTCTCAACCATAACAAAATACTAATTCTAGTTGTCATACTACCCATGATTTTTCTGTTCTCTTTGACTCAGAGGTCTGAATGATGAGAGTGTATTTTGTTAGCAGAATTGGACAAACATTTCTCTACTTATGAAGTACAGATTGCTTTTAGAAACTTTTACTTAAGACACTCCCAGTAGGTCTGGACATAATTTTAAGAAGCTGACAGAAAACAGAGGCTGACACTGGTGCTGCACCTCCTCTGGATCCCTGGCTTGGAGGTTTAAGGGAACACTTTATGCCATTTTGTCTATGACTTGTACATATCTTCATAGCACTGGGAAATGGGACAATCCTGCAGCTAGTGTAGACAATCCAGATTCAGGAATGGATGCTGGCCACCTTACATTACTCTGCTATAATATCAAAAGACTGAAAAATCAGGTGTTTTGACCTCAGAGCTTCCTAAATGGGGAATTTTGCAGTATGTCTTAATTCATATTTTCCTCACTGTAGCCAGTATAAGGGAAGTGACTGAGTATAATCTAAAAGACACAGTCAGGGATTTATCACTCAACTTGCCTTAACATAGATAGGCTTAAAACAGCCTCAGCTGTTCCTGAAATAAGCGCTCCTTGATGTGAAATAACTGTGGCATAATTGAGCTAACTGGATTTTCTGTAGCATTATTGATGTATGCTAACTTGGATGAAGAATGCAAAATTCCTTTCAAATTTTCCCTCCTCCTCCTCAAAAAAAAAAAAAAAAAAAAAAAAGACTGTTTTTCAAAGGACATTACAGAGCTTTATTCTTTAAATCAAACAATCTTAGTCCATCTAAACTTTGGCCACTGCTTTTTTCCTTCAGATGTCAGCATATCTTAACCTAAATCCCTAGGTCTGTTATACTTTATGGTGCCACTGGAACAGAAAAGTAGGTTCTAGTAATTAAACACTCATTACCTGCTTACCAACAATCCTCAAAAAGGGCATCTTTTGGAAAGCTTTTATAACTTATCTTCAGAGGCCACAAAGAAAAAGAAATTTTAAAAAACAAACAAGCAAACAAAAAACCCCACCCCAGAATAAAAGGAAAAGGAAGCAAGACCTGCCAGAATTAGGTCTCAGAAACAGCAGCTGTCTCTAAAGATTTCCTTGCTTAGCTGCCCAGTTACACAGCTGTTCTGACTGGTTACAATAGAATTTTTCTCTTCCTATTTTATGATCTCTTGCCCTGATTAAGGGAGAACTCTTGGAATAGAGATTCTCCTGAAAATCCCGGGAATTCCACATTTGAAATGGCAGTTCTGGCAAGTGTTCCAAGCAGTAGGACACATTGCTAGGTACTTCTTGGAAAGCAAGCACACAGGGGAGCAGAAAAAAATCCTTGGGCACAAGTTAAATGGGCACAAAGAATGCAAGTTCAGAATCAGATTTTTTGAGTAGACTCTACATATTGTACTCCAAAGGACTTAGTTTATAACACCCAGCTCTGGTGGCATTAGCAGAGTGACTGTGATAGCACAGATTGCCAAAACCCTCCTGAGATCCTAGACAGATGTTCTGATCAGAAACCTGTGACTCTTTTCCTGGCTGTACTTATCGCTACCCAAGCTGGTAAGTTTAGGATGCAGTCAGGCACCCCTGCCCAGGATTCACTCACACTGTAGATTCTCTTTCAAATTATACTTCATTAGTAGAAATACAAGTTGCTTTTAGGCACACTCTAAGCAAAAGTGGAGTGAAACATATCTATTTATTTACATTTAATTAAAGATATTAGGGTTTCAGATAAGATATCAATAACTGCCTCTCTGTTTCACTTCTTCCACAGGTAACAGCTATATTGTTATCTAACTGCATTGATATATATTTAATAGGAGTTAAACTCACCTCATACTTTCTGAATAGGAATATTCTTGAATATATGCCACAAACACATGTTCACTACCCTTTTAATGCCTCATTTGTTATTATCCTCACAAAGCGACAGAAACAGATCAGCTGCTTAATTTAGGAGGATGCTTTGTGCCACTATCCTGTATCCAATTGGGAATTAATCACAGAAACAGTCAAAAATATAGCATTTCTTATTAAACAGGAGAAACTGCAGAAGCCAAACTAATACAGTTCTTAGGTGATCATAATGCTTTAGGGATCCAAAGGGAATTGTAGGCAACGTTTTCAAATTCCTAGAAGGGTTGTTCTAACGGGCGTAATGTTCCCAGTATGCTTCCACAGTTTAAGTAGTACAGAGACATTTTTCAGTTTTCCTCACTGAAGTTCACACAGGTTTGTAGTACCTTTGGAACTTATGCAACTACCTCACTCACCTCTGACTTGATAAGACAAATGCTTAAGTTAATTCTGAAGGACTAATGTCTTGTAAGAGCTTGTAGGGGGGTTGACAATGGGTCTGGGATTAGACTCCTCAGGCTTTAGTCCTTCCATGTCTGCAGTTTCTCTAAAATGCACTTATTTTCATAAAACATATCAAGTGGAAAGGACTTCTTTAATTTGATTTGTTTGTACTATTATGGACCTAAGAGAAGCCAACAGAGATCAACTTCCTCTTTTGCCCAAGCAGTGCACAGCAAACAACAGGTGACAGAGAGAGGGAGGAGACAAGGAAGGTCATGACCATTTTATCTGGATGGGCAATGAAGCACTAACAAATTGAATCCCTGAGACAGCATCCTGTAGGTCCGTATCAGAACCAGGAGTTTGCTCAGCAGTTCACCTCTGGAGCAGGGCTCCAGCCACGCTGCCATTCCTCCTGGCAAATGCAGCTTTCAGTAAAGCAAAACATTACTGCATTTCTTAGATCTGTAAAAGCAGCAAGAGACACTTCATAGCATAGATCTGAGTTAAAGGGAGAGAGATCCACTGTAAAATCTCTTCCATATCCCTATGCTTGTTGCATGCAACCATTCTCCAGGACAAATGCTCTTTTCAACACTCCATTTCTCTGTGTAGGTCTCAAAAGAGTTAGCCTGCCCTGGTAAGGAACAGAATTTCCTCTGCTGTCACTCCAGTGAATAACACAGAGCACTGTATCCAATTTAAATTTACTAACTGTTGCTTTTCCTATCCAACCACTTTTTTGCACCGTCAAAATAACCTCTCTGAAGAGAAATTGAAAATAAGGTTGGAACTGCTCAAGTTGCAGGAAGCCAGATGTTTGCTTATCTAGAATCACAAAACAATTTAGGTTGAAAGACATCTCTGAAGGTCATCTAATATAACTCCCTACCCAAAAACAAGGCTAACTTAAAAAGCAAATCAGTCTGCTGAAGGCCTTTACTGGCCAAGTTTTAAAATCTCCAAGGACAGAGATTCTGCACCCTCTCTGGACATTGTTCAGTGTTCAAGTAAGAATAAACCAATGATACTTCCAAATGTCCTGTACACTTCCAATGAAGAGAGCATGGTATCATTGTGGCACTGTGGTGTTAAACAGACAGTGATGGGCCCATGAGACCATAAAGGCACTGTGGGGGAAAGCCAAAGGTGGCTTCACAACACAGCTTTCACTGCCAGTGATGCCAGCAGGGCAAGTCCTGCTGCAGTGCAGCATCCATTCCTGCTGCCCACAGCATGAGATATGTAAAATCCTTTTTCCTGCAGTGACTTGGCTTTGTTTCTGTGTATCTGGTATGTAGGCGAGGAGTTCTGCACCTGCACGAAAGCCGTGGAATCCATGACCTTGGCTTGCCTCGCTGGCAACTTTCCCTCTGCCTCTTGGTGGTGGTAATCATTCTTTTCTTTAGTCTGTGGAAAGGCGTGAAGACTTCAGGAAAGGTAGATCTGATATTATCCTTCTATCTCAACTACATTCTTTGTCTCCTTTAAGAAGTCTCCTAGTTTTAAAAAACAAGAAAATAAATCACTTCTCCTCCTGAGGAATCCTCAGGGACCAAACCATGTGAGAGACCTTCACATATCCACAAGGAAAATACATGATCCCAATTCAGCCTTTATTTTATTTGCAAGTTTTGCTTGTGTGATGTTACAACTGGAAATTTTGTTAGAATTTTATTTTCAATTCAACAAAAATCTCTGAATTGTGAAAAGTAGTCATATCCAGAATAATCAAAATTGTCTTAAATGTGCATCCTATTCTTAGCCAAATGTACTAATGCTTCAATGGCACTGAATGCTTTGGTTTTATTGTATAAAATGCCAGGTCAAGAGAGAGACCTGATCAAAGTCATTTGGAATTACTGTTTGACATCACTTGAGAGAAATTCTAGGGTTGGATACATCTGAGAGCTTTTTGTACATTTTCATGAAAGTATCACCTAATATGATGACTGCACTTCTTTAATAAATGATACAGAGCTGAGCAGCTCATCAGAAGTCTAACACATATTGGTAATGCCTTCTGTTTGTCAAAATACTGGTATGTGTCAACTTATATATGAAAAGACTCATGATACATAACAGCATTTTTCCCCAAGATGTCCTGTAGAGAACTTCTCCATCAAACTGCATGGACAAAACCAAGAAAATGCCAGCTGTACCTATCACATATTCTTTAATCTTCTCTATGAGCTCATAAATCTTTGGGATTTCTGTTGTCTGCAGGTTGTTTGGATAACAGCCACTTTGCCTTATGTTGTATTATTTGTCTTACTAATACATGGAATAACCCTCCCTGGTGCATACAATGGAATAAATGCATACCTGCACATAGATTTCAGAAGATTAAAAGAAGCCACAGTAAGTGTACTTTTCTGCTCTCATTCCCTTATTAATAAACCTCTTACCTTGTTATTAAAGCTGAAAATATTACAGCTAACTTCTGTGATTATATAGCCAACTTCTGTTTCTGCCTAAGCACCAGTCCACTGTCTGTGATAGTCTAACTTTGCCACTCTCTCCATAACAGGACTATTTCACACTGAACCCAAATAGTTCAGGTCACAAAACACTTGTTTGAAGGCAGTTACAGGTGTGGCAGACCCTTAAAAAGTCCGTGTTTTGACTGTGCACCCAGTAAATCACAGTATTCTTTACACAAGAAAATTGAGTCATGCAAAAATTCAGTGCTCAAAAGGCTAAGAATTCCCTCAAGAAGCAAATCTTGCTTTTTTAATTACTAGCTTAATATTAACCTGTTAAAAATCCTGGCCTATGCAAACCTTGCTAAATATACAAAGTCAGGACTAACTCACCTATTCAAACCATGGTCTTTTGTACAAATGAGATTTTCAATAGTATGGTGTTCTTATCTTGCTATTGAAAGTATGTTACATTTCACTGTATCATTTAAAAACATTAACAACATTAAATAAATCCAAACCAATTTACTTTGTGGAGCAACTTGGAACTAAGACTTATTTCATGCATTATAAAGCAAGATCTACAAGTATAGTCACTAACTCGTGATTTTACTGGCATTTCAGACCTACAAAAAACAAAGATATGATGATTAGGGAGAGATTTTACCTGTACTATTCTAAAACAATCATTAATCATTTATAAGACAGCGAAATCTCTATGGATGGGTCACAAGGCCATTCAAATGGTTCTGAAACTGAAAAGCAATGACATCATTCTCCTAGAAGTAAATGCATCATCATGAAAATTTGCGGCTTTCAGAAGGGTCTGCAGTCTGTCCATAGTTGCATTGTACCTTTCCTGTGAATCCTACCTTGATTTTTCCAGAATAATTAAAAAAGACCTTGAGTGTTAGAATACAGACCTATTTTATATACTCTTAGCAGAACAATACTTCCTTGGCTTTTTAATACTAAATTTGAAAACTGGCATTTCTTCACTAACAGAAGTTATCACCAGAACCCAGACCCCACCTGACTCTATTTTGGAATAGTAAAAACAAACTTCAAATATGAGGCTTTCATCACAAGGCAGTAGCCACACCAGTAGTTCATAAACATAAATACAAAGATGCAAGGAAAAACAAAGGAGGTGATTAAACTTTTCTTATGTATTTTAAGTGCTGTTTGGAGAAAAGCATCACAAGTTCAACTAGGTATCTTTGGGCTGTGCCACCTTGCACCAGCTCGGGATCTAGGCCCCCATAATCATAGCTGCCTTCTGCTTCTGGAAGGATATTCTCTTCTTTCATGGCTTATTATTTCTGCAGCTGCTATTTAAGTGACCCTGAAGTTACTTGTTACGACTAAATTTTTCAGACAACAACAAAAACTTGATCAATAATAATAAAAGACTACAGAGAAGTTTCACCAACTGCTTTGCCATGTCAGGGTTTCCCCTCTTGGAGACTGGGATACCTGCTGCTGCAATAAGTCTTGTTTAATCTTAGTTCTCAGGCTCCAAAGAAGAGAATCCCACTTCAGTTCTATGTCAGTGCATCCCTGGGTCTGATTTATGATTCTTTTTTTAATTCCAAATGAAAAATCTAACAAAGAAACATTAAGTCACAAAGAGTAATGACATACAGAGGGCTCTGCCAATGCTCTTCTAAAAGACCTTAGAGCATCCAGAGCAGTGTCAAGGTGTGCCTAAATTTACAGAGCCACATCTTGGACAGCTCTGAACAAGCCCCAGGACACCTCAGTGTTCATGGATATTGAGTCTACAATTGTATCTCTATAAAAAGAAGAAAAAGATATTCACCTGAGGGCCTTTTATCTAGACCAGTGACTAGGTATGTTCCTTGCTGAAAGCCCAAGAGCTACAAAGTCACAATGCTCATCTCTACGGCTCAAATGGATACATTAAACATCTGTGTGAAACAGAACCTGTGTTCTGCTAAAGGAATCAGTGTTAATTAGGGAGTTAAATCAGATATAGAGGCAACACTCACTCTTTCATACACCTTAGCAAATATCCTGAAAATTATATAACACCTGGCGGTGCACTCACTCCTCGGTTTCCTCTCCTCACAGCACAGTAACTTTTTAAATCCACAATAAATACATAAGAAAGAATATGCGCAAAAGTTAAAATTACAAACACTGAAGAATGCTGGAAAGACTGATGGCTGCCTCCTGTAAAATGCTGGTTTTATTTCATTTTTCATGGATATAAAACCAATATCCTATCATAAAATAGATTGGCTGTTCATCAGTCAGATTCAGCTGAAGTGAACAGAAAACACGAGCATCAACAGCAGAACCAACCCCACTGTCTGCTTCACATCCTGCTTTGGTAGAACAAAGGGAACGTTTTGCATTTAATTTCAGTTGTAAGGGAATTTCTGGTTTCTGCTCTTTTTAACCTCCACCTTGATCTTCTCAGTTTGTTTCCTAATCAGCTATTAAGAGCCAAGACTCTTACTCAGCAGACACTTCAGCATGTGCGTAAGTCCTTCGGGAGGCAGCAGGTGCTAAGGTCTTCCTTGAATCAATAAGACTTAAGCACATGCTTAATGGTGCTTGAATAGTAAGAAAGGGGAAGCACAACGAATGCAATTGCACTGTCAAGACACAGAAGAGCAAGAGAACCACAAAAAACAAGTGCTTTATGGTGGCACCATGCAGACCTAGTTATGGTTAAAACAAAATTGATGTGAAAAATGGTCAGGAATTTTGTTACCAAGGTTTATCTGAAGTTTAAATATATATATATATATATATGAAGGCTTTACATCCCTCCTTCTGCATTTTTATCCACATAAAGGCTTTTAAGAGACTATAACCCTATTAGATATCAACCTTTGTGTGAAAATAGGATATTAAGATGTAACTAGTATATAAAAAGAATGAGCAAGAAATTCGTGTTACAGGATTGTCTTGCTATTTAGTTAAAGAAATCCATGATACCAAAGAGTCCGGTATGAACTGCAATTTCTTCTGCAACTCCTCCAGCTAAGTGAAAAAGCTGACAGATAACCTGCCTGGTTCTGTTCACAGCACATCAACTGTGCTTCAGCCTCTGAATCAAGAAAGCATCATATGAAGTGCACTAGCAGTCACACAAATATGGGAACTCTTGATCTATTAATGGTTTTTAGTTTTCTGATTGTACATTCCAAACTAACTTAGAAAAAGGACTATTGGATCTGCCACCCAGGAGAAACACCATGTAATCATTTCAGTACTGGGTAAAATCTCAGAGGTACAACTGTCCACCTCACAGGTAGCAGGGTGCACATAGCAAGAACTTGTCACAGGTTAAGCCATTCCAGCCCATGCTCCATGTGACACCTCACTGGGGCTGGAGGCACTTCCACTGCCACAGGCATCAATGCCTATTGTTTTCCAAAAGCCAGTTGCTTTGTACTCATCTTGCTCTTGTCCTGATGTATCCCTGTGGACTGAACTGACACTGACCATGCTGGTGTCATTATGCAGGTGTGGATTGATGCAGCTACCCAGATATTTTACTCCTTAGGAGCTGGGTTTGGTGTTTTAATTGCATTTGCCAGTTACAATAAGTTTGACAACAACTGTTACAGGTAAGAGCCTATTCTTTCATTACTACTGCAAAATTATCCTGTTTTACTCTAACTGCAGCTGGAATCAGTACTGAGCTATCTTTATCTTCTGTCATTTGTTAATGACGGTGAGTTCTGCACAGACATAGCAACCAACCCAAATTTTGTAACACTGTCTTCCTTACTGATATTTTAGTAACAGGAACCTGCCAAGACATCTCCTGCACTGCAAAAACAGAATGGGATTAGGTCTGGACTTTAGACAGCTGTGTAAACTGTGCTGGTGTTTGCCTTTCAAAAGTACCATTAAGCGCAACAGTGAACACAGAGTGAAATCTTATTGGTCTAGGAACTAATAGCAGAAAGATTCCAGTTTCCAGACATGTTTCTGTGCTTTGGGATTATGTTTCTGATATTTTATGTTGAGTTCCAATTTAGGAATGCGCTTTAAATCAAGACAGTTGGTAAGTGCTTTGCTGAATCACCGCCATGGAAATTCAAACAGAACTGCTCTGCACCTTCTGAGAAATTCCAACATTGAGACATTTCACTAACATTCCATTTTGGAATGAAAACAAGGATCACTTTAAATTTTCCCGTGAAATATAAATTCAGGAAGTGCATGTACTATAAATACATAGTGAACTGAAGGATGGAAAGGAAAAAAAAAAGTTAAAGACAATGCTTTATCTAATTCTTAAAGTGTTTTTGTTTTTTCCCCTCACTGGGCTCTTCCTCTTTCCACAATTAGGGATGCTTTGCTGACTAGTACCATTAACTGTGTCACAAGCTTCATCTCAGGATTTGCAATTTTCTCCATATTGGGCTACATGGCTCATGAGCACAAAGTTAAAATTGAAGATGTAGCTACTGAAGGTAGGGAGTTAATTTCATATTAATTTTACCCCTTTTTGTTCACCATTTTTTTGAAAATGTTTTTAATATTAATATTAGTTCAAATTAACTTGCTTGGAACTAGAACTCTATGTTTAAATGCCTTATTGAAATGTGAACTCTAAATGGTATTGATTCATCTCACCTCTACTGAACTGAGCTTCCCCAACATCATGCCCCCCACAAGTGTTTTCTGTGCAACAAACAGGCCTTTGACTGCTTTTAATGGTTCTGGTAAGCTCAGCTCAGTTGTCCTTTCACTGTTAACTCTCATCACACCCAGGAGTTCTCCTGCCCAAACAGTGGAGTCCACAGCATGTGGCTCCTTCTCCCCCACATTGCTGAGAAATAGCCAGTAAGGCTGTGCATCCCATGCAAGGTTATTTGAAGTGGAAAGAATGACAGAGATTTTTTTTTTAATACTAAACTGTCATGAGTAAATAATTAAAGTATTTTGGATATATTTTGGTATAATCCAAATTTTAACAGCTACTCAGAGTGTAATGGGAAGTGAAGTAAAAGTCAACTTACTCATAATTTATCTTACTAAAATGAGCACTTTTGTGATGATAGGAAACATCGTTTAGTAATACTTTTTTTTGCTCTGTTTTCTATTCCAGGAGCTGGTTTAGTTTTCATCCTGTACCCAGAGGCAATTTCAACCCTTTCAGGATCTACATTTTGGGCAGTGGTGTTCTTCATCATGCTCCTCACTCTTGGCATCGACAGTTCTGTGAGTAATTTTTCCATCTAGCCTTGACATTTTTCTTTTACTGTTATGTTCTGTAAGTGGAGAGCTATCAGCCTTAAACAGGGGGATACATTTCAAATAAACATTCTGTACATTCCATAAATATGTTTTCACATTCACAGCAATAGTCTAACTCCTAGTATTGTATTCAAAGACTCACAATCATTAAGAAGTTTAGGAAAAGATCAAATCTTTTACAAGCTAGAAAGCATTTACTCCCTGCTACTTTTTTATGATCATCATAAATCGTTCATCAGCAATTATTACAGTCTAAAGGTGTAACTCAACAACACTACTATGAACTATTACTACTATGAACCTGCAATAATGTTTTGGAATCCTGCTTGCAAAACACGGGAAGACATGGAGTAAAGTGATTTCTAGAAGGGGTTTTTATATGTACTGAAATCCATCTCACCAGAATATTTCATAGTGGTTTCATTTTACTAATATGTTACTGTAAAATGTCCAGTCAAACAAATGTATTTGCTCTTTCCATAATATGATGAGTTTTACTACACCATGATATTCAGGATCACAGAGACTTCATCCCACAAATTATTCCAAGTCCCCAAACAACTTTTGTGCTGCTTTATTCTTGCTAAAAGGCATGAAGACATCCTGTTACATTTAGCTTTAAGGTTGATTAATTTCTGGGAAAACCAAATAGGGTCTTTAAGAAATAGTGAACCATGAACAAACATTCATCTTCTTTAGTAGGGTAGGGGTTTCTTACTGTTTCAAAGCATAGAAGTCTCTTTTGTAGTTCTGAATGTCGGGAGTTTATCTAGGAATTTCTTGCTGGAAATGGCAAAACAGAGTGTTTCCACTGCTTACAGCCTCAGGAAAATTCATTCATTTTTCAAGGACAAGAAAGGCAAAGAATGAATCGACATGGAGAAGAGCAAAAACTAAGAAAAATTAGGTTGGAGCAGGAAGCTTTGATATTCCTTGGCAAATAGCTGAATGAGATCTTGTGGAGTGAGGGCTGAGCTGTAAAGGTCAGATTCAAGTCTAAATGTTTCTGAAATGTTTGGATTTTTGGATTCCAGCTCAGGTTCAATGAAGTTTGTCTTTACAGACTACAATCTGAATCCTTCTACAGAAGTTGGAGGGAAGATTATATTGGGGTTTGTAGCTTGGCCATTTTTCCACTGTAAGCAAACACAGAGGATGGAAATGAAGAGTTTAGCACAGTGAAAGAGCAAGAATGGCCAGTAGGAAAAGGACAGAACTAAGGAGAAAATAAATGCTCAGAAGTGTTTAGATCCAAAACTTTAAAGGTGCAACAGCAGTAAATTCAAGACAATGTAAAGGAACATTTGAGTGGCAAAGACGCAGATTTAAATTGCACTTTTCCTGCAAGTGGAGAAAGGTCTTTCTTGTGGAGCTAATTAAATACTGTGAACTAATGAACTGTGGCCAAGTTTAGCTCTTTCTTTCTAAAAGAGGAGGGATTTGTCATCATTTCCCAAGGAAAACTCAGGTCATGCAGTACTATTTATGGTGATCTTCTCAACTCTCTCCCCACATCTGACTGATCAAGTCCCTGAAGGGAAAATTAAAATTTTTAAAGCTAAAAATCAAATAAACCCAAGGCTAGAGAGGAATAATTCTAATGACTAATTTTATTCATGCACATAAGCCTCCACTGGCACAGAAATACAAAAAATGGAATGGTCTGTACAAAAATGGAGCTGTCACAATGTTAAAGAAAGAGAAATGTGACCATGCGAGTTTAAGCAAGCAACAGGGAAAAGGGCAGAAATCAGAACAAATGTTTTCAAACACTTTTTGGGGTAGATGTCTAGCTTGGTATAGGGAATTAACAAGATGAATAAATAATGATACATTTCCTCTAGGTGCTTCTTGTGCCTGTCTTTACATAAGAAATATCTTAAGGAGTTTACTTACTTAATCTACCAGCTTTTTCTCCAAAGTATATTGAAATGTATATTATTTTTCCCAAAGTATTTATTGTCCTGAGTCAGCAAAGAGTTCACACAAGATATGGCTGTGGAGGCAACAACCATCATACTTGAGTTCCTGGACACTCTCCTGTGTTCTTTACCACAAGAAAATTAAGCCTCATAACACCAGTGATTTACAGCTGAAATGTCAGAAGTCATAGAGGGGTTGGGTATTTAGGATACCAGCTGTTTTACATTCTTTGCATCTACAGCAGTAGGGTTTAACCAGAGCTCTTGCCTTCCCTCCCTCAGATGGGTGGAATGGAGGCTGTCATCACTGGCTTGGCAGATGATTTCCACATTCTGAAGCAGCACAGGAAGCTCTTCACCTTTGGGGTTTCTTTTGGCACTTTCCTACTTGCCCTTTTTTGCATCACCAATGTAAGTACAACAAAAGTTTCCATCAGCATGCTACCTTAAATTGCAATTAACCTTACCAGATAGAGATATGGGTAGGTTCAGGTGACTGTTTTTGTTATAAATATTAGTTCTTTAACTTATGGTCAGAACAGCACTTTTAATTTTATAATCTTACATATGAAGCTTCTCCGGTTTTTGGCACAAGATCACTAGCTATCAACCAAACCAAGTCTTTGTTCCAAAGAGCTGACTGTGCTGCTATTGGTTTTGTTTGGTTCTATGTGTTTTGTTTTGTGTTTGTTTGGGGTTTTTTTGGTTGGTTTGGTATTGCTTTGAACTAAGAATTTCAAGTGACTAGACCCTTCATCATCTGGCTGCTGTCTTCTTGAAGCAAGTAAGAAGCACTCACTTCTTGTTAAAGGAGTTTAGAATAATGATCTCCTCTCACCCACATATTTCCTAATGTTCCTTCATGTACCTAGATCTCACCCCTTACTCTTAACACCATAAAAAAGCACATAGATAATTTATCCTGAACATCTAGTAACTGTGTTTATCACTACCATCACCTTGAATGATTTGCCTCATCTGGCTTTTGACAACTAATTAATGAATGAGAATCACAGTGTTCTAGGTTGGAGAGAACGTTTCCTTTATTTGAGAAAAAGAAAAAGCAAAAAAGACCTGTAAGCAAAGATGCCAAAAGTGTTAGAAAACAACTAAAACTTGAGGTAGCCACTGTGAAAGCAGATGTGCTGAACCTCTCTGCATCCCTAGAAATGGTTTCCTAGTCTATTATTAAGATTACTGAAACAGCATAAGTTCATAAATAACAAAGTTCTTCTTACACTAAAAGAATACCCCAATATTTTTACTCTAGTATCCTAGAACTGGAAAACATTTGAGACACTAAAAGTAGATATATCATGTAAAATACCTATCCTTTTGGATACCATGCTACCTCTATTGATACCTAAAAACTGAACATGCTCCTTCTTTATTCTAAGTTTCAACTGGAATAAAATTTCCTGAAATACAAGATCAGAAGAAATTCAGTGTTAAGAGCCTGACCAGGTACCAGTGGGTGCAATTCCTCTGCCTTCAAGTGAACTGAAGTTCAAGATAACAACATAGCTCCAGCTTTTAAGACCGAATGTGTTAGTATATATAACTGAAGAAGAACATTTTTAATGTGTACAAAATAAAAAGAGCAACCCATATGAGACCATCACATGAAATTCACGTTTGATTTTGCCCTCCAAAATGTTAAGGCTGTATATTCAAAAGCAGCTGTTTCTGAAACAAATATGCTTCTTACAAAATCATATTGGTCATTCACTTTACCAAGTTTGATAGAAAAGACATTCGTTTGGAGCAGGTGTAGAGCAAAAACAAGAGGTCAAACTCAAATGTCATTCAATAAGCAACATTTTCTTTCTAACACAACAACCAAAGTTCATTCCGTTTCCGGACAAGTCCCCACAGAATTAAAAACCTAGAGCAGGCCTAAGCACTGGTCTCTCTATTTTTGTAAATATGCACAGCTGTTTCAGAAAAACATCTTTTTACAAGAAAAAAAAAAAAAAAGGAAACTGATTACAGAGATTAAAATCACCTACAGTTCTATTTAGTACAAGTGTTATTTATGCTGTTAGGGTAAACCCATGTCAAATTATTCCTTTGTTCCTCCCCTTCTGAACAGACATGGATCAAGTCTGGTCATAAAAGTAGATTTTAACAAAAATTTACTGCAACTACAAACTTTTCAGTTGCTTCCAAGTGACAAAGAATGTCCTAAAACACTTTATCCATGTTGATTTCAAAACACGTAAACATGGCATGGTCTTCCACTCCTTGTTAGCCCAAACTCAGTAAAATGAGCAAAATACACCCAATGACACAAATACACAGCACATTGCAAAACCAGGCAAAAAGGGGTCCAAGACTGCATTTTCACTGGACTACAGAACAAATGGCCAGGAACAAACTGACTGATTGTGGAAACCTGTAGAGGTCCATTCCTGACATTAATTTAGGAAGTTCTTCATTAACTGCTCTAGACAGGCCCTTCCCAACAAGCTGCTGAATATTTCCCAAAACAGCCAGTGCCTTCAGCTCCTACTGAACAGTAATACCAAGAGAACTCATTAATCAGGCTAAGCTGAGGCTTCTGTTTTCCAGTTAAGTGAGGACAGGGATGAAAAGAAGCCTCTTTAGGAGAGCTGCAAATCTGATTCCAGTATTTTGCATGCAAATATGAACTCTTGTTTGCAGCAACAGATCCATATTAAAATACTTGGGTTGAGATAATGTTTCGAGTAAAGCAGATTTCTGTTAAGTAGATACTAAACTACCAAGATTATTCTATCTGTAACTCTGTTTTGTTGCATCTCCTGACTCCCCAATGCCAGGGTGGAATTTATGTGCTCACACTTCTGGACACATTTGCAGCTGGGACCTCAATATTGTTCGCTGTTCTAATGGAGGCAATTGGAGTCTCCTGGTTTTATGGTAAGCTCTTCCTTTTCCATGTGCAAAACCTTTTCTAAAATTCCAAATGCTCATGACAGACTTACACATTGCTTTAAGGGAAGACAGCATAGCCTTGTACACTTGAAACCAAGACAAGTCAGGTTGAAACCAAGACAAGTGGAGTGATTTTCACCCAGTTCATGAAGAGTGACAGGAATGAAGGCACTGAGTGGGCCAAGCTTTGAAACCCTGCACAGAGCCAAACTGTCTTGTGAAAGAGATTGTGGCAGGATAGAGAAGTTACTACTTTTGCCAGTATTTAACAACTCTTAATATTGCTGATGACTTGCAGTAGCAGGTTTATTCCTCGTACTGTCAAAGCAAATAGATTAACCTAAAGACAGAATCACCTGTTCCCCCTTTTCTTCTTCCCTTGAAGTCTGTATGGAACTAGCTGCCCTGATTCCCAGTAGGATTGTTCTGCCCCTGGAAGTCATCTTCCTTTCTATTCAGACAGAGTGTTTACAATTAATGTATGATTCAGAAGGTTCTTAGACATTATGATATTCGCTGCCATTTGCCTCCCTCAGTCACTTATTTATCCATCCATTTTGCCTCACCATGTTCTTCTAATCAAACAAGCTTTATCTTGCAGCTAAAACTTGTTGAAGGGTGAATGAGATGAAAGAATGGCATTCATGCATAAAGCTGTTCTATCTACTAAAGAAATAGTTTCTAGCTTTAGTGTATTAATTGTGTCACCCAACATCAGCATGGAGCTAGCAGCACATATGCTGTTGTCTCTCAAAACAGTAGAGGCACTGTATTTCACAGACAACTGTCCTTAATCCACATGAAAGAGCTGAATGCAGAAGTGTTCATAGCTTAGCTTGGAAGCAGAGGCTTTTTCAGTTAGTAAGGACAAGCTATTTTCTGCTACTATTAAAACAGGATTTACTACACTTTACAATAGCTAAGCCTTGTTTGTGGTTCACAAACTAAGCCAAGGTTAATCAAATTTTGTTTTACACCCTGTGTCCTTTATCATTCTTTCCTTTCTCCCTCTTGCCTCCCTATGATGAGGAAAATATCTCTTCATTTTTCTTAGGCACTGACAGATGTTTTTACTGACACAGCATGACCTGTTGCTTTATAAAGAACTTATTACAGCCCCAAGTACTATTTAAACTGATTAAATCTGGCATGATCTTGTCTACCTCTTTTTTCTGATAGACCCCATTTGCCTTAATGACCCAGCTGAATATTAAGCCAGCCTGAAGGCAAGCATTGACATTTTGGCACAGACTAAGAACATGGAAATTTAGTTCAAATTTTACCTATGACCACTTACTATGAAGTTTCTTCTTGCAAAGGCCAACTGTGGATGTAAGAGAAGGGAGAGATAGTTTGTTCTACTGTGCAGATGTACTTAAGGTGTGTCTGTGAGCTTGTTTCCAGTTTTCCTCATGTGCAACCCTGATACCATTTTTCTGATGAATATTCTAAATAAAATTTTAAAAAAAGCCAGACACTTCTCCCATTGGCACAAAAATGCCCTTTGGTTTCAGTTGCAGGAAAATCTTTGCTCAATCAGACTTTACTGTGAACACCCACACCAGGAACAAGCTCAGTACAAGCTCTCAGTGCTCATACTTCTGTTCATCCTTACCTGCGTGCTCATTGATTTCAATTATTTAAATGGTTTAAAAAAAAAAAAAAATCCTCAGTCTGAAATTTCAGACCAAAAGCTGAATTTATTCGGAAAAAAAAAAAAACCCAAACACCAAAACCCAGAAAAAACCCAACCAACAAACAAACCAACCACCCCAACCAAAGATCAGCTGTTTGATTTTGCAGAAGGGAAAGAACTTAACCAAGCACTGACTGCTGGTACCTTTGCTCACAGATGGTTTTGTGTGGTTGTGTGGCTGGCATGAGAGAGCATGAACATGCACATTTCCACAGAGTGAAAATACAAATGGGGCAAACCAACTCAGAAAGCTTACTGTACTGCCATGGGGCGAGATGTTTGCTACAGTTCTGCTTGCTTTTGCACTAGCACATTGTGTGGGAATGGCACTGGCATGGCTCACTTCCTTCCTGCCACCAGGTAAATCATATGGATAGCATTAAAGGCGGTATTACTAATTTTTACTTTTCAAATTTAAAAAAAAAAAAATCCAAAATTATAAAAGAATACTATATATGACATAGCTAAAAAAGACAGGAGGGGAAAACAACCCATGCAAAGATTGCTTGCAGAGATCCAAAGGATTGTTGGAGCTATGCCCTAATTCTTGGGAACGTGCCCACAAATTTTTTCAGCTGCAGCCACTGAGCAGATTCACCTCAGGGCCAGGACCTGCTCAAGGGCTTCTGTGCAAGTGAGTGGTTCTGAAGCCTCTGGCTGAGCCTGTAGAGCAGAATAACTTACCAAGTTCTAGCTGGCAGCAGGTGCAGGACTTACTGGTAACACGTGGGCTTTCATTCTATCTCAGCTCCCATCTCTGCATCAGGTAAAAGATGACTGTCCCAATGTGAGGAGGGTAACTTGCTTTTATAGATATAAAAATCTACTTTTCATTCTCTTCCTAATCTATTTGTTTTCCATACATTGATTTAATTTCCTTAACAACACAATATTATGTATGAACTTTCTGTGCCATTTAATGCACTATGATATAACATAATGGTGACAGTCTCAGGCAGCTGCAATGTTTATTAGTTCAGAAATTACATTGGAAGTCTTTTTAGGTTCAGTGTACTTATCCAGGACCTTACAATAAATTTTAAGTATCTTTTACTTCGTTTTCCCTGGAAAAGCAAGGAAGATTATTTCCATATTCCCCACCAGGTCTCCAGCAAGTAATCCGGAGGTTTTTTTGCGGTCACATCAGTTTCTTCTGTAACTAAACATGTCACCCACAGTTTTGGTTTATCATACAGAATGACAAAAAAGACCTGAGTAAATGCTTCCAAGAAGTGTAAAAAACCAAACCCGACAGGTACCATCATCTGTAGCTATAACTGTGCTCTACCTTAATGATTCTTAGAACAGTTATTTGAAGACCTGTAGCACTGAAAAACCCTGGTGTTGGACAGTGCAGTCAGAGCATGGCCTGCTTATCCCCCATTTTCAGCAGAAACCAAACACCAAGCACTGTTTGAGCTCTCCCTGCCTGCATCTGTCTGGAAACACATGAATAAAATTTTTTGAGATATCTAGTCCTTGTCTTTGACCTTCTGCACAATGATAAATTTCAGTCAGTATTCATAGCAGTTGAAATTCAGTCCCTTTAAAGTTCACAAAAGGCACTGCAAATAGAATCAGATTAAATTTAAAGAGCATTTGCAGATCTTCTTGGCTGCTTCTCTTCACCTGTACATAATATTGGGGAGTGGAAAATCAGAGACATTTACACTCAAATGTCCAGACCCTGTAAATATTTTGCATCCTTGTTGCATGTAAAGGTTAACTCAAGCTGTTCCAAGTATTTACATTAAATAAATTGTTCTGAACTAATCCACGTGAAGAGCAACAATTATTATGGAGAACTATACATCCTCTCTAATAAAGAAGTATTCATGGCAAAAAGCTGCATTTCTGCTACCTAATGGGATTCAGGATTGAAAGTAAACTTCTTGAACACATAAAGTATTAAAAATTATAAACAAGTAATCTGACATGACTGAATGCAGTAGAGAGATCTCTGTGAGCCAGTGTCTCTCAGATGCAGAGCAAGAGACTGTTTTGTTCTTAAAGAAAACAGAGAAGGATACTTTTTGCCCCATTTTATGTCAGTGATAATCATCCCATTCTAAAACGATGTAGTTTTGTACATATTTACACTGAATAGAAGAAACATCACTCTACTTCCTTGGAAAAGTGATAAAATATGAAACTCTATTTGTAATAAGTATAATGAAAATTCTGTGATACTCAGTGAAACACTGAAAGGTTAGTATGCCATCAAGTGGAACATCTCATTTGATAAATTAAGAATCATATGAATCTACCTCATTATCAGTAAGCAGTTTGTGTCAGTGAGGGTCTAGATTTTCCTTCAGTGTATTCATAGGTTACAATAGTCCACAATTATTAAAAAAATTGTGTTCCATTTACAACTTAAATTCTAGATATTTGTCAAATGCCTGTTTTTCAATGGTAATTCTGTCTGCAACAGGCCTGAAGTGCCTTTAAAGGCTTTTAAGTCTTGGACACAGTGATGTCAAAGACGCATCTAGTCACTGAAAGGATGTTGTTATTTCATATGTCTTCTAATTTGGAAGCCATTCATGTCTGCTTTCTCAAAAACAATATGTTTTGTGTGTGCCAGCATCTCATCAGCTTAGATTTACGTCAGTCCCATGTTCACATCCATTCTAGGTGTGGACAGATTCAGTGAAGATATCCAACAAATGATGGGCTTCAAACCAGGCCTCTACTGGAGATTGTGCTGGAAATTTGTTAGCCCTGCTTTTTTATTGGTAAGTGTTGAGAATTATTTCATCATGGAAAGAATACCAATGTTTTGCTTCCCAGAATATACAATAGATAGCAAGAGCAGGATACCCATTGCTGTGCCAGGTGCTGTTGGGATGAACAGAAGACACTCCAATTTAATTCTTTTTTCTCCTCAGTTGCATTGGTTATATTTTGTATAATACATTTCAGTTATGAAAGAGAAGCTAATTGTGGCTAATTCTGCTCCTTCTAATTCTGCTCCTTCATCTTAACATGATTTTAAGAAAGTAGCTTTTCTTAGGGAACATGGAACACTTACACAGAATTCTCCCTGTCCTACCCAGTACCTATGGATATTAAACACAAACCATTCTACTGGGACAATAAACTAGCCAGGGTAAGACATTGTGCAAGCAAGAATGTGTTTTTCATTGGAGAATACTAAGATCCCCAAACTGCAGAATTATACCTTAGAAAAACTAATATGTGACTGCACCCAGTAATTAGCTCTGTGAAACATTGAACAGAAGTATTAAATATACCTTCTAAGCTGCCTGTTGTGAATCACAAGTTCTTAATTTCATTTGGGGAAAAAAAATCCCAAAGTGTGAATTTGGTTGCTTTGTGTAAAGGTTAGATTCAGCACTAAACTACAGTTTCATATTGGAATTTTTTCCTATGTATATTTTTAAATAAAAGGTCAGGATAAGAAAATGGAAATTTCACCTTAATATGATTTTGGGAAATTATTAATTGCATTAAAGGTGTGCATTCTTAAAGCAGTACTGGTATTGAAAACATGACTGGGTAGGCTTTTATGACTGGTCCTTTTTTTTTTTTAATATTAAAGCTTATGACCCCAATTCATCCCTAAGCACCTACCCAGCATGTATTAATTATCCTTTTAAACAGAGCTCTACAAAGAAACTTGTATGGAACTCTATCCTGCAGCACTTCAAGAAGGCTGACTCAAGTAGAAAGGAAAAATGCTACAGCAAGCATCCTTATTATTTGCACACAAGGAGACACTCAAAAATTTGAATTTTATAAAGGGAGAGTTGTATCAATTTATCTAGAGAATGCTGGAATGTCTGTCAGTCTAACCTTTAGGTAGCTTAAGTCTTCTTGGTGAAATGGCCTGAATACCGTCCTAGCAAAGCCTACAAAGGTACTGCATTATCTGCAGTAATTAATGCATCTCTCAGCCATCACAATGTACTCTTGTTTTTTTTCCATTTGGAAGTGCTCAAAGCTCTTTCCCCATACTGTCTGCATCTATAAAAATCTCTAAATTGAATTCATATTTTTCCAATGAGATTTCACACTACCATCTTCCTCTAACCCACACCATTAGTCTCCCTGTGCAGTCTTTGAAACCCCAGGCTCAAAGTGCTCTAATTTGAAATTACATATATGGAGCAGAATGTATTGGCCCAGAGAACCAAATCAAGGTACTCTGCGTGTTACATATGGATTTACCAGGAGGGAAGTAGGGTGGTACCCCACTCTTTCCTTCTTGCACCTAGCACTGGACAGGGTAGTACAGGAATTAAAAAACAACTTTGTTTTCCAGGCCTTGAGGCGCTTGGCCTTTCCTCAGTAAATGTATCATCCTGGAGTTTGTGTTATGCCTCTCATTGAAAAATAGGTACAAAGCTTCTAAATGAGGCCTAATGTCCCTGGAAAACAAAGGAGAAAACAGTAGATCCTGCAGAGATTTTTCTTGGCCTCAGAATCCCTTTTTTACATTTGCAACAATAGTTTAAATGAGGCAGTAGCAGACAATCACCTGATCTTCCCATCAAAACTTCAAATAATCTGTGTTCAGAGTAGCTGAAATGAGCTGTTAATACTTGTAAATGCATCAAGAACTTAAGCAGTAAGAGGCACAAAGTAAATAGGCTGAATAGTAAAGCGAGTTTGAAATACACCTTAGTGCGACTGCCTAACAGAACACATGGAATCGGTTTGCCAGTAAATTTCTTCAGCTTAAAACTATGGTCTATTTGATTGTTTCTCCTCCAGTTTGTGGTGATAGTCAGCATAATAAATTTCAAACCTCTGACCTACGACGACTACACCTTCCCTCTCTGGGCAAACCGCATCGGCTGGGGAATAGCATTATCTTCCATGATCCTTGTGCCTGCCTATATCATCTATAAATTTATGAATGTGCGTGGGACCTTTAAAGAAGTGAGTGGAACACTAATCAAATGTCATGAAATGTTGCTGTGAAATGAAATGGCTGGATCTAAGTTGGCAGTTTGTTTCTCCTGCTCCTGAAACTTATTACTTATGAGTGACCTTTTGAATCCGTCCATCAGACGGATCAGGGTTTTGGGGTAGGATTACTGCATGCTGTCTGAGTTTCTAGATAGAAATTGGCTTTCCAGACAGCACCATTATTAAGTTTGAAAAATTATTTTTGACGCCTGTAATTAATCCAATTGATGAGATTAAATTTTGCTCATTAGCAAAAAATGTACAAATTATGGTATGTTCATATTCAGTGCTGAGGTATGGTCTTCACAGTTCTACCTGAGCAGAGTTCAGTCCGAGGTATGTTTTATCACTGTGTACTGGAATTTAAACTGTTATATGTACAAAGTTAATTCAGACTTCTCCTGTTTTAGCATTCTAAGAATCTCTAATCATATATCCACAGTCTGGGAGGGTGGGATATGCCATTGACGTAGCTCTGATTGCTCAGGTTTACTGATATGGGGATGCAGAACTCTTTGGCCAAAAGACTTTGGTCATTCATTCTGTATTGTTAGCAAGCTCAGGTTTGTCTATTACTGCTCCTGTAAAAGCAATCTCCAGTTTTCCCATGAGAATTGTAGCAAAAGGCTAATATGTCACAGCCAAGTAACTATCAAAAGATATGATGCCCTGAATTGTGGCTCTTAAAAGTATGGGGAAAGGTATGCTCTTAGTCTAGTGGGACCTCCCTGAGTTGGTTGAAAGTTGCTGATAAACCAAATACTACCCGTGATCTCAAAGGACACAGCATGGGGTAGACAAGGGAATGAGCTGAGAGAAAGCCAGCACCTCCTTCCTCTCCTGCTCTGGGACTGGTCAATCCTATTACAGCACTAACAGGAAAGCAAGAATTTAGAGGATATAAGGCCTGTGATATGAACTCGTTCCCGATGTTCTTTTCCATATGCACTTACTAAATATTTGGACTTAGTATTTGCATAAACTTTCTACTGTTGTTTCTTATATTAAAGGCTAACACCCAAGGGCTTATAATAAGCTTGTTCTCTCCGTGACTAAGGTAAAGGCACAGGATGCAGTGATATTAAAGATTTAAGTTACCATTTTAAATAAAGTTCATGCTACTTCCCCACTATAGATTGGGGATTACATACATAATCCCACTTCATATGGCTGACTTTTTCCTCTTCTTCCTATCTGGTTTAGAGACTAGCTTACTGCATCACACCTGAAAACGAGCACCAACTCGTGGCCCAAGGAAATGTCAGGCAGTTTAAGGTTTGTACTCCTTTCATGTTCCTCCTCTCCCAATGCCAACCCTCTCCTGTCTTTTGAAACAGCTGCAGGTTTGCACCAATGTCCTCATAGACTTTGCAGGTCTGTAGTTCTCACTGTCTACTAATCTGAGGCTCAGTGCCACACACATCAACTCTGTTGGAAGGCTTTTGGCACCTTCCTCCTTTGACTACTGGTATTTTGGGCTGTATTTGAATACAGTCAAATCTCACAAAGAGACAAATGTATTTCCAGACTATCACATGCATTTGAACAGGTCATGGCCTCTCACTCAGTCACTGCAGGGCAATCTGAAGTCATGTTTCCAAAACTACAATTTATGTCCCACAACACATGGGAAACAGCAAAACAAGTACCCAGTGTCAGAGCTTACACATAATGGCCGTGATGAAATAATGTGCTAGGTTATGTGGAACAGGCTTTCCCCACAGGCCCACAGGGTGATTGAAAACACTGCTGGGGACTTCTTAAACCGTGAAAAAGACACTATAGGTTTCCAAATACTGCTTTCCTTTTTAGCAAATAAAATGAGCTTATTGAAATAAACTCTTTTTTGTAGAAGATAAAAAGGATGCAAATATGAAGCTTGTTACACTTATCAGCATTCATGCTGGACCACTTTCTGTCTTCAAAGTTGAAAGCAACTCGAATTATGCACACCTCCACAAAACGTGACCCAGATTTTATAGTGGTGGTTTGTATGTTGATACTGAAAAAATAAATCTGCCTTTTGCTTATTCTGAAAAATACTGTTTGAAGTATAATTTTAAAGGAAATAATCCAAGTGTAGATTTATGGGATGCAGAATGAAAGCAGGAAGAAAAGGCTTCCTGTTGCATGACCACAATTTATTTGATGTGGCCAAGAATATGTAATAGCACAGCACCTCTTCCTGCCTTCTCCTTCTCCCGTTTCTGCCAGATGATTTACAATTCCAGCTGTCCGTAACTCGTTTTTTCCAGAGGCAGATGTTCCTGTGTGAAAGGGCTATAAACAGCCATTCCAACACAGTGCTGGTCGTCTGAACCCAAATCCATAATGGCGAAGAGGAAACAAATTAATTTCACATAAACCTGAAAAGGTTGCCCTCAGAAGTAAACTCCTAATGATACCTCAAACCATGCCAAACACGAGGGCATTTTAATTTGTTGCCATCTTCAATGAGCAGCTAAGAATGGATTTGCTAGTGCTAAAGCATAATGTTTTGTTAACAATGTTTAAGTTTGTAAACAAACATTGCCCACCATAACCAAACAAATACATTTTATTCCTGTCTTTGTCCAACAGTTCCAGATTCTAAAACTGAGCTGAGAGCTGACTGAGCAGCTTTTATATTCAGCATACTCTTCACTGCAAAGTGGAATGCACAGAAATTTAGTTACATAATGGATACCCTATGGATTATTTTGAAACCTCTTTGTTACTCTAGATTTGTCAACCAATGCGTCTCTCACTATCATCACCTGAGTCAAGAAAGTTATTTAACCACTATTTCTGCTTCCTTACAGCTCCAACACTGGCTAACAATATGACAACCAACAGGTCAAGGAGAAAGCCCACATGTTAAGCTAAACTGAAAATATGGAAAAGTCAAGTTCAAAGCTCCCTCAATTATGCTTGGCCTAGGCTGGCTCAGAGCTTATCTACTGACTCTTTGAGGGAAGCCATCTGCTCTCTGTTGTCAATGCCTCCCTTCTATTACTTGGCTTCAGATGATCTTTAAAGACTCCGTTTAATTTTTCTTGCATCCTTTGGTGCCATGAAATCCCTACATGACCAAAACTTGTGAGTTTTGCTATTGGCAGAAGTGGAGGAGGGGGGAGCAGAGGGAAAAAAAAAAAAAAAAAGCAATCAGCATAAGTTAAATGCTTTTTTTTTTATTGTGAAGAAGTGAATTCAACTTTTCTGACAGTAATAATTACTTTAGATACTCATGCCACAACCTGTTGTAAACAAACACCACCTGAACATTCTTAGACCTAAGGACAGAGTACATCTCAGTTATGAGGAAAGAGCAACTTTAAGTACTCATGTCATTAGCTTTCTTGCCATACTATCCTTTGGGATATGAGTTTGCATCCTACTGAAGTGAGGACTCAGTGCTTCATTTTCAGTGGTTTGTTATTTAGTTTCTACTCTCGGTGAAGAACGTTGTCCTTGCTGTGTATGTCCATGGTATTTTCTACCCAGTTTAATTACACAAGCTGAAGAGTAGGAGGAACAGATTTCCTGTTACAGCTACTACAGAACACAGTTTAATACCACGCTGTACTTCATGAAGAATATATTCCCTTATATCACATGAAATGGCTTTATCATATGATCCATACTCAGCAGACTTCCAGCTAAGTGTGAAAGTTACATCCAAATAGACAGATTTTCATCTTTTTTTAATAGTTTGTTCCAAATAAAGAATGTAAAATACATAGAGATAATAATTTTTAGAACTATATAATTACCCAGTGGCACAAAAATACCAGATTCTGGCTTTATTCTCCTGCTGTGAACATGCTATTATTATAATTTAACCTGGATTCACCTACCAAATCATAGTAAGATTGTGTTGAATATTTTAAAAGGATATTTTAGGCACACTCAGCTTTCTAATCCTATTGCAATTCTTCTTTCTAGTAGTATTATGCAAAGTAGAAGATACAGAACAAACTGCATTTGGGTGCTGTTCTTATTCTGTGGTCACTTGTCACTGTTGTACCTTCCCAGGGATCACTACATTTGGTAGCTCTGAGTTACTTCTTGTAATTATTTATCACTAGATCTACAGTAATTTTCAGAGGCCATAGCTTCTCAGCTGGATCCAACCCAGCGTTTACCTCTGGACATCACCTCTGAATTTTTTTTGTCTCTATACGTTCAATTCAGCTTGTCCTTTAAATGTATGTAGTGCTTCCTCTTTTTAAAGAGACCTTTTAAAAGGATGGGCCTTTTTTATTTATATAACATTTTTATTGAGTTTTTTCTTTTTTTAAAATAGAGCAGTTTGAAAGTCCCAAGTGATTTTGGCTTTTTCTGTCTAATACTGATTTCTGTTCAAATCATGAAAGGGAAATTTCTCTCCTTATTCATCATTTTCCTCTAACATAATCAATACTCGGAATGTAGCAGGTATTGTCCTTCTCTTAAAGAATCTCCATGACAAATAGTAGTTTTATTTAAACAGGGTTTTAAACTCAAAGAATATTTTCTTCTAATTATAAAGAAAGTCATATTTTACTAAACCCTGTTTTTAAATATATTTAATTAAGGAATTCCAAATGTTGCAGTTCTAGGGCAGCAGGTACGCAAGAGGCTAAATAGTGAAAATATGTTGAGGGCTTCAAAAAAGTCATCCCACCGGTTTCACAGTTAATCCCATTTTTATTGTTTGCTGAACTACATGAGAACCTTTTCACTGTTATAAAGTTTGCTTTTCAACAATACATCTGCTTCAGTCACTGGCTTGGCATGGCTCAAAAGCTTCTTAGCATAGATGTGATTACTAAGTTTTGAATCTCTTGAGGGCTTCTTAACCTGGAGCTTTAATAATCTGTCATATCACACATTGCTTGGTTCCTTCATGATTGGAAATGCTAAAAACCTGCATTAATGTTCACTTGTGACTCACCCCATCACCCCCATCCATACAGCAAAACCCATGCAGGAAAAGGTGCATTTCATCTCCACTCAGCTCTGAAACGGGAGCAAAGCTCTCTTAGCATGGGAGGGAAGTCAGCCTTACCCAGCATGTTGGGGTTTGATTGTATTTTTAATCCCAAGTCCCAAGGCAATTAGCTACTACATTATTTTTATATCTGTTGCTGTTTAACTCCTTAGGTTTAGTGTAGTATTTATAGCTCAGGACTCCATTGCACTATTGCCAACTTGTTCTGAGGTTTTGTTGGTAAAGAACTTGCAATCTGTACAGAATACAAAAGTCGTTTCAGACAAAGCAGGAATCTTCCTGCCACAATTAGCCTGAACGAAAAAGACAATACACAGGGCATGGCTGCATAGCTGGACTTTAGGTTCAAGATGATGCCCAAGGAAAGTCTCCCCCAAAATAACACAACTTCTACCCCAGAGGCAAAAGAACAATGTCTTCAGTTCTCCACAGAATAAGATGATGAACTACCTCATGCCTGTTGGATGATAAATAATGCCAATAGACAAAGACTATCATCCATTCAAATGACAAATACTTTTGTGAAGTATTTCCTTTACTCCACTAAATTATATGGTACAGACAGTCCAAAACGAAGCCATAGCACTGGCACCCACCTCCTCTTAGGCACCTGCTGTGAGCTCCTAAATACATTGTCAATAAGGAAAATATGAAATGCAACTAAGTTATTCATCTCCCTTCAGTTCACATGTTTGTACTTTAAAAAAAGAAAAAAAAAAAAAGAAAACAACCACCAAAAAAAAACAAAACCAAAAACCAAACCACCCAGTCAGGTCCTTATCACCCATGTGGTTTAACTGCAAGTCTTCCTCTAACTGTGTCTTGAATTTTCAGCCCAGCAGCTCATTCTTTCTCACTCAGCTGTACTTATCATGGGGACAGACCCACTCTGGGGAATGGTGCTCTACCAGATATCCCTGTGGGATGGCAAGTGAACACTGATTGAATACGCAGCCTGCTTCCAGAAGGAGAAAACGTTTGGTACAAACTTATTCAAGAAGCAACATCATCTGCTTGCTAATTATGTTTGTTATTTTGGTAACAAGCCAGTGGGAAAAATTCAGTGAAGCAATTAAATAGCTCATTTGGCAGTTCTAGAAAATATTTCCTTAAAAGCCTTTTCTTAATCTGATAAAGGAAGCAGCTGTCATACATTAGCATCTCTCTTCTGACCTTTCTTTTGACCAGTGAAAAAGACCTGCCTGGGATCCACAGTGTTTCATCAATCCATGGAAATTTAGTTAGCACCAAAGAAAGAGATCCTCCTTTCTCTCTTTGGACCCCTCCCTGCCCTCATTCAGCAAGATAATGCTTTACATCCTTGGTACTGTTCCAAAGCTACATTACTAAAACTCCACAGATTTAGATTTCTGGAAGAAACAGCGGGTCTTTTGTGCACAATAGTTCAAAAAGCACTAGTGCTCTTTAGTGTCTGGCCCCTGTTGGACACATATCTTTTTTTGTCAGTCCTTCTCGTTGTTCCATCATGTCCTGAGAGGTACACCCTGGCAACACTTGAAAGACATCTTACCATAGTGAGGGATAATGCAGGATATCCAGGATCAAACGTGATATTTTAAATATAGAATGCAGGAGAAGTACTTTGCTGTTACTATTGTGTGTGTTCCCTAACTGCACGTGCAATGTATGGCATGTGTAATTTTCCCAGAGGAAATTTCCTACACTTGGTCATTTCTTCTCAGCAAAATACCATTTAAGTGTTACTATTTAAAAAGGTCAAACCCAAATATTTTGTATATACATCCAACTTTTTATGCTATTGTTTTGACATGAATTAAGTTTATTTTGTACTGGTAGGTTGTAGGAGGCCACATCAAAAGTTCTTTTGCTGTTAGTGTCTCTTTTGCAGTTCTTCCAATTCGTACAGCATTAATTAGCAGATACTTGTTTTTAGGAGAGTAGATAGCTTTCATCCATATCCTAGGCTGCTTCATTAAGTTCCATGAGGCATTGGCAAATGCTTAAGAATTTCTTTCCAAAGAACCAAATTAAAACTATAGATCAGCAATTTCAGAAGAGATGAGACCTAAAGATGTTTTATTTGCAGTGCCCTGTTAAAACACTTTAAAATGGATGTGAAGGACTCAGGTATTAGAAACTTACCACAGTTCAACAGATGGCAGTGTATAGCCTACCTGCAGAAGTTATGTGTGAACTCAGCCTCTCACAGCAGTAAAACAGGGCAAATTTTCTTCTAACACACTTTATTTTCTCAGTGTCAAGAATATTTATGGTCCACAGATCACCTCACGTGTAAGAACTCAATTTTCTTAATGTAAAGGCAAACATGATGTTTGAGATTAGACCCTTGAATCACCTGGAAGACTTTTCCAGTCTACCTTTGTCTGACCCATACCCATGTTCCTGCTGGTGACTGGGCTCACCCAGCTAACCAGAGGAAAGTTCAACTGTTAAAGGATGAAGCTAAACTGCTTTTTGAAGTTAGAAACAAGACCTTGAAGTGACCATACCAGGTTCATATCTGTATACAAGCAGAAAGGAGCATATGGACTATTTTAAGCAAAGCTGGCCAGAAATCACCATAAAGGACTGAATCTGTGAGCTGCTTGGACACCTGAGTTATTACAGATCTTCATTTACTACACTAATATTACTCTGGTACATGAGAAGGCCAGCCTTCCTCTGCAAGAAAGGAACACTAGTACCTGACAGTGAAAAACCATCTGGAAAAAAAAAAAATAGAACTTTTAGTTTACAGAAATTAAACACGCAGTTCAGCTCTGTTACATCTGTGACCTTGCATCACTGAGTTTCAGAGGGGATCATATGCAGGGAACTGTTCTATGTCAAACATCCATGTCTAAGTGTTTCTGTGCTTGGGGAAAACTGGTTTTTGTTCAGCCATTTCAGTCTGTTATAACTCAGACCTCAATTGGAACATCTCACCAAGCACTTGCCCCTCTCTAACCCATATTCTCAAAGAACAATTTTTGCTGACAACCATCCAAGACCACTCAGACTGACCAAGCGGGAACACACATTTCTTATTTGTTCTGCCTGATTAAGTTTAGCTGAGGAATGATAAGCCATGCCATGCACAGAGAAACTTTTCCTAGGCCAAAAAATTCCAGGTTTTTGCACATTGTTCCTAATAAAAATTAATTCAATTTAGGACCAGGATCCTCAGCTGCTGATTAATTTGTGCAGTGGTACTATGCACTGCCCAAGACTGAATTTGAAAGCATCTACACATATCAGAGACCACTACAGAGAAATAGGAGGCCAATAAAGACATTTCAACCAGTAGAAAAAGGTAACAGGGTAATCAGAGTTGCTTTTAAGTACAGCATCTGATGGGTTTTTCTCCAGCATTTAAAAGAGAATTTGTTTAGACAAACTGCAATCACTGTATGACTGATGGAGCAGAAGCAAGCAGAGAAACAGAAGATCACCAGAAGAATATAAATGGCATAGATATCGTGACTGTAGTCAGTGAAAGTGTCCTCCTCATAAGGACATGTGGGTGTCCAGGTGCAAGTGGTTTGGGAAAGAAAGGCAGAAACTGAGAAGTTTGAGCCTCAGTCCATCAGCTCAGCCTTCACGTCCATTAACACTGAATTAGTTTCCAGAAGAACTGTGGGCCTTCTCTGCCCGAGCACTGACAGCAAGATTGAGCCACCTGTGCTTTGTTTCCTCCTTTCTTTTGGTTTCTTTAGCTGCCATCCTAAACATAAGTTGCTTAGTTTCTTTAATAAGGAAATAGAAAAAATGCAGTGAACTAGGAAAATTACTAAGCCTTAAGCTGGCTCTCTTTTAAAGGTGTTGTGTTGTTTCTTGGTCACTGCCAAGAGGCCTCAAACTTGCAGGTGAGCTGCATCTGTAATTTACTTGCACTCTGTGAACCTGTCTGCAAGTCTTAGCTCTCGTTTGCTATGGGCAATATCAGTTAAAAAGGGAGGACCTCCCAATAGTACATTGTGAAAATAAATTCTAATAGATGTGATGAAGATTTGCCTTACAAATAAAAGCTTTATAGTGAGCATTTACTTGGTTTACACCAGTGTTTTACTTAATTTTTAATGCCTTTTTATAGCAGTGACTAGAATTTACCTTAGATAAGGGTACCTCTGTATAGGAAGTATTTTAATATTTTTACCAGTTTTTTTAATTTTCATAAAATATGTGTATATTGTAAGGCGAGAAATTCAACTTTGATGTAACAAGGGTATCACACAAGACCTATCTCTCCATTATAAGATTTTGTAGTCAGCCAGTCTAGTTCAATAATTTGTTGGCCTTTGATTATAAATGTAAAAATGTGATAAAGGAGAATAGAATATTACCTACAACTAATGCACATTGTAGCACAATATTCTCCATTGCTGCCTTAATCTCATAAAATGAAGTCATGTGTTTTTAATTTCTATTCTAAAAAACACCAAAAAATCCAGAGTATTCTTTGGCTGCAGTTTTGTGTTGTTAGATGATTTAACATCAAACCAAATGTGTCAGTGTCCAGTAGATCCACTTCCAAAGCAAGAGAACACATCGCAGTTTTAAGGAATAAGTTTTCATAGGAGCTCAAAATTTGCCAGTAGTATAATTACTCTCCAAAGTGCCCCAGTGACCAAAAGTGTCCAAACACAGACACGATGTGTCCATGCCTGGTTCCATGAATTGTGCAATCTGAATCTGCAGGTCCATTTGCCTTTTTCTTTTTTTTTTTTTTTTAATCTTTGGTTATCTGGGGGAAATGGCATTCCATAATTTTTTCTTTTCTTTTCTTTTTTTTTTTTTTTCAAAGGGGAAGGGGGTCACCTACATGCCCATGTGTGTAATTAGAAACAAGTACATTTCTTATAAATATGGATATGGATGTGTGTGATGTGTGCTGGTTAACTATACTTAAAATGCTGATAAAGATGGTGAATGTAAAGTATTTGTCCTCATACCTCTGTCTTTCTGTGATCAGTGTAAATAAGAACTGTTTTAAGCTGTGCATTAATGTAACAGATTATCCTAATATTGTGTATAAAATTATTTAAATAAAATCTCACAAATATGCACATAGAAGGAGTATAAAGAAAAGTCTTATGTACCAAAAATTTACTCATGACAGTCAATTAAAAGGTGAAATGAAAGTTCTGCTTGTTGTCAATCCTATTCCCAGCTAAAGCTTTGCAGGGGCAGCTGGTCCTTGGCTTGGTTTTGCCCTAAGTCATAAGCCCATCACTCTTTATGGACCAGCCAGGAAAAGGCTCTTATCCAACACGAAGGAAGAATAAGTAACAATGATTTATTTTAATTTTTTTTTACTATAACTTACACCATTTTCTTATATTTCCACAAGGAACATCACAAAATTATGAGAAGCCCTATTTTCCAAGGTACATTTTGTTAGGCAATCTCTCTTATCTACATCTAAATTTGATCCTTGACATGTACAGAAGCTAATTGAACTTTCCTCAGCGCTTTTCTTTTTTAAAACAGATCTCAGTATTATTAAGCACAGCCATCAATTGTTTATATTCCTCAAGCAAGAAAAAACGTGGTTTAAATTATTTTAATACATCTGAAAAACTGAATAACGAAGTTTTTGTATGCCAGTTTTTAACAACGTCAAACACTTGAGCCCACAAATTAGCATTAAAACAATTAAAAGTTTATTCATTTCAAAAGGCTTTAAAAGAAACTTCTGTGAAACATTTAATCAGTTTGCTGCTCAGCAATAATTTGTTTACAAAATTTTAATTTTACCTCCACATTCTCCTATCAATGATTTTCACCAGGCTTCAGTCAACTGGCAAGTCTTTGAGACTCAGCATTAGGACATTATTATGGAATTAAACTACACAGGGATTACTTAAAATAATGGAATCTTTTTGTCCTACTGGAATGGGGAGAAACCAAATTTCCTATCTGTTTTTGGATACCTACATCATCTCGTCTGATATTCCCCTGATTTACCTTAAAAGCAGGAAATTAACCTATTTCAACACCCGAAACATGTGAGGTACTGGGTGCTTTAGTGGTACCAACAACAGTGTCAGCATCCCTGATTCTTCAGCATCTCAGATTCATACCAGTAAACATGAGATTTCAATTTGCCCTCATACCTAAGCTAATATTTATAACCTAAGTTAATTTAAAATGCAGAAGCACAAGAAAAAAATATTTTTGAAAAGAAAATTGAAGGCTGAGAAAAGTCAGAACACATCTGATTATTTTATTATTATAAAACAAATCAACAATGCTGCCAAAAAAATTAAAATATTACACTCTTCTAAATGGGAAGAGCACAAAGAGAGAAATGACACGATATTTTTAAAAGTAGCAACCAAAGTAAAAAACACTTTTTAAAAAAAGTTCAGAGAAATCAGTTTAGCCTTTCTAAAACAGTGTACTGTTATAATTGAAAGAGATCCAGAAATGCCTACTTGCATAATCCACCAATGTGTAATTCCAGCAATAAATCAAAAGCAATTCCTAGAGAACAGAAAGGCCCTCTGCTTCCTCAGCTGTAAAAACAGTGATAATAAAACTTTATCTCCATAAAGTTTTGAAAGATCTTGGACAGAGCAGAGCAATGGCATTACACAAGTATTAGAACGCTTCACTCCTACAGTTGTTAAAACTTTTTAAAACATGAAATACCCTCCCCAAAAAAACAAACAAAAAAAACAAAAAACAAACAAAAAAAACAAACAAACAAAAAAAAAAAAAAAAAAACAAAAAAAAACACAGAATGTTGTACCCTCTCTTATATTTTGGAAAGAAATTTGCCTTAGTTGTCTTTGACTTCTACATTGAAGACTTATTTTCAGTTAAGGACTTTAAATCATTCAAGTGGCAGAAGCACTTTGCCTTTGAGAGGGTTTGTATTTTGCATGGCTCTGAGAGTAAATTGAGCAATCTTTTCTCCCAAAACTCTCTGCTGCTGCTGCCTGCTCCCACATCTCCCACTGCAGCCATCCCTGATCCTTTCACTCCTATTTTCTTTAGTACTATTTTCAAGGCCACCTATGAATTTTGTGGGTGTTTTAGTACCCTCCTGAAAGTAACCAAATGCCTTTATCTTCCCAACATCCTCCTAAGAGCAGGTTATTAGTGGCATTTACAGAAGTCCCAGGCAGACAAAGGTCCAGATCCACAAGATACACTTTGGAGATGCCTTGGCCCACAATCCCACAAGTCCTTTTGGAGACTTTCCTCTCCAAGAAGGTTCTACACACAGGCATACTCACTTTCAGGAATTTTGCTGCCTAACTCAGTGCTGTGGATTCCAGTCTGAGAGTCAAGAACTTTGCCTTGGAAAGCCAAGTCCCCTCACAGCTCCTGCCCTCAAATTTGGCCAAAGCTGGAAAAGAGGGAATTTCTCTCATAAGGCTGGTGGCACACCTGGAAAACCACTGTGTGACACAGGCTAAGAGAAAGGGCAGCCCCAACCCTCCAGCTAATGCACCACTGCAGCTGTCTAGTTATATTCTGTTGCTTCTCATTATGCTTCTAGATGCAAGCTGAGACATGAAAAACTGGATCAGGTCTTTGTAAAGTGCTGTGACTGAAAGAGATGAAGTCGAATTTATAAAAGGAGACTGGCCATTAAAATTTTCTCCTTACATCATCAATATAATCTTTCCCTATGCTATCACAAACCTAACCATTTCCCCCTAAAATCATCTTCATACTCTTGCTACCAGATTAATAATTCCTGGGCACGGCAGAACAGTCAGTACCCACTGTGCTCTGTCAGCATATACAGTAATATCAGCATATCATAAGTTTATAGGCACAGGCAGCACATACATCCAAATACTGAGTATTTTCCACGACATTATCCTCAATACCAGAGTATGTTTAGCTCAGTTCTCAAGTTTCAGAGCAACTGGTCAAAGAACCAATCTCCTGGTTTTATCAGAAGCTCCTAAAATTTACCTATCCAGCTCAGCCAGCAATAGAAATCTGGAGCCAGCGTGGATCCAGGTAAAGGAGTAATGTCATTTACATAAACATACCCTGGTAAATTGCTTAAAGGAACAGGAATTGTATCTTCCATGTGCACATTCAAAATAAATTGACACAGTCTAGAGCTGCATAAAGTTGATATTTACCAAAAAAAAAAAAAAAAAAAAGAAAAAAAAAAGAGAAATTTATGCCTAATCCAAACATAATCTGCACAGCTTTATATTTCAGACTGAAAAGCATCACTTGTGGGCAGATGTACAAACAGAATGTGATAAAATGTTTCAGAAATGTACACAGCAGTGGGTGCCCTAACTAAATAAATTATTGTGCTAGATTATATTCAGGATTATATTCAGAATTATTTTTGCAGGGCAATCTTGCTAGAGAATTCATTTTCTTCTGACTTAAACACTTTGCTTTTTTTTTTTTTTTTTGACAAATATCAGTGATATTTGAAATTCTTTGCAGATAAACTATTCTATTTCTTGCCCTTTTTTATTGTTATGGAAGAAAAATATTCAAAGTTACAGTTGGAATTCTTAATAAAACAGTATTTTTTTCAATATATTTGGAGCTAGATGAACTTTACAGATACACAGCTGCATTACCCACTAGAGTACAGAAAAGCTGAATGCTTCAGTGTTCAACTTCAATCCTCTAAGAGCCAGATTTTCTAGAGGAACAAAAGTAGAATCTACTGTTCACAACTCTTTTTTCCTGGTACAGAGAATTAAATCAAACTCAAACCATACATACTAAAACAGCTTCACTGCTCATGGTTTGCAATAAAGAATCAGAATAAGGCAATGATTTCCTTCTTAGATGTCTACACAGTGTCTGTGGAAGCATTTACACATTTTAATGAACATTGTTTCACATTATGTAAACCAAACTGGAAACCTAAACACCAGCATCTACTGGTCTTATTTTTTCCTGTCTATGAATTTTTCATCCATGGAAGCAGACTAAAAGTTCAGCCCCCCATTAATTATCCTTCTTAAGTGTCCTCTTAAAATCAAATTGTTAAGTTTACTGTCATTTCAGGCTAAAAAATGTCTGGTCAAACCATTGATTTCAATTTGAGGAAGGATTTAGTTCCCAAGTTACCCAGACAGAAATTGACTTCAGCCAAAATATATGACACTGCATACATTTTCAGAAGGCACCAGTGTTGGGATTTTATTACTCCTAGTCTCTGAAACCAACATAATTTAAGATACTTGTATAAAACTGAAACATTTTCAAATGAAAATCCGTTTTTTTTAATTTCTTTCTGCCAAAGCTAGAAAACAATCAAGCAGGGAATACTGTTGTTCAATACTGTTTTTCTAAATTCCTTATTACAAATTTTCCATAGACAAGCCTGGGAAACATTTGAAATTCAGGTCTTAGCTAATTGACACACACTGTCATTTCTGATAAACTCACGAGAATAATGTTGGAATCAGGTTTTTGGTGTTACTCAGAAACACTTGCTTTCCACAAATATCAACATGATAATTGTTGTTTCTACATATATTTCTGCAAGCTACTATTTGCAACAATATCAACCAATGTAACCTTGAGAGTTTACAAACAGAAAACAAAACTGCCATTTTAGTCTAAGTGGTTATTCGCTCGTTACCTTTTACATAAACCTTCCCAGACAGCTACAGCAGAAATAAAGCACTTATAGATAGCAAAAAAGTTGTAATTTCTGACAGAGAAAAAAATACTATCACCTTTCAGAGAAGAGATGCTTGATGCTTGGTTCTGTGGTGCCTATGAAAGCAAATCTTTCAAGAAATTTGATATTTTTACATTGAATATAACCAGAAATTACCACAGTTACAGCTATTCAATTGTCAAACTGAAAGTATCATCATCAATGCCGCATATTCATTGCCTCTTGTCCTGGGGCTTGGCATCCCCTAGAGGAGTCTGGTCCATCCTGACCTCCCTTCAGAGACTGACACTGCTTGAGGTCCCCTCTGGGTCACCTCCTAAGGTCCACTTAACTAAAGCTAATTCCTCCCTTCCCAAGGTGGGAAGCTTATCCTAAACCAAGGCTTCAGGTAAATGGGGGTGATTTGCTTGTAATCAAATTCACATGTGTCTAAACTATATTCTGACTTCTTTCCAGAACACACATTAGAAGAACCACAGAGCAGAATTTTGAGCCTGAGGTGAAGCAGACACTGACTGCAAGATAATGGATGGATCTTGTCCCTGGTTTAGTTCCTAGAACTGATTGATTTTTCTGCCATCTACTGTCTTCATTAGAACTCTGGCCCTGAGAGTTCAACAACATTCAGTCTTCCATGTTCTGCTAAGAGGTCACTGAAAGCTTCCCTTAAGCTTCTGCTTTCAATTCATGAAGTTGATTAAACGTGATTGTAAAGAGTAAATTGATTGAACTTCACAGTTAATTTTTAATTCTACGATCACAAAGCTTTCACCATCAGTAATAGCAAACCTGAAGCAGACAAAGGCATTGTAGGGCTGCATGGTGAGACACAGAGACCACCAGGAGTTTCACAAAGCAAAAGGAGAGCCCTCTAAATGAACACACAGCTTTAATGAAGTAAGGCCGTGACATACCTTGCCTGTCTTCAGCTCTGCCAGGTCACACTGTCCCCTGCTGCACTGCATCAGGTTACTGCCTCACCTCCTCAGGTTTGCCAGCTATGCAGCCTGGGTAGGGGCTTCCTAATCCTCTTTAATCAAAACAATTCAAGTCAGCTGTGGTATTTAAACCATCTGTAGCTCATTTGGTCTGGGCCAAGTAATAGAGAGAATGAGGGAAAGGGAACCTGCAATACTTTTGAAACAGAAGGAAGCATTAAGTTTTCCATAAAACATTCCATAACCTAAGAAAGCATAGATAAGGGCCTGTGTTTGAAGACTGTGATGTTTGAATTTTAGAAGGAGGTGATTTTATTTCATGTATTATGTAAATACTGCATTTGTCTTCCTGTTTCTCTGGGCCCCATTCTTATTGGGACAGTAAATAAGGCTGAAAATTGAATGTTGAAGAACCCTGATTTTCCATTTTTGGAAAAGAACAAACTGTTTTTTTGATTTCTAGTTGTCTCATCCAAAACAATGGCAAGAAAAGCCTGAGTGCTGATTGAGCACCACTGCAACCATTTATATGTCCCTCAGATCAGCTCAGCTGGTCAGGACATGATGCTGACAACACCAAGGTCCTGGGTTTGATCCCTATATTGGCCATGCACTTAGGAGCTGGACTCGATGATCCTTGTGGGTCCCTTCCAGCTCAGTCTATTCTATGATTCTATGAAGCCCACATCAGCCTTGCTCTCATTTGAAACACTTCAGCAGCCCTGGAATTTCAACTATCTTTAAATCATTATTTTTGCTCTTTTGTGAAGCATGTTACATGCACCTACTGAACTGACCCTGAGTCCCCTAACCTGTTTTATTCTTTGTTTTTAAATTTATTTTATATAAAAATGAAACCTGAAATATTAATCCCCCTCCTAGGCATATAGACTATTCTTTGTTATTCAAGAACAGAATGAACTGTTTTCTACTCATCTGATTTGATGTTTTTGTCCTTGCAATATGCCAGTTCAGTAGTTCACATTTTCCATTGACTTTTCAATGCTTTCTGAAGCCCAAATGACATTACCCTTTAAGTACATGAGCCTGTTGTCATCAAGAAAGAGGTAGCACGGAAAAGTCACTGTATACAAAGCTAAGATACAATTAAGCAACTGAAAAGAAAAAAAAAAAAAATTATGATCAACCATTTCTGCTCCCATTCACCTTTTTCATACAGAGCCCAGTCGGTGATACATCAGCTCTGACATTCCTCACAATATAAATGAAGATAGCAGGCAAGATCAGGTCAGGAAGAGTTCAGTTCAGGCTTTATGCTGAGGGTCGGGTTTTTATTTTGGGTTGTTGTTTGTTTGTTTTTTTTCCAGACATAGGAGTTCCTCGTATGACAAAACTTCAAAGACACCTTAACACCTCTTCTGGCTATTTTAGTCTAAGTAACAGCCTTTGAAAGTTCTTTTTAGGCATTACACAGAGCCTGGCCCAAAGACTTCTGAGACATTTCAGTTTCCTATTTTAAAGAGAAATATTTCCTTTTCCCCAAGGTTTTGTTTCAGTCTATGAAAAGTGAGTTATCACTGTGATTTTTCGTTAGCCATCATTAACCCCTATCAGCAATTCCAGCTCGATTTCCAGGAATATTTTCAACCCAGCTACATCTATTATAGCTACACCAGAACAGACTTTTTTGGCTATTTTGTTAACAACCTCAGTCTCCATAAGATTAGATTTGACCACATGAAGACCTCAATCTAACAAAAATGGCTTATGAGCTAAATATTTCTGGTACTTAATACCTTTTGTTTGCAAGCAGAATAAGTAGTTATTACCTAGCTAGAACAAATGCATCAGGATGGTATCAGAGTGTTTGAAATGCAATTACCACCCAGTATTTCTTAATTTCCAAGGCTTCATTTCGAACACAGAGATAAAAAACCCTGCTGTGAACTAAACACGACAAATTAGAAAAATATCCCTTAGAACTATTCAAGAGGTTTCAAAGATCTTCTGCAGTGTTAGTATAATCCATCTTCAATAATGATCATTTGCTTGAGCAAATCTGGCTTTTCAACAATTCTTTAGCCAGCTGATTTCATTCCAAACACCTGATGCTATCTGATGTGACAAAAGGTCAAACTCACAAAATTCCTTAAAATTTATTTATATAATAAAACCCAGTAAACTGCCCAGAAACCACAGCATAATTGCTGTGACTACAACAGTTTAATCCAATTCAAGAGGAAAAAAAGAACTTTGGTTTGCTGTCTGGTATCAAACTCATTCAGACAATTTGGACTCTAATCGAATTCACAAGACATTAATCTGTCTGGTTCCTGATCTAAAAGCTACCATTTTCAAAAACTTGCATCTGATCTTATTTGAATGTTTTCAAGATGTATAAAAACATGTCAAACATCTTCCAGCAGGAAAAATATGTGCAATAGCAGTGTTTTGACCCCTGTACAAGTCCTTCCCATGATTTGTGAATATTAAACATAGTATACTATACCAAACTTAAGGTATTTAATAAATATTCAAGAAAGAAAAGTAAATTTTGATGCTAAAGTTGCTGCAGTGTTTTTTCTATATATAATTATTAATACAGACTATACACATGCATACAACATACAAAAAACAAGAGTAGCCTGATGTCAAGCTATGCAAAGTGCTGATTTATTGAAAGCTTCTTTATGAGACGACTTCCATAAAAAAAGGACTTTGTAAATAACTCTGAGCTGCTGTTCCAGCTATCTCCAGCTCTCAGGAAACACTTCATTCCAATCCCATCCCTATTGTGATTCAAGTACATAGAGTTATAAATTCCTCATTAATTCTTGTTTATGCACTTTCTGTGCCCAACCAGTGGCAATTAGACTGATACATGTTTATGCCAAGAGAAAATCCTTATATTAAACCTGACTATAATTAATATAAACTCAAATCCACTGACCCTAGCTAATTTAATCCCTAGGGAGGACTCTTTCATGATTTCCAAAATTTTCCACAAAAACAATACTTTCACACACTATCAACAGAGAAATATACCCCAATTCAGCTGTGGGAGCACACCCAGATGTGTCTAGTAAAGGCATTCGGAAGATTTGCAGAAAATTTTCAGGCTTGGCCATTCTAAAGTTGTCCCAAAGCCAAATAAAATGAGGGTAGAGAAAATGCAGGGAAATATCTTGCATGAGTACCCATTGTAATTCAACATGAAATTTTGAACTTACAAGCCTCTCCAAACATGAAAGTTGGTTTTCTTTTTTTTTTTTTGTTTAAAAACTGGAAGAAGCTCTTGAGGGGCAAATTTCCATTCTATCAATAGCATATGTTAAACTACCACAGAATAATTCAGGACCACAAAGCTGTGCAATTGCATACCTTTAATTATGAGTCTCAGTTACAGCATGATAAGTTCACATTTTATATGGAATAGCATCCCAGCTGACCCACCAAATCTTACTTTCCTCAACATCAACTCTCTTGAAAAAGCAGGATGTGGTGACAAGCACTAATTGCAGACCTATCTTCTGATATGGACACTCTGAAAACACAAATACTCCTGAGTGACACAGATAAATAAACATACATATGCATTAAGCATTTCAAAGAATAAAAAAAAATCTTCAAGAAAACTTAATGAGGAAGGACTTCAAACAATATTTGGATTCAAGGATTTTATCTGTTCAACAGAAATTTCATACCAGGAATAAAAGGAGGGGTGGAGGAGTGGTTTTGTGAGCCACTAATAGCTTGACAGCTGTGTTTTACAGCCTAATAAATGAAGCTGATGAGCAGAGCTTCCAACAATTTAAGATGATTTTTCTATTAACTCTGAAGAACTTTAGACATTGTTCTAATTAGTTGTTTTGTTTAAATCTTATGAATTATAAAATGTATATTCTACACAAACACTTGGAAAAGGCATCAATTCAAGAACACAGCAAATGACTTTCTGAACTTTTAATCTGAAACCCTAGTTACTGTTGTAATTTCACATTAAATGTGGCTATATTTTGCATTCTGTGCTATCTTAAAATAATAAACAGACATATATAGTTAGCTTGCCAGTTGAGGCAATAGAACAGCATCTCTAGTTTACACTTCTGTCACCTACAGTACAGACCTTGGTCAAAAATGTGTGAAAATATTTTCCAAAATTTGTTAAGGAATCACCTACCCTACTTTGCTTTTCCTGAAAGAAGTATGACACTGCAAGAAAACAAAGGGACTCCTCTCCTGATCTTACTTGAACCAAAGAAAAAGCACATATAAGCTCACAGAAAAATGTCTTCAGGTCTATACAAGCATCAGAGGATCAACATATAATTGTGGTAACGAGCAGATGAAAGTTTTTCATTTGTTTTTGCTGGAGTGATTTTTATGTGGGGTTCTTTTTTTTTTTTTTTTAATCTGGAGCAGCATTATTAGAATTCTAAAAGGAAACGTTCCTTTCCTCATCTTAGTAATATTAGACTGCATTCTGCAAGAAAAAAGCCCCAACCATTTATAAATAAAGTTTACTATGGACCATGCAATATATTTTCTATAAATAGCTCTTTTCTTGTCAAATATCTTTCAAAATTTATTACCAAGACATTATTAATTGTCCCCAAGTCAACAGATTAAAATGTTTAAAGAGTTTGGAAACACAGAAAGAAAATGCACTCCTGCTATACATGGGCAAAGAATTTCAAGCCTCTGACCTGGCAAGCAAATCTGAAGCACAAGAACAACAATAACCTGTAAAACAAAATGACCACCCTCTTCTGGATAAATAAAACTTGTACACAGACATGAAAACAACTGAACTACCAAGGGCTATGCTGAGCTGCAGATTGATTTTACTGCCCTGAAAAAGGAGCCCTGGCAGTAATCCTGTCTTTGAAATCCGACATCTCTCAAGCTCTTGTGGGGCACGACTGACTGGCTAGAAGGAAGAGAAGCAATAACTTCAGGACTGCTACTAAAACCAGTCCCACAACACGGATATATTGCTTTATGCTGATGTGCAATGTGCACAAACGTGGAGACACAGCACCGCAGATTCCTGGGAAATACTCACATGGCAAAAATTACACAAGGGGAAATTTTACTGCAACTCCTACATCCTTTTCTCCATCTTTTGCCACCTCTCTGTAAGCCGGGCCACAAGTCATTTCTTGTAGCAAAATTCTAAAAAAGTTGCAGCTGCACCACAGGGTAGGATTCCCAAAAGAAGAATCATTGCTGGAGAGGTTGGTGTTTATCCCCGGGGTAAGCTGATGGGCACATGGTTTTGGTGCATAATGTGACAATAAACAAAGCCTGCTCTATATATTTTCTGGCTCACAGACAAATACCACGCAATTAAATGTCAAATTAACTTGTGCAGCAACTGCTAATAGTTTTCACATATTTGGAAAATAGAGCAATGGTTGTCTGTTACAAATTATTTAAGGCTGACTCATTTTCAGGGTTTCTAAGCACCACAGGGCTTTTAGTGACACTGCCTGGCTTTCATAAAAATAACACCAAAAAATTTTAGGAGTAATGATTATAAACAAGCCCGACATGACCTACTGGGGCTCTTTATTACAAAACTATTTAGACAACAATATCTAGAGGCAGAGGAGAGCTGTTGAGCAATAAAAAAAAAATAAGTACTTTCAGCCTCAGGAAGGACTTCTTTCTAGCATATCCCACCCATACCAAAATCTGGGGTTAGATAACACTCTGAAATACCTAACAGCATGAACATTTTTTTTCTTTCTTAACACAGAATAAGTATTATGCAAAGTTTAATCCACAGCATCACGTCACAGATGTTACCTGAAAGTACATTCAGACTCATGGTATAGGTTTAGGTAATCCTATCATGTCTTATTCTTCCCTATAAAGCAAATACTGTGGCGTTTCGTTCCCTCACAGAAATCAGCTTATTCATAGAAATTCTATGAATCCTCCAAAGAAAAAACAGTGAATTTAATACAATTTCTTAGCTTTTCTGATTATTACACTGTACACAGCTGATATTCTTGATTCATTTCAGTCACAGCCTTCTACTTGGGTAATACTGCTTTTCTCTCACATGCAATTGAAGGTGACAAACGCTAATATTTTCCATACATTTGCAAATATATTAGGCTATAATAAGTTTGTTAAGGTCATTCAAAGTCCAAAGAATAAAAAGGAAAAGAATGTACACAGCTTGATGGCTCTGAACTTAGAGGTGCTCAGTGAAGAAGCAGAGTATATCACCCCATCCACATCTGACACTCCTGCACCACAGCAGGACTGTGCACAAGTTTCTGTTGTTTGGTATTGTCCCTTGGTGGGCCTGAAACACGGCAGAGCTTGATTTATTTAAAAAGATAGAAATATAAATTGCTTTTTGCAGTGATTCAGACATGTCACTGAAGGTATACAAGAGTAAAAAATGTGTTTACAAACAAATAATTCTTTTGTTAAACGTTGCCATAGAGACACGCTACTTACTGTTGACCAGAATGGCAGCTGCTGCTGAAGTAAACAGAGCTGAGAAGACAACAAGATAATAGACCATGAGATTTCAAATCTAAGTCACATTAATCTACCTCTTTAATAAAACTCATTAGTTACATAGAAATTAATTTTGTGCTGAATGTTCCTGTGGGCTGTTGTAACTCACTGACTTCAATGAAGTCACCTCATGGATGAATTTACCTCTCAGTTATATAGAGGCTCTCAATCCCTGATAAAGCTTATCTGCCAGTGTGGAGCTGAACAGGAGGACTGGGTCAATAACAAGATACTTCCTTATTTGAACTGTGGTAACAACTCTCCTGGCCTAAATAGGGCCTCAGAAAATGTCCCCACAAGCTTCTCAAAAAAAAAAAAAAAAAAAAAAATGTCCTGACATTTGAAATGCCCCTTGCAATTCAGCAGATAATTTTCTATATATACACATACACACACATACAAACACAAAGCCTTTTAGAAGTTTTAACTCCAAACTCCCAATTCTTCTTCCAAAACTTCTCTGCCAACTCTGATGGTCACCCACCCAGCAGTTTACACATATGATTATTCTCATATCTTATCAGTTTCTTTCTCCTCGTGGATTATTCAAAAGCCCTCCTCTGCCCAGAATTTCTGACATCCTTAATAAGCTGGAAATAGAATATCTTCAGGAAAATAAGACTAGACCAAGATCATTCTATTCAAGGTTAAACCTGACCCCTCTAATAATGCAAGCGAGATGCAAAAGCCAAAGCACCAGGAAGCCATTTTACCATCTACTCAAAAGTTTAATGGGGTTTGATTCAAATCAGTTAAAGTGCTCTTATTTAAGTGAGGGACACACTGACATCCAAGTCAAGATTTCAGTCAAACAGGAAAGCTTCCAGTCCAGTCTATTTAAAACTATTAGAGCAAAATGTACATTTGAGCCAAAGCAGAAACAGTAGATATTCCTGCAGGGCTCTGGGTAAAATGATTACTCAAAAAACATGTGACTTCAAAACAAAGCTCTACTTACTGCCAGACAAGTCACAACTTTGCTGCTTCTTCACTCAACTTGTGAGACCCTTTTACAACATGATGGAGGACACAGCACTTTCCTACAGGTGAGGAAACAACAGACACAACAGATTAAATGGGAGTGGGAACTAAACTTACAGATATCATGCACCTCTTCTTTTTATCTCCAGTGTTAGAAAGATCCACACCAGCCAAGCCTGGAAAGCAAGGGTGAACCAAAGGCTGGATTACTAAGAATTGTCTGCTTCCTATTCTTCTCTATATTACCAGGGCAAATAGTGTTAAGACAAAACCAGACACCTACCTGCACCCTTTGCAGGAGATGGTTGTGAGAGGACATCAGCAAGCAAGGAAATCTTTTCAGATTTCAGAGACACTGCTACAAGTATTTCCCCCCATCCTCAACATTTTGAAGCCTCCACAACTGAAACACATATTTTATATATCAGACAAATTCTCACATGTTGTGAGCAGGAAAAGAAGTCGCAGCACCAGTCACACAAATGTAATATTTGGTTTTGAAAAGAACTTTCAACACTATATCCGTAAAGGAAGGCAAAATCTAATCAAGTGATATCCTAACACATGACATTTAAAATGTATATCTTTCAAATTTTGTAAATTTTTATTTATTTAAGAAAGCCTTATTTGTTCTTAAATCCTAATTTTAATAGGGAGATAAGCACTTTTGCACCAAAGGAATATGATGGCTATAAAAATGCACATAAAACTAAGCAAAAGTCTTCCTATTCCAGGCTAATTTTGTTCAATCTGAAGTCAAAAGAACAAACAACACAAGAAGATATGTATTTAAGCAAGACAGAAGTGTGCTCAGAAATGAAAACTCTTTTTCAAAATTTAGTCCCCTCATACTCCTCTGTTTTAGGAGTCATTGTAAGCACATCTTTGGCTCTAGAGGGTTTGGTCTAGATTTTGAAAATATGAGTAAGAAGAATCCATTACAGCTGCTGTATTCACGCCTTTCTGGCTGGGGGAAGAGGCTGACTCTCCCTTTTCCCTGTCTTCATCAGGTCGTGTAGGTGTTAATGTCATCAGAAACATTGCTTCAAGGGGTTTTTTTCCTCTCCTTCTAGATTTTATAACCAAAGACAAAAAGGGAAATTTGCCTGTGTGATCCACTCTAGCAGTAGCAATAACCTTTCAACATTAACTCCTTACTGAAAACTGCATCAAATATAAGAGATTACCATAAAAGGACATCATTTTAGCCCCTGTGCATTACTGAGAAGTCACTGCACTATTTGCAGGATCCTACAGGAAGATAATAGCTCATTAAAAACAAGAAAGCTGGAGAACAAGCTTATCTACCAATTCCAAAAGTCATCATGGGGCATATGAGGTCAGTTTATACCCTTATGTCACGTGTCTCACAGCATTAATCTTTCCATGACAGAGGCTGAAGCTGCTGGGAAAACCTGCAGGCACCACAGCGTCTCCAGCAGCATTTCAAGGCCACTGACACAGCACAACTAATGAGCATGTGCAAAAGTGTGTTCCATACAAGTTATCCGACCCCATCTCTGTCTGTTCCCCTTCTGACCATCGGGCACTCACACCTGCAGGGCAGCACAGCTGCTTTGCCCTCCCAGCCGTTTGGAAATGGGATCATCATGGGAGAAGCAGCATGAGCAGATCCACTTACAGCTTTCTCTTTGAGAAACGAGTCTGAATGACCTTCCTCTCACGGCATTGCACACGCAGGGACGGCCCCTCGCTCACGCATGAGTGTCCCGGCAGCTCCTCTGCTCCCTGCGGGCTGTGCAGGAGGCAAAGCTAAGAGCTCTTCTTTTCCTTTAAGGAGGCAGACTAATTGGGTTTGCCAGAAAGACACACAGAAGTTACACAGCTTTCACTTCAGGGATGCTGTGGCCAGTCACATACGATTTCAAACAGAACTAGAATTATGACATGGCACGAGAATGTATCTACAGGCTTTTAAGATTATTTCAGAGCCAGAGGCCACGTTGTTTACTGTTGTGTGGAAAGGGAGGGAAGGTGTAAACCCAGCTTCCCTTCTCTTCCAAAGAAATCAGAGGATGGATGTCAGAGTTCGTTTCTGATGCCTTCCACTGATTGCACTCAGAGAGGTGGCTCATCTTCAGTGTTTATTTTACCCTGCACATCCAAATGACCAAGTCAGAGTCATCGGCTATTCTCACCTAACGCTCACATAGATATTGCCCACAGTCTCTTCTGAGGAAACTGGGACACTGATGCCTCACTTCAGTGCTCACCTCACCTTCCTCAATCTATTCAAGATGTGTGCATGAATATCAGCTATTTGCCTACTGCTGTACTAACTTTGTTTTCCCTTTCAGATCTCTCCATTACATTTTCCTTCTCATTCTACCACACACAGACCCTTCTGTTTTGCCAGTCTCTTAAAGCACACTTGAATATTCCAGGCCTTTTTATTATAACTTGATAGATTCATCCTCCCTGTATTCCTTCTGACAACAATTCTGGCAAGGGAGTACTTTCCCAGTGAGATGTCATACCTAGTTTTGATCCCAGTTACATCCCCAGCAAACTTCATATCATCGAACACAGAATTTTGGTCACCAAGGGAAGACATTTCAGACTGAACTTTGTACAGCAGGGAGTTGCAAATCTTTTTGTGTCCTTAGTACTGGGAACCAGCTACATGCCCATTTGTAATAGTACAGCTTCCTATCCCAACAATAGCAAAGAAATTATGCCAAGCCAAAGATTTTAAACTCTTATCTTGTAACAGCAGACAAAACCAAGAAATCTTCAAAACACTGATATGCATCTGTGGATCAAAGTTTGGTAAATGCTGCTTTAAAAATATTCTCACAGCTGAGTCAGAGATAATAGCCTTTCATGTGGTGTCTCTTAACTCATAAAAGATTATTTGAAGCACTATGCCCATAAATGTGCACATATATCTTATTAATGCCAAGTGAAAGCATACTTGTGGAATACAGAACAGATACTTGAATCTTTAATCTTGAACCAAAATTACAAATCATATTTTTAATAAACTCATTAAAAAGAAAATCTTAATGCACTTACTTTAGCAGAACAGGAAAGATAGAAAGAAAATACCAAAGTAGGTTTTGGTAAGGTCTCTCATTGTAGATAACAACTCTCTGTGTCAGGATAAGACCACAGTAAAGTAAGCCAAACCATTTCTTTCCTTTTTCATATGCAATCTTCATACACATGACTGTAGTTGATATTTTGCAGGAGCAAAATCCTCAGAAATTATTAATTTTATTAAACCTTTTGCCATAGACCCAGAATTTGGGTTCAGTAGAACATTTGGCCCTGATGATGGATGGCATTGCTCAGACTAACCCAGTCTTCAGAAATACATTTCTTCCATTTTCCTCAGCAGCTCCTCTGTGTGGAAGTGGCAGAAATGAGGAGACCGAATGAGTCTTCCATGGCACTGAATAAATTTAGTTTTCCTGGAATCAAGGAAATTGGCTAGACGTTTTGGGTTACAAGTACTTCTGTTGGGTCTGAGTAAGGAAGCAGACAGCTGGCCTTCAATGTTTCCTTCCATTGGCTAACAGCATTTCAGTAGTAAAACTAAAACATCATGTTTACTTCCATCATTCACACATCTTACAATTCAAGGTGTTGGTGCAATATTTAAGATATGCAATGAACTGATAAGCCATGGAATAGAAACCATTATAAATTCCTCTGTTCATGGAATTAGATACAGCTGACACGGGCCCCTTACTGAATAGTGTTCACCTCAAAGGGAAAAGAGCATCATCTTAAATTTCATGGGGGATTTCCTTCTGAGGACTGAAATATTGTAAGATCCAATATAAACCCATCAGTTGAGCACAGTTAAAGGATCTTACTCATCTCTGCAGGAACAGAAGCCAGAAAATTCCCACCGCATATTCTACTTTAGGGAAGCAAACGAGTTAGTTTGGCAGTGTCTCAGTCAGGACTCCCAATGCTTTAGCAGCCTCTGAATAAACTCTAAATTATAGCAAAAGAGATAAAATCTCCAGAACACGTGTTTTTGGGGTTTGTTTTTAAAAAAAGCACATTTAAGAAAAAACATAAACATTTAAACTTAGCATTTTGGAAGCCATGAGAGGAATCTACTTGTTTTCTTAGACTAGTTCTACACCAATGAACTTTAATAGGTATTTTTAAAATAGAGACAGAGTTGCCATTATGAGCTTTTGTCAAGCTCCAATGATAAATTTTTGAAATAAAAAACAATCTCAAAATCTGTTTAACACTATGGCATAGGGTCACAAAGTACTTTTATAAATAGCAGTAACAGCTTATGCTGTTTCTTTTATGAAGAAAGCCAAGAATAGCAACAACCAAAATATACTATGCATTCACAGAAATTCCTTATTCTACAGAAAAAGCTGCAACCAAGGGAAGTTTCATGGAGAATAAGTATCCTTTGGCAAGCCATGGAGTGCAGTTTTCTTCAGCCAAAAAGCTTTCACATGTGCTTTGCTTCACTTCCCCATATGAAACTGGGGATGGGGATTCCTTTTACTGTGCCTGTGGCATAGACATGAAACCTTCTGGAACAGATCCTTACACCAGACATTTTCCTTTTTTGAGCTAAAATGAACACTCAGGTGCCAATAAAATACTGCAGAAACTGTATTAGAAGTATAAGCAAAGTAAGTATATGCACTGGAAGTGGGAATGGCACCAAATTATTTGTTTGTTTGTTTTATTGTCTTCCTAACAGAAGTGTTAATTCAGTGCCATTTACAGTAAAAAATATAATGCAAAAACATTTCAATATAAACCTTTCATTAGTGGTCCTAAGACACTGAATAGCTGAATATAGATTAGGTTCTCAGTAATGAAATCACAACTGTTGTCTTCTAAAATAGGTTGAGAAGCCTCTGCATCTCTATAAATTTCATAAAAATTAATTTCTTCCTAAAACTGACTTCAAAATGCTTTTTTGGGGAAAAAAAAGGATTATTGCTTAACTCCTTAAACCTTGAAAACTAAGAGAGGGAAGGACTTTGCAAAAGGCAGCCAGCCAGCCAAATTCAGGAAGGAATAAGATCTCTCAGGGCCCAACGTACTTACTAGTTTTGACTATTAAACAAAGGGTTTTGTCCATATCACATTTTTATGGGGGAAAAAAATTAAAAAATAAAATAAAAAAAATTACCTCTTGCTCAGTTTTTTTTCTCACCCAGTGTAAAATGCAAATGCAAGCACAGGAAATAAGTGCCCATCTTTGGCTGACCTTATTTCACTGCAACCACTAAAATTAAGAGCTCTGTTCCCCCAACAGCTGTAGTCCCAAAAGAGGATACCACTTTTCAAAGATGACCAAATTGCTGATAATTTGCTAAAAGAATTTAAGTGAAGCATTTAAAACAGATAGAAGCTCAAGTGGTCACTATTAAATTGTCAGAACTCCTTTGGTAAACACTGAAACTGTTGACATTTTAAATGTCAGCTACTTTATATTCCCACACTATAGCAGAAGGCCTTTATCATTTAAAAGGCACTGTCCATTTTTTTAAACTTCTTATTTGTGGAATTTCTTTTTAATTTTCATCAGTTTGTTCAAGACAACTTATGTGCAATTTATCCAGCATGTATGTCCCAAACATAGATTATTTCATTTTGTTTCTCATGGAACCCAGAGCAAACCAAGGCTGAGCCTTCTTGGTGCCTTTTCTTACAGTGTCATCACTTACCTTCTTATTGTCTAGAACACATCATTGTTACTGTGCAGAATTCCAGCTGTGCACAAGTAATGCCAAGTCTCACCATCAACTGCCTGTGCAGTGATGTTTCCAAAAGGATTAATTCCAAACTCAGCCTGTTTTCCTTGAGATCATTTTAATGGGAGAGACAGGGCAATGCTGACTATACTTGAAAACTGCACTACTCTAGAGAAAGTGATTTGGAAAACACCAACACAGAGCTCTTGGGAATAATACACAAATTAATTCTTATGGTCCAAGGTCTTAGGTCCAGTGCTGAGAACTGTTCTTCACAAGCAGCTTTCCTTGTATCCATTCCATGGAATAGAAGGAAGTCCATAGGTCTCCAAGGAGAAGACTGCTCAAAACAAGCCATAGTAGCTTTATAGAGCTGGTAAAGAAGCTTCTTATCTCTGTGTCCTTGTTTAGAGTCTTCATAGCCCACATTTTCAAGTACCTTAGAATACACTGAAAAGTGTGTGAGTGACTAGAGCTGGTCACTGCTAAAAACAAAATCAGATAATTCCTTTGATTTTCGTTGTCATCTCTGTAATCTCCCAAGTATGGAGTTTATATTCTAAAATTATTTAAACAGCCTAAAGTCTGGATTTTCTAAGAACTCTGCTACTGCAAGTCAGGAGGGACTTAATACTTCTCCCCTGTCCCAAGTAGTGATGGTTAATTCCCAAAGAGCTTTCTCTAGGAAGGCAACACAAGTGTGTATCTTATGCCTTCTGTTAAATCTCTAAGGAAGTAGAACCTCTCTGGGGCCAGCTGGAACCCATCACAGAGAAATGTACAGACAGGGGCAGGATTCTGGGACTATTTTGCACCTTTCTGTAGCCAAAATTTGAGCTTTTCAAAGCTTCAACTTTTGGTTGAAGTCAAGCAAGAGAACAGTATGCACATCTTCATTTTTCAGGGAGCCATCCTGCCCATGTGCAGCAGGATCTCAATGGCCACCAGCTCTGGTCTCCATGAAGTTCCAAATGAAATACAACACAAATCTCAAAAGGAGACCAAACATGCCCAGTCTGGCCACATTTGTTAATGGATATGACAAGGTCTAAAACAAGTGAAAGGTTATATTCTCAAGCTTACAGTGCTGGACAGGCACCAGAGCTGGGAAACCCTTTCAGATTTCACAGCACCATCTCCCCTATGGTCTTCAAATGACTATAAAAGGAGAGCTTTCCAGTAGGCCATTTTCCACATAGGAGCTTCCACTGTGAGAGTACAGATTTTCAAGAGACGTTAAACATGATTAGATGCTGGCTCAAAATCCGTGGTTGTTGATCTGGATGCATAAAATTAAATATCATCTCCCTGCCAGGTCTGGTCTGGCATAATGCTTAATGTTGTAAACTTCAGATGTTCTCATTACGCATTTGTAGCTTTGCATAGCACAATGGAACTAAGATTTATTAGGGCTTTTAGCCCTAATAATACACAGAAAACTAAGAAAGATTCCAAATAAACTCCCTTTCCCCCCTACAAGAGGCTCTTTTACTTCACTTACTGACAATACAACCCCAGGAGAGAGGTAACAGACAAAGGAGAACAAACACAAAAATATTTGCCTTATTCTTTCAAAGCAGTAACCAGTATCCCACTGTTTTCATAATCTTTGCTATGTCAAAGGCCACTTATGTTTAACTAATTAAAAATAAAGCCAAGAAAGAACAAAGCAGCAGGGCAAAAGAATATGAGAAAAATAAAATAGACTTGGAAAGTACAAACAAAATGGAGTAAATGTGAAAAAGGAAAGGGCTAACATGACTCAAACAGTAGAACTCCCAGATGGTCTAGAGAGACATTTTTGGATATAAACGTATGAATGAAATCACATTAAACAAATATTACCCTTGACATTTTTCACTCATCATTTTACACCTTTTCCTGGAATTTTCAGAGCAGCTACACTTCAGTCTGCAGCCCTAGTCTGCAGTCAAATCTATCAGTACTTTGAAAAACACATTTGAATTTTTCTAGTAGTAAATCATACTCCTGGGGAGGGTAACTAATTTCCATCCCATAAAATAATTTTATTATTTTCAATTTTTACTTTTTCTTGTTTTAATTTTACCTTATTTTTTTTTAATTTTACTTTTATTGTTTATTTCTATTTTTATTGTTGTTTTTTTTTTTTAAATCACACCCTTCAGTGTCAACAAAATTGCAAACACAAAAATTGGAATGATTAATGGTCATTAAAGTATATTTATCTACATTCAACAGGCTGCATGGGGTCCTCACCAAGCACAGCCCTTACCCTATGTAGTCAATCACAGTTTTTGGATTTTCATGTGGGTGCATCTCAAAATGACAAATGCTTTGTTCAGTATCTTGACAGATGTCCTGTGCTCCCATAGCACTGCTCTCACAGAGGAATCCCTGTTGTTCTTGTACAGGGCGTGCCTCTACATCAAGCATTTGCCACTCATCTCCTTTTCTCAGGGCCTGAACTTAATGTCTCAAGGGTTTGAGAACAATTCCATTGTGATTTGCCCTTGGGGCAATAATTGGGTAGATCCCATTAATTTCAGCTTTTTGTACAGTTAGTATACAAAGGCTGCAGTGACTCTGGTAGTAGGATCATAGGTCAAATTTACTAATTTCCACCACAATTGCAAATATCATCCAAATGGTGCTGCATTTTGCTGAATAACTGCACGAATTTCAGTTGGTAAGATGTCACCTTCACCTTCCCTAATGATCACTGCTATCACTGTTTGTATCCAAGCCTGAGCCTGAATACAACTCTGAGCCAAACACTGGTCTGAGCTGTCCCAAGAGCTTCTGCAATTAACAGATGATATTTTCATAATCAGTTTTTTCCCATGGGAGTAACGCTTCTGATATGAGTTGTTAACTAGCTCCTGGGGCTGAAAGGGAAGATTTTAGGGGACGTTGTGGTTGATTCAAACTGCTGGTCGCTGTTTCTAATCTATACATTAAAATTTCAGTATCCATGCTGTTCAAAATCCCTAATCCTGATCCTAATGCTCCAACTATATCTCTTCTAGTCCAATTCTTGAAGGTGAATATATATTTTCGTAGCCACGCTGCACGTGAAGTTTTAAGAAAAGGTGAACAGGATGGACCCCCAAGAACCAAAGAATCTCTCACAAAAATTTGGGTTTGCAGTTTTTAATTTCCTTGTGGGAGTGGATTAAGTATTTTCCATCCTACTTGTACTTTCTTTCCAAAAACTTAAGCCAAAATGCTTGCACCATAGTGTCAGTTCTGCCAAGCTTTTAAGGTCATTAGGTCTCTTTGTAAGACCACAGCAGATGTATTATATGCAGCCATTTGTTGATGATCATCTATACACATGGTCTCTAGACAAGAGAACCCACAACATGCTTGGGACCACGGCCAGTCTAAGGCAAAAGTCTCAGTCAGAGTTATTATACTTATCAGAGTCTCAAAGATCAATGCTGGGAGAACTTGATAGTAGTTGGTCTGACTTTTTCTGATGTCCAAGCCTTCTCAGGTGCTTTCTTCACTTGTGAATAGTGAATCCAAGCAGGTTGCTCTTTGATCTTGATTGTAGTGAAGGTCATCAGCACCACCTGACAGAGCCCATTCCACTTCCCCTCCAAAGGTGGACCTGAAAAAGCTTTAACATACACTCATTCTCCAGGCTTAAAACAGTGAACTGCATGGTCTAATCCTCTAGCTCTAGTCCCAAAACCACTTTTATTTATTTCATTCAACAGTTTCCCTAGAGCTACTATGTATTGCCTCAAACATTTTTTTTCCTAATTGTCTGATGTCTTCTCCCTTGTACTGGATTGGATAAGGCCTTCTGTATAATATTTCAGACAGGCTTAGGCCTTCCTTTACTGTGGTTTAACTCTGATGCTAAGTAGGGCAAGTGATAATGCCTGATCCCACCTCAGATTAGCCTCTTGACCAATCTTTGTCAATTGCTGTTTGATTAAATGATTCATCTTTCCCACCTTCCCCACTGGCCTGGGGATGGTGGGGAGCATGCAATGCAACTGCAATCTATCCCCAGAGCTTTACTGCTCACTGTACCACTTACGAGGGTGAGCGTGGGCTTTATTGTATTGTCCCCCCAGCCCCAAGTCTGAAAGTGCTTGCAATTAGTCAGATTACTCTGCCACTCCTACCCTCAGCTTTGGTCTGCCCTGAAGAGTCCCAGACACCCTTCCTGCTGGCACTTGGTAATTAAAACTGCCTGGCACCTTCTACAAAGGGGATTAAGGGACAGGATCGCAATATACCCAGACAGAAATCACAACACACGCAATACCGAGTGCAAAACATGTCTGTAAGCTGACCATCCCAATTTGGAAGACCACATGACGAACAGAACCCTACATAAAGTACCCGATGTGTATCTCTAAGGCACGAGCAGCCCGATACACTTTGTCCAGCGCTTTGTATGTAACGACTTATGGGCAATAACCCAGAGTCTGGTCTCACAAAAGGAATGTTCTTACCTGTGGCCAGGACCTTTCTGCTCCTGCAATGATTCAATGGCTGAGGGAGGATTTGCCGGAGGAATCTCCAGGGGCGCCCTGAAAGCCTCCGTCTCACCAAGGGGTCTCACAGCGAACAGAGGGATCCGAGTTGCAGCACCAGCTGAAACAAAGAAATCACACCCCAAGACACAGTGTCGTTTGGATGAAACATGCCTTTAATTCTTCGTGACGGGAGAAGGGAGAATCATTCGTCATACATGCTCACCGAAATACAGTTCCTTCGGCTAATTATACACTGTAACATTCAAAGTTGCTTCCCAGAAAACTACCCACCTTATTACGGCAGGAGTCTAAACTCCAATTTCCCCTAACTTGTCTTTCGTGGATCAAGGCCGCCATCTAGTGTGTTCTGTGTGGCAGGGATTCACTGTAAGACACATCTATCACTAGTTAAAAGATAACCTCATGCTATCTTCTACTTAAGCAATCCTTTATTGAATTTAATTCCTACGAAAACAACTTCTATTGACTGCACCTTTGGAAGTATATGATTCACTTGGTTAACATCCTTCAGGTGAACTATTCAGATGTTTTCAATTATCTCAGCTTCCCTTACCCTTATTTTATGACACTAGACTGATTATAGGTTTAAGAGAAAAACAGCCAAAACTGCGAAGTTCAGGAAAACGTACATTTTTGTTGATTAAGGTACAGCTCCTCTTCTAAGGTCAGAGACCACTAAATTCTTAATTCCTAAGCTAATTGAGGTAGAGATGTTGCTCCTTTGACTCCCACAAGAGCTGGACTCATTGATCCCTGTGGGTCATTTTTAAGAACAAGCCAAAAACCCCTGTTCCAATCTGCTTAGATGAGGAGGGGAACCAGGTTCTAAAACATTCCCATAGGCAGGATTAAGACACAAATGAGGCCAGATGCTGGATTCCAAAAAGGATAATTCAACTTTATTTTGTAACACAGAGAGAAAGAAGGGAGATAGAAAGGCTGGAAAAGCTCAAGGTGACTGTTAAAAGCACAGGACAGGAGTTACAACCACCATGAACTGCCAGGACAGGAGTTACAACCACCATGAACTGCCAGTGGCGTGCTACCCCAAATACCCTCCCCATGACACACCCTGAGTGCCCACTGGCCAGTTCACCAGTATCCAAGCAAAGTTTGCCTGGGACCAAGATGGGCCCTGAGTGTCCATTGGCTGGACCACAAATCCAAGCAAGATTTGCCTGACAAACCTTATTTGGGAGAGTAAGTCCTTGCCGTGTTCTTGATTGTAACAACTTCTTATCCAAGGACCCTCTTTAATGCTGGGCTACCTGGTGGCTCGCCAGGGACCTCCTGGAGCTTTTGCAAACAGTTCGACTGCTCCATCAAGGCTTTTTAGCTCTGTGCTGGAGGCAATGCTGAAGCAGACTCCACCTTTTAATCAGTCCATTACAACCCCTTACCTGTTAGGTTCCTTTGGAGTGGCTCTGAGATTTGTGGTATGGCAGTGAGAGGTAAGAGACTTTTCTGCAAGTGTGACTTGCAGAAGGATGTTAACACACCAAAAAAAAAAAAAAAAACAAAAAAAAAAAAAGAAAAAAAAAAGTACTTATCAGTTTGGTATTTTGTTTGGTTTTTTGTTTGTTTGTTCTTGGTTTGTTATTATTTTTATTTATTCCTCCTTATCTACTTCTAATGTGGAGTTTTAGCTAGGCTGAAGTTAGACAGGCAGTGGATTAGAGAACGGATTAGGGAGTGCTCCAGGACAGACATCTGGTGTATACACAGGTGAAAAAGCCCTCCTGAGGTAAACGTGATATCATGGGATCTAACAATCTAAAGGATCAAAAGAATCAACTGGTGTTAGTAGGTAGGAGAGTGCCACAATAACCAAGCTGAGTGTCTGTTAAAGAACAATTTATTAGGCCTAACAGAACAAAGATGCTTTCCTTACATATTCTCTTCCATCAAGTATTGTTTGGAAATCTATACTGATTCCCTAAGTTCAGAACTATGGACCATTCAGTGAGAAATACAACTCTATACTTTCATCACTTAGAGGTGCTTTTAGTCCAGGGTTCACATAACCACAGTGCATCTCACTCAGTTAGGGAGGTTCATCCTTACCAGATGTATTCCTGTTGGGCTCAAATCTCAGCTACTTCATTTCAAAGCAATTTTTTTCAGCATTCACAAGTTCAGGTAAGTTAAATAAGCTATCAAAGGTCAGTCTTACCTGGAAAGAGGGTTCAGTTCACCATTTAAACCAGAGTGAAATCAGCGACTTGGTTTTGGAGATCTAGAAATGTATATGCAAGATTCCAGTTAAAAGAAGTGGCATTTGAAAGCAAAAGGATTGGGATTTGCAGGAAACAATACTGTGAGAACTGAAAAAAAGCAGTTAAGCCCCACTACATATATATATATATATAAACTGGCAAATATGCATTCTAAAAGGAGTTTCATGCTGTCAAAATGTATTCATATTCGTACAGCCAATCACCTGTCTCATATATACACCTTCCAGTCTAAAAAATAGTGTTTATCCAACAAGGAGAGGTCAAAGGATTTTGCCCAGTAAATAAATATTATGTTACAAAAGCACATGAAAACAAGTGACAGAAGTGGGATTGGCTAAACACTAATTTATTTTTGCACGTGCATCTGGATTTCTCCCAGCAGATGACCCCAAAAATTTAGGTAATGTTCATAACTGCACCATGGCTGGCTCTCTAGCCTTTCAATATCATCTTCTATTTAAACACACAGCCAAACAAAATATTTTGTCTGAAATATTTACAACAGGAAGAGAAGAATTCTATTCTGTAAACTATGATAAAATTTGAAAACACACACCACTGCCACAGCAAGAGCCACTTCCTCTCCTTCTTGCAAATCTGTAACTCAAGAAAGTGTAACTTGTTTAGATACTATTACTTGGATAATTTTTATCTTCAAGTTCTTATCTTAAGGCCTTGAAGCTGAATAAGTAACTCAGTTGAGAAAGGCTCAGTAGTAAAAGGCTTCAAAGTGACAAAAACTAAAAAGAAAACTAAAAAGAAAAATCTCTGTGGCCAGGATGAACAAATTCAAATGGACAGAAGTGCTTATGTTTTTATGCACAGAAAGCACTAGGTTTGTAATTATTCCTTATCTCTTCAAACTTCAAATACGACTTTAGAGCATAAGTAGAAAAAGCTCCAGACTATACACTGTTACCTGCTAACTCTATACCCTGCATTACACAGATCAGCCTACTTGAACAAGAGTGCTTACTGACCATCTGCAGGGTAACAGCTCTGCTGATTAGCTTAAAATACTCACCTGGCAAAGCAAACTTGTACATAAAAGTCCCCGAGTTTACAGGTTTTCTCACCCCAGTCACAGACACGTCCTTCCCTCTGTCTGCATCCCTCGCAAGGACTGGGCCACGCACACTTACCGAGGAAATCTTTCCTTTTCCTTTTCCTGATGGCAGCCAGCATCGTCAGCAGCTCCACTGCAAACGCCTTCTCAGCTGTTTGCAACAGCGAATCGAGCTCTTTCTTCATCCCCTGGAATGGGATCCTCCTTGGCTTCAAAGCAAAACAGGCTGTTATTGCCATGCGTGTTACATGTTTTCAAGTATAACCGTTGGAAAATCGCATTATAAAAGGAAATTAAAACAACGTTTTATCCGGAGAAATCCGACCTGGGAGTCGGAGCGCCTGCTGCCAGCCCCTCCTTCGGGGGCGAGGACCGCGGTGCCGGCGGCGCTGCCCGAGGGGGCGATCCCGGCCGGGGGCTCTTCCCGCCGGGAGCCGCTGTTCCCTCCACCCATCCCGGGCAGGGGAGCGCAGGGGGCGGACACCACCGCCTCCCCCCGGGCAGCCCCGCCGCCCCCGGCCATACCCTGCTGGTCAAAGTCGCTGAGGAAGAGCGCGGTGCGCTGATCCTTCTTCTCCTGGGACAGCCCGGGGCGCTGGTCCCGCTCCTGGGGCATCGCCCCGCGGTCCGGCTCCACGCCCCAGTCCGAGCGGTGCCGCTTGCCCGGGGGCTTCCGCAGGGGCTTGGGGACCATCCCGCCGGGAACCGAGCCCGGCACCGCGGGGAAAGAGGGGAATCCTCCCTCCCTCCGCCCGGGGGCCGGGAGGACACACCTCGGGAACGGGACGGGGCGGCCCGGAAAGCGCCGGGGCGGGAGCCGAGGGTACCCTAGGGTTTCCCCGACTCCTGTCGGAAGGGAGGGCAGAGGAGGGTGGGGATCTCTGGGTGCCTCGTCTCGGGAGTGCCCGAGGGATGGGCAGAACGGCATAAAGCCTATCCTCTGCCACCCTATCCTATCCTAATCTTATCCTATTCTATCCTGTAGTGATAGGACAAGGAGTAACACGTGGAAACTGAAAGAGGGGAAAATTAAGTTAGATATTACAGAGAACTTTTTCGCTGTGAGGGTGGCGAGGTGCTGGCACAGGTTGTCCAGGGAGGTTCTGCAATAGTAGGAATTAGTTTTGTGGTAACAAGTTGGACAAATTTCAAGTCCATAAATTGAAGTGATGCAGAGATTAATGATCTGGTACATGGATGCCAAACAGTAGTAAATATTTAGTAAATAACAGGGAGTTAATGTGTCATAGTGCAATTCAGCTGGTGTTGCTTCAGTGACATAGGAAATGGAGAATTATTACCCTTTTTTTAACATGTGCTTTATTATTTGGAAGTCTCATACATCTGAAGTACTGTTATAAGGAGCACCTGTAGGAAGATCAAACCTAGAAGCATGCATTTGAAAGTAAGGATTGTCTGTTATTAATGAAAGATTTCAAAGACATGGAAAATTAGGCTCTTAGCTTTACAGCATTGTTCCACAAAAATGCACATTACCTTATCACAATACATACAAATATTGTGGATGGACAATAGAAATCACCACCCTTCCACATGAGATGCATCAAGAACAAATTGTTATCCCTTATTATGTCACAAACATAAAAGGCACCATAATAGAATGTTTAGAAAAAACTCAGTTTATGTCATTATATTTTGATTTAAAAGTATAAGAATTGCTGTCTCGACTTAAAACAAAAAAGCCTTTCACACCTGTAAATTATCATTAGAAACTTGTAAACCTTTACATTTTTTTTCCAGAAGTATCAGGTGCAAATGCAAGGCAAATATAAAATCTATTGACTTATTAGATTACAAATACTACCCCATGAAAAAGCTGTAGTTACAAAAATATAAAAAAATATTCTAACGCCCATTGTTAGATCTTAGCTTCAATCTACGCTGTGTTATGAGTCCAAAGCCAGATCTCACTTGGACACATTCCCAGAATAGGAAAGTGCTGTTTGTCTTATTTTTCACATCAATACTCTGATCTCCTACTACAGTTTTGATTTCTGAATTTGTTTTATTAGTGCATATTAAGGATGCCAACAGATAAAAGGTTGTATTTATCAATGGATAGTAGCAGCATTAGTATTTTCAGTCTGCTGTCCTCCCACAAGTGCATTTCTCCAAGGATAAAAGTATGATTTTTTTCTCTCCAAGCCTCCACAGTGACTCTTTAGCAGCGTGACATTTTCATTCATGAACCTGGGACCACTGGCAGGTGATTGAGGACTAAATTCCTCTCACAGACTTCAGCAAGGAACTGGGAGGAGTACAGCTAATGCTGTGTCATAGACTGGTGGTTGCTGTTGCAAGGACAGTTCCTGGCAAGACCTCTCATCTTCCACACATAATAAATTGGCACAGGTTTATCCATACAGTGATTCTGTAGCCCTTGGATTTAGTAACTTGTATCAGCATAGGATGTTGAACCAGCTACAAAGGCAGCCTAACAAAGTGCTAATAGACATGAAAATGAGTTTACTTTTATATGGTAACTTAAAATTAACTACTAGATTAAATGTGATATCCTTAATGAATAAACTCTGTAAATGCTGAGGCAAAGCCTGACAAATGCTAATGCTTTCACATCTGAATACTGGAAGCTCTGTTCCTTCAGCCCTTTATCAGAGCCAGCAGGAGGTTTCCAGCTCTAGAGAAATAGAAGCTGTCCCTTGTTTTGCAGGGAAACTGGCACAGATCAGTGGAGTCAAAAAAGCTGTACTCCTAGATAGCAACCTTGTTGAGCTGGGCTTTAATAAGCACTCAGGGTCATTCAGCCAGTGGAAGATTTAAGTGTCAGCTGTACTACCATTCTCTTTATGCTTGGTGCAAGACATTTTCCTTTAAGCACCTTTTTCTTCATTAGAAATCCCCCTCAGCATTTCCCCTGGTAACAACATGTGTTAGTCTTTGCCAGTTCAAGCTGGATTTGGGCCACACGGCGGGTCTTTGACGTGACCCCAAACAAACGCTCTCCATAGACAGAGCGGTTCTAGAAGTGTGTTGTGTCTTACCCTTCTTCAAGAGACTGACTGTGCTCACATCTGCTTTGAAACAATACCCTACTATGTTCCACGTGTATAAAAGATGAGAGCTAACAGGAGACTCGTGGAATTGTAATGAGAGGAAACGTTCAGCACTCTGGTGCTGGGATTTTGTGTTGAACAGCACATGAAGAAGAAGAAAATATTCCTCATTATGTTTCAGTTTCAAAAAAATAGGGTCCAAGCAGACACCATATTCATTCCTCTGATCAAAACTGTATATTCCATCCTGATTATGCTGTGATGGCAGGATTTCTTTTCAGCAGAATTCCAAAGGTATCTGCACACATGTGCCAAAGATTTTTTTAATAAGCATGATGTACCTACATGCTTAATCAGATCTGGAGAACATTTCATACTTAACAACAACAACAACAAAAATTAAACCAAACAATACCTGTAATGTAGGGGTTTGAATTTTCGTTTAGTAGAATTTTAGGATGGGACATTTTCCTAGTTAAACGATTGATCTTTGCATTTCTGTTCTGTAAAAAAATCCCACATAACAGTAATAATTTTAGTGAGCAATTCCCTTTCCCAACCTATTGAGTCAAAAATTCACAATGTAATTTCCAATCAAGGCACAAAAACATTTACTGACTCTTTCTTCTCACCACTTCCTTCACATTCTTCCCCTTCCCCTTAAAAATCAAGTTTATGTAACAGTGTCTTCTATACCAGACATTAACAGTCCAATAAGCTGTAGCAGTATCTGAGACTGGTTCTATTTTGAATTTATGTAAATTAGATGAACAGCACATTCTCGGCACATCTTTGTTCATTGTCTTCATTTGCCTTGAAGGGGAGGAGACGAGAGAGGAAAAGCCACCGTAGTTTCATGCATATTTTTCAAGAAACTTTATGTGGAAGTCTTTCACTTTCTCCAGTAGAATCTTCAGCTTCTCTACTGGAGGAAGAATGGTAATTCTGAAAAATAATATTTAAAGAAAAAGAAAAACAACCCACATTATCTTCAGAACAAACTGAACTGTGATCTTTGCATAGATCTTGATTAATTTCAGGGCACAGTAATGTGTTAAGTTTAATACCTGTTTTGATGTGATTCTCTTGTTCTATGCATTTCTTCCTTAACTGAACTATACTATTAAATTAGAGCTATTTGTTTCAATTGGTTAGTTCATAGGAATTCAAGAATTATTTTCTGTTGAGTGGTGAAGAAGGTAATCAGTGAGAAACAACAGTTTCTTATGGTTGGGCAGTTTTCCATAGTTGGGCAATTATACCAAACTGTACCCAGTTTTTTGAGCTTTTCCACACTTGGGCAGTTATGAGTAAATGTACATTTCCTCTTAAATTGAAAACTGAATTCAGAAGCATTAGAACAATGAAACATCTCACTCTGCAGTTTTTAGTCCCTTTTTTCCTTCTTCTGCATGATGTGAAAATCCCACGGAGTATTTATGGCACACTGTGTGCCAGACCTACAGAAGAGGGTGTTTTTCCCACACTGGTGCTGGAATGGCTTTTTCCTGGAGCTGTATGTACCCAGATACCTCAACCAGCTGTGTTGCAGAACTACCAAGGCTAAAGATACCCTCTGTTATGTTGTCTCAGGCTGAATAAGACTAAATTTCATGATAACTTCTAGTATCAGTGGCTTGGCTGGAGCAAAGTATTGTTTATTGGAAGCAAAAGCAACAGAATTTATTTTCAGAGTTCTGGTATCAGATTATTTAGCTCAACTTCTTGTTTTGGTAAAGTGAAGAGTTATTCAGAATGCTTAAGGAGGAGATTTATAGGCAAGATATTGCATTTTTCATGCAGTTTCTCTATACTGAAAAGCTGTTTAATGCCTCCTCCTCCCAGAAGAATGCAAGGCAACTTTTTTTTAATCCTGTAGCCAACTTTAGGATTACAGTCTAAAATATTCTTATTGCTTGTATTCCTTGAGAAGGCATTTCAAATGCCAGTGCATAAAAATAGAATAAAATTATGTCAGCAAGCTGGGAAAACACTGCAAAAACCTGGACAGCTCATCTGGCAGACCAGGTCTTTGGCCTCGCTGTCAGTCCACTGAAACTGTCCAGTTTAAAGTGAGACAACATAAACTGAAATAAAAATCCTTATATTTAATCAGAAGAGAAAGTACTAGGATGGTGTTTTGCTTATTACCGTTAATTTGATTTTAAACAAGCAGAAACTGTACCTGAAATGATGGGTTCCTTCTCTTTGGCCGAATCCACTCCCAGGTACAACACATATTCCAGTCTCTTCCAGAAGTTTCATGCAGTAGAACATATCAGGTGCCATTTTATGAGCCTAAGGGAATGGATGCTTTGGAATTATTATAGAATATATAGATACAAAATACATAGAATTTCATTATTCCTTCCTTTTTCCCAAAACTTTATCTTACATTAGTAGTTTCTTATTCTGCTTACTAAAGAAGGTGAGGAACAATTGTTAATGGGACAGTTCACAAGTTCACACTGTGAATTAAATAACAGCACTTCATGAAGGAACAAGGCTGAGGAACCTACACAAAACACTCACTTCAAAAGAAAGATCTTAAGTAATTTTGTTATTCTCCTTGACTTGCTTTTAACTTTTTTTCAAAAGTCTCAAAATTGTACTTAGAAAAATTTAAGGCACTGACATTTGATAAGATTAAATTTATTTGAGAACTGCGTGTTCCAGTTCTGTTGGCAGCTACTATTTTCCCCTCCCCCCAATTATCTGCTGATTAGAAAGTTCTTAAATTAATGCAGGTTATACACCTAATCAAATAAGCAGCTGAAAAACAGCCCTATTTTTGTTCTCAGCTGTGCTGATAAAATTCCCTCTAAAAAAATGAGTATTACACATTAGGTATCAGGGCTCTAGTCAGGAACATAAAGACTTGCCTTTCAGTTATAGAGGTTACTGATCCAAATGCAAAAAGGTAAAATTTGTAAGGAAACCTCCCTCTTTCCCATACTCGCTGAGTGGGGCTTCTTTTGCAGGGTCAGTAGCACATTGCCATTCCCAATCCACTGCCTCCCTAACCCAGGCAGGGACAGCAATCTGGAATTGCACAGGTCCAGCTACTTGTATGCCTTGAACATCAACTCTCACTCTGAAAGCCTCACCACTGAGATGAAATGCCCTGCTTTGTTTTCCTCTCGTAAAATGAAGGTCTTGTTATATTTAAGATCATACATAGTCTATGAAGTACTGCTTTTGTAACTGTGTGAGCTTATTCTGTCTCTGGAATAAAAATTCATCATTACAAGTGGCAGGCACAGGCCAGTGAAGGTTAAAATTAATTGAGGTAGAAGTGACTGACTGACCTTTGCTTTCTCAATGGCTTTGGAAGGAATAAAGATCCGTGGGAAAGCATACATAGCTCCCTGAAGAGGGTTGCAGTGAAGTCCTGGTATCTTGTTAAGCAAGTCTTCTGTTAGTTTGGCTTTTTTGGCAAGATTGTTCAGAACAGACTCTTTCTCCTGTTTAAAAGAGAGGTGTTCAGTTGGACATATTTGAAGTGGCAATAAAAACTCCAGAGGAAACTATGATGCTTCAAGGGGCCTTCCCCAAATTAAACACTTTTAGGGCTTTGCTGAGCTATTACAGTAAACAATGTTCCAAATTCCAGTTGTGCTCCTAAAGACAGCAATGCAAAAAGGCATTAGCAGGATACAGCTACAAAGTGTTGCAGACAGACAATAACCTGCAGGAGTCTCTATCTGTGTGCCTTCTTCCATTCTTCCTTCTGAGCATCCACCCTTGGCTGTTTTTAGAGACCACATCAGCTGAACCTTTGATCTGACTTGACAATGTAATTTCTTAAGCCAGACTCAGTTTCATTTTTACAAGTGAGAAACCCTGTGTCTACAGATGTAACATAGATTACCATGTTGCTCAGTATATAAAGGCACTGGATACACCTAAGAACAAGGCTGATTTTATAACTGTATTTGAACTTACATTCCTGTTTAGATTTGAGTAAAAATCTTATTTAGTCAAATTAAACACAGGAGAAAAGTTGAGTTTATCAGCAAGAAAGCTGATTTGATACTGTCTTCTTAGTATTTTTCAAGGCAGTCATATAGAGTCAATTTTAAATACACTGCATGGTTCTGTAAATTGGTTTTATTACAGGATTGTCTGAGGAGAAAGGAAAGAAAATATGTCTCTGTGCATATTTTGAGTTTCCAATACCTAGGATATGTTTAGGAAATGCATAAAAGAACGTTGTTGCTGACCTTTATGAACTGTGCATAAGATTCTTCTCCAGGTACTGGAGGATTCACTACAATATCCATTGCAGCTTGTCCTGAGACTGGGGGACAAAGGCGAACAGAAAGCAGCTTGAGAAGCTGTTCTTTGATTTCTGGGTGCAAGTTAATGACCTCCATGTAACCTCCTCTGTAGCCACATCTGCGACAAAGTGATCAGAAAAGATTGGTCAACCCCAAGTGTATAAATACTGGGAAAGCAATGAAAGTGTCTGCAGAAGGGGAAAGACAATTAATGACAATCTTACAGTATCTAACATACAGGCTGTTGGAACAGCTGCTATACTGGTAGTGGTTTAAAATGGAACTACATGGGATGTCATTAGTTCCTAGTATCCCATACAAAGATAAAGGTGTACATGCAGCTTCCCTGTCAGGCGAGTTAATGATTAACATAGATTGTTTAATCTCCAGAACAGGAGCATATGGCTGCAGCAGCACACATTTCATCACAAAATTCTTTTTCTTCCATCTCCTCCTCCCCAAAACAACCAAACCCAAAGATTTAAAACATCAAACGTCCCAGAGATTATTGAGCTGTTTCCTTGAATGTTGGAGACCAGTTTTCCATTATCACAGGTCAAGATTGGGACTGTAGGATTTCACCTCTGTGGAACTGAGGCACTAAGTGTCTGAAATAAATGTGCTTATCATTTTGTACTTTGAAAACCACAGAGTTAATCCATTACTCTGTGCTTTAAATGCTTTTTTCCTTTTCTTGACAGTTTTTAGTTAAAATTAATAGAAGACGGTGGATTACCTTCAGGTCAGTAACATGAAAGGCCTGTCCAACCAGATTAATGAGGAAGATGAAATAAAAAAAAAACTAAATCAGACTTACTCGCCCATGTATCCCTTAGAGGTGGAGTGAAAAGAGGCCAGCTCAACATTGTTATAGTACTCGGGTCCCATCTCATAGAGAATCTTTTTGAAAGAATGGAACTGGCATCCTTCAGAGTACACATTGTCCTGGTAAACCTGAACAGTCAGAAGACATTAATGTGCTCTGTTCCCCCAACTAAGGATAAAACATGGCCTTTTAGAGAGACAGATCTGAACTGAAGAAACAGCGGTAACACTCAGAACTTAAAAGCTGTTAGAAGACACAAGGTTCTTTGTTAAGTAATAGTTACTGTCATGATATATTTTATATCATGTGACCCATAGTTAAAGGTTCAGCCTTTGGAAGAACACTGAGCTTCTTTGTATACAATTTAACCTTTACTTGCATGTTTAAATTGATTTTTCTTCTGTTTCTTTCATTTGAAGTGGTCTCAGCTTCACACAGGTTTTTAGGTCAGTTCCAACAAAGTTCCTTCTTGTGTCCCCTACACTTTGTCTCTAGTTCAAATCCAGATCAAGCCACCTATTATACTGATCCTCTGATACTAAGAATCTTGCACGTTTGTTCATGTCTTAATATGATAACAGAGAATCTGTTCCCTGTACTTAAAAAATACCAATTCCAGCATGGAACAAAATTATACCTCATACTCTCAGCTGTGCTTTTGAGAGAACAGAATATTCCATTACCTCATCAGCCAGAAGAAAAAGTTTCTCTTCCCAGGCAAAGTGTATCACGTCTTCAATGCACTTTCTGCTTTGCACCTGTCCTGTAGTTTGATTTTTAAAGCAAGAAGTTAGTGGAGCATGTATATGTATATATATATATACACATGGAAAGACCTAGTAAGACTTCTAGATTTTCAACAAGATATCCCTCTTCCTCAGAAATGTGCTTTTGAACTTCAGAATTCAGTTCACCAAGTATGAAATTAAGGAGCATTTTTGGAGGAATTATGGTTCAAGGTAACTTAGTCCATCTCAATCAAAGGAAGTGTGAGATGCAGTAATCAATCAATGGCTTATTAAGAGTACTCTGTGTATAACTTACAATTTCAAATGCTCACAGGCATGATGGCTAAGTGGGGCCTAGTTTCTCAGTAATCAACCTCAACTGCTCAAAAACCTAAATTCTGAGGGAGGCAGTGATTGCCACTGAGTTCAGAGAGAATCTACAGCCATTGCCTCTCATAAGCAAAAGGCTATAGGCCATGCCAGAGGCAAGATCCTTCATAAGGACCAGAAGTGGCTGAAAGTCATTGCATAAGTCTGCAAAAGTTCAGGGGAAGAAGTGGCTTCAAAAGGGATCCGGTGAAGTGAACCTGCTCTCTCCTCTCTGGAGTTCCATGACACTGAAAAAATGTATCTGAAAATCTGACATACTGTCCAACTTAGAGGACTTACTCTAAAATTCAGCTTTACATACTTGATGTGTATTTAGGATTTGCCTACAATGTCAAATAAATGGAAAATGTTTTTAAATGGTCTTAAAACCCATCCACTAAACAAAATTCCCAGACCTGTGGGATTTCCAGGGTTGATGATGCAGAGGACTTTTGGGTTGCAATATGCCTTGGCTTCATTCAAGGCACGGCGAAGTTCATTCACATCTAGAGCCCAGCATCTTTCTTCATCCAAATAGTAGTTCACCTGGATAGCATCAAGCTCAGATATAGCTGCTGAATATAAGGGATACTGTGGTATAGGAATCATCACTCCTGTTCGGGATTTTCCACCTCCTGAGACCAGGATCTTTAAAATTGCCTGGGGAAAAAGTAGGGATTAAAAACAAAAGAATCACACACCAGAGTTAATAGTATACTCTGGAATAAGTTACTGATCTTCCTTCCTAAAAAAGTCTGGAGTTAAGGTGGATTTCTGTTCTAGAAGCATACAATCATCTTCTCATATCAAAGGGCATTTATTTATTTCAGGTTATTACTGGCTGAGTGAGGATAGTCTAACTCAGTTTAATGGAACTCCTCTGCATGTCACGGCTTCCAGAGATCATGCCTGATCAACTGCAAAATTTAGGAAAAACATTCTGAGCACAACACTAGAGGGAAAGTTGGAAACAGGAATATCAAGATGATGATTTTTTTTGCTGTGCCCAGTTGTAAGCAAAGAAGCCTCAGCTAGTTCTTGCTTGTTGCCTTCCATTTATTTTATCTCACTAACCACAAGAGATCAATAAATAAAGCCAGAAATTAGAACTGGGGTACCATGCAGATTCTCCTTTGGAACAGAGACCTGTTTTAGATTAGGAGGAATCGTAGCTAGCTGGGAACAAAACTGCAGTCACATCATGTTTCCATTTTCAAGTAACAGAGGAGACCAAAAATCTGCATGTCTTGGGATGGAAATATAAACATATGTGGTTTATGCCCAGAAGATACAGACAGAAATGTTATGTTTGTGCTAAGATGAGTCCAGAGGATTTACCTGTGTGTGTCTATGTGTAGGCTTTTTACATGTGAATTAAATAAAAGAGTGCATTTGGTACAGGCAGTAGAGAGATTTCTTGCTTTTATAACCAAGGGAGAACTCTGAAGTTCAGGTGCAATCAGAGAAGGCATCTTTATCAGCATGTAATTGACAGTGTAAATCCAAAAATATCTTTTCAGATACAGCAGCAGTACCCTTTAGTCTCTCAGTGGTTCTAGTACAAAACCTGCTGTTCAGTGCCTCTCACCCTATACTAGCTCAGCTGCTAAGCTAATAATTTATAATCAGAATAATTTTTTTCATTCAAAATATATAATCAGGACCAAATGCATATTTTAAAATTGCTTAACACCCTCTGTCTCCCAAGCTATGAAACAATAATTGTTTTATTTTTGAAAGGGCCAAATAACAAGACTCATAGTAGTGCTGATTTCTCATCACTGGTGAAATCAAATCAGCATGGTACAGACTTGATGTGCTGTGCTGCCATTCCTGACAAGCTGACAGGATAATAAACTCTGGAAAGCCAAATCACTACCAACATCTGGAGAGCTGTTCCTGTCAGAACGTTGCCATTCTGAGCTCTGCCACTAGATGTCATTTAAAAATATTCTTCCCAACGGGCTACGAAAGGCTGCCTTAATAAAAGCAAAGAACTGCTGGTGGTTCTGCTGGTATCAGTAAATGTGTCTGTGTAAAGGAAGAATCTAATAGAGACAATTATGCCTGTCTTAACAAAGGACAATCTCTGAACCTTGGTTGAAGACACCTGAATTTTTTCCCAAACAAGCTGGTTACAGAAATAGATCCTTGGGATTTTCATTGGCATTGATCTGGACTAGCAGAATTTGCTAGGAAAATGAGCTGTTGAGACTTCTCACGTCTGAGGTCATTCCCTCTTCTCTCTGCCGCTGACTGATACCCTCTACTCTTCAGTGCTTCTGTATCTTAACCACTGAAGACAATCATTATTTATTCTGAAAGGTCTGAATGTTCTTAATTTTCTATTTAGGCATCTGTGTAGTTATAGTACCTTTACAGAAAGGAACAAGTTAATGTAAATTAAGACACTTTGCACCTGCTCCTTCGCTGGCATCTGACATCCACATAGTGGATATCCATTAAATTTGACTTCAGTATCTGTCAGATCAAACTCACAGGAGTTTGTGAGACCAGATGCTCAACAGAGATCTGTATTTCCAAGAGTAACTGATAATTTATAGTTTGTACCAAGAAGGGACAGGTTTAATTTGAACACTTACTGAAATCCCGTCACTTGCCCCAGTGGTGAGATAAATGTTATCTGGGTCTGCAGGAACCCCTCCATCTCTTCTCTCAATATATGAAGCAACATCTTCACGGATACAATTTATACCTTGACTGGCAGTGTAGGATCCTGTGCAAAACAGAGAATAAGATGAGAATTGAGTACAATGTCTATCACATTTTCTACTTGCTAACAAAACTCCTGAGCTAGTATTGTAAGGACTAGTTTGTAGATATTAGCACTTTGGATCCCCAAGATGGGTTTGATTTTTTTTTTTTTTTTCAAAGGAGTAGGAGAGGGAGTTGGTTTTCTCCTAGAGCAAAAGAATAAATTTGGAATTAGAAAAATACAGTATCACTAAAATACAAAAATAACATTGGTAAAAAGTATGACTTAAAGGCTACTTCGCAAACTGGGACAGCAATCCCATATCTACTGCCTTTCAGTTGCTTTCTTTATGTCAAAATCACTTCTAAATGTAAACTAACACCCATTTAAGTAATGGGAACAAGGAAGAGAGGTAATATGTGCAGTAGAAAGGAAAGTAACTTCTTCAATTCCATGACAAATATAAGGGGTTTATTTGCAATTTGAAAATAAGATGATACAATTTTCTTCCACAGTCTGAAACCCAAAAAATCCTACACTGCTTCTCTCCTTCCCCCACAGCAGCTCCCACAACCACTTTTCAGTTAATTGGAGCAGAAATGCCTAGGATGAGCCCAATCTCATGTACAGTTTACAGAGCACAACTAATAATTTTAAATAAAACGAGATGTTAGGTACCTGTGTGTATCATTGCTGAGTACAAGCAAGAAGTAAAAGAGTAAAAACAAGCTGAGGCCAAGGTGAGGAATGGACTCAAGCTATGGACCCTAAAACTGATGGACAATGAAGTGACAAGTGTACATCTATTTTAGAACACTGTCATGAAGCTGCAGGATCTTCTTTGCTTGTTGGGTGGAGTGGAATAATTGTGCCTGACTTAACTCTCTTCTCTCAGTTATATGCTAGTAGTCTGCCTGGTAACACTTCTGTGAAGCCATGATTTATAAAGACAAAGAAGCTTTGCAAGTACTGCACAATTGCATGGGGCAAAGTGGTAATTCAGGGCATGAAGTTCCCAGATGTCCTAAATGTTTACTTTTACAAGACTAAAAGTTCTTGTGGGTCTGTAGATGGGTCTTTGACCACAACTCAGAAGCTGCTGGTAAAGCAGGAGAGCAAAGCTAAGGTGTCATTCTGTCTTGTAGTCATTGAGTGCTGTGACTGTGGATACAACACTTAATTGTCCTGTACTTCTGCACTTAACTGTACTCAGTGAATAGCTTTGACTAGAACCGGTGTGTTCACACTGTGGGATGCAAATAAATAAACCCAACCCAAAAAGCTGCATATGCATATAATAGGTATTTTTGTACAGAGGAGAGGGGGAAATTTCTCAAATACCTGGGAAGACAATGACAGTTATCCCACATGCAAAGTGATGTCCATAGAATCCCAGAGTGTTTGGACACAACAGAAGTTGAGGACATAGCTGAGCCTTCATACATGGCCTGGGAGTAGCAAGACTCAATACCAAGAGTAGGGTTTTGCCAAACGAACATTCACTGGAAGTGAGATTATTCTAGTTCATACCCAGAGGTCAAGACATTCACAATAACTTTGCAATTAATGCATTTAAATAGGCTGGTTTAGATGTGGGTGCAACGCTTCAAATGACCATTTCTAGTGAAGCCACTTTTGTGTTGGATCAACAAATTTGTTGAAAATAAGGTTTTGTTAGAACACAACAGAGGTTGTGTTCTACACAGAGGGATGAGGTTTTGACCTTTGATTTTTCCCAAGAAAGCCAATCTCTCCTTGTCAGCCAAGAAGACAACAGCAGTGAGTTGTCAGACTACCAACACAGTGGCTTCCTTTCAACTGCAGGTCCACTTGCCTCAGACTGTGTGTTTATGGAGTGCTGTGCAGAGGCTGATGAGCTACAGGGGCCAGGAGAAGGGGCTGATACACGATACTGGAGACAAGGGAGACTGGAGAGGAGGCAGAAAACAGTACAGCAGATCAGTAAGGTATACAGTGGTTTTAGTTTTCAGGAATTTAGAGGCACAGTTGTTCCTGGCACGTATCATTTCAAGAAAAAACATTTAGATTCCAGTTACTTTCAGAATTTCAATCTATCCACTGAAATTAACAGCATTTGTCCAGAATTATCAGCTTATTTGAATATTGCAATTGTTTCAGGTCTACTTCCTCAGAATTTACTGAGCTAATGCAAATTGCTGGAAATGCATGATGTGCTTAAAAGGGAACTTATTTCTGAAGTATTATGCAAGGATGAATTCCTTTCATTTTATCCAACATGGAGCTGTGGGGTCTCACCCTTAAGGGGAAGGGAGAACTCAAGGGGACAAGACTTAGCATTCTTAAAATTCACAGCACATCACATCCATGAATTTGAGAATAACTACAAAGAAAGACTGAGTCAAATCTCAAATGTAGCCCCACTAACTCCTACTTGCCAACAGTACTATGTGGATTTATTGTGCCAAAGTAAGACAGGAAAGGAATTGAGCTAGAGGAACTTCTCAGTTTTGATAAATGTATTTTCAATGTTCTACATTAAAAGACAAAACTGATACAAAGAAGGTGGAGATAAAATACATTCTGTACTAGCCTGTGTTGTCAGGAATAGTCCAAGGCTGAAATACTGCTAATGTAACCACTGGTTGGGTCTTGATTATTTTATTAATTCTCAAAGCACCTAATCTCAAAATATGCCAGTGCAAATAGGCACTGCAATCACAAAGATTAAGAAATATGCCAATTACTGTAATGCCTGCTCTGAAATGTCAGTGTTTGCCTACTTGAAATAAGGTAATTAGGTGTGCCAGACTCTGCTGTACCCAGCAGCTGTAACAGTATCTGCAGAGTAGAAATTCTAGTGGTGTTTGCCAGGTACAAGTGGGCAGTACAGCTGCTAGATGAGAAAGGAATTGTCTCTTCAATTTCCTCTCTACTGAATATGCAAAGTTTGTACTTAGTTACATGATACTACGGGTGTGGTCTTGTAGGACCCCTGGCTGAGAAGAGCAGAGCTCTGTAGTTCTTTCAAGAGTTATTTTACTCTGGAGAAATAGGGCCTTGACATATTCAATTAAACTTTCTCAGCTAGGTAAAAAACCACCACCTTCCAGTGGTGTAGATTTCCCTTTGCAGAGGATTATCACCTGGGTACCTGAACTTCTGATACTCCAGTTCATAACCTGACAAACACACTTGGACTGATGGCTCAAAATTAGGACACAGGACTGTGAACTGAATCAGCTGAGGTGGACACACAATGTATGTTGACACCAGCATTACAGGGGTGGCAAACTCCTTGGCAGAGAAACATCTAGAGAAGACAGAACTGTAAAAACCTCCACCTAGTCTTAGCAGCTATCAGAGCCTGGGATTTACAGATGCCATAACAACAGTACAAAGCCTCACAAGTACTCTCTGCCACTTTCCCAGTATGAAAAAGCTCAACATTCTCTCTAGTTATACCTAGATGTTTTTGTGGTGAGGGTTTCATAACTGTATAACCCTCACCTTCTACCCTTCTGTGATAAGCCACATCAAAAATTTGTCCCATTAGTCACTGATTATCCGTAGGCCACCCTGCAAACCTCCCCCACCAGGCTGTCCCAGGACCTCCCCATTTGACTTGTAATCATATGAAATGTGATTAAGAAATTTCACTGTTGCAGATATTGAAACTACCTTTGTTGTTTCTAATACCAAGAGGAGCATCTCAAACAGTCTTACCTAAGCTGTTTCCTCCACAGCCCTGCAAGATCCGTCTGGCTCGCTTTTTGGCATCTTCTGGAAAACTTGGGCTGTCCAGCAGGTTTGGGTATGTACACAGGGCCACCACCTACAGCGCCAAGAAAACGTAAATTCACCATTTTATCAATGGTTATTTTAAGTTGGTAATATCACTGTTAACATTCCTTGGAAATGAAGGTCACAAATACTGGCTAATTTAAAACACAGGTTATTGATGAAGAGTTTGCAGTTGTTTTTTTAAGGGTAATGCTTACAGAAGTGAAGAAATCTTATCAGGTTCCAAGTTGTGCTGATAAACAGAATTCTAGAACTATTAACTATTTGTATTAAAGATAGTGAAGACTGGAGTCCAAGGATGCTAAGCACAGTGCAAACACAGTAAAGCACAGTTAATTATTCATATTTTGTCTCTAAACAGCTCTATCCTCCACTCTTTGTGTATTACCAGCCCACTTTATTGACAAGAAGTCAAGAGTTTGCATATAGAGCAGAACTGAGAAATATGATCAAATTTCGAAGTCCTGGTTGCATGTTCTAATAATCCTTTCCAAAAATAACTTAGAGTTCTTACTAATTTGAAGTTGTGGGAAATATTTAACTAAAAAAAGAAGCAGTGATACAGAACATAGTAAAAGTAGAAACATGACCTAGCAGAATAAGGAATGTAACCCCCAGTTTGATACAGCTTTAGTTTGTCCTGGAACTCTCTGAATTTACATTATTATAGCCTGAGGATTTCACAGGTGTGTGCAAGGGATGCTCAGTAAATAGTGTAATACTAGCTTGTGTTTTAGGAAGAATATACAAATATGAAGTCTACTGTGGTCTTTCCTAAAAGTTAACCCCCCAATTCACTTGTCCAGAGGTAAAATGTGCAAAATGAGCAACAGTACAACTCCTGCACCCAAATGCTGCAGATCTCAAAGTATATTGTCAGGTGAAGAAAGGCATTTGCTTTTTTCTCTGAAGACAACCACTTCCTTTCTTCAGGTACATCATTGATAATGAATGTTCTGACTGATAACATAGGAGAAATGGCAGAAGAAAGTATGGATGGGGAATGAGATAAGAAGTAAGGAAAGCTACTGTGTTAAAAGAGGACAATCAGCAAGCAAGGTATAGGCCTTTGGCTCAGAAATGAAAATTTGTGATTCTTTAAAAAAGAACCATTTTAAGTCTAATTGCACCTAGGGAATCATTTATACCAATACACATATCAGATGGCTTTTAAGGCATTCTAGTAAAAAATGAATAATAATATTTTATAATAGTCTTACCTGACGGAGGAAGGTGATTGGCCTCTGTCCCATTGCATGTGCATCTCCAATGTTGGCTTTAATTACTTCAGTAAAAGGTTTTTTGATTCCCTAGAAAGGGAGAATGCAGAATATTTTGTTAGGACTGAAGTAGGTGATTCTTTTTTGGTTTCTGTCTATATATAGGCACTGTATATAGTTATGTATATGTACGTATGTATATATATACACACATATATATATACACACATATATTTATATACATATATATATATGTATATATATAGGCACTGTAACTATACAGGGCCTAATCTCAGAGCAGATACAGTGCTGAATGTAAAGCTTAATGCATATGTTATACAATACTGCCAGTAAATCTTAAATGGTTCACAGAAATTGTGTTGACTGTGACACATTTTTAAATTATAGGCTGCCTTTTACTTTTCTGCTTGCTGCAAGTAAGGGACTGACTTGCTTCAAAACTACACACTGAAGTAGAAAAGATGAAAGAAAGGCACTTTGAATTGTCAGTATGAGAGCAACTTTAGAGACACCTAAGGGAGGGATGGATCAGTCAAGAAGCTAAAAAGACTTGAGGACGTTTGAGAAACCACAAACAAAACAAGCCTTGAGATCTTTAGCCCTTTTAGAGTAAAGCAGTAAACATACTGCTTGCTTATTTGTTTTCATTTAGATTAAATATTCACTGTATCATGACCCCACTTTTCCATGTAGAGATGTTTTACAAAATATATCATAGTGAGGCTCTGTATGATAAACAGCAGAAGTGCTAAATAATCACCATGAATATTTAAAAGCTTCCTACTCTCTGAAATCTGAATAGACAGCCATTTTTCCTGTGAGAAACTGAATACATTATGAGAAGACAGGGAATGCAGTTAATGAATGCTGATTAGCAATTACAGCCCTTTAAATAGTAAAATAAAATAAGGGGAAAAAAGGCAAAGAGATGACCAGTAGAAAAAAACACTACTGGTTTAAATAAAGAAAGATTATCTGAAAGTTAAGGCCAACATTACAAGAAAAAAAAATGACAAAAATAAATTTACAGTTGTTGTGCTGTTTATTTGAGAGTAGGGAGGCCTTCTACCAGAGACAGAATTGTTACATGGAATATGTGGCTGGCAAGCCTGAACTAATTTTTACTTTTCTACAGTGGATTATGTGTTGAACCTCAGTGACAGACCAGAACCCAGACGTGCAAAGATAACAAGAACCAAAATACAAGTAGTCACCAGGGACACAGATTCCCAGGTGTGCCAGGATTTGGAGGTTTAAGGCTGCATGATGTGTCTGAGAGGTTATGTGACAATGTGATTCAAATGCCCACTACAGATCCATTCCATCATGTGACTGATAACCTATAGGGGTTTTCTCCTTTTAAAATTGAATAGGTAGTTGTAAATGGCATTAAAACAAGACAGGTGGACTTATATGATCCTGATCAAAAAGGGTCAATTTTATATGGCCTTAAATTTAGCAGCAATTGAAAAAAAAGTTCACTTTAAATAATTGAAAGTGACACAGTGACTCCATCAAGTCATTTGCTTTTATGCTTGTTGATCTGAGTTCCTAAATTAAGAGTTGCATTTCACCTCTAAATGAAAAATTAGGAATAGGGATGTCAGATAAAGATAATAGATCACCTTTTTGGTGTCTGTGTCAGGTTTATTGTAGTTTATTAGCATTGATACCATCCAGATTTCTACTAGTGCCAAACTCAGTTTTTATGCCATCATTGCCTGTGGGCATCACTGCAGGTATAGAATCATCACCAACCCCATGAACCCCATACTATCTTTGCTACTGAAATGATTGATCTGGAAAAAATAGCAAAACATACACAACAGTTATCTCACTGTAATATCTTGTTAAAGAAGGAACTGTTGGGTTTTCTGTGCTGTACACACAGTTCCCACATTAAAAACCCCTGGTCCTCTTGACTAACTTGTGCTTCTTGGCCTCAGCTTCAAGCGCTGTTGCCCTTTTTGTCTTTCAAAAGCGAGATGCTTTTAAATAACTTGAGCCTTTTCCTTGCCTGACAATGAGTAAATATCAGCAATTGTTTAGAACTGCATTCAAGAGATTCCCTACATCCCTCCTAGTGAAATCTATCCACAAATTTCTATGACCACTAAGTATTTTTCTACTGATTTCCAATCTCTCTGGGGAAAGAAGGAATATCAGAAGTTGTCAATTTTAGTTTAGAACAAGAAGTTCTAAACAAGTTCTTGAAGAAGTTCTAAAGGAGTTCTAAACAAGTTCTTTAGAACAAAAAGTCCCATCTTAGCATTTCAGAAAGGAGGAACTGGAAATAGTAACAAGCCTCAAATGCTAATGGGTCAAAGTTTCAAAGCAAGGATATCAGAAGCTGGCGTCAAGGGAAGTCTAGACAGTGCCTGTGACTCTGCAGATGACTGCAAGGTAGAATTCTACACAGATCCCTAAGAAAGACTGGCATTAGTCACTGGTTACTTGTGTCAAGGTGTCTCCTGTGGTGATGGCACTGGGGTGTATGGGTATCCAGGGGAGGAGTCATGCTAAATACTTTTTGGAAGGTCTATGAAAAGATCTGTGTGAAAGAAGGAAATATGAATGTGATGTCGATAACCTCAACATCAGGTTGTAGAACAGCAGGAAAAGGGCTGCAGCAGGACCTGGTTAGTTAGATTTATTTCACTGCAGAAGGCTGAGCAGTCTTTGACCATGTCACCTACAGACCTGTGCTGAGACAATTTATGTCCCTGCAAGCCAAGGAACAGGCAGGGGGAGCAGACACTGGGTTATTGGAGTTGTTTTGTTTTCCTCTGGGGATAGCGTGCAGCCCCCCACCACACCTCTCCCCCTCCCTGAGTGCAGGCAGGCTCTCAGGTGTGTTCCAGATGCAGTCTGACTGGATTGGAACTGGCAAAGCTTTGGAAAAGTGCAGTTTGCATAACAAGAGCTCTAATAACAAACTCGGGAGCAGTAAGTACCAGACTCATACTCATGTCTACTGAAGAGGGTATGAACCACATGAATTTAGAAGAAAAACCTACAAAACAAGCACTGTTAAAGACTTCTGCCTCTGGCGGCACCTCACACTGTGCTTACAACGTGATTCAGCTTCATCTGGGGAACAAGGCCAGGCTCCTGCCATTCTTTTGTCATTGTTGGCAGACAGACTGATTGTAGTAGCCATTTTTAAAGCTGCAGAAGCCATCTCTCACTCTCTGATGTAAATCAAAAATATAAAAATGTGTTCCTTCTTTTTTCAGTTGCTCCCATCTTGATAATGGAAGTATTTTAATGGAATAAAGGAATCTTCCAGGATTTGGAATATGCTCTTTGGAAATTAGTTACTTCTGTCACTCTGCCCTTTTCAGAGGAAATGCTGTCTTTTAAGAGACCAGAGGAAAAACATCTGAAACCTGAAGCAGGTCAGACAGGATTATTCTAACAACTGTGTCAGTGTTCTAAATACTACAAGAAGTTGGGAGGAGGGATTTTTATACATGAACCAGAATTCATTAGTGCAGAGTCAATACAAATCTTCATGTAGTTAACCAGGTCTGGGGAAGCTTCCTCTTCCCCCTGACATTCCCACAGCCTCAAGACCCCCAGCAAGCAAGGAATAAATACAGTGTGAAACAATGAGCTGCCTCTCAAGGAGAGTCACCAGCACCAAGAGGTGTTGGGAGAGTTACTGGATCAAAGAAACAACATGAGACCAGAACATGCACTATCCCACAGAACGAGCATGAAGGCAATGCCCTGCTATGAGCTGCTTTGCTCTCTCAGGAGGTTTAGCCTGCCTGGGGGTTCCCTTTGCAATGTTACCATCTAAGAATGCTGGCAAATTGGTGTTCTCAGAAAGAGTGATGAAGGGTGCAAGCTGACCTAACACTGTCCTTGCTCAAGTCTTCAGCAAATTTCAAAGGAAACCCCTCAGTCTGGAGAGAAGCATGTGTGGATTTGGTAATGGCAACAGGAAAGGACTTAAAAGAGCTCCCTGGAGCTCTTGAAAATGTGAGCTGCTTTTAATCCCAAAAGAGCAGCATGGTATTTCAATTATTTCTGAATTTCAGAATTAGTCCACTCCTGGCTGCTCCCAATTGTTTTACTTCCATTTCCATTGCTTTGTGTCTCCTCGTGATGATTATCAGGCAATAACATCACACTATGAAACATTGTACTATTTCCTTGAGCCTGGTTTTGCTGTGACTTGCACAAACAAGCTGTACAATAGGAGAGCTGGCAAACCCAAACTTCTCAGCACAGTTGAGATCTATGCTGTAGTAGCCAAGTTGCTTGCTTGTTTTTTTTTTTCTCCTCCTCTCAAAGGGCCAAGAAAGCCCTGCCCAGAGGCCCTTAACTAATAGGGACCCAAAGACCTGTATTAGCGTTCCAATCTTTTTATTAAAACAACTCACAGCAGAAAAATAAACCTGACCTGCTTACCACAGAGAAAGGCTTTCAGTTTGTATTATGCATGTGTAATTCAAGCTGACATGAGCTGTTTTTGGAAGGAAGGAGAAGGCAAATTCTGGATTTTGACTGGAAATGGCAGTGATGGTCTGCATGCCCCCTCATATCACATGAGCAAATCGGTGGGCTGATCCATTAACTGGCAGATCTGATAGACAGATTACAGAACAGAACTTATCCTCGAGTTACTTTTGCCTTACACATTGGTCAAAGTGCATTTGCATTCAGAAATTTTGCCCATATGAATAAAGCCCTAGATTTCAACGTGGTTGCAAATGACAGAACTGAAATAATGCTCATTAGAAAGTGATTAGACATTAGGACCCTCTTGAAGATCTACTGGAAAAGGGCTGTCTTGGAATAGATTTTGCTACTGTATTCAATAAGAAAAGATCAAATAACTGTATCTTGTGTGCTGTGTGTTTCTGAACATATGATTTTGGTAATCGTACTCTTAAAACTCTTTTTTTTTTTTCATCTTCATCTGCAGCAATTTTCACCCTGTTAAAAAACATGGGGTTTACTACAGATTCACTTCTGTATGCAACATGTACAGACAACTGAGGAACAACCACTCTGTCTTAATGAGGTCAAATGCTCTTGCCTGGAAGACACTGTCTTAGTGTGCACACAGTCACGTATTCAAAGCAGAAAATTATAGGATGGTAATTTAAGCTTAACATCTTTCATTACTGGGTGTATCAGTCAATCTTTTATCTTTTTCTTGGCATGTCAAATTATATTTCTGCATGTCATTGCCTAAACTGTGTTTTATCTTTCCACAACTCCCAGGGACACAGTCAACTCACATTTACAATTTAGGCTGGATTCTAAGACAGACTTTTTCTATTCAATTTAAAAGCCTGATGAATTAGTTTAAAAAAAAAAAAAAAAAGGAAAGAAAAGGAAAAAAATAAAAGCTCTACAATCTTTTAATAAAAATACTTCAGCAGAAGCTGCCTGAGGTTACACCTACATAAGCAGAAGGATTTTGGTACTTTTATTATCTAAATAGAAATATAGGGAGTGAACCAGTGACTTGAACAAACATGCAACAGCAACTTATTTGCAATAGTTATGCAAATGAAAAGCGTGGGCACAGGAGATGAGTGTACAACCCTGTTACTGTAAAAGTAAGCCAGACTGCTGTGGCTGTTCACAAAAATAAGGGTTCCAATGTGTATTGCCATTGAAGGTCCACTGTTCCAGGTCCAGGGGTGGGATTTGGTAACCACCTGTGCTGGTCTGAAGGAATTTTCTGCATGCTACCAATGTATCCCTGTACACCATCCCTCTACCCCCCTCTGCCCTATAGTTCTGTTTCAGTAACTTGAAAACTCTGAAGAAGAACATCGTGTCATGTGACTTATATGAAGCCAGGCACTTCTTGCTTCCAGTGTTTCATGAGCTGACTTGTGGATCCTGAAACACTGTTTAATATGCACACACTTTGCAAGTAAGTCAACTCAACCTGACATAGAACTCGGCATTATGTAAAACCCAGTCAGGGACTGGGAGAAAAAAGGAGAGTATAAGTGAAATGTCAGAGGAACAGATATGAAGGGACTTTCATAACAAGGTCAGTTAAAATTAGCGTGAATGCAAAGTAATAAATCAGGTATGTGTGCTGCCTGGGTAAAGATAAAGCTAGATTGTTATTAGTGGTTAAGCAAAGAGAAGGGCTCTGTCCAGAGATTACATTATTCTTGCACTGAATTCATGTTCAGGATCAATTTTCTAGTCTGAAATGCAATTAAAGTCAATACTTGATATGGTGGCCATCTGTTAGCAAGTCTACACAAAGGGGATAGAAAAAAAAGGTATTGTTTGTGTTCTATTGAGAGTGTAATCATTTATTAAAATATGTCTGTGCTCTAGCTTGCTTTAAAAAGTTCCCCAGAAACACCGAGGAAATTGGCTGAAGTCAGTTCTTTCTGTGTCATCTTAGTAAGCCAGAATCAGCTTAATCAGAATTAGCAAAGAGGAAGAAAAAACGTGTTTTCACTTTTGAAGCATGACACAATCTCAAAACTATAAAAAAAAAAAAAATCAGGGAATTAAGTCAATGGTTTTGCATAAAGATTTCTATCTCAAAAGACTTAATGTATATCAAAACATTGATTTTCCACCTAGATGAATACGAGTCACAAGCCAACAAAACTTGTGAAGTCCAGGTACAACATGCCCCACCTGTACTCCAGAGCAATCAATCTTATTCTGCTTTAACAGAGTATTTTTCTTGCCACTTTGATTGGCTTAGTCCCAAACACACGAGCTAAAACTAATGCCTCATTTTTATTTACTTTTTCAAGAACTAGCCCTTCAGTTGCCTAGTCAGGGACATCTCAAGTAACATTTTAGTCCTTATTTCTGTGTGTGGAGTTACAGCTCATATTGTAATCATTTGAGTTAATACACAAAAGCAGCAAGTGCCAGATAGAATAACAGAGGCTATTCAGGATCTGAGACAACAGGACAAAACTCAAAGAAGATGAAAGCTTATACTGTGCAAACAGCTCCAAGGAGCTATTTTATAGTCTACATAACAAGCTGTATAAGTTATGCAAGTATAAAGTGTAACTGAACTGAACCAAGTTTAAAGAGGGAGAGCCTCTATCACATCTGATTAGACAATGGCTGCATTTAAGGGGCTTTTAGTTCAGACTAAAGGTATCTCAGCAGAATGGGATAAATGCAGATTTGCTGTCATTGCTTCACCTCTGCCTGTTCTTGATACCCCAACCGGTGCAGCACTTCCACATCATACTGGGCAAAGCTCCTTCCCCGCCAGATGTGTTACAGTTGCTATGGGGCAACTTTTGCTGTCAGTGAAGAGTAGTTTTGGATCTAGAGATGCTGTGGGGCATCACCTTCTTCTGACAACCTCATCAGTCTCTATCTGGCAGTGTTAATTCTGCTGGCAGGGATTGACCTAACTCTGAGAGCTAAGACTGAGAGGGATGAAAAAAGTAACTGTCCAGTTTTAATCAAAAGTAAACGAAGAAGAGCCATTGACCTGTGATCACACAAAAAATAGGCACTTAGATAACCTATAATATTTTGTTACTACTCAACACTGTACACTTTAGCAGACAGCTTGGTTAAACAATAGAAGGAGTAACAGTATTTTTATCAGAAAGGCAAAGAGGAATAAATAACTTGAGAAGTTTGGAAGGAAGTAAAGTCTTTCAGCTGCTTCCTTAAGTTGATTAATGTTTTCTGCAGATACACTGTCTCAACTTTTGCAGTAATTCTGTCCTCTTTCCCTGCCAACTGGGAGGTTTGTTTGTTTTAGTCATCTTAGAGAATAGTCACCTCTCGGAATGCTGGTAGCCATTATCAATGGCTAACACTATTCCATGACACTGGTTCTAGACAAACACTTTTAAATAGAAAATGCCATGCAAGTAGGCACAAAACTGGCATAGCAATCTTTTAATAAAGCCATTGGCAATGACTTGGTCCTATATTTTTTCAAGAGTGTACAGAAGGTTATTCTCTCTGTCAGTGACTCAGCTGGTAACTGGAGTAACCAGGGGGGTAGGGAGGAGTTTGTGAGGATCATTTTATATTTGTTTTGTCAAGTAATACCTCCTGCCCTGTGATATTAACTTGAAAACAAACATACTTGGTGAGAACACTGAAAGATTTTATATTCTGGAAAATGCACTCACTAGGAAACTTTGTTGCATAAACACGATGACACCTTTATAAACAAGTTTTAAGGCAAAAATCAAAACAGATGTTCTGAAATTAATTCCCCATCACCATTCTGAAGTTTTTAAGTAAATTTTTTTTAGAAGCTGTTTTTAATAATTATTCAGTAGATGTAAATAACTGATGTGTATACTACCGTGAGCTAAAAATATGCTTCACCTTTTAAAACAAGGGGAACCAAGTAACACAAAGACCAGAGAATTAAAATAATCTCTTACAATTAGAATTCCTATGGCACTTTTTTGTCAAAGCACCTTTCATGTACTGATCAAAACAGCCTTGCAGTACTTGTAATAACATATTAGCAAGACTTTCTAAAGTAGTGAAGGCAGGGAGAAATATTTGAAATTAAAGAAAAGTAACTCTGCCAGATGCTTCACTCAGAACAAAAATAAGTGACTCCTTGTGCTGGGAGGGGAAGCTGTGGTTTGAACAGTAGAAGCAAAAAGCCATGCCTGTATTACTAAGGGTTTCTTTCTTTTTTTTTTTTTTTTTAATACTAAGTCTTAAGGAATATGAAAAAAAAAAAAAAAAAAAAAAAAAAGGAAGAACCAAACGTAAGCAGTGACTGATTTGGATACCTTATTTAGTGCATTTTGGCCCAGACCCTTAGGAGTATCTTTTATCTTGCTTTATTTTCCGATCATCCTAACAGCACCAACCACCAAAAACTTCGGGCAGCGCTACTGAGTGTTTGTGCTCTGAAGGCTTGTCCTCAAGCACCTCAAACTTCTGCAATTAAAAAAAGCGGAGCACAGTGTCGGTGGTCTCAGGAAGCCTTCAACTCCCCGGCTTTGGGCAGCCCAGGGCAGTGCTTGATGAGGCTGCGGAGCAGTGCCCGGGACAGCCGGGTCCCTCTCACCTGTTAGGGGTTTCAAAGGCGTTTCCCCGCCCCGGCCAAGGCAGTATCTCTAAAATCCTCACGAACGACTCAAACGCTCTATCAGTATGACGAAAGCTGGTCAGTCACCCCCTTGTATAACACAAAGGACGCGGGATTGCAGCAAAGGGTCAAAGTGGCCGAAGAAATGTAAACACTGCTCTATTTGCCTTACGCAGGCAGTGACACCAGATAAACAGTAGCCGGACAGCGGGTTCTTTTGTTTTGTGCCTCTCCCGCCCCCCATGGGTAGGAGCGCGGGTGCGGGGAGTGCCCGCAGCGGAGCGAGCAGGGCCGGGAAGAGGAGAGCGCGAAGGGGCAAAGAGGGATGGGAGGAAAGGCTGCCCGTGGTCCCGAGTCTTTAACTTGGTAGGAGGAGGCACTGCAGCGGTGCCTCCCGCTTTCCCGAGGCTTCCACAGGGTCGCGCATCAGCCCCGCGGGTGTCAGGGTGTCCCCGCCGGCCCCAGCGCCGGCTCTGCCGAGCCCCCCGAGGTGCCCCGGGGCAGGGCCGGTGTGGGCTGCGGGGAGCGCGTTCTGCCTGCCCTGCCCTGCCCTGCCTCACCTTCCGCAGCTCCTTCTCGATCTCCCCGGCTTTCAGGACGATAGGGCCCCGCACCGCATATTCCACCGCCTTTACTAGCGGGTTCATGGACTCCAGCGTGAGGATCTTCTCCCTGCTCGCCTTCTCGTTGATGTTCACGGCGGAGGCCTTGGCAGCGCTGCTCCAGCGCACCGTGCTGTCCCGGCGGGGTCCCCGCGGCTGCCGCCCCGCCGCCACCGAAGCGGCGCCGAGCAGGGCCGTGTCCGACCCTCCGCCCCGGCTGCCCCCCGGCCCGCGGCCGCACAGGGGGGCCCCAGCTTGCCTGGCAACCAAGGCAAACCGATACATGGTCCTCCGGCTACTCCCCAAAGCGAGATTCAGGATGCGAGCGCTGAGGATCGGTGTGTTCCGCGGTCGGAACCGGGCGCTAGGAAGGAGGCAAACGAGCAGGAGGTGCGGTCAGAAGAAACGCCGAAGAGCTGGCACAGTTACACGTCCACGCTCGGTCCTCTCATGTCCAGATCCCGCAAACTTAATTGCAATGGATACAACAGATCTTGCAGTGTTGCGATGCCACCGCGGGAGCAATAGGTCCCACCATTGCATCCGAACAGCGCCGCACCCTCCCCGTTCCCGACAGAAGTCCCCGAGCTACTGCTCTGCAAGAGTCCCGGCTAAAACCATCCTTTTTCCCAGCCGACGCCTGCCCCGGCCCCGGGGCGTGCTAAGGTGTGATTGCACCAGCCGTGCTGCCGGGCGCGCTGCCTGGCGGGGTTTGTAGTCTCGGCTGCGCTTGCCCAGGCATCAGGTGATGGGCAGGAAACTACCGCACCCAGCGGCCTCCCCGGCCCGGCCCGCATTGTCCCCGCCGCCCGCGGGCGGGGCGCGCTCCCGCCGCTGGAGATGCCGCGGGAGCCTGGGCGGGGGCAAGACCAGCGGGTTTCCCTGAGCGAGAGGCAAAGCCAGGTCATCCCGCATCCCCGGCGTGCGGGGGGCGCGGCGCTGCCCCTCGGCCCCCGCGGTGTCGCCGCCCGCCCGCGCAGGGAGCGCTGCCTTTGTCTGGGTGCGCTTCTCTGCTCTGCGGTGTGAACAGTCTTAACAGTGCCCGCGCTGATTCTCATCTGTCCGTGGGGGGAAAAGCCGCTTGCGCTCATCGCCCAGCCTCGCACAGCATCAGGAATGCAGCGCGGTGGGGTCTGCGGGAGGGTCACGGTCACCTGTTGCGGGGATGCTGGAATAGCGAGCGAGGAGCAGGGATCGGGCAGGGAGAGGGGCTGGGCGAGCGCCAGCAGCCTCATCCCTCACGCTGTCACTCTGCCAGGACAGCATTCGCTCCTGCTCCTTCCCTCCCGCAGAAACAAGTCGGTCCTCTCTCACAGTTTCCTCATTGTTTCCAGATGATGAAAATGTTTTTATCTCTCGGGCTCAGTTCAGCTTTCATAGCGAATGACTGGAGATCTGCCACAAAATACAACAGCAGCAGGATTCAGGGGAGAGAGGTAAATTCTCTCTCCCTCTTGCTGCCCATGAGGAGGAGAAGGCCTTTTTAACCCGACCTGGGTGTCCAGAAGAGACTCCTTGTTTGTGCTCAGAGAGTGGAATAAGGGATCTTTCAGTCAGGAATATTCCTATGACCTAATGTTACCTCCCTGAGTAAGAGCCCAGGCTGTAAATCAGCCTTATTTGTGAATTGTTTTTTACAACCTTCTTTTTACTTTCTCTTTCGCCGCTGACTGAGAGAGAATATAAAAAACTAGCTTCCTAATTTTAGGTGCCTAAATTAGATGTTTTGAGACTTGGGTTTTGTTCTGTTGTTTTGGTATCTTTCCTCAGTTGATGAAGAGCAGGAAGGTTGATTTGATTTTATTTCATCCCATACAATTTTGTCTTAAGCCTTTTTTCCTCTTTTAAGTATTTCTTCTTGTTAACAAACTTCTGCTTGCCATAGTGTTTAGTTTCATAATTAATTTGCTCCAATCTTTATTCTACTTCAAGTGCACTATTTTAGCACTTGCTCTGTGCTAATTTAAAAATAATTGCTCCTTGAAAATTTTGGTCAATACTTAGTTAATAAAGTAACAGAGATTAGATATTTTTTGTGCTGAAGCAACACTCTTAAGGTGGTGTGGAAAACTCATTTGTTTTGTATTTCCAGTTATTGTACTGATTGTACTAAAAGCTTTTACTTGTTTACTGTTCAGCTTGTGAAGGCCATGTGGAGTGTTTCTGGCCCTGCTTGTCCTCCCTCCAAAATTCTGCCCACAAAATGAGCCAATAGAGGACTCTGTGTTTGAAATTCAAGTTCCAAGAAGTCCACTCTTGTTTATTTGCAGCTGCAGTAGCTGTTTCAGGACATTGCAGTCTGCATCTCCCTCAGACTGATTTTTTTTTTCCATATTTTAAAGATTTTTACCTTTGGAAATGTCAAATTTTGGCACTTTCCTTTTAAAGTGGTCATCAGTTGTGTATCTAGAAAGCTGAGTGTTCTCTGAATTTGCCATTTTGGTACTGAACAAACAGTTGCTTTTTCTCCAGGTTTGATAAAAAGCAGTTCAGAAGAAAATATTACAAGCTGTGGTAAGACATGTCAAGGTTGAATTTACCACAAAACTAAAGACAGATCTGGTTTTATATTAAGCTTTAATCAGATTATCTGAAATATTCAAATTATTTTAAATTCTAATATTTATATTCAGACTTCCCAGACATCTTAAATCAAGTGTGTTTCATGGTTCATTAGAAATCAAGGTTGAAATGCTACCCAGACTATTAAAAATCAAAGTTCAGTGGATTTGGAACCACTAATTTTGCAGGGGGAAGAACACACATTAACCTTTGCTGTTGGCCCACATGTTGCTCCACCCCCAATCCACCCCCCAGAAACAGGTGGCGTGGCAGAAAGTGTCCAGCCAGCACTGCCACCCTATCTCCGATTGACCCCCCACCAGTAAAGGTACAAACTGCCGGACATCTCTGGTTCTGCCTCCAGGGACAATCCAAGCAGGACCTCAGCCCTTGCTGGCAAATTCTGTGACACTGCTGGTTCGTGGGTAACAGCCCAGCAGTGTTGGAGTGAGGCTGGACACCTTCAAACGTGTGTTGCACAACTCAAAACAAGTGTTCTTAGTGAAACATTGAAATGAACACAAGCAAAGCTGAAATTCAATGGTCTGATTAGTTTCCTAAGTTTAGAAATGCTCACAGAAAAGACATAGGATGAAACAAAGCCTTTCCATGTCAAATGCAATAGGAAGTGGTGTTCGTGTTATAGAGAAGTATCTTTACTCATGATAAAAGTATCTTCATTTGTTATTTTAATACAGATGCTTTCCTGAAAGTAAATAGTTTATGATGAACTTGCAATGTTGAGGCAAAGTTGTTCTTAAATCACTGCTTTTTGAAGTTAGCAACAAAGCTCCTGGTGACTTCAGGAGAGTTGGGATTCTGCTCCAGGGTCAATGTCGCTGGTTTTGTGAATGCCACTCTGACTTATTGGGGCTTGGCATGTCTGTGTATCGTATGAGGAAAAGAAAACTTCCCTTGTGAGCTGTGAAATTAGTCAGTGAACTTTTGTTAAAATCTTGTGCAATGACCTTTTAAAGATGAAGTATCTTTTTGTATTTCCTCACGGAAATCTTCCTTTCTCTCTCCCCCTGCCCCGGGCTTGAACCGCAGATAACACACACAAACATGGGCTCAGATGTGCCCTTCAGAGAGGCTGTTTGCTTCTGCTAGTTGGCCTGTGGTGCTTGATTTGACTGATCAGCAGTTTAGGTTTTCTATGCAAATCACACGAGCACAAGTTTCAGACAAGTCAGATATGGAAGGTGGACAGTACTGCTTCCCAAGGGCAGTTCCTTGATCTCCATGTTGCATTCCATCTTTAGTCATAAAGACATGGGATGGTTTCCTTGCAGTTATAAAAAGCTAAAATAATGAATTTCATGTTGATGGTGGCAAGCGAGAGGTACATAGCAGCAAATGCATGAATACATAAAAAGGTAGAGAGAGTGTTGGAGAAAAAAACGTGATAAACAGAATAACAGCTGCTGTCACGTTTCCATTTTGACAAACCTACAACAAGCTGCTTTCCATCAACAGCTGCGTGGTTTAAACCCCATAATTACAATAATGGCACATGGTAACTGAGCATTTTTTTTCCTGCTGTTTCATTTAAGTAAAGACACTGGATAGAAAACTGCTCTTAAAATGCCAAAGCGTTGTTAATGATATTGAGGAATCCATGAGGACACTACGCAGATGGGAACCACATTATAAAAAGTACATTCAGTTAGCCAAAAAGAGCAAAGCTTTTTTAATACTGTGTTGTGTAAGTATGGAGGATGGTTGTTTCCTGTGGCATACTGCCCATGGTAGCAGTTCAGAGTATAAGGAGCATATTCAGAGAAGTTGCTGTTGCTTCTGTTCTTCAAAATGTGCATAAATCTTTAAGATCTGGTCCAAAGTTCAACTCAGTCTGTGAAAAAAGTGCCAGTTCAGTAACTTCATACCTTAATGTTTAACAGCTCTCATTATCTCATGATAAGCCAAGAAAAGAAAAAAGCTCAACCTCCTACCCAAAAACTGAACTCAAATGGAATGTGTAAAATAGTCTATTGAATCGTCTTCATAAGAATTAATTGAAAAGGTGCTCCAGGAAGGTAATGTGAGGTTTTTGGTGAAATTGCATTATTTTGTTGAAACTGAGCTGTTCTGAATAATGTGGATCTTGATAAATTTTCCTGTGAAGAAGGCCTGATATGTGAGAATAAAATGTTGCATGCCTCTTTTTTTTAAATGGAATGTTAACTGCTACTGGCATTATAGAAATTATAGATGTTTTATTAAAAGCTTCTCTTAAAAATCCTTTCTAAAAACCACTGTTGACCTAGGCCATAAGACTCATTGTGTAGGTTGTGCTTCAGCTTTACTAGAGGAGGATCTTCTCAGCAAGTGTTTACCCCTAGAGGGTTTCAGTGACGTGCAGCTCATTATTATAAAGTATATGGAAAAGGTCATTGTACTGGCCACATTTGCTCTAAGAATCAACTAAAACCAAGCAGTTGAATGGAAAAGTTCAAGGAATTTTTTTCCCTTATTACTAAAACTCAGGAGACAGAAAATAAAATGTTTCTTTCTGATTACAAAAAGAAGCACAGTAAAGACATAGAAGAAATATAACTTCTTAAAAATTATCAAGTATTGTTTACTGAAGTGGGCTTGGCTTTGATTAGGCTCTGTCTAATGGACTGTGGTGGTCAGGCCGTGCTGATTTCCAGTTGCAGAGGTGGGGAAGTGCTGCAGTGACTCACTGCACGAGTGGGCTCTGATTCCCCCCGAGCTGGTGATGCAGTAAGACCTTGAGCTGGCTCATGACCTGCAGTAGCTGTGTGAGACACCCAGCAGCTACACTGTGTTGGTGGAAGTACTTCCTTACACCAGGGCCATGGTCCTTTTTCCTCAGGCAAGCTCTGATGTGCCAGGCCGAGCTGGGACAGGAAGGCAGCCTGAACGTGGCTTCCTGAAACCAAAAGGCATCAGTGCACAACAACACTGTAAATTAAAAAACACTTTGTAATTGGGAAACGCTCAATATTCAGCCATACTTGGAGAACAAAGCCAACATTTGTACCACTTAAACGTTGTTCTTGCCCAGATTTAGAGTAATGGGGTCTCAACGGACTTGTTAGGCACAAGTTTGATCCTCTATGAAAGGACTCAGAGGGTACTCAGATTACAGCTACTATGAAATCTACTGATGAGAAGCACAGTAACATTACTAAGTATTATAAACTATTGTGACTACCAAAATTGTCAAAACCAGAATGGCAGGAAATAATATTAAAGCTTGTCTGTATAGCGACTTCATTTTTATATAGTATTTTCTTCTTATCAGTTGAATACTGTCACATTGCAAATATTATCATCTAGCTCTTCCTATTATTTGTAAATTTCCTCTCATACATTCTACTCTCGTATTTTAGATATAACTTAAGAATTCTCCAGATAGTGCTTTGTCTGTGGAAAGGATAAAACCTCCCTGAATATAGCTGACTAACTGGGAAGTTGTTACGTAACTGGGAAGTGGTTTATAACCTTTGTGACAGGAGGTTGCACAGCACGTTAAGAATTTCATTTCTCTGTTTGCTGTATGTTGTCAGCACTTTGGCAGGGAGGCTGCCAGCCCTCCCAGGGGACACTGCAGCAGGAGAGTGGGATCCTTCTGAATGGCCTGGATTGGTGACCAGAAATGTAACTTAGGAAGGACTTCTTCTGCCCATCTAAAGTGGATTAGATATCTGAATTATACCTATTTGGGATTTTTTTTTTTTTTTTGCTTGTAAAATTAGAGTTGCACAACAAAATACTGCAGTGTGCAGGAGGCTGATGTGGCAGGTGTGTGCCCTGCATTCCAGTGAACCGGGAAAGAGCCCTAAGACCTCAGACCACTGAGCTCAGCTGGACCCTATGGTGACAACAGCAAAGAAAAGCAGCCATCAAGCACTTACAAAGTCATATGTAGCTTTTCATAAAATAGAGAAATAGCATAAGTTTCTTATTTTCTATTTTAAATTAGGTTTGGTCTGGCAAAGTGCCACTCATTGACTCTCTTAAGAGGGGAGGTATCTGTACCGTTAAAAAATGTACTTGCTGTTTTTGTCTCAGTACTGGATTAAACCTCTGAAATTGTATAAAAGAAAATAGTCTTGGACTTTCAAAACTCAAAACTAATGTGTTAATAAATTAGAATACCAGAAAAATATTTATCTGTTTGGAAAATCTTAATAATCAGTTGTCTAGCTAGGAATGCTATCTTGTTTGCATCCAATAAGGAAAATATTTTTGTTTGTATTGGAATAGCTGAACAGCTATCCCTGACTACTTTATTTGCTGCAAAAAGAAAAGCAAGGTGTTGTCATAGATATCTGTGACCTCTCCTGTATATTCATTAATTTATTTACTAGATACTGTTACTATACCCAGCAGAGCCCCCTGCTGTTATAAATTCCCCTAAAATACATTTCTATGTTTTACTATGTTTAGAGCTTCTCAGTTAAAAAAAAAAAAAAAATCCAAAAGTAGTCTCAAGGTCCTGGTTGCATGGACTTGTTCTGGATTCAGGAATGAAATCTGGATGTCCTGCCTACATGGAACACATTTGTCCTTTTGGCAGCAGTTACAGTTTATATGGAAAATAAACTTGCCTTGTCTTTGTGTATCTCTGGAGAAAGACCTGTGCCGATGGATTGGTATGGGCTGGAAACAACACACAGAGAGAACAGGGAAACAAATACACCCTCTGAGTCATAACTTTAAATACTAAGGAGAAAAGGAAAAGGGCAAGTGAGCCAGTTTAGTAACTGTGTACACAGACAGAAACCACCACACGCACGGGGAGACTGAGATGCTCTCAAGTACAGAGCAGTATATTCTCATTCCCTGCATGGGAACAAAGCTCAAGGTAGAGACTGATGGAGGAGGAATGATCGAAAAAATCAACAGGTTGTGCTGGCACAGGAGAAGATATTGCAAATGATGTTTGATTCTTTATTCATCATACAATACTGGTAGTAAGGGTGGAGAGGGCTGGCATGCCAAACTGAGAATCTGAAGGATTGAATGAATGCAGTTCACCCCTCAAAAATTCAGACCCTGCTGAGATAGCAGAGGCCTCGTGCAGTTCGTGTTGCTCTGGTCCTGATAACATTTTGCTCTAAAATCATCGCATTTGCAAGCATAACCAGGCTTAGATGCATGGTGGAACACCCCGACCCTGAAACCAGCAGGTTCCTAAAGGCACCGGAGCAGCAGGCGATAACCATTCCCCTCCACTCCAGGCTTTATTTTGCTGAATTGAGATGAAGACCAGAAAATCGGTGTTTGATGCTTCCTGACAGCACGTCCATTTCACTCAGGCTCCCCTCATCCTCCCTTGTCCCCAGGTTGCCCTATGTCCCTGGGCTCCCCTCATCCTCCGATCTCTCTCACCCTCCGGGCTGCCTAATCCCTTGGCTCCCCTCATCCCCCGGGCTCCTTCATCCCTGTGCTCCCCCATCCCTGGACTCCTCTGAACCTCATTCCCAGGCTACTCTCATTCCCAGGCTCTCCTCATCCCCTGGGCTCCCTCATCCCCGCGGGCAGGAACAGCCCCTTTGCCGATGGCCATGAGGGGGCGCGCGGACCTCCTAAAAGTCCTCCCCACTCCTCCCTCCGGCTCCTCCCGCCGCTCCTCCCGCTCCTCCCGCCGCTCCTCCCGCCGCTCCTCCCGCTCCTCCCGCCGGCTCCTCCCGGGCGGGCGGCGCTCCGGCCCGGGCAGTGTCAGTCACAGCCGCGGCAGCAGCGAGCATGTCCTCCAGTAGGGCCAAGAAAGTGAAGATGGCCACCAAGTCCTGCCCGGAGTGCGACCAGCAGGTGAGCGGCCGCGGGCCGAGCGCGGCGGTGTGGGAAGGGAGGACGCGGAGAAGCGTCTCGGTGCCGCTGCGAGGCGGCGTCTGTGTGAAACAAACAATTGCTGCCTTTTGCGGCTTCCTGCGTGGAATGTGGATTACACACCGCGTCCCTCTTGCAGGGTAGTGTGGTATTTGCCTTTCGGTGAAGCCCTCCGCGGTTCTGTGCGACCCTTGTTGTTTGTGTGCTCGGTAACTGTGGGGCTCGGTACGAGTACAATGAGCTCGGTGATTTATATAATGCAGCTCGCCCTTTGGGTGCCTGGCGTGCCCGAGGCTGGGCGTTCGGCGGGGCTGTTTTCTCACGGGGCAGTTCGGGAGCACCGGAATGGAGCCCCTTGCTGCGCTCCCTGCCCTGCAGCCCGGGGGTCCCGCTGCGGGTCCCCGCTGTGCCCCAAAATGGAGCTGCTCACACTCCGGTGTGGCAGCGGCCGCCTCGCTCCGCTGCCGTGCCGGGAGCTCGTCCCCGTTCGCCGGGAGCGATGTGGCTGTTCAGAAACAGGCCGGTGGGTTCCAGCGGAGCCCCGAACAATAGCCCGGCGCTGCAGAAGCGGCCGAGGGGCTCGGCGGAGGGGCAGAGCCTGTCACATGCAGTCATGGGAACCGCGCTGCTCCCGTTCGACCCTGCGAGCGGACCGGGACACGCTCCTTTAGCCACACTTTTAAAAAAAAAATAACCTCATGCCATTTTTCTCTGCTTAAAAAAAAAAAAAAAAAAAAAAAAAAATCGTGTTATTGGTTCTGACTTGCATAGTTTTTCCAGTGTTTCTACTCCTGCTGGAACAGTTTGGAGTGCCGAGCTGTGTGTGGGCGTCCTTTCGTGTTTTAACCAGCAGATGAACCACTGCAAACGCTCACGTTAGGCACGTCACTGAAGTGCTATTTCTGAGAAAGAACTGTGTGCCAAGTTCTGGTTATTCAGTTGGTGAAAGGAGAAGTGAAAATGAGCGAGAAGTTATATATGAGACTAGGGGGTTTTTGGTCGTTTTTGTTTGTTTGTTTCTTTTTTGTTTTATTTACTAAATGCAGTGAATGTCAAACCAACAATAGAAAGGGCAAGTAAGCAAACACTGTAGGCTTTTTAAGCTGATGTGATAACTTTCACTTTGTTCTGCGCTTTAAAACACTTGATATGCATATGTCAGTGTAGATTTTGTGTTAGCAACTCTTCTGTGGCTAACATGGAATTTATGTGCATATATGTCCTGCCCTGGCGCACACTGCTCACAGGACCTTGTTTTTCACTGCCAAATATTTGAGAGGGAAAAAGAAACTAAACCCTACAGTACAGGTCACCCTTTGCAGAGTATGGGGAATCTTTCATGTGACTCTCTAATGGTTGTGTCCTGTAGTAGTCTTTCTTAAATTTTTCCATATACTAGGGCCTTGCATTTGCTTCTGATTTCTTAACTAGAAGTGGCGAGCATGGAGATATTAAGACAGCCACACTTATTGGAGTGTAATATTGAGTAAGACTTCTTAGGGCTTTAAACTTTTTTTATTGTAATTTAGATGATATATCACTGCCAATGATATTTTCACAACCAAAGCACAACCCCATTAAACTGGGGAGCCTGAAGTATTTACAGTCAATGAGGGGAAATAATTATCACTTCTTAATTTAGTGAGAGGTAAAATTTCTTGTATAAGAAACTTAATTTCTTTTTGGTTAGGAAGATGTTAAACAAAGTAAAATACTATGTTGCCTTAATTATGGTGCAGGATGTTATGAGCGTGGGTCTTCAAAGGGTAAGTGACACGTTTCAGTGAATGAGCCCCTTCCCCCCCAATCCCCACCCTGCTAATGGTGCACACACCTACATGCCAAACCTGTAACGTGAGAACAACATTGTTCTGTTAGATACAGTTAAGTTCGTTGAAAAATACTGGGTCTGTTCCAATTCCCTTGGGTGGTTTAGCCAAATTTTTTTTTAAGCTGAGGCTGGAAACGTAATTATTGGAGAGACCCAAGTGTTAAAAAATGGATTTAAATGGAACTCCTGTATCACCTTAAGAATACACACATTATCTGCTAGACTGTGGACTTCAGTACTTTTATACTGACGTATGAACAGGGAGACAAGTGTGCGTGTAAGTCTGCTAAATTCTGAGCTTTAAGGTTCAATAAACCTTTATTGGAATTGGTTTTATTATGTCAGTGTCTCCATAAAGGGAATGAAAAAGTCTCCAGTTGTGTAAAACCTGTGTTCTTACCTGTAAGCTGCTTGTAGAGTGAAATACAGGAGTAGGGATGTGCTGCAGAAAGCCAAATAATTTTTATTCTGAGTAGCAGTTAAGTTCCCCTTTACAAATTCATATACTATTTTGGTAGGGTCTTTCCTAGCCAGTGGAACACTGGAGTTTAGTTCTTGTCCATCTCTGGTTACGTTGGGCAGACAGTGGTGGTTCTCTGCTCCTGTTTGTTTCAGCGGACATTGGCAAACTTGTAGTGACCTGTCTTAAAGAATTACGCTGGAGAAAGTCCCTCCTGCTATTTCTCCCCCACTGTCGTGCTTTAACATGACTCGACTTTCATGTGTGTTATTTTAATCTCTTCCAGATCTCTGTTTAAACTTGCTTTGATTTGTGTTTTCAGTCTTAAACCTAATCAAAGCAACATGGTGTATTCCTTACTACTTTTAAAAGATCTCCAAAGATCTTGGCATTAAGGTAATGAGGTTTGTAATTTATCGGTGTGGGTTTTTAAAAAAATTGCTCTGAGTGAGATTTTTTTTTTCCATTTTTTCATATTAAATATGGCATTTCTTGTTTTACATTGTCATATTCTGGGGGAACACACTGCTCCTGTCTGCTCAGCTGATCAGGAAAAGCCCTGTATTCCCCCAAACTCTTGGGCCTGCAGTCGGTTTTTGACTGGCTGTGGTGGGTTAATTTGCATTTTGAATTAACAAGGTCCTTCTGTAGCCACCCGGCCTTGTCTCCAGCTCTGGAGCAGAGTGTGGTACAAATGCATCTGTTTTGCTTCGGGCTCTATTGTGCCTCTTGTTTAAAGCTGCTCCTGCTCTCTAAAGGAGCTGCTTTCAAATGCTTCTGAAAGTGAATGTATTCTGAATGCGCTGATGGTTCTAACTGATAATTATTTTTTAAAAATAAATAGAGGAAGCACAACTGGAAATGTCTGACTGATTTGAGTGGTGATATTTGAGAGCTCTGAAGAGAAATTGTATTTCTATTTTAATTCAGCCTTCCTTTAATGCTCTCCACTTTCCCCCACCCCCTTCCTGCCAGCCTGGGGAAAAGCAGTGCAAAGCAATCACAACAGCTGTGCTGTCTCCAGCTTGGTTTTGAACAACTGCATAAAGAAAAGGCTTGCTGGGTGATTCACAGCATATTCTGGTTTTATTATGTTTAAATACAATTGTATAATAGTACAGGCCATAGTTTGCAGTACTGACTGAATTGGAAGAGTTATCTCTGCCAAATGCGAGTTCCTGGTGTGTTTGTTTCTTCATTGGGCAGGAATTTTGCCATAATTTGACGCTATCTGAAATATTTGTCTTTTGTTTTCCCAGGTTCCTGTTGCATGTAAATCATGTCCCTGTGGCTACATATTTATTAGTCGAAAACTGTTGCATGCTAAACGTTCTGAGAGATCACCACCCATCACAGGTAATACTGATGGAGGGGCAGGAAGGGGGCAACAGTTCTTTCCCTTTATTTATTGGAGGCAAAGGATCGAGTATTTTACTTCTCTGGATAAACTGATTGTTGTCAGTTCATTTTCCCTTGAATTTGTGCATGGTAGACTTTGAATATGTTGATTTTGCTTGAATTTTGAGAAGGGGGGCAAAGATGGTGTTTTCAGTCTTAGTTCCTTTGCACTTGTGATGTTGGCATTTTCTCTGTGTATGTACTAGCTGTGCACATTGGTGTCTATGCAAAAAACCTCATTACAGGAAGCTTTGTGTTAATCCTATTTCGAAGCTAAGTGTCTAGAAGTGCCAGAAGGATCTGATTTCAGAGTATGTGCTGATTGAAGCTGGGTTTTCTGAAAGTAAAAGATAAAATTGGTCATAATGTTTAATCTAAATCCAGGTGGGTCTTGCTTCTCTCTCCGTGGATTGAATTGAAAAATAGTGTATTTTTTGTGTCCAACTTGTGTGTCAAGTGGATACAGTAATCAGTCAGTTGAATGTGCATTCTGGCATGAATAACATTTCTTCTTCTGATCTTCTGATGGTTTTTATCACTTCCTCCAGTCCTAGTAAGAATGAGTGAGAACAAGAACCTGTCAGGAAAGATGTATATTAAAAAAAAAAACACCAAAAAAACCCCAACAGCATATCTGATCTATGATGTCTGCTTTTTAAAATTATCTACCAGACCTACAAAATGGAAGTTAAGCAGCTGATGTTTTGTATCCCTGTTTTGAAGGATCTTGTAGGAATCAGATGATATCATGTTGATAACTTAACTTTCAAGGTGGAGGAGGTTGAGAAATGTCTGTGGTAGGTTGGAAGTGTTGGTTAGTTTTCTTTCCTCTTCCTCACTTGTTGATGAAGTAGTTACCAAGTGAAGCTGAAGGCCGTAATCTGGTGGTGTAATTCAGCTTTGGACATAAGAAATGCACCGGGGGAGACAAAGTGAATATATACTGAGGGGCCATCCTGTAGGAAAGAGCTCTGGAAAGCACTTTTTTACTGTGAGGGTGACCAAGCAGTGACCCAGGTTGCCCAGAGGGGTTGTGGAGTCTCCATCCTTGGAGATACTCCAAAACCTTCGGGACAGGGTCCTGGCCAACCGGTTCTTGGTGGCCCTGCTTGAGCAGAGGAGAGGTTGGTGTCCAGAGGGTCCCTGGATATGTCAACCTGTTGGTGACACTGTGAAATGCAGGTTTTGTATTAACATTAGCGACAACCCTGTGCTTGTACAGGATGAGTGGGACAACTGCAGCAAGAGAAAATCAGTTCCCCAGGAAGATACAGTAAGAGACTGTGTATGTCTATATTGTGCTCATAAGGTACCTGCCACTTCTTTTAGGAAATGTTTCAGTATTTTCAATAACACAGCTACTGCAGAACGGTACTGCAGCCTTGCAAATGTGCAGCTAATCCATGTTCAGTTGTGTGCTGTGGTCACTGTACTATTTTGGGTACCCAAGCTCATTAATTCATACTTAACCTCCCGCTGAAACTCATGTAAATACACTTTTTTTGTTTGTTTGTTTGTTTATTCTGGTGTGTAGGAAAACAATACCCCTGTCACAGCCTTGTCATAGGCTGCATTTGGTGGGACACCTACACCGTGTTTTGTGGCATTTACTGATGGCATCGTTGACTCAGCCTTTGATTTGTCTGAGCAGCAGGAATGATTTCATTGCTACTGTCAAAAGAAGCTCCAATGTTGTAGTGTTTGCCTGTATGATAAACCTTTCTCTTTTGCTAGAGGAAACAAATGCAGTGGGGCTGTCTTGGTGGCTGTGGTGTGTACAGTTTGTGTTTCCATCTTGTTTGGGAAACTGAGCTTTTCGTGTACTAGCAAATATCTCACATGGCCAAATGCATTTGAAGCAATTGAAGGCTTGATCCTTGTAATCAAGAGGTAAAGTGTCACTCTGGATCTGAGCCCTTCGTTTCTGCATGGATGCCATGTACAGACATAAACATCTAACCATTTAAAGGAAAAAACATGGGGTAAGCACTAGGAATAAATTAAGAACAGAGATGAAGAGAACCCTGGATGATTCCATTTCTATTCCTTTGCACAGAAAACAAGAGTGAGGCCAAAAGGAGGAGGACAGAGAGAGTTAAGCGAGAGAAGATAAATTCTGCAGTAAATAAAGACTTAGAAAACCGAAAAAGATCCAGGTCTAACAGCCATTCAGATCACAGCAGAAGAGGAAGAGGAAGACCTAAAAGTGCCTCAGCAAAAAAGCACGAGGAAGAAAGAGGTATGAGAACTGGAGAAATATGTTCACTGGGTTTTCTATTTGTATGAAGACTTTTTTTAATCAATAAACCATTTAACTAGACTAGTTCAGCCAATACGTGATATCTTAATGTAGGGTAGGGACTGTTTCACATCTGTAGAGGCCTCTAGTTTTATGTTTCAGTGTCTGATGAAACAAACCACAAAGATCTAAATCTGTATTTTTAGCCACTGTGTCAAGTTTCAACATGTAGCTTGAAAGCCATTGGACTGAAGTGTTAGGTAGGTTTTTCATTTTGATTTGGCTTTTGTTAAGGTGCTGCTGCATTGTATCACAAGGACAAGCAATATAATGATGTCTGTTGTCAGAGAGGGATTAGAAGGACTGGAGTGCTTAAAAAGTTTTTTGAAAGCTTTAGGAAGGCCAAAGTAAAGAGGGCATCACTACTATGAGCTGAATTTTGGTTCCATGTTTCTAGAATAACACTCTGGAGGAAAAAATGCCTCCTTGGTTATTAAGGTTTCTTGATAACCTGCTGGGTTTAGTCTTTATACAGCGAAGAGACTGTTACAAGCCCCTCAAGAATGTAACTGTTACTTAAAATTTCTGTTGTTTTAAGAGCCCATTGACACTTCATTTGCTCTCTGTGTTTTTGGAGATAGTAATTTTGGGACTGAATTATGAATCTAAAACTTAGCATGGACTTAAAAAGGTTGGAAGGCAGGTAAGAGGAAAATAAGAAGACTTCATACAAACTGTTCTTAAAACTCCTGAACCCTTCAAGCCTATCTTGTGCTGTAACTCAGAAATGCATTTATTTTTTCTGTTCCAACTTGTTTGTTAACCAAAAAAATGATGCTAATCCATGTTGCAAATTCCTTTAATTCTTTTTCAAAACCAATTTTGACATCTCTGCTGTTGGATTTAAATCTATTCTTTCTTAATGTTTCTTTTATGTAAAAAGCAAAGATAAATTGGGATTTGGTGGAGTTTTTTAGTGCTCTTGATGTGGAAAGAGGAGATGGAATTTGATTTCTCTATTTTTTTTCTGGGTGGCAATTGTTTTGCTATAGTGGGAATACACTGGTAATATCTAATCTCTTCACTGTTTTATGTGGCTTATTGATGTATGTAGCTTCCCTATTTGTTATTGACCCAAGTTAGACTTTGTCAAGCAGCTTTAGGATCCTTTCTAGGCATTTTAACTGCTGGTCTAGTTCACAAACAGCTTTGATTTTAAAATTCCAACAAGCTGCATGAGTTGCCCTATAAAAGTAAATCTTCTTTTCTGTACCCTGAAAAAGAGGAGAACAGTCAAAGGAGAAGATCCATTCTCTTAAGACGTGTTTTATAGTCTCCAAAGAGCAAGAACCTGACAGCATGAGGGATATTTAGAGAGCACATTTTCCTATTCAAAACTAGGCTGAATGTTTCCAATCTCCTGCTGCATCCTGCAAAGTACAGGATGGCAGCGCTTTGAGGTAGAAAACTGGAGACAGAGATGCAGTCAGATCTTTGCATCAGAGTGTGTGTGTCTGTGGTGTGCCTTTTTCTTGGCGTGTTTTTTAAAGCTGAATCTCCCTTGATAAGATTACCTTCATCTTGTCCTGCTCTTGCCATCCCTTTTACTTGATCATGTGGCCACTGCTACAGTGTCTTGCTCCCCCTCTTCTGCAGAGCTGGTACAGAGCCTGGATTCACACCCATTTGTCATTATCTTTGCTCCAGGACAGCTCATCTTATTGCTCAGGAGTAAGTAGGCTTAGAATATTTTCTTCTGACTTATTTCTGGTTATGTCAGACTGTAATGTGTCACTGAGGTGATTTTGGGGCTGATTTAAAAAAAAAAAATAAAGTGATATATATGGCTGTCATGGCTATAAAAATAAATTCAACACTGAACTCATCATTTTGTAAGTAATTACTATAAATCAAGTTAACACTGACCTCTGTCTTTTCAAGTCTCTTAGAAAATTGACCTAACTACTGTGTGTGGAGTAATTAGTGGGAATTTTAGAAATAGTCTTCCTTAACCAAACCTGCTGCTTGATAGTGTTGTTTGGGTATACTAAGCAATTGTTTATGTATATTAAGCAACTTACTACAGTTAAGGTGATTGTTGTGTGACTGATTGCTAGTCCTGGGATCAGTCTGTGGAGTGGTGAAAGTCAGCTCTGGAGTGCAAGGTGTCAGCTTGGTGTTAGACTTTAAGTATCTTATTTCCTTGCCTGTTGTTTGTTTCTGTGATATTTTGGGTACACATTGCTTGCCACTAGAGATTGTGCTGTCCTTCTTTCACCCCAAATATTTGAAAAGACTACTTGCATAGGTGTTAAATATTTGGTGCCTCTTGAGCTTCTGCAATGCCTAATGCATCTGTAGATGGAAAAACAGGAGGGCAGAAAACACCTCAATTATAATAGGATGGAAGAGCAGGTCATTTGCCCATTTGAAGACCACCCAGCTATGAAAATTGTCTTCCTAAAGATCCCCATGGCATTTGTAGCTTTGCTTCTTTGCTTGCCATGCTCTTTCCATACACAGTATGCTTGCTTCCAGTTATGTCTGTGCCTTTGACTGGTTCTTTTGTGTCCTTTGTGACTGGTTCACATTAGAGCACAGAGCTGAAGGATTCAGCAGCAATTAAGAACAGAAGAAGCAAAAAGGCTTTTTTAAAATGAGCTGTTTTTCCTGCAGATTTAGCAAGAAGGAATGGAGGGGGAGGAAAGAAGAAGCTGATGTAGATTGAGGGGATATGGCAGAGTGTTGGGACCCAGTCCTGTCTCATGTTCCAGAGCCATTTGATGACCCTGGAAAACAGGAACTTCTCTCTGCAGTCTTAGCTTGTCAAAATTATCACTTGATTTCTTTGTCAGAAATGGTACAATATATTTTGAAAATAGAAACGCTTGGTAATAATTTGACTCTTGATATTGTTGCTGTGGTGGTGTGTTCTTTGTTTCACTGTGTGGGACTGACACACAGCCAGACCTGTTTCCAGGCTGCCCTGTTATCCGGGTACCAACCCTGACTGTATTAAAACAAACAAAACCCTTGTGTGCTGGAGGAAGTGGTGTTGGTTATTCTGAAAGAGGTTACCAGCAAATAAGACTCAGTACAAGTGGTCTGTAGAATTGCTAAAGCATACTTGTTACTTAACAAGGGATGAATCTTTTTAAAGATATTTCAATATCCTGATAAAACATGAGCTGAAGTAGATTTTTTAGCCCAAATTTTCTTTTTCCAGTGTTTTCCAACTGCATTACTCACACATTTGCTGCCCAGTGTGCACATTTGAAGTAACTTCCTAGTCTGAATAGTGAATCCATGCAAAATTTGTGAGGGGGAGGGTCCCTGTTTGATTTGTACCTGTTGAGTTTTAAGGGCTGCAGGTATAAGGGGTTGCAGGAGATGTGGAGATGCAAGAGACGTGCTCCAGAAAGACCAACTATTTTCACCTAAATAACCTCTTAGTTGTACAGCAAAAGACTTATTATTTCATGTCATCCTGTCTATCAGAAGCATGATACCAATTTTGTCTTTTGCTCATAATAGAGAAATGAGTCAAATCTATTCTCAGATGAGACTGAAGTGGGAAGGTTTAACTGTGTCTGCAGAAGCCACGGTGTCCCATGAGCAACCTGGGGTAAAATGCCGTGCTGCTGCAGACTCTGCACTTGCTACTGCTGAGAACTGGAACTGTCCTGAGAATGTGTGAAACTTGAAAACCTTAATCCCTGATACTCTTAGATATTAAGATTTCAGTAAGATGAAGTCTCTCAGAGCAAACCTGTCCTGTGAGGACAGGGGGGAAGAACAACTAAAATTTAAAAAGTCCAAAATCTGTTAACAGTAGCCCAGAGGTGGTGGGGGGGGAGTATTTTTCATTTTGCTGGGTGCCCATATATATTTAAGTGGTGGCTGGATTTGGATCAGGAAGCATGAAGAAAGGGGTGGGGTTTAGATATGAAAATGCAAAAGGTTAATGTGGAATAACCAGTGTGTGCAGTGTCTGTGCTCGGAACAACTCCCAGCATTGTTAATTTTTAAATGGTGAGAGGGAGGAAGTGGAGCAACCCAGACAGAGTGTACATACAGGGACTGATTAGCTTTAAACTACAAGGCAGGACTTGCAGTGAAACTCAGTTTCTAACTCATTTCAAACTCAATACTCTAGAGAATATTGTCTTGCATAGCCAGGGAACCAACAGACAGCTTGTTTCTGCTGTTTCTGTATCAGTATTAAATCAGAACATGGTGGTAAAGGATTTTCAGCTTTCCTACTTAGTTTTTTAATGCAAGCATTTGATTTCACAGGGAAGGCAGTCTGTTGGAATTCTGTCCATAGCTGTAACACAAATGTGAAACCAAATCTAAAAATGTTGTTATGAATGTGAACCCACTGAGGGGTAACCGGGCGAGTAGGTGGAGATAGGAGATGCTGGGATCTTTTGTCCACATGGTGCTTTCCATTATTTTCCAGTGCTGCCTTGTCTTTCACTCTCTTCCATGCTAGTCCAGGTGTCTTGCTGGAGCAGTTGCCACATGTGTGATTGTGTTAGTGAGACAGAGGGCTCTGTCAGGTGAGCTTTTTGTCATGGTTGTAAATTAGTACAGGCCACTGTGGAACCTGGGTTAGATCTGGAGTTCCACAGCTGGGCACCGACCTTAAAGCTCTGAATGAGTTTCTCTCTTCTTTGTGTCCACAAGCCTGGTCTTCTGCTGACAAAACTGTTTCTTTGTTTGCTTTATTTTCTTAATGATTTGTATCAGCTACCTGTGGCTGGATAAACTGGGATATAAATACTCGTGATGTGGAGTGGGTAATATTTATGAAAGTGGTATTTCTGAAATTGTATTACTTGACAAGATTTTGTGGCGTGACTCAGTTTACTTGAGCACTGCAGTGTGGAAATTTTTGATGGCTTCCTGTTGTGTGTCTGTAGCATTGAAACAAGCCAGCATCAGCAGAGGGGGCTCACAGGCTGTCACTTGCTCAGGGAGGTGTTAGCATTGTTCTCCAGCTGGGATAGGATGGAAAGGCTGCAGTGTAGAAAGTCCAGAAGTGTTCATAATGATAAATTGGGAGCCTGAATTCTGCCAAGTATCTGCTCTTTGGTCTTTGACACTGTAATTAAACTCTTGGGTTGCTTTCACTTATATGTAAAGTAGGGAAACAACTGTTGTGTTTAATGAGTATATTGTAAAATAACCTTGTTTTCTAGGATGTGAGGTGTTTATGTAAAATTAAAAAAACAAGCCAGCAGAACCAAAACCACTGAAGGAACACTTGAATACTTGTTTATCGTTATATTAACGACTCATTCTTTTGTCATGGTTTAAGAACAAAAATTCAGTCATGCTTTTGGATGACTAATTCTGTGGCTCTTCCAGCACCTTTGTGTGCCTCCTTTGCTTCCTCTTCTTTCTCAATCCCTCGTGCCTAGGAGTTGATTGTCTGACTTCAATTCCACTACTTCATTCCACATAATTTATTAACTTCTGTGTAACTTGCATTGACTTGGAATAATGGAAAAAAACTTCTAATAGTGACTTTTTTTTCTTCTACAGAGAAACAAGAAAAAGAAGTTGACATGTATGCTAACCTTTCAGATGAAAAGGCCTTCGTATTTTCGGTGGCCTTGGCGGAAATTAACAGAAAAATTATCAATCAAAGACTTATTCTGTGACTTTTAAGCACAGTGTGGTGCAGTTTATGCGGGATGGCTGGCAGATTGCCAAGGTGTCGTGGACTCTCGGCAAGTGCGTTGTCTACACCAACAAGGACCATAGTATTTCCTGTTAAAATTCTGCTGCTGTTCTTGGAAATCGAAGTCAGTTTCTACCAGAACGAAAGTGTTCACAACGTTGTGCTGTGAGAAATCAGGAAGCAGATATGTCTTACGCCTTGAAGACAATTGCTAGACAAATGCACAGAGAGACTGCACCTATTCCAGAGCACTTCTCTTGAATTTGCTGCCAGAAATGCAATATTTTAAATATTTTCAGAAATAAATGATTTTCCTTTAAAATTATATATTTCAGATTTTTCAGCTATATTGCAGTTTACGTATGTACAGTTCGCATAACTTTTTAATAAATTGATATTCCAATATTTTATTGAACTGGGAATTAAGTACATTTGTGATACTCAGGGTGTGTTGGTTTTTATCCTCTTAGAAGTCTGGTATTCATCCTAGATATGACTTGAGACTTACATTTTTTTAATAGGTGTGATATAAATCTGATAGGAAGAAAACTAAAGTGGTTTAATTTGGGGGGGTGTATTTTGTTAGGCAGCTTCATATTATGTATGAATTAGCTCTAGAAAATCATTCCCTGTTACATAGAGTTGTTTTTTACAAGTCATATATACTTTCTGGGGTCTGACTCCTGAAGTTTAAGAGCTAAGCACTTGTTTTGTAACAACTGTTTGCTGGTCTCTGCCTTGCCCAGCCGATAAGTTCTTCTGCCATACTCTTTCTTGGGCCATTATTTCCTGGAGAGGGAGACAAGCAGGCATCAGGGATGTGGATCTGCAGTCAGCATCTTACTGCCATTGCCAAAACATGAGGATATGGTAGTTTGATTTGCTCTCAGTAGCTTTCTTTGCCTGCCCTTTAAAAGCATAATTCTTCTCACTGTTGTGTTTGGACTGTTGACTGTAAACACCAAAGCAAAAGTCTACCTGAGCTGTTTTGGGGGAAATAGGTTTGGGGAAGACATTCAACAGAGTGGTCTTTGTTCAAGTGATATTGTGCAACAGGAGCCAAAACTCTTCCTTTAGTAACTATGGGGGGGTTTCATGTCACCAGGAAAAACCCCCCAAAACCTCAAGCCGTGTAAAATCCTGTGGGAGGAGGTGTAGGAGGTAATTACATTCATAAAATCTGATACACTGGGGTTTTGCCACCTTTCATTCGCCCTTTCCTGAGAAGGGGAATGCAGCTAAATGTTTTTTAATTAAGTATTACTCATACTCTTCAGTATCCCATTACTTCAATAGTGGGAATTGCCTGATGAGGTTCTGCTACAGAACTGAGCTCTGGGTGGAAGCCAAGAGTTTTTTAAAAGCCAGACTGTCAAATACTGACTGTCTATTCGTTATTGGATAAAAGAAGGAGCCGTGGTAGTTTCAAGTGAAGTCACAAGGAACTGATCAGATGCAAACTTCGTAGGCAAAAGCAGGAAACATGGAAAGGGATTTTTAATTCTTAACTCCTAAGGAATAATTGGGATCCTGTTTAGCACTGGATGAGAGAGGTGGGTGTGGAAATGAACTTAAACCAGTAATACACATGTGTCTTCCAGTAAATGAGAAATTGTGATCACAAGACCTACTTCCCTACATCATGTAGACTTCTGCTTTCCAGAGCCCCAGCCTGCCAAAGATACCAGGAGTAAGGACAGATGGGTAACTATTAAGGATAGAGGATATGTTTGCATGGTAAGTTGTTAAAGCCAGAAAAACAAAAGGGAAATTCTGACTTTGAAAACTGAAAGATATGATCAGGCTGGTGTTGCTCCTGTTGCTAGAACAAGATTTGCTGTGATAAGAAGGGACAAAGGGAACTGCCAAGGCAGTTTGTTGGGTGCTCTAACCTGCTTTCCTGCCTGTTCTGCTTCTTTCTGCTCCTCCATGTGGAGTTCAAGTTACTGTCAGAGGCCTGAAGTTAATATTGTTAAATGTGACAAAATTTAACTTACCATTTTTACATTTAGGTTGGTGCCTTCTCTAATAAGTGCTGAAAAATATGTTCATACCTCTCTGGTTTTTCTCCTTCATTGCTGGCAGCTCTCTGGAAAAAATGTTTGAGTTCTGTCTCTTTGTTTCTTCCCTTTGTCTTCCCCAGGTCTCTGCCCTCAGCTTTTCTCCACATGTTACCATACTTCTTTTCTTCCCCTGCTGGCTTCCAGTTTCTTTGAGAAAGCTGTGATGGAAGCAGGTGGCCTTGAAAATATCCTAGGGATAGTGGTTCTTTGCCAATGGATATGGCAAAGCAAGAGACCAGACTTTCTCTTCCCACTAACCAGAAGCAAGCCATTCTTTCCTATACAGACAGCACATTTCAGCATCTTCCCAAAGTCCTGGTAACTGTGGCATGCCAAGACAGATTTCTTGGAACATATTCAGGACTGAACTGGAAAGTCTCTGCATTGTACAGAAGAGGCATCAACATGATGGCATCTCAAGAGCTCTTCCTTTGTGTGTTAGAAACGATCCACGGATGAAACACTGCAGCAAATCATTGAAGATTATAATTGTAAATTGTATTTGCTCTGTCTACGAGATTAAAATAAAGCCAGTGACAGCTAAGGGATGAAAGAGAAAAATTCTATGTACTGCAGCTCTGACTTGGAAACTGCACAGTTTCTGAGAAGCAGGAATAAATATGGTAACACTTCAGGAAGTTGCTTACACAAAACTTATTTTGTGACTCTCGTTTCAGATTTTGGGCCCTGCCTATGACTGTCTTTGTGGTTCAGGCTGACTCCATTTGTTTCACTGCATTTTTTGTAGCATGCAGCCTCACACAGAAACAGTCTTCTTTCAGAAAAAGCAAATTAGGCTGCTGTTTTTTGTGAACAAAAGAAGATCCAGTAAAATACCAGTCCAGCTCTGTACATGTTGACTTGCCTGACTGAGTAAACTTCCTGTTAAGAACTGAATAGTTTATGATTGTACTGGAGAACTGCCTGTTTGCAAACCACCATTCAGCAAGAAATCTGCTTCCATTTATTTTTCTTAAGAGCTATGCTTGCCAGTGTTTATAGCTTTCTGTAGCAGCATGTCTGACCATCAAGTGGGTTCACAGTTCAAGTTTTGGCTTGCGATTTCTCTGCATTTCCTCTCTTCTGCTACTAGATGGCAGCCTTATTCTAAGTAGTTCACTGTTTATTCAGGCATTCTTACTGTGGAGTCTGGGAAGAGCATTGTATTCAGTTTTCGGTGCGAGTACCCTGAAAGATGACTTTGCTTTAGAACGTCACTCATATCTAACGTGAAAACTTAAAATCCTGCTGAGGGGTATTACTGGCTCTCTGCACTGAAACATTGCTCCCCTGGTGTGGGATGTCAGCTCTTGAGCTGTGAGAAATGGTCAAGGTGAATAATTAGTCAGGACCAAAGAATTCTGAACTTTCAGTTGTCAGCTAAATAAAAAATTGTTCAAGGAAACTCTTCACCTCCCCTGGAAGTCCCATGTATTTAATTTTTCTTTGGTCAAATTTTACCAACATCTCCGATTTTCCTGTTATTTTTGTTCTAATACTGTTATAGTTGATTAAAGAAAGTTGAAAATTGGACAAAGTGGAATTGAGGAATACTTTGCAGATTATCATCATCATCATCCTGTGTTTGGGCAGGATTTATGGAGAGAGAGACTAGAAATGAGGTATTGGCTTTGAATATCAGTTCCCAAACACGGTCTAACGGGTTGATTTTACTTAGTGCATTAATTTTTGTTTTGTTTTTTTCTGGTTTTTTTGTTTTTTTGTTTTTTTTTTTGTTTTTGTTTTTTTTTTTGTTTTATATATAGTGAAACAATGACCCTGTATGTTACTCACAGCACTGTGTCTGTTACTTATATCTTGGGCTTGACTGCCGTTCTGATAACCTCTAAAGTATTGACAACCTGTGATTAAACATTGTAACCAGCACGCTGTTAAAGCCCTGCTCAGTTTAGGCTTTTCTGAGCTGCTGATCCCGGGAAGGATCCCTTTGCACCATGACCCGGTGCAGGGGTGCTGCCGTCTCCGGGTGCCTCTGTGCAAGTGTTTTTGTTTGGATTAGCAGGATGTGTTTTGAGCAAATCTCACAGTAGCCTGTGCTCCCAGTGCTTTTGTTTGCATCATGGAGTGGTCGTGGGAGGCAGGATTTAGATTGATTTCACAAGACATTGACCTGGAAGATGTCTTCAGCTGTTAGGGACTGTTTGTTCTGCAGGACCAGGGCTGGAGCAGGTGTTGGGCTCTCAGTGCCAACTGTTTCACTCCACAGATTTTGCCCGGTGCCTTCTTGCTTATTAAGGAAATACAGTTGCTTGCCTATCATTTTTGGAGGTTGCTACTTAGGTAGCAGTGGTGGTATGACACCCTGATAAGTAATAGAATAAATGTGGTTTTTTTCTTCTTTTTTTAGGCTGTCACTTTCAAAACTCACACAGTTCTAAGTGTGGCTGCCTCAAAGTTATATCTGATTTTTCTGTTGAGAGGAAGATGATCAATTTTGCTGCATTGTGGCAGATCAGACACTGCAAAAATACACTGTGATTTCCGTAGATATTGTGAGTTCGTAATGAACTGAAAATATCTGTGAATCAATGTACTAAAGCGTTTGGTTCAATTTTTTTCCTGCTCTTACTCTGAAGAAGGTTACTCATAGCTGGCAGCTGTTGATTGGGATGCACAATCGAAGTAAAAAGCAAGACACTGATTGGGCAGGAGGCAGTGGAAATGGATAAATCTGTGTATTTTCTTTTTTCTGCAGAAGAAAACCTAAACCTGCTTTCATCAAAGTTGTTTTAGTTTCAAGCTCAGAACATGGTTCTCATGAATTGTTTGGTGTCACCATGCAGCATATCCCCAGGAAAAAGTCAGGTACTCCTTCCTTGACCTCCCTTTACCCATATAAGGTGCTTTTCTTGGTGCTCCTTAGCTTTGTACCTGAGCTCTGTCTTATAAAAGTTTATGCCTTTGGTCTCCTGTTATGTATTATTTCTCTCAATCTCAACTCAGTTTTAAATTTTGTTGTAAGTGTTAAGGAATAAATACTATTTTTAATCCTAGACAGTGTTGAAGACCATAAAATGCTGTTAACAACAGTGAATGTTCCAGATACCTGGAGTACAAATATTAGTAGTCTGGCAGTTCTCCAAGTTTCACTTTTGTCTTGGAATGTACAGCTTTTGAATATTTTATGGAAAATATCTTGCTAATAAAGACAGATGTTCAGACTGAGGTGAGAGTTGCTTTATTTGGAGAGGCTGTGGAGCACAGGTGTGTTTGTGTGTGTGGAGGTGCCCGTGTGGGGGGTGTGGCTGCAGTGTCCACGTAGCTGGTTTGGGTCCTAGGTCCTGGTTCTCAGCAACAGCAAAGGTGTTTTGTCAGGGGCAGTGAACTCCCTGGAGCAAGAGGTGAATCAGGAGTTCTGGTTTGCAGTAAAATGAATAAATGATACAATTTTACTGGCACTGCACAGCAGTCTGGAGTGTATTTGAAAGTAGTGTGTATTGATGGGGTTGACTGCTTTGGCAGATAGAAAGTTCTGAGGTGTCAAAGGACATTCTTAAGTAATGGCATGGAGTTTATTAACAGCATAGTTCATGAATCTTTAGATCTAGAGTTGTCACAACATGCATAAGAGTGCACTGAGTCTTAAATCTGTCTGGTGAGACCACACAGAGTGTCCTGGGGGTAGTACAGGTTTTGTCTTGAACACAGGACAGAGTCAGAGGAAAGGCACAAGCATAAGAAACTCTTGGAAAGAACAGCTGTTTGTTTTGTATGAGCCTGTCAGTTGGGGACTGCATGAAAACTATGAAATGCTGGTGTGTAACCTCAGAGAAATGAGGTTAGAAATGTGAGGTTCAGTTTGTTTAAGTTGACCAGGGAACCAGTGTTACTGTAGGCTGAGGCTTAAGGTATAATTGGCTTTTACTCTGCCTTTCTGTAACAGTGGAGGATTAAATTGCTTCCTCTCATCTGGGAAATCTAACAAAGCTCTCTGTTCCTTAAGACAGAGCAATTCCAAAGAATGGAAAATGATACAGTAAGTGATGAAATGCTTAAGGCAGAGATATATCGAGTCTTGGCCAAGTAATGATTCAGAGCCCAGTCCTGTAGTTTTACCTCTTAATTGTGTTGAAAAAGAAGCAACTAAAGTAAAAACTTTTTTTAAAAAATCAAAAATTTGTAAAAGTAGAATTCCCTACCAAACTGAGTGGACAAATCTATTTTAAGATTAGAAGACGAGCATTAGAATTTACTCTTAGAATTTTTATATCATGGCAGCTACTGACATGCAGAGAAGTTTGTCAAAAGGGTACATTTAAAACAAACTTTATTTAACTGAGTCAATGAAATTATGTAACGCCTTTCCTAGTTAGATAAACATTTTGAAAATAGTACCTCAAAGCAGTGTATAATTGGCTGAATGCAAATTGAGCAAGAAGCCTAATTTAGATAAATACTAATAGCTGCATTCTGCAATACAGCTTCAGTGCCCTGGTGGGGAAAAAATCCAGTGTGCAGGATTACTCGTGAGTCTAGTCATTTCTAGATCCATTTTTCTTTCATTGTTGTTCACGCCCATTTTAAAAAGATTGAGAGTCCCATCCAAAATATTTAGCTTACATTTTTTGACGCTGACCAAATTCCGAACTTGGCAGCTCTGTGCTGTTGCTTCCAACACTGCCAGCGCTGTCTACTGGCACACAGTTCCTTAGCAACAGGGAAGCTCACGTTTGCTTACAGCTCATGAGTCTGCATCTAAATGTAGTTCTGGAAAAGATAAAAGGTTAGAGGAGTTTGGAAGGGGAAACCGATACTTGAACAATTTGTACTGTTCAGTGATTGAGACTGATGGCAATAGGACATAGGAAAATGAGCCTCAAAATATTTTCCTTTAAAAATATTAGACTGTTAATGTGTTGCAAGAACTCAAAATTAAAATGAAAACAGAACCCTACTCCTACCAAAGATAGAAGGATCAAAAATGAAAATGCAGTGAATGGGAAAATCGGGACATGTTCTATTTTGAATGCTCGTGTTACAAGTGGCTTGGAAAGGAGGAGATTCATAATTTGAGCATGGGGAATCTGAGAAAGTCATAAAAATTATATTTTCTGAGACTAACAGATGGGTTGAGATTATATTAGATTAATTATTTCTGAGATTGTTGGTTGCTCCTTGTCAATTTACTAGTGCCTTTTTTTTGCTGATCAAGCTGTGATATCTTAATGGGCTTTTGACAGCTTGAGCTTTTTATGACTCAAAAGCACAATGACTTAAAAGGCCACTGCCGGACTGTTTTTGTGTTATGATTATAGTCATCACAGTTTCTAGGATTTCAGGCATGCAGTTTTCCTTATTAGCCAGCATTAGAGCTGCAGTGGGGTTTCCTTATATAGCAAAGGCAGGAAGGTAATTGTGACTCACTCAGACATGAGGGGGAGGCAGGGACCAGAGAGAGCAAGGCAGGAAGGGTGAGGGTAGGAAAACAGAAATGCTGGACTTGGCTAGAGAATGGAGAAAGGGATAATGATGAGAATCAACAGTGATTTAATGATGAATAATAATAATTAATGTGTTAAGGCTGTTTGTGAGAGTGGAGACCTTCTGTAGGATATCATGGTGCAGAAAGCAATGCATGTGTTTTGGCTTTCTGGAGCTGTGAGAAGGAGCAGGAGATACTGGAGAACGAGGCAGAGTGACTGGGGAGGTTCTGCCTTTGTAGGAGTAAGGATACTGCTGCTCAGGCTGTTCTCAGAGTTGAGCAGTTCCTTTTTACCTAAGAATTAAGTGGTTTGGGGAAGGAATTCTCCAGAGGCTGTATTGTTTTGTTCCTGTGTTTGCCCTTCCCCATCTGTATCCTTTCTTGTGAGTTTACTGGGCTTTTCTGTGGGAGATGGATTCAGATGTGATATGGAAGGTGAGCAAGATCCCACCACTACTGGGAGTGGAATTGAGAGTGTTAATTCTTGTTTTCCAGAGCCAATTCAAAATGGGGAAATTTCTTGTGAAGAAGGTTTTTGAGGGCTAGAATGAACCTACATAGTGGACACTGATTTAAAGATAGGGGAGAAAAGGTCCAGACTGCCAAAGTTAAAATACATCTAAAATATTTACCTCTGAATTTCAAACTCAAATATGGAGAGGATTCTGTACTTCTGATTTCCACGTGTATATTCATTAGACACATAAATTTGGTGCTGCATGTGTTCTTTATGGGGCTTACTCATAGAAATGATGTCTCCTCTAGTTAATGGAGCATTAAATGAGAGGCTGTAATTACCAATTCTGCTGTGTGGCTACCTCAGAGTGGGCAAGAGGATATGGGTTAATTTTTTATAAAAAGCACAGAATAGTGTGTGTGACAGCCGAGACATCCCATTCTGGGAAATGTGCTTGGTCTGATCTTTTCACACTGTAGGCTTTTTGGAGGGCAAGTGGAGCAATGATGTCAAATGCTTCTGGTTCCAGTTACCTCTCTGTGTTTTAAACTAACAGGAACGTGAAATCTGTGTCACAGCAAATGCTTTACAAAGGTGAAATGAGAAAAATCTTTCTTTTTGCTTTTGCTGTCCATTCCTTCAGTAGTGGAAGGTAGAAGGGTGCAGGCACTGCCTGTGGGGTTAGCCTGTACAAAAGGCACGGAAGGAAAAGACAACTACCCAAAAACTGGCCCCCATCCTTACAGAGAAGGGTTCAATCTCTTCTCCCTTGGACCTTTTTTATGACCATCAAAGCCAGGTTTGCTGTTTAATGTGATAGCTCTGAATGCAAAATCGTCTTCCCATGTTTAGCAGGAGACAACGTAGATACTGGGTCACTTTATCTCTTAATTTGGTTTTTTCTACGGTGGTTGTAGCTATTTTAAGTTTTTCACTAGGTAAGTTGCCTTTTGTGAGTTTATTCAGCAGCAGATGTTACACCACCCACTCTGGCAGCTGGAACAAAAGCAGAGTAATGAAAGAAGGAAAATTTGCTGACAGTTGTGTTTGTGCTTTGCAGGCAGGATTTGTTGCAGTGCAGATCTCTGTGGGCTAATGAAGTTAAAGCAGGGCTTTAGATAGTATTCTTTTAAACAAAAGCAAACTGCCTAAAGCTGTCTCCACTAGTGTTTTCCTTTTGAAACAATGAGAGTGAATACTGCAGGTTTAAAAATGGAATATAATTTATGAGGCTTCTAGCCTTGGGGATGAGTCCTTGTGTAAAGGGAATTTGAAATATAAAATGAATATTAATGAGGTGGGGAGGCTTTCAGACCTGTCCTTTAATACTAATCCATTGTGAGTGGAGCAGCTCTAGAAATGAGCTGATACTGGCACAGAGACAACCAGGAATTGACTGCTCTTAGAACATGCCTCATCAGTCAAAGCCTTCACAGGCTCCTGAATACTTGTCCTGATCAGATAGAGAAGGGGACCTGAGCATTTCTGGTATCAATCCCCTGCCTGCTGGTTCTGTGTGCCTTCCCCTGGGAACGCCCCTGGATGCTGGCATTCAGGTCTAGCTTGTTGCATGGATGGGAGCGTAATGAAAGGGTAAGTTACTGGTACAGTTTGGAAATGCCTTTTGGAAGAGAACTGTGAACCTGCAGTTCAGTGTTGAGGGCATAGCCATGATGAGATAAACTGGGTGACATCAGTGTTAGTAGCTCCCTGCCCCTGATTATTAATGACAAAAAGGTTCTAAAATGTTTGACTGTTAAGTGTTGTATAAAAGAAATGTGCCGAGTGACTAAAGCTTCTCCTTATTTTCAGGAAGGAAGATACTTTGTATTAACAATTTGATCTAAGAAATTTGTTTAGATTATAAATTCCCTGAAAAAAGGGGTGTGTTTGTGGACCCGTGCACCTCCTCCTAATTCACAGAGGCTGATGCTGGGAGAGGAGAGAGGTCACCTTAAAAATGCTGAGCCCCTTCATTTTAGCCTGTAGTTAGTGCAAGAGTTGGCATATCTGTCAGCAGCTGGCTGGGGAAGCCGGTTATAATAACCTCTTTACCTCTTCCCTTTTCTTTGTCTGTGCTCCAGATGAGCTGATATGCTGTCAAACACTTTTCTTGGTTCAAGAGAGGAGTTTGGGGTCTAAATATAGCAGATTTGAAGAGTTGCTCTAAAAGCTCAAGTGCTAACCTTGGACTTGATTTCATTTGTTAGGTGTTACTTGCATGATTTTTGGAAAAGTTTTGCATTTATTCTATAAGTAAATGGTGTCTTGTGTCATCTGCAAAGCCTATGCCCAAGCGAGCACTTTACTTGTCTCTAGAGCTTTAAGACAAGGCACCAAAATGTATTTTCTGATGTGTAAAATTCATTAGGTTTTTTCCCAGGTACTAAAGAAAATATAGTCCTGTGTCCATTGCCTGATTTCTATCCACAGCAATACATTTAAATTTGTGGGAAGTGGAATATTTCCTTGTTGTGGATTTAATGTTATACAGTTACTACTAATTTATTGCTTTTAATACTCACAGAATCACACAGTCCAGAACTGACATAGTGAGATTTGAAATTAAAATGAGGGAGAGAAAAGCTCAAAATTAATTGTGGTTTTTTTGTGGTTGTTTTTTTTTTTTTTTTTTGCAGAACACAAATGAATTTAAAAAAATCAGTGAAACTCATCATCATAATAATTATAATCTTAATATTAATTAATGAAAATACCGCAGGAAGGTGTTGTCTTACACTACAGATCTGTATTTAGATCTGCTAATGGAAGGTTGCAGGCTGAGCACTGCAAATTCTGGAGCGCTTGCCAAATTTTCTGAAGGATTGTCTTTGCCATGCAAGCTTTCCCCGTGGCATGGGGCTTGCATGGTGTCCATGCCTCTGCTGCCACATTAAGTAATAATGACTCTTTACTCCTGCCCCAGCCAGGCAGGAGGGCTCAGGAGGCACCGCTGTCCCTGCACTGCTGCCCTGGCAGGGCTGATGGGGCTTAAAACTTTTGGGGAAGTTTTGACCTAGAATTTACGGTTTGCTTTCGCCTTTCAGAAGGGTGGCATAGTAACAGTAGATTCCAAAGCTCTGAGAATATTCTAGCTGCGAAGGGCTACTCTGTTTTACAGGTGGAAAAGCCGAAGCACAGAGGTGGAGCTGGGAATCATGCAGGGGTCTGGCAGTCGAGACTGGCCTCACATATCTGGGGGTTTAAGTCCAGCATCTCGGGCAGCCTCAGGTTGCCTGTGTCGCTTTCCCAGGATGTTAGACTAGTCCTTTTACCAGTATATTGGATGCTCATCTCTTGGGAGAACTATCTCGTCCCTGTACCCCAGGCAATCCCTGCCTGTTCACTTGTTTGTTGGATAGCCTGAAAAACATTCCCTGCCAGGCAGTAACAAATACTTGCAGCAGCACAGCCATCTCCTCCCTGGCTTTTGCCCTGCAAGAGCTCCTCACTCACCCTAATTTTCTGGTTTTGTCTGTACTTACGTTCATTTTATTTTGTTTTCTAACAGCATATTTGGTTTTTTGCTGTCCAAACCCAAGTGGAAACAAAACACTTGTTTTTTCTGTGAGAGGGGTAGCCAGCTCTGTACCCACACCTCTGGACCTGACATCTCTTAGATCATAATGAGAAAGGTACAGTATCTTACCCTTATTGCTCACTTGACTGTTCCAGGGCAGAGTGCATGTGCACTCATCCTGGGGTAAAACACACTTCTGTTCTGATTTAAGCAGTGAAGACTTGGCCCATGCTAAGCCCTGGTACTGCTGTCTGAGATGGCTTGTCCACCTGCTCAAAGACAGGTCCATAGAGAGTGGCTGTCATTTTGTATTCCCGTGCCTGACGTGATTCAGCTTACTGTTAGATCACTTGAAGCTTGTAAACAGAAATAATTCTATTACAGTCTCTTGGCTGAGTGGGAAAGGAAGGCACAGCACAGATTAAAATTGAAAGTAGAGTTTCTTCTCCAGACCTTACTTTTCTTCTTAGGTCATCCAGCATCTTTGTATCTGTTGTCTTGGTATATTTGTCCTCTGCAGACATAATCTTATAGGTAAGAACTTGATTTAAAAAAGTGTCTCACACTGAACAAAGTAAAAAGGAATTCATTAGGGTTCATTTGGGTGCATTATGACTGCATAATAATCCATGTAGGTAGAAAAAAAGTAAAAATATTCTGAATCTAGGGGTTCACAAATACATCTACATGGGCTTCATAGCAGTGCTTTTGTTTGGCTGTAAGGGGTTTTACACAGTGAATGGCTCTGAGCTCAAATCAGACTGTGGAAACAGCGCTTAAGGCTTCAGTAGGTATGAGAGCTGTGACAGAGGATCAATCCTCTTGAATGGTCCTTTTGTGTCCTTTCATTGTTCCCTCTCTTCTGTGCTTAAGAAATTGGAAATACAAGAAACACCCACGTATAATAATTGTGTTATGTGGAAGCAAATATCCTGCAGCAGTTCAGTGTCACTGGAAAAAAGAACAGCAGTTGGATAAGTGACAGTTTTGTCGCTGCCTGGCTGAAGAAAACTTGCTGTAAGGTAAAGTTGGACGAAAATAAGCCCAGGAGCAGAGAAATGCAAAGAAGGAGCTGTTCAGTGACTGCAGAGATGTGACTGTCATCTTGTGTTGTTTCCGTGCCCCGGAGCTCCTGTTATCAGGGATTCAGGAAGTGAGCTGCAAGGATACAGATAGAGCTTAGTACTGCTGATAGGGCAGTGAAATGATTGAAATGCCTGGTGTAGTGGTAGATAAGATGAAATGCCTGGTTTATCACACAAGCAGAATTCTAGCAAGATCCAGGGAGGCTGTGCAGCTTTATTCAGTAAAAGGCTGCAGGCTACCTGGGTGACCACCAGACAAGCCCAGCAGAATGGGGACTTTGTATCAAGAATCTTCCCTGCACAGATCCCTTCGTTTGAGCATGGGAGGATTTTGTGTTTCTGATTACATAAAGAGATTCACGGTAAGGGACTCCTCGGAGCTTTGTTGTGAGCCAAGTTTGAAAGGGAAAACTTTCTGGATGGCGCAGTTTGGCTTTCTGTGCCTTTTGTGAGGTGCTACGTGTGTTTGACATTCTTGGCCAGGTTGTGCAGCCTGTTGGCTTGCAGAACACCTGCCAGTGTCAAGGAGGTGTTTCTGAAATGATGAGTGCAGGCTTTGCCTTTGTAAATAAATTTACTTTTCATGAGAGCCTTGACACATTAAAATTTTTATTCTGAGCCGAGTATTTGTCGTGTAGGATGCCAGGCTGACGTTCAAACTGAGTGGAGCTCGGTTGGCACAGCTTTTTGCTTTAGTTATTGTATGTCTGTGAGTTTTAAGACAGTGAACATGTCAGGCAGGCTTGCACTGAGGCGATTTCATGAGGAGCCAAATCCTGTGTGAGCCCGTTTGACCCGTGCTAACAGCAGTGCAGTCAGTGGGCAGCTGAACCTCAAAGGGTGCTCTGGGATAGTCCTGGAAAAGTTGTGGGAGCAGAACCCCGCTGTGCAGAGGTCTGAGGAAAACAAAGCCAAAGAGAGCGTCTCCCAAAGCTTAACCACCATCTACTCTGTGAGAGCAGAGACAGAGAGACGCCACTGGTGGAAGAGAGAATGGGAATCTGCTTTTCTACTTTTGTAAGCTGTTCATCAAAACCCCACTGTGATTTCAAGCTATCTGTGAAGTTAAATTTTGGTTACTAGTGTAGGAAGTCTAGGAAAAGTGTTTTCTGCAGTTTGTTTGTATTTATTTACTTTTTGAGTTGATGAAAAGACCAATGGCAGAAAATGGACTTAAGCAACTTAAAAAAGAATGCCATGTACATATGGCATACATGATGTTTAAGTAAAAAAAAAAAAAAAAAAAAGGTAATTGTAGGAGTTGCACTTTAGATCAGATTGTTGTGGGGTTTTTAAGATTGTTCTCTTTCAAAATTTTGAAGAAAGGATTTCCTCATGTATTTTGTTCAACAATAGCTATAATGGGTTTTCCTAAAGAGTTTGTATTTGTAAGCAGCTTTGTTTTTTCATGAGTCAATGGAGTAAGTGAACTAAATCAACAGTAATGAACCATAGTCTGGGCCAGTTGAAGAAAGGGACAAAACTTCTACTAATTTCAACAAGTAGGATATTCTTCCAAAGTCTTAAATTCACCTAATATAATGACATGTCGTGGATTTAATATAGCCAAGAGTACAATTTGATTTTTATTGTTATCATATATTACATAAGAAACAAAATGGCTGGGAAGACCGGACACGTTTCATATTCCTGTGGCCACGTGATTTATTGTGTATTTACGGCCACGTAGCAGAAAAATGTTTTGGCCTGTTAATTTGAATACACTGCTCAACTGTTCTTCATGTTGAAGAAATAATGATGTGTTTAAATTGTTTGTGTTCAACTTTCTGTTAGAGATATTAAGCAGCCTGAAATATGTGAAATTTTCTCTTGCTTATTTCTGGAGGAATGCAAACGAAAGATATTTCCAGAAGGACTACAGAGAGTGGCCTTAGAACCATCCAAGCAAACAAGCCAGGGGTTTTTGGACTAGTCATGTCTTGGGGAAAAAAAGTCAGTCCTGCAGTTTTCTGTCTACATGGCATTCTGTGGCTTGGCTCTGTGCAGATGAGAGTTAATGTTTTGCAATAGAATGAAGACGATAATGAGATTCAGAATATCTTGTTTCTCTGTAATTGATCTGTTGGGTGGCTGAGTAATTCTTTCATATTCATTACTTCAATTTCCTTTTCTATAAAACTAGTGATAATGGTGCTTCTCTTCTGAAAATACCATTAAGGTCCACAGGTAAATGTTATGTTAGATTTAGTTTGATTTATTGGCTTTCCACATTCTCAGTGAGCTAAGAATCAAAACCAACTTTGTTTTGGATGTCTTACATTGCATTACATCACTCTGGCCAGTTTACCAAACTCATTATGTTTATCTCCTGGAAAATCATTCTCTGTTCTGTTCACAAAGCTATTACTCAAAGTCATGGAACATTATGAAAAAAAGGATGCTTTTGGAGGATATGACCATCAGAGAGCATGTAAGGATGAATGGTGCCTTGGACCGTGTGTGCATTCTTGGTAAAGTTGGTGAGAAGTGCTCTAATCTGAAAGTTTAATATTAACCCTAGTCAAAGCTCTTCTCCCATATAGAATATCAATCTACAAGTTGGGTTTGAGCCTGTTCCAAGAGGATGTGTCTGTGTGGTTCTGACTGCAGTGCTTGCAGTGTGGAACCTGTTGTTTGCATGTTTGTGGACTGTAGTCTCCTTCTGCTGTAGAACTTGGTGAGCTGCCTGCTTGTACTCAGCTGAGTGCCTGGCTCAGCTGACTGGGCTGTTATGGAAGGACTCACAACCCCAAACAGTTCTGTAAACAGTGGCTTGTGTGTGTTTACAGATTGCTTGGGAATCTGTGTTACTGCTCAGAGGTGCAGTGGAGAGGGTAGTTCATGCTCAAGCAATAAGATGAGGCATTTTGTGTTTCTGACATTAACTGGACTTATGAAGGGCAGTGATAGGAGTGTTCTAACATGTGCCTGAAGACCAAATTGCCTAGACTTCCTTTAGGATTTTCCTTTCCTTGAGCTGAACAGCTTTGTTGTTCAGCTACATCAATCCTTTTAACCTTGGTGGTGCTGCTGTCTTTCTTCTTGGACCTGACTTATTTTAGGACACAGCCACTTAATGAGATACCTGAAGTCACGTAGCTCTTCACATAAGCTCATCTTGATGCTTCTCTCCTACTTCATGTTTATGGTTGGGGGTCTGTATTCCACTCTGTGGGTTGGGTTAGGATGTTCTTTGGGTAACATATTCCTGTTTTTTCTACTCAGACCTAAATTTTCTGGGGATCCTGTGTAGGATTGTTTGCAGCTCCTCAGGTACTGTTGGTTCATGTCCTGACCTTCATGTGTTTGTTTTTGAATGTCTTGCACTGCACAACAATCACCTTTGTTTCAATCTCTTTGTCTCCCATTCTGTGTAGCTGATGCTTGGGGTACAGAGCTGCTGGGAGAGGCCTTGACACCTGCAGTTCAGGCTCCTGTTTACCTGGGGAGTCATTTCTCTTCTCTGCTGAGCAGATTTGGGATCCCAGGCTCTGGGGCAGTCTGTGACCTGCAGAGACCTAAATTACCATCCCAGGGTCAGGGCAGGCTCTGTGCACACTGCTATGGGGAGCTAGCAGGAAGGCAGACAGACTGGAAAAAAATGAATGGAAATGATGAGCCGTTTTGAAGGATTGGGATTTTTAGGAAAAAATACATGGTTGGAAAGTTTCTGAGCATCTCAGTTGTTAGCACTGTCTTCCCAGGCCTTGTGGGAACTCAAGAGAAAGATGTCATGTGCTCTGATTTAAATTTTGCACCAGTAATAGTGGTCTGCAGTCTAAATATATTCTATTGAGTATCCTTTTAGACAGTTCATATCCCAGAAACTAGAGTAGTAAACTATATATAGTCTCTGACATTACAAACCAGGTTTGTTTTCACCTTATCCGTGGCTGAATTGAGATAGCAGGAGCAAGCTGCTCTTCCTGTTGTTGTCTTCTATATTTGTGGCTCACCTTTCACTCTCATTTGTGTCCTTGTTTTGTTGTTTAGGCTTGAGCAGTACATGTGCTTTCTGACTCATCCAGCTTGGGCATGTGTCTGACTTCAGGTCCTGAATGCTTCCTTTCAGAGACCCGATTCCTTCCAGCACTGTCATGGCACAGTCACTGGTATTGTATGGGGCTGGGTAGAGTTAAAAAGAAATGCCCTTTTTCTATAAATATCTCTGTTCTGGGTATTTCCCTGGTGGGTTCCTGTCCCCAGTTTCAGCTAAAGTCCCCAGAAGCCCAATGTGGGAACCTTCAGGGTCCTGGCTAATTCTCAGCACCTCTTTGGGAATCAGCACAGCTGGAATTGCATCTTCCTTGACCTGTCTTACTATACAAAGAAAACAGTTTGCTACAAATTTGATGACTGTCTGACTGACCTTCTTGTTTCTGGGTTTGCCTTATACAGAATTATCACTCTTAGGGCTAGAAATTATCAGTTTTAGTGCCATGGTCTAGTTGATGTGGTGGTGTTCAGTCCTAGGTTGGACTCTGTCATCTCAGAGCTCTTTTCCAACCTTACTGATTCTCTGAAAACACTGGCACAAGTCACCAGGTGGCTGACTGGGCCATCCCTCCCCGTGAGGCAGTTGTTACCATGGCCATCAGTGATGCCTTGTCTTGGCAAGGCAGATAGAAAGCTACCAGTCATTGCTGTGGGCCATTTAGCCTGCTTGGGGACCTTTTATCTGGGTTATGGGAAATGCAGCATTTCCTAAGATCCAGTCTTCACTAGATTCAGTTCAGACAGACTTGTTCAGATTTTTCCTATCCCTTCTTTTGTGGCTGAACAAGAGTGAGGGACCTCTGTATTTCACCATTTTCAGGGCTGTGTTAAACTACTCTTCTAATTTCTCACACTGAGATGATCTTGGTGTACTGTTACTGCATTTGTCATTGGAACTGCCCTACTACCGATAACTGACAAATACTCCTGATATCAACTAATGTGAAACCCAAACCATTTATATCCTGGATCTTTTATCAGCAGTGTTATTTGCTTGCTTTTCTGTGAGTGATTTTGGCTTTATGGTGCCAGGACTTGGGGCTGTTTTTGTACTAGCACTGATAATCAGTGTGTCTGGGTTTACACTACAGCTGTCTCTGCAATGCATCTGGAGATTAATTTAACTGATCTAGCAGCAGAATTCTAAAATCGATGGTTTATTAGTTTTAATTCAGGAGCCTCTTATGAAGGCAGAGAAAAGTCTATGTGGCTGTTTAAAATTAATATCCTGGAATCTGCTGACTGTTGATTTAAGGTAGCAAGGTGATTCAGAAGCAAAACTTCCTGACTTCTGACAGAACTCTTTCAGAGAAGCACTGGGAGGTACTTACTGTCTTGGCAGTGGAAATGGCTGTACCAAATGTGCTCTGCATTTCTGTTCTTACTAGATATTTGTACTGAGATACTAACTTCGGGTGGAAAAATGGATCAGAGTGCTTAGCCATACCACTGGAGCCCAAATTCAGAGCTTCTAATTCACACCAAACTGTTCTTAAGCTGTCTGCTCTAGAGAGATAAGCTTAAAAAAAATTGCCTTCTCATGCCTTGCTCTGAGAAGCTTGATTGCTGTTGTTAGCTGCTTTCTGCAATTGCACTGGCATGTGGGATGATAATGTTCTTTTAGACAATCTTTTCTGGATATGACATTCTTTTGTTTGTTTCATGCATATTTTTTCTAAGTTGATGAAAACCAGTGTGAGTTTAGCTGGAGATCTTTTGCACAACTGAGGTGGATGCAGCAATTGCTCTGGGTTTTTGCCAGACATTTAAACATTCACCCAAAGGAGTGCAAGTGGCTTCTCTGGGAGTATTTGATTACTGAAAAGAGTTTGCAAAACCATCAGTTTCTTTACACAAACTCTTTTATTCTGAACCTTTTTCAAAGCAGAGTTTGTGTTGAGACTAAGCCTGAACTGATGAAGTTATTCCTGTGTTTGTGAATGACGTCAAAGCAAAATGTCAGAGAGATCTAAATCAGCAGGTGAATATAGCACATAACAGACTTCATTATAGGGCAGATAAGTATAGGGCAGAATTTCCTTAACGTGGTCTTCTGGTTATTAGTGGGGAATGGCAATTTCAGGGAGTTTTCTTATTTAACAAAAAAGTAAAAAATCCCCCATTGTTAGGTTCCAGTAAAGACCATTATTAGCAGGGAACAGTGAACACAGTATTTGGTGTTAGTTGTACCACAGCAGGAGTGGTCAGGTGGGAGTGTGAGTGAGAGAAAAAAATCAGTCCCTGAGACTCCATCTTACACCTGGCTGAAATGAAGGCACTGACTGCTTTTGCAGTGACTTGGGAAAAGTTGCCCAGGGTGTGTGTCAGTAGCCAAGGGACACTGAAGTTCAGTGGGAGGGTTTGTGAGGCTGGAGGCTGCCTTGCCATGGACTCTTAGTTCACTTCAGTTCCAGTGCAATCCCACATGATTTGAGGTGTTTGTGTTTTACCTGTCAAAGATTTAAATCAATGCAGTGTAAAATTGTGCTCAAGGGATCTTAGCTCGGTCAGTAACTGCAAAGGGCAGGAGGGTACCTGGGGGACAGAACTCTTGCCTTTCAGCTGGGGAAATACAAGTGGAGAAGCAAAAAAAGTAGTGAAATGAATTCTCACAGCAACTGTCGGTCGTGGTGGTGAGAAGGGTGAAGATGGAAATGATGGGTACATATTGACAAGTTAGTACAGCTCTGAGTGTACATTTTTGTGGAAATGTTTCAAACATGAAGCTACAAAGATCCTCCAAAGTAGGAAGGGAGCAGAAGACAGCACAAAGCACAGTGCAGTATGGGGATTTTCTTCTCAAACAAAAATGTGTTGCTGGCAAAGCAGAGCCCTTTCTGAGGGATTTGATTCGAAGCCAGTCAAATTTCAAGCCGACAAGAACAATTATGCTGATTTTAATGTGTTTTGGAGCAAATTCTGGATTATGCAAGTTTGTTTTCCAGAAAAGTTGACTGTCTAGAAATAACCCTTTCTTGTGCAGCAGGTCTGTTCCCTATCTGTGTGTCCTGAGAGCCCTATCACATCACTTCAGGGACGAGATTTTTTTTTGCTGATTTTATTCCTGTTGGCATTACTGCACAGCCCAGGCTTTTCTTCTGTGTTTTGGCAGATCCCTGCTGACTTTCCATAGCTGGTACCTGAGCAAACTGCCACAGGCACAAGGACTTTTGGTGGCTGTAAAATGGGCCTCAGGGTTCTCTGCTGAGCTTCTTGGAGCAGTGAGAAAACATCTTGTAAATGAGAGGATTCTGGAATCCAAAGATGGCTTTTGTGGCTGACCCTTAAAATCAGCAGTTTTTAGGAGGAACTGACTGCATGAGATATAAAATCACTGAAATTCAGGCAAAGCAGAGTCACCAACATGACTTTTCTGTTCAGTTGCCAAAGGTGAGCTCTTTGGTGGTGGGTCTGGAGGAGTGGGAGGATGAATCTTTGCCACCATACCAGGGAAGCATTACCAGTTGCCACTTTTCTGGACCAAGTTAGTTAAATAATTTAGTAACTGCTTCAGTTTAAAAACAAAGAAATGGAAAGAAAGCAGATTAAAAGTAATGAGCTTCTTAATGTAGTTCCTGTGGGCAACAGACTTGGTGGCAAGAATAAGCTCTGGGGTCAAGTGAGTGAATGTGGATGGGCAGCAGGTGTTCTTGTTGGCCTCCTGAGAGGCAAAGTAACCTGGTGAAAGGGCTTTGGGGATCTTGGTAAGCCATGTGGACAAATGGTAAACAGTGTTATCTAGAAATCTCCTCACTTTGATGTAAATGAAATGTCATAATTGATCTGTTCAGCTCTGTGCTGTCAGCTGCCCGGCAGAGATGCATTACAATGGTGCACATGACCTGGGATCTGTAACCTATCCTTAGCTGTGTTTGGGAGCACTGTCCTCAGGGCCAGTTGTCTGAAAAAGAATAAAATGGAGGTGGGGGAAGGAGTCAGGATTTGAAAGAGTGTTTCCTAACCTACTATGTTAACAGTTTCCTCTCATTAAATGCACAGAAATAGGCAATATTGAACTGTATCACACCAGGGGCACTTGGGGGTGCCAGCAGTGCTTCAGAGACCCTTTTACTGTGCAAGTGGATTTCAACCTCCAGCCAACATGAGAGATAACACTGTCAGGTTGTTGGCAGATGTGGTCTGGTTCCTCCTACAATCTGATCTCAGCAGGAAACCAAAGCATTGAACCAGATGGACTTATCCAGACTTTATGGCACATCTTGCCCTTGGAAGTTATTCCTCTAAATTAGAGCCAGTGCCTGTTTTGCACTTGCCTGTTTTGTTCTGAGAATTGCTCTGTTGCTGCACCATCATTCTGTGGACATAATTTATTACCTTTCATGCTGTTCTTGAGAAATTAGGCTTAATTTTTGAAAAGTTTAGGTATCCTAAAAAGGTTCAGTTAGCCTTTCATTTGCTGGGGGGGAAATTTAGGAATTGTATGTTAATGAGCTGCATCAATTAGATGCAGATTAATTAGATTTCCAGTGTAACTTGAAAAACTTGACATCTGTTTTCTAAATACGTCAAAGATATTTGTTAGTATTTTTCTACCTGAGCAGTGTTTAGCACATGGAGCCAGATTGTTTTTAACTTATCTGCTTTGTTTTTTCCTTTTGTAAGCTCCTGAGGTTTTGCCACATTGAGTTCTCCATCTCCTTAGAACTCTGATGCATTGCAACCACTGCAGACTTCCCCCAGTTCTCAAGTTCTCTATTAAGCTTTGACTTTTTATAGGCCATATAAAAAGTTATTTTTTCGTTTGCCTACATACCCTCAGCCATCTCCAGTTTTACAGTGTTGTTGGAAGCGATGCAACAATCTAATGAGATGATCTGTTTGAGCAGCTGGTTTTAACCTCTGTGACATTTCTTGTTTGGGGTATAAGCCTCTGCTGTCAGTTTAGTACACGCTGTAGATTTTTTTTTTTTTTTACTTTAATTTTCTATTCACCCCATCTTTGTGGGGTTTTTTTCTTCCTTTGGATCAGAGCTAGCAAGGAGGAATCATAACTGCCATGTGATGGACGTTTTGTGCTGAATGTGAATTTTTCTCTTGTTTTCTGACATCTTTTACAACTGGGAGAGTGTGTGTGGGGTGTGAGCCAAAGAGGAATAAACTCTCATTCCCCCCTTGAGAGCAGAAGTATCTTTGGCATCATCAGTTCAAGGTCACTTGTAGTTCTGGTTCTCTGGAGTTTGTGTTCCTTTTCTCTGTATTCCTGAGATACTTGATACCTTGGAGGTATTTTAAAGATATCTGAGAAGTTCATTTCAGTTCAGCAGATAATTAAGCGGAGGCAGTTGCCTACACGCTCCAGATCACAGTGCTCATTTTTTATTACCTGGAAGAAAGGAGCAGGAATCCCCAGGAGAGCAGTTTTATCAGAAACTTTATTCAAATTGCATCCAGACTGTGGTGGAGTCTCGTGGATCCCCAGTTTGGTTTGGCAATGCCAACATGAGGTGACTGAGCATAACTCTGCCCTTTACAGAGGTCCTGCAGCACCCACTGCTCACAGTACTTGTTGCTCATACAACACCTCATGTCATTTGGGGGCGACTGAAGATGCAGCACCGTGTGTTGCAGTATCTAAGTCCAAATTGTCACTGTAAGCAGTAGTTCCACACAAAGAAAAAGGGACTTTAATTGCCTGTTGCACTTGTCACAACAATGTGCTTTTTTGTTGTCTGTAATGTGGAGTCAGGCAATTTAGGATTTTTCCCTTATTTTTTGCCAAGTTTTGAAAGGCTTGAGACTGTCAATGGAAGGAAATGCTCTCTCCAGGCTGCTCAAGTAAGATGCAAACACGGGGCACTAAATCACTGTTCTGAACAACAATTGCCTGCTATTGTAATTCAAAGCAAAAGGAATAAAAGATTTTTTTGCCAGTCCTTTAGCATATCCTGAAGACAAAACAATCAGTCAGATGTGCCAGAGCTGCTTTTTCTTTTTGTGTGTTTGCCAGCAGTTCAAAAGGGGAGAGAGTGGAGGAGAAAATGAAAATCAAAGAAGAAAAGCTGACCTTTAACACCTTTAACTTTGTGATAGATGTTTAAAACTTTTCACTATGGTCCAAGTGAGGTTTCCTTCTTCTCTGTCCTTCACCCCACCTGTAATTTTGCAGTTGTTTATGGATGCACAGCATGATATAAGTAATAAGTTGAAGGGCTGTATCTGAGTAGGAGGCAATTTTGGCTGTACCTTCCCTGCACCTCAGACAACACTAGCAAGGAATATTTGCTGCATTATTGTATTTGTAGCAAGATTTCTCCATAGTGCATTGTCTTAAACATCTCCCAGTGCACTGTAGGAGCAGGTGTGAGGTGATGAAATCTGTTCCATGTTGCTGCAGTACCCAGGGCACGTGGCTGAATCTGGAGGAGAAAGAGGTGGTTTGTGCCCCTCGAGTTGCAATCATGCAAATCTGTATAAAATAATATAAATTCAGAGATTTCCTTTTATATTTTTGGTTTTGAAGTCCTGCTTTTTGTTTTGCGCAGCGTTTACCACTAGTCCATTTTAAGTGAGGAGGGTTAATTAATCGGTTATAAAACTAATAACAGGAGTTAAGAACAATGGGGCAGCATTAATGCTTTTTGCTCTCAATTGTTAAATAACTAAGGGGGTAATTCAGGGTTTTAAAGGGCTCCTGTCTGCCCACAGGCACACACATCGGGCAGTTGTGCACTTGGGTTGTACTTATTGTTTCACGGCCGTGCTGTGCCTGGAATAACACCCTGATGGTGGCAACTTGAGTTCTAAGTATGCAGCTGGGGATGACTTCTGTGGCCAGGTTTCCTTATTAAAGCATTTGCTGTAAGTTGTCTTTAAATACACAACCTAACGACTCTACCATTTTCTTTTTGTTCCTAAGAGGACAACATTCAGCAGGTACTCTTGATTTAGTAAATATATTGGTTATTTTGTTTGTCATCAGGCATGCTTGTAGGCTTGAAAGAATTAATTACTTAGAGGCATTTGGCTTTGAATGCAGTAGAAGAGTTTCTTTTAAATGCAGTAGTAGAGCTGAAAGGCTCTTATTGCCAATGTCTTTTCAAGATGGAGCTGTATATTTTACTGAGTTGTGTGACGCATCATAAAACTTATGCCATTCAATCTCAGACAAGTATGAAAACACCAGTGACTTTAAAATAGTTTTTTTTTTTTGGTCAGGGGAAGTGGCATGGCATGAAATGCCAACTCCCAGGCCAAGTTTTCTTCCAAAGTCATTGCTTGGTATTCAAACTCTCCCATGAAGGTGATGAACACTCCAAGTCTTAAAGCTTTTGGTGTGTTTTGTAAAGGCCTCTAAATGTCACAGAACCACCAGGCTGGCTATAATTATATGATGGCCTTTGTAGATGTAGCAAAAAATCGTGGGGTTTTTTATTGTAAAGGTAAAAATTGTGAAGGAGTGGCAAGGACTCAACATTGTCTTGAGTGGGTAATTTTAAAGCTGCTACTGCTCTGTAGGAAGGACTTTAATGTTTATAATGTTCTATCTTATACAAGAAATTCCCTTTAAGAATGACTATTTTTTTCCATATGCCTCATCCAGACAGTGAGGAGGGGATCAGAGATGAAGGGATGCTCAGTATCCCAAAGCCCCCGACTTTGATGGGGTTCCACTGTCCTGTCTCACCAGGACTCCTGCAGCATCAGGATTTCCCCACTGGTTTCTCCTCCCTGCTCTACAGACACACAGCAGGCAAAAGGGACCCCGGAGAACTGGACAAGTCGTGTGACACAATGTCCCATCTGGCATGGGACAAACTGCTTTCTCTCTTGTTGCCACAGTTCATCCTCTGTGGAAGAGAACTGACTCCCCCTCTGTGCTGTATTGTAAGGGTACATTCATTAATGTTTCTAAAGCATTCAGAACTGTGGCAGTGGGGGCTGTGCAGTGTGAAGTGACTCTTTCTGTTTCCTGGTGTCTGTAATTGTTGTAGGGGATATGCTGTGATTCAGAAGCCTAAAGCAAGTCAGCGACAAGTCCTTCAAGATTTATGATTTAATAGTTTTGTTGCAAATAGTTGGACTAATTCAGCTGTGCCTTCATTCTGATATTTTACCTCGGTTCATTTTCATAACCCAGGAGAAAGATTTAATTTTAGAAGTTTCAGTTGACAGAGACATGCTGGTGCTAGATACGTATTTCAGATCATTGTCATTGTACTCTATTTTTAAATTCAAGTGCCAGCCAACCTAAAGAGCATACCCTGTTCTATGATGGCTGCTTTGCAACCGTGCTACAAAGCTGAATTCTTCCAAGCTTTAGCACAAGGCCAGCAAATTTACTTCTATAGTTTTCCTGTTTAATGAAGGGAAATGTTCTAGCACCTTTTCATTATCACAGAACTAAAACTGGTCATAAAAACAATCCTACTCCCCCCGAAGGCCTGCACAGGCATTGGCAATTGTTAAGATGCTTGCCTATCAACAGCCACTCGAGAAGGAATTTTAAATGGTTTTGTGACGTCAAGGAGGCTCAAGAAAACAGTCTGGTGCCAAATTACTTCCATCATTGAAAGCCCACAGTAAGAAATAGATAACACAGAAATAAATCTTTTGTGCAGTAGCTATCTCATGATATGCTCTAGCGGCTCCAGTAAGTGAGGTTGTCTGGTATAGGAATAGCTGAAGAAGATGAACTTTCAGAGCCTCATTTTCTAATTTATGATTAATGAAAAGGCAGCCTAATCTGTTTGACATCCTGCTGTCTGGACACAATGTCTGCAGGCAGCTTGGACCTCGCAGAGGGAAATGCCCTGACAAAGTTACAGCCTGCAAAGGTGATAAATTTAAGCACGGTGGACAAAAAACTGTACGTCTTGAACGAAAAGATGGACAAACTGTTGCACTTCCAAGAAGATCTGACAGGCAAACTGCAGCAGGTTAACAGAGGCATTGATGATGTAGAAAAAGGCATTAACAAGCTCTCAGTATCCCGAGCAGCTCCTGCTGACACAGATGCAATGCAGAAAGGCCTAAAGGTATCGGACAGTGCTCACCAGGCTGACGTCCAGAGCATTTGCTCAGAAGTGTTGAAGCTGATGAAAGCTGCCCAGCTAGATGCCTCAAAGCATAAGGAGAGGCTGGCAAAGATAGAGAAAAGGGTTGATACCCTGGATAAAGTTATTACGTTTGTGGGCGAAGTATTAAAAAATTCTAAAGTAGTGGATTTTATTCTCAAAGGCATTGTGCCCTGGAAGAAGGGGAGTCTGCTGGAAATCCCTGTTGAGGTTGGTTTAGTTTTACTGTTCTTCATATTTTACTTTATGAGGTATCAGGGCTTTAGGCTCTCCTGTTGATTTCTTGCATAATGTATAATTCAGGCTTTCCTTTCAGTGTTGCTGTTACAGGTTGCTGCTGTGACCTTTGAGCTGCAAGGCTCTCAAGGCAGGGATCAAGCCCCAAACATGCCTTGCAGTCCGGTGTTTGAGGTTCCTGAAGTGTGCCAGGCAGTCCTGTAACAAGTGTGAGGAGTGGATTGCTAATCTAAAGGAAAACTCAGCTTCTCCCAGTGCTGAAAACTCAGCAATGTCACTCACATTAGTGACTGAATTGAGGCCCCAGCGCACGTGAAGCGTTTTTTGTTGGAAGAAGCTTCTATTTCCTTGTTCATGAATTCTGAACAAAGCACCAGTTACTAAAACCTGTGCTGACTTATGGTCATGTTTGTGAGTAAATTTATATGTCCTTAGGCATCTAAATTGTCTTTAGCTACAGCTTTATGATGCGGCTATGACTTCATCAACTCCATTGACATTGTTTACTCCTGAAATCAAGTAGTTCTTGTGCTTGCAAGTCCTAGAAATCAGTTCCTAAGGATTTCTTAATTGTTGAGAACAGTGAGGGAGGAACAAGCAAGACCAGTACGTAGTTGATATGGTGTTTTGAAATAGATTACCTTGTTTTTTAAAAGTTACAGGCATCTGGAATTAGTTTTAGCTAATGGGAGTTTCCATTTTTCACAATGGCTTGTATCCCACCATGGGGGTGAAAGGGAGGTAAACTAGAAGAATTGGAATATGTTAATTCATTCCAAGAATTTCCTTGTATGTAGAGGTGTGATTACAGTAAAGAGAATTTAGCTCAAATGAGCATGTTCATTTGTATCTTAATCAAAATATTTTTCACCAAAGCTGCGAAATGTTTTGATGGGAAGGTACATCTAAACTTTTAGAAGAACAGGGCAGTGCTCGATGCCAGAGTACCTTTTCAGGCTTTCTGAGTGCTCTCCTAGTCTCCCTTTTTTAAGTGCCAGCCTCTGACAAGTGAACTGGACTGTTAGGAGACAGAAGAATTTATAAAGTGTTTCCATTAGTATTGAGAACAATAAATTATGAATTAGTTATCAACCTTAAATCTGGATAAAGGCTGTACTTGCAGTTCCAGTTTCAGTTGTATGGGTTTTTTGAGAAATGGGAAAGTTTGATATTTTTGGTTAAAGCTGCATTGCTCCAAGTCACTGCCTGCAGTCACTGCAGAATGCCTGGAGACAGACAATGTCCTCTGCTTGATTTACACCTCGGGCTCAACTGGCACACAGTGTGTCAGTGGCCACGGGAAGAGGAGCAGAAAGAAGATGAACTAGTTCTGTTTCCAGATTGTCCATTTCCAAGTGAAAAGAGCAGGAAGGAGGGATGTAAACAACAGGGGGTCATGTGAGGGACACTGGAGAAGGATTCACAAGGACTCCTGGCGTACTGGTGGGATGAGCTGTGGAGTAGACACCATGCACACAATATCTGTGTTGACAAAAGGAGAGGGAAGGAGCTCAGAGCTCCATCCAAGTTCTGTGGACAGGCAGATAGAGACTGAGAGGGGAAATGGCCTGCTGGTGGTGACCTGGTGGGCTGGACTGGGCTGGGGGTCAGTGTCCCAGGCTCTGACCTCTGCCTTGGCTGGAGAACAGGCAGGGTTTGCTGGGCAAGCAGTTTCATGGCAAACTCCAGTTTTGCAATATGAACATCACTGTTCTCCTTTTTTTCTCTGGTCATGAAATTGGAGCAAAAGGTCAGTTAAAAGACCTTAAGATATGTCTGTGCTTTGATCCCAGGCTGAACTGGGCTTGAGTTAGTGAGATCCCTTATGTATGGGACCCAGCTGGGTAAGGTGGAGCAAAGCACAGGTGAACCTGGAAACCAATCCTGCTGAGCCACGTGCCAGCTTTGCTCTGGTTTTTGCAGCCTGTGCTGTGATGGCAGCACAGGCACGTCCAAAGAGCTCCACAATTGCGTGCGGGCTGCCCAGAAGAGAACCTGCTGCTTGCTTGTTTGTGTTTTCCAGCCTTTGCTGTTTGTGGCAGTGTCCTGCTTATCAGGGGGCTGGCTCGGGATGGGGGGAGTGGGGAGGCTGTGTTTGCATTTCTGGGTGAAGCTGTTTGTTGATGCTGTGACAGCATTCCAGGGATGCCATGGGAATGCTTATGGAAGAAGCTTTGTGGGGTTGGAGTCAAATTAATAAAAGACTATGAATTGAAGCTTCATAGGATCCAAACCTCTGACTTCTTACTTAAAAACAGACAGAAAAACCCACCAGCATTAAACTGTCACTTACCCAAGGCTTTCTTTGCATGTAGGATTTTGCAAGAATAATGTTCACCCTGGTCATTGTTGCAGGTTTTCTTAGAGCTGTAATAAAAATGGTAATGATCTTTTACTACTTTTACTCTTTGGGTGTTTTGTTTTTTTGGGAAGGGGGAGGTGGGGAGGCTCTGTGCAATCTATAGGGTTGATGCATGGAATCCTTAACTGCTTTTACTAACAGAGGAAGGGCTGATGTGCAGCTCTCTTGTAATCAGTTCTCTGCAGAAATACTTTACATGTTACTCATTTGCTTGTAGAAATAAGGATAGGAGGCTTCTCATCACTAGATTTTTAGCTATATGCCAACCACAAGATATCTTATGCCTTTTCCTATTTTCGTGCAATGCTTTTTGCTAAATATTATTTAGTTTTAATTTTACTACAAACGTATTGCTGTGTAAAGTCTTTAGTGGTGTTATGACGAAAGATTCCTCCTCTCAAATTATTTGGAGGAAGAACTTTGCTTAAAAATTAAAATCTGCTCCTAAAAGACAATACATCTACTTTTGATCATTCCAAAGGTGACATGTGAAATGTCCAGAACGTGCACAAAAGCTGCCATAAAGCTAGAGGATCCTTTTTGTATCACCTCTATCAGGTCACATCATGAATCTTTAGACGCCTTGAGACAAATATGTTTTGACAAATACATTCAGAGACATTATTTTTCGTTCTGTCACCAGCAAAAAAAGCAGCAGAAATAAAGTATAATTTCTTTTTCTGCTCTCTCATGTTTCACATGTCACGCTTTTTAATCAATATGAGTAAAGATGACGGGGGCAAAAGCTATGACAGGGAAAATTTTGGAAAGCAATGAGCTAATGTATTAATCTATGTCATCTTGTTTTATAAGTATGCCTGCCTGCAAAAGCAGGGAGAGATTGGAAGAAGGAAATAAAAACAGCAGTAACTAAAAATTCAGAGGTTAAAAGGTGTTAGTGTCCAATTTACGGAGTCAGAATGCCTACACAGTTGGAGGAACCTGGTGGGAATTAGACACCCTTGGCTGTAACTGTTGTTTTTGTGTTCCCCTGTCATTTTTAGGCCAAAGATAAGCCCGAGGAGAGTGGTGCAAAACCTAAGCATGTGCTTAGTAACAGAGGAACCCAGACTGAAAGCAAGAAGCCTCTGGAAGGTATGTATCACTCCAGGAATGCTACAGGCTTTGACTCCAGAATGTGCAGCAGACAAACTGGAAATTAACAGGCTGCTATTTCCCACTACCTGAATTACTCAAATGTAACTGAGTAACTTTGCCCCCCTGTGCTGGGAAAATAGAATTGTGCTCACCTCCTCCAAAGATGACTTGTTCCCAGGATCAAACCCCACAAAAAGCTAGAAGATAAAGAAACTAAAAGCACGAGCTTTTTTTAGCTGCACGGGGATTTGTTTTGTTTTGTTTGTTTGTTTTGGATTTCAGTGAGTTGAGTTCAGCAAGCAGTGCTTGTTTGCAGGTACTGTGAAGATAGTGGCAATATCACATGGCAAACCTGATAAATTCTTTCCCCTTAATACATCTGAGCCACCCCTCCCTCCTCCCCCTCTCTGAAAAAGGGATTTGTTGACACTGGGAATATCTTTTTTTGATCAGCCGGTTTCATTGGCCTGTCAGGGCTGGATTCCTATTTAGGATGTATCTGTCAGGGCATTGCCCTGTTGCATCCATTGTTGATGCCTGTGGAGTTGCAACAGGGATGAATGTGATGTTGAGCAGGCCCTGTCATGCTGTTGTCTTCACAAATGGTCAGTGAATCCTTTGCATTATGGGCAATCCCTTATTTAGCTTCATCGCTTTGGAAGTGACAAAAATAAAGCAAATGGTCCCGATTCTGACTCAAAAGCTACGTGGGGTTGTGAACTGACCTTGATGATGTAAGGATTTTAAACCTTTTGGAGGGTTTCTTTCTATCTTTTCAGCTGTACTTAACTGTGTATGTTATTTTGAGTGGTGGGTTGCTTTATCCCCTCTCTGTTTTGCCATCACTTTCTCCAAGGATAGGTCATTAATGCATTATTTTATTCAGAGGCAAAAAGTGGGAAAAAGCTGGATGAAAACAAGGGAGCATGTGAGAAGGTGAACACTTCTGGTGCTGTAGCCCACAAAGCTGAGTCCAAACCCCAAGTTAAGGAGAGGACAGCACAGCAGCAAGTGGTAGAAGGTGCTGGCAAAACAAACAGCAACAAAAGCTCTCAACAGCAAAAGGACATTGGTGTCAAGGCTTTGAATCAACACAACGGTCTTCCCTTGATACATGAAGATCATGTGGGCAACCAAAATGTTCCTGCTAAAGCACAGAATCTGGACAGAGCCCCACGCCCAGATGAGTGCCACAGGCAGCTTGTTCATCAGAAACTCGGGAAGAACGAAAACAAACCTCCCCCAGCGAGTGCAGCACCCCGGGAAGCTGCGCCCTCCACATCCCAGGCTGTATCTGCCACGGGCTGTGAGGTGACACATACCAGGTAATGGCCTTGCTGGTGGCTTTCTGTTGCTGTAATTCCTTGGAAGTCAGTGCTGGTTGAGGATGATGTGCCAGGGGGTGAACCTGGGGATGGGCAGCAGCTTCTGCAGCAGCTGGTGGGTTTGGACAGGGGGGTGCCTGAGCCCCAGAGGCTTAGTTTTGGGGAGAGGGAGGCCAACAGGTAACTGGAAGGCAGAAGCCAGAAGAAACCCCAGGGGAAGCTGCAGCCTTCCTACCCAGGACACCCATTATGCTTTTGAGTGTGAACTCACACAGGGTGGTAAACACCTCTCTGAAATGGATGCAGCTTTTAATGAAGTTTGTAAAGCCAAGCAGAAGTGTCAAAAGAACATTGTGTTCCCCAGCTTGGAGAAGTGCCCAAGAGGCCTGCTGGGTTCAGGCTTGTCTAGATAGGAGAGGACGTGTTTGCTGGGATCTATGTTCGGGTGCTCTGATAGCTCAGACCGGAGCAGCTGAGATTCATAGCACAGCAAAAGGGTGTTAAAGATACAGAAAATGAGAAGCTTCAGACTCCTGTAATAGAAAAGCAGAAACATTTTCTTTTATAACATCTTCTGTAATAAGGCTGCTGCACTGAAAGAGGCAATAACCTTTGTGAAAATGAGGTATGTTCTCTCCTCGATAACAGGAATTTTCTTTACTTGCCATTGTATAAAATCCACTTTACAGCTTCCCGAGTTTCAGTTCAGCCTCACTAAAATCAGGCAGCTCATGACAGTTGGAGCAGTAACAGTTGACTCAAGCATTATCACACGAATGTCTTTGATGGATTTTAGGAGCACAGAGGATTGGTTCTAACCTGTATTCTTTTTAGGCAGCACAAGAGGGGAAAAAAAAAAAATCTTTAAACTTTTCCAGTAGCTAGTATGCCAAGGAAAAATAATATTGATGGAGTGAGAGGGTTTATGAAAGTTGGATTTTTAAGAGAAAGCTGTGGAAAGAATGCTATCCCATCAGAAGGCACAAACACAGATGTCTGAGTGTGCAAGGCAGCCAGCTGGAAGAGGACTGGGGGTGGATGCAAACCATTGGATTTCTAGAGCCGTATGAGCTGTCAGCCATTTAGATAATCAGCCTATAATTTGAGAAGGCAATCACTATCCCCTCTCTGCCCAGAAGAGTGGTATTTTATTAGACCAACTGTAATAATTGCAAAAAGTGGGTGAGCTTTCAAATGTGGGCTTAACCCTTAGCAGAATGAGACATTTTATTCAGCAGAAGGCAGGCATGAACACTGATGAGGCCACAGAAAAAGCATCAGAGTGCTTTTTGGTGCTCTTCCCTTAGCAGTTGTGAGTATCTCCTAAGAGGATTGGTACACATAGGTGTTATTAATACTGTAGAAATCTGTGGGTTCGGAAACTTATAGATTTTTCTTCCCCAAAAAAGCTGCAATAGGAGGGTTAGCCATCTGAATCAAATGTTGACTGTTTGCTCTGCAGGTTATCCATCAGTGTACATATGACTGGCACGAAAGAAAAGATTGACATGGCCAAGGAAGGAAATGTAAGTGATCAGAAAGGTGCAAGTCCCAAAGTAAAACCCCCATCCTCCACACCAGCAGACTTGAAAGGAGTCAAACAGCTGCCTGACAAATTAAAGCTTCAACAGAGTCCTAAAAACATCAGCACTGAGCCAAATCCAGAAGTTAAAGGGGACAATAAGCAAAATGAACTTACAGCTCAAACAGGAAAACAACAGCCTTTACTGAGCAAGCCCAAACCAGGTAAAAAGGCTGAAGAGAAATCAGAATTAAAATGCGAGCCCAAAACCTCACAGAATAACTCTGCAAAGGAGCCTGCGAAAGGTGTGGGGGTAGAAGTGAAAATCCATCAGGAAACAGCAAAAGCAGACAAATCCCAAAAAGATACTGACTCTGAGAGGAGAGAATCTGAGTCTGCATCTTCAGGAGGAAGTGCAAATGATGTTGGTCAGTGCCCAGGAGTGGCACCAACGAGAAAGGCACTGGATGGTGACAGAGCTCTTCCCACACAGGGTGAAGTGATCATTGGTGAGTTGCTCACAGTTGCTCTTGGAACCTGTAAACTGAGGATTTTGTGCTGTTCCTGTCTGTTGGATGTACAGTAATAGCTGGAGCAGTGCTCAGTAGAACACCCGTGTCTTACACTTGAGAGCGTTTTGCCATGGGTATCTTTGACTGTGTACATAGCACTTACCATTTGTACAGATCCCTTTAAGAGTAAGTTTCCTTTCAGAGTGTGTTTTGGGGAAAAAAAATGTCATTTAAAATAAAATAGGGTGAAGTGTATGTGTGATCAGAAGCATGAGTAACTTTGAAAAAAATACATTTTCTTTAGACAAAGCATTTATTCCTTAGGATAGAGTATGCAAGCCATACTTAAGCAGCTGCGGGCTGGAGATTCAGAGCACAGCAAAATACTGCAGGAAGAGTATCTTGCCATGGCCTGTGTTGCACTGTTTCGGGGAGTGTTTGCTCCTGGCAGCACAAATATGTGTTCCAGGATGTACCCACAGGAGTAGATGTCCTGACCTGGATCTGGTATTCTCAGCAGTGGCTGGAGATGAGTTGAATACATGTTAAATTGCAGCCCGAGATACCTGCAGATTAGTTGTAAAATTGCTTTGAATGGGGGACACCAAAAATGGCTTTGATGAAGTTTTACCCTAGAAAAACTTGAAAAACTTGAACATTAAGTGATCATGGTTAACTGATTTAGCTTACCACAAACTGACTAAACTTTATAGTTTTAATGTTAATATTTGCAGCTTTAATTTGAAGATTGTCTGCAAAAATCTTGCTGCTAGGAGGAACTTCATGATTTTACCAATCACTGCCATCGTTCATCAGTGCTGTTTGTGTTGGCCTTTCCAGGTGCCCCCTAACAATTAAAAGATGATCAATTGTAATTTTTTTCAAACTTCCAGGTAGTTTTTTTCAGGTGGCCTTTTCTGTTAATGCGTAAACTAGTCTCCCAAAGGTGTCCAGTGGGTTTACTGTGTTAAAAAAATGGAGTCAAGATTCAGGAGGTGGGTGCCTATTCTCAGTTCTGGGACTTTATTCCTCATCTGTAAAAGACTGTTAGCAGTCAAAGTCCCTTGCTTGAAGTAACAGAGAGATTTTGGATCTGTTCAGCATCCCACTTCTCAGGGCTAGCTGCAAATACAGGGATTCTTGTCCTTGCATGCTACTCTAAAAAGAGTGAAAGAATTGCATGCTTAATGTTATCCAGATACTTCAGTGCTTGTCTGAATTCCAGTAGATTAAAAAATGATGGCATGGTAGGGAACATGAACAAAGGGAAGAGATGGGAGGGGGAGCAGTGCACTTTACTGTAGAGTTTGGGGTTGAGTGTTTGCATTCGTAGCCTGTTGGCAGCAGTCAGACACTGCCTGTTCTGGGGGTCTGTGCCCCCAGTATTTTCCCTAGAGCCCCACAGCCACTGCAGCACTGGGGGCTGTGTCAGCAGTGCCTGTGGGAGAAACTGGGATCATCCCTCCAGGACAGCAGTGCTGAAGGTGGGAGAGCAGCAGAGTGTGGTTTTGTGGAGCTGTGGGTACCGGGAAGCACGGAAGGCAGCTGGGACTTGACATTACACTTAGCTGGAACAGCGAGGTGATGTGCCTTGAAGGTTGAGGTCACTGGTGTGACAGAGGTGAAACAGTGCAGGGGTGTGTGCAGAAACACCTCAGTGACCAGCTTGTCTCCTTTTAGACGACAGTCCTTCTCCTCCAGCCCCTTTCGAACACCGCATCGTGAGTGTCAAACAGACGGAGGTGACAACCTGCTACTCGGTGTGTCGTCACGAGGTACTGGGGGGGTGAGTATCCCTGTCCCTGATGCTGTGCTGCTCTTGGAGAAAAGCAATGAGCTTGGAGTGCTAGAGCTAGCTTCTTCAGATGGCCCCAGGGCATGTGTGTGTGTGAGGCACACACAAGCTCACAGCTGCCAGTGAGCAGGTTCATCCTGGAGACCTTTGGGCTTTCATAGTAGCTGTTAAATCAAGGGGTGTCCCTTGGTTTCTGTTTCAGCTCCATTTTCAGATGCCTGACTGTCGTCTTGGATGACTGTTTTTTTCATTTGCTGTAATAATCCTGGCCTCAGCTGGTGTCGTGAGAAAAACCTGTACCCTTAAGGCAGACACACTGAGAGCATTTGAAGTCATCAAAGCCCATTAGAATTAGGTCAGGCAGCTTCCAAAAATCTTTTTTTTTTCCCATGCTGAACTGCACATTAAAGAAAACTAAGGAAGAAATTATTATTATTTTGACCTTATGTTGAGTTTTCAGTGATAGGAAGTCTGCAGCTGCTTCAGCTTTTGTGTTCTTGTATCCTTACTTATGTGACAAGAAGGCTTGATTTACACATTGATCCACTTACCAATGGGGCTTATAATGGCTTATACTTATAATAAGTATAAGCAATATGATGCAATAGCAGGGAAGATGGTGTTTAGAAATCATCCCAGGGGGCATTAACGTGTCTGCGTGACATGGGGGAGAATTTACAACACGCGAGAAATGCAGTCTGTGGAGTGGCTACAGTTACTGGTCTTATGGTCATTTAAAAAGTTATGAGACCAGGACAGAAATATCCCTGTTAATAAACCCACAACCACAGCAGTGAAGGACAGCAGGCAGGTCCAGTTACAGGGCTGAGCAAGAACACGGTCGGTCATCGTGCCACAGCGAAACGCAGCGATGCGAGGGGGGCATAATATTTTAATGTAAGCACTGAACAACTGGCTGGAAAGATAAAACTAATCCTTCCTAAGCTGAGAGAAAGAGGAGCTCCGTGCTGCTGGCCACCCGATTGCGTTCACTTTGTACTGGGCTATTTTTGCCCGGCGACAGGAATAGTCGTAGGAGAGGTTTCTGTGCTGAGCTGTGCTGAGCTGGTTTCCCGTCTTTTCCTTGCCATCCACAGGGGGCGTTTTGGGCAAGTCCACAAGTGCACGGAGATATCGACTGGTCTCAACCTGGCAGCCAAAATCATCAAAGTGAAAGGAGCCAAAGAGAAGGTAACCCCGCTGCTGTGAGCCCCACTCTGAGCCTGCCCTCCCTGCCAGCACCTCAGCCCCCCTTCCCTCAATCAGCCCACGAGGGGCAGCTCGTTGTTGGGTACCATCAAACACTGCAAAATCTGCCTTACTAAGGACCAGCCTGGACTTTGTATGACTGTTCATCATCCCCCGTGTCTGTGATTAAGCCTTATGTCCTCCTGAGACCTGTGGTGTAGCTGTTTTGGGTTTTACAAATAATTCTGTTTCAATATGTTGAGATTTAAGGAGGGTATTTTGCTCATTTTTTGTTGCTTTGTTATTTTTCTCCAGGAGGAAGTAAAAAATGAAATTAACATCATGAACCAATTGAATCACGTGAATCTGATCCAGCTTTACGATGCTTTTGAGGCCAAAAATAGTGTCACTTTGATCATGGAATAGTAAGTTTAAATTACTTCAGAAATTGTCAGATGTTGGGGTTTTCTCAGGTCACTAAAGGAAATAAGGAATGATAATTCAGACATATGAAGAAGACTGGAGTGGTTTTCCAGTCTGAGAGAGACTTGATCTCAATCTCAGAAGGAAAAAAAAATGTTTTAAAAGGAATTTCTTCAGGTTAAAAATCATTTATTTGGCAAGATTGCAGTTTTAACAAATTATAAGAAAGGCAGATGTCTTCAAGGGTATGGACCAAATTACAAGATGGTTAATGAACAGAACTTCCCCATGGTTCATTTTTCATTTTCTTACAGGCCCCAACATTGTCCCTAAATACCAAATTACATAAAAGTGTCATGACTAAATAAAATCTCATATTAGGGAGAGAGTGAGGGTGAGAAACCCAGACAAGAGGAGTGAGATGTTTTAAGTAGATTTACAAAAGATATGGAGGAGGTAGAAAGGTGATTAATTATACACATGGTCTGCCTCTGAATAATTTTAGGGTTAGTAAAAATGTCTCCCCATTTGAAGCTAAATAAGAATTTTCATCTAGATCAAATATGGGATTCACATAGGAAAAGGAAGATTTCATGATGTATTCCTGTTGCCTTTTTCTGTGTAGTGGCATATTGATTTACAGAACACCTGAAGTTTTAGAACCTAAAAACTGGGTTTCTGCTACAGAATGATTTTTTATTAACAATGAAGGAGAAAAAAAAAGAATAAATAAAAACTAAAAATATAAGACATTTGGAAAGTGTATATTGAAATATATACTTGAAGCTTTTACCTTGCAGAACCTTGTCAGAGCTCCATGTCTGACTAATTTTCTCTTTCGTGCAGGGTTAAGTTCAATTGTCAGCTCATGTAAAATAGTTTTCAGTCTGAGATGTTTCCTTTAGTTAATTTTGTAGGTTGAAGAGTTATTTTCCCTTAGACTAAGATGAATGAATAATACATACTTTGGTACTTCCTCTAGGTTCTTCAGGTCCCCATCCCATCTCCAGGTTATGTGGGTTTGGGTTTGACGAAGTTAGTGGCAACTTTTCCATATTTGCATTTAGATTGACACTTAATGCCACACAGAGAAATTAGTCTCTTGAAATCATTGAGGCTACTGATGTACTTTATATGGAATTTGTTTTTAGGATCCTTGATTGGTTACAGAGCCTAATTCCTAACTTGGAAATAAATCGAGCTAGTGCAGAATTTTAGGGGGTTTTAACAATTTTCTATGTCAAAATTTTAGTCTTGATGGTGGTGAATTATTTGACCGGATCACAGATGAAAACTATCACCTGACTGAGCTGGATGCCATCCTGTTCACCAAACAGATCTGTGAAGGAGTGCACTACCTGCACCAGCATTATATTCTCCATTTAGACCTGAAGGTGAGTTGTTTGTGCTCTCTGTGCTTTGGTGATGCTGTTTGAGCCACCACAGTCTCTAATTACAAAGTCATTGCTCATTTCATGGATTTCTGTCAGAAAGGAACAGACTCAATGCAATAGTACAATGAATGGAGCTCAAGAGATTTATCACTTTTTTCTAATAGCTATTCAGTAGCTTGCCTGGAATACTGAACTTGTCAGGATTCTGTGCTTTTGCCTTTCTTAAATCAGCAGCTTTTCATTCTGTGCAGTATTTAAACAATGCCCTTTTGTCATCAATTAAAAAAGCCCCACCTAAACCCTCTTTGCCTCAAAATGCCCACAGTATTCCCTCCATTTCCCCCACCCCTTTGCAACTGTGTTCAAATCAATCATCTGTTCACCTATTCAGTCATATTCCTATAGTTTGTACTCTTTACTGCCTGGAACCAACCTGAGGCAAATGACAGTGTTTTCCTAATGGTCCCTTAATACCTGATACTTTTAAACAGAAATACCAACTGTTTGGGGTTTTTCCCCTGCTTGTTTATACACAAGCCTTACACTAGTGATGTTAGACCTGGTTGACCTTCTTACAGTTCTGCAGTAACAAGTTTGGACCCCATCACCCCCCACCCCATCCCCACCTTGAAAAATATTCCCATTGGGAAAAGAATTCTTTTTGGATGCATTTGGCCTGTTTCTTGTGGCCTTTTGTGGAGATACTTTTATAGTTAAGAAGTAAATCCAGTGGGTGAGCCTCGAGCATCAGACTGACGTTACCATTTTACACAGAGAGCCTTTCTATTACAAAATCTATTTGTCATCTCTGGTGAAATACTGGAATGTTTTTACACAGGACTGGAAGTTAAGCTTCTTTATCAGAGGTCCAAACCCAAACCTTTCACTGAGTGTGCCTGTCAAGTCCTTCTCTTGTGACAGGAATAGAAAGAAAAAGTATTATCCTAGAAATTACCTTTTACATGCTATTTTACTAGATCTCTCTCTCAAACCTTTAACTTTAAAATACCCTCTCTTCTTTTTATAGCCTGAAAACATACTATGTGTAAATCACACAGGAAACCAGATTAAAATTATTGACTTTGGATTAGCAAGGAGGTAAGAGTTCAGTTGTGAATTTATTTTAAAAACCAAACCCTAACCAAATTCACAAACATCTGACTTGGTTTTGGTAGTTCTTTTGAAGGGTTATGTTTTGGTGGCTCTAAAATAATTCTGCTATGTGAATGAGCTAAGCATTATGCTTCTGCAGGCATGAGTTTTCTGCTGTGTGCATTAATTATCTAATTACTTTTTCAAATTACATTTCTGTTGGATAAAGCTATACTGCTGTTCTAATTATCTCAGAATTATTCCCCATGTAGAGCTTTTACTCTGGGGACTCCATGAAGGCTCTCAGAGACTTCTTGACTGCTGGGTTTCATTGTGCAGGTTCTAGTTATAGAAATTATCTGCTAAACTCTTTACATAGCAAAGTTGATTGAAAGAAAAAAATGGGGAAAAAAACAGAGTTTGAGCCACCCCATGTGAAACAGGAAACCCTCAGAGAAATATGGACTTTTCTCCATTCTTTTACTTGTTTGCATGAGTTGGTTAAAGGAAAGCTGTGAGAGCATGAGTCAATTGCCCTGGAATACAAAGGAATTATTTCCATTAGCATACCAGTAAGAACAACAACATTTCTCTGTTTTCTAACCCCCTTGAGGCTTTTCTTAAGCCAAAAGCTGGTACATTCATGCATATATGTACTTATGTGCATGTATGTAATATCTGTTCAAGGACTTCATCTCCATAAAATACCTCTGAAGGAAAAGAACTGTACACATTGTTTGTTTGTTTGTTTTAAATTGGGAGAGTAAAGATACAATCTGCTATTAAAGTGGTTTTGAAAACAAGATCCTCTGGGAAACAGGTTGAAAAGCAGTGCTTTAGTGGTTTGTTCAGTCTGTACATAGATGTAACTCCAGCTGCCATCAGTGACAATTGCTACTGGTTCAGTACCAGTGAAAAAAAGGTTACTGGTTCAGTAACCTTTCCCTTTAAGCAATAGAACATAATCATTTCTCCCCTAAGTGGTATTACTATTTAACTTGTTATTAGCCCAAATAATCATCTTCAGAGTCCCACCTTAGTAAATATATTGTGTTCATATGTGTGATACAGACCTTTGCCATGAGCTGTAACTGGGTACATCCCACTAAGCAAATACTCTCCAAACCTTTTGTAATCAAAGCTGCTTTATTTGTTTTATGTTGGACAACATCTGCCAGAAAGCATCCTGTGGTGCCTGGCAGAGAGTAAAGCTGCTACCACTCTATGGGGGAGGCCTTTGCAGGCTTTAGTGTCCTTGGTCTTCCTCCTGGTTTTGCCCTGGCATTGGGATGGGTGATGGATATTCACCTGAGGTCACCTCAGTGCTGCCCTGATGGCTTGGGTGTCAGCTCTGCTCCCTCAGCCCTACTGACACAAAAAGCCCTGCCTTGCTCTTCCCTCTCTGAGATTCGTCCCCAGCCCGTGCTCGGCACTGACCTCTCTTTGTTCCGGTACAGGTACAAACCTTGTGAGAAACTGAAGGTTAATTTTGGGACTCCAGAGTTCTTGGCTCCTGAAGTGGTGAACTATGACTTTGTTTCCTTCCCAACGGACATGTGGAGTGTGGGGGTCATCACGTACATGTTGTGAGTAACCCCATGAGGGGTTGTGGTGATGAGGGGTCTGCAGGGCAGGAATGAGCAGCCACTGAGCCCATCTGGCTGTGACTCCTCCTAATTAATTCTGTTAAAACCCTCAGCTTTTAATACAAAGGCACCTCACTGTGTGCACAAAGTCTCTAAACAACAAATAATCCTTTTGACCAGTATGTAAATGTTCTTCTCCCTTACTGTCTTAAAATGGGTCAGTTTTTTTTTTTCACTCAGAAAAGCTGCCCAAAACAAGTGAGAATTTCCATTTTGGCTGCATTTTTTTAGGACTTGAATTAATTTTCAAATTTGCAATCTGAGCTTAGACTTGGTGTGCATCTGCACAGGAGAATTAGTCTTATAGTTTTAGGCCATGGGTCTGAAAAATGTCTTGCCATGAATAGGGCTAAAACTTTTCTCTGATACTTGGATGGCAGCCATGGACAGCCTGTCTGTCCAAAGTCTCTGCCTTCTGATGAGCTGGCTTTGCATCCCAGAATCTTTCACAAGTGTTTTCTGGGGACTGGATACATTTCTGGAAACATTTAAGTTTGTATGTTAGCCAAAACCCAACTGAATGAAGTAAGAAATGATGGAAGCAATAAATCTGGGCTTAGAGACTAATGGAAAAAAGTAATCTATTGTTCAGAATTCTGTTTAATTCAAGCCACATATCAATATGGGCCTTGATTTGGGAAAGCTCTTGAGTCCCCCTAGCTTTCCTAGCTGGGAAAGCACTGAAGGATGTCCCTGGATCCCCATGGAATTAATTTCCTTGGGGATCTAGGAATAGTGCTCCTTGACGAGCCGAGTGAACTGCTAGAGAGTAACACTAAAATTACAACAAGATATTGCCCCAAAATGCTGGCTTATTTTAGCAGGGACTAAGTGGAACCCTCCATAGCTGAGAGCCTTTCCTCTGCATGAGCTAACAACAGTTATAAAGCGGAGTATTCATAGAAGGAAAAACATATCTTGCATATGATAACTCCTTTTCCCTCTTCCCTTTTTCTGTTTTTTTAAGGCTTAGTGGCCTGTCCCCATTCCTGGGAGAAACTGATGCAGAGACAATGAATTATGTACTCAATTGCAGCTGGGATTTTGATGCAGAAGCATTTGAACAGCTCTCAGAGGAAGCAAAAGACTTTATTTCCAGACTGCTCGTGAAGGAGAAAAGGTACCTGTGTGTCTGATCATGAGGACAGTAGCACCTAATGACATCAAGTTCCTATCAGCCAATTGTTTGGATTGCAGTGAACAATGAGAACTTACTATGTGACATTTTTGTATGCTGTATGCTTGCTGGGCAGTTCCTCAGTAATTCAGAAGTCCCTATTTAAAAGGAAAGTGTCTGTGTACCTTGACTGAATAAAGTTGTTTTTAACAGTAGAGAAATACAACACAGGAAATCTGGAAGGATTTGCAGTGTAGGAATCTGTCTCTGACGCTTTTGCTTCTCTGAGCAAAAACTATTTCTATTGTTACTCTGGATTCTCACAAGCCTTGACACAAATAGCAAAAATGCCTCTTGAATGCCACGGAGGATAAATGGAAGCTGCAGCTGTGAAAATGTGCATTGTTCTTTTCTAAAGTGGTCTACAGGCATTTGGGAGATATTAAGGAGCATTTGAGAATTAACTCTGCATGTGGCTTCTTAGTCTTGGCTCCACTGAGATAAAAAGTGATTGCACATATGAAACAACAGGAGAAATGAGAATGATATTGATGTCAAATCATGGCTGTGGGGTTGGTTGAGAAATTTTTCTCATGCCAAGTAGTGATATAAAACTAATCAAACAAGGAAATGATGCATACAGTAAAACAGATTGTGTGTTTGAGGGGAATTCAAAGCAGTGCTTAGAATATTAACAACTTCCAGATCATTACCTAAATCAGACAAATCAGTTATAGTACTTAATTGCATTTTGAATAAGTCCTGTGATAAGCAAAGACGAAACTGAAATTTAGCATATTGCCAGCAGGAGAGAACAAATGGGGTTTTCTCAGGCTGTGATGATGATTTGCTAGGAGACTTTAAACTTGGCTTTGGAGTCTTTAGTTTTTCTGTGCAATGGGAACTGGAGCTCCAGAGGGACACTCTGCAAAATCTGGTTAAAAGCTGTGAATGAAAGGACTAAGAATGTTGTCAGTGAGTTGCAAAGAACAACTGGCTGGCCCAGTTGTTCACAAGATGTGTGGCAGCCCAGCTCTCCTGCTGACCAGGCACCTTTGCCATGCTGGGACAGTGGGTCTGGCCTTGTGCAAGACCTTTCCCTCCCTCCCCTGACTGCTGAAATCAGGGCTGGGCAGGCAGGAGACAGCAGAATTCATGTTCTCGGTGACAGCTCAGGAGTTAGGCATAGGTTTTTGTTGTGAAAAAGGCAAATAAAGTCTTTTCTCAACACCTCTACCTCAAGATTTCCTCTATTACCATATATCTCCCAAAGCTTTTAGGATAGACCAGGACATTTTGGCCCATTTCTGGATATCAGGATATAACGTGTGCTCAGCTTGATCTAAGTTTAGGGTGAGGAGGCAATTGTGCTTTTTAAATATGAGGCACAGAATAAGCCTATCAGGACAGAGAGATAACACCACAAGTGTTAATCTCCTGTTAGCAAAGTTCTGCAGTTGCATTATAAAATGATGAATACACTGATGAACTCTAGCACAGCTCAGCCAGCCCACTGCAGACCCACCAGCTGCTCTGCACCCCCCTCACCCCTCCGGCTGGAGAGGGCAGGATGCCATTAGGATCCCATACACTGGGATCCACATCATCTCAGGAAGCATTTTCACTTGTGTTCATTATTTGAGGCAGTTTCTTTATCAAGGGCACTGAGGAAATGGCAGCAAGGGTGGCTGGGCTGACAGAGCTCGTTTCCTCCCTCAGCTGCAGGATGAGCGCGACTCAGTGTCTGAAACACGAGTGGCTGAACAACCTCCCCGCCAAGGCCAAGAAGTCCAAGCTGCGCCTGAAGTCCCAGTTGTTGCTGCAGAGTTATATGGCTCAGAGGAAATGGAAGGTGAGGAGACAAAGTCTGGCAAATCTATTTCCAGGGGGGAAAATCAGCACAGGCAGAGCCATTCCGTCCTTCTGTGTGTCGGTTCACTTGTTGCCCACAGGTTTCTTTATTGTAAATGTGAGCTGAGAAGTCTATTTTCATTTGTAAATTAAGTATTTTGTCCTGTAGAAGGGTATTGCTTCTATTTTTAGCATGTTTGGTTTGAATTTTCACTATTTCTGATTGATGTTTAGGAGTTTTCCTTTTTTTCTTTCCTGCAGGTTCAGAGGCCTCAGGTGCTACTTAGCTTATATTAAATGTTCCTTCTCATTATACTTTTTCCACTGACAATAGTTGCATTCATCTGTTGTCACTATTGAGTAGGGTTACAACATAAGGCAGATTGTGCCTCCCAGAGTAGAAGTGTGGGAGAGAGAGAAAAAAAAATTAGCCTTAAACCCATCCAGAGAATTCTTCAGAATCTTTCTGATAACCCCAGGCTTGTTCTGAACTATATTTTTATGAAGAAGTGATAGGTAATAATCTTTGTTGGAGTCTCTATTAGATTGTAGATAATTGATCAAATTATTTGGTTGGTTTATTTATTTACATTTGGTTATTTATTATGTAATTGATTTATCTATTACTTAATTGAAAGGTGAACACAGTGATCTTATTAGAAAGAAGCCTGTGGAAATGGGAGGCAAGCTCAGTGAGGACCATTTCCTTCTCTTTTTGTCACTGGGGAGTTGTAATTCCTTGCCAAGGAGTTAAACCAGAGGTTAACGCTTTTTCCAGTCCCACACTTCAGCTGTTTGGTGACAAACTTCTGCACTTGTATTTTAAAAAATACATAAGCTAAAGACTTTTCACTGTGCCACTCATAATAACACTGTAGAACTTCACAGTACCAGCAGAACCAGTGGTTCAGCACTGCAAAACACACAAGGTGTGGGTCATGAGAGGGAAATGGATTTACCACGGAGAAAAATCGATGTCAGCTGCAGAAAAGGTCCTTGCACTCACACTTGGACTGTTCTGTTCTGTTCACAGAAACATTTTTATGTGGTGGCTGCTGCTAACAGGCTGAAGAGATTTCAGAGTATGTCTGCCAAGCTTGCATGAGGTTGTGTGAAGCATCCACCACTATTGGAGATGGACACAAAGCCATGAAAGAAGGACACTTGATATCTTCAATAATTTCTACCCCTGTTTTATAACATGAGGTTTTGGTACTGTCCTCCTCAATTATTGTGTGTGTTAGTGCTAAGGTGCCAGAAGTGCCTCAAGGAAGAGACACTGAAATAATGATTTCTAAAAGCAGAAGCTACTTTGTTTTTTTCAAGTTTTGAGTTGTTGTAAGTAGTGCTGGAAAAACGTGGCTGTTACTGGGGCTGACTTCTTGCTGAAGGCTTTGATTCTGCAGAGTGGTGTTGGTGTGTGTGGTGTGTTTACGCCATGAAACCCCTGGTCAGTTTTCTCTCACACCAAGAATGGAATCTGGAGACTTTCTTACTGAGTGATGTATGCTATTTTTAAAGGATTGCTACAACAGTGGCACAACTTCTCTGTCAGGTGTTTGTTACTTAGAACAAAAGATAACTGATACCCTTTTCTTCTGCATTTCTCTCAGAAAGGTTATTTTTTTCCCCCAAACATGATAGGTTTGAATGGTTTTGGTTTCTTCTTTTGGTTTGTTCTTTTTTAATCTACTCTCTCCTTTAGAGAAATAATCACTGCATAATTAGGAGCTATGAGAAGTCCTGGTTTGAAGCAGTTCAAGTTGGTCCATTGCTGCTGTTTCTTATGGCAGGTGGAATCGAGCTGAACTGATGGAGCTTCTGGAAGGAGATACGTGAACCTGCCACAAATACAAATCATGTAACGACCACTGGGTCTGTGCAAAAAGATCTCGTGCTGTACAGAAGAGATTTCCAGATACAGTTTTGTATATATTTAAAACTTTTAAGTACTTCTCATTGGCTGTGATTGCAGCCCTTAAGTTTGTAACTTTTAGTTGGAGGATTTTTTTTTCCTCTCTGAAAATTTTAATGAAGTCTGAGAAGCTGATATGGTGTGCCATGCAAAACAGGTTTTATTTCTAATAGGTTCAGTGACAGGAATGTGTTGTCAGACTCTGCCTTCAGACCAGTTAGGAGGTTGAAGCCCTTTTTTTCTCCCCACTTTGCTGTTGAACATTTAATGTTTTCTTCACAGTCCTAACTTATTTTGGATTTTAAACTTTTTTTTCTGATGTATAGATAGAGTGGGCACCACTTAAAATCTCTCAGATAAAAGTATAACATTATTTATTAAACTCGTGGTTTCCTGTTGTAGATTCTGCAAAACTCAGTGTGAGCTGGATGGGCTCTTAGGAAAAATGGAAACTAATACTATTAAGACTGTCTTTCCAGCAAAGGCATCTGTAAGGTTCCCTTGAACTTTATGGACTTTCACAGCCCTTGAATTGACAGATGCAGTGTTTGTTGCTAATGAAGAGATTTGTAGGCTGGCTTACCCCAGCCTAGTTATCTTTTCCACTCAGCTGCTTCTCACTTTGCAGTCCCGACTTGTGCAGCATTTCCAGAAGTGGGACAAAGAATTATTAAACGCAAGTGAAACAATCTTGATAATTTATCACCTTCTATGAAGGTCCACTTTTGTTCATGTTTTCCTTCCACAGCAGTTCTGCATGCTAAATGTGATTATATTCATTGGTCTGTATATTTCTGAATACTAATAAATTTCATGAAAGTGGAACAAGCCTATACTCATCAATTTTTGTTTAAACTCCACTACCAAACCAACCTCAAAGCATCTCTTTGTAGGTCTTAAAAACAGAATGCTAATGGGTGGGATTCTCTCCTCATGTCAGGCATTTTGTCACAGCTCTTACTCTTTGTGGGTAACTGTCCTTTATTTTCTGTGCACATCAAAAATTCGAATCCATTCCCTAATAATTACTGTTACATTTCAGGACTCTCACCTGGAATGAAGTTAGCTCTTGCTAATTAAAGTTGGCTCCAAGCAATCTCCTTTTTTTAATGCATTGGGAGAAATGAAAGAGGCCAGGAAGTTTTAATTTTCCAATTAGTATGTGCTGCTTCTAAGAAGGCAACACAGAGATGCTCTCTGCTGTCTTGTACGGATTTCCTATTTTCTACAAAGAGAAGGTGCCTCTGGCCAGCAGGATGACTATTTTGTTTCTAAGATAAAGAAATCCCTTTAGATCTGGCAGCCATCCCATGGTTCTGCACTACAGTGGGACCCACCCCTGCAGCCTGAGGGGATGTTTTCACCATGTCCATTTGGGATCTACAGAAAGCTTAAGGGGATGAGCCACAGGTGAACTGAGTCCCTGCAACAGTACATGACAAAAAAGAACTGGCCCCACTGATATCTAATTAATGATACCAGGTTTGTAATCCTGCTGTGATCAGTGTCTCTGTGAGCAGGGAGTGTGCACAGCAGGGAGACATCTGGCAGAGCATTAAAATACTGTTAAGAAGCTCAGGTGGGTGCAGGGTTTCAACTCTAAATACTCAGACATAAGATAATTTATCTTGCTTCATACGGACACTTGGGGCTTTGGGTTTCTTTTGACAGGAGTGTTTATGAAAGTTAACTTATCTTTGTTAACTTCTCTTTGTTGTTGAGAGAAATGTTGTTGAAAGAAATGGAACAAAGACTTGATTTGTTTTGTTACAGTTACACCAGGCCTGCACTGCTAAAAGTAATGTTTTTTTCCTCAAATGGTAGTTAAAGCAAATTACAGTTTGAGTAGCTGGGATGCCACTGTAGCATCACAGATGTTGCCTCCACAAATTACAGGGCAGGGCCCTCTCTCCTCTGACTGTGAAACACAAAAAAACCAATACCCAGTCAACATCCTTGTCCCCTGGATATCTTCCCTCCAAAAGCACAGAAGTCTCCTGTGTCTTTTACTTTGTTTTTCAAGTACATGTGCCAAGAAAATGATGTCATAATATAAAGCTTTTCCTTCCACCACTTTTATTGTTTCTTGGAATATTTGGGACCTCTTATAAAAGCACAAGAGACTTCACTCCTATATACATGAAAATAAGTCAAATTCAGATACTAAACAGTATTTCTTCAACAGTAAAAAATATAAAAGCAATTTTAAAAAAAAGGTATTAATTTATCTGCTGGCTTTGCAGTTTAACAAGGCACCATTGGTCCCCTCCCTCTTATTTCACTGACTGCTTCCAGCCAGGGGCTCAAGGGCCTGTAGCTTAACTTATTTACACTTAAAGAAGCATCCTGCTTCTTGCAGTAAGAGAATGAAGCTATTTTACCCCCTTAATGCCAAAGCTGCTCAGGTAAGTAGTGAGTAGTCAAGACAGGCTTCCTGTAAAATCACCTCAATCCTGGTGTCATTTTATTAAAAATAACATTCTTCAATGCTTAAAAACTAAATAAAATCAGCTTGCTACCAGGCAGCCATCATTCATGCTACTGAAAGTACTGGTAGAGCAGAGGGAGAGTTAGGATTAAGAGCAAGCAGCAGTTGCATTACTGGGTGGCATTACAGAGGCAGCACTATTTGTCTCTTGTGCCTTAGCAGCATTTTCCAGGATTTTCTTTTTCCATTCTTCATAGTCCTGCTTTGTTTCAGTCTTGGGCCGTTTATGTGGCATCTCCTCATCATCTTCAGATCCTGTGAGGGAACAACAAAGTCCATGACAGGCCATTATGGTGGTGGGAATAACTATGGCAGTGAGCACATGCACAGACACAAGCAGGGGCTCTGTCCCTGTGTTATGTGATCCTGCGGTTTGCTGCTCCTCTCACCTGCTGGAACAGTCTCCTCTTCACCTTTGTGTCTGAGCAGAAGAGTTACCCTTAACTGTACTAGGACTACTCAGTATAAACTCCATTATCCTTCTGCCAGGTTCTCTCCATCATTCCATAGCCAATGGATGCAGGATGGAGTGAGCTGCTGTGAACCTGAGATTGAGGCCTATCCCTGACCAGCAATAAAGCTCAGGACTACTCTGGGGAGGTGATTTTCACTCATAGCTGAGCTCAACTTACCATCTTCCTGCTCACAGTGTTCCAGGCAGGTCTGCAGGCTTTCAGGTGTCTCTTCAGCCAATGGAACATCTTCTTCTAAAAAAATAAGTAAGTTGCTTTACTTCTGAGGGGTGTTTGGGGCCCCAAGGGTGGTCTACATCTATACAGCACTGCCACCTTCCAAAAATAATGTCACCCAGTCAGAGCAGGTCCAGACTGATGCTCAAGCTCTACATGCAGAGGTGCCAGCACACTTCAAGGGTTGCACGGACTGACTGACTGCTTTAATTAGCAGGTTGCTAATTAGCAGCAAACTGCTGCTGCATTTATATCCACAATGATCCACCATGTTCACTGCCCAAAATCTACCCTTCTGGATTACTCTGGCAGAATTATCAGTTATTTCTTCCCCTTCTATTCCATTTCCACAGTTTGTATTACAGATACGCACAACATGCACAGGGCTGTCCATGTGTACAGATACATGATCTTCCCTGAACTGGTAAAGAAACTCCCAGCTGCCTTTAGCTGCTTTAGTGGTGGGGTAAGGTTTGGGTTTTTATAGGGCACTGTACTGTGGGAAGGTCCACGCCTAGGAGAGCAGCAGCTTTTGGTTTAGGTTCAGGCTGTGTGTTCCACAAAACTTCAGGATATGAAGCATGAACATAGGGTTATTCTCAGTGGGAAAGTCAGAATGAAAGCCTGGGAAAGGAAAAAGGAGAGAAGAAGCAGCAGAGATATAAGGACAGGAGGGTGTGGATCATATTTCAGTCTTTTTCCTCCAAAAAAAGGAGTGAACTGCAGGCTTAATCACAGGTAAGAATGGTTGCTCATGTCTGCCCACTGTGTGGAGGGATGGTGTCAGGGAATGGCTGAGTTATTACCAGAATTATGCTTGTTAATCCTGCAGTGGGGAAAGGAAAGCACAGAAGTGAGTCAGTCAGGGCACGATGTTTGTGTTAATGTGTGTCATGTTGCCATGTTAACAGGATGCAGAAAGCAAGGAGGAGAAATGCAAGATGGGTCAGGTAGTATGGGGGAAGCAGGGAAGAAACTGCAGCAGAGACTGTAAAAGAGCAGTGGGCATTTGAGAAGAGAGGAAGATACTTATTTTTGGCCTTGCCACATGCTAAGCTATTGTGACTTCCCCAGAAACAATGACTATGACTGGGAACTGGGCTGCAGGAAACATGTTGGAATGGATTGGGCAGATGTGGCTGAAAGGGGGCAGCTAAAAGTGATCAGAATGAAATCACCAGTGGAAAAGGATGGGGAACTGGGAGGCCATGGGATGGGAGTGCTGTCTTAAAGGGATAAAGCCAAAGACTTACTTCTGAGTTGCTGGCTTATCTTCTCCAGCTGATTGCACAGCCGATCAAATATTGCTCTTTTCACTCCAGATGTGGCCACCATTTTACTTTTGTCCACTTTTAGCTTTAAACATCTATAAGAGAAAGTTGTTATCTCTGTACAAAGTAACACTCTATCACTTATGTGAGGTGGTAACTGCTGTACCAACCCTGCCTGGGAGAATGAGAAAGGCAGGCCTGAGTTTTGTCCTACCTATCCTTGTCTCACTCAGAAATTTGCTTAAAAACCAGACCCCTATAATACTCAGTCAATACAGCTCAGGAATTGAAACTCAGGGTGAGTTCAAGTTACATAAAGAAATTGTAGTAGGAAAAAGTATTTTTCAGTTTTTCAAGGAACCAGAACAAAATCCCACTACTGCAAAAAGCTGAATGAGACCCCTGTGTCAAGAGAACCTTTGTCAGGAGCTGTGCAGCTACACAGCCTCTGCACTGCTTAGTAAGGCTGTTACAAGGGGTAATGCTGAGGAAATCTTTGCACACAAGCAAATTCTTGCCAAGTGTTGGCTGAGTCATGCAGCTCTTCCTGATCTGGGCCCACAGCTACCAGAGCCATCTCCAGAGTCCAGAGCACCCCAGGATGTGATGGTGTAGGCTCAGGAGTTTTCCTTATCCAGAATGGCTGTTTCTTGGTGCTCAGGAGTGAGCTGGCAGCCATTCTTACACCTTGAGCAGTATTTCTCCAAAATCCATATAACCTTCTGCTTTGTACAATGTAGGCTGGAGACTTCACTGCAAGGAAAGGCCTGGTTTGCTACAGCTGTCCCTGTTTTCAGGAGCAGGGCAGCAGCACATGCTAAGCAGGACCCTAGATGAAGCAGCTGCTCAGTGTGTCACCAGGCACTTCAGCCTGCAGAAGATCCCCCAGCTACACTCACCTGCATGCAGTGAACAGTGAAGCTGTTAAAAAAAGTGGTTTTGAGAAATCAAGGTCCATCCTCTGTGCTTCAGAAAGGCTGGCTTCATACCTAGAGAACAGCAAGGGATAATTGGACACTGCATTTGCCTCAAAGGAAGCTGCTGAAATACATCTGTCACGTGGGACTCAGCAGTTAAGGGGTCTGTTGGACCACTTGGTCCTTTGCAACCCAGTCAAGCAGAAACAGCTGCAACTGGCTGAGAAGAGCAAAAGAGACCACGGAAAAGAAGGGGATTGGGATGACCTCCTTTTTTTGAATTAAAGGAATTTTAAATTTGGGGATCGGGACATAGGCATGTCAGTAAAATCTGTTTCTTGTGTTCCCCATCCACACAGGACTTTTAGCTCTACACTACACCTAAAAATTACAATGAGATGCTTTGCATAAATCCATCCTACAAGAGAGGGCAGCATTACAGATTCTTGGATTTCTACATGTATGTTACACAGATGGAGGCTTAAATAAGGAAAAAAACATAGTGAGTGTGCAGCACTGAAGAATTTTTGTTGTCCACCTGTCCCCAGGCTATTTTTTCCAGTTTATACTAAGCACCCAAAAGCATGCATAGCCTTTGTTCACTGACCTAGCAGCATTTAAATGTGCTATCAGGGTGACAGCACAGCAGAACAGAGCCCTTCAGGGACTGCTCTGATTAAAGTAGATATTACAGAATAGGAAATTTTAGTTAACTCTCTTGAATCCACTGAAATGTTCTTACCTACTGGTTTTGCAGGTAATTTGCATTTTAAGAGGTCTGTGTCTCCAGAAGGGAGGAGTTCTCTCTACAGAGCATTACATCTGAACTGTGCTGTGATCAGCAGTTAAATGGATGACAGTCTGATGCTATCGACAAACAGGGGGACTAAGAGTGCTATATTCTTTACACTATTCCCAGCTGAAGAATTTAGAGTCAGACAATGACTTACTGAGATTCACAGACTAAGTCTTTCTTTCATGTATTCTAAAAAGTGGCCTGGATCATGGCTGGATTGTCAGTGCTAAGAACTCACCTCACTGCTCCAGTGGGAATATCTGCCCCTTCCAGACATCAAGCTCTTTACACATCTAATGAACAAAGAATCTTACCAGTGTCTACCACGACAGCTTCCTCACCTCTGTAGTATTTCTGCAGCCATGTTCACTGCCTCAGTGCAGCAAAACTGCACAGCCAAGTCTCGCATTCCCAGCCTGGGGTTCACCTCCAGCAAACACTCCAAAGACTTCATGGAGTTCTGGTAGGTGTTCTTGTTCAACCCGGAGAGTTTAACACAGTAGCTCTTTCAAGAAGACAAAGACAAACCCCCAAAATTAGCAAGATTCCTTCCTGAATGCCACAGTCATATCATTAGACCATTTCACTGGAAATGAGGTTTGATATTTCCATATAATGTGACCTGTCCCTTTTATCCCAAGATGGTTAAAAACAAGAATTAGCAAAATCTGGGCAACTTGAAGACATGAGCATCACCTTCCTGCTACTCCTCATGGGGTCAGGTCCAGTTAAATTCTCCCCTGTCTGTAAATGGACAATCATGAACATCTTGTGCCAGGCATTATTTTGGCAGGTTTGCAGGTGGAGGTTTATGGTACCTCTACAGAGAGGGATTCCTCAGAGCCCCTGCTTCCCCCCAGCAGTAAAAGGGACAGATCTTAAATTTAGCATCCCTGCTGGTAATTTATTTGTTACTAAAAGAGCTGAAATTATACCAAAGCAAGCTCAACTTGAGAAGTGACTATGACACTGATCTCAGTTTGTCCTGTTTCAAACTCTGAACAGTGAAAGCCCTGACGCTGTGTCTAGCAGCACACTAGTCAGTCAGTTATTATTTCCCTTTCCTGCTCCCAGCATACACTTCACAGAACAGTGATTTCAGTGAGCTAACACACAATGCACTGACAGCCACCACATCTTACTTTGTCAATCGGTTGTTTCATGAAACTCGCCGCCAGGTCCAGGCACATCACAGCGCTGCTGGTCGCCGTCATTTGAGCCATTAACCCCGTGCACTTCACCTGGGACAGCCGCAGATACTCCTCAGCTTTCCTGCAAAACACAAAGCCATGACATGTCACAAGAACGTGCGGACGGGACCCGCTCCCGGGTTTCTCAGCCCAGCTGTTCGGCTGCAGCACAGGCTCGGGGACCAGGGGGTGTGTTCTGTGGTGATGAGCAGCGGGACTGCACTGCAGGGTCAGCCGCTGACCCCGCATGCCTCGGGGTCCGCCACTCCACCACACCCACAGCCGGACAGCGCTGTGCGGGGGAGCGGGGCAGAGCGTGTCCCCGATCCCGCGGTGTGTCCCGGTGCCCCGATCCCGCGGTGTGTCCCGCTCCCGCGGTGTGTGTCCCCATCCCGCGGTGTGTGTCCCCATCCCGCAGTGTGTCCCGCTCCCGCCGTACCCCAGCAGGGCCGCTCCCCTCAGCCCCAGCCTGGCCGCCATGTCCCTCACGGCCCCGCGCTCCATCGCCCGCCGCGCGCTGCCCCGCGCGCGCCGCCCCGCGACTGGCGGGCCGGGCCGTCAATCACCGGCCCCTCCGGCCAATCGGCGCGCTGCGAGGAGCTCGCGCCCGGCGGGCCAATGGGGAGGGCGCGGCGGGGCGGCCGGGGCGGGGCGGGGCGGTGCGCGCGGCGCAGTCACATGACCGGGCGTCGGTGGCGGGGGCGGCGGCGGCGCGACCATGGTGAGGGTGAGGGGGCACCGGGATCGGCACCGCGCTTGGGGAGCGGCCCGAGGGGACACCTGGGGGCACGGACAGCCTGGGCCAGCACGGCCTGGGCCCCGCGCACCGCCCAGAGCCGCCCTGCTGGGCCTGGCGGGTGCGGGGCTGCGGAGGCCGCACGGTCCGGCCCGGGCAGGGCGGAGGTGCGGGCTGGGCACTGGGCCTGGGGCCGGTCCCCGCCGCGCTGGGCTCGGGGGGGCGCAGGGGAAGTGGGTGTTTTCATCATTTTTGTTGCTGCACCGGCGGGCAGAGTTTCGGGCTGTTTTGTCGCGCTGCCCCTGGGATGGAGCCGGCGTTGTGTCTCTGCCGGTGCTGGGCACGTGTGCCCGGGCTGTTCGCCCTCCAGCCCGCTCTGCTGACTTTTCAGAACTGCTGCCGCAGGCTGCCCTAGTGAACTTCTTTTCTGTCAGGAAAGGTGTTTCGCATTGGTGGGCCCAGCTCATTAGTGCTGTTGGGCGCAAATGTTGGTGTTTATTAGGGAGACAGGGAGGGTGTAGCCAGGTAGGGATCGGGCTCTTCTCCCAGGCAAGCACTGACAGGACGAGAGGACACAGCTTTAAGATGTGCCGAGGAGGCTTAGGTTGGACATCGGGAGGAATTTCTTCGCAGAAAGGATGATTAAACATTGGAATGGGCTGCCCAGGGAGGTGGCGGAGTCGCCGTCCCTGCAGGTGTTTAAGGAAGGACTGGACGTGGCACTTGGTGCCATTGGTCTGGTTGACAAGGGTGGTTCTTGGTCACAGGTTGGACTCGATGATCTCGAGGTCTTTTCCAACCCAGCTGATCCCGTGAGACCTGGAATTTTCCCATGGAAATAACACTTACTGAGAACTGCTTTTTAGTCTTCAGTGAAAATAAGGAGATGGTCGGGTTTTCTAGCAAAACTCAAGTCGTTTAGTGTGTCTTCAGTGGTATTTAATATTCAATACAATTTTAAGCAGCGCTTGCTGTAACCATCATGATGTGTTAATTAATCTAAGTGTGGAATATAAACATTACTAGCAGTATATAAATAGGCAAAAAATAACTGAAGGCTATATAAAGAAGGTGTTGTGCAGCTCTTGGGCTTTTGGAACAGGCTGTTTTTAAAGTTTTATTTTAAAGTTGGTATCAGATGAATCCTGTATCCTGGGGGGGTGGTGTGGGCAAACCCTGTAATGTTACTTAAAGTGGAATGGTAAATACTGAATTGGGTGATAAGAAATGCTAAATCCATGTAGACAGTAGTCTCTGTCCCCCACATCAATATTTTGTCATAGTCATTGACTGAGGAATGACACAAGTTTTCTCTGCCTGTCATTTCCATGGGAATTGGGTTGAGACTTGTCTGGTTTGTGGCTTCTTTCTAAGAATAGCTGATATGAGGTGATTCAATAAAAAATAAACTTACAGGTATTAAACTTGGGATAATCCCCTTTACCAAATTAGGCTCCACTGCAATTTCCTATGGCTGAGCTTGGTTTAAACCTTGAATCTGGATGCTGAAGTGCCTTCAACAAGACTCATTTTAAGAGGACTTTGGCTGGTTTTGATCGTCCCCTGAATAAAAGTCCATCTCTTTGATAGTCCTTAATGTCTTGTGGCTTCATGCATCAGTAAGTTTCGACATGTTAAACATGTTTTTGTCTCTCTGGTTTGTCCTTGAGCTCCTGTACTGTGAGATATAATAGAGGTTCTGGAGCCCTTGGTGTTGCAAGTAATGCTTCCTGTATGGTATCACACACTTATGCTTCTTTTTGTGTGATAATTCTCCCAGTGCCTCCCACAGCAGTGCATTGTGTGCACCCAGGCTTCATCTGCAGGCTGGCACTTGTCCCGATCCACTTCCATACCTAACCCATCTTCTCTCTTGGGCAGCATTAATTTTAAGTGGCTCAACAGTGATTGATTGGTAGGTAGTCTTAATAACATGCAGCTGGAAGGAGGAGGCAGGAAAACCTCCTTAGGTAAATCTCACTTGTTGAGGTATTAAACACAAGCGTGTGAGCAAACCAAAGCATCATGTGTGGAGTAGGCCGTGTAAGCACATCAGTTATTTAAAGGAAAGGACTTGTGGAGATTAGATGAAAATGCACATTAGAATGGAAGCAAAACCTTCTCTTCTGTGTTTATACTCTGCAACTGCTGAAGATACCTGTGTGTCAGAACACGAGCTCTTTGGTAGCTTGACAAGCTCACTCCAACTCTGCTCAGTGTCAGTACTGCAAGGCAGCAGATTTTTACATGGAGTAAGTCAGCACGTTGACCCAAAATAATAATCAGCTCTGGAGTGTAGCTCAGTGTGAAATATAAAACTAAATAAGACTCTTATCAAGTCTTCTCATGGAACTGAGCATTAGAAAATCAGTAAGTTGTATACAAGAGGTGTAATGCTTGCTGTGTATGTTCAAGAGTAGTTGCTGTCATGAGGAAAGGCACAGGCCAGAACAAAGTTTGCTGCTGCTGGAATACACTTCAGTAATTGTTATCTGCAGGATAACTTGTGTTACCCACTCTGATCAGCTGGTTTCAAGCCGTTTGGGGTTTAAAAAAAATTGTTTTCCAAAGCTACTTGTGGTTCACTGGCATTGATTAAAAAAAAAAAAAAAAAAAAACAGCAAAGAAACAAAACCTGAAAGAACCAACAACATCAAAAAAGCACACCAAAAACCCCCACCAAAAGCGAGCTTTCCTCACTCCCCCTCCAAACTCATCTGCTGTGTGTTTTGACTTCCATAACTTGCCTGTGGTAACTTAAGATAGTGCTATCTTCAAAGCTGAAAAAAAGCTGTTGTCTCCTACAGAAACTGATGGTGCAGCTGTGGGAGGTTGTTCTTTGTCCCTTCTCCACTGCTCACTTGCTTCCTTGTGGCTTCAGAGGAGAAAAGGTTAGGGAATGAGTAAAGCAGAAAACTCTTTACGTCAACTCTCCTTTGTAATTCAACATTTGCAGTGTATCTAGGGTGGGCAAGGCTCAGGCATTTCTGAAGTCTAAATGGCTGCATAATTGCTATAAATTGCTTGTCTTGTGCTCATGCAGGAGTTAATACCTTACTGTACAGGAACAAGGCAGAATACTCTGTGCCTTGGTTATGGAGTACTGCTGCTTTTGTCCAGTGTCAAAATATCTTCCACTTCAAAGGCTTATATTCAAGGTTGTTGCTTGTAAATGGGCACAGGACTCCACATCACAACCATCTTGTGTTACTAGGTTACTAATTTAAGTGGAAGATCGAGAGCATAAACAGCTTTGTTCAGCACTGAATCTTTGTTCAGCATTGACAGAAGAACTGTGTTCTAATTCAGTGTGTGCCCTGCTGGATGTCACTGGTGGACTTTTGCCATATGTCCTCCTCACTTCACTTGCATTTTGCCAACACATCCTCAAACTTCAGGCAGGTGCATCAGGATATGTGTGTCTTCATGTGATCTTGTGTATCACTTGATAATAACCAGGTTATGTTTTCAAGTATCTTCAGTGTTGAAGCTGAAGTAGCCTGCTTTCTGAAGTCAAAAGAAAAGGGTAAACTGATAAATATGCAGACTTTGAAAGATAAGAAAGAGTTAGAGCTTAAGTGGTGATGCTGTTAAAATGTCTTCTATTCTTGCAGAAGTAAAGCTGTTATAAACACCACCTCAGGCAACACTACTGCTTCTGTGACATGCTTGTGACAGTAGTAGTAGATTATCTTACTGTCTGTGCTGCTGTAAAATGCTCCAGTTGCCTTTTCTTTAGACATGAAGTGCAGTACCCTTGTGGTAAAGACATCTTTGTTTAGACCAATCAGTCACCTTCTCAATCTTCAAATCAGAACAGATACCAATTTAATTTTCCTTCTCTTTCTTAATTCTCTGTATCTTGAAGAGATACCACAAGAAATTAACTTTTTTCTTCTGTAACACAAAACTGCTGCTGTTGATGAATTCAGTCAAGTACTGACTATGGTCCCAGTGCTCAGTAGGGTGTGGGACCTGGCTGCTAAAACTGAGAGCAGAAAAGGAGGTATTGCCAGTGTCTTCTGTTAACATAGACACAATCTGTTGTAAAGCTGACTCTGGTTCATTATAAATGGAAAGGCTCTGAAATTCCAGTTTTCTCCCAATTGCTGCTAAAAGACAGTGGTTTAAGTTTTGTAAGATAATAGATACATCTTCTGAGATGATTGTTTTTATCATCTAAAGCATAGTCTCAAAGTTGTAGTAGCATTATGCTATAATCAGCATGTTTTCACATTAAAAGTAAGGAAACCAAAGCACATGGATTCAGCCAACACAGCTGTGTTTTTCAGTAAGTGCTTTAACTTGGTGTTGCTGTTAAAAAGCCTTCTCTTCATGGCCCCACTTGTACTGTTTTATGTTGCTGTGGGGTGAAGTAATAGGTGAATGGTAAACTGTCCATCAGCTGGGCTAGTTTTCCAGCCTATTTGATGTTTTATGGCCTAAACTGCTCTCCCAGCACTATATGGTCCTATGAAGAACTGGGGATGGAAGAGCAGGGCTGGGAGCTGTGTGAGCTTAGTGCCCATTAGGGGAAGGGGTTTAGGAAGCTGTGGATACCATTGGCATTGCTGAATTGTTTCTAGCTGTGCTTTCATAGAGATGTGTAGCAGTCAGAGTGTATGGCATCACCTCAGGGGTGATTTATCTTCTCCAAAGCACTGCTGTGGGTTCAGGGGACTGCAGAGTGTGACCAGTGTTCTGGCACAGACATAATTCAGCAAGTCTCTTCCGTGGTGTTTCAATATTGATTGTTGCACACAAGTCCCAGCACTGTCATTTGCTGTTCCTGGAAAGTCTGATCGGTCATGGAATAATTAAAGCTTAGCAATTACAGCAAACTTCTGCTGGCAGAACATACTTGCTTCACAGTTTGAGTTTTTCTAAGGGTTTGTAGCTATTGAATTGCCTGGGAAATAGGGTCATGTAGCCATGGTTGCTGCTTTTGCCTTATGCTTAGATCATTTTTGGAAGACCTGCACTTCGTGTGATTAATTATATATAGAAAGAGCTTTAAGAGATGCAGCCTCTCTAATTAGCAGACGTGGCTTTTTGTGTTGACTAAATGGACTTCTAATCAGTTATTGTGCATAGTTTGAATATTACTGAGGCACACTGAGTCAGAAAGGCTGGTTGGAAGGAATCTTAGCCTTGTTTGACCGTCTTTAAGCAGGTTTGTCGTCTGTGTTGGATCAGATCAGCCTTGGTTTTGTCCGGCTGGGTGACTGAGAAATTTTAAGAGTGGAGTTTCAGTGTCTGTTAGGGAGTGATGAAGGCAAGAACAGTATTGCAGGGCACTCTGTGTGTGGAAAAGGATAGTGGGGAGAAACTGTCTGTGACTCTTATGAGAGAGGTTCCAATTGCAAAACAAGAGCCCAGTTAAATATGGGGAATAACAGGAGTGTGCAATGCTCTATACCCATTAAATTGGTGTTGAACTAAAAGTTGTCTATTTTCAAGATGACCTCAATTTTCATCTCAGTCCTCAAACGATACTTTATGGGGACTCCAAGCGTGGAATGTGTGGGAGTTGGTTCTGAAGATACAGTTTTTCAAAACATTAGGGTGGTGTAATTCATGGCCTGCTAGTTGGTTTCTGAAATGCAGTGAAAAAGAGAGGACCAGGAACCTTCTGAACACAGTGGAGGGAGGAAACAAGTATAGCTGAGAATTTACTGAAGCTGAAGGCTCAGAGAACCTGCTGTGCAAATCACTTGTACTTGGTATTTGTCAAGACTAGAGAAGATGTAGTTGAGACACAACATCAGTGGTTTTATCTCTGACAGTATTTCAGAGAGTATCTGAAAACAAGCTGCAAGACTGGGAGAGGTGAAGATGCTTTAATGAGGTGTTGAAGATTGAGCCTTAACCAGAGGTGGATGGTGGTTTTTCCTTGTAACATGTTAGGAGGAAGGCCGAGAGCAGGTGGGGAGAGCACTGGGGGTTCTGATTTAAGTAAATTTGGACATCTTAGTGGATTCCTTCAAGGTCCTTATAGAAACTAATCTCAATCTGGTAGAGGGAAGGGAGCGGCTGCAGGAGAAGGTCTATTGTAGCTGGATTGAGGAGAAATCTAAGGCTGTAAGCAATGGATTTATTTAATACTATAAGAAAATGCAGTATGATCCTTGGAAAGTCAAAAGATAGTGGAAGTTTCAGTTGAAGGTGTAGAATGTGGAGAGGCAGGAGAGTCACCGGGACAAGTAGGAAACATGAAGAGTTGTTACTTCTCTTCGTCTTTCTCTTGCCTTCTGCAAGTAACTTCTCCCTTCCGGAAAGCACAAAGTGTACTTTATCCTTTGCTTATCTGAAACTCGTCCTGAATGGAATTGTGAGGGTCAGGCAGCAGTTAATGGAGAACTTGTGACTTGTGAGCACAGGAGAGCATCTGTCCAGTGCCAGTGCGTGTGGTCTGGGCATTGCTTTGAAGCTGTGTGGGAAGAAGTTACAGCAGTGCTTCCTCTTGGCAGAGTCATCTTTGCACTCTCCTGGAGCTTTTCCTTGCCAGATACTTACACTGGGTTCTTGACCTCTAAATGAGAAAAGTTGACCCTGCTCTGCCCCCGTGGCTTTGCACTCCAAGAAGCAGTGGTGCTCCCAGGCTACCTGTAACCTGCCCTCAGGTTTCTGCAGGGTACTGGAACTTTGTCCTTACACATCACACAGCTATTTCTGATGGCTCTGGGTGGTCACACTGCACTGTCACTTGCACTGCATTCTAAACTGGGGGAACCCAGTTTTAGTTAAATCATAAACAGCTTGATAAAAATAATTGAGTTTTGGTTTGTTTTGTTCGTGGGGTTTTTTTTCCCAGCCAACAACACAGCAGTCTCCTCAGGATGAACAGGAAAAACTCCTGGATGAAGCTATTCAGGCTGTGAAGGTGCAGTCTTTCCAGATGAAGAGATGCTTGGTAAGAATGGGACTTCAAAATGCAATGAGGCTTCTTGTGTGCTAGTAATGAAACAGTAAATCAATACCAATCTCTAGCGCTGTGAGGAAAATTAACCCTTTATGCATCTTTGTGTCAGAGGCTTTGCAAATAAATGAGGCAGCTGCTCATTGAGAGTGAGCCTTGAATATTCTTTGAACATGTCTTCCTGATTTTGCTCTGGTATTTGACAAGATAAGTTAGAAGATGTACCTTTATAATTTATGCTTGAATTTAAAAGAGCCTAAGCTGAGAATAAGCAACAACCAGAAGGTTATTGTTCAAACTCATTTTATATGGAACTGTATTATGAGACTATTGTGCACCATACTTTTGGGTTTTTTTCCACATAGTCTTTTCTTAGTATCAATTACAGACTCTGGGGCTGCTAATAAGTTGCCTGCTGCATAGGATAAATTTTGTAGTCATTAACTGTAGACTGATGTGTGAATTCTTCTGTGACTGGAAAATACCATTGGCTAGTGTTGTGCTGAGATTTTATCTTGAAACTGTAGCCAATGCAGGCAGATGATGTCATCACACATAGGCACTTTAGGTTTGAGAAGCCTATTTTTATTTGGAGAAACTGCTTAAAGTTGCAATGAAAACTTAACTATTCCTGTATATTTCTATGTGGTTAACCAAGCTAGCTTTGTTTGCAGCCACATGACAGTAGCAAGAAAGGTAACAGCTCTTCCAGTTTTGTACTCTGTGGAATGCTTTTGAAATCTTTGAAGTAGCCGAGCTTTTCACTGCTATCAGGGATTGAGTGACAATATAAATATACTAAGTGGATCACACTAGCAATTCATTTTGTTCGCCCTCGAAACCTATTGCTGCTGCTTATGATGGGTTGAGCAAGTATGCTTAGGTGGGAGATTAGAGGTTTGTGTTTGTAATGCCAGGTGATTTATGTGCGTCAGATGCAGCCTAATAAACAGTGGCTTTCTCAGTGCCTGAGAAGTGGGGAAGAAGATGATGGTGATGTGCATTGCCTGTCTGCTAGAGGTTTCTTACTGAGATCTGAGCAAAGCAGCAGACCAGATTTGGAGGAAAGGAATCCTTGCTTGGATAGAACCTGAGAGTTGGGTGGGGATTGCTACATAAGCAAAATGATTTTAGGTTTTTGTACCATTAATATTACAATTTATTACTGTAGCTCTGTCTTCGCATATCTTATCACCTTCAGGTGTAATGTTCCACTTAATTAGCATGGGCAGTATAGTACAAGCTAGACACTAATTGACTTAATTAGAATTGGTGCTTTCCTGATGTCCACTTAGTCTTTGCTTGCCTTTAAAAAAAAAGATAAAAGTGTAGATTGATAAAATCCTGCAGTTGCCTAGTGTTATTTCTAACAGACTGTTCTCTCTTTCTTCCTCTAAAGGACAAAAACAAGCTCATGGATGCTCTGAAACATGCTTCCAACATGCTTGGTGAGCTGCGGACTTCCATGTTATCTCCAAAAAGCTATTACGAGCTCTGTATCCTTTTAAGAGGAAACTAATAGTTGAAATGTTGAATTGGGAATGAAATGTTCATGTGCTTTCGTTGACATAATGGTATCTTGTCAGTCTCAGGTATTTACTAGCACTTTGCTCCTCAGTATTCAATTATCTGTATATATTGTAGGACAATATACACTTACTTGCTCACTGTATAAGTTGATTTTTTTTCTCTTTGGTATAAAGCAGGTGTTTAATGTCTTTCATATCTTCCCCTGGGAGGTTTCAGGAATCTAGGTCTAAAAAATCAGCTCTGTAAAACAATTCTGCTTGCAGGATACTACTGCAAAATCTGTAAAACCAACTAACTTTTGCCCTTCATCATTATCTTAGCTTCTAAATGAGTCAGTGCCTTGATGTATATACTTTGCATATTTTGGTCTTTGAAGAAGAGGAGCCTTTTAAAGAGACTTGGGAATAGAATGTGAATATATTCAAATACTAATTTCTCCATGTGGGGATGACAATCTTTTGTAATGCATAGTATGCTGTCAGTTTAATACTCTGTTCAATCACATTCATTTTCTCAGTTTTGATTTAGTAGCTTGGGGTTTTATTCCCTTTCCTAATATGCTAAAAATTAGGATTGAAGGTTTGGGGTTAACTTAGCACAAATATCCCAGTAGCAGTTACTGGTTCAGAAGTGCTGCCTGCTTGGGCATGGTTGTATTTGGTACAGCATCTTTCTTCCTTGCTGTGGATGAGCAAATTACTACGAAAATCTGTTCAAGACATTCTAACTTAAGATCCTTAACTATGAGAAAAAGACATGGCAATTTCTGATGAGCTGCACTACTTGGAAGTCTACCTGACAGATGAATTTGCCAAAGGAAGGAAGGTGGCAGACCTTTACGAGCTAGTACAGTACGCAGGAAATATCATTCCAAGACTGTAAGTGTGTGGATGCTACTGTCTGGTTTTGTTTGCTTTTTCTGTTTTTAACTAATGGATAGTGGTCAGGCTCTGGGTTCAGTGATTGATTCTGCCTTCTTGCTTGACAGCAGGAATTCAATTTGCAATGGTGACTAGTATTTCTGCTATCTTGAGTGGATTACTGTGAGAATTCTGAGATTAGGCTGAGAGTGCAGCTGCAGAAGGTCAGTTCTTCCTGCCAGTGTGTTGATTTTGCACATGACCAAGATGGAAGCACTTTAATCTTGGAATAAAATTGGCTTTTGGGTAAAGAGCTGGTCAGTGAAGGTTAACCAGGTACCACACTCTGATCAATGAGGTTGACTTTGTATTTATTAACTGCTTCTATTAATGGTAATGAATGAACCTGTTAATGAACTTGTACCTAGGGGTCTAGATCTTGGATTCTCACACATGGTAGATGCCTCATAACCATCTGCCTTTCAGAGACTAAGAAGTGTGAGAAGGAACCTGAAGATTTCTGTAAATTAACCCTTAGAATCTGTGTTTCTGAATATATTTTGTTCAAAGCCATAAATGATACTGGAAGCACCTGGAAAGCTTCTCTTTATATGTGTGACCACTGGGCTGCAGAACATGTTTGAGAGAGTCTGTCTTGAGACTTGGATTTTGATTGGTACTGAAGTTTTTCATTCCTGACTTTATGTTCATGCCAGGAAGAAGCTTTGGACACACCAGGCTCACCTTCATGGAGTTTATGGAGTTTGGCTAATGCCTACCACAGTGTCTCACCCCTTTGTGTCATGATTAGAGTTGTCTTCCTGCCTGCTTGATGCAGACTGTAGTTCTCCCTTGGGAACACTTCTGGTGCTTTCCTGAAGGTTCTGTGCACATCCATGGTGAGGCAGAGGAGCAGGCAGAGAGAGCTGAGGCCTTTAAACCAAACATGTGAAGGTTCTGAGCACTGTATGCTTTTAAGCTGAAGGGGTGTCCAAATATACTGGAGCCAGTCCTTTGTTTCTCCCATATTCTTTCTGGCTCTGGCCTAAAACAGAGGTGCTGAAGGAATGAGCACAGATCTGTGGGGTTCTGAAGAGCATAATTCCTGTCCTGCTGGACTACAGTGTGAAAGAGGCTTAGCTGCTTCCCCATCACAGATCACTTACCTGTATGTGCCAGAGATGTTTTCCAGCTTGGTGGGATGCTGGCAGTATAGACCAGCTGGTCTGGGAGCATTCACAACTTGGTGCGTGCTGAGCATTTACACATTCCAGGTATCGAGCACTGTAATGAGGTCAAGTGGCTGTTCTGACTTGCTGTGCTCCGTAACAAAGGAGAACAAACTTGAAAGCGACTCAAGATCCAGAATCTTGGGGCCTAGATGATATTGTATTGCTTTTTCTGTGCTTTGGTAATCCTGCCAGGATGGAAGAAAGGAACTGTTACCTTTAAGTGTCATGTTGTTACTTTGATTTATCGTTTGACTCTGTGCCTTTTGCAGGTATCTCCTGATAACAGTAGGTGTTGTCTATGTCAAGTCATTTCCACAGTCCAGGAAAGATATTTTGAAAGACCTGGTGGAGATGTGCCGTGGAGTGCAGCATCCTCTTAGAGGCCTCTTCCTTAGGAACTATCTCCTGCAGTGTACCAGGAATATCTTACCAGATGAAGGCGAGCAAGCAGAGTAAGAAGGATGGGCTATAACTTGGTAGAATTATTGTTGTTAACAGAGTATATTGAAATTTTCTGTATGACTTCCTTCAGATTTGAGAGAAGTAGACTTGACAGTTGTTTTGTCCATTAAGAATTCCCTTGCTGAACTAAGGTTTCTTACAAGTGAGGGTATGAACCTTTCTTATGAACCCAGATATCCCATCACACACTTCCCTACCCTCCAGCCTTCTTAAAAACTCTGTTCACCAGTGGGTGGAAGGATGAATACCTCTGACAAGCTTTTCCTGTTCTTAACCTGTTATCCATTGCAGTGAAGAAACCACTGGAGACATCAGTGATTCGATGGACTTTGTGCTGCTGAACTTTGCTGAGATGAACAAACTCTGGGTGCGGATGCAGCACCAGGGCCACAGTCGGGACAGGGAGAAAAGGGAGCGCGAAAGGCAGGAACTGAGAATCCTGGTGGGAACAAACCTGGTTCGCCTCAGCCAGCTGGAAGGTGTCAATGTGGAGCGATATAAGCAGGTGGGATGTCTGTCCATCCTTTCTGACTAACTTTTTCCAAATGAAACTCATTTGGACTTTCAGGTGAGTAACTGGAAGTGTTATAACTATGCTAAAAGTTCAGTAATCCTGGTACTGCTCAAACTCTTCACCTGAGGAAAAGTTCTGAGTACTAATGAAGGTATGCAGTGTGTTGTGAGGCCAAGGACACGATTCATGCATTTTTCCTTTAAGTTTGTGTGTAACATTGACATTCCTTCTTGATTCCCACTTCACTTGAACAGGGAGTCTGTTTAAGGGATGTGTACATATACAGCATTCTGTGGTAGACTTTAAAAGTGATGAGGATCTGCTTCCCAAAGCATTCAAGAGAATTGTTATTACATGAAATGACAGTGAAGCAAATGTAAAAATCTGTCCCTTGTAAGTTCTAGCATATAGCTGTTGAAAAGGATTTTGAGTGGTGCTGCTGAGACCCCGAGCAGTGGTCTGTGCCAGCAAAGATAGTAACACTGACTTACTAAATCGAAGCTTGCATAATGTATGAAAGGAACAGATGTCTGAGACCAGTAGATTTTTTTTCTCTGAAGGATGGAACTTAAAAAAAGTGGGACTTTTTATCAGAAAGCCTTTATGTACAGAATAAGCTGAGAACTGTTAGAAATTCCACTTTGCCTTGATTGAATGCATATATAAACATAAACTTGGAAAGTAATTGTAAAATCATTGCAACACTTTTGGTCCCTATTCCAGATTGTTCTGCCAGGAATACTGGAGCAGGTTGTGAACTGTAGAGATGCTTTAGCTCAGGAGTACCTCATGGAGTGCATCATACAGGTGAGCTGCTTAAATTCAGTTGCCGTGATGGGACACAGGGACACCTCTATACTCTTAGTCAGATTCAGGCAGCTTTCACATCTTCCCCGTGAACTGGAAAGCTTCATCACTGGGACTTTTACACAGTGGCTTGTCCTGTATTTTTTTACCAGATGGGCAGAGGGGACATAAATCCATTTTGTGCTCCTTCTGTTGCAGAAGCTTGTAAGCATCTGAGCAGCAGTGCCTGAGTTGTAGTAGATAGCTGGGCCCTCAAGTTACCCACTTGTCTTACATCTCTTGTTTCATGCATTTACCCAGTCAAGATCAGCTTCATAGGCCAGACTGTATTTAATATGTGGCTTTCTGCTTTACAGTTATTCTGTTGCGTTTTACTGCTGTGTGACAATGGGCAAATTCAGTTTATAACTTGATGACTATTGATCTAAAACTTCAGGTTTTCCCAGATGAATTTCACCTCCAAACCCTGAACCCATTTCTCAGAGCCTGTGCTGAGCTGCACCAAAATGTGAATGTGAAAAATATAATTATTGCTTTAATTGACAGGTGAGTGACCAAGGGGGTGGAAATTGGCTCAAAATTAAGTTTGTGTTGTGCACAAGCAGATGATAATTCTTTGATTATTTGAATGTGTTTTAATTTGTGATATCACTTAACTTCACTTGTTTCCATGTCTTTCTATCAGCTGTAATTCAGGCTGTGAAGACCATTATTTCTATAGCTTCTGCTCTCTGGACTCTATTTTTACAGCTTCCAATGAAACCTGCTTTATGAACTGATTAAAACTTGTAACCAGATTAAGCCAGGAAACAACCCATTTATTATTGACCAGTTTTGTTCCTGAAGTGGCAGCAGCGTTCTGCTTTCACAGCCATATCAGTCAGAAACTTGAAGATCCCAATGGCTTAACTGTGTATCAAGGATACTTTACCTTGCAGTTGTGATTCGAGAACATAACATAATACCTCTTCAGAAAGGAGCTAGTAAGAAATGGAACTACCTTCTTAACTCTTGCCACTAGCATCCTGTCTGTTCTCCCAGAAGTATGTTTTTTCCTGTGGAGGTACTGCTTGCAGTGAATTCAACTATGGGGGGGAAATCCTACAATCACTGGGGTTGGAAAAGACCTTTAAGATCAAACTGAAGTTTTGAGTTATGTCTTGAAAGGAAGCAACACAGACTATCAGTGACTACCTGCACTTTCTTACTGCAGACACGAAGTGCACTTGCATGGCTTGTGGAAGCCTCAAAAAAGCCTTGTTTTTGCATCTGCACACAAACATGTGCCTTTGCATATCTGGTCCATGCACCAATGGATGGATCTCACTTACTGTGGGGATCTTGGGTCCCACTAGCAATCAGCAATTGGCAGGATTACTTTAACTCCTCTGGTGTCTGGAGATGGAACGTGTATACTGAGCATGACTGGTATAACTTAAGATCTTGAACTTTTTGCTTACCAAGTCTGTAGTTTTTCTCCTGGTTATGTCAAATTTATTTGTTCAAGACTTTGGTTTTATTGGAAAAATCTTGCAGTATTTGTGCATTTGTCAGGGAAGCAGCACAGAGGTGTTCACAGGAGTTCATTGGTTTCCTACACTTTGCTGCCGTGGCTGAGAATTTTTGTAATTTTGTCAGCTTTAAAAAAAACCAAACAAAACCAAAAACCCAAACAAAACAAAAACAACAAAACCCAAAACACCAAAACAAACAAACTACAACAAGAAAACACCAACCAACCAAAAAAAAAAAAAAAAAAAAAAAAAAGCAATATACCCCCAAACAGCCCAGATCCCAAGAAGCATTGCCTATAGCAACCTGATTTTTGAGACTGCCTGTCTTGAGCCTTTCAACAGAGATCACAGGATCTTTTGCCAGGTTCTTACATTACAGTGTTGCCTTGTCATTTTTGTGAGAAGGGTTTTGTTGTCTAGTTCCTGCTGTCATGTCTGCTCTGAGGCCTTAACTTACTGTGGAGGTAATGCCAAAGTTTCTCTCCTCTTGCTGTTACAAGCACCAGTGAGTGACTGACTGGCAGTGACCCTGCTGTCCTCCCAGACAGGGCAAGGGCAGAACAGTGGCGGTGTGATGCTTATCTCTGTAGTATGACAGCCTGTGATTGTGAATGCAGTGTTACTGCAAGTGTTGGAGGAAATGAGTGGATCTGTCCTTGGAATCCATGCATGTAGGGAGGATGTTGCTCTTGTGTTTGGACTGGAGCTGTAGGAGCTCAGTGTTTCAGTGCAGTGTAGTTAAGCTGTCCCATGTAGGTAGTACCTGCTGGCATTTCTCATCTTCATTTCAGCTGGTGTGGTTTAATTGAATCGGAACACCACTGACTGCTGAAGAAACTTGTGACAATTTTGTCCTTATTCCTATGGGGCTTTCCTGCTAAAGGAGCCTTTCTGCAAATAGTCTTGCTGCTTTGGGATCTTTCTTGCCTTACTAAACCATTCATGGCTTTTAATTATGCTGCCATCTGCCTGCAACTTGTTCTTACTCTGTAGCATGCTGGCCTTACACTCTGAGCTGTTGCCAAGAAAAGCTGCTCTGTTCCTTTGAGAAAAGGCAGTGATTGTTTCTGATGTTAGGAAGTCTGCTTCTTACCACCCTAATGAAATATAAGATAAATTCAATGTCTGTTTTTCCTGGCAGTGAAGTTTTTTGGCACCTCAACCTTTTCTTACCTGTTTCTGTTTCAGACCCAAAGTTCATTCAGAATCAAAGTTTAGAAACCCTGTAAAAAAATAACTTAAAATTTAATTTGATACCTTTTCCTACATACTTTTATAGTTCTTTGTTGAATTCAGAGTAGAATAATTTTAACAATTAGAAAGTCAAGACATCAATACTGAGCTTCTTAAGCAGCAGTTTTAGTGAGGTGCTAGCCTTCCTGTAGCGATTCTTCTGATCTCCTATCTCATTTCTGCAGCAATGGTGGTTGGCATGACTTTGTTCCCTTCCAGACAGAAATACCTCTCGTCATCTCTTGAATGCTTGCTGGCCAGAAATGGCTTGCTTTTCCACTCCCCCCTTCTCCCCCCCAAAAAAAGGTGTTCTTCTCCAAGTTTACTTTTTATTTTGTTCTTTACGAACAGTGGGAGTCCCAAACATGTCAGTCAGTCTTTAGAGACAAAGTGTAGTTAAGTCAGCGTGTTTCTTCTGTGGCTTTTTTTCCCTCTGGAGACTATTTTGTGGTGAATGCTATTGGGTGTCTAATTTCAGTCATATTGCTGAACGAGTGCAGGATATTTGCTCTTCCATCAGCCTGCTCTATGCCTCTTTCTCTGCTGGAAAGAATAGAACATTTGCTTCTAGCTGAAGAACACTGATTACAAAATGTCCCTATTGCTCCTTCTTCACCTTGCCTTTTCTGTCAGACTCTTTTCCAGGACTGATAGATACCAGGCTCAGATGCTCGTAAGGCTTATGACTTCCATTAATTTCCTTTTTGCTTGTAATAGAGCTTCCAAAAATACCTAAAGGATTTGCTTTTTCTGCCAGTACCTCTTTCTGGTCTGTATCTGAGGAGTGGAAAAACGGTGCTGACCAAGCTGCTTTCCTTGCTGTGTCACCAGGTTAGCTTTATTTGCACATCGTGAAGATGGACCTGGTATCCCAGCAGATATCAAACTCTTTGACATCTTTTCACAGCAGGTTGCTACTGTTATACAGGTATGCTGGGTGTTCTTGCATGCAGTTTGGGGTGGTTTTTTGCAGATTTATGTGCATTTGTATCAGCTTAGTGCTGTCTTGAAATTTCAGTCTCGGCAGGACATGCCCTCAGAGGACGTGGTGTCTTTGCAAGTTTCTCTCATTAATTTGGCTATGAAATGCTACCCAGACCGTGTTGACTATGTTGACAAGGTGTTGGAGACAACTGTGGAAATATTCAATAAACTTAATCTGGAACAGTAAGTAAATGTCTCTTGAGTTCTCTTTGGCATGGCATTCAATAACCTAAAATCTGGACTTGGGCACTGCACCCCATTTGGTGAGATAGCAGAGACATGCTTTGGATGTGTGAGATTACTGCTTTTGGGCCAGGCTGTGGACAGTCAGGATAAATTGCTGACTAACTGCTCACCTGTGCATAAATCCCACTGTGTAGCTATACAGTGTGTATGCTAAGCTGTGTGCAGTCATTATCCAGGCATCCCTTGTAGCAATCTAGAGCTGGATTTGCAGCCACAGTCTCTGCTTCTGCTATCAGCAACTTAAAACATGGTTTTTTGCACTGTGTGTCCCAAAGAACAAGGTGTGACTTGTTTTGACACTTTTATTTCCTTTCTCCCTAGCAACAAATTGCTTAGTTGTTGTGGGATACCTCAGAATTGGTATTCTGAGGCAGGCTTTAAATCTGTCTACATGTGTGAACTGTTGATTAATTATGGGTTTTGCATATATTTTCTTTTAGTATTGCAACAAGCAGTGCTGTTTCTAAGGAGCTGACCAGACTTTTGAAGATTCCTGTTGATACTTACAACAATATTCTAACAGTTCTGAAACTAAAACATTTTCATCCACTCTTTGAATACTTTGATTACGAGTCCAGGAAGAGCATGAGTTGTTACGTGCTTAGCAACGTGTTGGACTATAACACAGAAATTGTGTCCCAAGAGCAGGTATGGCATAAGTTGACTTGAAATTCTAGGTATTTAAAATAGCATTTGAACACCTGAAAATACATACCAAGTGACTTCATGCAGGGCATGCTTTGTTTCCCAGCCTGTGTGCACCTGCCTCCCCACCTGGGCACAGGCTTTATCCCACTGGATAATTCCTCCTCATGTTCTTAAATATCTTTGCACATCCTACCTAACCTCACCCTAGAGACTGTTTCTGGTCTTACCCAACCTCAGCCCTGACACTACTGCTGTTAGGTTTGAACCAAGACCCTGAATCTCTTTAAAGCTAGGCCTACTACCTAAAGAGGGTTGGGTAGTACTTTTGGAATCTGAATTTCCTCTGCATTGCTGTGCTGTCCCATCCCACTTGTGCCAAGAAAGACCCTTCTTCAGGGATTAAGGCACACATCTAAAGCATCAGCACTATGAATGCCTGTAAAGATGTTCCCAGTTGCTGTCAGCTTCTGCTTGTAGACTACTCTGCTTTAAACAGAGCTTCTGTTGCCTTTAACAGGTTGATGCTATCATGAATTTGGTATCCACACTGATCCAGGACCAACCAGATCAGCCTGCTGAAGATCCTGACCCCGAGGACTTTGCTGATGAGCAGAGCCTTGTGGGAAGATTTATTCACCTTCTGCGCTCCGATGACCCTGACCAGCAGTACCTGGTATGGGACTGGGGGTGCTGAGGGGTTGTGCTCTGGCTGTCACTTCTTGCTTTATTGACTCTCCAAGGCTCAGGGGAAGCTGGGAGCTGGGGCATCCCTGCTCTGGCACTACAAACTCGGTAACAAACACTGTGTGTGGCACCTTTAATGGTAGCATGATATGTTTGTTTGGAAAAAGCAGGTGAGGACTTAAGCATTTGCTGATTTAAAGTTTTCATCCCATGACAGGGAAACTGTCTGTATTAGTTTGTGGAACTCTCGATGTTCTGACAACTCCATATGACCATCTATTTAGAAGTCAGCAAGTGGAATTTGGAGTATTGTGCCATTTGCATTCTCTTGGTATCAAAATACACAAAAAACCCTTCAGAAAATACAACTTAATATGTTTGGCCTCAGGGATTTTAATTTCTGTAAGTACATGGTCTTGACACAGCATGTAGTGGTGTGTCTAAAACTAAACAAGGGGGAAAATGGCAAAGGTTGCATGTGTGTCCACCAGAATGTGGCACTAGAGTTTAGTTTCATGAAATTTGGTTTCTCTCTTGTACTTTTCCCACAGGTGCTGTGAGAAGGAATGGTCTTTTTTGCAGCTTCCACTGAGTTGAGGACAGAATGTATTGATGTCATTATTAAATGCAAGCTCAGGCAACTTCCACCTGCATGGTGGAATGGATCTGCAGTTAATATAGTGCAGCAAGTGTTGCTTAACACTTATTAAGCAGCTCTGGGGAAAGTTCAGGCTGATACCCTATAAAAAGCTAGAGAGATCACACAAATTTAATTCAAGTAAAGCAACTTTAATTTAAATTCAAGTCCCCCCAAAATACAATAAGTTATCTGTTGATAACACCATGTTTTTCCATAGAGACTAAGTTATAGATGCAAATAACACTCCTCTCTTAAGAATTCTCTAAGCTTGCAGTGCTTCTGTTTCAGATCCTGAACACTGCCCGGAAGCACTTTGGTGCAGGTGGGAACCAGCGCATTCGTTTCACGTTGCCCCCGTTGGTCTTTGCTGCATACCAGCTTGCTTTTCGCTACAAAGAGAACTCCAAAGTGGTAAGTTGACCTCTTGGCTGCTCTGGTATGCTTGATTTTTTGTTAAAAGTGCGTTTTGTCTGGCTTCAGTATGCTAACACTTGATGCAGAATGCTAGTGCTTTATTTGGGTGGTTTTGGGTTTTTTTTTGCTCAAGGCAGATTTTTACTTGAGGTTTGAATGCTTTCTAATCTAGTGATTTTTATCAAGTCATATTAAAATACTTTGGCACTTGAGAAACGGTGAAGCAGAAATTGGCTTTATTCATGAAGGTGACTGATTATGTGGTTTTGCTGGAGACCAGACAAGCGATGGCATGAAACTGATTTAAATCTGGATATTGAAATTCATCAGTTTCTCAGTTGTAGCTATGCTGTTTTAATATTTCTAAAAACAAGTGCTTTTTAATAGATTAACTTATACAGTAGTTGCAAAAGTGCACACTAAAGCAATGACTTGGCCATTTTGTCCCTTTAATGCTTTCTGATGGAGATTGTTAGCTTAAATGTTTATTTCTCTTACTGTGGGGAAATAAGTTTAATTGCTGTGGGTTAAAATACTCTTCAAAATAAAGGTTTTAATATTCTCTCCCACTTCTGGTGCTCCAGACTGAGCAGAATTTTTCTCTGCTTCACTAATGATGCTTTTGCTCGGTTATGTTCAAAGCAGCTCTCGTAGCTGCAATTTGGTGTAAGCTTCTGAGGAAGGTTTCTATGAGCTGGTAGGAAAAATGGGGGTGAAATTGTTCTAACTTAGAAATACTTTGTGAAGACCCACCGAGGTCAGCACAGTACTGCTGGGGCACTCATTACTGCTTCAGTAAATAGGTGATTGGAGTGACATCAGAGGGCAGCAGACTGGAGCACTTAGATCTCAGTACAATTCAGGTTCTCTTTTCCTGTAGCAATAATTTTTTTCTAGCTTTTACTTGTTTTTCTTCTCTAGGATGACAAATGGGAAAAGAAGTGCCAGAAGATCTTCTCGTTTGCTCATCAGACCATCAGTGCTCTGATCAAAGCAGAGCTGGCAGAGCTGCCCCTCCGTCTCTTCCTGCAGGGAGCACTGGCTGCAGGAGAGATTGGCTTTGAGAATCATGAAACTGTGGCCTATGAGTTCATGTCCCAGGTGAGTGTCCCAACTGCTGCTCTTGGTCTCATGTACAGCCTTTAATTTGACTGGGGTGGGTTTCCTGAACACTGAACCATCCAGTGTGATTAAAACACACAAAATGATGGACAGCTAATGCTACTGGTTAGAAAGTCCTCATCTTCCTTCTTTCTTCCCAGGCTGCTGTGGAATTAAGCTCCATTGCTACTGGTTTGAGTGCTCAGTCTGACAACATGTGGCATGTTGCAGTGCTGCCTCCTACTCCTGTAGCTGGTTCACTGGAGGAATCTAGCTTTCTCAACATAAAATGCTCCTTCACTGCTTCTGTCTCCCAGCTCCTGTTAATCCAGCTGATATTGCCCTGACCACACTCTTTGGAAGTTCTCTAAAATTTGCAGTGTTCACAATTGCCATGTCGGGCTTTGCTAATTAAAATCATTTTATTGAAACCTATTATAAACTACTCTGAAAATCCACATAAACTTGTACCTTGGTCTTAAGCCCTGCTTATTGCAAAAACCTTCCCCTCCTCTCCCTCAGTTAAAGAACCGATGTATTTCATGTTATTCCCATTGTAAGCTTTGTCCTAATCTTTCCTCTAATACTGCTACTAATGCATGCTTTTAAATGGAATTGCTGATAAACTCAGCCTTTGCTACTGCCTTGGATCAGTTGGTGTTGCAGCTCCATTTTGAAGATGAGAGCAGCGTCACAATCATATACTTTGTATTAGAGATATGGATCAAGGCTTTAGTCCTGTCTCTGAAGATTCTTCATCCATGTGGCAGCAGTGCAAGTGTTTTTTTACCTTCTCTATCATCACTGACCTATCACTCAACTTGTGCTCTGCTGTTTTGTGTGTTTCAAAGAACCAAATCCTCTTCAAGGATTATTTCTGCTGCTGAAGTTCTGGATCTGTATCTTTATATGAGGAATCACATTTGTTTACTGTGACTACTTGAATAGTATTTCTTTAAAACTTACTTCTGGTCTGTGGGTTTAACTTGATTTTGGCACTCTAAATTGAAGATCTTTCTTCCTGGCTGAAGCTTTGAACAAACATAAAACTGGGCAGTTTCCTGCTGTGCCACTAGCAGGTGTGATTTTTTTTTTTTTCCTGATGTGTTCTGATTGAGTCTTGTTTTTTTCCCTTGACTAGGCCTTCTCTCTATATGAAGATGAAATCAGTGACTCAAAAGCACAGCTGGCTGCAATCACCTTGATAATTGGGACATTTGAGAGGATGAAGTGCTTCAGTGAGGAGAACCACGAGCCTTTGAGGACTCAGTGTGCACTGGCAGCCTCTAAACTCCTGAAGAAGCCAGACCAGTGCCGGGCTGTGAGCACTTGTGCCCATCTGTTTTGGTCTGGCCGAAATACTGATAAGAATGGAGAGGAGGTAAGAACGAAGTGACAGCAGTGTAGCACATCCTACCTCAGTAACAGCTCTGCCTTTCTTTTGAAGACACTTCTGAAGTAGATGTGATGTAGATTTGGTTGGAATATATGCTCATATATGAAGTTTTTAAATGTCAGTACAGTGTGAACTGTGTAAATACCAAAAGGGAGAAAACTCTTAAGTACCAGGCAAGCTTTTGAATGTCAACTAGTTTAAAACCATCTCCATTTTGCATGTGTGTATTGCAGTAACTGTGTTTGCCTGTGAACCACTAAACTTCCAAGTTAAAGATACAAGTTGTTGAAGGTAAAGGTAAAAAAAAAAGTACTGTTGTTCTTCAAGGCTTGTCACATAAGCTGTTGTCATTATAAAGAGCAGTGTTTGCAACATGTTCCTCAAAGTATGCCTTATGGTACATGTTACAAAGTTGAGTTAATTGATCTCATAATTGAAGGCTTTCAACAACTGTTCATGTTACTCTCTGATTTAAAAAAAAAAGTCTAATACTGGTGAGCTTCAATGACAGCTTGCTCTGCACAGTTTGTGTAGTTTTGTGTTTCTGTGGCAGACCTCAGGAAGTGCCATATGTTGCCAAGGGAGCAGATACTGGAGCTCCCTGAAGTTCTTGTATTTCTTGTAACTCTTGGGTTCTCCCTTCTAGCTTCATGGAGGAAAAAGAGTGATGGAATGCCTAAAGAAGGCTCTGAAGATAGCAAATCAGTGCATGGACCCTTCTCTGCAAGTCCAGCTCTTCATAGAAATTCTGAATAGATATATCTATTTTTATGAAAAGGAAAATGAGGCGGTGAGTAGAAATCTGTTCTCTATTGCATCTTTCTTTTAAACTGCATTTCTTTAAGCTCTTTAGTTATGCTTATACCCCAAATTATGGCTCTTCAGCCTGCCCCGTAATCTCTTACAAGAGGCACAAGTTTTGGTGGTTAGAAAACAGAGTAGTCAATTCTTGATATGTAAGTAAAACTGTGGATTAAACTTCATTCTTCTTACATGGGAGGCAAATGCCAAATGTGGGGAAGTTAGTTATGAACTTAAATATTGTGAGAATTGGATACCTGAAATGTGTATTATTTCAAAACTTGCTGGGACTTAGATGAGATGCTTAGATGATATTACCTTACTGACTGTACAGAAACAATTAAGAGTGCACGGACAGTCTGATTATGTGCATCATTTGTTGACAGCTTTTTAAATTTGCATTGAATCCATTGGAAAGAAATGCTGTGGTAGCAGTTACAAAGCTATCAGGATGATGATTTCAGTTCTTCATGTTTGCTTGGATGGGGGAACTTCCACAAAACTGAAATTGGAAGGGTCCTGTGAGGAGCAAGAGAAGGCAGCCCCCAAGAGTTTGTCTGCATACTCTTACCAATGGTTTGAAGAACTGTCCAATACAAATAGTTCAGGAACAAGTCTCTTAAAACCCCTGTCTGTGCACTTGTACACAGGTGATGTTGATGACTGCTATTCTGTGTTCTGTAGGTGACAATTCAGGTTTTGAATCAGCTTATACAGAAGATCAGAGAAGATCTCCCAAACCTTGAGTCTACTGAAGAAACAGAACAAATTAACAAACACTTTCACAACACACTGGAGCACTTGCGTTTGAGGAGGGAATCACCAGAATCTGAGGGGCCAATTTATGAAGGTCTTGTTCTTTAGGTAGACACTCACTGTACCTGTTTTCATTTACATACTGTATGTTTTTTTAAGATAGATTCCTAGGTTGTGCCTTTCAGAAATGTCAAGTTAAGTTAACGTTCACGTGTTCAGTCTGGCACTTCAAACACTCGTGTTGAGTACTCTAACAAATTTGAAAGGTTGGACCAGCAACTCCAGGTTTCATCAGTTAGCATGGCTGAAACTTCCTTTGAAATCCATGTGACATGGTAGGGCTCTTGGGTTCTGATTTCTCTTCTGTCTGTTCACTGTTGCTTCTGTAGCACTAGAGCTCTAAACTGGCAGTGACTGTCACCTGAAACCATGTCTGATCCTTACAGAGCATCAGATTTTTGGGATTATTGTATGTCAAATTCTGCTTGTGCTTTTCTTTTAATGCAAGTTAAGACTAAGTGTAATATTTTTCCCTAAAAACTAGAATATATTAATGCATGTTTGGAGAGTTTTAAAGTACCATGTTCAAAAACAGAAGTTATATTTTGCATATTAAGGCTCTGTGACATTCAGTGAGGGCCAGTACTGTGCACAGGGCATATTTATCAAGATAATTTTGTTCCAAATAGTATAAAAAATAGAGAAATTGCAATCTATATAGATATGTATAACCTTCATTACTGTAAATTTAGGGGAAAATGCATTACACAAGTTTATTCAGTATCATGATTTTGCACCGGTGGAACAATAAAGTTGCTATTAACACCTGTTGTTTGATGTCTCTTCGGAGCCCACTGTCGAACCCAAAGCTAATGTTGAACATCTTGATAAGAGTGAAAGAACTTCTGTTTTGTAGGGACTGAAGAATCAAGGTGAGTTAACCAGGACAAGCTGGCACTTGTGATGAGAAGTTTATCATTCATACCAGTATTGTTCCAAGTGATGCTGTGCTGATGTGTGTTCGTGTTTCAGAGTGCTTTTATGACATACCTTGAGGCATAAAGAATCCTCCTGCATTCTAGGCTAGAGAGTTTAGTGGCAATTAAACAGCAGTGCTGGAGCAAGTGCCAGTGACAGCTCCTGTGAAACTGGTCTGTCTGTGGGTTAATGCCAGTTGCTGTAAGTTTTGATGTGTCTGGTTTACCTTTATTGAACACAGTGTTCTAAATATAACTGATTGAATTGCCTTACTCCTCGAGTGACCACTAAAAACGTGTCCTGGCTTGACAGGATAGTAAATGAGACTTTGGTGTGACTGTTCAGTAATTCAGTGCTACCTGTTTTCTGAAAAAGGCAAATAAGATCCTAGAAAACAAGAATTGCAGAGTAGACAACAATTAGATTGATTGATTGAGATAACTGATACACTGATGAATAAGTCTGGCTTGGAGGGGAAGAGGAATGGGGAGATAATCCATGGGCTTTACTTGCCCAGGGGTACAATTAATGCTAATTCCAAGATCTTAACGTTGCTCTGTATCTGTTGATGCTGTTCTCTGAAGAGAACTGTTAAGCTACTTTGTTTCAGCACATCCATAGCAGACATGATGATCATGTTCATGTAGATCCATTCATAGCGTAGGGATATGCCATCCTAGTTTAAAGTACTTGTTAACCATGTTTGTTTAATCCTCAGTGTCAGCCCTTGTAAATTAGGAATTGTCTTTGCAACAAGTTTTGTAGTATCAAATGCAGTCACCCAGATGTTGTAGGCAGGTGCTTTTTCCCCATCTCCCATTTGTTAGGGCTACAAAGTCATGACTCTTCCACAGCTCTTAATTACCTTTATTGAACTTTTACAAAGTAAATAATTTCAAAATACTGCCTGTAAACTTTAAGATCAATTGTACTAACATGCATTTTGCCTGTGGCAATGGACAACTACAGCTGTTCAATAGCTCTCACTTGTCAGCAAAGGAAAGCATCTGTCAGGTTATGGAGTGAGTGCCAGTGATGGTGGTTTAAACTTGTATTACTAGTGATGTTTGAATTGACACCTTTTATGGGACAAATCCAGTCAGAGCTCAGGACCCAGCTGTGTGAGCTTCTCCTGGGGCACAGGTACAACAGCAGAAACAACATGTAATTATATTTGGTTTTGGTTTTCACACTTATGGTCAGTAGCAAGGCTGTAAATCTTAACAGACTTTGAGCCATGCCATTCATGATGCATGACCTGGGAAAGTCTCAACAGCTCATGTAATACCTTTTTGACCACTGATGACTTGGTGGATGGATGGATCGGGGTGGTGGAAAACAAGGGGTCAGATAGGGGAAAACAATGCTTTTTTTCTTTCAGGACTAATCAGAACTAGTAAAAATCCAGTTGGAAATGTTTTAAAAATTAGTCCAAAGGCAGTTTACCTAAAGCTCTGTGTATAACAAGATCTGTCTTAGATATCACAGGCTACTTAGGCTTGCTCTATCCTTACAGCAGAACATAGAGTAATGTGCCTCAGTCCTGAATGGAGAAGGGGTTTGACTTGAGTAGATTCCTGCACTTAACAACTCAGACCTTTGGTGTCTTAGAGTGGTTTTGGGGTAAGAAATAACAGATCCCAGATTGATACTTCATCAACTTCCTGATCAGCAATATTTACAGTTATTAAAAGTGACTCTAATTATTGGCCATGAAGGTTGTATTCCCCTTTCTGTACTTCAGTGCTAGTGCACCATGACCAGAAAATACACTGTGGGTGGAATTTCCCAAGGAGCTTTGAGAAATGACTTTTCATTCCTGTGATTTCTGCAGCTACATGGATGACTGTATTTCTGTATACTCATAAATATCTACACTTGCACGTACTTACCAGTGTTCCATAAAATACCCAGTGCACTTCATATTTGCAGGTATTGCAATACTTGCTTTTTGGTGCTCCCACCAAAAGCCAGTTGGACCAATTGTGAGCCTTCATACTTTTCACATAAAAATATGAGGGTGAATTTTGGCCTTTCCTGGACACAGGAGTTTTATAAAGGCTTTCCTAAAGCTCATGTGACAGAGCGGGTATAGGACAGGGTTAATGGCTGAATTCACCCACAGGAGCCAGAATGAAGTCTCATAGAGGGAATAGTGCACACAGTGCCCATGGCAGGCTGCTCTGATGATCATCAGGAGTGTGTACGGAGCCCAGCACAACCCAAACACACAGACAATGATTGCCAGAGACTTTGCTACTCTTTTGTCCCGGGAAAGTCTGAATCTGTTTGCCACGGTGTTGGCAAAGTCCACTTTGGGGGTGTTGCAGCTGCTTTCTGTCGCCTTGTAGAAACCATTCCCCAGAGGCTTCATCTTCACATCCACCTGCAGGGGTGGAAGGTCAGGACTGACTTTCAGATTTAATGAGCGACTGTCACGCTGAGCTGAGGCTTGAAGCCTTGAAGTCCTTCTTGGGTGAAAAAGGCTGCTTGCTGCCTTCCTGTGTTTGTCTGTGTTAGCTGGCTTCACAAAAAATATAGTGTGTTCCCTTTTTTCCCCCTGGAAGCTCATTTCGCAGTCCTCTTGACCAGGTGAGAGGGTTTCATTTCTGAGGGACGTGCGTTTCCTGATGTTGAGGTAAATACTTAAGTTAAAGTACATAACAGTGACAAAAGGTGTAAAGAATTCAAAGGTAGAGGCAATCATCAGGAAATACCAGTTGTAGAAAAATTCTGCATGACACTCTCCTTCAGGGAGGATGCTCTTTTGGGCAATGTGCTCCCAGCTGAGAATGGCTGGGCCATAGAGGAGGAAAGCAGCGATCCATACAGTCATCATCTTCAGAACTGCATTTCTGGTCATCCCTTTCTGAGCCCTGTAACTGACCTGGGAGAGAAAAGTTAAGTCACAAACATCACAGGTGTGTCAAACAGGTACGTGGCTGCCTTGGAATGTGCCCTCTCTGTCACCTGGGAGGGTTGATGACAGACTGGTTTTGGAAGGAGGGTTATACCAAGCTTTCCAATACCCCAGAAAAGTTATTTCTAAAATACCCATTCCAAGAAACGTTATCAAGGTGACTGGATAAGTTCTGAGAATGTGCATTGGATCTTAAAAGCTAGAAAACCAAATCTGTTTCACAGCAAATAACCAGTGCTATTCCTAGAATTGGTTGTCACCAGTTGCTTCACATTCAATTACATCAGCTGTGATACCTGTTTACAGAATGATTAAAGAAATACCCCTTAAAAATTCACTTATTTTGAACTTTTAAGTAACTTAATTTGAAATACATAAAAGGACCTGAATTTGCAAAACACTCGTGCAAGTTCTTTCTGCTTTGTAGAGAAAGGTTTTTTTTTTCTTAATGTGAAAATCATACACAAAAAAATTAATGTATAACATCTTTTTCCTGTTTTGTATACTTAATTTCATTCTTTCATTAAGTACTTGCAGAGTTCCTGTCTGCAGTTAAGATGTATAAATAGAGTGTTGAGGTCCGCAAAGTGCTTTACAGAAAGAGTAATTTCTGTTGGAAATTAGAGAAGCTAAGGTGCAAAAAACCAGTAAGTATGTCAGTAATCCATATCAGCACTTTGGATCATCTGCTTCTCAGTATTCTCATTCCCTGGTGTACTGGACTAATATTCATATAGTAACTTGGAAATCAATCTTCACACCTCCGCAGTGTGACTGCACAGTGTTTGGAATATCAAGTCCTCAAGCTTGAATTGTACAGGATTTATATTTCTTGCCCCAATCTGTGGATTGTCATCTCCACAGCCAGTGCTGTTCTGGTAGAAGAGCCACACAGCTGAGGAATCCTGAGTTTGCCTGCATTTGGGTCTGATTTTGCAGTCCTTGACAAAGCTATCAATGATTTCAGGGACAGTCTTGTAGGAGTTAGCATTTGTATTGAAAGGGAGAATAATTTGGAACTTCAGATGTTCATATGTTCTTACACTGCCCTAATCCAACAGGCATTTTCCGTACTCTTGCTTGGGGAGAGATTTTTATGAGGGGTTAATTTAAGGACTTTAAAGTGGATGATTTTTTTTATTTATTATGACCAGTTTCCCTTTCTGTTTCTGAAACCATCTAGTTTATATATTTATACTATGTGCATAGTCATGAGAGATAGATTGGTTAATGAAAGAAAAAATTATGGCTAATTCAGAACCTAGAAAATAAAGGAATTCTGAGTGCTGACTGTTTGAGAATTAATCTGTTCATGTCTCCCCTGTCAGAAGTTGATAAAACACCAAGGTGCATATAAAGTGTTGAATTGATGCTGCAGCCTCTCTTTTTACTGTTTGTGATTTAGAATGAGCAAGCGGAAGCAAAGTTAACATTTTAAGGAAATGTGGGTGGAATAGGGTGAAGCGTAACTGAGAAGTGTGTGGAAGTGTGAAACCTATTAGCAGGTAAAATGTGTTATTTTGGCACCATCCAGGATACTTTGAAGCAGTATTGTCTAGGTGAAAATGAAGCTGGTTTTTGATTTTGCAAAGTCTAGTCTTCCTTTTTTTTTTTTTTTTTTTTTTGCTAGCTGACTTGCTGCAGGCACACCTCGAGCTGCTCCTGTGGCCGGTACATGGAAATAGCATTTGCATCCTTAACATGGATTTATATTCTGCCACTTTTGAACCCCACCCAGCTGTCCACATCTAATTCCCCCCGGTACAATCTGATACCCACTGCAAGGAGCTCTCTCTGCCTTGGGCTGCAGCCTGGGCTGGCTTGGGCTGTCCGTGGGCAACAGGTGCATTCCATGTTCTGAGGGAGCCGGACTAGTTCAGCTCAGTGATACTTTTTAAGCTGATCCAAGGTGCAGCTGGGGTGGAAGTAAGTACACCTTGTTCCCTCTGCACACACAGCCTGTTTCTAAAGCAGAGCACCTCTTCCACCGGGAAAGTGAGAGGAAAAGGCATTTTCGCTCCCCGAACTATTTCCAGGACCGAGGGGAACTGCCTGCTTCAGTCTGAGAGAGTTTCGGGGGGTTGAGAGCCAGGCGCCCCAAGCAAAACCTACCCACCCTCCGCAGCCCTTGCCCGGCCCTTACCGCTCTGGTGACACAGATGAACCTGTCGAAGCTGATCAGGACGATGTTGAAGACGGAGGCGGTGCACACCAGGTAGTCCACCACCAGCCACAGCTTGCACAAGCCCCGTCCGAGCCTCCACTCGCCCGTCAGCACGTAGGGGATGTAGAGGGGGATGCAGAAGCCGCCTGCGGACAGAGCAGGGCGGTGACACGGGCGGACCCGCACCCCCGCCCCGCGGCGCCCCGGCACTCACCCACCAGCAGGTCAGCCACGGCCAGGTTGAGGAAGAAGAAGTTTCCGTGCGTGCGGAGGCTCCGGTCCACCACGAAGGCCAGGATGACCAGGGCATTGCCCAGCACCGTGGCCAGCACCAGCAGCCCCATGAGCGCGGCCAGCAGCGCGGCCGTGCCCGGGCCGAAGGGCCCGCCCGCCTCGCAGGCGCTGCCGGACAGGTTGAGCCACGGCCCGTCCTGGCCCATGGTGCCAGCGAGGACCCCGCGGCGCTGCCGGTCCGGTCTGGCTGTGCCGGCACCGCCACAGCTCCTCCACAGCTCCTCCACAGCCCCGCCGGGCGGAGCGAGGGGCCGGCCGGGCTAGGGGGCGGCGGGAGGGCGGTGCAGCCCTGCCGGGCACAGCCCAGCCCAGCACTGCCCAGCCCTGTTCTGCTCTGCTCTGTCCTGCTCTGCTCTGCCCAGCCCTGTCCTGTTCTGCTCTGTCCTGCTCTGCTCTGCCCAGCCCTGTTCTGCTCTGCTCTGTCCTGCTCTGCTCTGCCCAGCTCTGCCCAGCCCTGTTCTGCTCTGCTCTGTCCTGCTCTGCTCTGCCCAGCTCTGCCCAGCCCTGTTCTGCTCTGCTCTGTCCTGCTCTGCTCTGCCCAGCTCTGCCCAGCCCTGTTCTGCTCTGCTCTGTCCTACTCTGCTCTGCCCAGCTCTGCCCAGCCGTGCCCGGGGCTGGGACGGCGCCGGTGCTGCCGAACTTCCCGGATCGCGGCCGCGGCGCTGGGAGCGGGGGATGCACCACCAGGATCCAGCCCACGACTCAAACTTCTCTGGGATTCCACGCGGGGCTGCCCGCGGGCCGGTCCCTCCCCAGCCCCTGCAGTGACGCTCACGTGCCCGCCCGCTCTCCCAGCGCCTGTCCCAGTCTCCTCCTCCTCGTTCGCAGCCGCTGGCGGGGCACTCTCTGTTGCCTGCCCTTTCCTATGGTTCGTGCCTTACACTGTATCTGCAGCTCTTTCCCGTGGTCGTGAGACCTCTCAGATGCTCTCTGCTCTCTCCAGGTCAGGGGTCTCTCCTCCTCCTCGCCCTTGTGTTTGCCCCTCCTTTGATGATCGTCTCCGCTGCGCTCCGCCTGCGGCCACCTCAGCCTTTCGCTCTGCAGGAGAGCTAACTCACTGCTCAGTGCTGTGCCTGGCTACTCGGTTTCACAACATTTGCAGAAACAGGATTTCTGAGACCTCTCTTTTCCAAACTGGCAGTGGACTTGGGCATTATTTTAAAGCGCATTGTGACAGTGATGTCAGAGAGCCAGTTCTATCTCAGAAGGCAGATCTGTTCCACAAACCTCTACTCTCCTGGTTTGGCCCACTGGATCTTCATCTGCCTTAAAATACGAGGCCATTGATGGATGGACTTTGCCTCCCCTTCCAAGAGACTTCTGTAGAGACTGTAAGCCTCAGGGACTTGCTGCCTTCAGTATGGCACCTTTGTCATTAAAACACAACAGAACTTGCTCAAAACCAATGCATAATCTTCCCTTAATTCAGCCAATGTTGCATAGGGGGTGAGCTCTTCTATAAAAGATTTGCATAAATCAGCAGTTTGAAATTACAGGTTTAGAAGCAATTACAGCAGCTTTCTGAAGAGAACTATTCAAACAGACATCAGGTGGGACAACAGGAGCAGCTGAATAACTTCTCAATTATTTGTCTGAGCATGTATTCTCAGTGTAACGGTGGACTGGTCTTTTCCTCAGAGGGAAATATCAAGCTTTTGTCAATGTTGAAAGTACAAATTCCAGGCCAGTTAATCCCTATAAATCAGGAGCTCCACTGAGGATATTCTGCAATTTACACTGCTTATGATACAGCCTCTCTGTTTGTGTCAGTCCAGAGGCAGAAATGGCATCTGCATGTCTAATCTGTATGAGCAAAATACTCTTTTTACATGTCCCCATATCATTATCTCCCTAAAGCAAACAAATAAAGCCACAGAAAATGAAAGGAAAAGGAACACTGAAGCCTTAGGTTGTTACCACATTGATTATTATTATTCCTTAATTTGGGGACTCATTTTCACTTCCCTTTGAGCCCAACTGGCAGTTTTCCATTCACTTCAGTTTGGACAGGATCAAGCTTGTTGATAATTACTGATATCTGATTGTGGTGTGGAATATAAAAGATAAAAGAGGCAGCCAATTGACACAAAGGAGAAAAAAATTAATATCTCATCACCAGGAAGACATAGGAGAATTTATTCTTTCAGGAATAACTGCTATATTCTTTTACTCCTCTAAAGCAAAGCAATTTTACAGCAGCTCAGTGAGTTTGCAGCACATACAATTTTGTTCTTTATTTGAAGTAGGTTTTGTAGTGTTTTACCTCCTGGCAGATTTTGAGATTGTCAGTAAGTCCCATAATAACTACCTTTACTGCCTTCTGATGCTCCTTTATTACTGCTGCTTTGACAAGGGGTGATGTCTGCAACTCTTAACAGAACTCTGTTCCTAAAAGCCTGAACCAATGCAGTCTGTAACTCTAAATTTTGTGGACTTACTGTTGAAGATTGTACTAATGCTGCCCAGGCACCCTGCAGGCAGCAGAGCCATGTGCACACTAGGTGGGCAGCACTCTGAGAAGAGCAGGTTTTAAAATCCAGACTTCAGGCATTTCCTTCTTCCCTGAAAAAAAGGGATTTTTTTTTCATGCCCTATGAGTTAGTGTTTTTTACTCTGCTATGCCAATTTTCTTTAAAGAACATTAATTCTTGGGAGAAGACCTTCACTTTACTTCAAAATATATGTTGTGGTGGTGTAGATATATTCACTCACTGGGAAAAACAATCTTAAAAGGAGCCCAGGAAAGCAAAAAGAGCTGTACCTCATGGGCTCCATTGTCCAAGCAGCCTGTCCCACAGGGAGAACACTGATTAATGGATCCTGGCAGGATGAAGTAAAAGGCTGAATCGTAGTCTTCTGAAAACATATTTTGTTCCTGATTTTTATCTAATCCTTGGAGCAAGAGATGTGAATTATTAGAGCTGGTAAAGAGGAATAATAATATCCTAAGAAAATAGTGTTTTCCAAGATATATCAACACTGACGTGGTCTGAAATTTTAATTTTTGTTCCCTGTGATTTCCTAATAATTGTTTTCATTTCCGTAAGAGACTTCCTTCAGTGGCTTTTGAGAGCTGTCTGAATCATGCTGTTTCCCATGACTCCAGCATATGGGGGTGAGGATATCTAGAGAAATGATAGAGAAACAGAATGGGTTTTTTCCACAGTGCAGATGGATAACACTTTTCCCAGAACAGGCCAAATTCAGCTTCCCAAAAGACTCAGGCAGCCACATAGAGGGGGGTACAACCCAACTGGCTGTAGAGCCTGTTGGGCCACAGGATGCAGAAGATCTCAGCTGGTGTCTTCTTTGCAGTACAATAAGCAAGGCATTTACATCGGATCTTTGCCTAAATCTGAACTCAAAGCTAAATTGTTGTGCTTTTTGCCAAATACCTCAGTGTACATAATGTCTCTTTCTCTTCTTCCTGTTCCTTATAAAGATATTTAGTTTTAGTCCTAAGATTTCACATCCAGGGCAGTTTCCTCTACTGAAGCTTTGCTCTGCAGTGAACTGAAGGGAATTGTTGCACGTTTCAGTGGAGAGTAGGAACACATGGCATAGCTGGAACCTTCACTTACTTAAACAATGCACTAACAGTTTTGCAAATTTTGATGAAATATTTGCTTGCTAATAGCCCTATTTAATATTTAAAGGTTATTGTTATCCATCCTCTCACTATAAGGGGTTGGTATTTGATGGAGAAAAAGCTTCCTTGGCTAGGAAAAGAGGAATGATTTTTAGGTTCTCTGGGAGAATATACCACTTTATCAACTGGGAAATTGAATTCTGCTGTCAGAGCTGATCCTAGTTAAATGAATGGGGAGAACTAATTCTGCCAGGGTCATTTCTTATTAACCTTATACCCTTTACCAGTCAGGGGTTTGCTTTTATAGTGATTACCTTCATTTTTTAAAATGTTTTGTAGAAGTCTTCCTGCATATGATGCAGTTCACATTTTAGCACAGTTCTCGTTCCCACACATGTAGAGAAAAGACACCTATTTGATCTGTGCCATTGGAAAGGCATCTGCTTTGGAGTGCACAGTGTTACCTACCAGTTACTGATTAGGCATTTTCTTTTCTTCAGTAAAGGAGCATCCACTAGAACTCAGTCCTGTGAATAATGAGGTTTATGGGGTAGCAACAGCTGGTTATAGTTATCCCAGCCTGGCTCTAAGGCATTGTAAAGGCATGGCTAGAGCTTAAAGGTGATGTCCTACTCCCTTAAGGGCACAAAGGTGGCAGACTGCTGTCCCTTCGGTTCTTGATGAGCCACATCACCTGCTCAGACATCAGTGAACTGGTTTCCAGCCACTTCAAGGGGGATTTGCTGCTTAATGAAGTCCTGTTGTGCTCATGTGTAAAAAAGAATAGAATATCCAGGAGGTAACAGGGGCCAGGCCCGGGTGATTTGGTTCTGCTCTGTGCTGTGCACTTCAGAGGATGTCATGATTGCCATGTCACACCCTATTTGAGCTCATCCAAATACCACAACTCTGAGATCCTCCCGAGATACTCCTGGGTTTATTGTTTCAACAAAAAATTTGTCAAGAAGTAAGACTTAAGATTTTGATGAATATAGATTAGAGATCTGAAATATGATTTAACTGATGGACTTGAATAAGTAGAGTGCAATAAGGTACCAGAAATAGTCATCCCACAGGCAATTGCTTAAAGTTACACCAGAATTATATTAGCCTTGAGAAGCATCAGAACAAAATATATTATAGGCACTACAAGTAGTTTTATTTCCTTTTGCTCCTTCTGCATTAATTCCAGCAGTTTCATCCATTATGACCGGTACCCTCTATTACAAGTTCAGCAGTTTGGCATTTCTATCCTTCCAATCCTGGTTACTTTATGTATCAGTATTTCACTCAGGCAGTTCCATTTTTCTTGCCAGCATCAAAGGATGTCATCACAATTTTGTCTCTTGGCTGCAAGAACATAACAGAGGACTAAATGTTCTTTGGTTGCACTCAGTGAGAGCTGGAGAGACTTCCAAAAAATATCGCTTAACAATGTGTCAGTGACCAGAGCATTGAAAAAATCAGAGGTGCCCAGACTGTGGCTTCTTCCACATTCTTAGTTCCTTCTTCCTTAATCTTTGGAAAAATTCCTTTTACTCCTGGCCTGTCTCCTCTTTCCTTTGCACTGATAGTGTCCAGATACGTAATCTGGCTGATCTGCAACAATATTTCCAGCCAGAGTGACACTGAAGTCCCAGGAAAACAGTGTTTCTGGCATTTGGATGCATTTGCTCAACACTTTCTTTTACATTTGAGTGTGACTGTGTTTTAATAAGAACAGAGGGGAAGCTACAAGCTGGGCTTCAGATCTCTGGGCTGATGCTTACAAAACACTACACTGATTGCTGTGAATATCTAAGGAACTCTCTGTTCAGGGCCTGCGTCATGCAAGAAACTGATTTGCAGGTACTAATGCAGGTACTTCCCTATGGTAAAATAAATGTCATCTTGTCAGTGGGAACTCATTGAATTTTTACTTATTAAAGAAGATAATCTGGTATTTGAAATGAAAGTTCTAGGGAATTCATTTGTCTGATGAAAAACACAGCACAGATTCAAACTATTTTACTACTTCTATTTGTAGTCTTCCTATCAAGTCCAATAAAAGTGGTTTTCTGCAAAAGAGCAGCACTTGCCTGACATTCAAGCACCCTGTTGTTCCCTGAGCACTTTCAAAAGGGAGAATCAGTGTGGTGCATCGAGCTGTCAAAATCCACCCCTGGTAACTGCAGGGCAATATTAATGGAATGAGGTGCTCAGTTCATACTTTTAGCTTTGTTCTACAATGTCACTCGTAATCACTGAAAGGGAAAGCAGCTTTGCTTCTCAGAGTGGCTGAGAGCTCTGCAGAAGAGAGCAGTGAGCAGGTCTGTGTGGCTGCTGCCAGCACACCCTGCAGGACAGCCCGGGTTACCCCTGGAGAAGGGAACAGGGCACACAGAGACACAGCCCGTGGGTATCTCCTGCTCTCACACAGCACAGCTGTGACTAAAGCAAACCTGCCCCCAGCCCCAGAGGTATCCTCTGTTCCCAGCAGAGGCTCTGAGCTCTCCTGAGTCAGCAGCAGAGTGAAGAGGTTGTTTGCTAACACAGCTGATTGGCATTGCAACCCAAGGAATAAGATTGAGAAGGATCTCCTGGAGATCATTTCAGCTCCCTGGAATAGCTGAGCCTTCCAAGGCAGAACCTCTGCACCTTGGAATGGCGTGGTGCCTGTTGAGGTGAGTTTTGGTATCGTGAACTCTCGGAAAAAGCAGTTTTGTAGAACTGGTTCTACATAAATGGCTAAAGCCTTCAGGTTTTCATCAAAGTCTACTCTAAACTGTCTTTTTTTTTTTTTTTTTCATTTTGGATTTCTCCTGAATTTTGTTCCTGCTGTAGGAGATAAATCTTGATCTTTGTCTCTTGATAATTTTTTCCTATCTGTAACTTTGAATTTCAGTGGGTAGAAGTGACAAAGAATAAGTGGTAAGTGGCCTTTCTATTCCAGTAAACTTAGGTTTTCAAAAAGCCTACTATTATTTTTTGGAATTGAGGAACAGACTTTCTTGAACTCTTCTTTCCTCTTCCTAAAACCTGTTCCTAACTTCAGTCTGTTCCATAGCCAAACCCATAGTGTGATGATTAATCCTATTGGCCCTATTATTTTTTTACCTTAAGATCTTTACAGAGGTGAAATTTGATTATATCACAAGGCATTTTAGGCTTGAGTTTCTTACATTTTACTTGTCTGTGATGTGACAGAGGAAGCACTGTTTAGCTCTCTCTTCATGCATATGAGTTCAGGATGGAAGCTAAAAGACAGAAGAGAAAACTGAACTTGAGTTCCCCACATCTCTAGAGAAGTGCTGCAGTGACAGCTATTGCAGGGAGGGTGGGGAGAGAGGGGAACGTGCATTGCAACCTGATTATTTGGACATGTGCTTTGGTTTTTGATGTATAAGCCACGGCCTTTTATGCCCCCCAAAAAGAATGCTATAGTTGCAGAATCCCAGCATATGCACAGCTCCTTGCAAAGAAGATTTTACCATCTAAAACTGAGAAAATAAGTAATTAAGATATGTTTCTTTGAGTGTTTCCTTTTGGTTTGCTTTTGTGGCCTCCCTCTCAGTGTGCTGAAGGTTTGTGGACCTTTTCTCAAATTGCCACACACACACAGTATAACAGGTGAAGGTTGGGAATATCACACAGGGAGCCTAGCATCTGAGAGGCATCACAACACATTAATGCAGCTGTACAGGCTTCTTGCTATAAGCAGTTTCTTCTTGAGGGAATAAATATAATTTTCTGAAAGGGGAAAGAAATAATACAGCTACAGAGCTGGTATCTATGGAAACTTTAAAACTACTCTTGAGCAAATGTTGAGGAATGGCAGGATAATAAGCATTAAAGACCTTAATGACAAGTATTAGAGTTGACATGTCTCTCACAGGAGACACTTGCAAACTTTAGGTTTATATATGAAAGAAATTCTTGATCAGGAGGATACTATTCCATTGTCAAAAGGGCTCAGACTCTACATAATTTATCAGCCCACAAAGCATTCTCTGAAGCCATGTGCTGGCTGGGTAGGAGAATGTCATTTAGAGAGATACAGGTCAGGTCAAAGGTGATCCAACCTTTTCCAAAGCTTGGAAAACTCACTACATGATATGTGTGACATATAAAGGCTCAGCTCCCAATGTGGCTGTGAACTGGAGACCAGCACGGGGTGACAATTAAAGAACAAGCTGTCAATTCACAAAGGCTTTGTTAACAGATGGCAACTGACAGCAGAATAATAGGGGACTTTAATGGGTATCTGCTACATACATCTATAATAACAAAAATGCCCTTTTCTTGCTAATCTCAGGACCTGGACATTATTGACGGGGGGATTATCTTGTTCTGAGATTTGCACTGTACTTTGCAGTAATTGAACCAGTCCTCAGTGCCAATTCAGAAATGGGAATCCCATCACCTTTTATCTTCCTTCAGCTGTTAATATTAACTTTTTTTTTTAACTCTTGATTTCATTTATACTGCCTTCCATGTTCCAAGTGACCTCATCCTGTTTATAAAAAACTTTTTCTTTTCCTGAGTCTTTCACAAAAGTTTTGGCCTTTCAACCAAGAAACTTTTCATAGAAACAGAGGTGCACAGTGGACGGGATTCTTGGCAATCAGCAGGTCAGTGTTAATAAACCAACCAGGAAGTGTCATCTTAAAATGTTCTTCTACTTAGTCATCTGTGATATGAAACTAAGAAAAATTAGGGTTGTTTTATTCCCTATGGCCATAATTTGATATGGTGATAGCACCTTCATTTTCTTATGCAAAATCTTGTACAAACTTTGCACCTAAGATATTTTCAGGAGAGATGCCCCTTGAACAGCCTTTTTTCTCAGCTGCAGAGGCAGCAGAATAGCACATTCATCACCAGACCCTGAGCTGTCTCCATTCCAGTTCCAGCTTGCTAGCAGAACTACCTAAAACCTTCCTGCTTTAAATGACCCAGCTGTGTTTTCCAGCTGCTGCTTCAGCAGTCTGTGTGTCTCCATCTGCTTTGGTTCCAACAAAACAGTCCTGTTTTGAGGGATCTTCTTCTATCCCCAGATAACCTAAGGACATCAGGATCCCACTTGAGAAAAAAAAGTATTTCTTCTTGTGCTGCTTGTTCCTAATCTGCATGGAACACCCAATATTAAAGGTTCTGATCTGGGGAAAAGAAGAATAAAAAGAAAGTGGCTGTGCACGTCTGTCCTACGAGCACATGGGGTGAGGAGCAGTGCAGCTGTGCTGATGGACTTGTTTAGCTGTAGAGCTCCACCCTTTGCTTTCTGTGCAGCTTCCAGCAGCCAGCTACCAACCTGCACTGGGTGTCAGCAGAGCACTGAGTGCAGTGTCATGTGCTGCACAGACACACCTCCATCTCAGAGCTGAGGAAGGTGTGATGGGGTGTACGACTTACCAGTGAACTTCTGTCCCGGCTGCTTTTTTTTTCCATCACACTGCTGGACACAGCTGGATTCACTGCACAATATGTTTTGCACCATTACCAAGGATTATCTTGTACAAAGAAAACTGCAGGTCAGAAACGCCAGCCCAAAGTTGCAGTGCCAAAGTCAGGAAGATTAAGACACTGGCTATCTAGATGGTTCCAAGAACTCCAGAGCCAGTCACCTAAACCCCAGTCAATCACTTCCAAAAAGGTTGGACAACAAATCATACAGTGTATTATTCAGGACTTTATGTATCAAGTGGACTGGTCAAATAACTGACTAGAAGAAGGCCAGGCCAGTGCAGAATGCAGTTAAGTGTTAAATGCAGTGTTCAGCCAAGTTGCTTTCTGCACAGGCCACAAAAAATGGTACAGCACCAGCTGACATTTTATACATGTTTATATACATATAAATATAGACACATTTATATACATATATCAGAGCATTTGAACACTGTGGGCAAGAGGACATTCACTTGTCACTAAAGTAAAAGGCAAGGTCTAGGTATTAACTGAAGCTTTCTCCTGCTGTCACTGATAATATAAGTAATGAGGTTTCAGATGAAAAATCTTTATGGTATTAGAAGCATAATCTCTCAGTGTTCTTCTGTACTGCATTCACTGTGTCTTCGATTAAATTCTGATTCTTAGTGATCTTGTGATTAATGATGTCTCATCATAAATAAATGCTGAAGAAGTTGTTGAATTGTTCACTGTGTAGTCTGGAGAGGTGTTGGCTACTTTAGTTTGTTGAATAGAAGTTCGACGAGTTATGTGGGCAACATGAAGCCAATTTTATTTAGGCAGTAATAACATCTCAGATATGAACTGATGGAGTGCATTTGCACTTGACATTAACAAGTAAGTTATCATGGTTTCAAAATGTAGTGACACATCAGTGCAGGAGGAGATAGTGAGTAACCACATAGCATGTGTTAGACTGACTTCAAAATTTTCATCACAAGGAACCTTTTTATTATAACAGAAATTACCAAACTGTGCAAAGCAATAATTTGGGCATGGTTTCCTGCTTCTGAGCAGGTATTTGCTTTTAAGTAACCAGTTAAACCCAAGGTTCATGGCTCTGAAGCAACTGTCCAGCTGTTTGTTGTGCTTGTGACGAGGGCCATGGTAAATAGCTGTTTTGGAAGGAGACACTTCAGAAGAGAGCAGTGGTGCCAGACTGAGCCTTCTTGCTTTGCAAGTTATTTGTAGAGAAGTCTCAGAAAGGGCCTCAGAAAGATTAGATGAATAACATCATGAGTAGAGAACAGGAACATACCATGTATCAACAGTATTTAGGCAAACCTGACTTAGTGAGTCCCTCTTGAGTACAGGTAAAATATTTGCTGTACTTTTCCTTCTAGTACCTAAGAAAGGGGGTTTGTATCACTTGTGGGCTTTTTTTTGGGTGCAGCCATAGTCTGTTCTACTAGTGATTTCATGTTGTCTTTTCCTAGATTAAGTAAGGTTTCTCCATGCATGTTTATATGCACATATACACACACAGGCAAAATACTTTTTCTGTCCTCACTTAAAACTCACTGCTTTTGCTTGGGTTTGTGCTGCTGTTTTGGTCTTTCAGCCCCCATTTGCACACTTTGTCCTTGAGTTTTGTCCTGGCTGTGCAAGGTTCTGCAGGACTTTTTGATTCCCATGCAGTACAACAGCTCAGAAAAAGTGGCATTGCAGTGTGATATGAACACTGAAAATAACCAGATTCAGTTCAGGCCTCTTATTAAGAGATACTGGTTTTTATCATTCCCAAGTATGTATCAATTTTGGCAAGGAGTTGTGACAAGTTGTTTTTACCAGGCTAATTGGCAAGTGATGAGTACAGTAGCTTACTACAGTCTTTCAAGTGGAACATTTGAGATGTTTCACTTCGACCTATTCTGTATTTTGAAAAGCCAGGCTGTATTTTGGTATCATGCAGAGTTGCACACAGAATAATACTTGATAGACTCAAGGAAATAGCTAAGGGATGGACAAGGCATAAAGAAAGTAAATCTGTGTAAATATGGGATGTTCCATTTTGGACCAGATTTGTTTGATACAGTCAGAGAAAACCTCTTCCTGTTCTCAGTAACAGAGCTTTGAACACAAGCATTGTCTCCCCCTGCCCCTCAGCCTTATCTTCTCAGAGGTGAAAGGTCTGTCTGGGGACCAGTGTTAACTCCTGGACAGCACCACAGATGAGGAATTAAGACGGTGCCATTTCTTGGGAGCCTTCCAGATGAGTCTGTCTGTCATCTTGTGACAAGTGTGTGGTCTCTCACTGGGCACGTTTATGAGAAGTGCATTGACGATATTCCTGCAAAGGCTTTTCAGGTCATCTGTTGTGTTTCCGATGAAAGAGGCTGACTCCTCCAGCCTTGAGCAGGAAAACAAGAGCTATTGTGTCACACAGGACACCGTGGCACTGATGACTAACATACTGTTGCCACTGACAACACAGAACGTCTGTATGGCTGGGAATGGAGTTTGGTAACAGGGGATCACAAAGTCAGTGACAAGCACATGTTAGTGGGGCAGGTACCAGTGCTGCAGAATGTTTGATACCAATAGAAGGGCAGAAAGTTAGCAAAAGAGGCTTTTTATGGAGAAGATTGGGAGTGCTGGAGTTTTATCTGTCTAGCAGGAAGCTGCACATTTAGTATGTTTAAGATGAGATAGGAGATGGGCATGAATAAAGCCAGTCAGCCTTTATTCATCAGCACCATCATGAACACCAAGAAATAGTTTTCATCCACCAAGAATACCAGCAGTTCCCACCCAGCTGAGCATAGCCCTGCTCCCCTGCCACATCACCTCCTGGAGCAGGTGCTGAGTACACCAGAGCAATACTGCCTGGCAGCTGTGGGAATTAGGCCACCCTCCACTGTGGGTGTTTCAATACAGCTTTAATTGGATTTTTATTGTTTGCTTCCCCACAGCTTTGTTCCAACAACAGATGGGGCCACTGTCCTACCACGTATGGGGCTGAGCTTTTTATCTCAGCAACACTCTGCTTTAAAGTTGCCCTTTATTTCAAATAGCATATCAAATATCCTGTTCAGAGAGCAATGACATCAGAGGAGGGGGTCTAAAAGGAAGTAGTAGAAGAAGAGATAAAATCTAGAAAGTTTTAACTACCTAATAATTATTATTAATATTGTTATTTTCATAGAACTTCAACAAAGCAATTTGTGCATATATTGTTATTAGTTTAAATGGAGTTGCCTTTGTGTCAACAAGAGAAGAATTTTTGTTTAAAGTACATAATTAGATGGGTCTTTCCATCTATGAGCTAAGCTACTTTTCCTGGTTTTCCTGGTTCACATCTGCAATGTGACTGAGCGTACAGTCTGTCCTGTCATCCAGGTCATTAATGAAGAGGTTAAACAGTGCCAGCCCACTGCTGATGCCTGGGGTACAGCACTGGTGGCTGCCTCAGCTGGACTTACACTGCTGTCAGCAACCCTTTAACCAGGCAGTTCCATCAGCTTTTGATCCACAGTCATATCTACTTCAAACTTCATCACTTTGTCTGCTAGAATGTAATGAAAGACAGTGCTTGAATGGCTTCCAGAATTATGATCTCTGTCACCTTCCCAGCTCCTGAGGGAAGCTGACTGGTTGCAGTGTCCTGCATCCTCTTGAAGACAGGAGTGACAGTTGCTTTCTTCCTTGAAACCTTCCCTGACCACCACGACCCTTCAAGGATGATCAGGAGTGGTCTCACAGTGACACTGAGCAGCTCCCTCAGCACTTCCCATCAGCTCCCCTGGCCATGTGCCTGTCCACTGCATTTAAAAGTTCCCTGATTTGTTCTCCTCTGCTGATGGTATGTCTTCCTTGCTCCAGGCTTTCCCACTGGCCTCAGGGGCCTGAGATTTCTGAAGGTGAAGTTGTGGCCTCCCACAATGCTGCTGTGCTGTCTGGATGTCCATACACCCATAAATCACCACAGCACCCAGCTGAGTGCTCTCCTTGAGGGCTGAGGCTTTTCATTCCAGCTGCATTGATGAAGAAACTGCTCTATTTGCATAGCAGCAGATGGGAAAAGGGGAGAAGCTGATTTTTGGAAAGGGATACTTACACAATATATCAAGCAGATATGACTCTTTTTTTTCCTTACAAAAAAAGCAGATCCCAGGTGAAATGTTCCTTCATCTCCTTTTAGAGGATGAAAAAGTGCTGGTGTGTTGGAAGTGTCTTTCAAAACTCAGTTTACAAAAAAGCATCCTGGGTCATGGGGCTGTGCTTCATCATCCACAAGTTCATCTGCCAAAGATGAACTCATTATAACCCCTTCATTAAGGACAGATGCTTGGCTATTCCTTCTTAAAAACATCTAACACTGGAAACTTCTCACTGCTGCCCAGCCAGTTTCCAAAGTATCCTTTTTCCTAATGTCTCACATAAAAATCTCAGTCTATTCACTTTTTCACAGCTGGTTTAAACCATTGTTTTGATCATCTGGATTATAACATAAGGGAAATAATTTAAAAGAAGCAGAAGCAATCCTGCTAAGGACAATGTTGTTTGTGCATCTCAAAGCACTATGCAAAACCAGTGACAGCATTTGCCATTACTCTGCACCACTATTTTGTGTGCCACCATTCACTGCTCTTTGCTGCTGAACTCTTTAGATGCTTCCAGGCCAAAGACGCCTCAAGCTCTGTCCTGTCACTTCTTTCCTTTAGGACAAACTTTGTCTGGAATGGAAAGGTCCAGGTGTACTGTCAGGTGTCCTGCAGGTTAGAGTGGTAGCAGCAGGGATTGTCACTCATGTCGGGTTTTAGTTTTCTGCTGTACCTCCAGAAGTCATAACTCAAAGGTCACAGCAGTGTCACAGTCACCACCCAGCTCAAGGAAGTTGCAGTACTGAACGGTGCTAAGCAATAGTTTTGTGTCCTTGCACTCTGTCAGCTGTATAAAGGCTTAGTACTTTTAGCACAGAGATAATAAAGACCATCAAATGTTTGTTTCTTACCTGCAGGGAAGGCCTTCTCCTGACCTAAAGGACTGGGCAGGTACAGAGGGGCTCAGCTTGTTGATGTCACTGTGGTCTCAGGAGTGCTGGGAGGGCTGTGGTAGCTCACAACAGCTGAATAAGGGCTCCCTTATTCAGAGATGAGAATATTGATTTGGCTACAAAACCAGGACTGAACTGGGCAAACCCCACTCTCTCTTGCTTTGCTTTTCACTTTCTGAAAAATGAGAAGACATTGCAGCGTTCTTTTGACCACTCTTGCTGTGAGTGTGGGCTTGTCTGATTCTGCTGCAGGCTCTGTTACTTCACAGAACAGTCAGGATGTGCTGCCTTGAAAGCACTCAATTAGTGGGCCTGATTCACTCTATTAACAACCTCCAGACTGTGAGTTCCCACAGACAGAAGTCTGTGCAAACAGGAGCTCTGAGCTGTACACTGATACAGAGCATGTGTCACATTGCCTGAGAGGACACTGGTTTAAGGAATAATAAGCATTTGAACCAAGTGGATGGTTTAAGTGCTGTCCTTCCATCAAACCTGCTGGGCTGCCATTGTTTATTAATGTTCTTTTGTACAGAAAACCTGCTGTGCCAGGACACAGGCGCTGCAGCACAGCTGGCACATCCTGTCTGGTACACTCAGGACACTGCACACCATGTGAAGTGGGTTGGTGTGACCCTGTGTGTCTTTGGTCTCTTTTTTCTCTACGCAGAAATACCAAATACAGTATTTTCTGCTGGAATATGCAAAAGCAGCTGATGTTGTACGGTTTATGCTAATGAAAAGAGGTGGGAGAACAAGTTCCCTTTAGTGAGCATTCTCTGTTTCTAAATGGAAGTGCAATAACAATGGAAAAAGCAATACAAAGACAAACGATTTTAATGGTAACTCTTCCTATTGGATTATTGGTGCCACAATCTGTAGCTCAGGAACTGGCTGTAAATTCTTTCATAATACAGTTTTCATCAGTTATCTGTCTATTTTCTCTCAGATGAGAGGACCAGCTTCTCACAGAACAGTGCACACTATTATGTGTGAATGTGAAAAAACCTCTTCATTTCAACATTAAAAACAATTTAATGCTTGAATTAACAGGCTTAATTTCAGTCTCTCTTGGTACAAAGTCTTTCCAGATTTTCTACTTGCACATGTCTGCTTGCAACGCTGGGTATTGTCTTTGTGCTCTTCCTGGGCTGGAAAGTGGGGAGGGAAGTTTGCAAGGGAGACACTTCATTAACAGCAGTCCTATTTTTAAGGAAAATCTCTAGTTAGTTTGTGAAGAAGCCTGACTGTACAGACATAGAAAGGGATTATCATCAGCACACAGTGTTCTGCTTTGGTCCCACCACAAAAGGTATTTCTAAAAAAAGAGCATAAAAACAACATCAGTAATTTGGGATTTATTTTATTTTATTTTATTTTTAGCTGGACAAGATATCTTTCCCATTTCAGTGGAAATCTGCTCTACATCATAGACACTATTACAGAGTAGGGATGTATGCAAAGGAAGGAAATGCAGTAGCTTCAAGTACTTTTAACTTTATAATTTTTATTTTTGAAGGTGCAATTTGCAGCTACTTAAAGGGCCACCAGAGGGGAAATTGGTTTGGATAAAACTCAAGGGATAATTCAAAAGAAAAATAGCAATTAATGTTACACTACTGAATATTTATTTATTTATTTATTTAGCATAATTTAAAGATAGTGTATTGGGGTTGAAATGCATCTCTTAATTTTCATAGTTGAATTAAAACACTTCCCTAAATAACCAAAATATGTTGTGATATTCGGAGGAAAAAAAGCTCCTTTTTTGATAAAAGCTGTTCTGGTAATTGAATAGATTGCAGTTGTCAGGTACCACTAAGTCACACATTCTATTGTTTTATAAACCACAGACCTTAGAATTTACCTCAGTACCTGCTGCACCAAGCACAAAACCTGCATTTTGTCTGAAAGATTTTTTTCCTGAAAGGCCTTCAACATATTTTTAAAATTCAAAAATACCTGAAGAATTCCATTAGCAAAAGGAATTGGCTTTATAATTTCAATATGCAAGTAGCTCTATGGTGCATTATTATTATACACACGCATTTACGGAGCATGTAGTAAAATTACTGTGATTATGCCCAGATTGCAGAGCACAGAAAAGCAAGCAGACAAGCCCAGTGTGCTCTGCAGGCTTTATTCTGGCTTCTAATGCCCCAAATAAACTGGCTGTCTCTCACTGCTCTGACTAGCAGTGGAGCAGCACATCTCAGAGAGCTCCAACCTTCCAAACCACCATCTGCTAAGACAATCATGAGCCCACCGACAAGTGCTTGTCAGAAATCACTTCAGGCTAATTGATCTCTTTTCTGACACATTTCAGTGGCTAATTTTTAAGACCCCAAATCTGTCACTACTACACATTACTCCTCAAAGATAATGACACAGCTGTCCTTTGGAAAAAGAGCCTCAAGTACTTGAACTATCACAAAATTAGAGAAGAATCATTTTTAAATAGCCACGTTCAAATTTTAACTGAAACTAAAAGGAAGCACTGATCAAAACAACATATCCCATCATCAACAGCTGCATTCGTTTGCATCATTGGTAAATTTGATTTTGTTTTGTTTACAGTGAATGAAGAGGTGAAATGATCATGCAAAATCACTGGTGCAAGTGATTTTCATTCTTTTCAAACATGCCTTCTTCCTGACATAATTAGGCCTAACTATTCGCTGTGTTCTGCATCTGCAGTTATCACGATTTTATCCTTCCATCTAATCACAGCATCTCTGCTCTCATTTCAGAGATGTGGTCAGCAGCTCTAGAGGAGCAGGCAGTTAAGAGGCCAGTGATGGCAATGATGCCTTTTCTTAATAATGCCAGCAAAAATTTTGGCAGAAATAGGGCAAAATACATAATTCACTCTGTTATACAATATATGAATCTCACAGTATTAGTCATAAAGCTGAAGCCTGTTTACAATTTCTGGTTTTGTCCAAAGTCGTATTTATTCCCCTCAATTTCAGTTTTAACATCTGTTGGAACAATCTGCCCGCCTATTGTTTGTCTCCAAAGAAAACCTTTAGCTGTGGGCTGTGCTCCTTTTGTATCTCCGCAGCCAGCTGAGGGACACCTTGTGCAAGATTTCTTTTATTCTTCTGGGGCTCTTGACAACTTTGAAGCATCTAGAAGTGACTGCTTCTGGGCTCTTTTAAGGTCTTCCTCCAGAGAGATGAGTATCTGGAGAAGGGACGTACCCCAGCCTAAGAGAGCATGATCAATAGCACTTCTGTTGTAGATGAATCTTAGTCAAGCACTCTGCATGAACCTGAATTTTCCAGCATTACGTAGATTCCTTCTGTAAATCAATATATAGATTGAATGTTCCCTCTCAAGCATAGCTGAGAGGCAGATATGTCTCAATATATGTAAAATAATTAAAAAAAAAAAAAAAAAAAAAAAAGGAAGGGGAAAAAAAGCCCACCTAAATTAGATCAGTTCTCAATTGGACCCAGTTCTAGTGAAGCACTTCACAAAATTACAGAACACGAGAGGTTGGAAGGGAGCACTGGAGGTCACTCATCCAATCTCCCTGCTCAAAGCAGTCTGTCCTGGAGCACGTTATTTTGTCTGCTCCTCAGTGGATCTTGAAAACAGACCTACAGTATCCTCTGCAGTGAGCAGAAAGGCTAACATCTGTTTTACCACCTCCTTATTAAGGAGACAAGATTCAGTGTGCAAGGTCAGTCGGCTGAAATTTCCCATTTCTGCAAATTAAGGAGTTAGCAATACCAGGCATGTTTGCAGTTAAGAAAAACTCAGTGCTCAGCAGTTAGAAACTTGGAAGCAGTTGATGTGAACTGCAAGAAAAGAAGGGTCTACAGACATGAAAATCCAAATAAGCAATGCTGTTATTGTTGGTTTTTAAACATAAGGTGGCTGTTAGAACAATTCTAAACATGGCCAGCACCTTCCTGAAGAAGCCAGTATTGAGAAGATTCTGAAAACTACTCAGAACACACTAGATAGCACACGAGCAGTGGTAGAGGCAGATGATTTCCAGTTCTAATGTTTACAACTTCTGGAAGACAGATATGTTGTCTCAGCGGTATGGTTCAATCTTTGATAAATGTAAATATTTGGATGCAAACTCGTATGGGAAACTCCTAAATAGTTCATAAGAAAATAACGGGATTTGATTTTTTGAGGGAATGAAACTGAACAGGTTTTCAAAATTTAACTGCCTTTCTAATTAGATTCAGTTTATTTAGGTTTACAACGGTTTAAGCTTATACTGCTACAAAAGGAAATCTAAAGACAGATGAAATACCTGTCAAAGAACATCAGTTATGTTACCCAATATATAATAAGCCAACTAATTAACAGCAATCTTCAGTTATGTGACACCATTCATCCCCTGCCGTAAACGTGGTTTGCAAATGAATTACTGAAACATATGCAGTAAAAAACATTATCTGCATTTTATAGAGCTCACATGGAGGCCTAGAAAGACTAAAGTGATTGCCATGGCAACAAAGAAAATGTGTGCAAAGACAAGCAAAGTACACAGAAATGTCTTATGTAGCAGTCTCTTTCTAAATTTCTTTTTTCTTTTGTGCATATTTGTTGTTTCTTTCCCGTCACTATCACAGCTCTGCTGCCTTGTGTCAGCTGCTTATTCTACACGTTTCATAGATAATTTATGATTTCCAAGCCTTATATTGACTAACAACTCTTTTCATTGCATGTAATAAAATAATTTGATCTTTTGATTCTGTTTTAATTTAAGGTTCCCTTGTAATGGGGCACCATCAAGAACACACTGTTTTAAGGCATAAATAGCCTGTGCTCTCAACTGAGATGGATGTATGTCCTTTGTGTTTCTTCAGTTAAAACTAGTACAATACTAAAGGACAATTATCTTTGAGTAGTAAGGCACTAGTCCCTGACTGCATTTCCTTAGCTTTATGTAGCTGCGCTTGCATTAATTTCTGTACAGAAATTATTCAACTTCTGTGATTTTCAAACTGTATTTGCCATGTCACGTTTTGGAGTGAAAGTCTATTTCAGATTTTGAAAGACAGTTCTGCATAGCAGCACTCCTCACTGTTTCAGTGTTTCAAGGGGAAGACAGCTGAACAAATATTTGGGGCTTAAGATATAAGGCTGGGTTTTTTAGAAGCATCCAGGTGACCTAAACACACACATCTCATTCCCAGGAGGAGCAGCAATGAGATTCCATTCAAAAGTGTGAGAGCTGAGTACAGAGTGTGAGGGCAAACACTTTCTCTTCCTCCTCTCAAGCTCTGGAGTGATAACATTCCATGTAAGATATTGCCAGACCTCAGCTCTTCACACAGACCTGGTCACTTCTACTCAAGAAAAAAAAAAAAAACAACAAACTTGGAGAAAAGTGTAAGAAAGGACAACTAATAAGCTGAGATGAGTGGAAAACCTGCTGTGCAAAGAAAGACAGACAGACTGTGATTTAGCAAAAGAGGTTCGGGAAAACATGAATTCGTGCTCAATAATAAATTGGGTGAATAAACGTTGTAGGGAGAAAAGTAACTGTTTAAGCTCAAGAAAATAACTGATGGTCTGCACTGTGCATGCACATTCAAGGTGGAAAGTGGAAAGTTTCCAGCAATAAGAGTACTGTGTTTCTATTTCTGAAATGATGGGAAGGAAACAACTGCAGTGGAGTTTTTTGAATAAAAAGGAGCTTGATCAGTCCAGGACACCTGCAGCATCTTCAATTGCTGCCAGGACAGTATTTCTTTGAAGTAAAACAGCTCTTTTGCAAGGATTGTGGATAATTACCTGGACGCTGTGGAACTCTTATATAATGGAACACAATCTGCCCCCAGCTATTCTGCAAACAGAACAAGTAAGGATAAATGGATTGTCCTGATCACCAGTGTTTCACTCAGGTGTGAAAGAACTGATCTGCCCATTTTGAGCCTGAATTCACTGTATCTATTTGGAGAAAAAATGAACCAAACATTTTAAAAAAATGGGAACCTACATGCCCATAATTTTAGAGTTATAAAGCACTATGGGCATACAGTTACTCTATGCATAAGGTTATATGAGCAGGTCAGACTGTGGGCGTGAGGTTATAGACATAAATCTATAATAGTGGGGATTTAACAGCAGATAACTAAAATGTATAATAGAATGCGGTTTTTTTGGTTGTTCTTCACTTGCTACCCCTTTCTTTCCTTTTGTATTCACCCTGTGCTTTTTATTGAATCCTTTATTTAGCTCCTGTGCTCAGGAAAAAAGCTGGTTCAATGCTTGGCTCCTGTAGTCAGACACAAAACCAGTCTGGCTTCTCTTGTACCTTCCAGGCTATCTTTGGCATTCTGCTTTTCCTCCCTTTTATTTGGGCTTTCTTGTTTGTTTGTTTGTTTTTTTCCCTTCCTTTTGTGTTTGCTATTTTTGTCCTTTCATGCTGATAGTCTCTTTTCACTCTAGGTGTTGAAAAAGTACAAGACAAGGAACATCCCCCCAGGGGACTAAGTGCCAAAAGAGGACCTTCTTTGTCTTTGTCCTTCTTCCAGTCCTTTTCTTTCCAAATACTCTCTTTCTTCCCATTCCTATTGTGAAAGTTATTGTTGCTGTCCCCCTGTTATCTTTCCTATTAGACTATTTCTTACTCTTTTTTATTTTCTCTTCTTGACCATTACTCTACTCCTCCTAACTCAGTGTACAGCCTGAATAAAATTTTGTTAGTATGTGTTGCTGAGGTTAGATTAAAAATCTTTCTTCATTCAGTGACGTTTCCTTCATATTAGAGACATTCTTCTGTGTGTAGATAACAAATGTGTGTTGCCTACTGCAGAATCTCAATGCTGTGGATTTATAGCAAAACATTTATGTGAATAACTGTGTCACTTCAATTTTTAAATCTGGGGGATCTCATTTCTAATATAATCCATGTTCAGTGGTACTGCAGGTTTAGTAGAGACAATCTCCCAATTCTTAATTACTTACAGAATCATACACTGCTTTGGGTTGGAAAGATTATCCAGTCCCAAACCTCTGCCATGGGCAGGGACAACTTCCACTATCCCAGGTTGCTCCAAGCCCCATCTAATCTGGCCTTGGAACCTTACAGGGATGGAGCAGCCACAGCTTCTCTGGGCAACCTGTGCCAGGGTCTCACCACCCTCACAGTAAAGAATTTCTTCCTAATATCCAGTCTAATCTCTCCATTCTCCACCCAGCCTGTCCCTGTGCTTGGGATTGCCCCGACCCAGGTGCAGGACCCTGCACTTGGCCTTGTTGAACTGTGTGAGGTTCACCAGGACCCACCTCTCAAGCACGTCAAGGTCCCTCTGCATGGCATCCCTTTCCTAAACTTAACTGAGTACTTTAAACTTGCCAGTTTTAAGACACTTTGTTTACACACACGCTCTACCCTGAAGCCTGACCTTACAAAAAACCGACCCGCCCAGCCAAAAAACCCACAAAACCAAAACAAACAACCAAACAACAAACAAAGAAGCTTTGGGGCAAGATTTAGATGTTTGCCTGTAATTTTGTAACTAATTGAGATAGACGAAAATACATGAGTGTAGTTAAAAATGCATGTCCAGTATAATGGTTAAATCCTGACAGCAGAAAAGTCCAGGGGACTAAGAGGTTCTCTTTTCTTCTGGGGTTACGATGGACAAAGGTTGATTTCAGTGGACCCTTGGCAACTCCGCCCCGTGCGATGTCGGGATGACCTGGTTCAGGTAATGCTGTGGGCATCGTGCTGCTGCTGCAAAAGCCAGGGATGTTCGGAAAGTCAACAGAGGTGTTTGGCAGTGCTGTCAGAAATCTAAGGCAGCCCCCTCGTGGCCACTGCTGTGTTGGAGCAATTGTTTCTGCTTTAATCGCTGTTGGCGCTTGTGGTCACAGAACACAGCGAGCGTCCTGAGGAGAGCTGGGTTGTGGAACAGACCGGAAGGGAAATCCCGGGGCTTCACATTTTAACAAGGTATCTTTTGTGTTTGTGTACGAACTGGTCAGAGCTAAAAGCGGAGGGTTGTGTGGTGGGTTTTTTTCCATTTATTTTTGGGTTTGATGGGAGTGGGGTTTTATTTTGAGGGGGGAGATCGCTGGGTGTTCGAACGTTTCCGCGGCCGCGGATCCCTCTGCGCAGGGACGGAGCGGCCCCGGCGGCCACGCTGTGTGCGGAACGCCGCTCCTCGCCCGCACTACCGTGGTTGGCAGAAGCGCCCCTGGTTTATCGGCTGGGATGACAGGGCCAGGTTTCCACCGCTCTCCCCGCTCCAGAGCGAGCCCCGCCGGGCTCCGGCCCCGGGGAGCGGCGGCGCCGCTGAGGTAACCGCACTCCAACTGCCGCTGCCGCCCGCAGCCAATCACGGCGGAGCCCTGGCTGCCCACAGCCAATCAGGGCGGGGCGCTGGCTGCCAACAGCCAGTGAGAGCGGGGTGCTGGCGCCGCCAGCCAATGAGCGCGGGGCGCTGGAGCGGCCGGGCTGAGGGCGGGTGCGGCCGTTGTGCCCGGGCGGTTTGAAGGCGGCGGGCGGGCGGCCGTGGCCATGGCCGGGTCGCCGGGGCCGCAGGGGGACGGCTGGGCCCTGCCGCCAGCCGGGAGAGCCGCCGGCCCGCAGGACGGTGCCGAGGACGCCGAGAGAGGTACGGGCTGAGAGGGCCGGCCGGGGAGGGAGGGCGGGCAGGGGCTACCCGGGAGGGACGCGGGCACTCTGCGCCCAGCGCTCGGGCGGTGCCGAGGGAAGGGACGCGCGATGGGCCCGGGGCGGCTCCGCGGCTGCAGGGCGGGCCGGGCTGCCCGAGCTGCTCCGGCCTGGCTCGCGTCCACCCCGGCAACCTTCGTGGGCTCGGCCCGGCCCGGCCCTGCGGCTCGGGGCGTGTGTCCGTGGCGAGGGAGCGAACCAACGGATGGTTCTGCAAATAAACGCAGTTAAATCTTGTGGGTTTTTAACTTTTGATCGGGAAGCTCCGCTGTGTTTCTCAGGTGCCCACCCCGAGTGCTTAACTGGGCGTCTGGGAGCGTGTGTGTGTTTGGAACGCTGTCAGTGTCAGGAAAAGCTGCTTCCCTGCGAGTGGCTCCCCTGCCCTCTGCCTGAGCAGCACTGGGGGTGTCTGTAGTGTCTCCTGAGCATCCCCGGGCAGTGCAGGTCAATTGTAATATTTGGTTACAGGCTTGCAGATTGTAAACAGAGAACAACCTAAATTAAGTGGTTTGTTCTGGAACACAGGCTTTGCTCTGGAGTTTGTAGTGTGGCTCGAACAGGGTGTTGCTGTCAGAGTGCCTTGATTTGGTTATGGGTGCATAGAAATAAAATCCTTATTTACGGTGTACATGTAACAGTGTTTCATAAATCACACTAGATCATCTAAGCCAACTTTTCCTTTTTTTACATATTACTAGAGTGGTTGTGCTGCAAAGACAAGTGAAATTGTCTAAACACTTGTAGTTGGCTCATACACTGCTTTTGGTTTTAATTTTGCTAATTGAGTCTGACCCCAAATATGTAAGAATTTTAACAAATGGGAGGTCAAGAGTGCTAACTTCCGTTACCCATGAAATGTGAGGGATGTGTTTGAAATAGTGCGGAGTTTTCTTCCTTTCTTTTTAGGATTCTAGTAAAGGTCAGACTGCAGACTCATGGAAATGCAGAAGCCTGCAGATTGTTACAGAATCAAGTTATGGACAGTGAGGGTGTCTTGAGCTGTTACATTAACAAACCAAAAAATCCCAACAACAAAAAACCTGAATCATCAACACACTTGGTTTCCTTCGGTCATCTCTCTAATGTTTTCTGAACTTAGGGGTGAGCAGGCCTGAGAGATGCTGTGAGACCAACAGTGACTGATCCAAGTCTGTAAGAAGAACTCTTGTGGAGAGGTGCTGTTGTTGCAATGAGCCCTTCAAAGTAAAGATGCAGCCAGTGTCCATTTCAGTGGACTAAGAATTACAATGCTGTGACCTTCCTGTCTAAATGTGTTGCTTGGAATTTCTTTTGTGGAAAACTCAGGTGCAGAGACTTTACTAGTTTATTAAAGTACAAAAAGAATGATGCTTGTGCTGTAGAACAGGAAAAGACAAGGAAAGGAAAGGGTAACTGTGAAAATGCATCTTTAGCTCAGACTAGTACCTGCAGTTTATCATGCGTTTTTCTTATAGCTTGCTCTTTGCTCACAGTAATCCTGAATGTCATTTTGGATCAGTTGTGTGTGGGATCAGCTGGCTTTGTGCATGTTCCAAAATAATTTGGATTATTGCTTGATACCACTTCTGGGTGATGTAGGCAGGGTTTAACAAGGCCTAATATGTACATGAATGGCAATGTTCTGGATCCTAAAGGGTTTTAGATCTTACCTGGAGAACAGAGTAAATTAGTACAGTAACTGTGACTCAGGGCAGGTAGGACAAATGGGACTCTCTTTTGGGACAGGGTTGATGTTCTGGAGAAGAAAGCAACTAACCAAGTAGGATGCTCTCTTCACTAAGAATAATTAAGATGTGTTGTAGAAAGCAGGTTCATGATAGGTGTTAAGCTGAACAGCAATTCTATTGGAATAGAGGAGTGAGTGATAAGTGTATTGAGCTGATAATCTGTGGGGTTTGCTTTGCTCCCTCTCCTCTTCCCAGCTGTGCACCAGGACGATGCTGAGAGTGACTGGAGTGCTGACTCCTCTAGTGATTATGGCAGTCGTGGCAACGTGGGGACTGCCTTGGGAAGGGCTGTGCCAGATGGGAACGTGCTTCTTCCAGATATTTTTCACACCGATCATCTTTTCTTTTACGAGAGGTTTAGTGCTTACCAGGATTACATCTTGGGTAAGTAATTTCATAGTAGAAAAAGAAGGTGGTGTCAGTTTTCTTGTAGTGACTGTTTAAATGATCCATTTTAAGTGGAGTCAATTGTATATTAAGCTGTGAGATGCTTTTAATGCTGTAACTTCAGCTGCTCCAGCTGGTGGACCAGGAGGCAATGGTTTTGATATAAGTTAATAAAATCTGAATGGTGGGAAGGCAGAGATGTTAATAGTGGATTCTGTGCCTTGTTTTAGTTTGTCTTACTTGAATTTTTCTGTGTGTAGTAAGCCTGATTAAGATAAGGCACAGGTTATGTGTTTAGTGCCATTGGCACTGAAATCTTCAATACCTGGAGGGTTGAGTACTGGATCTCTTCTTCCAGAGAAGCACAAAACAGATGCCTCTCCAACTCTCTCAATAGTAAGAGAAACAGCAAAAATGCTGACTTACCATGAGCAAAACAGAATGCAGTCGAACTTTGGAGGTGGTAGAGAAACATTTGAACTGTGTTGTCTTTCATTTTCCACTTATCTGAAGGACTTTTCTTTCATTCCTTGCATAAAAAAATGTACTGTCTTCAATTTCCTTTTAGCTGACTGCAAAGCTTCTGAGGTGAAGCAATTCATAGCTGACTACCTGGAGAAGGTCCTGGAGCCATCTGGCTGGCAGGCAATCTGGCGCACTGATGTGTTTCAGGTGGTTGTTGGGGTAAGTGGAACGTTGTTGCTCAGGCATTTGTCTCCAATTAACATCGTTTGCCTCTGTAACAGACTGGTTATCTGTGTTTACCGGCTGGTAGGAAATAGTAAGAATGTTGTCATATCTAATTGCCAGTGATGGCCAGGGCAATAGGAATTTTTTTCTAAGGGCTTGTTTCTTGAAATGGGAAGGGGGAAAGCCGAGTCAGTGTGAGTGAGCTGTGAGGTAGAACTGCAGGGGCACAGAGACTCGGTCCAGAGCTGTTGGTTGTAATGTAGTTGTCTTTTTTATCAGTAAAATTATTCTTTTTAACCCACCTTGGTACTGGCAGTAGCACTTCTGCTTTGCATTCAGCTGTCAGACCCAGCTGGGATACTCCTTTTCTAGTTCTCTCAATGTCCAGGTCATCTTTGTTGCAAGCCTTGGATGTTTGAACTTGCAATTCTATTACATGGTTGAAGAGGGAAAAACTTTGTACCCCCTCAGCTCTTCTGCCCAGTTAGTGACAAAATGGCTTTCTCTGTCCCAGACTAACCCTTGGATTGTTTGTATCCTGTGGGCACTTCAAGAAATGAGCCCTGAAGGAGTCCTGAGGAACTGTAATGTGTTGATTTGTTTGAGTCTGAGGATATTGCTTTTCCATTTTTTAAAAGAAGCAGAACAAGAAACCTAAATAGGGAGAAACTTGCTGGCCTTGTTATGAGCATTAGGAGATATTTGAATGTAGTTCTGAATGTGGAAAAGGCTGTCTAGGTGTGTGGTTCTGAGAAGCTTCATTCTGGCCTACCCCTTCAGCTGCAGAGATGGCCTTGGCTGTACTGTGCCATTTGTGTTGGTTTTGTGGCTCAGCTGGAATCCAGCGTGCCCTCCTGATTTAGGCACGTCATGCCCACCTTTCTCAGCTGGATCGAAGGTTGTGAGAACTCTTCACAGCTCTTTGTTCCAACAGGTTGTTGATGTGGATTACTCGTCTCTGAAAGCAGTTGTGCAGCTCAGTGACCCTTTCCTGTGCGAGTCACAGGACAGCAGCTTTACCTTGGAGTGCATGCAGGAACTCCTGGAGCTGAAGCAATATCAGATCCTACTGCAGGAGCTGTGGGTTGTGTATGATGAGTCAGGAGAGTTTGACCAGACAGCGCTGGCTGTAGAGCATGTCAGGTAGGACAATTACACTCTGCTAGTACCCAGTGGGTCTTGTCCTGAATTCTTGTGGCCATTCTGGGAGCTCCATGAGCCAAGCTCTCCAAAGTAAATCTCATGACTGGTACTCTGCTTTCCCTCTCTCTTCCACCCCAGGTTTCCTTGGACTGTATCACCTTGCAGACTCTAGTATAGTGTTTCTTTCTCTTCTGTATAATTTTGGTGATTTTTTCCATTTTTGTCACATTCTTTTTTTTTTCCTAGGTTTTGCCTCCTCTCCTACATTTGCTCTGTGTTCTTTAGGGGTCTGTGCACATCTTCTGTTTTTTTTTCCTTTCTTTATCATCTCTGTCTCTTTTTCATCTCCCTTCCTTTCATGCACTACATGCTGTTTGAAAGCTCTCTACAAATAGGCTGTAAGACTGGATAGAAAAGCTAAAATAGAAAGAATGACCTACATTGTCAAAAAGAAAGGTTAGCTGGAGGATGCCTGGCCAAAACCAAACAACAAAAAAAGAGGATCCAAAGAGTGTCAGTCCCGTTTTTCAAATGTAGCTTTCAGCTGTTTGCTCTCTTTTGATGAAAGTGGGACTCAGGCCATTATGAATTTTGAACTTAGACATACAAAATAAATCTCTTTATGCAGTTGAACAGCAGGCACGAAAGATGATTTCTTTGTATAGTAAGCAGCTTACAGGACAGTAGCATTGATTTGGAGAGAGGTGATGCTTTGGGATGAATTCTCAGATTGGTTACATTCGTGTTTCCAATGCTGTTGTCTCTGCTCCCCTCCTTTCTGTGATTTAACACTTACTTTGCTTCAAAAGGTTCTTCTACCGGTGGATCTGGAGGACGTGGGACGAGGAGGAGGAGGATGAGTTTGATTACTTTGTGCGCTGTGTTGAGCCCCGACTGAGACTGTGAGTGCAACACCTTTGTTATTGGGGCAGAGCCCCAGCAAAGTGTCCTGTGGGAACAGTGACTCACAACTCTGTGTAAAAAAAACCCCTGTGCACTCATAAACCAAAGCAAGTTTGCTCTAACAGCATTCACTGATGGTCAAACTTGGTATGGGGAGAAGGCACAACTGAGGTTGCCACTTTATTCTGAGCCCTGGTTTTCCCTGTCATCCTTGACCTTCCATCAGACAGCGCCCCAGCAATAACCACCATCACACTGATACAAGTTGTAATCCTAGTAAAAGCTGCGCTTATGCCTCTTTTTTTCTCTGGGGTGAATTTCTGATAATTGTGTACAATCTCTCAAGGTGGATGGGCAACAATTTAAAAAGTAAAATGTTTGTGTCTGTTCAGATTTTCTTTTGCTACTTTCAAATAAAATGGGTAATTTAATAATAACATAGGCTGCAGAGAATCTTGACTAAAGTACTGATGCAGAACTCCTCAGGCTGTCTCCAATCTTGTACTTGATCTTTGAGAATTGTACCTGTGAAATACGCTGACCCCTTGCTCTGAACTGCAGGCATTATGACATCCTTGAACACCGTGTGCCTTCTGGGCTTGTAGCTGATTACCAGAACTTGTTGTCTCAATGTGAGGACCTTTATGGGAAGTTTCTGAATGTGAGGAACAGCATCTCAACCAGTGACTCAGACTCAGAAGTAGAAAACGTCTCCATGGTGGAAGGACTCAAATTGTATGAGGAAGTGGAGCGCTTAAAACAAAAGCTAAAACTGATCGAGAATCCTCAGCTGAGGTACTTGGTGGGTTTGTGCAAGGAGGAGGCCCTGAGAGAAATGACATAACATATAGGATGTGTTTTCTGAAGAAGGAGCTGATGGCTGTGTTGTTCTTATTGCAGGTATGTGTTTGGTTACCAAAAGTATGGAAGTCTCCAGGCCAAAGGACTGAGGACAGCGGGTACCAAGGTCATTCATGTTGTACCATCGGCCATTGCAGCAAGTCAGCTCCTGTTGTTGATGAGAGACAAACTTTCCCTAGAATCTTATGGTGAAGATGTCAAAATGCAGGTGCAGTAACAGGAATTGTCTGCTGATAGTTTTCCCCTCACGAAACAATATGGAAGAATAAGTTAGTTTATCATGTGAAAGATGGTACATTTGCCCAGTGCTGGTTTTTTGTCAGTTAAAAAAAAAAATCACTGTAATTTAAACAGTAAGTGGTAAGACTGGATGATACAAATAATTTCTTTTAATTCATCTGTGGCTTCCAAGTACTCCATACAAGGAGTTTTCTTCCTGTGTCTGGGAAGCAAGATGAACTTGTAATAATTCTACAGTGAAATATGGCAAGGTGTAATACTTATATTTATTTTGAAATACCCATGTCTCTTGAAGCTGCTGATAATGATCTGGAGTTTGAAGTAAAAAAAAAGGCCAGTCTCTTGCTTTAGTCCTGTGTAGGAGATACAGTTTATTTTAGATCAGTTATATTTAGTTTTAGTGAACTCAGGCAGGACTTGCTACTTCAGCAGTTAAGGACAGTCTGAATTCCTTGGACCCAAATAAAATTGCTTGCTGTATTCTGATCAAGTTCATGAATTACAGATGGCCAAAATGGAGCCATGGGGAAGGTCCTGGATTCCCTTTTAGGCTACAAATCAAATTTTATATTATTATGCTTACACTGGAATTTGCTGGGAAGGAATAAATTTGTCATTTTTCTGTACTATTTTTCATCCTTTGGCATGGAATCTCATGGTAATGTTTGTGAAGGGTATCAGCCTGCCCCTTTATGAAGGAAAAGGAAGATGTGGACACCATATTTGCCACTGTGATACCTGAACTCTGTTTTGGGGTGACTTGAACCAGGAGGGAAGGGTTACACCAGTATTCAGATCAGCTCTGATCTAGTTGCTGGAATTTTTTTTAATTTTGTTTACCTTCTGTCACCTGTTTCTTCAGTAATTCATGGCAGGTCACGTGGGGCAGAATTCAGATGTTGGCCTGGAACCAAGGCCATGGTGAGTTTGCTTTCTGGTGCACATGCTCTTCTGTGTCTTTGCCCCAATTCCCTCATGGGGAAATGGGCATGACACAAACATCAGAGGCATCTGTTAAGGTTGTTTTTGTCCAGTGAGTGCTATGATTCCTGAATTCAAAGTAGAAATTGTGTATTATTGGTGCCATTAAAAAGGGTTTCTTTACAAAAGCAGCAACATTTAATTGAAAAGCAAGCTCTAAGGGCATAAATGCATCCATTTTTATAGCATTCTTCAGGAGCTGATTGTAGTTTACTTTGTCTTTTGCAGTTTCACAGTGACCCACTGACAGCTGTAAATGCCTGTTATGAAGGAGACACAGTCATCATCTTTCCCGGGCATTACGTTGTGGATGGCGTGTTCTGCATCGCTGACTCAGTTGAACTAGAAGGTAGAAGGTTTGAGAGCATAAAGGGCCATAAAACAAGGAAATAGAATGAATTAAACCAGCTCTGCATAAGGATTTACTCGTTGCAGAGCTTGCTGGAAACATTTGCTTTTTTCTTCCAAGTATTCTGTTTCTGCTCTAGAGCCATGGCTAAGGTAGGGGGGAGTTCAGTTCTTTCATTAGCCATGGTGCAAATAAACTGCAGATATTGCTGACTAATAGCAAATCCATTATTTCCTCCTGTTTGTCTGCATAAATTGTGATTACATAGGTAATAGAGAGGATTCAACAGAAACATAAGGGACTGGATTGTTGTGATATGGAGCACAGGAGTAATTCTGAAAGGCTTCAGTTTTTAGAGTCACTGACCTGAGTACTTAAGAGATGTCCTTGTTGCATGTCCTAATCTGTACTCTGAGCCCTACAGTCAGTGCAGCCCTGGGGAATGCAGAGGGAACAAGCCAGGGGTTGTTAGAACTTGGTTTATGGCACTTGGAGCACGTCAGCAATGACTCTATTACATGAATCACGTGGGTAAAGGAGAGAGCTTTTGGTTTAATGCATTTTTTTCTGTAGAAACAGACACAGCATATGTCATACTATGATTTTTCTTGCAAAATATTTGTGCTTAAAATCCTTTTGCCTTGTCTAGGATGTGTTGCTATCTCTCCTTCACCATTCTTGGTATCTCAGTGCAATCCCTCAGCTTTAGGCAGGCACATTCTGTTGCAGTTTATCGTTGGGGCTTGTACAGTTCAGATACTTATACAGTTGCATTTTTATCTTGTCAAAGCTTCTTAATGGGAAGAAGGGTGAGAGTTTAATTTCCTGCTGTTCTGGACTTTAATTTTTCTTGCCCTTTTTGTTTTATGAGTGTCATTTTCTTTCTTGCCCGTCTCTTGTGTGTGTTTGATTTATACAGATAAACATGCTGATAGCTACTGCACTTGCAGGATAAGGGACCTAGATAAAGTGCTTTATTTATCTCAAGAATGAAATGGTTCTAAAATTGTGTGTGGTGGTATTTATTCCCCAAGCTTTGAGGAAGCAGTAATATAAATGGTGCAGCAGCACACATTAAAGGATGAGGTGCTCTATTTTAAGGAGCAAGGCATATAAGTACCCATCTTTAGTACAAACTACACTCTGAATGAGTACATGCCAGGGTATTTAATCTTCTTATATGGACTCCTGTTGGATAAGGTATTAGAGCAATAGTAGCAGCCAGAAACCTTTGAAGTAGGAGCATCAAGACAAACTTTGCTGGCAGTAATCTGAGCAGCTGCTGCTTTGGTGGCTGTCTTGGGATGAAGGGCTGACTCATGAGAGATATAATGTCACTTTGCTTAGTAAAACTTTTATTTTTTTCTCCAGCCACTCTTTCAAGTCAGTACCAAGTAAGTACAAAGTATGAAGATTAGTAAGTCAGGGATAAATAAAATCTTACAGGAAGTAAGTAAGGTTAAAGCAGTAGCTGCTGCAGGAAGTCATGGCAAGGATAACTTCCATGCTTGACAAAAATGTGATGCAAAGGCACCTGAGATCTTCTGCTTGTGCAGTGGTTGTTCAAGCTGGATTGGGCACCTTGAGCATCAGCCCCTCTGTGATCAGTGTTACTGGATGATAGTTGGCTTGAGCTGCTGTGGAGCCCTTCGTGCAGGCAGGGGCACAGCCAGGACTGTGTTGTGTTGAACAGCACTGGGCACCAGAGGAATCTTTCCTTCTCTGTTCCTTGCCTTGCATTGGCTTCCTTCTCTCTACTCGAGCTGCCAGGCAGGGCTGAAGTGTACAGCAAGCTGAGAGCATACTTAGAGGAACTGCAAGGTTCCTAACTGTCTGCAGGACAGTCCCAAAACTCTTGCCTTGGATATTAACCTCTTTGTGTAGTGATGTGAAGTTAAACGAGATCTGCCCCTTGCTGTCCTGTCCTGTGCTGCTCTGTTTTGTGTGCTGGGAGTAAACTGCCCCACACACCTCCTCTCCAGGGGTGACCACAAACCAGGAGCAGTGGGGAAAGATTTCTAAGTAGTATCAGATGATGAAGTATCAATCTTAACTTTGCATTTCATTGGCTGTTTTTAAAACTTTCTGCCAACTCTTGTTCACAGTTTGTTCTTTTTTTTTCTTTTTGTTTTTAACCTTTCTAATTGCACATGGCAGTATTCATTTATGTACTTGGCTAAAAGCTGGCACTCAGGCACTTCTTATCCGAGTTTGTGTGTGCTTTCAGAAGATGATAGGACTCGTGCTGCTTTAATAGATGTTGCATTATTGCTTTCCTTATCATGATTCTTGTCAGTGACAAGCAATAAAAGCTTTACATGCTCATAAATTTCCCTGTAAGTGTTTGAATGCTGACAACTGTGGATGGCTCAGTAAATCAATGTTGGCACATGCTTGTGAAAGCTTCTTTTTAATCTGAATTAATCTGGAAGCCTGTGTAACACACAAACACTGAATTTTCACCCAAGTTTCATGTTGAAAGAAGCTTACTAACAATACCAAGTCCTTTGCACTTTTTTCTTTGTGTTGTGGTGGTGACTGCTTTTTCCTTCTGTGCTCTTTGAAACCTCTGCCTGCTCTAGTGAATTTGTGTCCTTTGAAAGCAGACTGAAGGTGCCTGTGTGTCCTCATTGCATCCCCCTGCTCTGCTGCAACTTTTGGGATTGAGAACTTTGGCCTTAGCAAATGTGAGCTCAGTTACCCATTTGTTCAACTATCTCAGATAATATTGTAGTTTGTTGTATGTCATTCCACTAAGGGAACTCTTGAATTTGGTTCTGGGTGCCTGTACCTTGGCACAGAAGGGCCAAGGTAAGACTGTAGCCTGGGCACTTGGTGGAAAAGCCTATTCTCAGTGTATTAGTACCTCCACCTTTAATGTAAATGTCTGTTATGTACTGAGCACCTCTTTGTCACCAGTTATTCTTCACACTTGCACCTTTCCGCTCTGCTTTCAGGCTTTGGGCTGCCAGATGATATTGTGATAGAAAACCAGGGCAATGGAGACAACTTTTTTGACTGTACAGGAGCCAATGTGAGGATCTCCAGTTTGAAGCTGGTGCAACATGATGCTGTGGAGGGGATTTTAAGTAAGTGTAAAAGCATCTTGACCTTTTTGTGACTCTTTAATTTAGTGTTAGAATTAAAGCTTGGACCCAGTATTGGAGTTCAGTAGTTTCAACAAAATATTGTAGAGAGGAGCCCTACAGGTATAAATACCAAGGCTTCCTCCTCTTCTTAGCTTTCTTATAATGTGGACATCAAAATAACTTATACTCTGTACTTTCAAGCTACTGTGGCTCTTATATTTTATTATACCGGGATAAGATCATTTGACTCGATCACTGTTCTGCTGTTAAGGCAGCCTGGCTCTGACTGCTGCACAGCCTTTGTCAGGCTAGCTGGAAAAGGAAATGATTCCTCTTTCCACAGAAAGCCCCCATGGCAATACTCAGTGTAGCTGCCCCAGCCAGTGCTCCACTGAGGTATACAATGTGCTGTAGAAGTGGTGTAAACTTTGTTTCTGACTGCAGGTTCCAACTGAGACTCAACCAGTCCTAAATTGTATCCAATAAGCTTATTGGCTGTGGCCTCCTGTCTTTGTAGAAGGGGCTGATTAATACTTTGCCCCAACAGACATTTCATTTTAAAATGTTAAAATGTTTGTTAACACTTGCATGCATGTATTTAATATCTTATGAATTCAAAAGTCTCTTAGGAATGTAATGGAAAGACTGCTGCTGTTTGTTTTAAAAGAAGAAAAGCCAAAAAGGTCCACAACAAACCTTTGACTAGTGCTCTCTTGCAGCAGTGTTCCTGCTTGTTCTAGAAAAACAGCACGAGTTCAGCCCATGCATGGGCAAATCATTAAAATTAACCCAAAGTGGATAAAATTACATTGGGAGTTTTATCACAGCGCAAAAATGCTCCAAGGCTGGCTGTCTGTAGGAGGGCTTTGTCTTTGCGTGACTGTTCCATCCAGCAGTAACTGGCTTCTGTGCATGCAGATATCCATCATGGGAAAACCACCCTGGAGAACTGTGTGTTACAGTGTGAAACCACAGGCATCACAGTGAGGATGTCAGCAGAGCTGGTGATGAAGAACTCTGACCTCTATGGGGCCAAGGTACAGACTATTCCTTAACTTTGCCTTATTTCCTGATTTAAAGTAAAGGTTTCTGTTTGGAAATGGTGCAGTCAGTCACAGTGTGACTTCTGTTGCTCTGGAGAGAACCTTTACAAATTAATTTTGGACAGCTACATGTTAGTGAGTTTAAGAGATTGGTCCCAGGGGTCCTGTATCCTCTAACAGTGTCCACTGAAATGTCTCATGCTGATTTGTGTGTGATTAGAAAATGATGTTGTAACAGGGGACATCTATGAAACAATAATTGATGCGTTGCCAGACTGATTCACATCCTGCAATACTTTTCAAGTGACTTTCTGTTTTCTCTGCCCATAAATAGTTTTCTTATGAAACCTTGCATTTGTTCTGCAAGTGAAATGCCCTTTTTGGACACCTTGTCCATGGATTCTCACAGAAGGATGATAAGCACAGAAATGAACTCTGATTAGGACATTTTGAAGAATGATGGGGCTTGGGGTGTTGAGGGGGATGACTAAAGAACAAGAAAGTAATGCAAGGCTGGGCAGCTACTCTTCACCAGGCTTTTATAATACAATCCCTGGGGCCTCAGCCTTGAGTGTTGCTTTTTAAATTGAGTAACAAAGCTGGGGTGGTAACACAATTTTGCATTATGCAAACTGGGAGATGAACACACAGATCTGCAACGGAGCTGTCAAGTTAAACTGTAAATGTGCCTGAACTGTTTGTGAACTGCTGCCAATTGTGTGTTGCAGGGAGCTGGTGTGGAAATATATCCAGGGAGTATGTGCACCCTGCTCCACAACGGGATACACCACTGCAAGGAGGGAATACTCATCAAGGTCAGTCCCCAGCACAATGCACTTGTTTTCTGAAATCTGCTGGAATTAGTGCCAGTAACTCAGGTTGGCTTAAAGCCTTCCTGCATTATGCTGAAACTCTTACTTGTCACATATGATGACAATGGTACTTGTTTGCCTTGGGTTGGCCACCACAGCAGTCAACTGGTTTGATTTCTTATCTGGCAGAAAGAGAAAATGCCTTTGGCAATGTCACTTATACAGGCAAATAATCCAGCCCTAACCAACAGGTAGAACTGATTCCACCTCAGACTGGGAGACTTTAGCAGCCCTTTAGCTGGACATGACATATTGGACTTTAATTTTTTTTTTCTGCAGAGCTTCTTAGATGAGCATTATGATGTTCCCAAGATAACTATGGTTAACAATGTGATCCATAATAATGAAGGATATGGTGTGGTCCTGGTTAGACCAGGACCCTCTGAGGTAAAGGATGCTTCAGCACAGCCAACAAAAGGTATTTATTTTTCTCTTCCTAGAAGAAACTCCTAAAACTAGTAAATCTAGTATACCTAGGCTTTTGGATTGAATAATTCATAATTTGTATTGGAAATTCGTGGCTGTCACGAAGTGGCAAACCAAAGAGAGGGTGGGATGAGGTGAGGATATTAAAAAATGAAGAAAATTAATTACATAAGCTTTTAATGATGGGGCTGTTTTGCATGACTGTGGTGACATTCTTACTGTTTCCTGCCTTAGGGAATACACAACATACCCAGTCAGGTGATGAGACACAACCTACCCAGTGTGTGGAGGTCAGGCAAGAACAGCAACCTGAGTGTGTGACTGATGAGTTGGAGCGTTATGAGCGAGCTGAGACTTCTGGGCAAACTGAAGGCAACTGTGAAATTGCCAATGAACTTGGGGCTATTGCTGCAAAGAAGAGCAAGATGCACAAGAAAAGACTGAGTGAACTGGGAATTACAGAAGCTGATGAAAACTTCATGTCACAGGATATGTTCATCTCTGTTGAGGGCAATCAGTTCAAATGGAATGGGAAAGGAAGTTTTGGTACCTTTGTTTTCTGAGTGTCTCTTGCAGTATACAATTTTTACAGTTATTGATTAGATCACATGCTTCTGTTGTGTTTTGATGTTGTGCATTTATTTCCCAAGTGTAATCCTTATTAAAGAACTGGGGCTAAAAACTAGTTTTGTAGCTCTTTCCTGTCATCCTTTCAAAACTCTAATTCTCCTGAGTGAGCTGCCTTTGTGATGTATGTGGCATTTCTTTCTCTTGAACTTCATTTTAAGCCAGCCTTATCTCTTACCTATCACCAGCTCACAGAATGGGTGAGGTTGGAAGGGACCACAGTGGATCCATCAACAGGCCCATCTCCCTCAGCCCCTCTCGTAAGAGAGGTGCTCCAGTGCAGTCCTTTGTAGCCCTCTGGACCTGCTCCAGGAGCTCCATGTCTCTCCTGTCCTGAGGAGCCCAGAACTGGACACAGCACTCCAGGTGATCCTCACCAGGGCTGAATTGAGGGGCAGGATCCCCTCCCTCAGCCTGCTGGCAACGCTCTTCCTAATGCATCCCAGAATCTCACTGGCCTTCTTGCCCACAAGGGCACACTGTTGGTCCATGCACAGCTTGTTGTCCACCAATACCCCAGGTCCTACTCTGCAGAGCTGCTCTCCAGCACGTCCCTCCCAGCCTGTACATCGTACAAATGCCTTGGAAGACAAAGCTCCTATCCAGTGTGACAGGCCAGATCTTGATAGATATTGAGGCCACTCAATAATGTGTTGATGTCATGTGTGAAGGATAATAGGCTGCAGGCACTGGAGCTCTCTGAGAGTTTAGCTTTCTGAAAAGCTCCTCAGCTCAGAGTTCCTCCTTATGCCCACAGGCAAGCAGATTTCTGAGCTTACTTGGTGAATTGATCATCCAATTCTAGCAGGAATAATTACCCTTTCTTGCTTTTTACAAATGCTTTAATCCCTGTGGCTCATAGAGGAACATTAACAGACTAATTTGAGGTGTTTTATTATGCCTGTTTCTAGTCGATCTTGCCTGACTGCTGTGACTGAAAACTGTCTGTGTGGGTCCACAGACTGCAGTTTGAGTCACTCACAGTATGATGCACTTGTGTCATTTTTGGTAAATGTTTAGGTGGTCTTTACTCACTCTAGTAAAACCTTAATCTCTCAGCAGAAAATAAAACCCTGAAAGCAGCATTGTAACAAAGTACCACTTTACTTGAGAGTCCTCAAAGAGTCTTTCAGATCTTTCCTTCAAAGGCTTTTTATAAAATGTGCCCTTGTATGCTTTTCTCCAGGTTTGGTGTGCTTGTTTAATAGTGTGAAGCATGTTTGTCACAGGTATTTATCACATTAGCACATTCTTAGTCACCTGTGCAGCTATTTTTAAAGGCAGTGCTATTCACTGATGTGCCTCTGCAGTTTGAGAGAGAAATACTGCAGGTTCAAGCCGGTGTTTGGCTGGCAGAGCACCTTTTCTCTGAAATTAGGTGACTGACGCTTTCCAACCCACTTTTTTTTTTTTTTTTTTACCCTGAAACTGAAATGAGATCACAAATGGAATATTGGTTTCATAATAGTATTTAAATACCATTGTTATTCATAGTCATATTTAAACTGTTTATCAGTGGTGTTTCATGACTCAAGTATTTCCAATACCTGACTGTTTAGCTCATATTAACATCTCTAGGTTTGTGCACAGCCGTGTGTCAAGCTGTCTGTTGTCTTAGGACATTATCTGCAGCCTGCAAGTGCTTTTCCTTTTTACTCTTGATGCTACATCACTGTGTTGGAGTGCTGGTGCCTTACTGACCTGCTCAAAGGTTCTTCCAGTTTATCCCAGTTTCTACACTTTATAATAGTAGCAGACAATAATACTGGATTTTTGCACTTGGTTAGTTTGAGACAAGTCCTCCTTGAGATACTTTCTAAGATGACACTTGGGTTCTGTTTTCTCCTTGGGAAGTCTCAAACACATCCTCAAAGTCTGAGCCCAACTGCAATCAATGTTTGCACCCAGTGAATACCCTGTGTGGGGACAACAGTGCATCTTCATGCTTCACCTAAATTTTTCTGTGTTTATAGGAAGAAAAGTAACAGGGAAATGTGGATGATTTACTTAAATGTATGATGGTAGCATGACTTGCTTCTTGTTGAAGATCTCTGAGGGGCTCTGCCAGTGCTTGTGGAAGTTTCTGAGTATGTTTTTAATGCTGTTCACAGGCCCCGATACTTGTTGGCAAACCAGTGTTTGTGCATTGCTGTGTTTCGTTACTCACAACTGTAGCTTCTGTACTATGTTATTATTTTCTTTTTTGAGTTCAAAAAAGAGACTTGTTTGAAATATAGGGAGAACCAGCAAGAACCTATTGGCATTACAATGGGATGACAGGAGGTGTGAAAGCCTTTGTCTTGCTTGCATCTTACCGGTTTTTTTGGTCTTTGAAGTCCTTGATGCTACCAGATAAAGTGGAAACATACTGTAAAACATGTCAAGTATTCACTGTTCAAGTATGTCTATCTTATGTTCCATTTCCATTCCTGGAGGAGGTTTCATAGATTTTTTTTTTTTTCTTTCTGGCATTGTATCCTGTAGGAATAGATTACTTTTCAGTTGTGAAGCTTTGCATTTTCTTTTGGATATGAAAATGCAAGCCTCTAATTGTCTTGTGGCAGATAGATACTTGATGATTTTAATTAGAATAATTCAATTCAGAGAGAGCAGCTGAATTAGCCAGATTTAGAATGTTATTTCATCAGATCCATTTATGCATGGACATTTCATTATGGTAAGTTTTATTTGGTATTTTTGGCCATGTACACCAAGCTTACTCTTGCTGTTTGCTGAATAGTGAAATGATACAGTAAATTAATCTCTTGGACATTTTAAATTGCAGTTTCTTTCCAATCAATATGGAATTTGCCAACCCCCCCACGCAGATGAACATTGATTTGTTTTTTTCCCATTAGGTATATAAAGTACTTGTATTTTTACTCCTAATGAAAAATCAATTTCATCATTTCAATGCAAGGTAACTTTGACCATTCCTACTGTTTGAGGATGTTACTTTCCTGTTTTCAGTTTAAACATCATCTGTGTTTATGTTCCTTTCCTGACTTAGAGTAATTTGAACAAGCCAATAATTATTCTGTTAGTGCTGTATAGAATTTTCTTTGACTGCATTGGTATATTAGTGGGAAAACTTGTCTGAGAGTAATGTTATGGGGAAATTATAGTAAAGGCACAGAGGAAATTATGTCTCATGCTGATAAATGTATATTACAGTGCATAAAAAGCTGTGATAGGAACCTTGATGAGACCAATAATATGTATAAGATCCCTTTCTTAAGGTGAAATTCACCATTTCTCTTCCCAGCCTAATTACAGAAATAGCTAATGTGGAAAGTAGTCTCAGAATCCACCTTGTGTTGTGTTTCATGTGATGTCTGGATACTTCTTAGAACATAATTCCATTAGGGGTTGGATAGCCAGCTCAATTTAAGCTGTATCTTAAAGAAACACGCTCTCCTAGTTTTGCAACTGTAGTAGTGCTGTTTCTACAAGACTGTATAAAATTGTTAATTCTATTTTCCTCTGTATTTGCTATTGGTCATTACCAGAGACAGTCTGGCCTTACTTATCATGTGGCTTTGTTAAGATGTGATTGCATTAGGGTTATTTAGGAGCACAGGTTTTGGATGACACCAGTAACATGTTTTAGAAGCTATATTTGAAGTACAGAATGGATGATTGTTTTATTTCTATAGCAACTCTACAAATAATGGGGGAAAGATTCATTTAAAGAAAAAGAAATCATTAATAGCTTCTAATCTGGGAACTGTGTCAGTAATTAAGGGAAAAAAAGAATAATGGAAGAAAAGGCTTAGAAACAAGTTATGCCACGAAATGTGCAAAGAGTTAAAATAGCAGGGTGAACTGTCTTGAAAACCAAATGTTTGAAGGGAACTTATCTGGCTTTGCAGTAAGAGAAAGGCAGTTTGATCTAAATTTATACTAAATCCATTACTGCAATGTCATATTATGTTAAGAGTTAAAAATAAAGCTTAGCCTGCTATGAATAATTCTCTATTCTAAATTTAATTCTGAAACGTTTCAACAAAAAGTAGGAAAAAGTGAGATGGCACAGCTGATGTACCTTCCCAAAATTCTGTACCTGCCTTTACTTTGTGCTATGTGGGCCTTTCTTTTGTGAGATCTTATTTTCAGGTGAGTTAAAAAGGTGCTTAGAATTAACATAGACTAACATCAAATCCACAGGAAAATAATATTTTGGACTGTATTAATCACATCCTGAGGGTAAAGTGATGACATGCTTTCCTTGTCTGTAACCAAGGCTCTCATTAGATGTCCTGTTTGTAATGTGCAATGTTCTAGATCTCCTCTTAAAAATGTTGAAAAGAGGTTAAGGCTACATTTCAGGTGTAGAAAACTGCTATACCTTTCTGTTTTGTCTTTTCTTAGACCTAAGCAGGAAGGTCCAGAGCTTTTGAGTATATTCCTTTTTACAAGCAAGCCAACCTTTTTAAAGGGGAAACAAAACATCCGTAGGGGGCTTCAGATTTCAAATTATCTCTATAGACTTCATAGCTGACTGAATATTAGATATTCTGAGGACATTCCTAATTTTTTACAGCCCAGATTGTAGATGTCCCTCCAGCAGGGCTTTTATTTTCTCCAAAACTCTCTGATTATATAAAAATATTTGTGATTTTGGAAAATATTTACTGTGTAGGAGAAACAACATCTAGATGTTTTACAAGTGAATTGAATGCTGTCTGATATGCCTGACTGACAGCCCTAAAGACAGAATGCTCCATTTCCTGTCCCAGAACAGATAGATCAAAGAGTAACAACCATAACTGTTAAAAATTCACAGTGAAAATTCAGTCTCTTGCTGTATTCATACAAGTGCCATGTATTCCATCTGCTCTGCTAATGCAGGCAGTAAAGCACACGTCTCTCCTGTGATACACTGACTTCTTTTTATTAGGGCAGAGATCTTTCTGCATAAAAAGAGATGATTACATAAACAATTCATATAGCCTGTGTCTAAAATTTCTGCAAAGCACTTGCTGCAGCTGGTTACTATAGAAACAGGCCAAGGAGGCTGGTTCAAATTTGTTAGTTCACTATGAGGGGGCTTTCTGTTCTGTTCTATTTCTCTTCTGATGGGAAACGTGCTGGTTTAACTTCTCTTTACAGACCTCGTGTAAAGCAGCGCCCTGAGAAGGACAGCCTGTTTCTCTTGGGTGAGTCACTTGTGCTCTGCTGCAAGGCTGCCTGAGTCCTCTCTGCTCCCTCACTCATTTTTGTGTGGAACACTGTAATGTCATAAGTACTGGTACTATATGTGTGCTCCTTCCCTCCCCTGGAACATAGGTATTGAAATTAATTTTAAAAAAAAATGCACTAACCCAAGGTGAAAACATCAGGAAAAGTGGATGGACAGAAAAAGTACAGTCTCCTGCTCAGCTCAACAGTTTCATATATCAAGACACAAGTAGGTCTTTCACATTAGGCCACAGAAGAGAAAGGCACAGCAGTTCCATTGACTGAAATAGCACAGTCAGTGAAGAAGATGGTGAGCAATGTGGAGGGAAAGTGCAAAGGGAGAAAAAGGATGAAAGTGAGTGTAGGACAGCTATACCCACTGCAGAGTTACACTGAGCCTTCCTCAGAAGTGACTGCGAAGCTGCTTTCCACCAAAACAGTGGCATGTTTGGACAGGTACATTGGACAGTCTGTGCAGCCTGAACAGTTCCTACAAAATCCAGGAGGGCATGATGAGTGCAGATGTTCTTGGGTGCAGGTTAGATTTGCATAAGCTGAGATGAACCACATACCCATGGCCCAGTGATCCAATGTCTCTCTCTGGAAAAGGATTTATTAGCAATGGCAGGACTGAACCAGCCATACCTTCTTTACTCCGCTCCTGACCCACTGGAAAAGAGCATCTTAGAAAAACCCTGATAGACACTGCCAAAAATGGTAATTCATGTAGATGCCTCACCTGCATACAAGGCAATGCCAAGTAGTTCACTGTTATGTGATGAAAAGCTACATTTACTGCACATCAAGTCATATCTGATCTTTCTTATATGCCAGAATTCTGTGGAAAGTTTTCTTGCCACCTCCAACAATTCCCTCCTGTACATACAAGAAGGAGTAGGTGCTGCAAAAGCTTTGAGGTCTGTATGGTCTTCAGCTTAATTTTCTCCTTCATTTAATCATGGTATTCAATCATAGTACATTAGATTGATTTAAAATTACAGAAAAAGATTTCCTAATGGCAATACAGAATGTTAACCCAAAGGAGATTATTCTGCAGTATTTGTGCTCTAGCAGATGTTTCTCTTTTGTACAAAGAATAGAGAGTTACATGGCTTTCCTGCTGAAATGGGCATGGAAAGCTTTTGCATTTTATTAAAAGAACAAGAAAAAAAGTGGCCAGTGGGATTCAAAAAATCCAACTCAGCCCTGGGATCCAGAGGACTGGCAGGTGAAAGCTGCCTCCTGATGACCTTACTTGTTCACAAAAAGAACAGGAGTAATTTTCTTCTTCAATAGAAAATCTGATGCGTGCCTAAAATTCATCTTGTGATTATGATAAATTAGCAATACTTACATGAACATTTCCTTCATTCAGGAGACAGGGAGTATAAATCCATGAGGGAGCCGCTGTGTGTGCAGCTCAGGAACAGCACTGGATGTGGCAGCCCTGGCAAGCACAGAGAGCACAGAGTCTCTTCCCCATCAATGGCATCACTCCATGGCACATTCTGGTGTGCTTTTGAGGAACAGACCCAGTGATTTTTCCCTGCACAGGACACAGTTTATCTCAGGAAACCACAATTCTGTGTCTTTGGAAATCAACAGATGGACTTTCAGACATCAGTGGCTTTTTCAAACAGTGGGCTACGGTTCTGACAAACCCTAACAAAGTTTTTCACTTGCCCAACAGATGTAGGTAGTACTTCTAGATGAACGTCGTGATTAATAAGATGGGTGCCATCAAAGACAACCAGAGACTGAGTTGGCTTTTACTGAAGGAAGCAATGAAAAGGTATGCAACACTAAAAAACAAACAAACAAACAAAAAACCCCATAAAAATGCAGATCTATAATTATAGAAAAATAAACTGCATTTAACCAAGTGGGAAAGCTTCAGTGAGACAGTGCATGGATTTGGCAAACATTTTGTTAGCACAGATAAATTCTGTCTTTTCAGAGCTTCAGTGAAGAACAGCATTGTTAAAGTGGAGGGGACTCTCCAAAGATTCTTGACTGAGTGGTGTGTGCATTTTCTTACATCAGTACAGAAGGAAATGTTTTAGATCAGTAAAAACGGAAATAATGTAATGTTGGCTGCTTTACCAAAGTAACTGATGAAATCCCAGCTTTATGGTTTTGCTCTTTATCTACATCTTTTATTAAATTGCTTCATAAATAGTCTTGCCTCCGAAACGAGCAAAGGCTCACACTTGGGAAGGTAGGGAATGGATGGAATGAATATCCAGCTCTGATTGCTATCAGGCTGACAGCAGTTTAGTAGGATGCTTAAGCTTTAAAGAGCAAACTTAAATCTCACTGGAGACAATTACGTCCTTTGGTAACTGAAGAAAATGGTTGTAGTACCTTTAACAGAGGCTCATGGTGATGTTCAGCAGTAAGAGAAATAGTATTAGGAAAAGGTAATAATAGAGTAGCCTGGACACAAAAATACATAAGACAAATGGCAATTACCTGCTGAATTGGAATGTGTCATATTACAAAAAAAAAAAAAAAAAAAGTTGCTCTAGCTCAAACTTAAAAACAGTGGATCAGACTGTGTATTTCTGGAAGGAGTAACATTTAAAATGTACACTTTGGTACCTAGTAGCCATAATAATGCCTTGATTTTTGTACTCTCACCCTAATTTTCATACTCCTTTTTATAACAGGGACAATTTCCAACAAAACACTAGGGCAAACTTAGTCTGTTTCATTTAGAATTAAATTTTATTTCACTTTTCCAGTTGAAAAAGAGTCCTTTCTCCCAGTAGCTCTAAATCATCTGTGGGAGCACGAGAAGCTACATTCCTCCTAGTCCCGTTTCACATCCATTATCCTACACTATGGTTTCCTCTTCTTTCCATAACAAACATAGTTCAGAGTTTCCTTATTCAAGGAAATGTGGAATGGTTCCTTAGAGAATTCTGGACACTTTGTGACAGACTGACATAGAGGCACCCCAGATAATCAGCAGCAGAGCTGAAGTAATGTAAAGCTTCAGCAGACCATGACTGCAGCTATTTAACATCCCAGATTTCTTTCACGCCCATCAACTTCCATGACACAATTATACTTCCCTTCTTTTTCATGGTGCTGATGTAACTGAAGATGTGAAATATGCTGGAAAAATAGGATGAGATTTAACAGATTGCCTTAATTCAAACAGATTAGTATGCCTGGTTTACCAGGACTGAAGTGGTTTCATAAGGAACAGCAAAGGATGTGTGTGCAAAATTGTTTCACCCCAGACACTCCTGGCACTGATTTGCTGCCTTAACCAGCACTCTGAGTAAGTCCTCAGCTGGAAATAGCAGCTACCAAAATGTTTGTTAACTATGAGAGTTGCTGATGCTGGGCCAGGAACTGGAGGTGCAGTGGAGCCCAGGAATCAGCCCTTTGTCCCAGAGGAGAGAGGAATGAATCCTTTTCTTTCTTTCATACACGAAGCCTGGAGGGAGCACAGATTCACTTGTCAGCATAAATCAGGATGATAGTGATGCATATGTATTTATCTGGCAAGGAAAGGGAAAATATCTTCCAAGAGTCCAAGGCAGTAGGAGGTGAGAAGGAATTTGTGCCATTACCAGTGTAACACACTGTCTGTGCTCTGTTACAGTGGTAATGACACAGAATCCTCCTGTACCATCACTGGCACATGGCAGCCAATACAGAGAGGTGTGCAGGTGATCTCGGTTACTGAACCAAAACTGCAACAGCTCCAGAGGTGGGAATGTTTGCTTCTGTCCCTCTACTGCAGGAACAAAATGTGCAAGAGACTCTGGGCAGTGCCAGTCCTGCAATAAATCTCTTGGTCATGCCATTATGCCTGGCTGGATATCAGAGCATTAACCCCAAATTGTTCTTTCCAAATCATGTTTACATTATATCCTTCTGCAGAAAAGGTCATTTCTCTCTGATTTTTCAGTGTTAGCTTGTCTTTCCTTTGTGTGTGTCCAGCTCAGATTATGATGAGGCCCTCCCCCCACACGGTGCTCTAAGCTTTCCTGAATTGATTACAATTAAAATAGATGGTTCTTTGACTGATCCTCTTTCCTTAAGCACAGCTAATACAGATTAACTGTCCACAGAAAGAGGCTTTAAGTATCCAGCGCAAGAGAAACCTCATATTAAACATTAGGGGTGGCATCACCATGTATCACCATCACTGTTTAATGTGTTCTGGTGGTTGACAATACAAAAAAAAATTAGCAACTAAAAATACACTTCTGTGCAAAAAGACCCAAGTCTTTTACTCTCTCTCTTGCATTTCATGTGTGATGTCTTATTGAATGGTAGTGAAATTACAGCAAGAAGTAATCCTCAGGTGTCCTTCTGGCTAAGAATGACCACAGTTGTATCAACTGAAAAATTAGGCTGTCCACAGTCATAAATTTGAAATGTCTTAGCTCCTCTCCAATCCTAATTTTGTTTCTAAACATATCCAAACACATAAAGAGAGATGTGTAATATGAGAATGAAAACATGACAAACTCATAGCAGAGTATGTTTTTCACAACTAAATTCCAAGACAAACAAACAAACAAAACACCCAATAAAAAAGGCAAGAATGGACATGAATACAGGGATACATTATTAAACGACAAGACTTTCAAAAATACATTTCTTAATTTTGAACAGGGATTTTATTTTGCTTTGACAGAAAACTCATGGTCAAGGAAATAATTTCCAGCACAAGGAAGCAAATGAGTAGAATTTGTACAACTTGCTAAATGAAAAACAAGGTTTCTGTAAGACAAACTGTTCACATAAGAAGCAGATGGACTGATACTTTACAGAGCAGGTTGGTGAGTATCTCACTGGCTGTTGAGAGCACAACAATCAACCCCTGTGAAATTTATGCAGTGTTCAAATCCTTGTTACTGCAAGTTTTTTTAATACCCATTTGCTTGTCTCCATTTCTCCTCCAGTGACTCACAGAGCTGAGACTGCAGCTATTTAAACCCTCCAAAGATATTCCTGGATAGAAGGAGGAAAAGCATGAATGAATCCAACGCTAAGGGGAAAGGAGCATGTTTTGATTCTTAATGTTCCCAGACATGAATACTCAGGGATTACCAAAACAAAAGTGTTATTCAAGTGAAACTAAGCAAAGGAATGTTTGCCAGTGCTTTCTTAAGAAATGTGCTTGTTTATTTATACATAATCCAATTTCTACATGAAGAAACTTCTTTCCCAGTTCTGGGAAAGATTCTCACTTTTAGTTTCATTCTTTTTATGCTTCAGTATATACTTCAGTTCTCTTTTAGAACTATAGGAGAAGACCTGACCTGGCTTCTGTTTCCAATGCAGGTGTGCTGAGCTAGACTGCAAGTGGGAAAATGTCTTCAAAGAAGACTGCACTTTGTTTCTGATGCTTCATTTGGGATTCTGTATTCTGTCATCTTTCTAATCCTGAAAAGCAGATTGCAGGCATGTCCCACAAGGCTCACCTTGCCATAGGATACCTGATCCATTAGTGATGCTGAGCTGAGGGGAGAACATTTATCTTTGTCTATTTGGTTGCCTGACAGCTATTAAGAAACTACCTATGCAGTTAACTAGCTTGTGTGACTTCTTTGGTTAAAAATCTTAGTTGAGTGTCAGTGACATTAATAAGATACTCAGTATATTGTTTACATAAGACTCCTCTTTCCACAGTGTTTCGTTTTGCATGTATGAATTAGCCTCACTGGTGTAAAGTGAATTATTCTTCCGTGGCCCTGCAGGGGACCGAGTCAGCAGCCCTTTACAGGGGGAGCCAAGGCTGTGTCGTGCTGCTCGAATGTTGTGCAACAAAGCACAGGGTGATTTATCGCAGCCTGGTGAGGTGACAGCCCCTGCCCTGCCGGGTACAAGCACAGTCTGGCACACCTGGGGAGCTGGGGGTGAACCCACAGCACCCCTCGTATCTGGGAGGCATCAGGCACCGAGTCCTGCTGACAGCAGAGATTCCAACAGCATCAGCACGGCCACGGAGAACACCCACAGTCAGTGCTGCTCCTGTATCCCCCAAACCTGAGGGCACACACCTGTGCCACTCCTGTATCCCGATCCTGAGGGCACACACCTGTGCCACTCCTGTATCCCGATCCTGAGGGCACACACCTGTGCCACTCCTGTATCCCGATCCTGAGGGCACACACCTGTGCCACTCCTGTATCCCGATCCTGAGGGCACACACCTGTGCCACTCCTGTATCCCGATCCTGAGGGCACACACCTGTGCCACTCCTGTATCCCCCCCAATCCTGAGGGCACACACCTGTGCCACTCCTGTATCCCCCAAACCTGAGGGCACACACCTGTGCCACTCCTGTATCCCCCAAACCTGAGGGCACACACCTGTGCCACTCCTGTATCCCGATCCTGAGGGCACACACCTGTGCCACTCCTGTATCCCCAATCCTGAGGGCACACACCTGTGCCACTCCTGTATCCCGATCCTGAGGGCACACACCTGTGCCGGTCCTGTATCCCGATCTGAGGGCACACACCTCTGCCACTCCTGTATCCCGATCCTGAGGGCACACACCTGTGCCACTCCTGTATCCCGATCCTGAGGGCACACACCTGGGCTGCTCCTGTATCCCAATCCTGAGGGCACACATCTGGGCTGCTCCAACTCGGCCCAACCAGCAGCACCACAGCTGCTCTTTTAAGAGGATCTGAGGAGCTCGCAGCTTCCAGAAGGCTCCTGAGTTTGGTCCGTGCTGGTTTTGCTGGTTTTGCTGGTTTGGAGCTCGTCCTCCATCCCTGGGATGCCTGAGGTATGTACTTGGGACTGCGGATAATCCATAGGAACAAACCTGGCTGTTGTGGGGGGTGAGCAGCCCCCTCAGGCTCCTCCCGACTAGAGGTGCTGAGTTGCAGCAGGTCGGGGAAAGGGAGAACTGCCTCATTTTCTGTTTTAAGTGGTTTTCTCACAGAGGGCACTCCAGTGGGACTTTTAGGTTCAGTTGATGTTTAGAGTTATCAGTTTTTATCTGCGTGCACAATTCCCTAAATTACTGGAAGTTTTTGGTGTGTTTTTCAACAAATGTAAATAAATTAAGCACTGTGCTTTGTGAAACAATTAGATTCTCTGGTATAAAGCTGTCCTCGTTGAGAAGTCTGCATTGGGAATTATGGGAGCAGCAGCGTTTACTTTTGGGCTTAAATAAGGTAATTAACAGGGATATGTGTGTGTGATAACGTGGCTGGTAATCAGGAGTGATTTGGAACGTAAGGATTGTTTATCTGTCGTCTATAGAAATTTTCAATCAGCTTTAAGTACTTTTCCTAATGAACCCTACATCTGAACGAAGCCTTCCCCTACATTTTCTGTAACCATTAAGCTGCTCCTCTGAAGTGCATATGGAACACTCAAATAAATTCAGCCGGGTTTGGTGCACAACCAGCATTTTCTAGTATTCCCTGGAAATGGCATTGTTCCCCATAGCTTTTGTACACCGATCTGTTATATTTCCAGAAGAGGAAAATATGTTTGAAGAAGTGACTCCAGTGTGGTGCAGTGCTGGCGAGATAGCCCAGAGGCAGGTGGAGAGGCACAAATCTCTGAACAGGATGATCCCTCAACATTTCCCTCAAGTAGTTTCCCTTTCTTCCTCTAACATTTAAGCTGGAGAGCTGTTCCAAAGCCTGCTGCTATTAGTGAAAAGACATTAAACTCAGCAGCCAGGGAGCTGCACCTGTAGGGTGTATATAACAATGCAAAGGCTGCAAAACACTTCGCAGATGAGGCTGGTGGGCTGAGAAAAAGGCAACGATCCCTGAGCAGTCTGACCATTTCTCTGTCACTTTTTGAGAAAGTTTTATATATCGGGGAATTTCCACTTGAGACTGGTTTTGTAGTCTAATCAAAGCCTGGGCTTGGTAACAAACTACAGCATCAGATAATTTAGAGATATTCCCTTTCCAGTGATTAGCTCCCTATGCTGGGTCTCTGAATAGGAGCCAACAGTATCGCTATTTTGCAATCCTTTTTCCTGAGAAAGACCCAAACAAACAAGAGTTTAGGTGGTTGCATTTGGGCTCAATGCCATGAGCAATGCAGATGTTGAGCTACTGTGGTGGCAGGTGACTGGCTGGAAGCTGATAAGAAAATCCAAGTGTAAACCTTTTTTGTTTTGGTTTTTTGTTTGTTTGTTTTTAGTGGGTCAGTATTATGTAAACTTTTGACTTGTGCCTGGTACAATTAAAAATCATTGTGAAAATACTATTAGAATTATTCAATAATGTGAACTCACAATATTGCTAATTTTTACCACCTGGCATAAGCCTACAATCCAAGCTCAGTATATTGCCAAAGCTGAAGAGTGTATTTTCTTATCTGTTTTTTTTCTTGCCTATTTGCTTGGTTAGTAATGTATTTTCATTTCTAAATCATGTTTCTATTTTTATAAACAGCATTACCATGGAAAGCGGTGGTTCTGACATGCAACAAATATTTCCAATAAGACATCTCTATAAACACTTTTTTGTTGATTCATTTACGGGCTAATTATTTGGCAAACGTTAGGATTTCTGTTCCAAGCTGAGGTTTGCAGCTCCGTAGCCACTAGAAGGCACTCTGGTATAAACCTTTAACTGCTTATAAACCCTGCGTGCAAGGACAAAACGTAAACAAACACGACTGGCTTGAAGGGATTTCTTTCCCAAGATAGCCGTGCTCGCTGTGATGTGAGATGATAACCTTCGGTGTTCCTGCAGCCACACCAGAGCTCATGCACACACTGCCAGCACTCCGTGTGTGCGCAGCGACCAGGGCTGGTCCTGCTGTCCCACCTGGGAGCAGCTGGGAACCAGAGAGAGCCTGTCCGTAGTTTGTGTGTGTACATCCCATAAACCGCTGGCATGTGCTGGCAGGTGGAACTGTTCACCCACCACTCTGCTCTCAGCTCGGCATCTCTGCTGGCCTCTGCGAGTGCCGCTGTTCCACCGCGGTGTGTTTGGGTGGCAGCAGCTCCAGCAGCGTCACCGCTCACAGTGAAACACTGGAAATGTGAACGGGTCGCCATGGTAACGCTAAATTTGGTGTGGAGACTGGTGGCACTTGGAAATTGCTTCTGTTTATGAGACGTTTCCAGTTTAGTGACTTAGTTTGGAAAACAGTTTTCAAGTTACATATATCATAACTTTTTCTCTTCTCTTTACTTCATCTGTGACAAGAATATTCTAATTCTATATATTGCAGTGTTGCATACTGGATTAGAAAACCCCAAACTTCTGGAATTCAGTACTGGAACAATTTCAGTCTCAATGTTTTTGAAAGGTGTTCTGTGTGAAATTATTTATAGTGCTTTGATACTTGCCAGTAGTTCCTGAAAAAACATGCAGGACTGCATATCCTGATCAGAAAAAGCAGTTATATTGGAAGAAATCACCCAACCACTGAAATTCAGTGAATGCCAGCATTAAACTTGATAGTCAGTATTGATGAATGTTGAATGTCAAAATGTGGTACTTCATAAATGATTTTCTTCTCATTTAAATATAATACGATTTTGAAGAAGTATATATTTGTCCTTTTTTTTTTCTTTTAGATAAAATTGACATTGTGACAAAGGAAATACATAATTAGGAAACTAATGAAGATTGTAGCAAAAAATCAGGAGATTTTGAACTTGAGCTATTTGTGGCTTTCACTAATTCTGATTTTGTTCTTTTCCTCATATGTGACGTTCTATGAAGAAAAAAAAGTATCTGAATCATGATTAGTTGTTGGGGTTGGAACATCAGTCCCTCTGAGATCCTCCACTACAAGTGCCATGTCAAGAGATAAACCCAACTGCTGTTAATTTCAATAAAATAATTTTGCATATTAGGAGTCCTTAAAATGTTAATTCTTTGCTGATTTTTTTTCCTTCATGCCTTCTAGTTTCAGAGAAAGATAAAATCTCTGCTCTGGAGGAATGCGTCACATTTCATTGCTTTTTGACATAATTTGTTCCCAGTTGTAGGAAAACAGATTTGCAAAGATATGCCATAAGGTGTTCTTCCTAAAAGTGAGTCTAGAAAGGCAGATTTCTCTGTTTGGACGTCAATTAATTATAGATAATACTAGTTTATGTCATCTGGTTCCAAATACATCATCCACAACCACTTCTCGTGCTGTCATTTCCATTTAATTCCCAGGGAACACTTGCTGAGATGGGATAATGTTGGAATCAGTGCTTTTGTGGAAGTGCAGGACTGTTTAGATGTACTAAGACTTAACATTAAAACCTCATAAGTATGGTTGGCATTAAATCCAAAAAACAAAGTAGTTTAGTATTTGATAAGAAAGTTGCCTTTTTTTTTTTTTTTTACCTTTGAAATAAGTGAATTCTTCTTGGGAGGGGTTAAAAAATCCCAACCAACCAAAAAAATAGGTGACCAGGGAAGGTTTCTCCTATCTTTACACTTGAACCAAAGTAAGAAGCTAATGAGGCAATCAGTGCCCCTCCAGCACAAGGGAGGGGGAAGATTCAATCCACCTGCCAGCCAAGGGCTGGTGAAGGCTGGCAGGTGGGAGCTATCTCTGTGTAAGACAAATGCTCCTCCCTGCTCACATTAAGTAGGAAGTTTGTGAGAATCCTCAAGAATTCCTTGCTCCCCCTTCCTCCCCCTCCTTTTTTTTTTTTTTTTTTTTTTTTTTCTCCTCACAGGTGAGTATTTATGCAGAAGAATAAGCTTGATACTGCAGAAGGGATGAATTTGATTTTCTTCACTTAGCCAGTCCTGAAGCATAGTGTGAATCTCCCAGGAGAAAAAAAAAAAAAAAAAAAAAAGTGGGTTAAGCAATAGCAGTACCAGTTATGTATGTTTTGATGAGGCAATTTGGCTATAAGATTATCTATCTACTGAATCAGAAACCAGTGGAAAATACTGGTCTAGCCTAAACTGCATATCATGGAAGCAGAAATGGGAGGGTTCCTATTGCATCTCAGTTCTGTGCATCCCAAATTATAACTGATGTTTGTGTCCTGTGTAGAACCATCTCCACTTCGGGAGTCACTTGCATAAGCAGCTTAGAGAAGTCCTGTGGTGTGTCCATGGGAGAGACTTGATACACTTTAGTTTTCTTGGGAAAAAAGAAGTCTCCCTGGGAGTGTAATCAATCAGGAGAATTTAAAAAAAATCAAGACAGACATTGTAATGTCTTAGAGAAGTAGGGAAGCATGTGGGTGTCTTTTCAGTTTTTAGCAATGAAGGTTCCCAAATATCCTTGGTCAGGAATGCTTCTTGCAAGGGTTGATGACAGAATAAAGATAGGTTATCTTTAACTTGCTTATTTTACTGATCTTTGTAATAGTTCCTGGAGAGGGGGGAGTAAAGAGACAGCTTTACTTGCTTTATTAGAGCTGTGCTTGTGTGCTTGTCCTTCCCTTAAAACATCCTTCCACTTTTCTGTAATCACTGTTCCCAAAACTCACTAAAGAGCTAATTCTCCTTCAGAAGAATTAAAGCCTCTATAACTGCAGCTGCTGTTTCTGAGCAGGGGCTGTTGTGTGGGGCAGCTGCCACCCCCCCTTTCTCCAGGTGCACAACTGTCAGGATGAGGAGAGCTGCTCCCACTGAGGGGGAGAGTTCTGCCATTTAAGGCAGAGAGGTCAGAATTTGATTGCAAATCTTCGTGATAATGTGATCCCTTGTGACTCAATCATGTCTACATGGATGCTACACATAGTGCTTTTGTTCTGTTGTGGGTTTTTTTGTTGGTTTTTTTTTTTTTTAATCACAAGATATTGGTTCCCCTGAATTTGTGGGTCAGCTGAGATCATCAGCAGCTGAAGACTGTTCATATTTTTCCTAAATAATCAGAATTCTAGTGACATTTCAGGAGCATTCAGCCAAAAAGAAGCAAAAATGTTTTACTTGCCCTAAGAATTCTAGAAGAGGTTTTAGATAAACTTTTTGTGTAACCTTATTTATATAAGCTTTTTATATAAAGCAAAACTAACAATTGCTGAAAATTGAAAAGCTTCCTTTGCATTTTCCTGCAGTTTTGGATAAGCTATTAAATATTCTATCATTAAAAACCATTAAACATGGCTTAATTTGGACAAAAAAAATCCCTAACTGTTGTGGATTTGTCTAAGATGACAAGAATGAAAGGCCTTCCCCTGAGGAGCTGTAATTCAGGACCCAGGTTTGTAAGCCTAACAAGCCATAAAAACTCTACGACTTTCAAAGTCATGGCCACCCAGGGTTGGATTTCGCTCAAAATTCAGGTTTCTAGTTAAGTTTGATCAAACCTGTGTGTTTAGCAACGTTTAGACTTTGTAGTGAGGGCTCTCTGCAGGAAAAGGATGTGCAGCAGGGGAGTCAACACAGATGGGTTTCTGTATCACATCCTTCAGGATAGCTGACCAGGAGCTGGGGCAGAATAAGCCCAGCACACCTAATCAGAAATGTGGGCTGATGAGTCTAAACTTTTCAGTAGAATATAAAGATTTCTTCGATGTAATTTGCATCAGAAAGTGGCTCTAGAATAGAATTGCCTGTGTAGAAACACCCCCATTTCCCCAAACAAACAGAAGGGCAGAGGAACTGTTACCTTCTGTTAAATAGCAAATTATGGGGATATCTCCAGTTTAAAAGGAAACAAATTCTAGGCACATACATTGCATTCTTTTTTTGTCCCCATTTCTTCCCCCTCTTCACTTCATGTATTCCACATAAGCAGCAAGTTCTAAATTACTTTAGGAATATACTCTTCTTTCTTGTTTGTTTTTCTTTTTGTTTGTTTGTTTGTTTAGTTCTTTACCACCAAAGTAAAGCAAAGGAAATACGGTTTTCATTCTTGAATTACTACTTTCCATAGAAAACTTTCTCCTTTTTTCTTTACTAAGAGATCTACTGTACAGTGGTATTTTTACAGCTGCCTGGACTTTTTGGGCAATTTGAAATGTAAATGCATAGTAAAAAAATGATATTTGGTTCTATCACAGTAGAACAGCTATTCTATGCCCACCTGGGCACTGCTGTACCTATGATAGATCATCATTAATGTTCAAATGATGGATTTTTCCTCCAGGTAATCACTGTGTAGAGTAGCAGGGTTGCATTGCTCTTTCACTTGAATCAGATAATTTTTATGTAGTTTTACTTAGAAATATATTGAACACACTCATACTACAGTAGGAAGATTAGAATTCCTTAGGGAGACATTTAAAACTATTTCCATGCTGGTAATCACAAAGACTTTTCCTTGATTAAGTGGTAACTACAATAAGTACTTAGGAACTGGTAGCAAGTGTTGGGCTAGTGAGAAGAGAGACATTAAATGTCAGGGTGCAGATGTGGAGCTGCCAGTGTGGCTCACTCTTGATCTGGAGAATGTGGCAATGGGTTTAATTTTAGACCTTTTCTAAGTACAGGCTACTGATTGTGCCAGACTTCACGGTGACCAAGTGCAGGGCATGTCTAAGTGGCCGTGCTCAGATAACATCGGAAGTATTTGCCTTTTGAAACTGCATGGAAGTTTTGGTTTCCTAAGAAAGAAGGAATCCTCAGGTCTGCTGACTACACGTGTGACAAGAGCTGTCTGGGTACCTGTAAGCTCTCTTTCTTTTTCTTCTGCCATGGCTCTTGTTTTTTGACATAATGATTATTTTGCTTTTAAAAGCTGTCTACATAGCAGGATAACCACATTCTCTTCCCTGTCCATACTTTTTCCCCTGCCACCTGCTAAGAGGTCAAGCCTTGCAGAAGAAAAATTGCCATATGAAGCATCCCACTGACCTCTACACTCAACTGAACTCCCTTGTACAGTTAATCTGTTATATTGATGGACAGTCATGGTTGCAAGTAGAAGATGCCCATCATTTCTTGTGTTTGCTGGCAGAAAGAATGAATCATATTACTGGGATAATGAACCATTTAATGGCTTGTGTGTTGATTTATCAGAGCATGCTGGAGAGGGCAGTTTAAAAATATAAAGCCATAAGTCACAGTGTTGCTGCATATGGCCTGCTGAGGCTGCTTGGCTGCCTTACCGTGGATTGCTGTGTTAATCAAGGTGTCATTAAAGTTTGCAAGCAGTGAAGTGCTTCCTTTTCATTCTGGTGTGGCATTTATTCAAAATAAGAACCTGTTTTCTTTTTCAGGTTTTGAAATAATTTAATGTGGTAAAATCAGCATTTTTGTGGGCACAGGGATCGATTGTGCAACATGGTCATTGATCTGGGAAATGGCACTACACTGAGTTGTGCCTCAGTGCAAGACTGGTAAGCTTACTTGGTACTTTAATAAGAAATACATACATTTTAGCTTCTAAAAACAACAGCAACATCCACCATAAGTACAAAATGATTGCAGGGAGTTCTTCACTAAGATGACCTTTTTCCTCGACTTTTCTTTTTACAGAGTTATGAATTTTATTTCTTCATTTTAAAAATAATTTTGACCTGGTGTCTGGTAGAAGCTGAGAGAAGTGTAACCTGGAGTAATGCTCCTGCTTATTAACTGTTTCAATGTTAACATTGCATTTTAACTGCATGCAACTGCCTTAACCTCTCTCCATGGAACACAGACCAGTTTCTTGACACTTTCTAGTTGGTCCACTTGTTTCTTGAAGCATGGCACCTGAATATTGTGCTGGAGTTTTTCACCTGAGACCTCATTAATCTATCGAGAAGGGAAAGGTTCTCCCATCTGCTCTTCACATTTTGTTCTGTACTTGCCCTCAAACAACAGCTTTCATCTTTTTACTCTTGTTCAGCTTGTGATAGACTTGGAGTCTAAGTGTAAGCAGGACTTAGTGGTCTTGATGCTCAATCCCTTTCTCTTCTTTCTGTATTAGTGGCTGTTGGTTATTCCTGGTTTTGCATCATTCCCTGAGTTTGGAAATATTTATGTTCTCTTGAGACTATTTTTTAACATTTCTCACTCTCATTCTGAATTTGAAACTTGTTTTACAGCATGACTGTAGTCCCTAACTTCGTACCAGGTACATCTTTTGTTAAGAGTGATTCACAAAATTACTGACAGACCTTGGTGAAACTTTCCTGGTGTGTTCTTGACAGGTAATAATTAGTAACCGTTTCTCTGAGTTGGGTTGTTCAACCAATTTCTCTCTTATCATGCAATAGTTTTATCTTGATCTGATTTCCAAGCTTGCTTAGGACTATCACATGAAGTGCTATGAAAAAACCTCCTTCAGACATGTTACAGGAAACCTGATATTTATTAAATATCTAGATGCTCTTGTGTACTGTTACAGAGTAAAATTAAGTTAGTTTGACTGGGTTTGTTTAAAAAAAAAAAAAATCAATGTTGCCTGCTATATAATTGCTTTTTATCTTCAGGAATTTATTGATTGTAGTAGTGTATTTTGTTTGTTTCACTGTTGGTGCTGATGCTTTTTTTTCTGTTTTGGATTTTTTTCTGAGTTTCTGTAGAACTCAAATCAAGCTGTTTAATGATTTCCCCAGGTTCCCTTTTGGAAGACCAGCTCCTCATTTCCCATTTTCAATGTTCTGGCACTTTCTTTGTCTTCCATGGATTTGCAGAGCTAACAGCTAGATTTCTTGGCAACTGAAATATTTTAGGATGAAATCTATTTGGCCTAACCAATTTAAAAATGTGAAACCAGTCAATGCACTCAAACCTTGTCTGCTCTTACCATCTGAGTTTGTTCTCTGAAGGTTTTCATGAAATAAATGCTGTGACTGAGTTCTTGAACACATTGATCAGATTCTCTTCAGACTGAGAATTTCTATGTCGCAGCTGTTTCGGTCTGCCAAACATTTTGCCAAAAAAGCTTAACTCTTGGCCTTCCTGTAGAATTCTTGAGCACTTCTGAATAAACTCTTATGCTTGCCCAGGGGAGCATTACATGTATTTGCTTTTGCCCTTGCACTGTTTGCCTGTTGGTAAAGAGACAGTGGGCCCTGGGGTTCAAGTATAAATGAATTATATGGACATTTTTCACTGGTTTCCTTTTAATTTAATAGAAATTCACAGGTTTACTGTGTGAATTCTTGTCAGATAATCCTTGCAACATGTTTTGTGAGTTATCTATTTTCATCTTTATGAAACACAGTTTGTTCTGAAATGTATGGTAAATTTAATTAATAGGGGATCATACAGTAAAAGTGTCCATAATCTTGATAGTTCAGAAACTGATGAAAGAATTTCAGTCTTATATGCAACATAAAAAGGAACTTTCTGATTTTTCATAGTGAGTACCTTTGTGCTGGAGAGATCAAGTAATAGCAGGGTAGATGCAGGAATGAACTGCAGGATCTGTGGTCTGAAGTGACCACACACTGGGATTAATGAACATGAATCAAGCCTGGAAATTTACTACTTGTCTGCCACGGAGTGTGTAACTATTTACATGCATATTAGATTGTTACTTTACTTCCTCTCTCCCAAGATGTGCCGTTCTCTGTAGTCTGGTTTTCAAGTCCTTTCTGTTTTCCTGGTAACAGACTAAAGTAGCTGTTAATGTCAGATAAAACAGCAAGAAGAACCACATAAAGGCCTGTTGTTAAATAAATGGAAATGACAGAGTAAAAGAGCATTTCTTTTCCTATCCTAATTTGGGGGCCTCTAGAGATCAGTATAAGTGAACACTTCCGATGCAGCTAAACACAGAGCTGTGCTGAAGCAGGAGAACAAAATCAATAGGCAGCAGATGAAAATTATTGTGTTTGTTTCCATAAAAATAACTACTAGATGTTTCAGAGAGTCAGTGATGACAGTTATTATCTGGCAGGTAAAACTTCTTCAGAGAAAGGGCTTTTAAAGAAATTTTGCAAGCGTGAGACATGTTTACTGCATTTGTCTCAGGGTGTCATTATGTTGATTATCAATAATTAGTTCCTGCATCCTGCCAGTGGGGCTGACCCATTCCAGTCTGTTCTGCAAATGATTAGATCTATTTATTTATTTACCAAATGCAGTCAATACTGCTGGATCTTTGCAGTGAAATTCCTCAGCCTAATTTTGATTTCTGGTACTCACATGAGTCCTGCACTCTGTAATCTCATGCTTTGTTTAATAATAAATAACAATTTGTCAGAGCTAACAAAAGTGACAGTGATTCAGAGTAAGCCAAAAGTGCTAAGGTCTGTTTGCATGAACTTACTGCTTTAACATCTGTGGCTCCTCAGGTGACTCCTACCTTTCCCATCACCAGTATTCCCTGGATTTTGAGGAAGTATTCTAAGTCAAGAGTGTTTGTTCAAAGTGAATCTCAGGTGTCTTTTTGTTACCTTTGTCAACGTTTCAGTTCATTGTGCTGTATTATTTTCAGCAGATTGATGCTGTTTGAGGAGTCCACCAGAGGGTGTTTGGGCTCTGAACAGGCTCCCCAGGGCAGCACCGAGGCTGACAGAGCTCAAGAAGTGTTTGAATAATACTCAGGCACATGGTGTGAGTCTTGAGGGTGGTCCTGTGCAGAGCCAGGAGTTGGACTCGATGATCCTCGTGGGTCCCTTCCAACTTGACACATTCTTAGTTGTGCTGTTAACCAAAACCTCGGTGATGTGTTCTTTGTGCACAAAAAAAGGAATTTTGTAGACACCGTTGGGCCCAAGAGTCTCGACTACAATATATACATAGAAGATTGCCTTTGCCTATGCATTAGAAAGGAGGAAAAAAAAAAGGAGTGTCAGAATGAGTTCTGTGGAAAGAAATTTCACTTAAATTAGCAGCACAGCACTGGCTTCTAGTTACATGGATCTCAGAATTATGACTGTAATGGCAGTTTAAATTGATGGGAATTGAAAATGGAAGGGATAAGTAGCAGTGATGAGTGATATTTGCCAGAAGGAGAATAAAAATTGTAATTAATTTTTCCTAAGATTCAGTAAGCCTCTAGACTTCCTGCTCCATATGCAAAAGAAAACAACAGACACACATATATCAGTGCTCAGAATTACTTTTTACTGAACAGTATATGCAAATTGTGGTATGTTGATTCCATAAAAGCTGTGAATATTTCATTCCATTAGAGGGGCAGTGTGTCACTTCTCCCCCAAATGCTATTTCCTTTCAACTGCTTCTGCTGCAAAGAACAATAATGGGGGGAATACAAATGGACTCAGCCCTGGTGCCTGCATGCACAGCCACCCCAGCCATGAGCATATGCGTGTTTTGCTGTTCCTGGCTCACCGTAAATAGTGTACAAAGAACATAATCCATCAGATATGGGTGCTGATTACTGTTCAGCCTGTTTGGCAAAACCACGCTGCACTAGATTTCTTGTCTGAGGGCAGATTAAAGGTATTAATAACAAGCAACCTGATTGCAGAGGATTTGTAGCAAGCAGCTTTGAAATCAAGTGATATCGAGGGTAGTGCCTATGACAAACTGGAGATGTGCTGTGAATCCCAACGTGCAGCTCACACAAAAGCTGTTGAAATTCTGAAGTGGGCAGACTCCCACACAGACAGGAGCTTGCAGCATCCAATCAGTTTAAGAGGTAATGCACAAATATATTATTCTTCAGGTTGAAAGGCTTCATATATTACAAACTGTAAAGGTTTTCAGATGCAGTGTTTTATGAGGTTTCAGTAATAAAATGGTTCATTTTAATCTTAACCAAAGAACTGCCAGCCTTTATAGCAACAGAGTATTGTTAAAAAGTGCCCAGCAATCTAATGAGAATAGCTCCTATTTGAGCAGTGCTGTGTTCCATCCCAAGGAATATTCAAAGTGTCTTGTTCTATAAAAGTCAAACTTTCAAAGCTGCAAGTGATAAATGGGGCTCAGTTGCCTCTCTTCGTTCTATAAATGCATCTGGATATGCAACAGACTAAATGTTTTGAGGAACAAGTGGTTATGGAGAATCACTGGTGGGGCCTAAAATGTATATTTCAAACATGTCAGCTGTTGGAAATAAATGTGATACAGAAAGATTAAGAACAGGTTTTTATTTGAGGACTCTAACATAAGATGGCTGCTAATTTCAGATTTTTTTTTTCAATGGGGTACCTCAGAAATTAAAGTATTTTTGAGGGGGTTAGATCAGGTTTTGTTATTTCAATCTAAAGTCAGAATCTTAGCCCTTTTTGACCTTATTTTGTGCACATTGCTTTAATAAATTTAACTCAAACTTCAGAAGTACCCTTGAAGATGTTTGTTACAACTGCTATAAATACAAGGAAAACAGACTATTATTTGACTGAACCTTGTTTTCGTCCAACTAGTGAGTGCTTTTCCTTTTCAGATCCTCAAAATACATTGCTTCTGTCAGTTGGGACACATGCTGTGTGTGCCTCCTGTGGGGTTTGTGGCTTTTCTTTCTTGTTTCTCCCTTCTATCTGAGTTCACCTCAGAATGACAGAACACACAATTCACTAAATCAGCATGATTACTTGAAAAGAGCATTTTTTTAAAAGCCAATAGCACTCCTGAGAAACTCAGTGAACAAAAGTTCCATTCAATAGGATAATACTGTGGAATTATTTTTTGGGAATAGATTCCATCATTCTACTACAGGTTTATTCCTTCTGATCTTTAGTTCTCTATAACACCTCCAATATGCAGAGCTTTCACTGAAGCCACTGGGACTTAAGCATATGGAGTAAAATTCATTATTGAAGTGACCTAATTTGTGTCAGATAATTATACATTTGGAAGGGAGGCCTCAAAAAACCCCAAAATAACCTCCTCAAAACAACACATCAGAAAATATTCTTGAAGTGTTATTTGCTTGTGGATACCATAATTGGGTTGCTGGAAGCTGGGACACCAATGACACAGATTTCTGATTAGAAACCTTCCCGTGGGGTCAGCCCTCATGTGACACGTGGGGGATGAAAGAATATTGGCTCCTACACAAGGCCAGTGCTCTGCCCCTTGGGAATCAGCTGGAAATCAGTTGTCAATGATTGTAGAAAATACCCTTGTTATGGATCACTGAACTGACTCTAATTAATTGAAGAGACTGACAGGTTCTGGATTACAGAGCTGCCTCACTCAGCTGGCAGCAGAAAGTCAATGCAGTTTGGTAGCTGTTGTTTGGAAGTTTAGAAGACAGTTTTAGGTGTTTAAGCAACACCTGTTATTTTTTTCCTCCTTTTTTGTGTTCATCTGCTTTCTTTGGCCTGCACAAATTTTAAATTGTTTTCAAACTATTTCTGGCATTAAACGCTGTGCAAGTACAGGTAGGAAGATGCAAAATAGATTATTCTATCCTTGAGTTAGTTCCAAGCAGGAACACCAATATTAAATTAAATACTTTTCTGTAGCTCAAATGAAAAAATAGCCCAAAAATGTACTTTGCTGTTTATATATCAGTGAATGTGCATAAAAATGGGACTGTGGAGTGGATCTGTCTGTGTGGTCAGGGCCAGCTGTGGGATGCAGAACTACTCAGCATCTGCTCATGAAGACTTTTTCAGTGTTTCCAGTAATTTCCATGATTAATATTGGGTTTTTTATATCAGAAGACTGCAAATTCCATCAGGAGTTAAGAAAATCTGTGATACTTGAGCCATAAGTCATGTGTAAATTTAGAACAAGTTTAATACCTATATTCTGTATGTACAAAACAGCAAATATTACATGGATTTCTACGTGTGATCAGAAATCTGATGCTTAACATACTTGGTATCATCTTTCATTGTAAGTATTTTGGAAGCTGGGAAAAGGAGTTCCCTTTAGGCTGTTGTGTGGTTTGGTTTTCTGTTTTTTTCTTATGCAGCCAATTGACCTGAAGGTCCAGGAGTTTTTTTTCTCTATCATATAAAAAAATGCAGTTCTTTCCACTTCTACCTGTAGGAGCAGCATTGTATCAAGTGGGTTTGCATCTGTTCTCCTTCCCTCTCACCACCAGCCCTCTAAATGACAGTAAGTCCTATGCTTGCATTTTGCAAAATGAAGATCATGCATTTCCAATGTTGCTTCTTAAAGCCAATTGTGACAGTTCTGGTGGTGTCCAAAGGTGGCAGCTGGAATGAAAAAAGGGACAAGCAGGAACCTCGCTGCAATATTAAACCTCTTAAATGACAAACCTGTACATTCTGTAAGGAGAAGATGATTCCTTGAGTGTATGTTACAACTTAGTTTCAAACTGCAGATTTCTTGAAGAAATTGGTTTCTGCTCTGAATAATGTCTGGGAAGATGCTGGTTGTTTTAATCTCTTCTGTGCTCCTTCTGAAGGGAAAACCTTTCTGTTTGGAAGAAAATGCTTGCTGGAAAGCTGGATGTTAAAACACAATTTTGTAAGTATTTAAAAAGAAAAAATCTAAACATGAAAATACATTTTCAAATCACCCTGTTTTGCTGTGTCTACATTGCATTTCTGTGTTCACAGAAAACATTGGTCAATTCAACTAAATGTAGTAGTTTAAAAAGTGCACATTTAATCAAAATTGGAATCTTTAGCAGAGGAATCTGTGACAATGAAAAATACCTAAAATAAACCTTTTTGTTGGAATTCGGAAAGATTTGTAAAAGAAGTTGCCTTACTGGAATGTTAAGAACAGCTTCAATTTGAAAATTAAACTTCCAAAATGATCTTAAAAGATTATGAAATATTGACTTCTTTGGGAGTTAAAAGTGTTAGAGGATCCAACTGGTGGATGTTCTGCTTTTAAAAGCTGGGATGTTCACCTTGGCCTTTCATTCTTTCATGTCCTGGGGGTGTCTAAACCATCAGAACATACCCGACTTCTCCTTGGCTCTCACAGTGCTGTGTGGGAACTGCTTCAACTTGAATAAACGAGGAAATGCTCCTTGGATGAGAGGGAGGGAAGCTGAGTTTCTATTCTGGTTGTTCCCTTTTCCCCTTGCCTTGGCCTTTTTCTTTAAATTTAATTACTTTGGTTACATGACTCACTAAATTCACTCTGATGATGATGACAACAATCAGTAGCTTAAATGAGGGCCAGGCATCTGGTGACTTTTGTGACACTCCTTTGGGTCAGTGACCTGTTAATTATTTAACTGTTTATAGTTGAGAAAGAGTACATCAGCAGAAGACATCAGATTTGAAATATAATCTTGATTCAGCTGGACTCTAAAAAAGCTGGAAAGTTTAGGAAAAAGAGGCACTGCAAGGTTTAACATGTGCTGCCTGTGACACCTGTAAGAGATAAGTTTAACGTGCTGTGAGGTTCTAGAAGTAATTGCTGCGATTTGCATCCTACATGCCTGTGGCAGTGCAGGCTTGGGTTGGGAAGGAATGACTGCATTCCATCAGATGATAATTGGATGTTTTGGGCCTGAAAACAAATTAAAAAGTGCTGAAGTGGTGGCAAATAAAATCCAACAAAATCCAATACAACTAGAGAAGAGGTTTTTAAAAGAAAGCATGAATTGTTTATGTACCTTTAAATACTTAGTTGAAGGGTGAATGGGGAACATAACTTTCATGTCATTCAGTTCTTTAAATGCTTGTTCCTTGAAAATACCAACATAGTGAAGCTTGAAGTGAAGCCAGTAAGTGTTTTAACCTTTCCAGATGTCAGGATTTTTAAACCTCCTGAAACATTAACATCACCACTGACTAAATGGGCTAGGTGTTCCTTTTTTATTAAGGAAAAATAACATGACTATAAGGGACAGACAAATGGTAGGAAATGTGCTTAAATCCCCACTTTGGGACTTTTAACTGCTGTTGTTGCCTCAACACAACTACTGGTACTAAATTAAATGCATGTGGAAGCATTGTGTTATTCAGCATTGTGGTGTGATGTGGTAATTGAGCTGGTTTTGGTAAATGTGAATTAGTGATGGCTCTATGTGGCATTGTATGCCACTAAGCAAATAACTGCCTGTTGTATAATTGGTCTGCTTCTGCCCTTGAAAATATTTGAGCCTTAAGGAACGAGAACTAATGACAGAAAGAGGTATGAATACCCAGGGAGCTAAGGGTAACATAGCAATCTGATGTAAAAAATTTAATGAGCTTTCTTTTGACACTGTGATTTGTTTTAGCAAATTTTTCTAGTGAACAAGGCCAGGAGCTGTATGTAAATGAGCTTTTCTTGAGACTTATGCTCGCCAGACAGCTGCAGGGAGTGTTGGGGTGATGGAATGATACTGCACATAATGGGGTTAATGAAGATTACAAGTTATTTCCTTCAGGGGGGTATACTCAGTTCATTTTTTTTCTTTTGTTTTAAGCAAGTTTATGCTGCAAGTCAGAAGTTCAAGCATGTGTTTAAAGTATTGTGATTATCTAAGCAGAGTTGGAGGCAACATATCACAAATTGCAGGTGGCTAATTAGCTATTGTGATCTCATGTGATTCTCTTCAGAAGCCAACACCACATGAGCAGGCCAGCACCTTCCTTTAGAAATGTTTCTTGTAACTCCCAACTAATCCAAATGATTGAAGAAGAAACTATTGGGCTCATCCCTAGGCCTGTGTGTACCTTTGCAATAATAGATACAATTCTTAGAGAGGACAATACAAAAAATTCTGGAGTTGTTGTTTAGACATGTGGAAAAAATTCTGAAAATATAGTGATTTGAGTCTTTAGATGAAGGAAAAACTTCTGATGTGCTTATTTACCCAGGAAAGGAGCAGACAGACTTGAGAAAAGCGTGTTTCTGTCTAAATGTAAGCTGCCAGAGGAGAGTACACTTCATGTACTTCCTATCAGCAGACTTACAAAGCTGTTAGCTCATGAAAATTAAATATTCTAGATAATTCTCATTCATGCAGTAAAGTCAGATTTTGAGAAGTGCCAAGGGCAGAAATCTTCAGTGCTTTATAGATATTTAAAAGGAAAAATTGGAGGCAATGACATGTGCTTGTCATACTGTGAGAACTGTGCCCTGGATTTTTGGTTATCCAAGTACTTGAGTCCAGATTAAGTTTTATTTAGTGTATCAGGGAAGGGGAATAATTGCTTGGTTATTTTGCAGAAAAATGTATCACAGTCTATTATCATCAGGTCCAGTGCTCCACTGGCTTCAGAGATACTCTGATCCCCTTTCCTTTTCACTTTGAGTAAATCATTTTGGTGTTAAACTATCTTTAGTCTTACCTCTTCCTGTCTGATTCTCTTAGGATAAATAAATACATTTAAAGACAGTTATCTAAGTGGTAATGTTGGTGACCTTGTCTGCTCCCAGGTAAAGAAAGAGGGTTAGAACAACCCCTGGAATAATTACTTTTTCTTTAGATTAACAAACTTATTTTTGTGTCCCGTAAACACTTTAAAAAACATGTATATATTTATAAAGCAAAAATTCCAGCAGATAGTCCAAAGAGGAGCCTTTTCCTACCAACAGCTTTTTGAGGCTTTGGTTTGTTTAAGAGTTTGATACCTTATGTACTGAGTATTTGAAAAGATGGTGCCCACAGGGGCAAGATGATTGTGTGGAAAAGACTGTACTGAAATGCCCACTTAAAGCAAATCAAATATGACTGCATATGTCTGCAATTGCTGCTTGGTTTGGATGGTTTTAATTTCCTTAAATTACTAATCCTTAGTGCTGTGCTCATGCACGGGGTTTAGGGAAACAGATGATAGAGGCCGGAGTAGTTCAGGAGCTGAAGCAGAGCCAGAATAAAGACAGGTGTTTGTTTAGTTCCAAATGAAGCACAGCCTATGAAATGATGTACCCCGGTGACAAGGACAGATAAACATACATGCTCTGTAGTCAGTGGCCCACGAACTAAAGCAGTTAGCAGTGCCCAAATGAAACATGAGAATCACTTACACGTTTGTTGTTCAAGATAAAGAACCCTTCTAATCGTTCCTGACAAAGACTGGCAAAAGGGTTTACTTGTAAAACAAAGACATGTTGTGAGGAACCCTCAGAGCAGGATCTTGCAAGCTCTGTCACCGAAGAGAGGAGAAAAGCTTCAAGTGTAAAACCATGACCTTCAGCTGCTGCTCAGGCTGTGGGTCTAGAATTGAAGTTACACTCGGTATTTCTACCAGCTGATTCTAGAAACTGAAGATTTAATGTTAACTATTGTGTACTGCATAGAAATTTTCTTTTTAGACTGTACACTGTGTAATGGTAAGGGAGAAAACCATAGATTCTTCATTGATATATAAAAAGAAAAGATTATAAATAGTATTATACAGACTTTAATTTAAAATGCAATTATAAGTATAATGCATATATTTCATTTTGTTTCTAATTTGCTTAACCATTCACTCCATATTTACAGAGAAAACACTTCTCATTTAGGTTACCATTTAAAAATTATAATATTCTGTAGAGCACATCTAGCAAATGACCTTTCTTCACTTGAAATGCTCTAAAATTAACTTTTCATAGACTGTAAGTAGCACTCCAGAGACAGGTCCTTTAATGTACTGGTTATTGCTTTCAAAGTACTCTTAATTGCCTAAATTAATAATGACTTTTTTTTCTTTTGTTCCTTTGGTTCTTATAAGGGACAAATGAATTTGAATCACCCTCTAAAGAATTGACTCACTGGTCATCTTCTGATTGCTTTTTACATTCATTATGAAATTTCAAGGAAAGAAAAAAAGAACAGCAAGGTCACCTTCAGAATGGTTTTGTGTTTGTGAGAAAAGCAAAGTGACATGAACTCCACTTAACCCGTTCTTGGGAAAAAACAGAGACTGCAAAAACAGGGGGAACTAAAGTCAGCTCTGAAAGGCATCTACGTGTGCAAAGCAGTGTGAGAACTCCTGATGTGTTTAGTGAAAGGTGTATTTTTATTCATCTTTAAATAGCGATGTAATAACACTGTTATATAAACAGAGGCCAATACAAAAAGATTTTTGACCTGATCTGAAAACTAGAGGAGAGGATAATCCTGTTTTGTGAGTTCTGTTTGTATTTTTTTAAGAATGCTAAAGCAGATGTAAAATCTTCCCTAGTTTATTTTTTTTTCCTGGCTGTAAGTTTTATTCCATAATGTGAAAATCTGCATTATGGGACGTACATGGCTTTTCTGTACTCCATCTGGCAGCTCAGAAGAGAGGCAGAAAATTAGCCAGGAACTTTATTAATCGCTTGGGAATCAGCTGAGTATGTAATTAGCCCAGAACAGCTTTTTAAAATGTTGCATATAAGGTATGGTAAATCAATTCCAGCTCAATAAATCAGGCTTGTTTGCAAACTTGAACTTCCAAAGGCAGCACGTTGTGAATGCTGATACACCGGCAATTTGATAGAAAGCCCTTTGCTGCTGGGTATCAGTGCCCTGGGTCCACAGTGGCAGCACTCAGATTGAAAAGGGAAATGTGGGAAATGAAAAGATTTGAGGAATTGCAGTTCAGGCACCTTCACGTGCTGCTGGCAGACTGAGGGAAGCGAAGTGTGTGGGCACTCAGGGTTGTGCCTGTGGCTTGGGCTCTCGTGGCTCAGGGATGGGCCTGCTCATCAGTACCTGCTAGAGATGGAATAAGTATGAAAATGCCTCCTGTGCCCTCTTAATTGGGACTGTGGGAGTAATAACAGAGGGAAACAAATGGAGCAGATGGAAGCAAAGTAAATAACTATGGTAATTTTGTGTAATGGTTTCTTTAAGAATTTTTCCCCCCTCTGCTGTATTATAGCTGCTATTTTAATATTAATGTTAAATATTACCCTTAAACAAACCAGATGTATCCTTTAATTATTAATTCAAGGAAAATTAACTAAGAAGGTAGGAAGACCATGAGTAGACTCTGGTGGCCTGTTTCAGTTCTTAGAATTTCCTGTGTAAAGGAGCTTAAAATAGCTCTATGTTTTTTTGTTTTCGTTGGTTTGGGGTTTTTTTGTTGTTTTTGTTTTGGGTTTTTTAATATATAAATGTTTAATATATTGTGAAGGTCATAGCTGCATTCCGAATTTATTATTTTGAGAGGAATTCAGCTTCTTTTTATGTGGGATTTTCCCTGGAAGAATGCAAGACTTAGTATTTTAATGTTAATGTTCTTTTCATAACATCTTCTCTATTTTGTTTTTTATGTGGGGTTTTTTGTTTGTTTGTTTGTGGTGTTGTTGTGGTTTGTTTTTTGAAGGCCTGGCTGGCAGTTTCAGCAGTCCCAGTGCAGTGTATTTTTCAAGACAGGGATGCAGTGGTTTGTTCTGTAGACTTTCATTTTGCTGTTAGAAGCCATTTACTAGTCCTACTTTCAACTGAACCTCAGCAGGAATACTTCATGCAATTATGGCAAACAGCTGCTGTGGGAGAGCTCCAGGTACTCCAGCTTTGCAGTCTAGAGAAACCTAAATTATGCAAAGACTAAGTGAATTTATTAATCAACAGAAGTAATATTACAATATTATGTATAAAGTAGAGATACACCTTTGAATTGTTTAAATTTTAACATGGTGGATTTGCCCAGATAACTGCAAATGAAAGTTCTCTCCTAGCATGGCAGAGTATGTATCACATACCCCAGAGTCCCTCTTTTAATGTTCTGGATTTCTACAACTGAAAGAAAAATTTTCTTAAAGATGATACAAACATTTAGACATGGCTGAGCCTTCAGTGGGCTTTCAGTAGTGTGCATGATTTTGTCTGCTTTTAACCTGCATGTGTATTTTGGGCTCTTTTTGTGCAAGTGATGAAGTGATGAAATGGAAAATAAAAAGGTGTATTGTACACAGAAACACAGTTCTAGGGAATAGCAACTGGAATTTTTTTGTATCCCTGTCATAAAACTGAGGAGATTCACAGATATTGCCTGTTGCAAGACTTGGCCCAGCACAGTAGAGCAGAGATGATTTTAGTTCTCTTCTTCCTATAACCATAGTTCAAGTGTCTGTCTGAGATGGGTGAATGTAGAACCCAAAGTGGCACTTCATTTCTCTGACCATTACTAAACCAGAGATTTTTAATGAGAGATTTGCCAGAAAGAGATATTTTATTTATATGCTTTAGAAGATTAATCTTGCTTTCAATAGAAATGTGTATCTTAAAGTCAGAAACGTGCTGCCCCAGCTGGGACTGTGAGTAATACTTCAGTTGGCTTGATTGCTTAGTGCTGCTTTTATAAGTGAGACCTGTGAATTCTTTACATATTGATAGCTGGGATGGACTCTGGACACTTCCAGGGATGGGGCATCCACAGCTTCTCTGGGCAACCTGTGCCAGTGTCTCATAGTTAAGAATTTCTTCCTAAGATCTAAATCTACCATCTTCCATTACCCTATGACCTATCAGCAAATGCTCATAGGTAGGTGTTAATCTTCTGGTTTCAGATGGTTTGAAGATGGTTTTCATCAGCTCTGTTTATGTTCTCTCAAACAGAGCTGCTAGGTCAAACCTGGAAAAAAAAAAAATCCAAGTACAACAATTTTCAGATAAATGTGTGGGGTGTTTCTACACACCACAAACACCTTTCCCTTTTTTGCTGAAATTGCTCTGGACAATGAACTTGTAGCATGTCTGGAAAGGACGTTACAGCTGAATGTGAAGAAACTCCTCTGGCATCTGTGGCACACTCTCTCCTTTACTCACACATGCAACTTGGAGGAATTTAGCAAGCTGATCTGCCCTAAGGTTTCAAATATAAGTTAGTGGGTCAAAATTGGAAAAATTTTAAGTACAGCAATAACTTGCAGATAAATATGTGTGAGGTGTTTCTATTTACCACTATCTTCTAATTCTATTTTTTTTTTCTTGTGACATTGTCCTATGATGTGTGTTGGTTCTTGGACATAATGTTATAAATGTAGTAAAATTAACTGTTTTTCTTTTCTTGTGAGACACAAAAGCAGAATACATGGTATTAGAAGAAAGCATTGGACTTGCTGGAAAAGGACCATTCTGGGTCTGTTGACATGGAATCTGTAGGACAGTTGCTGTTTGTGGAAGCTGCACAATACTCACAAACCATTTTTGTGGATCATTAGCAGTTAGAGACTCTTTTTGAAGTGATGTGTGTGATATACAATATTTCCTCAGAAGCCTATCAAACAAAAAAAAAGGAAATCTGATTAAAACAGTATCAGAGAAAGCACTGGGATGTGCTGTTCCAACTTGAAATCTCGTTAGACTACAGCAAGTTGAAGGCAGGGCAAATTTTATGCTTCAGCAAGTTGTAAGGGTCTCTTTGACATTTTCAGCCATAAATAATTAGTTCATGGTGGTGATAGCTGAGTTAGTTCTTTCTCTTGCAGCACAGTATTTTGAAGCAGAGCAATCTGCTGGATGCAGATAAGCATTTACTGAAAGTCATTATAAGGTATCAGGAAATTGTTGAGAGACCTCCACTAAAGCTGAAGTTGAATAACCCCAGGAGCAAAAACTACATACTAATGGTGCAACTACACTCTCAACTTACACTCAATTATTATTTAATAATTTATCACTAAGGAAGGTTACACGATGGTGTGTTTCACTGCTGCATCACAGATTTGAAGTGAACTGTGTATAAATTGAAGAATATATTCTTTTTCCCAGCATGCTCTCAAACAGCCATGGCAAGTGCCATTATCTCCTGCTCACTTTGGAAGCCTGTTTACTCAGGTTATTTGGGTTTATTTAAGTTAGTGACAAATGCAATCAAGGTTAAGGATATTTTTATTTCTACTGGCAGAAGACAGGAAATTGCCCTGTTCCTTTGAAATGGTGAGAAGGTTATTTGTGGAGGTGTTGGGCTGTTTGCTGGTTAAACACCAGTGTTGCTGTTTTTAGTGTTTTAAAACTGAAGTGGTTGTGAGAAAATTGGGGCAGAGCCTGGAACAGATCGGCCTATTTTGAATTGGAGTGTGGAGTTGTTAACTCCAATAAACTGTTTTCATCTGGGCTTGCTAATGGGAAACTTGTAATATTTTTGCGAATGGGCTAACCATAAGCACTGAACATATTTTAGAGTGTATATATATATATATATATGGGGTTTGTTTGTTTGTTTTAAACAAAAACATTAACAAATCTCTGCAAAATACAAGCATTCATTGAACCCTACACAATATTAAAGTTGCTTCTTTTACACAGTAATCTAAGGCCAAAGAAGGTTCATTAACTTTTTGCACCTCAGTAAGTACTGTATATTGCACTCCTCAAAGATAAATGAAATAGTTGCAACAGAATTTCTGATTTATTTGATGGCAGAAAATGCAGAAGAAGTTAACCTTTAAGGTGACCAGAGGTGAGTCTGAAGGTACATGCAATAATGTAGTTTGTCCTCCCTTGAAAGTGAAGGAACCAGGAGGTTTTCCACACTTGACTCTCACCTTGGTGCCAGCCTTTTCACCAGCTGTCTGTTCTCATTTCTGTACTGAGTCTGCTCCTTGGTCAAAAATCACGATAAGATCCATAAAATCAAACAGTGATTTTTGAAAGGTGCTAATTCCCAAGAGGTTATGACAGCTAGAGGGAATAATTTATATGGGAACATTTTTGGGGCTTTGTTTGTTTGTTTGTTTGTTTCTCTCTGTGGATTTGTCAATGATATGTACTTTTCCCTTTCTCTGTATAGAAAAATGAGTCCTTCAAGCTGGAAGTATAATCTGGTCCTTTGATTGTGTCTTCACAACCCCAAAATAATTTTTATTATTTTAATTGTATTTATTTCTAAGGAGCTGTATACGTTTAAAATTCCTTATTTTGCTAGTGTGGCTGGGGCTCTGCCAGACAATGTTGTAACTGTTTTGTTAAAGTTTCTGTAATGCATTTATTAAATATCTCACCAGAAACATTCACTCTTTTTAATTAGAAGTGGCATATCCATCACTGAGTGGGAAATTTCAGACACCATTTGACTGTTTATGATAAGAAAAATTGAGACAAGTTGTGCTTTTGTAGAGGGTGGATGACATGGTCCAGTATATACCAGAATTAAACTTCAGCTGAAAATATGCATGTTCCTCGAGTAATTTAAAAGACAGGTGAGATGGAAAAACTGACACTTTGGAGCAGCAATAAGTAACATGCTTGCAACTGCTTAATTTCCAATTTTGCCTTGTTTTGTAATTAAAATACTTTAATTCTGCACCCTGTGGATAGCAGAGTGAACAATGAATTTGTGACATTGTGACTCAGCAGTGAATTCTTTTTACATCTCTCTGCCTTTATTTACTTATCTACATGTACTTTTTCGGTGTCATTGGTAGAACTTGCACACTACATGTCTGACTGCAAAGGGATGGCTTCTGATTCCTGCTACCTCATTATTTGTAAAGCAGCACACTACTGCTCCTTCATTCTAGCTACAATAAAAACCCAGGGCAGGATAAAGCCCAAGTCTGCAGATATGATGCTCCCAAGGCTTGAACTGGCAACCAGAGCATGCACCTGACATCTCCAGAGGGAAAGGCTGGTTGCTAGCACACGTTAAAGATCACACCACTGCTCTGCTCATTGTTCCAGCCAGGGCAAACTGGCCCTGGAATGTGCTGTAATCAGATTGAGTTTTCCCAGTGTACATGTATTGAGAGACAGTGTAGGTGTACTGAGGAAAGACTATCAATTTTATTCTAATTTTAATATTTGGAGAAATTGAGACTGAATGCTGTGTTGGGCAATAGCCTAACTAAAAATAATTGGCTTGCAGGAGAAGATACTGTTTGACTGATGGTGTGTGAGATTTCCTCTGGAGAATGTCACTGTCCCCTAATTTGAAATGAGGAATTGCACTAAGATTCACAATCCAGTCTGTGCACAGGGCAGGATTAGCAGGACCTGGGTCATTCCCAAGAGACTTGATGCTAGAAATTTCACAAATGATGGATGTGCTTATCTTGAAAATCACTCAGATGATGCTCCCTGATTCAGCCACTGTGGGTATTTGTCAGTGATGACCAGCTTATGGACACCGTCTGTGCCCTGTGAGGTAAAACAAATGATTTGCATGTCTGCTTTCCTGCAAATACAAATGAAAGAGGTAAATAAGGGAATGGAAACTGATGCCACCTCACTTTGAAAGTTATGTGTAGCTTTAGCTTAGACTGACAGCAGGTGTGCAGCTCAGAGTACTTTTTAGATGTTATTTGTGATACAAGCATGCAGTGTGTGCTCCTGTAGTTGGGCATAGAGGCCTTGCACTAATCATAATTTCAACATGTGCCCCTTTTTGGAGTTGCTCTGTGTAAACTTCTGAGGAATCCTGAGAAGTAGCAGCTCATCCAGCACACTGAGCACATTTCTTGGTGTGTGACTGTAGGATTAGTTCAAAATGACTGAACAGGGTTTTTTCAGTCTGTGACTGAAATTGAGTCTCTTTGTGAAGTTCATTTCTGTGCTTCAATCAGTACTAACCCTTTGTACACTAACATTGTGTGTAGATTGAGAGGGAGAGGTTTGAAGGAAACTTCAGTGCTGAATGTGTCTGCTGTAAGAGGACATATGGAAAATAATTTAGCCTGTTGAAAGAAGCAGAACTACTTTACAGTGCAAGAGATGATGGAATCTAGCATTTGAAAAGTGAGATGCTGTGCTTAGTTGATTCTCCCCAGCAAATGCTGATCTGTCGATCTTTGCCCAGTTCAGCTTTGTCATTGAATTTGCACTATTCATCTTGCTTATGAATGTGTGTGTGGGGGTGTCTGTTGAACTTGTTTTTTGTGCTTCAGGATTAATGCTTTGGGACCCAAGTCGTGTCAGCCTTTCTAACAAAGCAGTGTCAGGAAAACAAAGGGTGGGAACTTTTTTTTTCCATAATAAATTTACAATCAGTGGAAATGTTCTATTTCTTACTGTAACTGAGTTGGCCAATTAACTGTATGTAAAGGTCATTGCCACCAATGCTGAATGTAGGAAGTACATTCTTTGACAGAAGCAAGGTCACCTCTCCATATGTTTGCTTTCATGGTTAATAACCTGCACAATTTTTCTGAATGTTAAACTAAGTTAACATAATCATGTGTGACAGGTAGTTTTCTGAGTGATAGGGAAGTGCTTAGGGAGTGGATTTTTAATAACATGAAGGATCATATAGAAGTTGGAAATTGCAGCCTCGTAAATAGGTTTGTACTGATGAGAAGAGCTCACCAAACAAGTCAGCTGAGGCAACAAATTAATAATTAAGGTATTGAGATGTGAGGACATATTAAAAAAGAGTACAGGGCCCTGGAGGAAACGGGAACAGTTATTTTGGGTTTGTCTTGTTTTTCTAAAGAGAATAATTCACAAGTAGAGGTCAGCTATTATTAGGGAAAACACACAACATACCTGGCTGCCTTGGTAACTTTTCAGAGTGAGCCCTTAAGGACATGGGGTGGGATTTGCATGTTTCAGTAACAGATCCATTACGGAAACTACTGGGGTTCTGTCATTGAAAGTGTCTGAAAAACCATCTTATTTTAGCAAGCAGTGGTGTCAGATCTGACTAAAGAATGTTTAGACATCTCAAGTAACTGAATTGAAAACTTAAAAAGAACTATGTAATTCTTTTCCAAAGTCTGGTGATTCATCCAGATATAATAGTACTGAAGTAATTACTCTTCAGCTGTTTACAGTCAGTACTCTTATATTGTATGGCTGCCTGAAGAATTTCTGCCTGGCACATGAATTGGAACTGCTGATTTGACCTTTCAGCCACTGTACTCCCTCCACACAATTGAATACAACGTGGAAGAAATCTCACCATGCCTTATCTTAAATAGCTGCAGTGATGGTGTCAGAAGTTGGCAATATATTCTTGTGGGTTTTATCCTCATGAGAAGATGAAAATGTTTTCTAATTTTCACATTTGCTTTAGCTCCTGACAAAAGGATAAGAAGTCTCGTGTTTTCTTGTTCATCTCCCACAAGCTTCTGTAAGGGAAGGTACAATTACCACATTTTTATGAAATAATTTGATATTTTTAGTATTTATCAACAGTTTAACATTTATGAAATGAGGAAAAAAAATACTTGCCAACTGTCCTATATGTTGACAGATGTGTCCTGCCAAAGCCTGCCTGAAAGAATAACTGTGTTACGTGAGATTTTGCTGTAATGCATGGCATCTTCCATAAATACAGTCAAGAAATATTTCTACATATTTGACAAATCCTATTTAAATACAGCAATTACACAGAGAGGCTGATACTTTTCATTTGGCAGTTTGGAGGCCACTTGTTGATAATTCAGGAAGAAAAAAATTCATGCGTAGGTTGCAGTAGCTCAGGTGTAAAGGGGAAAATGCTGGTTTCTTTCAAGTGTGTCTTGATGGAGTGAAGATGCTCTTGTGCTTCCTAAATATTTGAATTAAACACTCTTTTTTCTAAGGCTTGCAGTACTAATGGTACTGATGGTATGTGTTGCAGTCATGCAGTGATGGCAGCTCACTTTGTTTCTATAACATGGGCATATATTTTATTTATGTTTTATGCAAAATAATGTAGCCAACATAATTAGACAGTAATTTGTGGCTTCCAATGTAAACATTTTAGGAGCTGTGTAGTCAGAAGCAATTGCTAATTAGAGAGCTGTTAGCTAAACATATATAATTGGGAACAGACTGACAGGCTATTCCAAACAGCAGGCTATTTATAACTCCATGCTGTTCTTAAATTATATTTCGTTTAATGGACTTTGGACAGTGCATAAAAGGAGAGTTTTGTGACTTGATCTGCACTTTAATTTCTTTAAATAAAATGAAACCTTGCAAATGGGAATGCCACGCAGGCTAGCTGTGATAATTAAAAGGTATTATTAACTAGATGACTTTCTGGCTGAGCCATTTTCTCATTTCTATAGGACTGTGGACTCCCTGAAGAGAGTTATAAATTCAAGTATTACTTAATTATGCTTTTAACAATAAAGGGCACTTTAATCAGCAACCTCTCAGAAACCCTTCTCCTGTACTCATTTATTCAAACAATGAAAAAGTCAAGAGATACTTTATCTTATAATGTCTTCTAAAAGTACCGTGTATTCACAGGCCCTAATTTATGTTGTATCTGTTCCTATCGGTGCTTATCTTTCAAGAGAAAAAAAAAATTATTTTAACTGTTCTCAGATACCAGGACTGATCACCTAGAATAATTTTTTTTTGTCCTTTTGAAAGGAAAACTTTTAAAAAAATCTCTGGGCATCATGATCATACTCATGGATAGGGGTGAATAAATGAATCCTTATAACTGTCCACTAAAGGGCATGTTGTGTTTCAGAAGGTGGGAAAACTAAATGTACCCTGGAGACAATTTTAATGTTGAATGGGAGGTTTTATCTTGAATTTTGAGGGAGAAATGTGTTGGTTTCTCTTTAGGACTGTTGCCTTTGGAAGCTGGGAGAAGAACTGATTTAGGGTGCTGGAAGGGGTTTTGTGAGCCTGATAGTGCTGGTATTAAGCTGGTTAAAATGTTAAAGATTATCTCATCTTTAACTCATTTTAACACTATTCAGGTATGATAAGAACTCTTTGTGATTACATTCACCTTCTGTTCTAAAAAGAAATCAAATGAGATTGAGAGGCAAGAATATTATCTAGAGTTTTCACATTTTTTGCTTTATAATGAATAAATGTGCACTGCAAACACGGAAAATAAAAACAATATAAAATTAAGATACTGATGTAGCAGGGCAGGTTTTGTTTCAATTAAAATTGCTTTTCTGGGGTTAGTTTCTTTCCAGAGTCAAATAAATAATGGTCAAGTATTTTTCTTGATATCCATCATAATTGTTGCTTATGTGGCCTGTAAATACAGCTGTGTTGGTGTGCCTGGTGAGAAATGAACCTGCCTGGTGATGAAGAAGCCAAAGGCAGAGTTAAAACAACAACAAATTGGACCCAAAGAGCTGTCACACTTCTTGCAGTGTTGGTGTGATGTGATCTGATCACAGTGGAGATGACTGTGCAGGTACAATGTGAAGATGACACAGTTCTTGTGGCAGTGTCACCTCTGCCAGCAGCTGCCAAGGCTGTTTATGTGTGAACTGGAATTGCAGTTGGAAAAAAGCTGAGATTTCACAAAATTTTATTTAAAAAATCCTTTTGTATTCATAAAGTCACTTCCTGTCCTTTGGATATCTTAAATGGTTTTGACCATAACTGTAGCTTCCCTTGTTGAAATTACCCATATTTTTGAAAGTAACATTTGAATAGAGAATGTTCAGTGTTGAAAAATGGCTTCCAATTAAAAATCTAGAAAAAGAAAGAGGGAAAGTTGATTCTCTTTCTTGTCTATTTTTACAGTTTCTTTTCTCTTTGATGGTCTCAATTATCTCGTTAAAGGCCTGTAGATTATTTGAGCTTTGCTTATTTCTATGACTTCTCCAAAGGTTTGGTGATTCAATTTAAAGTATCTTGGGTTCTTTAATTATTAAAAACCACCTTAGACATGATAGTTTCTAATTTGCAATTTCTAATTAAGGGACTTTAAACGTGCTAACAATAAACACTATGGTTAAATCAGCAACAGAATTGTTTTTAAAAGGCAATTTCCATTTCTTAGACTGTGTTAGTGTTCTGACATTTCTGGGCTACATTATATTACATTTTTGTAAACCTTATTAACTTTTTCACAAGCAATTAATTATGAAAGCAGTGGGAGTAATAAGACTTGATTTTCAATTCATGGTTGGACTCTTATCTAAAAAGTCAAATCAGCAAATGCTGATTAAAGGTTTTTTTCTATGGTTGGGATGTTCACAACCCCCTCTCTGGTATATAATGAGAATTGAGTTCATGTTGGAGCCTTTAATAAAAGTTGTGAGAGTGGAACTGCCCTGATTCAGAGCTGTCTGGGGCACAGGTGAGCAGATGTGCACTAAGAGGAAATGCACATGCTCTCAGAACATCTAATTTTTGTGTTGTTTTGCCTCAACTCTGGCTACAACAAACCGAGGGAAGGACACAGGACAACAAGAAGGAATTCCCTGAGCAGTTATCGAATACTGGAGTTCATACCCTAAATGAGGCATTTACACAGGTTTGAAATGGGACATCTCTCATCAGTTCCTGGGTAGAGGGATGTTCTGGGCTCAGTGGGAATGACCACGAGTCTGAGAAACCTTCCATAAACCTTCCTGCAAAAGCTTCCATTTCAATAACTTGAGTTTGTGATGGCAAAAAAAACTCCATTGTCTTTCGAAGTGGATCTGAATTAATCCATTTGGACTAGGAGGGCACTTCCATCCTAATGATGACTTACTGAAAGATACAAAAAGCACAAATCCAGTTCTGCATCCAAATAAGCAGATGATAAAGGGAAGAGCTGTGATTGTTCATTAAAGGGCAGCTTTGCCTTGAGTCCAGAGTCAGTTGGCAACATTTGTTCTCTCTTCAGGTACTTATTTCTTTTTTCGAATCACCTGTCTTCATTCTTGATTTTTTGATACATGGTTTATGTTCATCCCTCCATTAAGAATTCCCTCTTCACACATTAAACATAATTTTGTGGATGTATTCTTGGAATTCTACCTGAGATGGACTATTAAGCATTGTAATTAGTAATGGCATCATTAATAAATCTGAACAAGCCAATTAAGATGCATCTGTGAACAATGATAAGCTCTAGAAATGGAGCTATTATAAATAAAACGTATTACATGTTTTACAGATTCATTCATTTTGGGGGGCAAGGATGTAAGGAAGGATTTTGTTTCGCTGTTTGAAATATGGATTACTCTGGATTTCATCTTCCCAAGCAGATTCTGAGAAGATTCTGATATGAATACCATTTTGAGAAAAGTACAGAAACTTTAGAGTTTTTTAATCTCTTCTAAAGTAAAACTCTCTCACTGAAATTTGTAATAACTAATTAGGATGCAATGCAAACAGCAGCCTGTGTTGGTAGTTGATCAAGAGTGCATATTCTCTGTTCCATGTCCTTATTTCTATTATTGGAAAAGTTTGTAGCTAATTTTCAGACGCAGTCTGCTTATTGTTTTGATTCAGCTGGACTCAGGAGAATTTACCTCAAGTATCTTCATTGCTTGCTTAATATTTATATTCCTACAATCAAGGAAAAACGCACTGAAGTGACCAGTTGGTACAGAAATCTTTGCTAATTGCAGCTGTTTACAAAATTCAGATCACTTTTCTTATTCTGAAAACTTTTTTAAAATAGATCCTACTTATTTACAGCCAATAGAAGTTAATTATTGTCAGTCCTGTTTTGCTGGGAAAAGTTAAGGGTTTGCAGGTGCTTTGAACAAGATTTAGGCAAATATTGCAAATAAATGTGTAAATATATGTTCTAGTAAACAGAGATTTTCTTCAACACATTTCTAATACTTGTGTGCTATTTCATCATATTTATTCAAGAATCACTTGTAGTCAAGAAGGCATCCTTTCTATTTGCAATGGGTTAATGTACATTAATATTTTGTGAAGTTGGCTTTAGAGCCATCAGAAATAAGCAAAAGAGAAAATCTAGGATAAATATAACTTTATTTTCCTCAAATACCAAGCAATCAAAGGCTCAGCTAAGGAGTTTCTTGAATTATTAAGGGCCCTGTGTTTATGGCTAAGGAATCTGGGTGTGTATTTTGGAGCCAAAGGGCTCGATATTGGGAGACCTTAAATCAGTTCTGTACTTTATAATTCATGAAAGTAAGAGGAGATCATAGTCTGAAGAGAGATGTATATTTTTATTTGGGAGGATGATGAGACTGATTCCTCTGCAGGGTAGATAAATGTTTAGAAAGGCAGAAGTCACAGACTCACCAGCTCTTAAGTACAAAATATCAGTAGGTGCCCCTGAAAACCTACCCAGTGAACTTTCTTACTGTGGAAATCTCTAAATCCTTTTTTGGTTGGTGTGGGGTTTTTTTGTTTATTTGCTTGTGGTTGTTTTTGGTTTTGTTTTGTGTGGGTTTTTTGTTTGTTTGTTTTTGTTTTTAAATTGCTTTTTAAAAATAAATAAAAAGGATCAGAGCTGAAAACGGGCAATGAAAAGAACTTCACCTTTTTTTAAACTCCTCTGCTCCTCATAGTCTAGCTGCTATTTGGGAGAAAAGAAACCAAACTAAAAACCAATATAAATTGTTATAATATTAATTTAGCACAATTGAAACATTTCTATTGACCAGAATGAAACTTTCATAGAGAAGGTAAAGGGTTTATATTTTAAAATAATTCTGAATCCTCAAAATACCCATTGAACATAAAAAAAATATTTTAAAGAATCAGGTCTATCTTCTTCCCTTACCTAGAAAGGTTTGTATCTGTAGCTATTTCTCCTTGTCAGAAAAAAGAAAAAAATTCTGTTCAGCTTTTTAATGGAAGGTGGGGGTTATAACTCTAATGTGACCTACTGTGAACTGTACTTTGATTCAAGCAAGTAGATCTGTGGTGAAATTACTTCCAAAATTACCTGGCTATTCCAGTTCAAATAACAGAGCAGAGTAACTCCCGGGATTTTCCTGTCTCTTCCAGCCCCTCTTTTACAGCTTCAGCTGTTTGCTTTTGGAGTTTGTCTTGCTAAATGTTGGCAAGTCTGACATTAAATAGTGCCTTAAAACTTTCTGGAGCAGCCTCCCATTTAACAGGCTCAGCTAATTGGAATGTTTATACAAAAGGGCACAGTTAGCCCCTGCTTAAAATATCTTGACATTAAGCTGTGCCTCCTTGGAAATGAAGTGTGCTTTGGATTCCTTTACCACCTGCTGCTGTGAGGATTTAGCTGAATAACTAAGCTGTCCACATTTTTAGTAGTGGGATTTTTGAGTCCTAAATTCTGCAATATGCATGAAGAATAATTTACTAAATCCACAAATATCTTCTTGACGCCTTCACATTACTCAAGTTTTATTTAGAGTTTCTAGTTTCTGTCTTGAATATTAATATACTTTCAGTCCAGTGTTGCAGTGCTGAATATTCTGTGAAACTGAATTCTTGCCTTTAAGTGAATGCTGAACTTGCCCTAAGGTGTGCTCTGAATGAGTTCCATTGGTTGTGTGATTCCCTAGTGTAGTGGTCTCCAAGTTTTGAACATGCACCTCATCAAAAGAATTTGAGCATACACCCCCAATATATGTATTTTTATTTAGAAGAATTTATTAGAGATAAATATGAAATAAGCAGTATTTTAAAATGACTTTATTATTTGATTATATACAAGTTTATTTTGAAAACCAGTTCCTTTCTCACCGATTCTTAAAGCATCACCTTTACCTTGAAGGGACAAATTGTGTTTGTTTTTTCAAAACTGTGCTCTAGGTAGGATACCTCTGGCAGCTGCTTCTCCTCAAAAAAAAAAAAAAAAAAAAAAAAGACCAGCAAAGCAATGTTTGCAGATTGTTGCCTCTTGTTCCATCCCTTCTGAGACCACTTGTGATTTCTCCACTTTCAGTGACCTGACCCTTTAGATAACTGACAGTGCAATTAAATGCCCTGAGCCTTCCCTTTCCCAGCTGGAGCAAACCTGGCTCCCCTGGGCTCTCCCTGTGCCTCAGCTGTTCTAGCACCCACACGTTGGGGGCCCCTGCTCCACTATCACCAGCTTGTCACCAGGGAACCCCAAAACAGCCCCACTACTCAAGGGGTAGGGGAATAACCTGGTGCAATCTGCTGGATGCACTTCTGGGAGTGTGAGGCTGCTTCTTCATTTGTGTTATATTTGAAGGTGCTCCAAGAAGAGAGGGGACAAAGTTTGGAGCACTTCCCATTTGTATAAAACTTGAGCTTGACTGAACTTCTAAATAAGCTGTTGGCTCTAAACCCTTGAGCTCTTAAATATTTTCCCACCTCTACAGATTAATCCCCTGCCTGTTGATGTGAAGCTTGTCAATGCCTTATTCATACAAGCTGCAAGTCTTCCTTTTTTAGTGTGACAGCAGTTTAACTGAGCAACAGTTTTAGTATTTTAAAATCCTGAGATCTGTATAGACTTGTATTATACATTTTAAAGTAGGAGTATACTGTCTGATTAAAACCATGAACTAGATAAAACACTTAACACTTTGTCTCTTAAGAGATTTCATTTGGCCTCTTGGTAGGAGAGCAAAAGTAACATTGATCTGGAATATTTGATATCAACATCATTGTGGGGAAAAAGAAATCCCTTTTCAGACCAAAAGGATAAAGGTCCTTTATTAATATTTGATGTCAACATTAGGAGGTATAAGATGCTGAGTGGATAAAATAGGAAGACAGAGAGTTATGAAGAACAAAATGGGTGGAGAGAGAACATGTGATTCCAGGGAAGCAGTTGCACAGTCCTTCAGCATGATCATGCAGAAATCAAGTATTAGTGAAATGTTATTGTTAATGCCTATTGTGGCAAATACAAGAAGATTCACAATATGCACATGAAATGAATGTTTCATTTGCTGTTCTTCTGCCAGCAGTTCATTATACAGCTCTTCCTCAAATAATGTCGTGCTTCTTGTTACTGTGTTATACTGAGGGGAAATTGCAGCTGAAGGAATTAGTGAAGTCCTGGCAGAATTCCCTGAGAAACCTGCCTTTAGTAAATAGAAGGTGTTTTAGGAAATGAAGATACTCATGTGAGGAGGAGGAAGGAATAAACCTGCTAAGCTGTATTTCTAATTATAGCAATCCTGACTGACTGATGTGAATTTTGCAATGTGAATATTTTTCCCCATTCAGATAACAGAACTCTTGGTGAATCTTCCCCCTTGCCCTTACCTTGCTACCCTTTTGTGTCATGAATTGTGTTCACATTTCTTGTGCTTATTGCTGGCACTTAGAAGGCATTATTTTCAGTGTGCTCTAAAATTCTGTTTTAATTTTTGTGATTGGTTCTCACCAGGAACAACACTCCCTTTATCCAGCTGCTCTGTGCTTCCCTCCCATACTCCACTGTCCCCTGAGATCTAAGAGGCAGATCAGAATCTTTCTGAAGCTGTTACATTTTGCCAAAAAATGAGGGAATAGTGAAAAAGGCTCAGGCATTTCTAACTAGGCTTCAATAAGTGGCAGGTTTGTACTGTAAGGCAATAAAGCTGAAAAATTAAAAAATAGAGGAAGGTAACTGATAAAATCAAACTTAACATGGCAGCAGGAATGGTATCTCGGAAGAATGTTTTAATTATACATTTCTACTGCTGTAACTTTATTTTTAAATATTACATTTTAACTTCTATTTCTTGCATGATTAATCCTATTCCTGATTAATTTGAAACACTATGTCTGTGCCACTCCCACATAATACTCCTGGAGGAATAATGTGCTTCAGGGACAAATGTTAACTGAATGTGCTGCATTATCTTTTCTTGGCATAGCAAACAAAGGAGAAAAAAATCATTTATTTTCAACTTCAAAATGCAGCCTTAGGGGATCACACTGGCTGTGCTTTGATATCAGCTGAGTGACTGTGGTAGCTTTTCCTTAATTTTGCCAGCAAACAGGAGTGATGACACACTCCACCAGTAGGCTTGGAAACATAGGACTTGTATGGAATCCATTCAAGATGACAACAGCAATCCTGTTTGTCTGTGCAATACGAAGTCATCTTCTCCCTCCTCTACACTACTCAATCTAGAGAATGAATATTGGACTAACTAAACAATTGTAGATACTTCTAGACCTTGATGGCCTAAAATAATCTGATATTAAGAGATTCAATAATATATTTGAAGGAGATTTTTCGAGAGCTTAGCACTGTCCCAGGAGGGCCACGTAGATCCAAGGCTTTAAATCATTCTGCTGCTGTGTCTGAGGAGTCACAGCAGAGGATGGGATAAAGGTCCTGTGAGAGAAAAGAGGAAAAACATGGAAGAGGGTTTTTACAAGAGATCAGGAGAAAAATGAAAATGCCATTTGCATCCAAAAATTACTGCATGTTAATATGGGTTTTGCTGTTTATATTATTTATGTGGTGACTGTGAATTGATGGGGTGGATTTTCCAGAAATGTTTTACAGAGGAGCACTTTAAAAAGACTTGCATGCAGGATAACAGTCATTGTTTGTAGATGGGATATTTTGCTGTGAAAAAGTTTACTTTTTTTTTTCACCTGCTAAATGGGTGACTGTGGGTTATTTTGCTCTCTGATTGTGCGTTATTTTGCTCTCTGATTGTGCTGTGCTTCCATACAAACCTGTAGATAAAGTGTTTTTCTGAATGTTTAATGGCAAGAAAACATATCCACTGTATAGGATCTACTGTCTATAGTCAAGTTGGCCTTAGGCTTAAGTACAATTCTGATAAATGCTTTATAGCTGCTTGGAGCTGTATCTTGCTGGGCTATCTAATTGAGCTGCCATCTAATTTAGCTGATAGTTATCTTACTTGGAATGGCTCTTAATGGAAAAACAGAATTATCTTTCCCTCCTATCGTCTTTAAATTTACCATTTAATTCAGAGAAATAATGTTTAGTTCTATTTTAGAGAAAAAGTCGTCTTCATCTGAGAATATCTCCCCCAGTGACCATGGCCCTGATTCTTGGCTCTGTACTTAGCAGCTGACTTTCAGTTGCATGAATGCTGTCACAGCTGAGTTGTTGGATCCCTCTCATGAAAAGTCTATTTTTGAATGAATGGAAAAGATCGGGAAACAGAGTTTGGAAACTTCAGGCAAATTAAGGGTGTAATTGTGCAAAGAAGTTGGGTTCTTCTGTGCACAGACTAAAAGAACACCTGCAACTGGCCAAAGTGCTCGTGGAGCTGTGGTCATTGCAGATGTAAATCTCAACACTCAACTCAAACACAATAATATAATACATGTAGTATGCAATTTTTATCTGTGGATTTTAAAGCATGTTAAAAGGGAAAATGAGGGAGTTTAAAAGAGCAATAGAATCTCCTCTTGTACATGAATTAAACTAACTATTGAAAGCAGAAAGGTATGATGGGGCTGTACCCCCCCCTCCCCTCCAGTGGTGTCACTTGCAATTCAGATTTGTTAGCAGCAGGCTGGACTTCTAAGGTGGATGAGAATACCTGCCTTAGAATTTCCTCCTTGATCTGCCAGCACAGTTTTCCCTACATTTGCTACTGAACTACGTACAAAGAAGTGATTTGAAATGATGCATGACAGGAACCTGTGCATGAAAATCATACATGTATTAGAAGAACAGACTCAAGACAGCTAATAATTTCTAGTGTGAAAAACATTCAGATCAGTGAGCTCTTGTTGCGCCACAAACCTGGGACTAAATCAGAATCTTTTTCAAGAGACATTAGAAATTATATCCATTTGAATTAAACAAGAAGATTAGACCACTCTGGTTTAATGGTCATCAGCTCCAAATCATACCAGAATTGGTGATTTGTAGTCTTTGGGTTCCTTTTCTCATACAGCCATGCAAATTAAGATGATATGTTAAAGATGTTGGCTTACTGATTTAACTAAGTACAACTGAGGTCATAATTTCCACAAGCCCATTAGAGAACTTAAAAAAAAAAAAAAAAAAAAAAAAAAGTTATTTGGAAGATTTTTCAAAATGGAAGTGCTGGAGTAGAATGTATTTCCCCAGACAGACAAATGTGCCAAACTAACACACTTTGAGTGTCACTCTCTGCTGATCATTCGACATCAGAGTGAAAAGTTCATATGATTTTTCCCTATAGTTGAAGATTTTAAGCATTGTCAGCCTGTCGTGACATGGTACTTCTGTAATTTTCTATATTTTTCTATGCATTTGTTAATTTTTTTCCTTCGAATGTTACATTTAACATTCAAATATAAATGGCATTCAGTCTGGAAAGAAGCTTCTGATAGTTGCATGCTTTTTTTTTGTTCAGTTAAATTTAAGGTTTACACCCTGGCATTATTGACTGTTGCTGTGAGAGAGAACTCACACAAAATAGGGGTGGGTTTTTCCTTTGTGCCTCAGTTTAGAATGAGATATCTTATTTATCTTTCTGGCAGAGCAAGCTACAGCTTCTTCAGGTTGAATTGATCACATCCAGTAATTGAGGAGAGCTATTGACTAATGCTACAGTTCTCGTTTCGTTCTAAATTACAGAGACACATTTTGTAGCTGAATCCTCGTCTTATTAAAAAAAAAAAAAAAACACCAAAAGATTAAGAACACTTATGCTCAGGAGTCCTTTTTAGTTCTCTTTGACAAATGGCTCAATTGGTCATTTTAAACAATGGCAGTTTGCATGAACAAGTCAAGTATTTTAAGATCACTTATGGTGAATTATGTAAGTAATGGCTATTGAGCCATTAATCACGTTGGAATTGTTAAAAGTCACTGAAGTAGGATGGCCTTCTGTCTCCCACTATTTCTCTGTGTGTTGTGAAAAATGGGATTTTTGGAACAAATGATTGATCAAACGGGCTCGATTTTGGGTTATGAGAGCCATGGTTTTTTCCCCCTCTCACATTCTGGTGAGGCGTCTCCCCAGCAGAGGCCACTGTGCTGCTGCTGTTGGCTTTGGTGGCTTTTATTTTGCCAAAGACCCAAGTCAATGAATCAAGATATGATTTTGTACTTGGCATTCTGTGTGGACACCATGACTGACACTGCAATTATAGGTTTTTGCATTGTTTATGTTTCTCCAAAAGTGCATCTGAGTGCTCTGAACCCCTGGCTGCAGAGATCAGTGCAAGGTTTTATTACAGTACAGAACTGTATTTATGCATTAAGGCCTCCAAGTGTATTTGTGCTTTTCATCACTCTAACCCCATTTGTTTTATTCATAATTAAACAAATGATTAATGCATAAACTCCAAATCATTTTTGGGAAGTATATGATTGAGCACAGTTTTTGAACATCTACAAGGAAGAAATATTCCCTGCTCTGCTTTGTATTTCTTTCCTCAGTGTTCAAGGGTATGGCTTGTTATCCCCCTTCCTTCATTCATTACATAAACACATTTCTTCATAGCAAAAACTGTACCAATGATTAATAATATGTACTTCGATATTATTATTGGCTTCCTTGATCTTGGCCTCCTAGATCTTTAACATCATATAGAGAAGCATACATTCAATCAGTATATTTTATTAGAGGACACTTGGATTGCAGAATACTGAGAACTGGAGACTGTTTTGAAATGATGTAGGTTATATTTTTTTTTCAGTGATGTGAATTGGTCTTGCTTATTTTGATTTAATGAGAGATCAGGTATTTTCCATCAGCTGAATATCCATATATTAACCTAAAGCTTTCATAAAGAAGTGGTAATGATATTATTTTAAGAGCATACTAGAAAGGCATAAGGAGGTCTATTGAGTAGAATTGTTGAAACAGAAGGGATGGGGAGAAATAATTCATTGAAAAATGCTGCTTGTCAACTTTGTCTTCCTTTGTAACGTTTCTAACATTTACTAAGGGGCAATTAAGATTTCATAATCATAAATATTTAGAAGAGCTTGTTGCAGCCACAGTGCAGGTTAAGAGGGCTAGTTAGATGTATGACAAAGGAATACACAATGAGCTGTTAATTTGCAAGACAAACATAAAACTACTAATTGTTTCCAGGGACTACCTTGAAATGTTTTCCCAAATTAGATCCATATAATTGTAGGTTTCTAAGAAAACAATGACAGAAATTTTAGTCATGTATTTTATGGCAGTTTATGGCTTGCTATTATTTATAAATCCTGTTTGATCATTCAGTGCATACTTGTGGATATCAAACTGATTTAGTCTTGAAGACAGAGATCATTTATGGCCCCCACTAAATACACAGAGAAACAGTTTTGAAATGAATCATCCATGGAAGTTTCTACAGCAGGTTAAAAGCAGAAAGAGAATAGTTCAGGTTCTACTCTTCAAATAAAGACAAAGTTGAAGTATTCTTCCTATAAGTTTTCAAAGTTTCAGGTTTAGTTATTTATATTTTTTATTTACCTCCCCCTTCCAATAAACTCAAAATCTCAAGCTCTTTATACAAGCTTTATGTAGTCCTGCTCTGATGAGCCAGCTGTGAACATACAAATCTGAGGAACTAGAATATTTAAAAAGGACTCAGTCTTCAGGACTGACTATTCAGAATGTAGTAAACCAATGAATATTTTGTTTCTTTTTGCAGGCACTAGAATTTCTTGTGACAGAATAATTGCTTTTGTTACCCCTTCTGCAGCTGGTTAATGGATTTTGAGCTTCCATGTCCTGTGGGTTGAAAAAAACATCTTAAAACCCAAAGTGGTTGCTCACATACAGAAATGTCCCTCACCACAGTCAGTGCTGTGTTTTAAATAGCTTGGAGTACCTAAAAAAACCCCACTTTTTAGTGGATAGGTAATATACAAGGAATTAGAGAAATGTGAAATTTGACTTCAGACAATATCCACCTAAGTAGAAATAACTTTATTATTCAATATTGACATTTATTGTTAACAATGTCTGTTTATTCCAATGTTGTTAAAAATGTGTTAACAGCCTACATTTTATTGCCTACAGAATGTTGTTGTTGAAGTTAAGTATAATAATGGGTTACATGGGTAAATGACTGCTGATACTACTAAGGAAAATACCTGATTTTTCCAGCTACTCCTTTTTGCAGTAAATTATTTTTGAAAGGTGGTCACTCAAATCTGAGATTAAACTGTGATTTACTTTAATTTGAGTTCCATTTTGCAAGTAAAAGATTTGTATTCTGTGCAGTTGTTCTCTGTGTTTTGGTTGATTGGTTTTAGATTAGCTATTTAATGAGAATGGAGTGTGTTTGGAGAGCTGTAATGCTGCTGTCAGTTTATAAAGTCTGGCCAGTTGTGGAATGAAACCAGTTTGTGAGTTCTTTTAAGGGGAATGGTATTGCTACAAGCACAATTTCTTCAGACTAAAAAAATGAGTTGAGCAGCAAATAAAACTAGGCTGTTATGCCCACCAAGCTATTGGTGCACTGCTCTTCATCTAAATGTATTATTCCTTCAAAAAAAAAACAAACCTAAATAAGATAAAATTTAAAGAACCCCGGGTAAATTGAAAAAATTTGACTGGTGCTTGTGAGGAAGTGATGAGTCTGGTGTAACAAACCTGTGGGGAAGTGAATTTTTTTTTTTTCTTTATTCCTCAATCAAGAGCTCTCTTAAAGTGTGAGAGGGTCATGAAAGGGTGTATGTGTAGAGATTTTTCCATGCTTTTTCGGGGGGGGGGGGGGGGGGTGTTGTTTGTTTTTCTTTGTTAAATGTAAGTTATAGCTAATCGTGGTAGAAGGAAAGTTGTATGAGATTTGAATGTTCTTTTCACTTCCTTTTAAGTAGTTATATTTTTTCAGTGATATGTCCATGCTGATTTTGGACTTTCAAATATAAAAATGCAGGGGAATGCTTCCTGTGAGAGGACATGGCCAGGTGTGTATGCCTACTTAGTCGTGTTCTTTTTGAGCTGGAAACTTCAAATAGAATTGTGAATCCTAGAATTAATTGGCTTTCCAGTAAATAAAGGGGTTTTTTTCTAGCTATTTCTTTAAAAAAGTTTGACATTCTCAGTTTGACATGTTTATAAATCTGAACCAGGCATTTAACTCTTCTTACCTTGAAACTACAGAATACGGAAGGTGTCAGGCTTCAGGGTGTCTCTTGCTCCTGTTATTTTTACACCAGTAGGATCCCTACAAAGGGACTTGGAATCCTCACTAACTGAGGAACTCAGATTTAAGTGTCCAGGCTTACATATTTTCATGTATTAGCCAATGCAGACAACATAAAGAATTTATTTGTGCTAGATTTGACTGAATCCAACAGTCAGAGATCCTGAGTTTCAGGACAGCGGTGATGGTACAGAGATGTAAAATTACCAGTGCCATTTCTTGATTACTGTAGCTGTTATCTATGTTTGTATGTTGGCAAGCAACCCTGCACATATCAGTGATCAATACCAAGAGCTGGATACTGGTCACAGTCCAGAATGTGGGAATGAGCTCTTAGTTTCCGCTATTACTTCAGCAACACTACAGCAAGGGTTTCTGTAGCTTTTTCCTAATCTAAACACAAGTTCTGTAGAGCTGACCTATTTCTACTAGAAAATTTATTCTTTTCCTTGAAACTCACAAATTCTGATCAGCTAAATAAAAGCTGAATAAATAAAGAGATAAAGCTATCCTGGTGACAAAAACTAAGTTTAAAAGTGTTTTGTGAATTAAAGGAATTGCATCAAGTAAATAAAATGTATTCTACCCATTTAGTATAGACGTTCTGTCACCAAGATAAATGGACTAGCTATTACAAGTATCTGTGTGGCTGAAATGCATAACAACATAATTACTTGGCCAGCAAAACTCTAACCTGCTTTAATCATTCTGTTCACAGCATAATGTAAAGTGATTTAGTGGGTAAAATGAATCCACTTACAAATTGTTTTATGACCATCATGCAGTCCCTTTGTAGAATGTAAACTGATGATGATAATTTTATGGGCAAATGATTTTTCAATTAAAATGTCTTTTCATGGACAAAATGTGAATGTTACAAACTGTTCCAAATAAGAGTATGTCAGGGTGGAGGTGTACAGGGCTATCTAATGTATCAACCAGAGCCTCAGCTGAAGGAACTGCTGTGTTAAAAATGTGATTTCTTTTAGTTAAGCTCTTAATTTCCTATCATTACATGTGCAAAGTACCCTTATTTGGTCCCATTGGCATTATAAGCAGCACAAGAATTTATCATATGAACACTAGCAACTAACATTTATCTTGTTTTGTTTAACCCTTTTATATATTAATGACTTAAGTTTTAATAATTCTTTTCAGCTAACTATAGCACTATCTGTATTACAGTAGTTACAATGTCTGTAAGGATCAGAATAAATAACTGCAGTACAGTCATCTTTAATTTTAAATTGTGATGAGGAAGGAAACTGTATTGCCCAGCCTAACTAGAGAAACTCCTATTCAGCATAGGAGGGCATTCTTTGATTATTGCTATAGTTATTCTATTCTACTGTTTCTATAGCACCTGTGGCATTTTACTAAGTCAAAATTCCTTCAGCCTTTGACAGCTTCTGCTACTGCATATAAATGCTTTTTTCTTTCTTAGTGACAGACCAGCCTAAGAAACAGTTAAATGGTAACTCTTTGAAAGAGCCAGTAACTGAAAGGGTAAAACCACAGATGGGTGAGTGATGCATTGTTCAGTCATTGCTCAGCATCCTAAAGGAAGGGTTTAAATTTTTAAATCTGTAGTAAAGAAGATACCAGGAAAAAGGGGAGGGCAAGGTGAGGGGTGGGGGGGGGTGTGATGGATGTGATCTGTATAGTAAAATTGGTCCAAGGTTTACCAGACTGTTCATTATTTTCTACTTGGACTTCTTTTTTTTTTTTTTTCCTTCTTCTTGCAGGCTTTTCCCACTCCATTTCTCCTCTGCAAGAGCTTCGAGGTAGTTCTAACCACCCTTCCAGCATCTCAGTTCAGTCTTCTGTTTAAAACTCTACATGTAGTGTTCAAGCTTTCCAAATTCTCACATATAATCTCGTTGTTTCTACACTCAACAACAGTAACTTCTTCTCAGACCATTTTTTCCCATCCTTCTTTCTGTTGTCAGCTCCTTATAAAGCACTGCTGTTAATGGCATCTTCCTGACTTGCAGCTCTGACTGTCACATCCCTTATTAAAAACCCTGCTGCTCTTTTTCTGCTCTGATCTCTAATGCAAGATTCTGCCTTCCACTTTCATTTTAAAGGGGTTGAGATAGATTAGTTGATTCCTTAATTCTGTCACTAGTCCTTTCACACTGGAAGATGTTCCTTCCAGGATGAGGAGTCCTTCATCTACAGAGAGAGTGTGTGCTCTCCATGTGCTCTGGTTACAACCAGGCCTGTGACAAGCCATGTTTCTGTTACTGATGGGCTAAACCCTGTCCTGCTTCATTATCTGATCTCTGCCACCCATTTTTTTGGGCAAACTTTTGATCATATGCCTGTTTTACAATCAAATTGAAATACTGCAGTAATCTCACTGAATGCCTCTGGAGACTTCTTCTGTGTTTTTCTTCTGTTTGGGTTTCATCAGCAGAAGCTCTGAGGGGAGCCAGTGACTCTCAGTGAACTCAACTGAGTCTCACTTAGAAGATTTTTTGGTATCTTGCACAAAGTGAAAAACCTCAAACTTCTGTTTTTTACTCATGCTAATTATCCATCATATGCCAAAAATTTGAAAATGCCAAGCCATGTACATGCCAGAGCAGATTTTTGAGCTCATCACACTTTAATGATCTCTTGGTTTTAGCAATCAGCAGCTCCTATTTTTAAAACCAGCATAATTTTTATATTATTTTTAAGATTGAAAAAATAATTTTTTTTCAGTAAGAACTTATTTAAAAATTGACAAGGTGAAAAGTCTGTTGTCTTTTCACGTTGACTCTGTGGCTGTGTCCTCATGGTGTATCTTTCTAACATGTGGAGGTCCATTGATGCTTCTCATTATATTGAACATGCTAGTCTGATATTTTAAAAAAGAGAGCACATGTGGGGTGCTAAATCATTTCAGTTCATAAAGTTTATATTATGAAAAAAGCAGATTACTTCTTCCAAGGTGATATATATCTCTAATGAATAAATAGGGTTTCTTAGCTGCACTATTAAACTAAGGAGACCTTCAAAACTTCTAAACATTCTATTGGGTTTTTAATTAATATTCTTTATTTGTTTCTGATAAATGACTGTAACTTAGTAAATTCTCTCACTCTGCAACTATTTCTACCCTTTTTGATTTGAACTAAAAATTATTTCTCTTTATTTCTGCATCAGCAGCCAGGGATCACTTTGATGGTATCTCTCTCATAACATTTTTCCAATAGGGATTGCAGCTACAACTCTAACAAGAATAGCAATTTGTTACAGTTGGAGAAATGTCTATAAGTCCTCAAGGCTTTGTCATTTTGGAAGGAATTTAGCTGTATGATAGGGGCAGGAAAGATGCAGAATCAATAATAAGAAATAAGTCTGGACCAGTGGGTGGTCTGAATTGGTATTGACAAGGCAACAATACAAGCTACTTGTACCTGATTACATCGACTACAGCTCTGCAAGGACTTGGATGCCAACTAATGGTTTTGTCATCTTGTGATAGTTTTGAGGTGGATCATCTGGGGCCACCCTGTGGATTAGTTTCTTTTGTAAGTTTGGATGGGGTTGTTATGTCTCAGAAGCTATAATTTAACTACAGATATTTTCAAAAAAGAGATTCTTTTGTCCAAAAACCAGAAAGGAAGAATGCAGATAAAATCATGCTGTAATTTTAATGTACTTAATGTCAATCACAAAAAACCTCAACCTAAATTAAAAAAAAAAAAAGAAAAAGATGTGATTCAAAATATAAGAGGTAGATGTTTTCATCTTTTTTTTAAACTCTTTTTAAAGAGAAATTACTATAAAGGAGGGGACTCAAGGGGGGAACAGATAAGGAAAAATAGTTACATTATAATATAATTACAATATATTATAATGGGGGTATATGTATAAACCTATTAAAACAAATGGTAACATCCATGATTTCATTAAACCTGGCTAATAGTGATATAAGTGTGAGCTCTGGCTTGTTATTTTCATATTTGTAGGCACAGGACTAACCCAGTGGGAACTGGATTTTGTTATTAAGCAAGTTTTTATAGCCTTGCATACTTTAATTGGGAATACATCTGCCACAGAAGCAATAGGATATACATTATTCACAGAATATTTGGAAAGTATATTGTTCTCAGTGCTCTTTGCTGATGCTATTGGATTCTAATGGATAAAATCTCCACAGGTAACTTTTCAGGGCCTGAGAGAACTCTGAGTCCCAGCTGCAGTTGTTTAAATTTTCTTGGAAAAATGAAAGAGGTTGGGCTCTACATCATTCTTTAAACCACCAGAAAAATTTGCTCTGAATTTCAATTACAATGAAATTATCATGGAAAATGCTGTTAAGCTTCTATATACTGACTTTTTTGTGTAAAGCAATGAGATCACTTAAATTTCCAGTGAGATTTTGGGAATAGGGAGAGAATGTGCATCTGCAGCCTTCTCCATGACATCACGGTGGGAAGGGGATTCCATGGCTCTGACAAGCATTTCTCTCTGGTCTGTTTCTACCAAATCTCCTATCCTGTAGTTCTTAGTAAAGATAAGCAGAAAAGTAAAGCAGAACTCATCTCTGTGACATCTGTGCAATAACCATAATAAATCAGGGCTTTACACAAATGGAGTGACATTTTTGACCTTTACTTGTAGTAGAAGATTCTCTATGGTTCTTCGTATGGCAATAGAAACAGGAAAAGTCTTTTTTTATTGAGCAGAGAACATGAATCACAGCATTTTTAAGATATCAGTGTTAACAGCTCCCATGAGGGTCTCAGTAATGGTATGGAAACTTCTCTTGGAAGAGCTCCTCTCCTCCTCACACTGTCCTGTGTTACTTGATTATCAAGAGAAGCAACAAAGCAGACCAGAAGTAAGATATTTCTCCTTTTTCCTGCTGTCCTCATTCAGACTGTTAGCCATTTGTTGATAGAATTTGTTTATTCTGTTCAGAGTCAGGGCGATTCCTTTTTCCTTTTCTGTGGTCAGCACACGTTCATCAAAGCAGGACTGTTGTGGTTACCTCCAGACAGATGACAACCTCAATTTGCAGCTCAGTATCTAACTGAGAAAGGTGATGTGATTCCTCTATTCCAGTAAATTGATTGTAAGTGGCAATTGTTTCTGGCATTAAACATCTTATAATCATTAAAAAGCTGGACCATAACACAGTTTTTATCAATTGCTACAGTATTTTTTCAAGATAGTAGAGGTTTCCAGGTAGGGGTTTAAATCTAACAATATCAGAGTCACAAATATCTTGCTGGAGAAGGTGATGAGAGGAATTGTCTGAGTAGCTGTCACTGACATAGATGAAATTCAGAGTTGAAGAATGTGAAATAATTTGTGACAAAACATGGGTCTAATTTTATGAACTCAATAACAAGCTTTAGATGAACTATTACCATTTTGAAAAAAGGTATTGGAGCGAATAATACCAGTTGGTTTCTTTTAATATTTCTGGGCAGTGCTAAATAGTGGCCTGAAAACCAAACAACATTAGGAACTATTAGGAAAGGAGTATACAACTAAACAGAAAATGTTGTTATGCTAGAAGTTTATGTTGAGCTTTCTGTTTGAATTCCATCTGTGCTCCTTGTCCTCATTTGAAGAATATTTAATGCATTAGCAGTATATGAGTAAAGCAACAAGAGTGTGCAAGGGAATAGAATGTCTTCCATGTGAGAAATGGTTAGATAGGTTAGAACGGGTAATTTTGGAAAAGTAATGTCAGAGAGGGATATGAAAAGGTCAGTGATATCATGAGTAATATAGGGAAGGTGGGAAGGGAATGATTGTTCCCTGTCTCTGATAATATGACAAGTGGTGGCATCAAAATGAAATTACCAGGAGTGTGTTCAAAGCAAATAAAACGAGTACTTCTTCACTCAGAACGTAACTAAGTTACAGAACTAACTGCAGTGGGGTGTTATGGCTCTGTGAAGGACACTTAAACATGAAGATATCGTTTCTGGCTCAGCCTGGAAGCTTCTGCACCCTGAATTGCTGGAGAATGGCAAGAACAGGGGTGAGACAGATGGCACTGAGCAGAAGGACAGAGGAAGCTCAGGGGGTCATCATCTGGTAGGAAGTGGCAGAATAACTGAAACACAGCTGGGGATGTGCTTTGGTATCAGCCAGACTGACTGACCAGCAGCTCTCTCTGACTCTCTGCTGTACAAATTTTCTTTTCCTGAATTCTGGGAAGTGATAAAAACTGAGAAGTATTGTTTGATTGATGGGCTCTTTATGTGCTATTTAGGGTCAGGAAAAGGGATGGCTCCAACTGGCTTTTCTTTTCCACCTCAATGCATGGTTTGGAATTTTGCATATGCTGCAGTAACTAGAATGTCTAGATAATTCCATATTTTCTTTAACAAGTGTCAGTGTGACAAGCACTGGCTGTGGGTGTTACTTGGTACTATCAGTATCATTCCCTCATAATTTCTATGTTACAGTATTTGCTTATAATTTAAATCATGAATATTTTCCCCTGTGGTTTCATAATTACTCATTGCAGTGCATTCTGTGCTTTGGCATTAGTTGTGGTTTTGCTGAGTTTTGTGTGTGTGTGTTTTGTTTGTTTGTTTGTTTTTGTTGTTGTTTGTTGGTTTTGTTTGTTTTGGTTTGTTTGTTGGTTTTTTGTGAGTTTTTTTGGAGGGGTTGTTTTGGGTTTTGTTTTCTTTTTTTTTTTTTTCAATAAAAAGTATCATTGCATTGGAATATTAGTTATTTTCTAGAATGATTTGGGTGCATTTGTGACATTGTACAGATAGAAATTTCCTGGTAAAATTATTATTATTATTATTGAAAATTTTTCCTGGAATGATAAAACAGAAGCAGAAAAGAAAGGGGGGAAGAAAACAAGCACAACCTGAATAAATAGCAGGCTTGTAGCTCTAAGAAAGTGTTGAAAACCCTTTTGGGAGAAGTGCTGACCTAAGAGTAACTTGGAATTTCTGGGGAAATGCACCATCTCTGTTTGATTTCACCTCCAGCTTTGGGAGAAATGGTGATTTGGTTCTTTCAGTAAAAAAGCAGATATTTATTGAGCAAACATCTGATATTCCATTATGGTAAAATGATGGGTTTCCAGGCAGCAATTAAGTTCTTTCTGTGTTCTTTCACTAACACAGAGATTAATAAAGATTCACTTTGGGAGATGTATTTAATAATTTATTATGTAATTTGATAAATCTTGCAAATTCACTATGGCAGATATTGAATTATTTTTATTTCAAATATAGATCAAGATAAGAGGAGTGATCTTTTGATATTTTAGTTCATAAGGCTACTACTCAGCTAAGATGATGTATTTTTGCATCTTATATGAATGATTATGGAGTTTCTGCAAAGATTGTTTAATTTCTTTTCAAATGGCATAAAAAAAACTGCTGAGGGGAAGCTTTTACTAAGATCTCTGCTTCAGTTTAGGTGTGTAAATTAGAGTTCAGAACAACCAGTATTCTTTTTTAAAAAGTAACAAAAATAGGAAAATATTGAACTGGCAAGGTAAAGATTATTTTGCTATCTTAAAAAAAAACCAAACAAACAAAACCCAAACTGTTGTGATCTTAATTTTAACTTTTTCATATAAAATACAACAGACTTTTCAGGGAGAATCTTTACAGGGGAAAAAAATTATATATGTTAATATGAATATCAGGTTCTTTTTTCATAAGAGAAGTGCTGACCATTTTAATGTCCTAATCCAAAATGCCCTTGTGTGTATAACTGAAATAACACTCGTGATGAAATGATTGAAGAGTTATTTGTATAAGCTTATTCAAGGATGATCTTGCAGGTAGCTGTGCTGCTGAGGAATGAAGGAAATCCTAGAGTTGCTGATATTAATGGAGAAAAGATGAGCAATTGCTGCTGTTTTAATACATGTGAGGGGTTTTTTCCTGTTTACCTGTCTTACACTTTATAAATAACTTTTCCAGTGCAGCAATCAATAATGTATCTTAAAAGAAGGGTATTTAAGCCCTGTAAATGAATTAGTTTGCATTTCAGAAGTTCACCTGCTATCTCATTCCATTTTGTGTTGTGATTACTCTCGTGGTTGTTCTCAGTGTTGAATGTTTGGAGATTATTTCCTCATTATTAATTATTATTTCATAGCCTCAGATTATAAAAAAATCTCCATGAACTGCCAAGTTCCATTTTTGGAACAGCAGCACACTATGAATTTGAGTTAGGATTGTGAATGGAGTGGCTGACTTTGAACTCAACAGGAGGAAGATCAGTGTGTAGTTAGCGAACAGCTTTAATGGAGAGGATTTTTGCTGAGTTCCTATTCTGAAAGGAGGATTCCCAAGACCTTGCTGCATTTCACATATCCTTTGTATTTTTTTCCTGAGTAAATTGTTCACACGTTTCTAGGTTATTAATAGAGTGTTGTAATTATAATATAAAATGAATTACAAATGTTTTGAGATGGAGAACATTTGATATATTTAATAATCTAAATTAAAAAAGGGCATCTTTTGTAAGAAATAACTCAAAAGTGTGTGTTTTATCTACACTGAAATCAAAATTATTGTACAGACATCAGAAAGACACACATGTCACTGCTGGTCATTCTGGTTACTGTTTTCACAGATTTTGCTGGTGCTAAATAACACCACACATCTTGTAAGTGTCAAGGTTTCTAATCCTGTGTTTTTGGTACCCTGAAAGTTACAGATAAAACTGAGCAAGTGGGGCAGGAACAGCAGCAGCACAAATAGAAGGAATAGAAGGGATTAGTCAGTGCCTGACTAGTTTGTGCTTGTAGAGGCAGAGTAATCAACCCAAATGTCAACATTTATTAATGCTGTTCACATCAAAGGCTGTCAGATGAGAATCCCCAGCTTCAAAAAGGAAATATCGATTGAAAGAAACTGCAGTTGGAGTTTCAACATCCTCACTAAATACATATACAGCTCCATATGCTGTAACAAAGTCTCCAAAGGTTGCAGACTCAGGGAAGTACTTAGAGAAACATCAAATCATGATCTTCACTTGGTGAACACTTGTCTATCTGATTCCTTCCATTTGCTGTTGGACTTAAAGCAATAATAACTGCAGATCAAAAAGCTACTAAAACCCCAAGCTCAGGCACATGTACAAACTGCTTCACGTGCTGCTGCTTACTTGTGTGTGACAACAACACCTGCATTGTCATGTCTGAGTTTTAGTGATACTGTATGATGTGGTAGAAATATTAAATTGCTCTAAAAGAGTGTGATATAAAAAGCAGATTTTTTAGACATTGGAAAAATCTTTAATATGTAGTTATTAACACAAAGGATGAAAGATATTTTAAAATAGCAGGCTTCAAGTTGATTATGTGATTGCATTTTTGGCAGTGATCATCCTCTTTCCGTGTGCTCGTGTTGATTTGCTTCAGTGAAGCCATGTCAATTCATACCAGCTAAAGGTGAAAGAATTGATTTCTGTATTATATGATCACAATATCTCACTGGAAACTCACCTTTAAATAAAATACAACCTCCCACAACAGGTCAGATGTGAATAAAAACCATCTGAGAAACCCACCCTAGTGACCACCCATAAGGTGGTCTATCAGGCTTTAGCAATATCTACACCCACATCTTTGGATCTGTTTTAACGTGTCAATTGTCCAACAGAGAGACTGAAGGTATTTTTTGCAGTTGTGGTTCTTGCTTTTTGTAAATTTAAGAAATACAGCGAGTGGAATGAAGGCAACCATCCCAGTGGTTCTGCCCAGTTTATGAACTAAAAAAGCACATCTAGAATTGTTTTTCCACCAGTACTATACTATTCTAGTATTGTTAATGAATTGTTGGGATTTTCTCCTTTTTGCATCAATGTATGAGAATTACAATGTGGACTAAGGTCTATTTGAAATGATTCTGCTAATCTTTCAGAGCTATCAGGCAGACTGGTTGTATTCTTGGATGTCCTTTTTGTCCCGTGCTGGTTTTATATTTTGACACTGAATCTCGGAGAAGCCAAGGATATATTTACTGTTACTTCCTTGTTCTGGAGCAGCATAACCAACACTGGGTGCAATAATGTGCTGCTGTTTTCTGTATGTGATCACAAGCACTTATTTTCAGAAAAGCAGAATTAGTTTTGAAATGGCACTCTTGAAACTCTACATGTTGCTAAGTAATAATGCATCTTAAGACTTGTTCTTTGATCAAGACCCAGATTGTTTTAGCAAAGCTGTGTTGTTGTGTACATTTTAAACTTAAACAGGCCTGTCTGAGCAGGTGAAAAGTGTTGAAGCATGAAAGAAAGACTCTTGATTGAACTGGTAAGAGTAAAAAGAAAATCTGAACCAGGTTGTTGGATTCTGAAATGGAGCTTGATCATAGGCATTTCAGAGGTGATTTCTTGTACTTTTCTTCACTATCTGGACATAAAATATCTATCTGTATGTAAATAGTAAAAATCTGACAACTTATCTTTTCCCAGTAAATGGTTGAAAGGTGTGCCATGCAGCAGTAGCTACGTGGAAAAGACAAGCTGTGTGTGCTTCCCACAATCTCTTGGAAAGGGGCAAGGAGTATTTTATCATTCTGAACCTCACATCTATTGTAGGAAAAGAAATAATACATATTTCTCTCTCAGCACTGCTTTCAGTTGATAGTACATGTTGCATTCCCAGATTCTGCCAGATGTACTTATTTGTTTTTTTTAGTCTGGCAGAGCTCCATTGATTTCAGGGGTATTTTTTCCTGGAATAAAACTGCAGGATCAAGCACCGTGTCTGGGATTCAGGCTTTAGAAATGCAGTGGTAGGCATGCTGGGTACATTCTGTTGGAGGAAGAATGCAGCTCACTGCTAAATATTTACCCTGAACAACCTGTATGTGCTAAATGATGTCTGTGACTGTGGAGCAGAGATGTTGCTGGGTGATAGCAACATAGTTGGGATTAGTAATTCATTGTGCATTACCCCAGTGGTCTCAAAACTTAATGGATTTGCAGATGTATTTGGTATTTACCATTTGGGAGAAGGCATGTAGGAGGTGTTTGGAAAAACCACCTAATTTAAACCATAATTGCTGGGCCTGTGAGGGGCCAATGTCCCACTGCAGAACACTGGGTCTCTGTGCTGATCACACCAGACTGGGCAGGAAGGATGAAGTTTCAAGTTCTCTTTCCACAGAGCTTTTCAGAACCTTATATCCTCTATTTTGATGATTCAGAGATTACAGTAACATCCTTCAGGATTAGAGCTGGGGTACTTCTGAAGCACTTTTTAAGACCCAATCTAGTAACTCTAAAGAGGCCTTTTTATCTCCTGCCAGTTCTCCACATGTCTGCAAATGCAAGAATGTTCCTAAAAAGTCATGTGTTTCTAGTTATTTTTTTCCAGCATAGTTATTTTTATTTCATGTTTTTGAGCACCAACTTCTGAATCTATTAATATGACATTAAGATTCAAGCTCTGATGAGCAGTGATAATGATAAGGGAGAAGAGAAAATATTGACTTTTCCCTGTGATTACGCTGTTTGAATAAAAATTACTCAATTTATATTAAATTAATCCCAGGGATGCAATTACTGCCTGACCTGTTTGTAATAATGTTGCTATAAGGTCCTTACTATAGAGCTCCATGATTTAAAAGATTATAAAGCAATAATTCATCATACAAGAACGGAAGGACATGCTGTAGCACAGTGAAATTAGAAGGAAGGATATTGGTGGTTTATGTAGACAAATATACAAGGAGGGGAAGTAGGAATCAAGTAACCCGTCCTAGTACTGGAATTATTTATCATTTTCCTTCTGTTGAACAGATGTAGAACAGCTGTTCTCTTAGTGATTCCATGGTAGAAAGATGAGAGATATGGTGGATATTCTTTGCAGAACCAGAATGGAAGAATTCAAATTGCCGGTAGTCTAAACCAGGGATCAGACTTTACATTCAGAGAAATCCCAGCTGATAGTAGGGATTTAGTTTTTTGGTTTAAGAATTACTTCAAGTTTCTCTATTATAATACACTCCTGACCGTAAAACTCATTGGCTAAAAAATACTGGAGGCTGAAACTCCCCCTACAGGTTCTCAAACTGTGAGTGATGTTTCTGGTAAACAAAAAGAGAGATCCCTGTGGCCGTTTCTCAGTGGCAGGAGCATTTCACAAGGTTTGAAGTTCACAGGCTGAGTCACAGCTTTAAAACCCACAGGCTTAACATCTATTTAAACTGACCTAGAAGGGAAAGAAACTCCATGGCTTCCTTTTATGGGATTTTGCCTCAAGGTGTGGTTCACCCCTTGCAATACCAGATGCATAGCTTAAAATTAACTATATTAACTGAAGTGTTCTGTCTGCTGCCCCCAGCAGCATGTGCTCTGCATCCACCCAGTCAGAGGGAAAACAGAGAATGGCCCCCAGGTGTCCCATCAGCTCTGCCTGCTGCTCAGTGGGCTCGGACACCCTGTGGGTTTTGCCTCTGTCCAGATTTAACGAGCAGGCATCGCCTAAGCCTTTCCAGACTGTCACCCCATGATTGTCTGACCCACTGCCACATCTCTGATGGAACTGATTTCAGTTACTGTATGGATTTTTTTAGCTGACTCCTGAAGAGTGGCTTCACCTTGTCGCTGTTGGATTTCATATTGGAGCTGGCCTTGTCAGTCTGACCTGTGAAAAACCAGAACATGATCCAGCTTGGTGTCCTGTGCTTATGAAATGTCCACGATGACCAGTCAGAAGCTACACAGTAATCTTTTAATACCTATGGAAATGTGAGTTATGTTCTTTTAGATAACTGACTGCAGTTTAAGGGCAAGATTATAAAAAATTTCACTCAGGAGTAACATTTTTGTTTTACCATACTCATCTGAGCATCATTCCCTTAACTACAGCACACAGCTTTTTGGAGTTTTCTTGAAGATACATTACATTCTGCATTACAAAATAAATATTGTAGTGGTTGTGTCATAGCATTTAATTTACTGAATGCTCAGGTATTCTCTGCTAACTTTTATAAAGAATTAAACTTTGTCACTTTTTTGAACACATTGATTTTTTACTGGTCTGGTGCCAGAGGAAGTGATGGGACATGATATTCTTCAGCCTTTGGAGTAGAATTTGCCTTACAGATATGCAAAGAGCTTTTCTCAGTGAGAAGTTGCTAAAATTCTGAACTCATCGTGGCAGTACAAAGCAATTACAGAGTCAGCTTAGTTCACCAGCAGAAATTTTGTTTATTATTAGGAAAGTCTAAAGATATATTAGTACTTCAAGTCAAGGGCAGAGGAAATGCAGCACACTCAAACAAGCAGTTGGGTTTTTTTTGTTTTTTTTTTTTTATATATGACATCATACAAGGAATACATGTCTTAAAAACCAATTTCATCTTAAAAGAATTCCCTGAAACACCAAACATGTTTTTCTCTATGTGAATATTGTAGGAGCTTATTTTCATTCAACTTCTCAGACAGTACAGAACACTTATTTAAGAAGTGTCATACTGTTAATGCTTCAGGTGCTGAAATGGTGGAAACAGTGGAAAGCCAAAAGTCTGATTCAGCCAACCCTTGGCAATAACTGTATGTTTGGAGACATTTTCTGTGTTCTTTTTGTTTGTTTGCTTTGCTTTTCTCTGTTAAATGTAAGTTACGGTTAATCACAGTAGAAGGAAAGTTGTGTGACATAAGTAGTGGTTCAGGATCACACATGGATTCTGCCTTTATCACCAACTCTGATACAGTCAGTCACAGATAAAATCACACAAAGGGCTCCCAAGTCCTTTTGAGATTCATCATTGCAACCCCTTTGCGGGGCTGCACTGATAGCTTTGTCAGAGGAAATGTGCATGTTCCTTTCAGATCTTATGGAATGAAAGGTCAATTTGAAACTTTCAGCTTTAATCCTGTGTCCATGAGATAGTTTGATGCCATATCTGTGTGCCCCAGATGTTTCAGAAAGCCAGTTGAGTAAATCGATACGTCATCAAAGCAAGCTAGAAAAACAGAAAAGGTCTTGTTCTTACTGTTTTCTGACAATCAGCCCAGTGTGGTTGAGTGTTTTTCAGGTCAAATAATAAATCCTCAGGTATCACTGCTGCAGAATTTCACTGAGGTTTTTCTGCTGCAGTCTTCTGATGGTTATCTGGCCAGATAGAATTCTCAGTGCTGAACACTAACTTTTTATTTGTGGGGAAAAGATGAAGAGAGCGTTCTCTTTGTGTTCCTCTGTGCTGGGGAGCATTCAGTCTTTAATTATTCCTTCTTCTGAGCCAGGAGATTTGGAAATATGAGTTGAGTGTTGATATTCTCAGCTGTGAATTTTTGTTATCAGCTTTATCTATTTCCTCACATTCAGATACTGAGCTTAAGTTAATAAACTGATGTGTCCATTTTTGTTGTAGTAAGAGAAATATGAAGGATCACCAAACTGAAAGTAAAGATTGAGCAGAAAGGCAGGAGAAGGGAGAGACTTCCCAGAGAACAAACTGCAAGTGCAAGGTTGGGAGCATTTTCTTATTGTGGTGACACAGGTCAAAGGCAGATGATGAGCTGGAAACCAGGGAGAGCAGGGAAAAAGGCAGCTCTCAGCAAAGCAGAGGAGGTGTGTGGGCATTGAAACAGAAAAATAGAATTAGAGTGACCAAAGAAAGTCTCATAAGAAAGGCCGAATGTAAATATTTCAGACTCACAAAGTTGGAAGAAAAATTTGCTGGCTTCCAGGTCAGAACTGGAAAGGAAGATATTGAGTCCTAAAGAATGGGAAAATCTGGGGTGGGGGTTAAAAACATCATATTGGGAAAGGTGGTACTTAGCCTATATCCTAAGTGATATATTTCATATCTTCAAAATTATTATTTTGATCAAATTAATAAGTTTGATTTAAAAATGTAATTATCAAATTTTTCCTTTCTGAAAGAATCCCATTCTTTTTAATTGTTAGCTATTTTTATGTTTTGGCCATCATAAAAGATTAATAAGCAGCTTTTAAAAACTTCAGCTGGTAATTCCACTTGTGAGACAGGAGACAAGCAGGTTTGAAAAGTGCCAGCAAGGGAAATAGATTTTGCTACTTTATCCTCAGGGAAATAGGATATCTCTTAATCTTTTTTTTCTGGAATGAGTAAAACTGGAGAAAAGAAATGTCAGACTCATTGACAAATCCTCCTCTGTCCCCAGGGAAATTACACAGCATGGCTCTGGGCATCAGGTAACTTTTCAGGCCAAAAGACAGTACAACAATCCAGTAATGAACACCATTAGCCATTTGCTGTTCTGCTCTGTTGTTCTGTGTCTTGCTGTAACTACAAAAATACTTTTATAATTGGCAACTTATTTGAAATCCAAAGACCATGTCATGAGGCTATTTCTGGAAGTCTCTTCAGCTACTTCTGTGTGTCCCCTGCTGCCAACACGACACCTGGATGTCATAACACAGAGCAACATTCCCTTCAGTTCAAAACTCTTCCTATTTTGAATTAACTATTACAGAGAGATACCCCGTTAAAGAATGCATCGTGAATAGTAAAGGTAACAGTCAGAACTGATTTGATTGCATCTGTTGTTTCTGGGAGGAAACCTGTTAGTTGTGATATTTTTCCATATTAGAAATTATTAGATTGCTAATATGAAATCTATAATAAAATAGTGAGAGTGGGTAAGTCTTGACTTTTGTCTGTTACTACAAGGAGAGACTTTGAGAGCACGTATTTCTCCTGCTTCCTGTCCACTGGAAAGGAAGAACATTCAAGAAAGAAGGAAAATATCCCCACTGGGACAGTGTCTCTTGGTGCATGGTTTTTCCAAATTCTTGAGTAAGGTTGTTTCCCTTGTAAAAAAGAACAGCTCAACTATGAGTGCTGCTGATTACTACTGATTAATAATCTTATTATTTTTATTCCTTGCTTAAAAAATTCTAAATTAGAGTTTTAGCAATTAGTGATAATTGCTGACAGTATAGGCACTTCACACACCTCCTGCATTCAATGTCTATGATACTAAAGATATTTATAGAATAAGGCTCCACTTTTGTTTGTTATGATATTACTTTTTATTTTCATTAACCACAATACTAATCCTTTTTACTATGACTCCTGGCACTTGATGTGAGTGGTAATTCATCTGATGCAGGTAGTAATTTATACCAATATATCCAGGTCTCTAGCAACAAAAATGCCACTTTGATATGCAGCATCACAGTCTCCTAATAGTGATGCACTAATGGAATAGTAGCAAATTCAACTCTATTACCTTATACAGAAGGGACTTAGTAATTTCTTGACCCATCTCAAGGAGAAAAATCCTAAAATTTGAACTGAAACTTTGCTTCAGTAAAAGCCAGCTGAAACATAACATTCATTTGAAGAATGGGAATTCAGTCACCAAGGGCTGAAACATTTTCAGATGTAATACAGGAGCTGAGATTGAAGTGACCACAAATGAAAAGTTGTTTTCCATTTTTGCAGATTTAATGGAAGCCTCAGAGTTTATATAGTCCAGCTGAAAGATTTCTGACTCTTGTAGTATGTTGTGTTTCTCTGCATTTCATGTAGTCTTTGACTAAATGACATAACAGATTGAATTTATAATCAGTGCTTTTTATTTTCTTGATGCTGTGCAGAGATTGTAACAAATGAAATGTGGTTGCATATTGGAAATGAGAAGAATTTGTTGAGTTAAATTGTGTGAATGAGATTGGAGCCTCTTTTATTTGTGTCACCTAAATCTGTGCCATTTCTGACCTTGTCATGGTGTAAAAGTAGCGCCAAGGGGTGACTTTAATCTCCTTGTTCATCTCTGCTGTTGGCAGTACTAATTAGTCAAAGTTATAAAAAGGATCTTTCATGTGAAATAAAAAATTTTGATGTATAAGCTTGTTAAGAATATCCTGCTCCTCCCCTTAAAATCTCATCTTTCTGTTTGTGCAGTCTGACATGTGAATCAATCACAGAGATTCAGTGATATTTTGTCAAGTAAAATAGAACCGTGACACTCAACTATCCACATTTCATTCTTATCTTGTGAACTGCTGAAGGCACGAATAGTAATGTTCAAATTATGATCAGTTCCTTGCTTCCTATCTCATTTTCCTACTTGTTGTCTTTGCTTTTGAAATACTGTCATCTGGATTTACATCTAAGAATGACACATGAGAGAAAATTTCAGCACGCTGCTCTGTCTGACAGTGATATGGCATTATTTACATAGTCTTGTCTTCAATGTTTTTTACAATTATTTGACTCAAAATCAACATCTTGCTTCAAGATAGAATCTCTTAATAAATGCAGGTGAAATTTTGAGGAATTCTGAAAAGATGAAGATTTGTTTTATAATGTTTGTTAAGATGCAGAAGGGTTTTCAGAATAAACAGTAATTGCTTTTTTGTGAGACTGTTGTACATTTCCAAGGCATCCTCATCTTCCCCAGAGTTGCCAACTGAAAATGGATCTGCTCTAAAAAATTAAATGAAATTTACAGCCTTGGAGAAATTGAAAATATTCTGGTTTTAGGATACTGTTTTCACTATTTCTCATTGCACTATGGAATGCACTAAATTCAAGACCTCAGTATCTTAAGACATAGGAATTTCAATGTACTCAATCTGTTTGAGTATGGGCTTGTAACTACTAAAGGATGAGTTATCCCCCATGTCCTGGCAGTGCAGAGAAATGCATATAAAAGATCAACCACTTTGCATTAAATAAGTAACATAAGACTTATGGTTTGGGGGAAGGGGCCCAAAGAGAAGAAATTTATGAAAATACACTGATCTTTATGGAATAATTAAACAATGTAAAATATTGGGTTTGAATCAGGGGATGTTTTGTTTTGAAACATTGAACTCAATACCCAGACATGTCTATTGGACAAAACAAATTGAAATGCAAAAATTGTTTAAGTAATTTTGAAAGGATATGAGCTACTTTTCCAAGTGACTTCAGTCTTTAATGACAAAATCCTGCATGTCCACATTATTTTTAAATTTTTTTTTCATAAAGTGGGCATTGTATGGATATATTATGTAAATACAAATATATGCATTTCACTGTCATGTATCTTAGTCCCACATTAAAAATGAGAATATAAGAAACATGTACAATGTAGAGAAAATGGACAAAACTGATTACTCTGTCATAAGGGATAGTTGATTAGTGATAATTACTTTTTAACCATAAATTCAAATTGTATTACTCTGTGTTCTCCTGCCCTCAGCAAACAGAAAATCTTTGACAGAAAAAAAAACAAGAATAAATATCTTTGTATTATTTGCTTGTTTGATAGTGTTTTATAAGGAAAAAAATGGTTTTTCAAATTCAAATCATCTTAGAAATGAGCTTTGAAGGATATGTGCTTAGAGTCCCAAACAGTTAAGGTCAGAACCTGTTGGGACAGTCCTCTGTGCTTGGGTGAATGTCCATGTTGGTTTATGGGGTAAGGAGACTGGTTGATGGATGTTCACTTCTACGTAGCATTTGGATTCCTTCAGCTTTCTGTTCTGAGGGAAATGATTCTTTATCACTATTGTAAATCTTTGGTAAATTCATTCTGGGCTGTATGAAAGAAAAATTGTGGGCTTGAAGTCAGTTGAATGATGTAATGGGGGAAAGGGGGGAAGCCAATAAAGTGTTTGCTTTGAAAACCAGTCAAGGCAGTCTTTGTGCCCTGAGTTACAGAACTGCTGACTGAAGCAGATAATGTTGGTTCCAGTCACCTGTGCCTTTACTAGTCCTGCAGCTGAAAGGGTTTCTCTGTACTGACAGCAAAATGAGAGATTACTGGTGATAAATACTAAAGTGATACCGATTTTAATTTTTATTTCATTGTGCTGAAGAAATTAATTGTGAAGATTCTATTTCTCCAGCTCTTCTGATGATTGACAACAGGGCTGTATGGAGGGGTAGCTGATATTTTGTGTTTGTTTCACCCTGCCCCTCAGAAGCATTGTTGCCAAGAGCTGAAATAATAGCATTGTTTACACATTTGTGAAGCCACCAAGAGGTGAATATTGCCATACTAATGAGGATAGAAAATAACACTGATTTTTTTTTTCCTTTTTTTTCAACATTGGAGTGATAAATGTATCTACAGTGTCTAAAAACCTAATTTGTATTAAAATTTGTCTACACATTATATTGCTATAAGGAATCTTAAAATATCCCTCACACTATTGTTCGTTCTCCTATCTCTTGCTCACTCTGCTCCTCATCCATTCTGATGTTCTTTTTCCACCTCAGTGATATCCTGGATCAAAACTGAAGGCTCCAGACACCTGAAATCCTTTCCTTTCCTGGCACTTGCTTGACGTGGAGTTCAGCAGAGTAGAAGTTATTTTAGGGTCAGTATGAAATGAGAAACTTGATTCATGGTGATGCTGCTTTTGCTGAGTTCCCTGCCCTCCATACCAATCATTTCCTGGGTCTATTTGACAGTCCCTGACAGTGCCCTTGTATCCCACGGGCCTTTGCAGATTCTGGATGCCCCTCACCAGTGGCCACAGTTCCCTTGGATACACAGAACCCTTGGATTCATCACCCAGGGTGTGAAGTGTTTACACTGAGAAGAGACACGTATAGGTGTGGTGTTGGTGATGAGATCACACAGAGGTTAAAAAGGCATAGTTAGTTAAAAAAATAACAGCAAATGCACTCAGATAAATTAGCTATGGATCTCATTTATCTAATTTGTCTTCTGCATAAAGTACAGTTCTCCCCTTCAGTGTGTTGTTCTACAAGGAATTATTTCTTTCTTAGCTGTTCTTTCTCCCCCCGTTTCTTCCCCATGTCTCGAAGAAGTTGTTTGGGAAGGTGAAGATTGAGAAGAGAAATTGAGGAAATTTTATTTTCCTCCCACTGCGAAAAGATGAACACAGTTTTATAACTCACAGAGCAATATAGTTTTCATTTTTAATTTTACTTACTTTGTTTGTTTGTTTAGTTTGGTCAGACAATTTTTGGTCTTTGTAGGGTTGAAGAAAGGTAGTTCCTGGAGTTTTTCTGCGCGTGGAAAACATTTGGCATCAGAGTATGTAGATATCATGGTTTAAATTTTGTAGTTATAAAGAAAACAAAATTGCAATTGGTGAAAAGAACATTTTCATGTGTTTAAAACCCTTGTATTCTGCATAAAGATTGCAAAAAACCTGGAAATGTTAAGTTCTTGGCAGTGTTTGGATAAGTAATACTCTTTTTTACGGAACTTCAGTGAAGTTAATAGACTCATGACAAGGGTGATTTTGACCTGTTCATGCTTTTATTGACGCATTAGTGACCATGCTAATAGCAAGTCTGGAAAGAATTTCAGTTCTCCTAAGTGAATTGCAGATATTAAATAATTCATGTATTTTATACCTGCTTCAAAAAAAAAAAAAATCAGATTTTTTTTCTGAAAGCTTTTAAAAGTAAAATTTATTCCTGGCATAAAGCAGAGCTGCAGTCTTTTTCCACAAGAAGAAACACCTGCTTACTTTAAAAGCTTGCCGTTTACCACCTTAACTTTAGGGCAATACTGGCAGTAAAAACCCAAAAATTAAAGTAATGAAGCATAAACACCAATGCATACAAAAGGTAGTAAAAAAAAAAGCTGTAACAAGCCTTTTAAATTTTTATTGCAAAAATAAGTCCAATTCTTCTTTGTCCTGTGAATGCAAAGTAGTGAGCATTTATTGAAGCAGGGTTGTGTAGGAGCATGTCGAGGAGCTGACTGAATGGCAGGTGTGCTTACTTCCAAACCCTGGGGCTTTGAGGCCTTCTGTGCTCAGCAGGCCTGTTGATATTGGCTGATTTTATATTTTACTGCAGGATTCTGCTTTTCAAAAGAGGCACAACTAGAATGGCTTCAGTACGATCTCTTTGGGTCCTGTTTTCCCTTGTCTTTCTCTCCATTGCTTTTCTCTATTTTTGTCTTTTGCATCAGAACTCACTTTCTTGTCTAATTTCCACAGTACAAAATACTCTGATGCCAACAGTGTGTAATCAATTATTTTCTTTCTTAATATTTTGTGTCTTTGCTTTCAAAATGGTACAACTTTTCTGTGAAGAACATTGTTTGATTTATGGTCTACCTGGAGACTCAGAGAAAAAATTCTAGCAAAAAAACTGCTGGTAATTTTTTTTTTTTCTGTAAACATATCTTAGGCAGTTTCTGGTGTAATAAAAATTGAATGGTTTTGAAAAACATTTCTAAAAATAAATCAGATTTAGCTGAAAAAAATTTATTTTGACTTGGGCAGGCAGAGCTCCGCTCCCTCTGCTCTCTCATATACAGGAAAATTCCTCTTCTTGCCTTCCTGACCTGTCCTTCCTAAATAATTTATATCCACCCCACAGTGCTCCAGTAGTGAGAGCTGCCCCTCAGTCTCTGTGGACACTTCTTGTGTTTGTTTTGGGGTTTTTTTTAAAGCAGATGAATAAAAATAAACAGGATATCCTTGGATGATGTAGGTTTCTTATCCTCAGAGTATATGGCAGGAACTAAAGGAGGTCAACAGACCGAAATTCCTGAAAGTTCATATTGCAAGGACAGCCAAAATCCAACCCATTTCTGCAAAACAGTAATAGAAGTCTTGTGTGTGTGGTGATACATGTGGATTTTTCTGACTTTGTAGGACCAGTTCTTAAACTTACTTTCTTCTGGATTCTTTTACATTTTCCCCTGTCTCATCTGTCCAAAGCAGCTGTCCCCATGTTTTTTGGTTTCCACCCTTTTGTTGATATTTAATCTTGCTCTGATGGTTAACAATATGTTAATGAGGTCCTGCATCAGCTCATTGCTGTTCACTGTCGATAGTGCAGCAGATGGTTTGGACAAGCAGTTTTACCCTTGGGCTTGCAGTAAAGGGGAACAGTGACTGAAGTTACACAACTTCAAAGTTAAAGTAACTTTTTAGACTATTCACCTTCACCTTCTAGATTCTTGACCTTTTAGAGAAGGGGGGGGGGGGGAAGGGAGTTAAAAGAGCAAGGGGTCATATCTGGAATGTGTATCTGGTAGAAGCAATGGCAGAAAGTAGAAAGACAGGTACTGGGCCAGTTTCTCCATATCCATGGAGCTGTTTAAGGATTAAGTAAATAATCTGACAACTGAGGAAAAAATCTAAACAGCACTCACTTGAGGTGGCCAAAGGGAAGGCCTGCTCTTTGGGAATTTATTTTTCCTGTATGATTTCATAAGAGGAACCTTGGAGTTCAAGGGCCATCTGATAGAACAAAGCATAGTGAATTCTCTCTGTTGGGAACTATAACCCAACTTAGCTTAGATGTGTAACTATTTCTGTAATTTAGTTGTGATGTACCATCCCTCTGATCAGATCCTTGCTGTATTTTGCATACAGCTCTCTGATCCTCAGGTTTCTCCTCCAGAGTTGCCCTTGTGTTCTTCTTGTACCCCATTCTGATATTCAGTGACCCACATATTAATAAATTGCTCTACTTTGTATCCTTGAAAGGAGCCCAAACATTTATTTTTAATTTTATCCCATATTGAAAACTTGTGTGCTTAAGAGCAATAAAGACTTGCCTTGAGTACAAGTTATGTTATAAATTTATCATCCACACGTACATTAAGAAGTGTCTGAATTTCCTTCCATCTGGTCCAGTCTCAGACTGGATTTTTTTCCTACTAAATCGAAACTTTTATTGACTCAAAATGTCAAAATCTGCATTAGGTTTATTTAGCAGATAATCAGTATTCCATATACTTCTGCTTACAGTTTAGTACACAAATTAAGGAAATGTATTAAAACATCTTCAAGTTAATTTCTAGCACACTTTGAATCTCTTCTGTGGTGTTGTGATGATCCTCCATCAGATGGTGCTATTAGGATTTAAGATGAATACTTAACCCAGTTTGAGCTTATGAAAACTGTCAGTGCTTCATCCTGTTTGTAATTTTCTATTTCAATTTAATTAGTGGAGCTTTATGGGAAGTTTTTATACTGTTCATACAGTGAAGAAAGCCACATGTGAACATATGGTAAATGCCAAATTCACTATTGATTTGAAAATGTACCTCTCAACAACTTTTATTAAACGCTGTGGGTGATTCAATAAGTTTTTACCTTAAGTCTCATCAGTTCTATGAAATCACACTGTGCTCTCCTCTAAGTCAAGGATTTACACAAGCATTTCTGAAAGCTATTTCTGCTGTTCAGAGCTGCATGAAATTCAGGTAATGGTTCAAATCAGAGGGCATTGTTGGAACCCAGCAGGTACAGAATGACACTCTTTGCCTTCCCCATTCTGAAGTGGTTTCCAGTTTGCTTCCAAATGAGCTGTGAGCACACAAATGGTTTGATCTCTGACCAGAGCACCTCCCACCCAGCGGGCAGAAACTTGGTATTTTTGGCCACCCAGTGGGGAAAGATGGAAGACAGTGACATAAAGATCAGACCTCTGGGCAGATCTGATGAAGTTTAATTCTCTATTTGTATCCATATCACCTCAAAAGTTTTTTTTTAATTGGCCTGTCAGCTGCCTTTTGGGGTGGTTTCCTTCACCACACCCCAAATTTTAAGGCACTGTAGTACTTCTAGAAATATCGTCCTACATTTTTTAATAGTGTAGTCAAATTAGTTCTTTTTTTTTAAGGCGATAGGTGGTAGAAGTTTGGCTGGGATGTGTAAATAAGCCCTCAAAATGCAGTGAGAAATAACTGTTTCAAAAAGATTTCCCAAATGTCTGTGAAGACTTAAATATTGATAGAAGTAGGGATGCAGTTGTCAAATTTGACTTTTTACTCTGGGTAAATTCTAAATATTTTTACTTTTAATGATCCATTGCTCAAATCTGTGCAGTGTAAACAGACAAATCTCAAGTAAACATAATTCAGGCTGTGTTTTATTTATGCAGTTTCTCCACAGCTACTGCTCTGAATATTGCTGCTGTTGTGTGACTGGTAATCCTGGAAGGCTTGTAGTGTCAGACATAGTTGTGTGGAGGTAATTTTTTGGTAGCATCCACTTATTATGGGGTAGTGAGTATCTTTAGACCTGGTGCACTGCACGGCTGCACTAATCTGCTGTAAACAGTAGGATTTAAATGGGTCATTAAAAGGCATTTTGTTGTATTGCAGCACTATCAAAAGAAAATATTTTGATGGTGTTCAGTGCAATCTTTGCTGGGCAAATTAAACTTCTTGTGTAGAGATCAAGAAGTGCAGCTTAGATTAATATCTTGGAGAAGGAAGAACATATTATCATCTTCCACAGTCTAATGCCTTTATCTGAGCCAGCAGTTCATGATGCTGTGAACTGCTAAATCCAAGTGACCTTTCCCAGTGATATTCACAGCAAGTGGCAAGAATAACAAGTACACACACGAAGCTGCTCTGCAACTCTTCCTTCCTCCCCCTTTGTATTATTACTTTTTTATATTTAAAGACTTCTTGCAACAATGGCTGTCACCAATATCCCCACATAACAATCTGATGGCTGGTGTCTCACCACTGGATGAATTCCATTGCAGCTAAAAAAAACAAACAGAAACAAGACTGTCTCTGCCCTGTTATGGAAAGATGTTGCATTTCATGTTCCTCTGGGATAAGTTCATACTGTATTGCCACAGTGGGCACACTCCATTAATACTTTATAAAGTCATTCTCTGAGAGGATACTTTGCCAGAGTTTCATTCTGTAGCTGTTGTTTCACTCAGGTTAATTAATTTCTTCGGGTTCTGGTCCACGTGCTTCTTGTTGGATCCATAATAATCGGAGATAATCCCGAGAACAATTGTCACTGAATTAGCAGGTCTCCTCTGAGAAAAATCATATAGAATCTCAAAACCTCTTATCCTTGGCTGAAACTGATTGATATGAATTGATGGCATAAAATACATTTTTTTGTGTACAGTGAATCTTGCTTATATTTAGCTTCTCAGCTTATTTAGATGGAAAAGTGAATTAACAGTGTGATTTTTTAAAATGGGATTAGGTATTCCAGTTTGGTGAATGCTGATATATATTTCTTCCATGCTCCACTTATGTTCTTTGCAGGATGAAGCAACTCAGAAATGTTTTATTAATATGACACTGCTTTTCTGCCAGCATTTGGCAATTTCATCAGTGATTACTTGGTCTGTCTGATTTTTATAGGAATTTACATAAAGCAGAAAACTTTATTGTTACACTAACCTGAGCAAATTCAATTATTCTGATATTTGTAATCTCATTTGTGTGCAGGCTTTCTGAACAAAAAGTCTGATAGGCTCGTGGTTTTAGAGCTAACATGTCTGGTGAAAATTAAAACCTTGCTAGATAACTTCTATAATAAATGTATAGAGACTGTTACTAAAACAATTTCAGCAGGTGATAAACCAGCAGTAATACAGAACACTTGCCAGTTGTTCAACTTGTGCCTTATGAATGGCATAGTTACTTTAATGGCATCTGAAGGAGGAATGTTTACCACAAGGATGTATTTTTCTTGAAGCAGTCTGCCAACTTGTCTGTGGTTCTGATTATTGTATCTTATTACTGCTCTTTCCATAGGAAGTCCTGATAGTTGGAGAGAGTAACTTGATGTAATCCATGGAGTCACAAATCCGTGATCTCCTCATAAAGCACCCAAAAGTGTGTGAAATAAACTCAAAGGCCAAATATTGCCCTGGCTGCCTGATGGTGTCTTTTTAAAAGCCCAGGGTGGCTCATACAGTGTTTTCCTACTGGACCTAAGAGATGATTTTATAATGCAAGTTTTGAATTGACAGCTTGGTGTTCATGCTCAGAGGGAAAAGTATCTTCATTGGTTTCTCTTCCTGGTTTGCCAACACAAAAAAAAGTACAAGTGTTCTGCTAAAGCCTGTTGATACTCCTGCAGGGATGTGTTACTGTGGGGTGTTGTAATGCAGTGATCTTTATTCACATAAACAAAGTACTGGTGATGGCTCAACAACCTGTTTGCCATTCTAGGGCCCAATCTCACCTCTGTGTGACTTTCTGCCCATTAATGAACTGGAATAACTTCCTTTAGGAAACCAATTCCTAATAAGTTTTTCATCCTGTAACTGAAAATAGTGCTAGCATTCCCAAGTCTAAACCTGGGAGAAAGATTCCCATGAGAAGATAATGTTTTGTTTTTTGAATAAAAAATCCAACCCAACCATTGAACTTCAATAGAATTTTACCTCTGTCAATGGATCTTCGTTTATGGTATTTTCTTACATCTTCCCTCCATTGCTGAACTAAAATGTGTAGGGGTAAACCACAAAAGTGGGGTTCAGTGCTAATTCTGAGTTTAGACTTTTAAAATTCCATGATGTTTTATATGTTAGATTTAAAAGAATTTTTGTTTTGTGCATTCTGATATTTTAGGAAAAAATGTACATATGATTATGCAAGCTTCACTAAGCAGTATACTCAGTCCTTTAAAAAAAGAATTTACCTGCCACTCTAGAGAATTTGAATGCTGTCCTGTGCCCACTGTTGTAAGCTACAAACTACTTCTGAAAATGCAACAAATGCTTATGAGAAACGTTTTCTTGAGTTTAACCAAGGAATTAGAATAATGGTTACAGCTGAAGGAAACATTCATGTGTTTCATTGACAATCATATATTGGGTATAATTCTGAGCTATGTACCAGACTGTATAAACATAAAATAAAGTGCTCTTAATTTTTTTTACTCTTGCAATTCCCAGTAAACTTTTCGGAATTGTAAATGAAGAGCATCTCTTACACATCAGTATCTTTCAGACAAAAAGTATTCTCTGGGGTGTGCTTAATTTGAAAGAAATCTTCTCTGCTCTCTGCTGACAGACTTTTCTATTTATCAGCACAGACTGACAGGGGTGACCCATCGGTACAAGGACTGGTCATTCCCTGTTTGCTGGTTACCTCCCAGAGTGTCATCTCAGTCAAGCAGGGACAATCCCCTTAAGAAACAAACACAGCTATCATAAAAATCTGCATGGGAATACAATTCTATTTTGATACCAAGGCCCTTCTGAGATCATCTGACCTTCTTGTTTCAGAATTTGTCACTTGTTTAAGAAGTGTCATGTTGTTAATCCTTCATGTGCTGAAATGGTGGTGACAGTGGAAACCCAAGAGTCAGATTCAGCCTGGAAACAAGTGCAGGTGCTGGTGTTGGCTGTGACTGGAGGGTGTGCTGGAATGGCCAAAATAAATAGTCTGGGCTTAGTCAAAGAGCCCTGGACAGGCTGAATTCAGGCTCCTCTGAGGGGGGAAGGAAAGGTGGAACTTGAAAACAGGGGTGATTTTGGGGAAGTGTTTGATAATGGTGAGGTTTTCAAATAGATCTTATGATTTTCAAGTGTATATTGCTTTTCAATTTGCTTCCTCCTCCACTTTTCCTACTTTTAATTTCATGTTTCAAGTTTCTTTTCATTTTAATTTTTTTGCTGATTTGCTGACCTTGTTAAAACTAAAGTCTTTCAACTTTTTTTTTTTTAATTTTTATTTTTGAGAAATGGTTCAAAGGAAATCAGACCGGAGCCTGAAAACCTTTGTTTTTCCCCTTAAAAAGGCAAACACCTTTATGTGGTATCATTGATCTAATAAGAGGCCATTAAGCTTTCAAGTATTCCTTATCTACATAACATATTTTAGAAATAAAAGCCTTGGTGGTAAATTGCTATTAGACTTTGCTGGTTTTAAGCTGGCTGACAGGAACTTGCTCTGTATTAAAGGTGAAGATAAATGAAGTGAAATGGATTGTGTTAATGGCAGTTCAGGGATCTGTGTGAGGTGTTTTTTCCGTGAAAACAAACTTTGGACTGTGAGCAAGATCCACAGGTTTTGTCAGCAGCACTTGAATGTGATGGAGCTTTAACTTAATCCCCCTGAGGTGGCTGTGTCTGGCTGTAGGGTGGGATACAGGAATATACTTGTGAGGTAGAAGTCAAGTCTGTCCAGGGTTGCTGCCATCTGCCCTACTGAGCCCTAAATGGGAGCCAGGAGGAGGGATAAGGGCAGAAAAGGTCTTGCACAATGGCAAAAGTGAGACTGGAAGTGTCCTTCTACCTCAACAAAGGCACCAAACAGTAAGTGCATCTTTTTCTGGGTGAATCAGAGATTATAAAGAATTTCATAGAAGTTGATGACATTCAGAAGTTTGAGCTAAGTCTGACATGAATGAGCAGTTGAAATGGTTTCCATGTTGAGTGACAGTGGCACGTGAACTGCGGGGTTTAGCTTTATGTTCACAGAGTGCAAAGCTGCACTCCAGGGAAGCACAATCCTGGCAGGAATTTCAAGGTGCTAGAGTACTGCAAAGCCTGCAGGATGGGAGTTGGAAAGAAGGTGGCCCGTGTGGTGGATTTTTTTTTAATATCTGCATGAATATTTAGTCTGGTTTGACTCTTTCTTCATTTGGATTCATGGGACACATACTTGGAAACTTGGTGTCACGATTAGAGTAGTCACTTGCTACTGAAAATGGAGTTAGATTAGCACAGTTGTTCCCAGGCTATGTGGCAGGGTTTTTACAGAGTTTGCTTGGTTTGGGAATTTTAATATGGATTGAGAGTAAAGTGTCAAATGCAGAAAGCCCTTCTGGGAGTCTGCTAAAATGCAGCTACAGATTAAGAAAAGGTTTGATGAATTTTGCTATGGTGGAATCAACCTTTTTGCTCTTTTTCTTTAAAATGCGAGCTTCTAATTAAAGTTTCTTCTTAAGTGTCCCACCCCAGGTTTCCTTCAGAATATGTTTGAAATATGATCCATCTTGTCTGTGTATGCTGGTTAAAATTCTATGCAGATAGATCAAGTTTAAAGTCTGGGTTTGCAAAGAAGAACATTATTCCATTATCAAATAAATCACACAGTTTATGAGTCTTTTTACTGCACTGCCAGAATTTATTTACTGAGTGATCATGAAATACAGATGGTATTTCACTTGGAATCATAGCTACCTGAACAGGTCAAGTTTTTTATTGCATAACTCCAGCACAAAACATGAAAATGTGAATGCCAAATCTAACTGTGCTTTGGTATTTCACACATAGATAGAGCTTTTTATACTTGCTGCAAGATTAATAGCTCTTGGTATCTATATACTTTATAAATGAACATGTAATTGCACTTTCATTCAGTAGAATTCCACAATTTTTTTTCTAAAGAATGAAGCCACTTGGGGTCAGTGCTGGTGGTACAGGTTTGGCACTGACTATCATGAATAGCTCTGTTCACTTTAATGGGCTTGTACAAGTCAGCACAGAGGAAGGCACAAAAGGTACAAAGATAAACACCTGAGGTGATTACATGGAGTTCCAATATTTCTGTTAAGCCAGTATGGAATTTAGTTACCATTGAATTTCATATTCATTACTTCAGTGACTGTATCTGTGATGGATTTTAGTAATTTGGTGGCTGTTGCAGGCAGGATTTCATTCCTTGTCATACTGTGCAGGGTGTTTATTTTCAGTCTAGTAAGATGATGTAAATTCCTCTCTACACAAGTATAAGAGAGTTTTCTTTGGTTCACCTTTGCAGATCATGTAGTACAGTATTGTTCCACATTTTTGGCATCTGAGCTTTAGCAGTGGGCTGCAGTAGGTATTTGATAAGCTGGAGTCTCCCACAAACACTGCAACAAAATTTGTAGTTGAATAGAGAGACTATTAAGCTGTTTCTGAATTGGGCAGCTGACATCAGTATCTAAATAACTATTAGCTTGATATAACTAAGACAAGCCCTGATGACAGCAGAATTTTTAGCCCAGAATCTGAACAAGGTTACATGTTCTGTGCATCCAAAACTGTAAGGATAAATATTGACTAGGCACTCTAAAACTGAGCTAATAATTAGAATAATTCCATATTGATCATACACAGCTTTGAAATGCAATCATACCTGTCACAGACAATGTTCACTGAGGCTGAATAACAATGTTGCAAAATCATGAGTAGGAAAAACACGGAAATGAACATTTTTAGCTGATGCAACCAGATGTGACACAGCAAATTTGTACATAAAAATTATCTATAGGAATGAAAGCATTTTTTGAATAAGAGGAAAATTAGCAGGAGGGGGGAAAAAACCCTAAAAAACGATGAGGAAATGTTTTAGGGCTTCACCCAATACAAGAAGCATAAAAATCAAAATCACAACTTGTGTCAGAAGAGGTCCATATATTCAAGCACTGCTCTGTCACCTGCCTGAACAGTGAAAGAAAAGAATCAAACTGAAATAGGTATTTCAATTACATGCACTGTGATGTAGTATAGATCATAATTGTAGTGAATGGGTTGGGTATTTTCACTTGCCTGAAAGTTCTGAAACTGTTCAGGAAAGTGTTTCAGTTTAGAGCTTGGGCACAGTTGTTTAAAAATTCTGAATATAACGGTGTAAGAGAAAGTTGCTGGAAAATTCGGCTTCTGGTGTGTCCAGTGAAAAGGGCTGTGTCAATGTGCACCTACACTGGGGCTCTGCCAGTTCATCCAAAGCCTCTCTGAGCACTTGGACCTTCCCACGCTCTGCTCTCTCTTGAAAGAGGTGCTTGCAGAGACACGTGGTGTGTTCAGAACACCTCTTGTGTTACCCACCGTCTGACCTAATCCTCCAGACCATGCTGCTACTCCAGTTCTTTACTTCAGTTAAAGGAGGCTCCCAAATGGTGCTCTGATGTTTCAGGGAGGTCTGACTGGGCAATTCAGCCAACATGGAAGCTCAAAAGAAACCACATTCACTTGCTGTTAATTGAGAAACAGGAAGAAAGGTAATTCAATTTACAGGTACAGAGACATCCACCCTGTGTGTTAAGGTGAGTCTCTAAGCAGAAGGCATGTTGTCTTTGTTCACTGAGCTGGAAAATATAACAAATATAACAACTAAATAGGAAATTATCAATGCTAATGTGCTTAGGAGGGTTTCTATTTGAATCATGCTCTGTGCTGAGTGGCAGTCTGTGACTGCTCACCCCAGCAACTGTGGCTTTAGCAGCTGAGAGCAAATCACAGGAAGGATTATCCCTCTCACAAAGTTTCTGTGCCCTGTCAGCAAGGACTGCTTCCATGCAAGGTAGTAAAAATTCATGGGTTTAAATGCTACACAGTTTGGAGAATATAAATTTTTTTTTTTTTAATTTGATAATAAAGACAACATGAGAAGGCACAACTGTGATGAAAGGCTCAGCGTGGCTCTTGCTCTGAAGTTACAGATGTCCATGAGAAGCTATATTTCTGTAAATAGGAATGGAATAATGTTATTAACTGGATCTCTAGTGTTAAGTTAGCTGGACAGTCATAACTTAGTATAACCAAGTGTGTATTCATGGTATAGAGTCACAGCATCCTAGAATGGCTGAGTAAGCCACTTTTTGCCATCAGCTCTGGAGATAAACAGCAAAGGCACCCAGAAAGGGAATACACAGACTGTGGACCTAAATATTTGACAAGTATCAATACAGGTAAATATTTGACATGTGTTTGAGGAGAGTCAGGGAAGAAAGGTCAAAGGAGCTCTTGGTTGCTAACAATTCACATCAGGGACTGTTTCCAGTCTTGGTGAATTATGAACAAGTGCATGAAATCTACTGGGAGTAGATTTTGCACAAGATTTTGAAGTTACCAAGTGATGACTGGGAGCTATGACAGACTAAATAATGACTTCTAGAGAAAAAAAAAAAGTGTTGAACCTTGAGAGATAATAGTGGTGCTCCAATGTTGTATCTGTCATAACAGTTTGCTGAGAAATGAGAAGCTTCCAGCTGAAGCTCTAAACAAAAAAATCTTACCTTTAAGACAATAGTTTAGGTTAGTTTTCTGCCTCTTCATTCATTAGAAGACAAGGAGACTTAAATAAGAAATTGTTTGTTATGAAAAATGTAAACATAAGCCTGCAGTTTTCTGAAAAAAAAAAAAAAAAAAAAAAAGAGGGAGGTGTGAATTACCCAGACAGGTTTGTATTTCATTTATACAGTAATTACAGCTGACAGGTCCCTTTTCTCATTTACTTCCTGGATGATTCTCCTTTGTGTTTCCCTATCTGTCTCTCTTTTTCCAGCAATTTTCAAATTTCTAGGTAAATGGAGACAACAAGCAAGAATCCTGTTGTGGAATTAAGGGATGTTAGGTGTGATTGTTGTGGCAGCTTCATGCAGAAGATTCCAGTTAGTATTGTATAAATATCAAATGATAACCAAGGTCAGGCATAAACTGTCAGGATTAAAGCTGTAATAAATGCAGAGGATCAGAAAATTGCTTCATAACAAAAAGATGTATGGCCTTGTTCCAAACCCAAATTCATACCACCAGCAAATTAGAAGAGGGTATTTCAAGAGCATTTGCAATAGGCCAGTTATTGAATCAAAAGTGATATGTCTGGAATGATCTCATTATTTTTCTGTTCATTTTAATTTGGTATTATACACACTTCACTGTAAACATCTATACTTCTAGACTTTCTGGTGTTTTTTTTTTTTTTTTTCTAAAAGTTTGCAGTTTTCTCTTTCTTGCAGATTTTCTTCTCTTTATGTTGGAGAATTTTTTTTTCTTCTACAGTGAAAAGTTGTTTGTGGAAACAGAGTGTGCTGAGCCACAAAGGCCACCCTTTGGTCAAGACAGGCAAATTCTGACTTGGTGGAGGTAATTTTTTAAGAAGGTTGTTGGTCTGTCTGTCCCTGAAGCATTGTGTGGGCGCTATGAAGATGAACCCTGTCTGCATCTGCAGAAATTAATTTATCAGGCACAGTGAACTTGATGGAATTAGCCTGAACTGAAGGAAACCATTGCACATAACTGTAAATCCAGGCATCAGTAATGCAAGGACTGGAATATATCTTAAGTGGAAATATAAAAAAGACAGTGGAGACAGAATTTGCTTTTTCAAGCTGACTGAGAACTGAATTCTGGGCTGTGCCAGTTACAGAACATGCAGCAAGATAAATTCTACTCAATTACAAATTTACTGTGCAAAAGAGGAAGGTGTCCCTCAACCAAGTGAAACTTTTGAAGGTTCTTTTTAAATTCTCTTCTTTCTTTTCTCTGCAAGATTCATTTAAATTTGCATGTCTGATGGCCATGTATTTCTAGATTAGTCATCCACAGACTACAGTTAGGAGGTAAAAGGTACCCTCAGCTCAGGAAGAGTGCTGTGCAAAAGGGCTTTAACTTCCTCTGCTGACTGGTGCATTAGAGGCAAAATGACTGCAGATTTAGTGCAGTGACACTGTTGAATGAACTGAGTCTTCGTGCAGAGAATCACGAGCCAGCATTCAAGTAATGCTCAAGGTCAATTCATTTACATCTGGTAATTAAAAAAAAGGCATATTGAAATGCAGTGAATCCTGAGTGGGATGCATGAAAGCTCATTTATCAGGATATTATGACTAATATTTTATGCTATTAATGACTTTTCTTCAGACATGCTTATGCACTCACCTTTCATATCCTCTAAATTTCTGACTCTGTTACGAAAAGCGCTGCTTAAAATTCCATGGCCAACAACATGCTCTGGCCTTCCCATGGGAATCTTTCCGTGTAATGCAACATTATTTAATCTCTTACATACACTTAGGTTAGATGATGCAAGTGTTTATTTTTAGTATTTTATACAATTAATGATATTCTTTAAAGATTTAGGCACAAAAAAGAATAATATCTCCTTTTTCCCTTTCCTTTTTGCAAGGATACCCAGCAGCACGTGGGTCTGAAACACATTTTTTTGCAGATTTTTCTTTTAAAATCTTCTCCATTGCTGAGACACAGGAGCTATGTGGGGACAGGCATGACAATTTACACTTATGGCAAACCTGAAACCCTCTGACAGTGGCTTTCCCTAAACTTTGAACACTCGGTGGTTATATTGCTCATCATTATCACGTTCTTTCAAAAGCAGCTTATTAGAGTACGTTAATATTTTGTGAGTTCCCAGACAAAAAAAGGAATGTCGTAGCTGGAGTCCAGAACATCAATTTTTCTTGCACCATCCTGTATGACTTGACTTCAGGGGCCCTCTTACCTCATTAAAGGCACAGTTTCCTGTGCCAAGAACTTCCCAGCAAGAAAAATTTAATTCTCATCTTCACAAAAATAATTTCTAAAACCTCTTTGATGAGGTGTGAGGAAACTCTGAGTTTAGAGCCTTGAAGCCCTAATGAGGAAAAGTTGGTGTTAAAAAATTGATGAGGGCATGTCCACTCATGCTGGTAGTTACCTTTTTCACAGGAACAAAAGTCATATTTCATAAGGTCTGGTCATCAGAGCTGGAGCCTTTGAGCTGACTCTGGAACAGAGCAGCAAGAGAGCAATGGCATGGGATGAGCAGGTCACTGCACTCCTGTTCCCTTCTCACACAGTAACCCCAGTCCAGCTTTGATTCACTCTCTTCATGTGTGTGGGAAGTGCACTGGCTTAGGTTTGGGGGTATCTTTCCCCTTAAGTCAGAGCTATCTCTGTGCACACATTGTACTGATGATTTTAAAGAGGTCTATACCATTGTCGTTTAAAATACCTGGTCAAATTACTTGACTATTCAGCTGGAGCTTGTCCCAGACACAGCTTGCTTTCTGTGCAACAAATTCCACAAACATGAAAACGTTATACTTTTCAGAAAGTAAACATTTCACTGTGGAGCTCGCCCTGTGCAGACATGCTGGCAGCTGACACAAACCGTGGGCAGCCAAGGGAGGAGCAGAGAGGCTACTTCAGAAAAAGCAACGAATCTCAGGACCTCCCATGTAGCATTTAGGTCTGAAAAATTAACTTGACTAACCTTGAAAACGTGAAAAACTGAAGTAAATTAGTAAAAACCTGATGTATCTGAAATCCATTTCTTTTGGACGAGATGGCTTATCAGTGTCTCAACAACTGCTGTGGTATTTAGGGTTTTCACCTTCTCTATATCATGTAGGGATAATTTCTCTCTTAATGGTCTAAAAATGGCTTGCTCTGGATGATTATGACTGTTGCCTGTGGAATTCTGCCGTGGTCCAGTTTCAGTTTCCACCCAAAGAGTGATTTACCCCAAACTGATTCTGCAGCATTTCTGTACTGCTAAGGAGATGGTTAATAAAGAGTTCCAGGAAACCTGGAAGAGTTTTGAATACCACAGACAGATTCTGAGTGAGCAATACCCCACTGAAAGTGTTAATGTATGCATTTCAGTTAGTTTTAGAAACATTTATGTGATCCAATGGCTGCATCTTTGTTCAGTGTGCATATATATGCTAAATTGTATAAAAAAAGAAACTGTACAGTTCAAGAATTACATGGAAGGGTAGTCTTTGTAATTCTTATAGTACTCCTAGAAATATTTTTGCCTTGACACTGTTAAACAACTCTGTTTCACTGCTTTTTTTCCTCCGTGGATAGCTCTGCTGGCAGACCAGTTTCAGCTGTCTGACAAAATGGGAAAGTATCAAAAGTACTAAGCAGCACAGTTATGTCCCAGCAGCACTGAGGGGTTCTAGAAGGTATTTACTTGATGTGGCAGCAACTGTAAGACAGTAGGTGATTGATGTGAATTTGGCCAAACCTGGCAGCTTACAGGTATGATTAGCAGGTAATTCCTGCACAGACTTGAGGAAATGCACGCAGGTAAGAGATAAGTTGAATTTCCCGTCCCTGGAGATGAGTTACAGCTGGTGTTCATGCAGAACCACAAAGCTGTGTCTCAGTGTAGGTTTGGATTCTGAAGGAACTCAGAAAACATGAGTTCAGGGTGTGACTTCACCACAACCAGTTAAATAGGCTGTCAGCCCCATGTTTTGCTTTGGAACAGGAGTTTAATTTTATTTTTCTGAATTTCATCACTTGTTTCCTCCTTGAGATTCTTTTTTTCTACCTGTGCTCCCATTCACTGATATCACCTGTCGCAGCTTCTCTCATCCTATTTACTTACAGTGTTTGATGTTTTGAAAATAATTTGAGTCCAGCAAAAGGAAAAGCAGGAAGTAAAATGGGCTCAATATGTCAGTTCAACTTCTTTTCCTCTCAGCTATTTATCCTGTGTACTCCAAGATATCAGCTCTAGAATCACAGAAAGCCACGCATGCCCAGATTATGGCAATTTTCATCATATCTGTATTTTAGGCTGAGGTGATGACCATATGGACAGCAAAACAGATCAACCAGAGAAAATCCCATTTAATAATGGTGGTTTAATCATGTCTGACCATTTTTACTTCTTAAAGCTCTCTGAAGGCATTGAAGGAGTTCTTAGGGTCAGCTTGCATACCTTACCCTAAATCTTTGGGAGGGATGGAACCACACAGGAAATGTTTGTGTAATGCAAAACCTTTTTTTTTTTTTTTAAATGCCATTTAATTATTTGTCTAACATAAATCTAAAAGCTTTGGACAAATGTATGGACAAATGGTTTTGGGCCTGGAAATAATTGTATTTTAAAGTTTAAGTGAAATGTGTATCACAGAGAATCAGAAAAAGGTTTCTGGTCTGGAGAATTGTCATTTATCATTGTAGTATCTTGCCTCCTCTATGTATCATTCAAGACAAAATGGAGGGAATCCATTTATTTTACAGGATAACAAATGTTCTAAATGTATCACTCAGTGGCAGGTGGCACAGCATCCTTTAGGACCCTAATTCTCAGGTGCTACTCCCACGAAACACACTCTGGGGAGAAGAGAGCAAAAGAACCCCTTAGTGAAGGTGAATTTGTTTGCTTGAGCAATGCCCAGATGTTTTGTATAATGTGGACCTGAAATGTCTTGTTTTGTGATTTCATTTCACAAAACTGAACCCATGGGGGATATTCTGCTTTCATGCAAACATTGCAGTAAATGCTGAACTGAAAGGGACTTTTGTAGGTATTTCATCCCCCTCTTCATCATTCTTCTTATCAAGGTTCATTGGAGAACATGACAGATGTTCTCATTTCGGGTGTCACTGTACCTTTTCAGCCTCAAAAAAAGAAATTCACTTGATGAAAATCCATAGGTGCCCAGGTTTCACTTGTCCTATCGCTTTCTTTTTCTGTGATGAGTGAGAATTCAATATCTTAATCTAAAAGTGAAAAATAAGTTTTTACAGTATCTGCACACAGAAATGTAATTCAAGTAAGAAAGTTTGCAAGAACAGCAGCCCTTACAAAAGTGAATCACCAGAAAAAGAAATGGAGACATTTCACTGAACTGAATCCAAACAATGTGTTCCTGTTGCTCTTCCCAGGCTTTGTTGTGCTTGTATTATGGGATAGCTCGTGCAGACACCAAGGAATGAAGTGCCATCAAACACTATGACTCAGTCAGGACTTCAGCTGAGATAAATTTTACCTGTTCTTTCTTTGCAGTTAGGATGTCTTCAGGGCCAGGTTGGATGTGGCTCTGAGCAACATGGTCTAGTGGAGGGTGTCCCTGCCTTGGAGGGGGAGGGGGGAACGAGATGATCTTTAAGGTCCCTTCCAGGCCAAACGATTCTATTAAAATTTTACCTCATTTTGAAAGCTGTAATTATAAAATGATACACAAATACTTTCAAAAGCAATCCATTGGAACTTAATCCTTCTGTAAATCCCAGTATGTACTGATTTTGTAATTTATGGTTTAATACAACCTTCAAAATGTTTCAGTTCTTAGTCTACTGTATTTTATATTCAAAGCAAAAAGCTTTTTTGTGGCTCTGTATCAGCTCAGCATTGTTTCCTAAGTGCATTTCACACCTGCTGCCCTAGGGCTGCTTAGGCAATACTGAAGGTTTCCTTTTTGCAGTGATTATCCAGTGCTTTGAGGCTTGGGAAGTCAGGGAGGGCCAGGCTGGCACTCAGCTGCCATTGACAACATCAAGTCATTCACAATTCTGAAATCTCCTCATCAGTGTTTTGTCCTCATGTCATAGAAACCCTGTTGTAATATTTTATTTCTCTAACCATACGGGGTTTGTGACTCTTTCTGTTAATTTTTCTTTCAGAAGAGTAATTTCTTCTGTTTTGTGTGTGTGAGAAGTAGCATTTGTTTTATCTTCATGCTATTAATGAAAGACTGGAAGACACCTCGTAATTGTTTTCAGTCATTTGAAATGAAGAACAGTCTTTTAAATGAATGTGAAATAATATTTTTGGCAGTATTTTAGACTCGTTTACTCAACTCTGGGAATGTGTGTGGCCATTTAATAGGATGAGTGTCAGAGCTTTCGAGCTCCTCATAGTGTATTACAGAATTCCACTGATAATACTTCATTTCTGCTTGGAAAGCATCCCTTCTCAAGGGCTGACACAAAGGTTGATTTCTAGGAGGAAAGTCTTTTTCATGTTTCTAACATAGTAACAAACATGCTATGATATGTTATAATGAACATGCTCAGAATCATTTGAATATTTTACTTGGATCTATTTCTGTCTTTGGCTTTTTCTGAAGCAGTAATTTGATCTTCCTTATTAAAATTTGTAATTGCTGTTTGAGTTGACTGCCTTGGTTTATGATCTTAGAGTGTATCTTGGCTATTTGAGATAGAAATAGATACCCAGATTACCAATGGTCAATGTCCAGTTCCTTGATTTTACTCTAAAGTGTAGATTGAAAATATCTTTTAATGTAGAACTGTCCCTGTAATTGTTAGAGAGTTCCATGGTGTTCATTTAGCCAATTCAGTGTGTTTCATGTTTTCCTTAAAAAAATAAGGAAATGGGAAAACCCCCAACATATAATGTGCATTTATGTTTCCATGCTGTAATGTAACATGGTATCTTTGCATGTCAGCACCATATTATACTGCATTCTTACTTGGTTCCCACTGGGAGGTGTTTAAGTGTACTCAAGTGTCTGACTTCATTTTAAACTCTGTTGGAGTAACATTTCCTATATAATCTTTTTGACCAGCTTTGATGAAGCTACTAATTAGGTTTTTGATTCATCTGTGTTTAGGAAAGGGATTTATTATAGCAGCACCCGCTTGTGCCACTGATAATTAAAAGACTGTCAGAATTTTCATTATATAACTCATCTTGCAGGAGAGAATCCCTCCCCATCTGACAGTTTGATTACTTGTGAATGACTCAGGCACTCTGAAAAACTTGCCATTTAGGCTAAAACTGACTGCAAACAGCATTCCCAGGAACCATTCCAGCCATCACTGCTGTGAGGTAAGCACGGCCTCTCACTCTTCCCTCAGAAAAAATGGAAGAAATTGAAACAGTAGGAGCAGACTCTCCATGTGTTATGGGTTGGATTTTTTTGTGTGTGGTAAAACAAGCTGTGCTGCAGATAAATAAATTTAAAGCGACAACAAAATAAGAAATATATTCCCCCTTTTTAAAAGTTCAGCCTTGTGTATCTTCTTCATAAACCTGTAAAAATACACTGTTTTTCTCTTGAAAAGAGTTTTTAAACACTGATAATTTGTCAATAGCTGAACTCTGTGCTCCTCTGTTTTGGCACATGAGCTGTTAACAGTCTACTTTTTAAAATCTGCTTTTCCAAAATACACATATGCCCTTTGCTCAGCCCAATGTTTAAGTGCAATTAATCTCTATTCAATTTAGGCTTGCACCTGCCTATTCCCAGATGTGAAAAAACTCAGTTCATACTGGGTTCTTCATGGTGTTCAAATCCCAAACATTTACCACATTGCATTCTAAAACAAAATGCTGGCAGGTTATCTAAAATATTCTGATTTGCAACAATCTGCAAAATTAGACTGACCTATGAGAGTGAAATTCTTTTTTACTACAATGAGGCATTTTGGTGTCTTTCTGTGCCTCCCTAAAAGCCCAAGGTGAATCCATGGCTGTCTGAGTGACTGACCCTGCAAACAGCTCCAGTGTTGCAGGCAAGGCTCTAATAAGCCCATTTGAAAATTTATGTATGTTTTATAAAAAGGAGATAGAGCACACTAGCAGACAATATAAATTTTACTGCATAACAATAATTCAGTTTCTTTCCTTTTAAAGACCCTTGAAGTAATGCATTATTTTTACTTGGCTGTCAGTGAGTTTTACGTCTCTAAAAGTGAGATGGCAAGAGAGTAAATGAGATTGTATTAGACCTCTACTTGCATTTATGCATTTGTGAAAAACCATATGTATGGTTTATAAATTCTTTTAAATCAAATTCTTACCACTTATGACAACATAAATTTATTTTTTTATCTAGTCTCATTGCTTTTTCTAAATGGACTTCTTCCCCCTTCTTCATTTATTTTATCATTTTCTCTATTGATAAATCTGCTGTCAGAAATAGTAGCTCCTCGTCAACTTTCTCCATCCTGTAAATAATATTTTTTAAGAAGCAGCTTCTAATGAGCGTCTTTAATGGAAATCAAGTAGCAGTGTTTTATAATGAGGAAAAAAAAAGGAGCAGGCACTGTGTGTGTTCTGTTACTTTGCTCCAGCTCTGGAGGTCTTGGCCTTTGGAGGGCAATGGCTGATCCACTGTTCTGAGTTCTAGAAAAAGTATTCCCACATCAGTGCTGGTCAGAGGGGAGAGAAAGAGAGGTCCTTGTCTTCAGACAAGTAAATTGAAATTGTGAACTACTCAATTTTCTTAGTTGTCTTTGATCTGGAAGTTTGTGTTTTCTGCTGAACCACATTGCTGGTTGGGGAGCCTCTGGGTTTTCAGCATAAGACAGAAAATTGTCTTTTAAAAACCTTTGCAGTCCTCCCATCTCCCAGCAAGCAAGCAGGCTCTAGTGGATTGTTGAGGGCATGTTTAGCCATACGGATTTTTAAATCAAAGTATGACCTTAAACGTGTTCTGAAATAATTGTTTTCTTACACTGTAAATACAATTTACTAACAAAAGGCAATTGGTATTTTAACATTTTTGAAAAAGTAAACTGCAATTAAACCCCATGCACACTTGCAGTTGTCCAGTACAAAGAAATGCATTTAATTAATGGCTAATTAAAATGAACAATTTTAATGCAATCTGGTTCTTGTGACTGAAATTCAGAGGACACAGGAGGCGACATGCACAGAAGTGACTTGAGGGAAGTAACATGTTACAGGTTTGGTGGATTTTAATGTTTTTACTGTTCTAGTTAAAATCCCCTGCTACGAGTTGATTGTGCTTAATTACTGGTTTTGAATTTTGCTGAACTTCAAAGACTGGGAGGTGCTTTCAGATCTGATATGTAAAAATGAGAAACGATGTTGGAAGTTATTCTCAATCAGATAGAACTCCCAGTTACTGTCTTATTATTGTAGTGTAATATATCATCAAAGAACAGATAAACAAACCTCTTCTGATTAGTTTCCACCTCATTTATCTACTTTGTACAAATTAACCATTGTCCTTGACATCTAGAGGTGAAACAGTCAAATTCAAGTACTTACAGGCAAAAATAATGATATTCTGTGTATATAAACCCTTTCTGGTTTTGCACATCACAAATACTTTTTTACATATGTGGTTTTATCATGTGTGAAATAGTTCATGATCCCACTGTCCTTTCTCCTCATCTCTTGTAGTTTATTGTCTTAGGATAGGAATATACACACGACTTAAGCTACAAAATTGCTTTTGTACAGTAATAAGCTACTTCTGGCCAGAGTCAAACATCAGCTGGTCAGGCAAGGCCACATTACACTCTAATGAGGGGCATATTATATCAAATTAAACTACTAGTAGGTATTTTCAGTGGATAAGATGTAATTGCTCTGAAAGGTACAGCCATGCCTGTGGGATGTATGATAGTTGTGGGATAGTTATGCATTGGTGGCTCCAACCTGATTCTGTTCTGTCCACCGTGGTGGTGCCACCGGCTCTGTGTCAGAACTGATGCTGAGTGCCCAGTACTGAACCACCCCAGACACCCCCCAGTCTCACTTCCCTCCTCCCAGCAGTGCTCTTTCTCTACCACCTTTCCATAGGGGTCTAATTTTTTGACAAAGCTTTTTGGGATGCCTGTTTTATGGCCAATGAAGATTGACTTTTTAAGTGGTGTTAAAAATTACCTGAACAAATGCTTATACTGAAATGTAGTATATTTATCCACCCTTCAGCTTAATTAACTTAAATGTACATTTCTATGCCAAAATAGTTTAGAATGCACATAATTTAATAATTGGTATATTTTTGGAAATACCTCTGACTCATAAGACAGTATTGTGAAAACAATAGAGCAGTCATTGCTTTGTGTCACCCAGCAATTCCAAGGAAAATTTCATGTACTGGAATCCAGCCCAAAAGAATAAAGCTGTTTCTTTTGCCATGAGAAGGAAGTGGCAAAAATGGATTTCAAAGAAATGTTGCTAGCACTGATGTAGAATTGTCAAAAAGTTTCCTTGAAATACAGTGATATGGAAGGGCTGAGATTTCAGCATGATCAGATCTATTTTGGCTCATACTAAGCCAGGGCAGTGCTTTAACTAGCATGTGAATCAGAGGATTTAGAAAAATGCAAGATTAATGTCTTGTGTCAAAACTTGAAGGCTACAGCAAAAATCTTCATTTTGCCATATTTTTATTTTGGCGATAAAATGTAATGAACAAGGAGAGATAAGATGTATCTTTTGCATATTCTCTACAACTTCAGAGTGTAATTTATGTTTCATTTTATCGTAGCCTGAAGTATGTGTGTATGTGAATGACTATATTCTGAAAAAACAATCATTTTTTTTTAGTAGTGAAAAGCCTGAAGAAAGTGTATTTTAGAGATGTAATCCTCCTTCAAAGTTATTCAGCCTTTTTAACAGAATTAAATCTAAGTTAGATAGAAGATGATACTTATCGTAATTTCCTCAACTGTATTTGCCTGTGAAGAGAGATTTGGCTTTACAAGAGTTGGTGATTTGTATTACCTGTTATCTGGACTTTGGAGGCAGGTTTTTCACTGTGAGAATTGTCTGCTGCTTTCTCTGAAAGCAACAGGGATGAGAAATGACAGCTGAAGAGATGGGTTGTACCCAAGGTGATGCTCTAACCAGGGCAGGGGATGGGAATGGTGCACTGGGGTCAGTCTGTAGCAGTTCCTCTCTGCTGCTCCCCTCTCCTCACACATTTTCCCTGCTTCAGTGTGAGTCCTCTCCTTAGGGAATGTCCCTCTGCTCTGGCATGGGGCCATCCATGGGCTGCACTGAGGGTCCCAGCTCCCTGTGGTCTCCCCACAGGCTGCAGAGGAATCCCTGCTCCAGCCCCTGGAGTGCCTCCTGCAGCCCTTCTCCTCTGATCCTGGTGCTCACAGTTCCTCACACAGTTCTTTGTGCTGCTCCTCACACTTTCCCTCCTGTTTGGCCCTCCCTGATGGGCAGTTTTGCCCTTTCTCAAACACATTCCCACAGAGGCACTGCTTTCCCTCTTCCTTATTTTGTAGTAATCAATCTTTAGGGAAGATTGAGCACAGATTGACTATGGACATTCAACCAAATGATTGTTACTCACCCTAAATTGCTTTGCAGTTTGTTTCCTCTCACAGATTCCTGACAGTAGTTTAGGACTCACTTGCCTTTCTCTTGAGAGGTAAAAAACCAGAAAACAAAAAAAAAATTTAAAAAAAAAAAAAAAAAAAAAAAAAAAAAAAAAAAAAGAAGAGGAAAAAGAAAAAGTCTTACATGGAAAATCCAGCTGCAGTCACATTTCTTATCTGTACTTACAGTTCCAGAGAATGGGATGTAGACTTGTGCAGATAACTGTCAAGGAGTCATTCTGGGAAAAGCCCCTGGAACTTCACAATGCCCATATATGACTGATTTTGCTAACTGTTAGAGTTTTTCTCTCTGTGTTGCATGGAAACCTTTTCTCTGAAGGGGATGCTGGTGGTGGTTTCCTAACAAAACCAGTGTTCTGCAAGGATGAAGGCATCTGTTCCCCAGGGCTTCATCCCTACTGCAGCCTTCCAGGGCTGCACAGAGAGGGGACTGTGAGATGGCCTTCCTTATTAGCATGTTTTTTCCTCTGCTGTTAAATTAGGTTTTGGGTTTATTGATGTTGCAGTCAGCAATGACCTTTCTGTTGTCAAGTCATTCTCAGAGAGCAGAGGTGAAAGTCTAGCTAGAAGTCGGCTGTAGTGACACCTGAAAGGACAGCAGTAAATGTCAGAGCTGAAGGCTGGAACACACTCATCACAGCTGCTTCTACTGCTTCATTTGTGTATGTTGAACTAATCATCATTCAGCTTTAAAGCAGTTGATAGAGTAATAAACATTTTGTCATAACAGTCTGATCTCACAAAACTTTTGTAATTGCGACAGATGATAAAGGGTCTAGGGTTTGTTTAATCAGTTTTTTTAGTACATTTCTGGTGATTGTTACTGGGAAAAGCCTAGTTAGGAAAGTCAAATGAGCACTGACATACCTGACACAGCAAATTGGCAAAAGTCCTATGGCCATTAGCTGGAACAGTAAAAGGAAACAGCTCCTAAATATTTATAAGGAAAAACACACTCTGTTTTGACTGACTATAGTCTTTCACAGCCAGTTGCTTTATTTTATAATTACAGCATGTCCTTATCTTCTGGTAACCTCTAGGACAGCCAGCCCTTGATGATTCCAATCAGCCCTCCTGACTGGATTCCTGGAACAAGTGACCCAAGTGACCTTGGGTACTTTACCAAAGACATTTATCAGCAAATGCCAGGAGCTGGACCAAAATATTCTGGAATTAACTTTGTTCAAACCCCAGGTAGGACAAGTCTAACCCTAACACTCAGTAATTTAATAGGAAGAGGCTTCAAAAGAAGAAAAAAGATCACTAATACAAATTTTTGATAAGCTAAGTATGTCTTTGTTTCTGTTTCATCTGAAGTATCTATGTGTGATCAAAAGGTACAGAACCCCAGTCATGTTGACACATTTATCTCAAGAAATGTTTTTTACATCCTATCAAAGATTACCAAATAAACACATGACCTTGACATTGATTCAGTGATTTAGCAATGAAGTATCTCTGTTCTTCCAGTACATGGAAGGGCTTTCAGGCAAAATGAAAACTTGAACTGTATCTCCAAACCACTTGGGTTAAGGTACAAAAATAGTAAACGTTGTAGGTGAGGCTTTTGAACATAGATTTTTAATACTTCAGAATCTGCTGGTGTCAAGGTCAAGTTAGAAGTCTTGATTTTGCTCTGAGGTTTGGTTTATCATTCTACAACTTTTCTAAGTAAAAGCAGTGGTTCCGCAGACTTCCAAAGAAAAAGGAATATGCTAGAATTCTGTGGGCCATGAGGATCCCCTCCCTTACCATTTGTACGGAGTTTAAACCACGCTGAGCTTGGCAGCTGAAGCCTTGGAGATAACAGTGTGCTGTGGGGCTGGGCATGGGTTTCTCTCAATGACACACTGACTGCACTGACTGACTGCCTCAGCTACATCGAGTAGTTACACTGATCATATGCCCTTGAACTTATTATGGGTAGATAAAAGGTAAATTTTGTGATCTTAGATTGCAGTCAAAATAGTCTGTTTTATTGCATCTGAGTTCTGTGTTCTGAATGCTCAGATCTCTGTGAAAGCACTTTTAATTTATCAAGCTATGAAAAACAAGATTGGCCATTAGCTGATATTCCATTCCTTTGTGGCTGAATCTAAACAAAGAATGTGAAATAAACAGGGTTACTATATTTAATCACTTCCTCTTTTCATTGGAAAATACATTTGTACTGTCAATAATTGGATAGAGCTGTTGGAATCACCTCCTGTAAATATATTAATTTAGTAGGTAGGATACAGGTGGGGTTTTTTTCTGCGCTTGTCACTTCTAATAAGAGCTGTGAGGAGCTGTGCAGGGGACTTTGTGGAGGATGACTCAAAATCAAGGACTGTGATGCCTAATGCAAGCAATTCCACGGGGAATGAACAGGGCACATGGCAATGCTCAGTCTGTAGGTGTCACTCAGCAGCAGAGGGACCTCCTGGAGGCTGCCACAGAAGTTGCCATTAGTGTTGGTGCATGTGAACTTGGAAAGTGTAGATGCTTTTCATCTTAAGCTCCTTATTTTTGTTTGTCCTTAAGATGACTCCAGCATTTTAAGAGCTGGCATTTGGAGTCTGAGTGTGACCTGTGCCAAACAGGAGGGATGTGCTGGAGGGCAGCTGAGCTGGGCTCCCCAGGTGTCACTGGTGTGTCCCTAATCTTTCCTCTGTGCAGTCTCTGAGTTGCAGGCGGGTATTTTAGAGCACAGAATCAGTAATTTGGTACCAAGATAGCTCATTAACTGCATAACACCATGAGTCTGAACAATTAGATTTAAGATCTTGGGCAATAACCACCTGCTTGGTGACTGGTTCTGTCCTAGGCTTTGTCTCAGAATTCTTCTCTGGCACCCAGTTCTTAGCCCACGAGCTACAGAACTCCTGATGAGGTCTAGGAAAGTGTTGGAATTTCACAGGTTATTTATTTTCTTGGTTTATGTTTCTCCATAATCATAATGGATGACAAACCAAACTCTAAACTATCTTGACAACTCTGTGATTTTGGTTGCCTAAAAACCTTCTTGGGTATGAAGAGTGAGGGTTTTCAGTTCTCGGCATTATGAACAGCTTTTACAGAAACAAAAACATGAGGGTTATTCAGGTTTCTCTCCCCTCCCCACCTTCTAATTTTGAAATTAACCTGATAATTCTATTTCCATGTCTGCATTTCCCTTTTTCTCTTCCTTTTTTTATGTAGTAGTAAAAATGTAATGGTGATACAGTTTAAGCAACTTAATTGTTAATTGTCTATTATTTGTATTTTCTATTATGCAGACCATACAAAATTTTGTACAAATGCAAGGGGTTTATATCCACTATTGTTTTTCTTTCTGAAAAGCTTTTTGAAATTCAACTAGCAATGTTCTTTTTGTTGTATTACTTCCTATTTGGCTGCATTATGTGTAGAAGAGTCAAAATACATGCCTTTGATTTATGTGGCAATGTAAAGAACAGCTACAAATGCCATGAGGCAGGTAGTTTGAGTCTGTCCAATTGCTAAGTGTTTCAGTGTGAAAAATGACTCCTTGTTATTTTGGATCACAGAGATTGTACAATTACAATTTTAATCAATCCAACACTAGATTCACTGGTTCTTACTGTGCAGAGCACATAGTCACAGTCCAATAAATCTGCTTCTGATGTGCAGATCCAGACTCCTGGAGCCTCCTGAGACTGTATACAAATGACAGGGTTGTGTGCACTGCCTGTGTATTTGCATGGTGTCAGCTGGACAGGAGGGTGTGCTGATGCTGTTCTGACTTCTAATGGGCTGTTTCATGGCTTGCATTTCAAGGATTAGAAATTATGTGCTTGATGTGGATGTGGGAGATGTTACTTTTTCAATTTTCTTTCCTAGTTTTAGCCTTTCTCAAAGTGAGATTTTGGGGCTCCTTTGTAGAGGTTGAGCTCTGGTTGAATAAGTTCTTCGTTTCCCAAGGGCTGTTAAAGCATTTCAGTATCAATGAAAACCTGTCTGACCTGGTCCCTTTTGAAAAATCAGAGAACTGTCAAATCCTGGGAAATGAAGCAAGTGGATGAGCAAAGATACACCCAGCTGAAAGCAACAGGGATTGTGAGAATGAAGCTTACCCAGCATTCTCCGTGATACATAGAAATGTTTGTAAATTGACGAAAACTGTAAGTACTGGTTTGGAATAGAACTGAATTTTATCCAGATATCCCCAAAAAAGAACTCCCAAAGACAGTGAGCCATTTTTCCTGAAAAGCAATTTTAGATGTGAGGAACATGAAGTCTGTGAGGATGGATACATCCCGGGAAGTCTCTCTGAAGAATTTAGACAACCTGTCCAAATCTCTTCTGACTTTCCTTTTAATATTTAACTTTTTAATAACTGAGGAAGTAAGAAATAATTTAAGTTAGTGCAAAAAATATGGATGGAAAAAGGCATTTAGAAAATTCATACATTATCAAATATTTAATTGTGTTTATCTGTTGTTTAAAATGTCTGTTAATTTAACACAAATTAGCAAGCAAGAAACCATCCTTTACGACTGACAACATAGGAAGTTTTGTTAATATCTTTTTTGATGAACTTGGAGAAGTTGCAGTAAAAGTGACTGAAAAGTGATTTTGAAGATATTTTCAGCAGGTTATTTTCTGTTCATTTGTCAGTCTTGCCAAAGGTGGTACTACACAATGTTACTTAGTGAAGGCTTTGCTTTGTGCCTATAGATGACATGATAATGATAAGGAACAAAAAAATTAGATAATTTGCGTAAGTAAATGTTTTTGCTTCTTATGGTGTCCATTTAAAGTTATTGTGTACATAGCACTTTCAGTCAAGAATCTCTGTTTTGCCTATAAAGAAATCTATAGAACTCCAATTTGGGAATAGTATTACACTGACATCCAAACATTGCCTTTCACATTTTGTGCAGACATTCCTGCCTTCTGCTTAGGAGCAGCTGCTTTCTTTGGTGCTGGTCTATTGGTGCATTATTTCCAAAATATTTTTGGTCATCCATCATAAATGCAAAATATTTTCACAGCTCTTCCCTTGCCATGTTTGCATTCATGAATCTGTTTGCTTCAGATCTGGGAGTGGTGGTAAACAGTACACATCTTGGCAGTGGTGCTTGAGAAAAGAAAGAGCCATTTAGAACCGAAGGGAACAGACCCAATATTAACATGAAGCCACATCTCACTTTGCAGTTTGCTCTCCAGTCTGCATTCCCTGTTCCTGTGCATGCCTGATATTCTGCCTGCTGGCTTAGTCTGCTGGAAATAGTCCAGGGAAACAAAGCCTTCCAACAAGAAAGCCAGGGTTTAGCATTGGGATGTTTTATTTTGAGGAACTTTTCACATTCTCTATCAAAAAGGAGGTAGGATTAGTCACTCAATAAACTGTTTGTGACTCTGCTGTGTAATACATTTCTTTCACCCCTTACTTATGCCTCAGTGTAACTTAGTCTTGTTATCACTGAGTAACATTTTCCAAAGACCTAAGGCTTCTTAAACAGGGAGGCTCAACCAGGAGAGCAGCCAGGGGGAAGGAGACACGGAGAGCCAGGGATTACATTCTCATAATTGAGTCAGACCTCTGAATGAGGCAACCCCATTTCACTGGGACATGGAGATAACAGCACTCACTGTGATGCTGTAAGGATTAGGTAGTTTTGAAGATAGAAAGTACCATGAGAGCTGAGAAGTCAGGTTTTTGATTATACACCAAGAGCTCAGTGCAGGAGAGTTTCCAATGCTCTTAAGTGTTTCTGGAATGCAATTCTTCCCTAAAGCCCAACACCTATCTGGTTGCTTTCCTCCAGAAAACTGTTGTCATTAATGTACTCTGTCTATCCTTTTAGAAGCTTTGGAATACAAGTAGCTTTTTCAAGCCTGAAAAACCATTTCATGATTTATTTTATATCCAAATGCAAAATGGCATGGAAGGACTAGCATTGTTTTCTGACAGATTGTCAAGCCTGAGGCTAGTGTGTATGTCTGGCCATACTGAATTCAGAAATGGTAATTTTTAGAAGAGGATGGCTGACTGAACTCCTGCTGGATTGGTTTCTTTTTAGAAATTTTCTGTTTTCCTCTGTTGTGATTCAGTTTGTATTTTCCTTCATAACAGGCTGTGAGAAGTCCTTGGGGTGGCCTTGGCTTAGAATCCCAGGAAAGTCGTGTAGGTAGCATGGCACATGAAAGCTCACTGAGGCATGTTCAACACTTCTCTGCAGCAGCGTTTCCACATATGCTGTTCTGAAATTTCAAACACCCTTTTCTCCTTGTAAACTGTCAAGAAAGACAAGGGAGAGGAACTTGCTCTGAGCAAATTCAGTGCACAAGCTTCATACCTGGGAAGTCTGAGAACATTGCACATTATTTGCAGCAAAGAATGCTTTAGGATTTTGAAGGTTCTGAAAAAAGGGGCCCTTATTCTTTTGTGCAGGTGAATCCTATATTGTCCAAGGGGTTCTGCCACATGGTGTGAATCTGAGTAGGCTCACAGCATACGAAGTACAGCACTGGGCATTGTGGAATAAGAAGAGGCACATTTTACCTGCACTTGTGCAGTTCTTTTATCAGATGTAAGGTGGCTAATGGGTTTCTGAGCACCTGGAAAGGAAACAAGAGCTTGGGAAAAGCCATGTCCATATGCATGGCATTTAAGGCATGGAATTCTGTTTCTAACAAGAACTGCTTATTTATGCAGTGTGTGTCTAAAGACCTGCACTGGGCAATGGTTCTCTCTGTCCTTCTCAAATTGTGTTCCTTGTCCAGCCCCTGCGCCCTGAACCTTCAACTGGCACTTCTGTGCAATCTCCTGCAAATATCTGCCCAAGCTGGAAGAAAAATGGAAAAAGGAAATTACTGTTCCAACCGTGTTTCCTACGGCATTTAAAAAAATTGCCAGAAGAAGCTCTAATGAATACTTTTAAGATACACATCTGCTGTTAGATGCAGCAAGCTCCTCAAAATGGTGGGAGGTTTTAGCATGAGGACATTGTAGCTGTTTAAGAGAATTCCACGATGCCAAAGTTGGTGCAGATTTTTGTCAATAAAGACAGAAAAGAGTTTTCTCCCAAATAATGTATGTTCTTCTGTTATACCATGTTTTTTATCTTCACTAAGCTTTATATGATGTGATTGAAGTAGCTCGATTTCTCTCCCCTCCTTTCTCAATATGTTCTCTTTTTCTTTTTTTTTTTCTTTTTCCAATGCTGTATTAGAGAAGTAGAGATGCTATTCATGATTATTCTTTCACTTTACCTTTTTTCTTAAGGCAATTGGTAATACTCCAAATGATATACTGGGCTCTGGTTCAGTAGGCTCTGGGCAGGGAGAGTCCTAACAGCAAGAAAGACATTAGTTTAGGAGGGTTGTCATACCACTTTTCCATAAGGATGCAGAGGCTACCAGTGAGTCGAATGAGAATTTCTTCTGCTGACTTTAGCACCTGAAGGCACACAGGTGTATCCTGGAAGCTGGTCCATTAGTCTTCAGATAGTTTGGTCAAGCCTGATTTACGGCGCCAGTCCAGCAAGTGACAGTGGAGAGGAGCTGAAGCCATGTGGGTGATTTTACTGAACACAATCATCTGTGATGACTTCTGTAGTCTGAAAGGACTGTAAGAGGCTGGCCAGGCTAAACCACAACTTCAGGAGCTAAAATACTACGTGAAACATTTGGGGCACAAATCCATGCTCTCTTGATTTCAGTTATTGGCCGAATCAAACGTTTTCCTTTGCTTTGCTTTTTTCCTCCATCTTCTCTTATGTAACTGTCCCTATCTGCTCAATAGCTGACATATTACCTTTATTCCTCTTATTTGTTTGCATTTAAAAATGCAGTGCCTGGGATGTGACAACACGTGCTGTTGACCTTGCAGTGCTGACCTTATAACAAGTGTGTTTCATAACATCTCCCCTTGAAGAAGATAAGGTTGACTAAACCAGCTCTGTTTCGAGCCATCGGGCATTCATCCACAATGCTAAAGCCAATTTCAATGAGGTCACTTTTTCACACAGCAAAACTGTAATAGCTTTTGTCTCCTACTGCCTGATTTATTCTTCTGGCAAGGACTGCTGGTTTCCCTGAAACCGAAGAGGCAGTTTTTATTTTTTTAGTATTTTTTTTCCCCAGACAGGAAAGCAATATTTATTTTTCAGTGCACACATTTTTATATATAAAATACTCCACTGCATCTCTGCTGTATTACTTCACAATTTTCTTTTTGATCTGCCTGCATTTTACACTCCTGCAGGATTTGCACTGTGAACTCTGTACCCTGTTGCTATACATACAATGCAAAGTATTTAAATACATTCCTGCTTTATGGAGATAATTATAAGCTCTATTTCCTGAACAATGAAAGCAAGACAAATGCTTAAGTCTTCACATTTCATTTGTAATAAAGCAGATGTAAAATGAGTTCCAAGGGATTAAATACCCTGGATGTACTTTGAATTGTCCCATTAAACACCTTGTCCCAGAGAGCATTGTAATTACCATATCTATTTGATAGTTTCTCATTAATTACAGTGCCTCTAATTCTTGTTATCCTATGCATTTTCTTCTTCTCTTGAAGTTCTTGGAATGAACTAAAAAGTACATAAATTGCATATATTTGTTATGGGGGTCATACATGCACTAGGGTTAAAATGGAAGTGTAGCTCCAAACTGGTCTGGGTGGGTTTGCCCAGGTGAGTTTAGGGTAATTGTGTGTCAGAGAAATATTTCTGCACTGTCAGGCAGTGGATGACTTGGCACTATGTCTGTGCTGCATAAATTAGCCATGGATATTTAGCAATGGGTTGGAGGATGAGGCATCAAGGTAGTGATTAGTGATATAGTTCCACATTTCAGTCTATCCAGACTTAGCAATTTTCATCCCATCCTGTGGGTGCAGTTCAAATAACTGCACACAAACTGATGAAGGTGGAGGCACCTGGGGATGTAATTATTGTCCTTGAGGGTACAATTGCAAATACACAGCTGAGCCAGAACGATCCAGTATTGCATGTAAGATTAAAACAATTATAGTGTTTCCTTATCAGATGGTAACTGTGTTTCTTGACATGTTAGAATGTGAATATCTTACTGAGACTTGGGGCAGTCAGTCTGCTTTCAGAATAACCTCTTGCATGTTTTCATTATGGCCATCCACAGTAACACAGTCACCCCAAACAATCACCCCACGTCAAGAGAACTACATTTCACAATTCTGTGTGCCTTGGGTCATGTCTGACCATAGGGTTAATACAAAATTAAAATATAATTCCAGTTTATTAACAGAATTGATGTGACAGGATAAGGTTGGGAAAGTGAATAATAATTTTTTCTCAACCGACTGATACCAATAGAACAGTCAGGTTGTCAGACACTCTATCAAGGTACATGAGGATGCTATCACTTTCATTCTTATTACATGATTACTATACTTTTCTAATCAATATAGAATCACTCAATTGGATGTTTTTTTAAAATGCTAACTTTTGTCCCACGATAATCTTTTCCCTTTCTTGAACCCATTGATGGTCAATAAAGGAAGGAGACTTATTGGTGTGATGTGGTAAAATGATGAAGTTCTTGCTTATGGTCAGACCTTTCTGCAGATACTATCTCAATTTAGAAAAGGAATGATGCCATTAGTTCTGATATCAAGGCAGCTTCCTTAGCTGACTTGTGGTGTAAATCACTGTGACCTGTGCATTCATCACTGCCAGTGAGCCTTCTTCTACTAGAGGAGTCTCAAATGCAACTAGGAGCAGGTCACCTTTCATACTGTTGTTCAGGATGAACGTTTTCTAAAGCTGCCACAAAGAAATGGATAACCCATCTTACTAAACCATCCCAAAGTCCACCCTTCACGCAGGATGATGTGGCAATTGTCGAAATGCCTCACTTAGCAGCACAGCGTGGAACACAGCAACCTTCAAAAGCCTGATGGTGAGGAATCATTGTAGTAATCACTGTTAAATGGCACAGATCTTTATTAGCTCTCAGTGGAAGAAATCTTTTTCAGGATATTATATTTCTGCTGTCATGCCTGGATTTCCACAGTTGTGTTGGTTTGTGGTGCTGTGGTAGCATCTGTCTTTAGGGCACAAATGTTCCTAGATTTATAATGGCATTGGTTTAGAGCCATGGTAGAATGTTTCTTATGTTGCAGAAATGAATCTCAGTCTTTCATCATTGTATTATAACTTTCTCTAGGGTAGTGTTCCTAGCACTGCAATTTCAGACTATAGCTCTTTCTTACTAAGAGATACCTCCAAGCAGGGATTCTCATTATTTTAAGCACTATGTTATGCCTCCAGAGGAGAATTCCTGAACCAAAACCATAAATTTATTCCTTTATTTCTTCTTTTTTTTTTTTTTTCCTTCCCAAAATAAGAGCTACTTCCTGAGTTACTCTGACGGTACCCTTACACAATACAGCCCCCACCATGAGATTCCCAGCACGGTCTTTAGAGGCACACTTATATCAAAGAACACTGATATGACCAGCAGCAATATATGACAAATGTGTATAAAAATTAGTGCATCTGCCTGTTTTTCTCCTCTCAGACATAAAATATCCACATGAATTTCTCCCTCTTGCCTTTCAGTGAGGGTTCATTGCCGTATATTCTTAGTGTATTAATTACTTCTGTCCACTTGATAACTGCATCACTGGGGGAAATCATGCAAGTAAATGGCCAGTCAAGATAGAACAGAGTACCCAAAACAGATAAATGAGTAGCAAATATGTCTTTAGTCATAGTAAATCATAGTTTTGGACTAGCACTTCTTGGCTGTTTTTTCTTGTAGTTCTTGGTGTTCAAACACTTGGACATGCCTGAACTTTATGACAGCAAAGCAAGATTTGTGAATGGGATAGCAAGCAATTACACCACATAAATTCAGCAACAATAATGCACTTATTGTTTCAATGCATGAAGTGCTGTCTGGGATCTAGATGGATCTAGAAACACAATCATCCAGACAGATGTTAATGCAGAACAAACGCTGATAACTGCGCAGTAGAAATCTGGCATTGGTGTTGAGATTTATTCTGCTTCTACTTTAATTTTAGTGAACAAATGGCTTTCAACTCAGAAAGAATCTGTTTTGGAATTTTAGCAAAATTCTCTGTAGACTAGATTTTTCAGAGCATGCAAGTGTGATGTATTTCCAGGCTTAACGACTTCTGAGCCCCAGAAAGCCCAAATGTTCTGCATTTATCAGAGTGAACTGAATGTTGCAAACTTTTATTCCTATTTAACTGCTATTGTCAGGTACACTCAGTAGGGCTGGGCCTTAAAATAAGGTTGGCTGGAAACAATCATAGGGTGTTTAAAATAATAATCAAACACAATTTTTTTAGTCTTCCGGGTTCAGTCAGTTCAGTTCTTTCTCTTTCAGAAGAGATCTATTAGAACAGCTTGGTTTGAACTGTACATTAACAACTCTGGGTCAGAGTGTGCTTGAAAAAGGGTCTTTCAGTGCTGCTGCAGGTTGTGGTGCTGCAGAAATCTTTGTGAATTTGTTTATAAAACAGGTAATGGTGAATCTGTCCCTGCTGACACCCAGAGTGCTGGAGTCACAATGCAGAGCTCTGATATTACAGGTAGCACCTGTTTTTTAAAAACAAAAATATAACTGTGTTTCTCTATATCTATACATACACACATGTACCTGCAGAGGTACCTGAGACAGCACTGAGTGAGGGTATTGATGAGCTGCAGAAGTTTGAATCAGTCTGCACACAACTCCCCTGCCATGGTGAGATTGTTTATGGCACTTACTTACAATCAGCTAAGACACTACTCCTGTAGTGTGTTATGGAGTGTTTGTGTTCTCAGTCTCAGGGTAAACTGTAATTTGGGTCCCTTTCAGTCACTGCATCCTTAGGGTGGCAGAGCTGGTTGCTTTTGATGTTTTGTAAAAGCGGGTTTACATCTTGTACAGTGAGAAACTCGGTATTTCTAAGTTGTAGATTTTTTTTCTGTAGCCCTCAGCCACTTGGGCCAACAAATGTCCAAGTTTTGTCCCCAAGAAGGTGTGGCTTATAAACTGAGTGATACAGTAACAGCTCCTTTACAAACAGGTACCTGTTATTATTTTTATCCAGCACACAGAGCATGGAGAGCAGAACTGTGCAGCCAGAGTGGTCTGTATTCTTACCCGTGCCTCAGTCTTTCAAAGACCAGTTTTGGAGCTCTCTTTAATCCCACAAACTCCATATTTGGTTGGATAGACTGTGTTTACACAGCACGAGAAAAATAAAAAGTAAAACTTCAGACCATGCTAAAAACTTGCCTTCTTAGGCATGGGGAAGCATCTTCCAATTAGTAAATTCAACATTGTTTTTCTCAGAAACTGTTATATTGCACATGAGAGAGCCTTATCTTTCCTGTGGCTTTTTTTCTCCCTAAATCCATTCTTATTTTATTTTAGACAGTCAGATATAATGGGATGTAATTGAAAAAAATTAATCAAAGTAAAAAGTACTCATTTTTCATAGTTTTTGTGAAAAAATTTCCAGATGCCCTCAAAAGATTCTATTGTTCTGCTCAGGTAGAAAGGAAAGCACATCATTGTATGTCTCTCCAGATATGATATCTGGACAAATTCAACCTCTCTAGGCAGAAAAGTTTGTTTTCAGCAGTGGTTTACATTTAAAGTTTGATGGTGTCTGTTCTAAATTAGGGAGAAAATACCGTTTGGGGATTGAAGCTGAATGCAAAGAAATGTATTTTTTAGAAGAGGAAAAGGCTCATTAGCTTCCTTCTTCTCTCAGAATGCTCAGAATATGAAGAGATAAAGAGTAATAGTGCTGTGTACTGAGACATTTTAAAACTGCATTTTTGGGAAGCTTAAATTGTGAGACATACAGCAAAATATCTCTACCAAAGTATTATAGGAACTACTTAGTATGTATGACTCCATAGTCAGTAGATCATTAGAGAGATAAAACCTGTAAATTCTTTTGAGCAGATTATATATAGTCATATATAACTGGAGCCAGAGTAAAACTACATAAATTTTTAGTTTAATTGACAATGCAGTGTAAAAAGCATTACTTTTTCTGTCTCTTTGAAACAGCCCCTCGGTGTTCAATAGTCCCATTGGGTTATTGGATGCCCTTGTTTTGTAAAAATCAAGGACAGGGCTTTTAGGTCAGATCTGTGGGCTGATAGCACATAATGTTGTGTATGAGGCTTTAAGCCTGAGAAGATGGGGATAAATTGAAAAAAAAACTGTAAAGAGTAAGAAATAATATTTTGTTATCAACAGTTAGGATTTTAGATGTAAATATTTGATGTAAGAATCCAAATTCATACATAAATACAAGGGTTTATGTATTGCTCTTTCTTTATTGTGTTTCATGGTATTTCTGCTTTACAGATTGCATCAGGCCTAGAGCTATCAGTTCTTTTCCAAAGAAGATTCCTGTTCTAAATAATTATCTACTTGGACTAGATGGGCTAAATTATCAGGATGATGTACAGGAAATTAGGCATCAGACATCTGTTAAAAAGTAACAGGAGCAATATGTTTATTTTGCAGTGGACATTTATCATCTGATTTGAGAGAGTTCAGCTTTTGAAACCCAAAGTAACGTAAAGTGAAGTTTTTCAGCAGGTTTGGGAAGTGAGAACCAGAAGAGCACGGATCCTCAAAGCTGCCCAGAAATTTGCTGTCAGCAATGTTTGCCCTTTAGCCACTTTCTTCCAAAAATGTCATTTTTCCAGCGGGATGTTCGATTGCAGCTGGTCGGGAAACCCAGAACTGCCATATTTCTGATTAGGAAAAACAGGGCATGGCAGGACACAGGGCAAGGCTTTGAGGACTGTGCTTTAAGGCATTTCCCATCACAGGCAGGATGAGAAAGAAAGAGGCCCATGAAGCTGCATGGTCAGACCAAATGCCACACAAAGTTTTTTCTCTAATTCATGCCACAGCTGGCACTGCATCAGGGCTGTAAAATGACAATATCAGCTCCACTAATATGAACTGGATCCATTATATTACTGTCTCAAGAGTTTCACTTCTCCTCCTGTGAAAGGTTCCTGCCCTTTCCATTAGAACCTGGCCACAAAATCAGTCAGTGAACCATTTGGCAAGGCCAGCAGGGATTGAGGTCAAGGTGTGTGTCAGTAATATCATACTCAGAGGTGGTTTTAATTTATTGTGTACCTAGAGGAGCACATAGAATATGCTTTCATATGCTATACAAATATTTGTATTGAATATACTACACATGTAAGTTTAAAAAAATTGGAAAAGAATCACCATATTTGGTTGTGGGTAGTTTGTGTGTTTTATTTTTTTGTTTGTTTTTGCTTCCCACCCTTTTATTTTGTAAGCAGCTTTTCTTTCAAAAGAGGATAGGCCACCTACTAGAAAAAGAATATTCCTGGATTGTTGAAGAATCTCAGTGCTCTGTAAAATCTGAACTTTTCCAACTAATTATATCTTATATACATCTAAACCCAAGCAACTAAAAAAGCTGGACAGCTACTCCCAGAGTACAAAACATATATTCCTCATAAAATAAAAATTACTTGGGTAAATGTGACCTGTATAACAAACAGTACATATACATAGAAGCATGAGGTTGATAAAACATAGATATTGTTTCAATTAATTTCCCAGGTTTTATTCATTTAGTTCTGGTCTTTGATTTGAAGGTATTGGTTGCTGGAAATGCATAGATTTTTCTGCTTCCTTTACACTTCATCAATTTCCCTTGATTTTTTGGTCTAATTATATACTAGATTACACTTTATAGCCATATTGATATTGAGTATTTAAAAAAGATGAGTTTATCCACTCTGGTCTGTAAATCTGGATTGGTTTCTATGGGCTCTGTACCACCAGCACCATTAGTTAAAGAATATTCATGTCTTTGCTAGTCACAGTGCAAATAGGATGACCAGCCTCTTCCCTGCTATACTTTATATCAGATCAAATGCTTGCCTGCAGCGGCAGCAATTCGATAATGGTCTTCAGGAAAGTACTACAGAACTCATTACTCTGGGCAAATTGCTTTGTATAGGATAATGTACTGGGTTGGAGTCTAAAGGGATGTGAACCCCAAACAGTGCTTAATACAGACCATAAAATATTTAGAGCCTAATACATTAGTTTTAAAATGCTTGCAAAGGTTACACTTTCTCCAAAAAGAGAAAAAAAAATAATTCTGTTCCCATTAAATCAGTGATTTAATAGAGTTTTCAGTACAATGCATTTACTCCATGATAATCAATTACCTCCTGCAAATTAAAATATAAATTAGGTTGTCTTGGAGAAAAGGAAGCTCTAAATCAGTTCGTTCCGTCTGCTCATAAATACGAATTTTATAGTTATGGTTTCCTAGTGTCAAAACCAACACATCATGACAGAAAAGTACTTTTAGCTGCTGTGATTCTTAATGCATCAACTATATTGATTGCATTTTTGTCAAAGTTGGGAGTATCAAAATATATAACCTTTAAAAAGTTCTGCATTTCTTCATTATATGCATGAATGATTTGAGCAGCAAGCATTTTTACTTAGCAGAATACTCAGAAAAACTCGGGGTTTTTTTTTTAGGCTTTCCTTTTCCTAGTGGGTCAACATATATTACATTGGAAATTTCATTTCTATTCTGAATTAGAGAAAAGTCTGTTCAAATTAAACACTGCAACTGATACCATTGTACTAACTAGTAGTAATACAAAAATGCAAGGGCAGGGAAGAAAAAAGGTGGTTTATTCTGAAAGCTGTGGGGTTCCGCTGTATATCCCAATATCTTAATTGGTTTTTTGTGTGGTTTCTGTGGGTGACAGGTAAGAGGAAACATGCTGGAAATACTCCAAGGGAGTGTAATTACTTGTCCCTATTGTGGTTTGTGTTGTCATCCCCCTTCTGTCATTGGCTTGTCTATAGGGTCAGAATCTGGAGGCGTGGTATTTGGTTGCAGGAGTGGTATTTGGGGCAATATGGCTCTACATAACCTCTCCATCTGAGATTATGAACCCTACGTAATTTTGCTGCACTCAGAGCTTTTTCACCATTGTTCATCACTTTAATCTGCAAAATGCTAGAAATCCATGAGAGGTGTGATACAGGGCTAAGAGAGGTCATTCAGATACTGATGATTATCTAATCCAATTAAAAATAGGGTGAATGGCATGGGTGAACCAGCTTGTGGAGGAAAGATCATCTGATTCCCTCCAGTGGGAAGTGCAATTCTGGAGATGCCCAAACCCTGCCCAGGGCTGCAGATTGCCACAACCCTTGGGGCTTACAGGTGGGTTTGGGAGCAGCAGCACATGCCCTGCTTTGTGTCCAAAGCATGTGCTGCTGCTGTTCCTGCCTCCCAGCAGAGCAGGACAGGCTGATTTTTCCCCTGGCCATACTTTGCTCACACCGGGGCTTAGTGTGGTAATTTTAGCCCTACAGACGCATCACAATTTAATTGCTTTTACAACTGATTCTGTGGGATGGGTTCTCCTCCCAGCTTGTACTCGGCTACAATAGGGGAAAGATAGGTTTTAAAAGACCTTTCAGAAATGTATGAGCGTTTTTAAAAAGGACTTTTTCTTTGCTGTGCTGTGTGGCTTCCTGCTTTTGAAGATGATAAATTACGGCTAGGAGTGGAAAAAAATCAATTTTGCAGATTTTTTTCAGTCTAACAAAGATCCCTTCTATTCTAGGGGAAAACTTGGTTCTTCAAATCAGAGTTAGATATTTTAAGCTTACACTCCTGAGGCTGGTAAACTCTTGTATTATTTAATTTTTATATATGAATGCTTGGTTGGGAATTTCTTAGATCATAAATAAAATCAAGATCATAGGGGGGGAGGCAAATGTTTTTCTTCTAAAAAATACTTTCTTTCTGACATCCAGTATAGCATAACTGAGTGACTCTTGAAAAGAAATTCAAACATAAAAACCCCACGATGAGCCAGAGCTACTCTGTGAGTAATTCTGTGATAGCTGGATTCCATATCAGATAAACTAGAGATTGTGTCATGTAGTTCAAAAATAACTGTGTGTTTGGTTTCATGAGGTCTAGTTCTATGGCTTCCATTCTGGTTTTTCTGCAGCATTTAGCATTTGATACAGAACACATGTTTAGATCTTTATTCATCTGACATTAAAATATTATTCTTATGTTTAAAGATCTCAGTAACATTACATCAAGGCTATCTTAATATAGTAATAATTAACATTGACATAAATATAGACACTGAATTATTGTGAATATTTATTTGGAGTTTACAAAATTATGACAATCCTCCAAAAGCTTTCCCAAAAAAAGTTAAAAACAAACAAACAAGTAAAAACACAGAAAACACCCCAACCCAAACTGTTTCCCAATACAAAAAAAAACTTTTTTCTTTTCCTAGTAAATTGTGGAAACATAACACCCTAAACAAATCTCGGAAGAAAGTAGGCTAAGCTGGACCTAAAATCCAGAGAAATTCCACTGTGGTCATGGCCTTTGAAAGTTCTGGTAGAGTTGAACGGGATTGCTGCCACAGCCTGCTGTGCCCCCAGGGTGGGGGGAAGGTGATCCCCATCACAGGGTGTGGAAGCAGCTGGAGCCAATTCCCCAATCCCCAGGGATGGGCAGCACCTGTGGGAGCAGAGGGTTTAAAGGGGAGGGGCTGTGCTGGGTGAGCAGACTGTGCTGGGAGGTGTTCAGGAGAAGCTGTAAGTAATTCTAGAGTTGTTTGATCTCTTGCTGAAGTAAAGCGTTGTTCTTGTAAGACCGATGTGTTTGGGGGGGTGAGGGGGGTGGTCTTCCTCTTTCTTTAAGAGAAGCTGGAACTGCAAGGGGCTGTTGATTTGCCTGCTCGTGGCAGGGGATTCACTGGGGCCCTTCTGGTGTCACGTCATGGCACACACTTGCTGAATCTCCCCAGATATGGTGCAAACCATCAGAGGAGCAGAGCTCTCGCTGTTGGTGTGGTGCTGTGTACCCATGTGAGAAAGTAAGTGATGATTTCTGTTTTTAAAAACTGTGGTGTCCTCTTGAGACAGTAACTGAAAGGTGAACTTCATATGGGCAGAAATATTTCTGTTGCAGAAGATGTTTTTATGTCTTGTGTGCTGGTGAGGCACCAGGTGAGCAGAGCCATGGGAAAACAGCCCAGTGTGGCTGGGCAATGGAGATGCTGAAATGTGAGTGGTAAGTGAGGTGTGTGGCTGCAGGGGGAGCAGCAAAAGTTACAGAAGGCTGGGCTGTGAGAGATGAAGCTGGCTGTGTAATCTGATGATGTTAATCAGTAAATGCTAGCATGTGATTAGGTTAGTGTAAGTAAGCAGTGGTTCTTCTTATGACTATGCTTAGCTTGGATTTGTATCTCTGAATGGCAAATTCAAGAGATACCTTTCCTGTAAAGTGAATAACAGTGCTCCTGGCTTCGCTAATGAATTCTTGTCCCTACCTGGAAGTTTAGGCTGTGTTGAACACATTTGGTTTATGGTGGGTATCTCTGGTCTTCTTGCCTTAAGGTGATAACTGATTCTTCCTCTCTTTCCTTGCAATATAATATGGGATTCGCTTTCCCTCCTGTGTGGCAGAGCAGCTGGATTCAATTCCCCAGTCACCAGAGACTGACAGCAAGACCTCAGAACATGTGTGTGGGGTTAGTTCTGTGGTGTTTCTTTCTGGCCCTTCTGAGGATACTGAGTGAGTGCTGCTGGTCTGGGGTGGGGGAAAGGGGAGACCTGGATAAAGATGAGTGAGGGAAGAAGAGACTTGTTCTCCTTCTGTAAAACTGTTTAAGAACCTCACAAATATTTTATATTCTGATCCTAAAAGATACCTTATGAATAACAAAATTTCTGCTAGGTACTGCTCCCTCAGAGCTATGCACTTCACTGGGCAGAAATGAAGGTTGTAGGGATCGATTCTTCCAGAGCAGCTCAGTGGTGTAAAACATGTTCCTTTCTGTGCCCAGAAAAACAGCTGTACCACTGGAAAATGTTTATCCTCAAGGGGCTGCAAACTGGTGACTTGTCTGCTAAAATCTCTTAGAGGGATTATTTTGAAGCAGTAGTGCTCAGCTTCACGTGGCAGGAGAGAGTGCACTTGGTTTTGATGGAATAGGTAAATAAATAAGCGTGTCCTCAGTGCAGAGTTGACTGGAATGCTTTCCCTGGCTTGGCTCTTAACTCTGTAGAAACTTTTTTCCCTTGAATAGTGGCATTTCTAGTTCTTTGCTGACTGAAGCAAGAGTTAACAGAGCTTTTCAGCTGTGAACACGAGAGCTCTGCAGAGGCTTTTTCCCAAGTGTGCTTTTCTCATTTGATCAAGTGTCCAGAGGAATTACTTCTACTGAAGGGAAACTTAACAACAAAAGGTACACAGTTGTGAAGCCCCAGGCTTTTGAGATGTGCACTTGTGATTCCTAGAAAATGAACCATGTGTTGAGAACATGTGAACCTGTGGGCACATCATGTGGATCTGTGTGAGTTGCTCTGCACATGCAGAGCCTGGTGTGCTTATTGGACACTTGCTGTACATAACGTGGAAATGCATGCACGTATTTTTAAAAGGTTTCTTCTGTAGTGTGTCATTATTTTGTTGTTATTTCTGAGCTGGATTTTTTAAGAGCTTGTTCAGCTGTTATCTTTCTCCTTCAAAAGTTTAACCTATGTGACAACCAGGATTTACTTGCAAATATATGAACCAAATTGTTACTTGTATAGGTTTTTGGAGCCCTACAGCAATTTTCTAAGCGTAGATTTGGTTTATTCCTCCCACAGTGATATACCACCTATTCAGCTTTATTAACATTTTGCTTGACAAATACATTTTTTTCAGTTGCATCAGTGAGTGTGAGAATATATTTCTGTGGGACAAGAAAACTGATTTCAGTAAAAATACTAAACTCTCTGGTGTCTCTTTTTTGGGGCTTTTTTTTTTTTTTTTTTTTTTTTTTTTACTATAGTCATTTAATGCTCCTGTGATTTCATTGTTCTTTAAAGTATCTTTTGAAAATAGTTCTGAAGCACGGACTCTGCACTATGGACTATATTTGGGGGTTTCTGGTCATGTACCTCATTTGACAGATCTAATACTGCAGCTGATAGCCATAGTCACTGAAAGATTATCTAATGGGAAGGATGCAGAGGTATTGTGAGTAGAATGCCTGCAGTCTGCAGTGCAATGCTTTGTGGGAGCTGTTTAAGAGGATGAAAGCTGGAGAGAAGTGCAAATGTTCATAAAATAGCCGAAGTGGCTATTTTCTGCAGATAAAAAGCCTGACTAGGCTTTCTTACAACAAATCCAGTAGTTAGTTCTGGGCTATGATCTTTGTGTCCTTCGGAGCTACAAGGGGAGTTTATTAAGAGGAAACGCAAGCGTCTTGCTTTATCTAGCACCTTAAAGTAATCCCCATAATTAGAAAATGAGCTGAAAAAGCTCATTCTCACCTCATTTACAAGCACCTGGCACTTCTTTGCCATAGTCAGAGCAGGACTGCAACTTCTGTGCCTTTTGTGTGATCTTGCTATTACTGCAGGGCCAGTTCCTCTGGTGTTTTCCAAGTTAAATTGCAGACCTGCTTGGGCTCTCGATCTGCTAATATGGAGGCAGAAACAAAGTCAATCTTCCTGAGATGGGCAGCAGGAAAACGTGTCAAAATATAAACACAAGCCCTGATTTTAAACTTGCCAGAATGTCTTTCAGCCTGGCTTTGTCTTTACCTTAATAGGACTAATTAAACTCTGAGAGGCAGGACAATTGCCCTAGGGCAAGTCAGAACTTCTGAGTTTCAGTCAAGACTTCTGTGGGTCTGTAGTATGACACTGTAACTAATCACTCTGAGCAGATGATGGTGATGCTGTTTTCTGCACTGTGCACTGTTTCCTTCTTGTACAAATTGCCAAATATCTTTGTTCTCTAAAGAAATGTATATACAACTCAATAGAAGGTATTAGTGACATAGTCAAGTATCTTCTTCTATCTATTACTCCCACCTAAACAACTATAAGGGGTAAGCAGTAGAATAATTGCCTGTCTGGTGTTATAAATCAAAAATACAATCTTAGTCCAGTGCAACGCGAGGCAAATACAATAATGGCAAAATCTATAGCTGTAGAGATGATGGAGTGTCGAGAGGATCTGCCCTCTACTGAGGCCTGGGTAGAGGATACATTATTTAAATGTACAGTAGGCAGTGGAAGTGATCAATACTTCACAAGTCTCGATTTCTAAAAAAGTGGGGAATTGATTTGATCTTAACAGTAGATAGCTGTGGGTGCAGTAATAAGGATTGCTAAAATGCATGCCATGGTCTTTCTTCTCCTGTTGCAGTCTTTGCATAGCTGTTTAAACCTGGGAGAGTTGGACATGGTGTGTCACTGAGATTAGCAATGTTAGAATTGGTAATAACTTACTAACTAAGCACAGAGTATTGGAGAATCTGGCTAATATTTTGCATTCTCATGAGATTATAGGGTAGCATTAAGCAGTCAATAATGGTAATGCCACTAATTCCATATTTGTCATTGTTAGAGTTTCAGTAATGCAGCTGTGGCTTTCAGCAGTGTTTCCTTCTCCCCACTTTCACCTCTCCACGTCACTTCAGCAAACATCCTGGATAAGATCCTGACTCTTCTAGGTGGACTGGGATTTAATGGAAATTGGAGGTTCTGGGCTTCTCAAAGACAAAAGCCAGACTTATTTGTTAAAAAATTGGGGAGGAGAGAGGTCTGGAGGGGAGGATGTGCAAATGGGGGGCTTTTTCCAACAGTGCAATAGCCAAGGTTGAAGAGCTGGGCTTTTATGGGGCTGCGTGTTGGTTCCATGTTTGAGATTTTACTGGTTGTAATGTAGTTGGTAGTCTGGCAAGTGTGAGGATGAGAAAGCCCTTTGAAGCACCTTCTGACTTCCAGTATAACCTGTTACAACATTAACTAGTGCAATTAAGCTAGTCTAGTTAACAAAATTAACTAAACTGTGGAAGGCTTGCAAAGGTTTAATTAGCAGCATATTGTCAGCTTGGATACCTCTAGTTGCTGCTAAAAACATTCAGTGAATTGAGCATTCATCAGCAGATGAAATTACATCATGGTATTTGCTGTTATGTTGGACAGAAATTGGCCCCCAACTCACGATTAATGACCAGTTCCCCAAATTTTAAGAGCTGTATGTTTTTCTGTCTTTATGGTTGTAATACAGACATCTAAATATGCCATTCCTGCTCCAGCTTTGAATCTTGTGCAGTTTTACTGCTTAGAATTTTGAAGTGAGACTTGGCAGCTGATCTTCTAATTTCAAATGCACAAAAGCCCACCAGCTGTCTGTTGGCCATTCACAACAAATTAGGAACAAATACTTTGTGGAAAATTCCCTGAAATGTGTCCTATTTGCCTTTGAAATAAAGTAATTGTCTTTTGTAAATATAGTTATAACAATATTCAAGTAACATTTGTCAAATATTTGTCAGTTGATTGCTTAGATAAAAAAACCTTCTTGTCAGTTGGCTGTCAAGTGTCACTGTAAGAGAAGGAAAGTTTTTGTTATTGGAAATGGCCTAATTTTCACCCATAAATCTTTCTTGCAACGTTATTTTCACACTAACTGGTGCAATAGATTAGGTTCTCTTTTAAGAGGAAAATGGTCTTCTGATGCCAGCTGATTTCCAGTTTAAGTGCTTGATGCTCAACTGGCTGTTGCTCTGATATTTGTCAGCAAGAGAAACAATTTTATTTCTGGGAATACTCTGATATGTCATCCAGACTTCATATTGCCTAAACTTAGTGGAATGATACAATATCAGTCCTAAATATTTTGGTTGACTTTCCAAGGGTAATTTTGAATTGCTTAAATCTACGTGATTTTTTTTTTTTTTTAAATAATCAGCCAACTCTATGCTTAGAGATGCAGCCAACTTAACTGATGTATTTGAAGGAGTTCCCTTTTGCATGGTATGGTTTGTAGCTCGTAAAGCCCCAGAGATTTGCACAGACCCTCCAACCTCAATCTTGAGAACTTGCTGCCTAATGCATGAGCACGTTTTTGTTAAAAGGGCTTTCTGTTGGAGGCCGTCTAGAAACTCTTGATTTCCAAGACTTTTCTTAAAACAATGAAAAATACTTGGTAATTGCTGAACTGTTTCAGCAATTTTGCATTGTGACAGAGTAACTACTAAGTGTTCTCAAGGCCTTAGTGAATAGTGAGATGCAGTTAAAAGTCCATTCATAGTTGATGGGAATTTTGCTATCCAAGACCAAAATCTTTCATTTTATTTACCTTTTAATTCTTAAGAAGCTTTTTATATCTTCATTATAAAGTGACAATTGATGCTAACAATCTCTTTATGTTATAAAAGGGTAATACCTTCGTGCCTGTGGTTATGGCTGTTGTACTTTTTTCCTTCACCCAATTTTATGGTGAATAGAAGTTGTTTTTTGTTTTTGGGTTTTTTTTAAACTCTAATTGTGTAAGGGGGTTTCTGCTACCAAACACTTAATATTGGGTGACTCGTATGGGAGACTGCTCCCAGCAGGCTGGACTTTGTAGCTGTGCTACACTTGAGGTTTCAAGGGGCTGGAAACACAGTGGGTGTTGTGCTTAAGGATCCCATAATGAGAGACAAATGAAGGCAGTAGATTAACTTTAAAAGTATCGGTGATCGTCTAGAAAATGATATGCTAATATGAAAAAGATGCTAATTCACAAATGTGGTGAAGCTTATATTGAAAATGAAATAAGGCTAAAGGAGGATGGAAAAAAGATGTAATGGAATGAAAAAGGATGTTAGATGGACAGCAGGGAACAAAACATGAAGCCCCACTATTGCAGGGCTGGAAAAGAACCTTTAGGCCCCTGTGGTCTGCCCTCTTTGAAGCAGGATCAAATAGCACCCCGTGTGCTCTTCCTGCCAGGGTGTTTCCTGCACTCCCTGTTAACTTTCTGTCTTGTCTCTTCATATTGTTCATTATTTATTCTGAGTATTTTTGTCACTGTTTAGGAATGTTGCTGTTGTCTACATTCAACATGGACACACAGGCAGCATTCTCTGCCACAGATGTTTACTGCTCCAGTTCACTTCTTCATGTTAAATAGTCAGTTTTGAAGTAGAAGATAGTTTCTGATGGAGTCTTGGACCTTTTTGGTCATCAGTTGTTTTCAGAGCACATGTCAAATTCAAGATGATTGTGAGTTCTGTCCTTCTCTCCTGAGTTATCAAAAAAAAAAACTTATGATTTCATCAACCAGTTCTTGAAATATCTCAGGACAAAATTCATCTTGTGTTTGTTTGAGAAAACAAACCAACTTTTCTCCCTCTCTGTATCTTTCCAATGATTTAATTTACCTCTTTTGCAAAAAAAAAGTTAATAATCCTCAGTGCACATAGTCAGCCTACCCTGAAGTAGAAAAGTGTGGTTCCAAGTATAAGCAGTAGGTGAGTTTTACTTCATACAAGAAATAATGTGGTTTTGTGGAGATTGCTATTGGTACAAATAATGTACAAAAGGAGGTGAAAATAACAATGTACAAACTCAGCAAAAAACTCTTAATTCATTTCTTTGGGGAACTTTACTCAGGTCTTTAAAAACATGAAGATAAAGCCAGTCAGATGACTGTGTGTACAATGCAGTGCCAGTGCTTATTTCTAAACATTTAACTTTTTCTTCCATGTCTTGTTGGATATCAAGATAAGTATGAAATAACCTGGCATAAATTTAAGGTGCATGGTGACACCAGCTGGTGGGGAAATATATGTATATAAAATTTTGAATTGGATGGAGAAGCTCCTGTGCTGGTGCTAGAACCATGTTACTGCAGCAGGGAAATGGAGTTGGACTCCTTCCCACAAAGTGAGTTGGGTGGTGAAGCTGCAGACATGGCTGGGAGTCTGAGACCTTTGACAGATTCACAAACCTGCCAGAAAAAAGGAAAATCTTCAGCATCACTGTTAAAAATTTTGTACACATTGAAGCTCTGGAACTGCAGCTTTCTTCCAGCATGAAGGAACAGCAGTGTCTTCAATAAAATAACAACATAAGATTGTACACTCTTGGGGTTTCAGTGTTGTGGGCTCAGTAATCTCTTGAGGCAGTTGAATAAACCCGGGTTTAGTGGCTCAGGAGGAATCTTAAAGGCTTGAACCCACAACTCTCCTCATGTAAAGGCCTTCCTAGCTGTGTGTGGGAAGGAGTGAACACTGACCTATAGTTGTTTTGGGACTGGAGTTTATTTAGGAACTAGTGAAATCAGAGCTGCTGGTGTCCGACCTGGAATAGCACTCACCTATGTACAGGCAGGAGAGTGTAAAAAAAGGACAAACACTTGAAAAAGAGCAGGATGTTTTAAACAAAAAACAAACTCAAGGGCGTCTTCATAAAATATCAGGTTTTTATTAGAATGTCTTGTTTTTATTAATTTGCATCATTCTCCTGGATTTATCAGTCCTTTGGGTTTGTTTGGGTTTTTGGTTTTTGTTTTGTTTTTCAAAAAAAAAAGAAAAAAGAAAAAAAAAGAAAACATGGCTTTGAAATACTTTGGTGACTGGCAAAACTTTTCATCTCTGTATATTTTTAATGGAATAATTCAGGTACATACATTATCAAACAATGTACTAACACCTAAAAAGCAGTCCCTGATGTGCCATGGTTTGCTTCTGTTTTCGTTACTGCAGGCTTGAAATGCACAAAGCAATTTAATTCTCCCAAGCTGCATTGTTTAGATAGGATTTCAGTATCTGATGTTTTCCTGCCTCTAATGGCTGTGGGGATTGTCACTGCTCAAGAGAACAGCTGAGCTGCCCGTTAAACAGTTTTCTTGGAGCATGAGCATACAACTGTCCTGAAAGGGAAAGTATTGCATGAGTGTATAAAGACGTGACAAGTGCATGATCTTCCAACCTAATAGTGGATCTGTATTTTCTCAAAGGCTCAGCATGCAAAAATTAAATGTTTAAAGAAAATGCTTTGTTAATAAAAATACTTTGTGTGGCTTGTGCTTTTTTAAAATAGGTTTCAAGACCAAAACTCAAATAAAAATTAAAAAAGGCCACCAAAACCCAAGAATCACCACCACCCCCTCAAAAAACCCTGAACAGTCATCCGTGAAAAAAAAAAAATCTCCTTTCTTGTGCCTACACCTGAGCTAAAGAATCGTGCTGTGGCTGTCTGAAGAATGGGAAATGACTGGGGAAATGGTGGTTGTCATATTATTATGACATAGCTTTTAACTGCAGCATCTAACCTCTGAAAATTGTTTGAAACGGTGGGCTCTACTGTTGCTGTAATCAATGGAGCTACCCTAGAGTGTCTGACACCAGTGTGGATAAAATCCTTTGATTCTGATCCACAGCTTATTTGGTTTTCTGTGCTTGGAGCTGTTCTTCCTCTTTTCTTGCTGAATATCCTAGAGGAAGTCTGTAAATGCCAGGAAATTCCTATCAAGCCCTTTCATCAACTGTCCCCTTTGGAGGTGTTTTCTGTGTCAGCACTGCAGCCCTGCTCAGTGTGCTATGGCTGTAAACAAGACTTGCCAGGGAGTTAAACTGCAGAGCCCCGGAAAGGTCAAAGCAGTGCACTTTGCTATCTCTCAGAATATACAGGGCATTAAAATTCTGACGTGTCATTGCCATAAAACAAGCCCGAGCGAGCGTGGGGAGCTGCTCACAGAACGAGCAGTGTGGCTGTGCTGGGTTTGGGCACGTGAGGAGCTCTGCTTGTGTGAGCCCACAACACAGCCAGGCTGTGCTGGTGCCTGGCCCCTTGGTTTGGATCAGCATCCTTAACCCAGTGCAGATATGGGGTTTTACAAAGCTTGAGAAGTAGGCTTAGTTTAGTGTCCAAGGCCGGGTTGGATGGGGCTTGGAGCACCCTGGGACAGTGGAAGGTGTTCCTGCCCATGGCAGAGGGGTTGGAACTGGATGATCTTTAAGGTCCCTTTCAACCCAAATCATTCTGTGATTGAGAAGACTGTGTAATATTAGTTCCAAAGATGATTTTCAGTTCAAAAAACGAGCTGGAAATTTGGAGCCATATGCCACCTGTTATTCCTGTTTGTCTTGTGTGAACTAAAATTTGTAGAAGAATTTTCAAAGCAACAGTGGTTCAGGCCTGTGGAATAGTGCTTTTCCATAAACTCCCCTCATCCTCCCAGGTGGTTGGCTGATGGAGTGCAGTGTTGTATTCCTCAGTCTGAAATTAAACTCTAAATATGAAATTAAAGTACAGCAGTGGCTTTACTGAATATCACAAGCATTCTTGCTTGCAAATAGCCGATGGCAAGAGAAGATAAATTGAGCCATTTGTAGCATGAGATTATCAGTGTGCTTAATATAATGAAATGTTAATGTTCAATGGGAGAGAACTATAGAGAGAAAATACTTGGTATGCAAATTATACAAGATAAAATAGCCATTCAAGGAAATCTGTTAAAATTACTGAGGTTATAATATCATCTAGGGAGTATGTAAGGTGGTGGTAGAGCTGCTGTAGTTGGTATTCTGTTCTGTGCAGGGTTATTGTTGCCAGCCACAGCCCTATGCAAGTTTTGAGCATTTATTCTGAAGCAGGTAGAAATTTAACCAGGTCTTTGTACTGAGTTATACTGCAAGCTTGCACCTACAGTGATCCACAGACTATCTGCTTCTTCCCTGATAAACTCCCTCATTATGGGGGCCTGCATTTCCTGTAATCATTTCCAGTGATATGGGAATATCTACCTCATTAAAAAAAAAAAAAAATATCCAGAGATAGTGGCAATCCCAAAGGAGCTTGTACAATGAATTAATTTTTTTGTAGTGGATTAAAGTGTATGGTTTCTAATTAATTCTGGCATTACCTTTTTTCATAAAAAGAACCATCACATCATAAATTCATAATTAAGAAGGATTATGCGTGGTGAGAATGACCTTTGTACCTTTACTCCTTTTTATTTTAATGCAACTGTCTTCAAAAAGAGAGTTAGGCCTTGAGTAATCTCAGAAAGAAAATAAAGTGGAATGGAAAACGTCATGAATATTTACAAGTACGTTGCCTTTTGTTGCCATAGTTTGTTTATGGTTTGCTTATAAGCTCTCTTATAGGAGAGTATAAACGTGCTTTCTAGTGCTAATATTTTATTCATTAAAGATGTTGTTCATACCTCAAATGAACAGTTGGGTGGTGTCATCTCCCCGTTAAATTCATTATTCAACAAAGTTTTCCCTGGAGGAAACAAACTTTTGTGGCTTTCCAATCTTTTCACCCCCTTCAGTCCTCTCCAGGTTTAAAGCATTCTCTACACCATTCAGTCACTCCAGGAAGCCTGATGAAGAAAAATACCTTAAATAAGCTGTGATGTGCCCATTTTGAATCGCCCTCTGCCCATGGCTGAACTCAGGAGTGATGCTGTCCTTTTGACTGGCAGTGCAGGGTAAATGGATTTGTGCTCCCCTGTGCCTTGTGTGGCTCAGGTCCAGCTGTTGGCATCTGGTCGTGCCCATATCCATGGCACAAGGAGCCAGATGTGGTGTGGGAGGCAGTGCTGGGGCTGCAGGAGTGCCAAGGGGGGAAGAGCTCAATTTGTCACACATGGCAAGTACTGACATCTGGGCTCCTTGCAGGCCGGGCAGGATTCAGTGATGGAAAATTTGTTTGAGCTGGGAAATGTGTATGTGTAAAACAACTGCTCTCAGTACAGTTTTCAGTTTCCAGCAGGCCTGGAAAACATTCCTCTTCTGGAGCCTGTTTTGCTGAAGAGTTCAGCAGGAGGTGGAAATTGGCTTTGAGCCAGCAAGAAAGGGGGATTTTTTTTTTTTATTTCCTTTTTTAAATTTCTGCTCTTGGGAGGGATTTTTGTCCCTTTATAGTCTCTCCAAGTTGTCCTGCAGTTTGGTTTTGTTAAGATATTATTTTAACACGATGCTGAAACACGTCTACAAATGACTGTTGAAATGCAGATCTGTTATTCTGATGAATAAACCAGATGATAGATGCTAGGGAAGAGTGAGTGTATGGGAAAAATAAAACCACCACTATAGAAATGCTACCAGGAATAGAAAAAATATACACAGGTACATTTGTTTTGTGTCCAAAGACAAAACTCTTGCATTATAAAAGTCATTTGTAAGAATGAGTGAAAATCCTCTTTTTATTTTGTCAGTTTTTGCAGTCTGTGTTCTAGACCAGTCCCGATTTCTAAAAATTCTTAAGTCTTATGTTTCAGTGTTCATGACGTTTTTGCTGTAGCATTCCTAATGATATTTTTTATCACACCATTACAGTAATTTATGCAAGTTTACTGTATCCCCAAAGATGCTGATATTCCTTGCAGGTGAGATTGGGACAGATAGGGCTGTAAGACTTGTTTTGATGCTCATAGGTGCATTAGTGTGTGGTCAGCATCTCCAGTAATTTTAGCCCTTATATTAGGAGTTTAATTATGGTTAAGTTTATCTAAATCTCCCTGAAAAGTGTTTTAAGCCTTCCATGAGGTTTTTTTTCTTTCTGGAGTTTATAAGATACATTAAGACATTCCTAAAGAGTAAAATGAGAACGGTTAGCACTGCCCAGGGAAAGGCAGGCAAGGATGCAGAGGCTGCTCTTGTGTGGGTAATCAATAACTAAATCTGGAGGAGCTGTAGTGTGGAACTTTCTGGAGATACCATGAAAAGCCATGAGAGAGATGGTGGGGGAATCTTCTGCTAAGCATCTCTTGTACTGTGCCCAAATTATAAAACATGCCACCTGTTTGTTTCATCTCTTTTAACTGCATAGAAAAAATAAGCAGCATGAAGAAAACATCTCTTGATGTGGTAGAAAATATAGATAACTGAACTTGGTTCAACTTAAACCAGCTTGCTTTTACTCAGATTCTTTCTTGATTGTCTTTGGGGTCTCAAAGCAGTAGAATCTCTATAAATTCCAACAGAAAGAAAACAGTTATTATTAGGTAGTGAATTAAACAATTAGGTACTGAATTAGAACTCTCTAAGCGTAGCTCAATGCTGTCAGAACTCCCTGATTCATGACGGTTCTTCAGAAGGACACGTGTAGTGCAGGTGGGTCCAAAGTTGAAGTCTCATTCAGTCAGGCATTAGGCATTGCTGCCTTCTCTGGGAGGAGAGTTACTGGAACCATTGTGTGCCTTCGAAGTATTCCTCCTGCAACAGCAGCCCTCACTCAGAAATGCCACTTTAGTTTTAATCCTGAGAAGTCTGTCACTGGAGGAGTGTAATCACCCCAGTAGAAGGCTCTCCTGAGGGAGGACTTTGTGAGTTCAATACAGCAGCAACAAGTGCTGTCACACAGAAAAACCTCACTGGGGAAAAAGGCTTCAGCCAGCACTCAGATTAAAACACCGCTTTGAGTCCTCCTTGAAGGAGAAAGTTGCAAAAGTCTTGAGAGGGATGTCTTTTTCTGTGTTCCTGGAATTGCTGATTACAGTAATAAGATACCTGAAATCTGCAGTTTTTTTGATTAAGGCTGCTCTCAAATATTTGACATAAATTTAAATATTGCAACAAAAGAATTGTGTCTTGCTTTGGCCAATCCGCACGTTGACTACGTTACTTCAGAATTGCTGTTTCCAGTTAATGTTGCCAACACTATTTTTTTGGCTTAATAAACTATGAAGTGAGTTCTTTCTCAAGATTTATTTCTAATGGTGGTCTGGAGGTATTAGTTGGGTTTTTTTTTACATAAAGCTAAACTTTTTTGTTAAAATGCTCCTCAGGTGATTCGTGTGAGCTGCCTGCGAAGTGTTAATACACACAAATTGTGCAATTAATGATAAAATTACTTTAGCAGTAGTATTTTATTGTGAAACCCACGTGGAATCACTAGATGGTGCTGCAGAGTAGGTTTGTTTGGGGTTTTGATATTTAAATTCATGGAACCCAATCAACAGCCAGACCACGGTGCCTGTGCTTGGAGGGTTTTCAAAGCTTTTAATCTGACTTTGCTCCATTTCTTTTCATCTGTTGAAGACACCAACAGACTTTCTATTGAATGCAGTGACCACCAAATTAAGTGGTGCCAAGAATTTTTGACAGAACTGTAGTTTTGTACATGATTTAACATCCAAATTGTGGACCTGCGTTTACTGAAACTTCTTATTCAGGGCCCAACCCTTTATTAGGCATTCCTGGCACAAGTTTCATACCCTGTTCTTAAAGAAAATGGTGTGTTTTTAATCAGTGTGGAGATGAAAGTCTAGAATACCCATGTGTCATTGCTTCATAACAAGATAGGTGTCATCAAGTCTTATCCATGGGACACTGTTTTATGTCACCTGCTTAAGAGTCCCACAGAACACCTGCCCTGAACCTTCCAAAACAGTCACACCAAGTCAGGAGTTGCAAAAGGAGAGATTTTTTTTCTTGTTGCCTTATACTGGCACACATAATGGTTTTACCTGTTCCTCCTGATGAAAGTCCAGCAGGGTGTTGTCCAGCATTGGCTGTGATCACAGTTTATTTCAAAAACTTCTTTTATCTGCCCAGGTGATTTGAATGTTTATTAAACAAATTTAAAAATAGTGTAAAGTAAGCCTTTAAGATACACAGCCTGTGTCCTGACCAAATATAGCAGATCCAAAACCTGTTCAAAGGTTTTTATGTGCTTTTTATCTACGTTGTGGGTTTTGCTGTTGTAATTAGGGATAGGTATTGAAAGTTCTGGTTGAGAATTAGAGCTTTTGTTTTGTGAGCTGAGTTAAGAATGATGACTTAGGGGAAGAAAAACCAAAGCATGTATTAAATCTATATCGATTTTTTCCCCCCTGTAAAATGGTGTTAAAATCTTTTGTTACCTATGATTTTATTTTGTAGTTTTAGGTTTTGTTTACCCTCTGTGACATTGTAAAAACTCATTATCTTTGTCTTGCTCAATCTCCCCAGTAAAGCTGAGATAAGGCAGCCTACAGATGAAATATTTATTTTGCTCTGAAGGAACAATATCTAAAGTATTTTTAACAAATGCAGTCCTTTAACTTTCAGTAATAGTCACTATTATAACACTTTGATGTGAAATTTATATTCAATATACCAGAGAATGCTGGAATTTGCTTAGAAGTAATTATTCCCTGTCTAGATCTCCCAGGAATGCCCACGAGGGCAGGTTTAGAGAAGATCTGGGAACCAGCTACCATCATCAGTGATGCAGTTTATTAGATTCCCTCCCCCTTAATAACGGTATTTTAATCTTACAATTAAGATATTACTACAGAATTACCTGATAGATAGTGAAACTAGATTAACATAAGTGCCTTACTAATAGCTGCATTTTATTTCAAAGCTGGTTTCACAAAGGATGTATTTCACACCTGAAGATTCACTGAAATCCTCTCTTCTTCAGGCAGGCAGAAAGTGGTTTGTGTTTGGGCTCATGGAGGTTTTTATTTCTCGAGGTTGTATCTTCCATCATATCAGTTCTTTTATGAGACTCATAACGAGCCAGGAAGGAAATAGTTAAAATGGGAGTTGCAAGATTTGGTCCATTAGTTGTACCCCCAAGAAGTGACACTGCAGTGAATCTCATCTCCCCTTCCTTGCAGTGTCACTGTCACTAGATGGTACTGCAGAGTCGGCAAACACCCAGAGTGGAGCTTTGTCCAAAACCAGGAGGTGTGGAGAAAACTTGAAGCGACAATGACTGCACTTCCTTGAGCAAAAAGGAAACCTGAGCTGGCCCTTCAGAAATGTCTTTGGTGCTGCTCTGTTTGTTTTCAGCTGAAGCACACGGCACCAGTGGTGGTTTGGGGTTACACCGTGCAAGTTGACGTCGTTGGTGACACCTTTAGTGGTCCAGGTGGTTTCCCAGCCCTGCCAGGAGAGCTGTGACCTGCCCTTGTCTCTGAGGGCTGTGGGGCCAGTGGAAGGTCCTACAAACCTGCTGGTGAATTTGAGCCTCATGCTTTCACCTCATAGATAATTGAGAAAATATTATGATGTTCTAATTATCTACGGTGCAAGACTTAGGCCAAAGTCTAGTTGTTGTGGGGTTTTTTGCTTGTTTGCTTTTTAAAAAGGTATCATTTTTGCTGTTTCAGCTTCAAGTGTCACTGTAATGCAGAGGCTTTAATACCTTCCTCACTGTTGCTGTGGCTCATTCTGATGAGGACTATTAGGGATTGTTATGGAATAACTCCCGAATCCTTTTCCTGGTCACTATATTGCAGCTGCATTTAATTTTGCAGAGATTCTCTCACTGGGCTTTATTCTTTAAGGACCTGTGGTGATCCCATAACAGCAAACTTCCCCTTTCCTTTCAGTTTTCTCTAGAAGTTTACAAATCTGCTTTGGAGTTTTATAGCGTGGCTGTTGGGAGAAATGGGGGAGAAAGAGTAGGAGATGAGAAGCAAAACAAGAACTTTTCAGCATGAGACACAACTATAAGCACTGCCATTCTCCTTAACAGATGTGAGAGAATAATTCAAAGCTAATCACTTAGTCGACAATATCAGCTACCTTTTTTTGGATGTAGAAGCATCCAAGTGTGGGAGCAGCTGTTAGTTCTGTTGTATTTATTGAATTTTTGTCAGGAGGAAATAGCATCTTAGTCCAGAAGACGCTCCTTGATAGAGTGCCCTGGGTGATAAACCTGACCATACCAATATCAGCTGAAAACAGGGATAAGTCTTGCATTTTTTCTTATTATGTGACTTGTTGAATGTAATGCTGCCTAGAACAAAACAGTCTGAGCATGCAGAGTGTATACTCTCTCCTTTCTGCAAGATGTCTGGCTTTTTATAGTCCTAGAGAGTCTCTTTTCTGCTCTCCTACCTACATTCTGCTACATGCAAAAGAAATTAGTGACTAACCTGATTGGGATTTTTACCTGTCTTGTTATGACTGACCAGCAGATACAGTTCTGTTTGACTTTTGACATTTTGCCCGCTTTTTCATGTATGCCAAAGCTATTGTGCAGGTAAGACAGAAAAGAGAATAATAAATATAATGGCATTATTTTATTATGCAGCAATATATAATATATTATAGACCCAAAAATGGGTCTAGCTTCCACAACAAATGGTTGTAGTTTCTCCCTCACCTCCTTTTGCTGAGGATTTGATTTGACCTCCACAGCTTCCAAAGTGAAGTATTTCATGGACATGGAGGTGATCAGTGCAGTGTGGAGGACCTTGTAGCAGGTGTAAGCAGGTATGAGGTAGTGCAGTGTTGTCTTCTAAAAAAATAAATAAATCATGGTTATTGACTGAACTAAGTCAGACAAATGGCACTTTTTCAACGCTCAAATTCAAATGTTTGGACCTTTGTTTTGAGACTTTGGTGTATAGTGCCACGTGTTTGACCTTCCCTTTTGTTTCTCATGACATGTGTTGTCAAGAAGTGTTTCCTTTAGTCATTTTAAACCAGTGATCATGTTCTTTTGTTCTGTGGTATTATGTTTTCACTCTATTATGTTTGTATGACACTAAACTTCTCAGGTAGCATAGCTATGTTATCAAACTAATCTCAAAACAAAGATGTTGTTTGCTCTGTTTCATACATAAGTAATATAGGGATGAAAGAGTGCTTGAGTCGAGCCTTACTCAGTGCCTGTCACTGCAGCACAACCTTTTGATTTAAACTGCTGAGGTCTCACGATGCACAAGTAAGAGAATTCAGAATTGCTGGTAACATAGAAGTGTTGGTCTGTTAGGGTGATTGGAGAAAAGAGTTGAGAATTTTTATGAACAGTTTGGAGATTTTCAAGCTAATAAAAAATGAAGCTTAGTCCTTTCATCGGTATCCAGTCAGAAGTTGATTTCTTTCCCTGGGTTAGGTGAGCACCAAAGAAATAAACATGTGGCTCCAGAACCTCTAACACAGACCATGAGTTCAGAACTATTTTTATTACTTAATAATTGAAACCACAGGGTTGATGAACACAGGTTTGAATTTTGCATACACTGAAGTAATTTCTCAGTGTATGTAAAGAAAATTATATTGATTAAAAAAAACAAACAAAAAACCAAACTCCTAACCCACCTTTTCTTTTTTTTTCCCCAAGCTGCTTGTGTGATCTCTTCTCTGCACTTTCAGTCAGCAAGCCTAAACACAAAACTCTCAACATCCACTAAAAATGCAGATGTCTTTGTCATCTAATTTATTGCTCTTAGATCTATCTCAGTAAGAATTTTGCCTTTTAACTTTCATTTGAAGGCAGATCATTTTATTATATGAATTTTGCTCTGGATTCTTTTCTGTTTAACTGGCAACTTTTCTTGTTGATTTGTGCCTTTCTTTGCTCAGCTATGGTAAGAGTTAGCCAGTTTTTCTCTTAGGTCTATTAAAAGACCATTATCACAGCATTTCCTCTTGAGCTCTTTTTACCCTTATCACACTTGCTATAAATTCATGAACTCCCTTTTCACTTGAAGATATTTATGCCATATGGGCCATTTTCTTTTATAATCAAAATGTAAAGGTAAGTCCCAATGTTAAGTGCCCATTACAAACTTCTACTGTAGATGAATGATCTCTGCATTTTTTGCAGCTACTGCCTTAGAAGAAATGACATCATGATAAAGACATTGCTTAGTAAGACAGAAAGTGGCAGTAAAGGCAAAAAGCTTGAAGGGGAGTTTTGCTTTTCTGATCCTTCAATTACTTTGTAAGCATAAAGTTAAATTAAATACACATTTTAATATATAACAGCACACTGAATGGCAGGGCAAGTTCTACAGACAGCACAGGCTCTCTTTAATTTGAAATCTGCCCTTTTACTCCAGAGGGTTTCATTCGTGTAAAATGCCAAAGTAAATGGGGATACAAGGCCTTCAAAAAAAAAAAAAAAAAGCCCCAGACCAGGAAATGGACGAACCCAGGAAATGTTGTGCTGTCTTGGTGGCCTGTTAGGTGTCAGATGGCCTTTCACAGACAAAGAGGGTATTTTCTAGGTGAGCCACAGAACAAAATCATTTACCAGTAGCATCACTGAACAGTGGAGGAGGCAAATCAAAATGTTCAACCTCCAGGAACAACTTTTCAAAGGGGAAACTCCATAGAAAATATTTTTAAAACACATTTAGAGAGGCTTGCCAAAAACACTTGACTCATCTGACTGTTGAGCAGGAGCCATCCTGTGTCCTGTCACCCCACATTTGCTGGATGGATGGAACAGTGCCTGTGTTGCTGAAGTTCACATCGTGAGCTTGGCCTTGGACCTGAGAACTGCATTGGACAAGGCTGGAAAGCAAATGTGACAAAAGACTAAATTATTATTTTGTTTTCATCTCGTTTTTGGAAGATCATAAAGCAGGATTTCCTTGGCTATTGTATAAAAAGGATTGTTGCTTTGAACTAATTAGGAACAAAAGTCTTCAAGTAATTACGTCCCAATACACCAAATTCAATGCAGTAACAATTCAATTTTGTGAAAATAAAAGGACTGCTAGAAAACCATGAATACTGAGATGCAACAAATGCCTCTGTTACTGAGGCAGGAAACATTGTCTTTGGATTTAGAAGTGGGTGGTATGTTCTCAAGTGTAGAAAATGTGGTCTCTGATACTGTAGTATTATGCTTGCTGGGAAGAAAGAAAAGCCAATAAAGGAAAGAATAATAGTACATTGATCAACCCTTTATCACAGCAGGGTAACTAAATCTGCTGTCACCAAATATATCACACAGCCACTTGATTAAACTCATGTAATTTGCTGGGATGGATGCAGGAGTTTAGCTGTCATCAGCAGCTGTGGACAGAGGCAGATAAGGAATATTGAAACTATGAGCTGAGAACTTTCCTTTTCAAAGGAGGAGGATGTTCCACTGTTGTTCCTCATATTAACAGCACAAATTGTTGTCTCCTTGTGTTCTGTAAGGCACTAATACAGCACAGTAGAGAACATTATCATGCTCAATTGGCCCTAATCGGTTATTGAATCAGCTGGGAAAAAGGGGTGGTGTTTTCTATTAAAAAATAAAGGAGAGGGTGGAGGGTTGAAGGTGGGGAAAAAAAACAGTGCATAAACATGATCATTTCTGTACTCTAGTAAGCATAAACACCAAGTCAAGGTGCTTTAATTCCAGCACAGAATTTAAGGAGAAAATGCAAATATTTTTGCACAGGATTGTGCATCACTTAAAAAGGTAATGTGAATTAAGCAGTTTTTGGTTACAAATTTGTGTAGCTGATTGTTCTATAGAATAATACATTAGGTCAAATTTTTGAGAGGTTTATAGGATGGGAGTCACCTCAGCAATTGCTAGAGGAGAAATCAGCTCAGCCTTAGTCAGAGTTTCTCATTAGAGTGCTAGAAAGAAATAGGTCCAAAGTATGGTACCTGGTACAAGGAAAGAGAGGAAAAATTCAGAGGGTGTGAAAGGAACAGGATCCACATTTTATCTTTGGGACTATAAGAACCATGAGCTAAAGTATCTAAGTGTTCTCTATTCTATTCATTACTATTTTGGTGGCTCTTCCACTTCACTAATAAGATATTTCTGCAGTACCTCTCATCTGGTGGTTTTGCTGGATATCTCCCCATGTTAAGCTTCAGTTGCAGCTGGGTTTGTGTTTTTAACTCACATCACACTTCTGACTAGTGCCATATTTAAGACTTCTTTGCTATTGAGGATATTACATGGGACAGAAAAAGGCCAAAGTGCTGAAGGACGTATCTGGATTCAGGGACTATTTTGAGTAATGCAGAGTAATTAGTGGCTGTTAGGTTCTTGAAACATTTTCTTTAGGACTCACAGAATATGTAATAAATAGATCCAGATTTCTGCACTCTGTAAATGGGATAATCAATAACACTGTTGTAGTTCCTTTTACAGTTGCAGTAATAACTAAAATGGCTCAGCTGCAGTAATCTGCTTAAGCTGTTTGCAGCAATTTCAAATGTAGCCACCCAGAAGTCCTTAAAAACACGATGTTATTTTTCCTAACAGAGCTCAGGAAGGTGCCCTAAAGGATCTGGGAGTCAGTGTCAGTTTTGACACTTCAATTTCAGTAAATTGCTTTTCACACCTTTTAAAAGTGACCTGCAAAGTTAAAGCATGAGTAGCTTTGCCAACGTGTGGTGCAGTTCTCCTGCAGCCAGGTCAGAGTGGCAATTCACTCTGCTGGGGAGGGAGACCGTGATGGGGGGGGGAAGCAGCTGTGAATGACACCCAAGTTTGCCAAGTTTGGTTCAGAGGAGCAGGCAGAGTTTTCTCTTGTATAGTTTCTTGTACCCTGACAATACATCCTGCTCATCACCCGTCTTCTTCCCTCCCACCCCACAGGCACCCCTGATTTTTACTCCCAGTCATGAAGCAATGGATTTAAAATTAGTTTGCTACTGAAATGATACAACTTTCTGTGTTGCTGATTCTGGTATTCCAAGCCCTAAGTGGCAACAATGATCTTTGCACCTATTCCTCAGCCTAGAAAACCTTCATAAAATGATTTATATCTTTAGAAACAGAGTGAAGCTTCAGGTCAAGAAAGTGGTGAGGCTCCAGGCTTAGAGCCCTGGGTTCAGGATACCTATTTCCTGTGGCACCTTCAGCTCCTTAGATTTATCTCAAAAGGTGATTAGACACCCAGATCTGATATCAGAGTGAAGAAGGAACCTCAGTGGTGCACAAGATCTTTGCTTCACTACCACGTGAACACTATAATATTCCTTTCATGTCTGAATGTGTGGTAGGATTAAATACAGCAAAGATTGAGAGAGGTGCTGTGGGCACTACAAGTGTCTGTAAGAATGAAAAAAAAAGGAAAAAGGCTCTAGTTGGAACCCCCTGTTACACAGGTTGGTCAGGTTAGTCTCCTCAAATGCTAATAGATTAATCCACAGAGAGACAAACAAAAAAGGGCTCCTTCACTGGCTCATGAAAATACTGGATACTCCTAATGAAAGATCATGATTCTTCAACTACAAACTGTATTTAATGTGGGAGCCTTTAATATACAATACTTACCCTCATGCAATGCAAAATGATCAAAAGGGTCTGAAAATTAATTTTTCATTTCGCTCAGAGACACCAGTACTGTCATTATATGATTACACTTCTTAGTTCCAGAGAAACCTTTGGCTGCTGCATGTTTTAATAAAATGCATCTGCTAAAGTGACCTTTATCCTGAGACCTGAAAATAAGGATTTATAATAATCACAGTGTCCATAATCAGAGCACATTTTAATGTCTTTTCATGATATGATGGTCCTTAGATGGTTAATATTCTAAACATGACAAAATGATTCATTAATAGCTTACAAAATGCAAGGAAAGATGGCTAAAAAAGATTTGCAGTTTTCTAGCTGAATGAAAACACTGATGTTTGTAACAGTAATGGTATACTTGACCTCTCAAAATAGTCTAAATTTTAATTAGGAATTAATTTTGAACTTCACTACCTCTTGATGAAAAATGCAAGTATTTTATCTGAAAACTAGCTTGCTAGTTTCCCTACTGCTTTCATGATTTTTGTATCAAGGACATACTGAAAAGTTGAAGGAAGGTAAAACCCAAAAAAGCTCAGCTATACCAAAGAATAAGCCCTTCCTTTTCACTGCTCTTCTTCTGTAGGCAAAATGGGCCCCGTGAAAAAAAAAAAACCCAAACACCTCGATTTAGTGTCTTTTTTTTTTTTTTTTTTTTTTTTTTTTTTTTTTTTTAAATCCTGCTTTTTCTGGAATTATCTCACTAACAATGGTGAGGAGGTTTAGATATTGTATTGGCAGTGTTCTCCACAGCTCAGAAACAGTGGTATTGAAACAGATTTAAAAAGTGATTTAATCTCCCTTTTTATTAATTTGTTCAGCATTATCTTACATTCTTTGAGATAAGGCACAAAGCATCTATAATTTTGAGCAGTATGCTTATGATTCTCTTCAGCCTAAAAAGACCTTGTGAAATTAAACATGAACAGGTGATAAAAGCTGGGTGAAACCTTGCTTTTCATGCTGGAACTTAACCTTGGAAAAGATCTGGAAAAGATTTTGGTATTTATTGTCACTCTGAGTGGTTTATGGCATTGTAGGACATAACTGGACATCCATTTTTTTACAACATTAGCCCAGTGGTTAGGAATTCAGCCAGAATGGAGGCTCAGTTCTTGTCCAAAGCACTTCCCTGGTTGTCCAGTAGTCTCTGACCTTGGTGGGTCAAGGAGAGCAAACGGGTGGAAGGATAATGTTAGACTTTACAGTGTGGTGGGCATTCACTTGACAGGAAACCAGGAGGGTTTCAGTCCTTCTTCATGAAGTGTTCAGGCACCACTGAGATAAAGACTGGAGGTTTCAGTATAACTTTGCTAGAGCTGCCCAGCTAAAGACAACATTTAAAGTTGTGAATTGCTCATGGCAGTAAGCAATTAATCTGCAGAGAGCTGTGGCTCAGGCTGTGTTTTTAACAGCCTCCTTTTGGACTGCTCATTCTGTAGCATCCAGTTCTTGTTCTGTGTTGAGCAGTCAGGGTGCACTGCTGTGTTTTGCAGCACCATGACTTTGTGCTGTTCCTCTGCCACAGCTCTCTGTGTACTGGTGAGCACTGGGGGACAGGATGCCGTGTGCAGCACCTCTTATTAGTGCTTTCTGTCTGGAAAGCCAATTGGGAGATTTTTAATATTTTTTTAGGAGGGACAAAGTGGGCCATGCAATCCCTCTTGCAGGCTTTGGTGGTTTTTTAGCTGTTTTTGGTGACCTGCCCTTCTACTCTGCAGAAGCACATGGCAGGAGAGGAGGAAGTGTCTGTCCAAAACTTTCAGCCATGAGCTGGTAGAAGTGAAGATATTCCTGGGAGAGAATAAAGCAGTGACTTTCAAGGAAGGAGGAGCCTCTAACAAATCTGGGTATGACAAGGGGGAGTGTTAGAATACTTATTTGGAGAAAGGCACAGGAAGGTAGGAGTAAGATCTACCAGCAGTAATCTTCACTGATGTAATGTATTGGGTGCTTATCCCTCAGCAGTGTGAGTGCTTAGAACTCTGAAAGATTCCCAATTTCAGCACAGCAGAGCTATGGCTCCATTTGGAGAATGAAACAGTACTTTGGGGAAACGTATTTTGTAGGAAGTTCCTGGAGTTATGATTAATTAGGGGAAAGACATAGCCATGGTATGTGGACTGTTCATTGCCAAATCTGTGAAAAACTCCCAGCTCCAATATGTACTCTGAAAAAAAAAAACCTGGTGTAATTGGAATTTAATGATTTCTCCCACTTGAATCATTGTTTCTAACGTTCTTGATCTCAGAAATAGTCCAACTGTTTATTGTAGGCAAGTTCTAGGGCAGGACCGAGGTGAAGGTTTTGCTGCATAAATGCATATCTGGCTGTGTACAGGAAGATATGTTGTGAATGCAGTTTGTTTTCTTTGTGTGTCTGCAGAAGCTTTACCATGCAATCACTTGCCAAACTAGAGACTACAGAAACTCAAATGAAATTCTGAGCCAAAGAACAATAGATGTGAGAAGGGGAAGGGAAGGTGCTTGTCTCATGCAGCGTCAGATTTTGATGCAAGGACCACCAGATTTCTCATTGCCATGATTCTGGTGTGTGTCTTTTAGGTTTAGGAAGTTTTTTCTGCAGCATTGTCTCGTTAGACTATAACACCCTTTGTAGAGTTTGAATACTTTGTGCAGTTGTATGAAATGAACTAAACTGTTTGGGAAACAGCTTCAAGAAGATATCCTGAACAGAAGTCACATTTTTTGTCTGAGATTTTATGGGGTTTTTAATGCCTTGTTTATACTTGAGGATAAGGGATCTTAGTAATTTTGTTTGCTGTTTCTTCCCCCCCCCCCCTCCTTTCCATATATTAAAGAAAAATATATGTTAAACCTGAGAGTGTGCTGCAGTCCTGAAGGATCCTTGCCAGTGGGAAGGGTGTGAGAGCAGCACACTGAGCTGCACTTGCTGTATTTGGGGAACACAATGTGCTGTGGAGAGCACTGCTGGTATCTAGCCTTTGCCTGCCTCTCACTCTGCAGTTGAGTCATCTGTTTTGTTCTAGAGTTCTCTAGTCCTGAAAGTATGTTTGTGTATTTGCCCTGCTTTAGGGCAACAGTGCTTTTAACAACTCAGCAGGAAAGTAGGACCCCTCCACCCGAAGTAGAGAACAGACAGATGGTGCCTGCCCTGAAGAGCTCGCAGTCTGTTTCCCAAGCCTGCACTAGTATTTCCAGAACACTTGAAAGCAATACTTGGTCACACTGTTTACAAGCAGTGCCTCCTGCCAGCAGTGCTGCCAGCTCCCCCTGTCCAGGGGGCAGGCAGCTGTGGTGGGCTCGCTCAGCCTGCCCAGATCGGGCTGTCTGGAGCTGTGCCATGAGGAGCAGCTGCCCCCAGCTCTCCCTTCTGCTCTCAGCTGTGCTGCCCTCAACAGCAGCGCTTGGAGCACCTGGGGACGACTCCTCTCCCTTGTGCCCCTCAGGCCAGAGTGAGGACGAGGGCAGGGTTTGCCCTCAGTGCCTGCTTTCTGCAGGGATCGGTTTCTGTGGACCTTGAAGTCATTCAGCTTGAGGGTTTTTAAGCTTTCCTAATCTAACTAATCCATAATATCAACACAAAAAGGAAATTCTTTCCTTTGTGCAATAAATACCATCAGACTGTTTGAAGTCATAGGGAATTAAACACCTTTGGGGGCTGTGGACCAAGGTATTCACATGTCACAAAGTAGGAGAGAACAGCAGGGATTGCATTTCACCACCTCTGTACACAATATTTTGTTCTCCTTTCTGTCTTGTAGAAGAACATATTGACAATTTCAAAACTACTTATGTTTTGTTATCATACCGTCATTAATTTGGGTTTTGTTGTTTGTGGAAAAGAAAAATACTGCCTTGGCTTGGGCTAGATGTTCATGCCCTGTACTGTTTTAGCCTATGACAGCTGTTGCAGATGGTGCTAGACTTTAGTTCCCCTGCTTTGCTTTAAATTGCTAAAAGTCTGCTATAGAAACTGTTAATAAACATGTAAAACAGCAGAAGCCTCCAGAAGCAATACAGTGCTAATGGATGGATTAGTCTGTTACTTGCTTGATTAGTTGTGTTAAACATGAGCTTTGGTGTTAAAAAATTCACTTAATCGTAGTAAATAATGAGGATTTTAATTGAATTTGTGACCCTTTGTCTCCTGTAGAAATACTAAGTTGGGCCAAGTTTGCTTCATACCTGCTAAATCAGTGCTGATCAATGACTGGCAATGGCCAGACAGAATAATGTGTTTTCACCTCTTAAAAACTCTAGAGGAAAGAATGACAATTCAACCATGCTTGGAGGATCTGAGAAAGGATGTGAAAATTCTTTGCTGTGGAGAAAAGTGGAAAGTGCTTGAAACCACAAGTAGAGAAGTGCTAGTAGGTGTTGCTCATGCAAATATAGGATGGCAAATAAAGATAGTTCTGAGCTCAAACTGTTAGAGGTTGCATTCAGGAGCTCTTCTTGAGCTAAAGAGGAGGGTGGGGCATTTGGAACTTGGATTTGTTGCCACTGTTTTCTGAAACTTGATTTAGAAGATTAGACTGAAAAAGTGCTAAAGACTATGGCAATTCCTGGAAGAAGCTAGAATTTTCATTATGCAGTTGTACAAATGCACGCCCACAGAGCATCAGGTACCAAAACCTGATGGGTTTGAAACGATTCTGTCCAGTGGCCAAGCTGTTCTAGGGCTGTGCAGAACTGGCTTCCCTTTTTGCACATTTTCTGCTGTCTGAGATCAAGGAGTGTATTTCCTCTTTAAAGATGTAGTGGCATTAAATTCATGTATTCACACACAGAATAATAAAATACAGCCAAAATATGAAAACAGTGGCTTACAGGGGTCCAGAATGTGTCTGTAAGTTTGCATGAAAAGATGTACTGTTTGGATATATATGTTCTGATGACATAAGTGAGGAGGAAACTTTGCCCTAATTCCTCTTCCTATCTTCCTTCCCCCCCTCCCCTTACAGCTGTAGCACACACCAGCTGACATTCAGCACATGAGGCTTTGCAGTTGCCCACCTTCTCTGTAAAGTGTTGCTTTGATTTCTGTCTAAATAAAAGCCAAGTGTTCCCATCTGCAGAGGAAGAAAAGGCAAAAAAAAAAAAAAAAAAACCAAAAAACCAAACCAACCAACATAGGCAGCTACTAATTGCAAGTTTGAGGATTGCTTTGTGGGATGGAGCAGGATGATGCAAGTTCCTCTTGCCTCAGCCCCCTGTGCCAAAAGAACTATTTCCAGCCCAGCAGGGAATGCAGAAAGGAAGTGTGGGAAGCTCATTGCCTGCACCCTGTTGTGCTCAGGGATGATGGGCTGCTTGGAGAGGAGACCCCAAATGAAGAAGCTGGGCTGGGAGGATCAGCTCTGTCCCTGTGAGGAGTCTGAGCTGCTCTGCAGCCATTGCTATAGTAACAGGCTGTATGGATCCTCTTTGCTATAATTAATTTGGGAAAATTATCTTCCTGTGATAAAAGCAGGACCATCAGGCACATACCTAAATAGGTTTGGGGATTGTTTTCCTTACACTAAACCCACTGAGATGGTTGCAGGAGACACTAGTGGATGAACAGAGATGCTGCTGGGAGCCCTAAGCAATTGCAACAGCTACAGACACAATCACTTGGTTTAATTCAGAACTCCTCAAGTTTCCCATGTTCTCCAATTATTAATAAAATATAAAATATTAAAAAAAAAAATAAAACTAATGATGGAATACCACTGCCACCAAGAAAACCCAACTAAAACTGAAAACCCAAACCAGTCAAACAAAATCCTTGTTGTCCTTGGATGTCTTTGGCAGAATCTGCATAATATATCCTGGGTCTGGGGTAGTAATTTTTGGGAAGCAATGGAGAAAGCCAAGGAGGAATTGATAATTCTTGCCACAAAAAAGACTTTGAGAAAGATGTTATGAAACATTTCATGGCAGTTGCAGATTGGGGGCATGCTGGAACTGCCTCTACTTTAGTTAAGTGCCTCAGGCAGAAATTTGTTTTCCTGGACAAACTGAACATTAGAGGGGAAAAAAAGCTATAAGCAATCCAGTAGCGATGTATAAGCACTAGGAATGAATATGTCAAAGCTGACTTGTAATGAATCTACTGTGGTGCCCACGATATCTCTTTAGATATGCCTGGTCTTGTCTGTGATAGGAATAAACTTTTGGATGAATATAATGAATGCCTGTGAATAAGTAAAGGCCTCATGTTGCACAGGAAATGCAGCGACAAGAAATAAATAGCTATTTCAGCCTGGTGAGATTTAACAGCTTAAGATGCAATCAGCAATTGTGTGTCATTGGAACTGGGATCTGTGCACATTAAAGCAGGATCATAGAAGCAATCCATAATAGTGGTAGAAGTCAGTGGAAATGATTTTTAATACCTTTTTAAGCTTGAGCATATGAGCCCCAGTTTCATCCTGGAACCCCACTTCGGTAGGGTCTGTTTAAATGCTGTTTAAAAACTGAACGAGATTTTCTTCTGAGAAGATCACTGTGTTCATATTGGGAAATAGATCCAGTTTGTCCTGCAGCATGAATGCATTTATATTTTATTTAGCATTTGCACTGTGATTGCAAACAGGTTGAGCCCCACTTTTACACTGAATGAGTGATAATTCTGTCTAAAAAGGGTGGTGAGAAGGCAAGAAAGGCAAGCAAGATGGCATAAACTGCAGAAAGAATCAGTGAAGCCAGTTGGAAAGGTTGTCATGTTGGTTTGTTTTTAAGAAAGGTTTGGACCAGTTTCTGCACCCTTAGTTCATGTCAGCAGTTTGTTCAGACCAGCTGGTGAAAGCTGCTGTAAAACTATAATTTTCTGTTGTTCACAAATTGTTGTGACTTTTATACTGCACCTAATGAGGTTGTTGAAACTGTCGTGTGCAAGGTCAGGCATAAAACTTGTACCAGTTCTTGTTAAGGGAAGTTGCAAGTGGATTATTAGAAAAATGCTTAAAAGGAAAGCAAGAAGTCTAAACCCCAAAATACTGCTATTCCTATAAAAACTCATCATTTCCCTTGGGCAAGACATCAAGTTATAGAACCACAGTATTATACTATCGATAAACAATTAGAATAAATCAAATATTATCCTTTTGGTTTGTTTTATATTGCTTTATAATTAACTAATGTGCTTTCCTGAAACCAGTTTTATCTTGTCTTAATGGCTTTGGCTACAAAATGAGATCACCAGCTAAAAGACAGCCTAACCACAAGAACCTTTAATGATCTTTTAGGAAGTGCTGCATTACCTTATACTGAAAAAAATTGCTGCTTTACTACCTGGTGCACAGTAACATTTACATGTACCACTGAATGTTCACATTGCAGAGGAATCATTATAATGAAATTCCATATCCAACTATTCATTTCTGTATTGTCAGTACCTCGTGACAGTTTCAGGAATAGGTTTTTGTTGTTTGTTTTTGTTTGTTTGTTTGGTTTGGTTGGTTTTGTTGGTTTTGTTTGTGTGTTTTTAATGTCTTTTTAATAACCTGGTTCAGCAATCAACTGAGAAGGCATTTAAGTCACACTGAGGTGGATGCTGAAGCTCCATAAATGAGATATATATTGGGTGAGGATTTGTCCCCATGGCACTTAAGATATAGTTAGGTGTTTTCCTGAATTGAGACCATAGAGGACTACATCTCATTAAGGTGGTGAAGACTGCATAAAATATTTCAAGGGGGTTAAAGTGAGGGTAGGGTTGATGATGACTGTTTGTAATAATTTAGGGAAAAAATAGAAGCACACAGAAACAGACTTAGCCTTTTAATAATTAAATTTTTATCACAGGAGATGTTTGATTCCATTAGTAAATCCTTTCTCCCCACTGGAGAAATTCAGTGGTCTGTAAACAATTAGAATTCAGACTCATCATTTCATTTAATAGCCTGTGGCATTGTTGTTGGGTTTTGTTCACTCTGGACAGTGTACTTTTAATTAACTCATGTAGTACCTTATTGGGTTTTGTTACAAATAAACATAGAAGCTAGAGGTCACCAAATGCAGTCCACTCTGCTGTAATGTGTGTTTGGTAATTAAACTTCTCCTGCCTTGTTTTCTTCACTAAAACTGGATCCTGACAGCAGTTCATTTACTGTATTTCCATAGCTGATTGTTTTTATATGGTAGATAACGCGGGAATCTTTTGAGGGGAGAAAAAAAATCAACAACAGACTTTTACAGTTTACACCAACAAAAAAAAAAATTCACTCAGTTTTTGGGAAGTATATTTGATTAGATCTTAATATTTCTATGAAATGTGGGAAGTGAAAACTTGTTTATTGGGTTGTCAGCAATGGGATCTTTCCTGTTGCCTCTTTGGATTTCAGGTGTGCACTCCCTACCTGCTCTATCCCTCAGAAGAGTGACATATGACAGCAAGGACCACTAGGCTTTCCTGTGAACCTCCCTCATGCCCATGAAGCTTATTTGATCTCAGATTATTTGGAATTCCTGGAAGCTTTCAGCTGAGAAAGTTTCCAGGAATTCCCTGGAAAAAAACAATTTTAAAGGTTGACCTATTGTCCTTAGGAAGCAAATAATATTCTATATGTAAGACCTTTGTGTGGTGTCAGTTTACATAAGGAGGTTTTTTCACAAGTGACTCACAGGTCGTATTCAGCAGTAAAAACAAAATGAAGAGCTTTCTTTCAAGGAAGTCTCCACGTTCTTGAGGGTGTTTGCTTGCTGATGGTGGCAGGAATATTCAGATGTGTCTGTGATCCTGCCGACAAACCTTTTTATCCTCTGAATGTTTTGATAAGAGGCGAGATTAATTATTTCAGTCTAAAATAATTTAACTTTTATTCTAAAAAAGTCATGAAACAGAATCTGGCAGGGAAAGTAACGCCTTTGCTCTTAACAATCCTGTAAGACTCTGCTAACTATTTTTTAAGCAATGTATTTCTTTTCATGTCTGTTGAACAGATGCAGCAAGATGTCTGCATGATTTATAGGCTACTTGCCTGACAATTCTGGGATAGTTAGTTGGTTTTATACGTTGTTGTCGTACCAGTTTATGAATATATTATCTGTTGCTGAAGTCTCTGTTCTCCTTGGACTTTAATGCTGTGAACTTTCTGAAATGACTAAAAGGAATAAGATGCTGAAGGAAGCTGGAGAGTAGCATTGTCAGAACTGTCAGACTGACAAGGTTCTATTTCCAAAAGCAGCTTAGCTTGCTTAGGTGTCGGGAGACAAATAGGTTTCTGAAATCAGGATCCTGAACACCTAAATCATTCTTGACAGAGTTTAAAACTTCTGTATTTTGAATGCACATAAGTCCCTCTCTTCTTGCAGATGGAGTAAGTCTAGTTCTTTGAACTAATCCATATAAAATCTCTTTGAATGCAACAGAACTTACTTTCTTATGTAATTAGATATGTAAGCAAACCTTATGAAGAATGTGCCATGTGCAGCACAGAAATGCTTTCTTTGGTTATGAGGTTACCTCATGAATTTTCATACATGTAGCATTTAATTCTAGTTAATGTAATTGTAATAATAATGTCTGAAGCACACAGTGTTTGCTGAGGTGGCTTCTACTGGGCATGACAGGAGGTTTGATAGTCCAACCCTCTCCTTTTTAAGGGTAAGAGGATGACCACTGTTTTATAGGGTGCTCAGTTACCCCTCAATATTTGTGAACTGGAGATTACCTGTACCTCAGACACCCTCCCTAAACTCTCAGTAATTTATTAGACCATGTACAGCACCTTCAAAACACAGCATTAGTATTGCACTTAGTACAGCTTGGAGAATCTTACAGCTCCTTTTGCTCTGCAAACACCCCTGGCCACGCTGGTTCTGTGGCAGTTCTGTGCAGAGCCACTTGCATGGCTGTCCTGCACCCTTCCCAACCTGATGGAGTACAGGAGTGTCTAATATGTATGCATAGGCAACAAAATTAGTAGATATAAGATAACTGTTCTTAAATGTAAAAGTGGTAATTGGAATGGAGATTATTTCTTGCTGATATAGTCAATAAAATTCTCTATATAAGTGGCTGAAGGAAGAGTAGGAAATTATGGCAAGCACGGAGCTGAACTGTTCTGACTCAACATTTAAAATAACAGTCAACAAATGCACAAATAACCCTGGCAGTGCAGTGAGTTCTGCAGCATAAAAATATTTGAAAGGCTTGTTTATCCTTGGGTTGACCAAGCTAATGTGTTTGTGTAATATGAGTTTTAACTTTGCATATAATATTCTGCAATAGGCTTTGAGCTGTGTTTATTTTTCAAAGCACAAAGAAGTGTACAGGCTGATCAGCTGTTGTAACGGGGCTCTGGCTTCTGAAGATGTTGGAAGTCCTTGGTGTTCTGCACTGTTCAGTCCTGGTAGCCCCAGGGTTGTGTGTGATCCGAAGCAGGATCTGTGCCCCTGTGCTTTGCAGCATCCCGGGGCTGCCTCCCCCCTGAGATGCAGAGGCTGGAATGGTGCCAGGGCAGGAGGCAGCTCAGCTCTGCAGCTCCCTGGGGCACGACTGGAGGGCAGGTGCCTGCCACTGGCACCTCTAGAGTCTTGTTTGGGAAATGGCCTAAAAAAGTGGAAGAGCGAAGCTTGGAGTGTGTGCTGGGAACAGGAAAGAGGGAAAGCAGAGAAAGGAAGAGCCCACTGTTTATTCTCTTAGTGGGTATTGCATATTGCATGTCTTGCTCTCTCCTTGCTGCTGTTAATGTGTCCGTGCTGGGTGGCAATAAGGAAACCACTTTGATGATTGTATAGCACAGTGCTTAAGGTTTTATTGCTGAAAAGATAAAACTGGGCTGCATACCTGCTGTTAAACCTCAATCTTGCCTTTAAACCTTTCAACCGATGTCAAACCTCGAGGGTGGTTCTATATAATCAAAAGTATTTTCCAAGAAAAGCAAATGTTTTCCTTATTGAGGATGAAAATGGGCATGCCCTTTCCATACCACAGGCTGTCTCAACTGTGCAAATTGCTAAAACAAGCATTTCACTCTCAAGCAGTGTAAGGCGGCACACTGGTAAGAGGTCAGGGCTGTATTCCAGGCAGGGCCAGTCAGCTCCCAGTCATGTAATACTGCACTAACTACCTGAGCAGGATCTATGTTTTGACTTAATGGTGACCTTGTTTAAGAAAATAAAAGGGACAACATCCTAAACTCTGTCCTGGCCTACATCTAACTGGAAAACCTGCACACTGCATTTTCTGTTTTCCTTCTCTCTTGGGAGGAAATTGGGGTCTTGAGTTAACCTTATTCCATATACATACACCCGTGTTATCACAGGTTATTCAGTCTGATAGACAAGTCTATGGGTTTTTTTGATTCACCAAAAGAATAAAAATCACTTTTTGTCTTCAGTAGCTGGAAAACATCAGAACAGAATGCTGACAGAGCCAGGAAAAAGTAGAATGTATATAAATGTATGTATAGTTTTATTAAAAAAAATTTTATTCCCACTTTTCTCATTTAATTTTCATTCTTCAAAGCATTAAATACAAGTCACATTATATCATATTTGTGTCTTTGCATTTTTCATGCTGTAATTTACCCTTTGATTTACCTTTAATTTACCCCCATGCATTAGAAGTGATGTAAGTGTTAAAACTGACATTTAAGGCTGCAGTTTAAAGTTTGTTTTCTTCAGAGTATTTTTCTCAAGGCCTCAAATGGCCACAGGGGAGGAAGAAGCAAAGGTCATAAATACACCTTATAAAAACCCAACTTGCTTTTGAATCTTTGTCAGTGTTTGTGGTCAAGTGTTTCCTCTGTTTGGGAGGTTCTGCCTGTGGGTCTGGCAGTGGGAACAGTGCCCTGGGTGTCCCAGTCTTCCCACCAGGGCTGTGTGCCCGTGGAGAACCTGCAAGGGGAATGGATTGGTGCCCTGACTCTGTCCAGATTAAAGGAAGGGATTTGAAGCAAGGCTGGGAGGGGACCATCACCTGCCGAGGGAGCAGCAGCGAGGCTGAGTCTCTTGCATTTTTTAAAGGAATGCTCTAGTGTGAATTTTGGAGAGAAAAATGCATTTATGAAAGAAAGGAGGAGGCAAAGACCTATTTCACCTTTGATGAACCGTCCTATGAAAAGGAGTATGGAAATTTTTTACATCTGTGATGTATAATTACAGCTGCATGCTGAGGTGGGAAAGAATAATGAAAACTCCCTCCCTCTGGGAAGGAAATGGGAGCCTCACGGCAACCCCAGCTCCATGGGCACCATCTCTGTCTGTTATTTCACTGTAATTTGACTGGCATTCCACTCCAGCCCTACCAGCTCTGGATTAGAAGGGATCTCCAGGCAAGAGAGGAGACTGATATTTTTTGTACTTGATCTTTGACTAAACTGCAAGTGAACTACTCAGATTTGATTGAAGAGTAAAATATTCTGGCCAACCTTTACATTGTTTCAAGCACTTATTTCATGTATTCCCTTCCCTGGTTAGGTGTCTAGAAAGGATCGACTGATGAGCTCAGGGACTCGTCAGTCCTAATAAGACTAAGATTAATCACCTATAACTAACTCTTGGAAGCGAATAAGTTGTTAAATTGCTCTATCATATCATGTTAAGTAAAAGTTATTATTTTGAGCAGAATGGAAGTATTTTGAGGACATGGGAAAGTTTTCCAAAGCTGTAAAAGAGAAGGACTGACTTAAAATGAAAATATATTGGTGGTGGGGAGGGGGGAGAAAGATCAAAGACAAGTTGAATGTGAAATACAGTGGCTGTTTGATCCAAAGTAAGTGTAATGTTTCCAAACAACAAATCTACAATAATCTGAATATTGTTGTGGTCAAGTACAGAGTTGTAGGTATGTAAGAGTTTGAGTCAGCTGTTTTAATAGATAGAGATAATTAGTAGAAAAAAGTAGTAAGAAAGCATGACTGAAGTTTAAAAATAAAATTTTTGAACATGTTATTCCTAAAATGAAATGTGAGTTTAGAGTCATATGAAAGCCCAGTAAGTATTCCTAGCAGCTCCAATGCTTGTTCAATTGCTATATCAGTTTTTTTTCCTTTGAGCTTTTGTCACTGTAATTTTAGACATTTGTCACCTAAAATATCCCAGATGATAAAAGCAAGGTATCTGGTTTGCATTCTCTCCCTGTTCATCATCACCTACAGGTGCTGCAGTTTGGAAAAGCACATTCAACTTATTGACAGTATTCCCTTTAACTGTGCTTGATGTGTCTACTGATAAATGCTGCTTCACTCTCACTAGATTAGATTCATGGTCTTTGTGAGGTCCTGTATATCCTAAAAGAAGAAATTATCCAGCAAAAAGTAGGGTCAGGGAATGAGGGGGCTGAGATGGTTTGCCAGATAAGTTGTAACCTTTCAGGTATAGTGAACTTAAGGAAAGGATAACAGAAAAACCATGTCCTGTTTCTCCTGTTTTGGAATCTTTGCAGACCTAGGATGGGAGGTTATTTTCAAGACTGAATATGATTTGTGCTGTGTTATTCCAGAGGTGAGAGTTCAACATTCTTTAATAGCCAAATTTTCCATTGACCTCAAAGAGAGCTTTGTAGGAGTGAGGACTGTGGGATTCAGCTCACAGTGATTTCTGTTCTTTTTTAAGAAGGAAAAGTCTTGGCTGGCTAAAATTGTGCATTCTGATGAAATACTGGTTCATCATTTACAGAGTAAATGTACTGTTGAATATTAAAGAAATGATTCAGTCTTTTAGTAGCAAAGTTCTTTCAGGTTATTAAAGTAGCATTATAATTCCTGTTCTTCTGGTGTCACAAATGAAGTTCTGCAGGATGGTCGTGACCAATTAGCAAGAGTTTGAGCCTCAGAAAGGCTCATTATAATCACTTCTTACTACCCAGTTTTCAGTTTTTCAGTGTCGAGGGAAGGTCTGACACTCAGTAGATTATCAGATCACTGAGCATTTCTCAGCTTTTTTAGGATACTGCTAAGCAGGGTTCTTATCAGCAGTAAGGTCTCCAAGATGATCTATTCCTGATGTCTTAATGTAGTGTCCATTTCTTACCTGTGCTTTTTCACTGGTGTGTGATGCACAGTGATATGAAGAGGTAACTTCATTTGAGAAGGGACCCAGTAATATTTGGGAAAGATGCTCTTTTAGAACAAGTTTTTAGTCTAGGTAAGGCAGAATACATCTCTGCACACTGGGAGGTTAATCAGCAGGAAAGGAGAAGAGGGGTTAATCCAGTTCAACTGGTAGCTGACGAACATTTATTATTAGGAAATATTAATTATTTAATATTTTAACAATGTACCTCTCTGTTCTGTATTTTTCTACAATACTTGTTTGAAAAAGTTGCTTTTCTAAAAACTTACATCATAATTAGTAGCAACTGCAGTGACACAGGTCATTCCAAATATCAGAATATGAAGAGAAAAACAAGATGAAGGTACTAGTCAGATTTCAAAACACTACTTTAATTCAGAAGAAAGGGCTTGACTGATGTTCAGGGCTGTTTGCAGGGTAAGAAAGGCTATTCATCTTGGTTTCTGAATCCAGAAATTAGCCAGGCTCCCTCCTCTTACAGCTGTGACAAATGTTTCTTACAGCAATGCTAGTGGGAATAACCTATTTACAGATAATGTGAAAAATGAAAGATGATAAATCATCTTTTGATGGTAAAGCTTGAGAAATTTTAAGCCAAAAATGAAAATGGGTATTTATGATGGTTCCAAGGACGCTTTTAATAGCTGTCTGTTCCATTTTCCCCCTGCTGTCTGGTATACATGGTGCTATAAAAACACGTGGGGGTTTTTGTGACAGAAGTGTCATTCAGAATTAAGAGATTTCTGCATGGTTATGCACATGCATGGGGCTATGGCTGGCTGGTGGCTGGAGTCGTCATTTCCTAACGCCCTCATCCTTTGAGGGCTTGATTGTTTGACAAGCCATATGGCCATTTGCCTGTGTTTATTCAAGTGGCACCTCTTTTTCCCTTGTTGAGGTTGTATTGATCTCTTTTACAGGTTTGTTAAAAATATGCTACAGTTATATTCAGGTGTTTTTTGTGTTTGTTTTGGGTTGGGGCTTTTGCTGTTGCTTTTGGGGGGGTTTGGGTTTTGTGTGTTATTGGTTTTGCTTTGTTTTGATTTTTTTTTTTGGTGCGGTTTTTTGTTTGTTGGAGGGGTTGTTTGTTTGGTTTTGTTTTGTTTAAATTCAACATCAACATAACCACAATCCCAGAGTAGAATTTTTTTTTTTTTTTTGAGAGGTCTAGTAAAAATTTACCTTCATTCTGTAACCTTGGCTGTGTCCCTGCTTGAGGTGTGATAACAGCCTCCTGTTTCTGCTCTGCCCTGGGAGAGCTGCATCTGAAATGTCTGCACAAGCATTAAATAGCCTGTGCGTGCAGCTGCTTGGGCTGCCACTTCCACTAAACGCTTCTCCCATTTTCCTGTGGTGTTTGCTATGGTAGATTTGCCTGCAAGGCTTCATTCTGAGTCTGGGCCTTCAGCCAAAATAAAAGCCAGAGACGCATCAAAGGACTTGCTCAGAGCATCACCAAACACTACATTTAAATAGAACAGAGAAAAGTGTTACTTCTGAAACACTGGGCTGGGTATGGAAAGTGTTGTGGATAGGAGAAGCTTGGAAATCCTGGGGAAAAATAATTATATTGGACAAATGCATGTGGTTGCCAAGCTTAAAAAAGGGCATCTTGGGAGCAGTATGCTTCAGAAAGGCTTTCAGCCTCTACAACTAGATTAATAGATTAATATGCTTCAGAGAGGCCTTCAGCCACTATGACTAGATTAAAAGAAAATATGATGATTGGAAAAGGAAGTGGAATTTATATTGCGAATAATCCAAAAACCACGGAATTGACAAAGCTTGAGAAGTGCAAAGGATGATTTTGTAGAGCTTGTCTGAGAACCACTTTGAACTTGGAGCAATGAGTTCCCAAAGGAGTTCATGTAACATAAAGGGAAAATTCAATGGACAAGTGGTCTCTTGGTCTGTTAAACTTGGTGCTTCAGCTGTTCACGTGCATCCACTGCTGCTGAACCAGGATGGCACTGGAAGTTTGTAGGGATTGATGTGAGTGGGGCAGGTTGTTCCTGCCCCAGCCCAGGACAGCAGAGACAGGCACAACCTGTCCAGGAGAACCAAGAAGGGGAATCTTAAACAGTTTAAAAGTAGAAATAGAAATAGAGTTTTTCTTGAGAACTTTCTGTCATGTGACTTTCTCACTGACTCAGTGACACAACACTGTATTAATTCTCTAAGTATTAAAGAGTTCTTTTTAGGAAGAAGGGGGGATGTAATGTAATATATCTGCAATCACTTGTCTCTAGAAAATAAATTTTCAGGTCCCTGTTGAAGAAGCCTGGCTGGTTGTAGGGTAATATTATTCTGGATAGATAAAGGAGGTGATAAGTTCCAGAGGCTCTGGTGTAAGACAGCGCTTGAGCTGTACACTGGCTTGTTTTGTTCAGTGTTGATAAGCTGGTGTCAGGCAGCCAACTGGGATCTGTCAGACTTCTTAGCTCTGAGAGATTACTGAGCAGTGTGGAAGCCTGGAAAAAATACGTGTCTCATTGCTGAACAAGAGACAAATCTCACTGATGCACCACTGCTTATATAATTGGAGTTTTAACGAGCTGAGGATCTGCCCCTCCAAGAGTAGGTGTGAATTGTATCCTCAAAAACGTTACCAAATTAATCTGCCCACAGACGGGATGCTCTGCTCTTGATTAGTGTCTGTATTGAGCTGTCCTGTCACTCTCCTGATCCATATCCTCCTGTGTGCCAAACACTGCACCGGATCGAACTGTTGACTGCAAACAAATTGTCAGGCAAATGTGTATCAAAAGCAAATACCAAAGGTTGGGAACATCAGTCTCGATTCCTAGCTTGCCTAAATGTTTGTGAAACACTTTTTCTAATTATCTTCCCAGTGCTGGTAGAAATATAAAAGGCTCCTGGAGATACTAAGCATATAGTCTGAGATGTCTACAGACTTTGCTTATCCTTTCCTTTTGTTCACCTGTCTGTTCATAAATATTACTCTTCTCTGTCCAGTTATTTTATGCTTCCATTCATATCTAGATTTTAATATTTACTTTCTCCTCTGGAGAGTGTGGAGCCCCTGCTATCTTAACAAACTGGCACACTTTGATGTGTGAAGGTGAAACATTTTTCTGCAGTATATTAACCAGGATGTATTACCATCACCGGGGGGATTTAGCACTGTGTAACACTGCAGTACAGAGAAATAATCTTCCCAGAGACACAGAGACTCGTTCTTATATAGGGTGCAGTCTTTCATATTGAACTGTTACTAGTGAATCCCAGAATAAACAGCTTTTACCTGCTAATGTATGACTTCAGACAGTATGAGATTCAGTTGAAGTGAAACTACACTTAATTTATGCAGTTCATATTTATTCACAATATTTCTTCAGAGGCAGTTTTTAAAATATTAGTGTTAAATTGCTTTTCAGTGTGTTTATGAATTAAAGTCTGTGCTCTAGGCCAAGAGCACGTGGGTTTGCTACAATTCTTAGGGCTGCAGATTTAGGTTGGATACTTTAAATTATAGATCGGCTTTTTGCTCTTTGTTAAGATGGAGGCTCTTGCCTTAAAGCACTGTATTTGTTTGGAGAAATGAGACTCCTTGCTCAGCTCCAGACTTCCTGGGGAAACACAGGAAAACATATTCCAAACAGAGAACATGTTCAGGCATAATGTGGATGGACATTGATGCAGTTCTCAAAAGTGTCATGATAAAGGGCTGCCCCAATTTTTTTTATTTCTTTATTTTTGGACCTGCATTTACACGTGTGAAATGGGCAGGTGACTGTTGTGCCTTATGGGAATGTAACAAGAGAAAATAGTGTCAGGCCTGTATATTAAATTATTCCTCCACAGAAGACTTGCAATTTTTTTCAATTTGAAATGTATTCCTGGGAAAATAATGCTGATGTCACTGTCACTCACAGTGAAGAACATTTTTGGTATGCAAGGTTAGAAGAAGATTTCTTTTTGTGTGAGTATGTAGATTACAAAGCCTTGCTGTAATTGAAGTCTACAAAGTTATTACAGAACATTCTAGATTAAGAAGAAAATATTAAACCTTAAATTACTTGTGAGAACAGCTCTGTCCCAGGAGAACACAGCAGTGCTGCCCAGTGCAAAGGGCCTGTTCTGTTCAGTTCCTGGTGAACGTGAGCATTTCTCTCTAAGATGGTTTTCTGAGTGCTGTTCCCCTTTGTTTATAAAATTCTACTGCAAGACACTGATTTTTCAGATTTAATTGTACAGCTAAGCAGCCTGCTCTGATTAAATAATTATTTTTCCTGAGGATATTTCTCTTTGGTACTTCAAGAAGGATTTAAATGTCTCTAACCTGCTAGTAATGCACATGTGGTATCGTCGTGCTTAAAAAGCCATGTTAACCAATCTGTGTTGGCTGGAGGTTCAGCTCTTTCACTTGCCTGTCAAGTGTTTTGGGATGTCTTTCGTGACTCACTTGTGGGTTTGCAACTCAGATTACACAGTACCTCAAATGTGTGCTGTGAATTTTAATTCTATTCTATGGTCTTTCTGTTCTGGTTGTGGAATGAGGAGCAGAGCAAGGAAATAGCAGTAAGACACACTGTTGTATGGAAACATGCTGATGAGTAAATTCATGAAAAATTGCTACAGATTTTGCAAGATAAACATTTGAATGTGATTTAAAAAGCTGTAGAGATTTATATTTTTTTCTTTTCATGTTTATATTTCATTAATTTGTCATGTTCTTTGCACTCATTCACACATACTGATCAGTTGTCGTTGTCTTAATCCTTTAACAGGATGTCTGCTACAATTAATTATTGTGTTCTTACTAAACTTCATAGGCCATTGAATCATAGCTTTTGATCTCCAATATTTGTTAGCTTACCCCTGAAGTCTTCTTCCTTGGATTTTCACAGGATAAGTGACCTTTTCAGCTGGTTTGCTCTTAACCACGTTTGTCCAAGCCATAAAGGACTGATGGTTTCTCATAGTACAGGTGCATTTCATGTGAACACGATACTCCAGGTGATTCCCTGGAATGTTGCTCCAATACAAGAGAGGACAGGGAATGACTGAGCACCTCTGTTTCCAGCACACAGAGTGCACATGTATAGAATTTGTTGGGGGCCTGGGCAGTGTTGCTGAATGTGGAGGAAAGATGTACAGCACTGGTGGAGGGGCTCTCTTTGCACAACACAGGATTATAGAACAGTTCGGGTTGGAAGGAACCTCTAAAGATCATCAAGTCCAACCTCCCTGCAAAGAGCAGGGACATCTTGAACAAGATTAGGTTGCTCAAAGCCTTGTCCAACCTCACTTTCAGTGTTTTCAGGGATGAGCCATCAACCACATCTCTGGGCAACTTGTTCCTGTGTTTTACCACCCCCATTGTAAAAAATAATTTCCTTATATCTAATCTGAATTAACCCTCTGGGTTTAAAACCAATACCTCATCCTGTCACAACAGGCATTGCTAAAATGTTGGTCCCTATCTTATATCCCCCCTTTAAGTGCTGAAAGCCTGCAATAAGGTCTCCTGAGAGCCTTCTGCAGATCTGTATCTTCAAAAAATCAAGCTCAGAAAAGAGATCAGTGAGATTCTGCAAAAACTAACTATTAATCATATTTGACATTTGTCTAGCACAAAATTATATTGTATTCCATATATTAAAAATGATGGTATGGTATATCTCCCCAGAATACATATTATATGCATAATCTTTTCTGGCTAGCCCTGAATGAATAATTGTTACAGATATTGTCTCAAAGATCTGACTAATTCTCAGTACCTTTTCATTTTCCTAATCTTAATTAAATCTGTGACTGAAAAGGATGCATGATGAGAATGAAAAAAAAAAAATCAGCTTGTATAAATCAAAAGCAGTGATATGAAATCAAACTGATCAGGATAAAAGTGTGTTTTGTATATAGGCTATTAAGGACTTCTTCTTTCCCCCCTCGCCTTTTTGTTTATTAGATGGAAGGGACAGAATCGCTGTTCAGCTCCTGGAGCAAACAGAGGGGTGGATTCTCCAGCTTATACAGAGGCCCCTTGTGCAGCAAGAGCTGCAGTGCATCTGCTTTGCTGAGGAATGTGCTGTGCTTCCAAAAAGCTCGGTGCTTTTTCCTTCCGTCCATCCCAGTTGCACCGCTCTGCTGCCCTCAGCTTCCAACACAGAGGACCTCCTTTCCTGCTGAGGTCATTTTTAGCTGTAGCCCATGACCTGATGCAGGTTAGAACCTCCCCAGTGACGGTCAGACCAAAGGCAGCCCAGCAGGTGTAGAGGTTGGGGGAGGTGGGAAATAGCCAGAGATGAGGGAAAGGCAAAGCCCCCTCAAAAAATCAGCTCTTCTGGCAGCCTTTTTGCACAGCAGTCAGTGCTGCACTGAGGAGAAATGCAGCACTTTACCCAGGAAAGCAAAGCCCTCCTAACTGAGAGTGCGGTGTCTGATTGACAAAGTTATGTTTATTTATGGCAGTGGCTGTGACTTGGTTACAGGGCTGTTATTGTTTGCAGGAAATCACACAAATTGCTGATTCCAGTGGATTAAACTCATGTAAGCCCTGCTTGAATAAGAGAACATGTAAGAGTTTGCAGGAACTGCTTTTCCTAATTTGACAATGTCTTTAGATAAAGTGATGCAACTCTTGTGCATGCTCAGAGCTGTCTGTCGGTATAAATCAGGCACTACTTCATTAGTCTAGCTTGAAACCAAGGCAAGAAGGAGAGTTTTACCCAGTTTGGGAATTTTGCCAAGTTTTTGGGAAATAGGAGAGGAAGTGGTTTGTTGTAAATCAATTTGACCATATACTGTTATAGTGAATACCAAGTGAAGTTCACTTGATGCACATTTGGAACATCAAACTAATAAAATGAGATGGGATGTTTTAGTATTTTACATATATATTTATATATATATGTAAATATATATGTGTATATATATGAATACATATATGTGTTTTTATGTATGCATATATATAAACCCTCATATTCAGTCAAAATATTGAATTAACCTATTTTTTCTGTCCTGAACCTTTAAAATATAAAGAGTTTCAGACCTTGGGGCCATTTGAGTAATAAGAAGTTGATTTAATTTCACCTGTTGAGGTTTTAGCATTAAAAAAAATGTTCAGATCTGCTAATTTTTGGTTTATTCATTGCTCAAAGCTTGGCTGGCAGATTTACTGTGGTGAGCTTTTGATATAATTGAATTGATAACACAGACTGGATTGCCCTATGAAATTAGAAAAACAGAACACACCTTCCAGTAGCATCCAGTGCTGTGCAAATACTTCTTTTCGTAGAATTCTGACCGAAGGTAAATTTTCCCTTGGAGAACTTCAGATGGTCTGTTTGGTACTTGGCGAATGTTTTGATCAATATTAAAATTCCAGGTGCAGCTTTGGCTCATCTAGGGGAAGAGTAATCCTTTGTTATTTGAACTGCCATAGCTGTGTTAACTTTCTCTCCTTGCAGATCCCGTCTGTGCAGCCACATAAGATATGGAAGCAAAAGCTGCAGTCTCTGTCACTCAGGAAATGTATTGCAAATGAAAGGAATTAATGTCTTGAGGATTTTGTCCTTGTGCTATTTTGGTGCAGAACATCATGCATTTAGTAAATATGTGAAGATATGAACACCACAAAGTCACTGTTTGAGATCTCTGAATTTTTGTTTAGCTGGGTTCAAAGTCAAGTGCTGCCTGGGAGTATGTCTTTTTGAATAAAGCAGGGATTCTCATTTCCCAGCCCAGGAAACATTATCAGAGCAGGGCTTGGCTCAGGATCAGGAATAAGAAGCAAACAGGCTCCTTGCCCCCAGCCTCTTCCAGTCCTAGGGAGCAGGCAGTGTGGCTTCTGATAAATGTATTTAAATGTGAATTGCATAATATTTCATACCAATTCCAGATCCAAAAGTAGTCCAAGGAGAAAGATCTTAGAGTAATTTAGTTTCTAGGGGAAAATTTAATTTTAAACAGGCTGTAATAAGAAATAAAATGACCATCAGATATGTATCATTTTATAATCAGTGTCAGCCTTGCTACTGCAGATTAACTGCCATTACCTACCTGCTGAACTTCAAGGTTGAAAAGGCTTATTGTTGCTCAGCTGACTTCCAAAATGCAATGTTCTAGTGAGAATATACAGTGTACTTATGCTGGACATTCTCTGTTTTCAGTGCTGCTGTATAACTACATGTCTATGAGTGCCTGAAGGCACAATGCCCTTAATAACATGCTTTAACCTGCTCAGCCCTGAATTGGTTGGGCAGTGGGACTGGATGGTCCCTCCCACTGAAATAGTGCAGTCTGTTCTATTCTAAATGCCTGTCAGGACTTCCATTTCTTCACTGCTCTTTAGTTTGGAACAGTTAGTTAATATTAAGATGGACTCTTTTTTTTTGAAAATTGATTTTGAGTTAGGTTTTCTTTTTCTTTCACTTTGGATGTTGGGAAAATCTGACAATTCTCTATCTGCAGTGGGAATGGTGCAGTGTGTGGTGTTTATTTTCAGGGCCTGCTCACTGACTCTCCTGCAAAAGGGTTACAATGGCGAGAAAATGACTTATTGTTTGGGACCATGCACTTTCCATCTTTCTGGACTATTTTAGTGACTTCCTTCACTAGTGAGCAGAATGAAGAGTCTACAAAGGGACTTAGGAGATGTTTTTATTTTTTCTGTTTAAATCATTTCAGCGTGAAACTATCAAAGAGCCACAACCAGGCACTAACCAAAGACAAATTTGAACCCAGTAGTTTTATATTTGATAGTGTTTCTTTTGAACAGTTTTCTGATGGATTTATTTTTAACCTTATATTTCATGTACTCTGTAACATAGACTGTATAAATAATGAAAGACACCCAAAAATGTTTTTTAAACTATGAACAAGATAAGTTCAAACACTGTGTTCTGTTTCCACTCTGGCAATATTTATGCTAGAGTGATTCCAACCTCCCTTTCCCCCTTCAGAACTTTTGAATGATTCTGTCTTTTAAAATTTTTCCTCAGCACTGTTTACAAAGGACAAGTTTTGTTGAAATCAAGATGGGTTGTCTTGGGACTGAGAGCTGGTCCCAAGAGAAAGATTTTTCAGAAAACAACACACAAAGGCAATGACTCAAGAAAGCTTGAATATAATCCTGAAGTGGGCAGAGAAGTATATTTTTTCACTTGAGCTATTTTTATAAAAAAATATCTTTCTACCTTTGTAGTTCAAAAACATCAGCTGCTGGATGTATCATTCTGTGTTGCAGGGGGTTTTTATTGATTTTTCTGGACTCGTGGCACTGTAGATTTTATATTCCACACTCTCTCTCACCTCAGTTACTGAGCACATATACTTTGCTTCAGCAGAACCGTGGTTTTCTTTGTTATGATCCAGTGATAACAGAAATGTGAAAATTTGCTACAGTTTGCTCGTATTTCTTATTCTGCTGTAAAACTCAATATATTTAAGAACTTGAAAAGCTTTTCTTGAACGAAGATGTATTTGAACCGTGTGCAAGGTTGCTAAAGTTGTACATACTTATTTTGATACTATAAATGAGCAATTTCTGAGGAGTAAAGGGAAGGCATGGGAAGTGAGAGAGATGTTGGTGCTGAGCTTCTGGCTGGGGTTAAACTGCAGCATATGGTGTGGAAGCACCAGTAGACAATGTGGAAAATTATAAGTCTTATTTCACAAACAGTTGAACTTTTGGTGAAGAGAAGTATACTAAAGCTCTGCAGATGACTGACTTAATGAGGAAAGCACAGTTGATTCATCTCTGGAAGCAGATAACTCATGCAGATGAGGCCATCACTCAGCTCAGCCAACTGCTGAACAAAATCCATCATTCAGATCTTTGGGAAAACTGTCAATTTTCAGGGATAAAATGATAACTTGTGTTACACGTGAAAACTGAACTTGGTCTTAAATACTGAAATGGAATACAGATAGAAGCAAGATGGTAGCAGTTACAGCCGTATAGAGCCAGTATTTTTTTTTTTTTTTTTTTTAAAGATTCCTGTTTTTCCAGGACTAGATTCTGTTGCTGGCCATTTAAACAAAGACATAAGTGACTGGATAGGTGTACCAAACAGTAACTGCTGTTCTGCAGAGAATCACATTGCAGGTGTAGGGAACAGCCATCCACAGTCCAATGGAGGGTTGGAGCCAAGAGTTAGTGAACCAGTGAAATTGGGTTTGACAGACCTAGGAAAATGCAGAGGTTTTTTGGAGTAATGTCAGAACCTGATTGCTTGGACAGGTTCTGAAAGACTTTAAATTTCTAATAAAGAAGTGGGGGGAAGTGAACTTTTCAAAATAAACAGACATGTATTTCTAGCCTTGCAAGTAATATTTTTAAACCTTTAATGCTACCAAAGTGGGTGGGTGGCAGTGGGGAAGAGGAAATGGCACTTTCTGCACTGGAAATCTTTCAGGGGCTCTGTCAAGGCAAAAGGAGCTCTGAGATGGTAGGGATTAATGCGTGGCTCTGCCTCCTGCAGGAGAACTTTAAAGTAAGAAAACAAAATTCCAAAATTAAATGTTTTTATTAAAAATAAGGCAGTTTTGCAAAGTATTTGGCTATCTCTCTGATATTTTCTGTATGTGAATAACACATCTTAAAAAAGCCAAACAACCCCCAAACACCTGGATCTGAGGCATTATCTCCCCTAGGCAGAGACTGCCAAAGGTTTTTTCTAATTTCTTAGTTCTTGTGAGATAGTGAACAAAAGTGCATCAGCATAAATAAATGTTATAGAGTCTGAGGCAGGAAGACTTGTGAATGCATGAAAGCATATTGGGCTGTAAATTAATTTGGGGTGCTATTTGAAGAGGAATATTCAAAAAGAGGAATTTATTATAGTATATTAATTTCTGAATTTTTACTAATGAATATCTTACAACCAAATTACTTTGGTGACATTTTGAGGACCAAATTAAATAAAATGCCTATGGTATGTTAATTTGAGCTCATAAAAGGCTAATTTGAATATGTAATTTGGATCAATTAGAAGTCTCTTCTGAACTTTAGTGATAATAGAAATGTAAAAAAAGCTGGGAAGCTGTTAGGATTAAGAGTGATACATCTGGGAAAAGCAAATTACAGTGTCATTTTTAAAATGCAAATAAGGTTTAAAATTTAAAGATAATATGCATATATATATATAAACACGTGCAATATCTGAAAAAACTCATAATTCATTTAAAAATAAATCTCTATAGATAGTGATTTTTTCATGATTAATCTTCAGTTTCCCCTGCAAAATATCTAGACTGCAGTTACATTTTAACTCCCAAAGAAAAAGCAAGTTTGGGAACTCTCCCAGAAACCCAAGTGGCATTCAGTTTCTTCCAAAAACTGAAGAGTAAAAACTGCAGGCTAATTTTGGTTCCTGTGAATTGCCACAGTGAAGTTAAGGCGGATTTAAGTTCAGGGTAAATGAGATTAAAACCTGCTCTTGAAGTTTCAATAATGCACACAAGAGATGTAACAGAGTCCCTCAGGAATGGCAACTTCCTTGAGCAAAAAAATGTGGGTAAACTCCAGTTTATGGATTTTCAATGCTCGCTTTGTCTGTAGGATGGGGGGGGAGTTTTAGGAGAGGAGCTTCTTTTTACCTTATTACAAATAATTCTTTGTAGATGGCTTCCCGTGTAACCAGTGCCCAGTTGTCATTGTCAGGTGGCCGTTGTTACCAGTGAGAGGATTCAAACAACAGCATTTAAAACCTGATTGTCCCCTTTTGTGTGCCCCGGGTAGCCAGGGTGGTGTCAGGGCTGATGCTCCACAGCCCTGTTTCCGGGTGAGCCAATTTTCTGCTCGAGTCAGGAGCAAACAGCCAATATGGGAATGACCAAAGCACTTAAAACCTCCTTAGCGTTAACAATCTCTTTAGATGGCTGGTGTTTTCAGGGTCTCTAAAACAGTTTATTGCAAACTAAGAGGCACCTTTGCCCGGCAGCAGGAGCTGTGGCTGGAGCACAGTCCAGCACCGCCCTCCTGCATTGTCCTGTCCCCTGCCTGGCTCTCTGGACACCTGCCTTGGGATGAGCCAGGAACACCAGCTGTCAGGCTGCTTTCTGGGCATGTTTTTGGTGCCTGTGTGTCCTTCTGAGATGCTTTTCTGTAAATGATGTACTCTAACAATGTCTTGCCAGGGTGTTTGTTGCCTATACCTTTATTGAGGGAAACAGCTGGATTTTCCTGCCAGCAGTCCAGGATATTGAGGTTCAGGAGCAGTTATCTGCTGCTTATGTGACAAAGTCAGAGTTCTGGAATGTGTCTTTTCGAGGTTATAAAAAAAAAAAAAAAAAAAAAAGAAAAGTCCAGAGAATAGATTTTCTTACCATTTTGCTTTCCGTCAAAATATAAAATCTCAAGTTGCAATTGCCATTAATGAAAACACAAAGGTGTACTTTAAACTATAGCATTTTGCATGACAGCTTTATGCATTGCTGCTATACCACTAGGCTTGTTAAATTATCATTTGAAAAAAAATCATACAATAGGGTGGAAAACCTAGAGAGTTCATTTGAGAAGAGACAAGAATAATTAAAACCACAGATTATCATCAGTGGAATTGAGCTCTGGTTAATTTAAATCCACACTGGGTCATTCTTACATGCTGCTTTCCAGAAACTACATAAAAAATTCCATCTTTATGCTGCAGAGGAACACAGTTAAGATCTCCCCACTTGAGAAGTCTGTTTTAAACTAAATTGCTGCATGTTTATGAGAACAAAAATGTTTACAGTCTACAGCATGTGCATTAAGTGTAGCTATGACTTCAGTTGGCTTCTTGCCCTCAATTTAAAATAATATCCTTCTAAACCATGCATTACATCAATTGAATTGTATATTAAAACAACCCTTGCAGTACTGAGCTGACTTTTACCAGTGCAGATTCACAGCAGATGTGTGTGCTCAGATAACTTCCTGTGTAAGGCAGGTGCTTTAGAAAAGATCACGTTGAAAATAGAAAAGTTGTTTTCTTCTCCTTCTACAGTGGATTTGTGACAAGTCACAATTCCTGGTTTAAAAAAGCTGCAAGTCGCTCTGTTGTTGTTTTGCTGGCATCAGAATGATGATGAGTTTTCACCATGGCAAACCAGGGGTTGTGCTGGCAGAGCCATCTCCTTGCAGACCCAGCCTGCGAGTGCAGCGGCTGATAGGCAATTACACCTCCTGTCATCCTCCAGCCTGGCCTCCAGTGCTCTCCTGGTTTGGAAACTTGGAAGAGGAACGTGACAGCAAATAGCTCTGATAGATTTTAGACGTGCTCTATTAACTCCACAGAGCTAAAACTCAGAAGAAAAGCTTTTATTTTATTTATGTTTCCACAGACATTCCAGGGGCACGGTGGGGCTGGGCTGGCTGTGCTGGGAACTGGCTCCCAGGGACAGGCATGGGCCATTCCTGCACCCAAAGGCTTTTCTTCTGGGCCAGTTATGACCTGTCAAGTCTTTTTTCATGTGTGTTTTGTCCAGCTGCATTGGCTAATTGCAGCACTCACAGTAAGGAGTGTTCCTGCTGTGCTACTTTAAATAGGTGTTTTTTATAAAAATTGATTTTAACTATCAAAAAGCAGAAATTTAACTAAACCTCAAGATAGGAAACAGATATATTTGAAACAAAACTAATGTGGCTTCTAGAGGAGAAGCACTCCTTAGTAAATATTGTATAATCTTTTTCTATGGACAGCCTACCTTCAAATATTAGTCTTTCTTATCAACGCATGGAACAGTTACCTGTATGTAGTGGGTTTGTGTTTTAACATCCTTTTTCTTTTTTTTTTTCCTTGCCACTTTAATAAGCACAATTTTACATTGCTTCAGATATGCTCTGCCAGTGTCCCTCAGGTTGTAGGAATCATCATAGTTTCACCATCTACTGTTTTGTGGGATCTGCTGTTCTGAGGCAGTGACCAGCAAATTGGTTGCTTATTCTGTGTTTTAGTTGGTTTGGTTGGGGTTTTTTTTTGTGGATAATATAGGTTTCTCTGGGGTACCCTTCTTCATTCTTATGTAAACCCAACAACATCAGTCAAACACCTTACTGACTAGTGAAGTTATGGCCTAGATTTTGTTTGAAAGCGTTTATGGTCCAAATCATGCAGTTCTGGAAAACAATTTGAACAGTATCTTTAGTAAGAGTTGGACTAGATCCCTTAAAAAGTGCTTCCTTTTAAAATAAGTACCTTAAAATTGCTTGATGCTATACATGTACTAAACAGAATACTTAATTTAGGGTGAGGTATGTGGTCTTCTGCGTGATGAATGTTAATTGCAGTGATTCCTTCCTGACCATTTCCCACTGAAATATATGCTTCATTTGAAATCATGTATACCAGAAGCTGTTTGCTGGTGAAACATGGCATACTTCATTCATGTATCATCCTACAAATCATTTACAGCAATCTGTAGGCTTTAGGAGTTAAATATAGACTTAGTGTCCTATCTTGCCAGTCAGTATAGCCACTAACACAATCCATGGCAGAGGAGATAGGAAATGAAGTATTGCTGTCTGCTTTAAGGAAAATAAATTCAACTAACCATTCATCTATAAAAGGCATATTTAAACCCAGCTTTATGGCCAAACTTGCAGGATGAATTACTGCTGAAAGAACAAGTTACATCCTAGGAATAAAAAGAAGCAATTGTGCCCCATGATGCAATAGTACTGTGGAGCTCAGCTGGTAACATGAGAGGATGATGCACTCTATCATCCAGGCTTGCTTATCCATTCACCTTTATATCAGTTTGATTCAGTGGAGGGAATTTTCCTGGTCTTAGTATGTTGCTCATCCATAAAAGCAAATAGAGATTTTCTTTTCTTTTCTTTTTTTTTTTTTTTTAAACAGATAACATGATCTAATTTTATTGTAAAGCTCTACTATCTATAAACTGCCTCACTGATATTTCCTTGCAGTTTGAGAGCACGCTGGCCAGTGAGCATCCTGTTGTGGGACTTACGTCAAGGGAGCAGTAATTGCACAGAGATCCTTTATGGACCCAGGTATTGGCTGTCAGGATTAGAGCCCCTGTGTTCCCCCTCACTCAAGTGGGAACTCGTGGTCTCTTAGGATGCCCCTCTGACAGCCCTGGGATGATGCAGCAATGTCATGTTTACATTTTCACGCTGCTTGTGGACCATCAAGAGAGATGGAGAATGGATCAGCTTCAGTAATCACCTTGGCAGCACAAAAGGACTGAATTCTGGTTTGCCTGTTAAGAGGCTGCATTAATATAAGAATTAAGCAATTAAAATTCATAGTTTAAATTCACAGCTTTGTCTTAAACAAATTAGCAAAAGTCCAGAACATTTTTATTTTATCATGCAATTCTTCATAAATAAGTTCTGAAACTTCACATGTGGGCATACTTTTTTTTATCTGCATGATGCTTTTTGAAGTTCTGATCTATATAGTTTGAAGAAAATAGTGAACATAACCTAAATAAATCCTGTCTGGTCCAGTCCCATCAGTATGTGGCATTTTTCAAAAAGATGAAGCATTGCTGGAGAGATATTAAACCATATGTGAAAGGAAGGCTATAATCTGTAAATGCACACAAGTCACAATGGTTATTGCCCAGCACGGGGACTGGGCAATAGTGACCTAACTGCTTAGTTGAAGAGTTTAACAAGCAGCAATCTGGCCAGAAAGTTATGCTACGAAAAAAAATCAAGAAGCTGAACACTTGATGGTGAGTTGGGATCAGAAGGCACTGAAGAAGTTTTTTAACCCATGCACTAAGTTGGGAACACCCTTTAATGCTGAGTTACTGAATGAACTCCATCTTAAATTACTTATCTTTATAGGATCTTTCCATTCTACCTCTACTGCCCCAGAAACCTGTCACACTGAGCACACCTCTAACTTTAGATAAAAAGGCTTTTTCAACTCAGCAAGTTGTGGTTGGTTGAGATAATGCAAAGTTTTGATAGCAGTAAAGTAGCCTTAGCGCAAATGAAAGAGACTTCTGCCAAGAACATTCATCAAATGTTAGTACCTGTCACAAATTTTCCACCAAGTGCAATACTTTCAAGAAGACCACTTTAGAATGAAGAGGAGCTGGATGTAGGTTAAAACAGAATTGTCTCTTCGCAGTGTGGGTCTGCCTAGAGATAAAAGATTGGAATCAGAAATCCATACCCTCCAAACAGCTATCTTAAAACAGCTTCTCTTTAAGATGGTGCTAAAATGCTGCCAAGAGCTATTTATCCTGGTGATCTGAGTGTTCTCAAATTAATCAAGAGCTGTAAGGATCTGAAACATGGCATGTATTGTTACAGGTTTGAGGGGCAGATGAACCTCCTGTGATAAAGTCCAGTTCTTTTTTCTTTATCTGTCTGTGGGTCTGTAACAGTTTCCCAAAACCTTTGAGACTTCTCAAGAAGCCAACTCGAACTGTGAAAATGCTGGCTCAGTCACTGCTTTCTGAAGTTTTTAGTGCTTGAAAAGGGCAGAGGTGTTACAGGGGTGAGTGTGCTCACCTTGCTAAGCCAGTCCCTGTGCCAGGGTCAGACTCAGTATCTACTGATGACGTTCTGAGACTCCAATAAAAGTGCTACAGCTTTTGATCAATAGTTTCAATCAATTTTAATTGCTGAAGAAGGCAGTTTGTAAGCCCAACTAGGAGCCATAGCTCAAGTCAATTTTAGAACTTTGGTGTGAAAAGAGGAATTTTAACCTGATGGTCTTCTAAGATGATAAAGGTAGATTTAATAGTTGCACAAATGTATTCAGACATCAAATTACAATCAATCATTAGTTCATGGATTTTTATACTTCAGTATATTTCCATGGATACATGGAAATATACTGAAGATGAATGCCTTTTAATGGCAAGTGCTTAGACTCATTACTATAGGAGAATATCTTACAGATCAGTAAATTATATATGTGATTAGTTCTTCTTCCTATCTCTGCCAAATAATGAATTGCTTTTATGATTTAACCTTGGATGTATAAGAATTCCCTGGCAGAGTGCATGTACAAAGGGGAAAACAACTCAGCAACTCAGCCTGGCAGGTGCTTTGGTAGTTCTTGTGCAATAACCCTCTCAGCCTAGCAGTAAACAGAAGCAAGACAGGTGGAACTGCATCAAGTCAGATGAACTAAAAGAAAAACCTCTTTCTTCTTTTTTTTTTTTTTTTAAATTTATGAATATATGTTAATGTATATTTAACATTTCTGGGGTGATGCAGAATTTTCAGTTCCCATGTTGTTGCATGGTCTATATACTTTCAAAAGACTTAGAGTCTAGAGAGAGTTTATGCCACATATATGGGATCAAAGATCTGATTCACAAAAATTCTAACCAAACTTATCTCTAAGAGCAGTTGTCTGCAATTTGTTCACCTCTATTTTCTGAGGTTGAAGTCTAAACTGACTAGTCATACATGTCTCGAGGAAGTAGAATTGCATCTTCAATCTCCCTGGTTTTATAGAGTTCAAAAGGTTGATTATATGTTTTCAATAGCAATTTTCCAGGCCAGTAGTTTACTGTATCAATTACTGGGTGCTGGGAGATGTGCAAAAGTTCCTCTTGCACAAATGCACAGCAGATATGATATCATAATATAGCAATTTCAGAACTACCTTGGGTTTTTTTCTTGCTTCATTTTCTATTTTTCAGGCTTCTGTACCAAACACTTGGGCTGTTACATCAGATATGCTGATCATTAATTTGGCTTTTCCTATATAAGCAATACAGCAGTGAGTATACACAGTGTTTAGAGTACTTAAAAGTGTACAATGAAGTGAAATGATACTGAGTGGTAACAAATCTGGTAAAATATTTAAAACAGAGAAGATAATTTAGAATTCTACAGAAATAGTTTTTCTCTGAGTCAAATCTATAAGGCTGAAGGGAAAGGAACCAAATCAAGATGCTGTGACCTAAAATGGTAGAAATGCAGAATACAGGAGCATAGGACTTAAATCCTCTGATCCAATTCTCCACAGGAACTGTGCAAAATGGCTTTAGCTCTAAGGAGTGCACATAATACCTGCTCCAGCTCTTGCCATACACTGCAGCCCACAAAGCCACCTTCCAAGACTGCAACAAACCAAAATTTTTGGGAAAAAGACCAAAAGGCAAACCATGAGTCACAGGAGAACAGCCTAAAACCTTATGTTCTGCTCCTGAAATGGTTGCGGAAAAGGTAAATAAAACCACAGGTAACCCTAATATTATGACTGTCCATCAAAGCAAACGCCCCTTTTCTGGAGGATGAGGTGATTAAATGGATATGTAAATAAAGTGCAGATGTGAAATAACGAAGGACACCTATTTTTCTTTACAAAGGACACTCTGCACTCTGCTATTCATCAACCTGTGCAGACAGGAAGCCTTAATTCTAAGGAAAGAACTAGCAAAACAATTTGATGTCTTTGTGTCACCCTCAACTTCTTTCTACATCAATTATCTACTAGTAGATGGAATCTAAATCTTGCTGCTTGTTCTGCATAACTACCATAAGATAACAAAGAAAAGTTCAGTCCTCAGACCTTTCTCATCTCAGATCCTGTAGCTTACTCTTTATCTGGATTAATCTTGTTTAACAACCCTCTTTCTTCAGCTCTTCAGAATGCTCCATGTGTATAGTGAGTGATAATGAAAAGACATGCAGCGTTTGCTTTTGTAATATATGCCATAATTTACATGAACTTGTCATTATCTGAGCATAAAGGATGTGTAGAAAAGTTTGTGCTGTTCTATCTGTCCTTTAGTGAGTAACTAAGAATGCACTGATACAGATGTATTGTCGACAGATATTATCCAAGTCCTGACAAAGAACCAGAATTATTCATCTAATCTATCATCATGGCCATCTTGAATACTAACTAGAGCACCTCTTGATCAGAATTGTCAAAAAACACTTCCACTGCTCTCCTGCCAGGGAACAGCTTCTCAGGCAGATACTCCTTCCTAAGAACTGTGAATCCCTCCTCCTTCAGTTTGCATTTTTTGGGCCGTGAAAAATCGCAGAAGTATAAATGTGTCTGCCTTTTCTTCCCTTCATTCTCTGTTGAATTTATTTTTGTAGAAAAGTCTTTCATGAGTTTGTTAACATGCTTTTCTTGGCAGTATAATTCTTAAAGCCGACTTCTTTTTTTTTTTTTTTTCCTTGAAATATGTACAATTCTATCAGTCCTTCACTTCCGCACACGGGGTAGAGAGTGGAAGACCTAATTCTGTTCTTGGCATTTAGAGTTTTGATTCCACTGACTTCAAAGGAGTTTTTTCTTAGTTATACTGTGGATATAATAGCAGACTCAGGATTTATAACAGACGCTAATGTGGTGTTTTGACATAGCTTAAGTTAGTTCTGCTCTAGGATGTGTGTGTAAGTTCCCACTGACATTGCACACACCGTGAACATCTCGGGGGGAGAGAGTTTGACCCTGAACCAGAGAAATGATTCACACTAGCACAGCTACTTTATGGGAAATTTTATCACACCCCAGGGTGTGGAGCTTGTCATTTGGGAGCTGTGTGCTTTGTAACCTCAGTGAGACACAAAAATTTATAAACTTGGCAAGCGTTTCCAGTATTTCTGCCAACTCTTCTTCATTATTCAGGGGGCAGGATCTGGTGCATATTTCAGCAGTACTGGCCAAGTGATCTACTTGGGGTTCAATTAGTTGGTCTTAAATTCCTGTAGTCCTACTCTAGTCCCTGGTGATAACTCAATTTTTAATACAGTGTTTTGTTTCTGTATTAGATTTTAATAAATTAGTGCTCAAGTTGTATTGTGAAAATGCTTTAAGTGTGAAACTTCCCGATTCTTGTGAATAAGAAGGCTATGAAGGTAAAAGCTGAGAAATCATAGAGGTTTATAATTTATCACACTTGGGACAATTTCTGAGTGACATTGCAACTGAGCAGAAATCAGGAATATTAAATGTAGCTGCAACTGAGGTCCCTGCTAAAGGTCATGGGTATACTGGACTAGAACATCTCAACAGAAAGGCTGGGAGTACTTTACCACTGATAAAGAATGTATTTCTTCCCTAAGTTCACTTCAGAAGTTTTTCAGAGCTCATACCTGAAATTTTTAGAAAGCAAAGACTGAGGCAGATACCCAGAGTGGAAAACTTCAGCCTACCAGTTACAAACTGCATAACCTGAGGTCATACACTGAGATAACTCAGTCTGCTTAAAACCTCTGTAGCACTACCACCTCTACCCAAAGGTAATACAAATATTATCCCTGTTGTATAAATAAAACCTGCTGTGTTTACACTTTTATTTTTAATAACATAGCTAAAAGTTTGAACAACTTCCACTCTGGAAAACATATAATTTTGGGATGATGCTCCAAAGAGTCATATGTCAACTTTGGGAGATGCTTTCCCATCAAAGGCATTCAGGCTCATTTGCTAGAGGTTTGGACAGTCATACTGGCAGCTTGGATTTCCCTCTAGGTCATTAGTGTGGACAGGTTGCTAATAAGCTTTCTGGGCTGTGTTACTCTCCTGACACCATTTTTAACTTATTTTGTACTCTGAAGAACAAATGCATTTTAGTTCTGCTCGTGTATAAGCCCTTGCATAAATTCATTGACAAGATTTCCTTACAGCTCTTCTCCTTGATTCTAAAAGCACGATTGCTCTTGTTGTGAGTTATGGTTTCAGAATACTAAATACGTTTGGGATAACACACACCTTTCAAAGTATCCCAAGATCTATTATTGTTTCAATTTGAAGAAACAAGACAGAACTTTTCATTTATAATAGTGAATTCTTAGGTACAAGACTTTTCACAGTAATAATTTCTGCTAAAGTGTGTAAATCCTCAATGCATACTATGTTGAATTTACTTTGACTAATGAATATAGGTCACTAGTTTTTATTCTATGACTGTCCATAATTTGGGGTTTGTATTATTTGGTGTTTTTTAATTAAAAAAACCCTGTCAATCTTTTTATTTAATCTTATTTTTAAATCCATGTGTGCTGAGAAGTCAGGTCCTGGCAATGATGTAATGGTGTCTTGACACCTTGTGAGAGCTTTAAGATGTAGACCGTGGTGCCAACCAACATCCCCCCGTGGTTTAGAATAATGCTGTTCTGCCTGGGGTGCTTTACTGTAACACCTTTTTATGGTCTGTGCAGTTCTTGTAAGGGTTTAAAAATACCAATCAAATATTAATGACAAAATTCTGACGTTGCTTTAAATAGATAAATCAATAAGACCAATGTTACTGTGCTCTGGAAAGGTTGGAGTTCAGCAGAAGTGTGATTTTCTTTTTCTCTGCGAATGACCATGTGTGAGTGGTGCAGACATAACCCTGACTGGGAAAAGGGGGACAGTGGCACAGGCACTCTGAGGCACTGGCAGGGTGGGCACAGCAGCACGATGAGCATGACTGCCACTTCCACAGTGTCCCATCACGCCCTGCACACGGAGCAGCCACTGCAGCTTGTGGCTCATGTCACTCCCCCATTTTCCCCCACCTCAGCGTCATCCTCTCTTTTTTTACAATCTACAGTGATAGTTTTATGAAGGCTTTGAGTTGCTGTTGCTGCCCCAAGAGAGAGAGGGTTCCACTGTCCCCCTTTCTTTGAGCAATGGAGTTGAGCAGGTGCAGGGGGACCTGGCCTGGTGGGCTGAACCCAGTTTGTCCTAAGCAGGCCAGAAGATAAATCCACGGTGAGTGATCTGAGTATCCATTGATGCATTCCTGGTACGTGTCTATGGTTCATGTGTACCCAGGAAAACTGGCTTTGATGGTAACTGGATAATTTCCAATTGAATTTTGAAATAGTTGTTTAAAGGTGCAGCTCAGCTCTGTGCAAGCCAAACACAGCACAGCTATTCCACGTTCAGGCACTGTGGGAGGTATTTACTGCTGGGCTCTTCCTAGGACATGAAAAAAACCTGATGGAAAATAATTTCTCATTTTCAGAGGGGTGCTTCCTGGTCTAGTTAGGGCATGAATAATTATGTTTTCTGAAAGAAATACCAGTAGGCAATGAAGTTGGTTGCAAGAGAGGTCTGTGATGACTGCTGGTGAGTGCATAGGAACCTGCACTGGGAGATGTGCTTTTGCACTGGGCTTGCTCTTTTAGCCCGGGATTATTCTATTCTTCAAGGTCAGAGAAAGAGCTTGTTAAAAAAATTCCTGATAAAGTGTTTTGTTTGTTTTTTTCTTTAGAAAATGCCATTTCCCTGCTATCGAAACAGTCTAAAAAAGAGGTGACTTTGAATTTTTATCTTACTACATATGCTGTGGCATAATTTACAACATAAAAGAAGAGGGAAGCAACATCAGAATGAAGTATTGGGAGCTTTTATTTTACGAGGAAAGCTATTTGAAGATTTTAGTTTTATAGAATTTTAATTTTATGTCCCCAAGGTGGCCCATCTCAAAGCTTTCTGTGCATCAGGGATTGCAGACTGTGACCAGCTCTAGCTGGAGGGCTCAGTTCTTGAGCCTTCATTGAAGCCATCTGGGATTCACAGAGGGAAGGGCAACTTATAAATTATCACTATATGGGGAGCATTGGTATTGGAAAATTCGAGTTTTCACTAAAGGATTTCCATGCTGTAAAATATTTGGATTTGATTGTTAAATTTTTAGCAGGAACTATAACATGCAGTCCCTGAGTGGAGCTGCCAGAGTGGGTCTGTAGGGTGTGTTGTGTTCCTTTCTGTGCTGTGGGTTCAGCTCCCTTCCCCTGCTGTAGGAGCTGCTTTCGAGGCAGTGGTTGGCAGCATTTGTTGCTTTGCTTTCCTGAATTTCTGTGAGTATGGGAGATGGCATTTAATCTTTAGTGTTTCCAGAGGAATGTAAACTGGCAAAAGCTGCTCTCAGAGACAACACTTCTTTTTGCTGCCTTTTTTTTTTTTTTTTACTGCCTTGATTTCAAGTCACTCGTTGCGAAAAGCAGGAAAGCTTTTGTGTTCCTCTCTCTGAGTCTGGCCCTATTTTAGAAGATCAGATTAAAAAAACATGCCTAGAACTTGTGAATATGCTGTTTGAGTGTTCATACAATTAGAAATCAGGTGATAGCTTTAAAAAAGTGGTATCTATAATTAAGACATGGGAAATGCTGGACTTGAGATCTACAGACAAGGGAGAAATGGTTTGGGGGTAACCTTGGCTGCAGTGACTGTGGGTTGACACTTCAGGATCCAGACACAATGGATAAAGGCAAACAGTGGGATTCTGGCCCATTAAGGGATTTCCTTGGAAGAATCCCATAGGGTACAACCCATGTGTTTGTGCTGAGCTGTTGAGAGAGCCATGAGCATCCCTTATGGCTCAGCACCATGTCCAGGTAGTGAAGTGTGGGATTAGGAAACCATTTCAGATTATAAAGACTTTGGTTAGGAAAATGTCCAATGCACCGATGGCATTTGGTTGGAAAACGGAGTAATTAAGAAAATTTATCTATTTGCTAGTTCTTCAGAGCCTCAAGGTATGGATAAGTGGCAGAGCTTTAAGTGTATTCAGATATTACTTTGAAATGCTGGCATTGCAAATCTCACTTGGCTGCCTTTATAATGACTTTATTTTCATTACTGGAATTATGAAAAGGTTTCTAATGCATGCATCTATCAGGTCTTGAGTTCTAAGCAACTTGCAAGGAAGAGGATATCTCTGGGCTCAGATAAAGCCACAATCTTACTGGAGTTGTCTAAAAATAACTTATCTGCTATTCTTAACCACTATCTGCAGAGAAGGTAAAAATAATTGTCCTGCTGTTGAAGGTGTCCATGATCTAATTACCTGCTGTAATTTACTAGAGATACCATATCTATGTTAATCTGAGACTATATCCTACACATACTACTTTTTGCGAAAGATAAAGGAAGATCTATAATTTGTTTGATGAATTTCCAAGTTTCCCCTTTATATCTTTAGTTACTGTTGTAGTTCATGTGGGGGAAATCACAGCAAACGGAGGGAGGAAAAGCTGCCCACAAAGTACTGCATTAGATGATGAACACTTGTCTTAGATGAGAACAGGTCAAAAAAGATGGTTTAGGATAAAAATGAGGTGGAACAAAACCACAAGAAAAAAAGGCTGTTTCTTCTCGTTGCACTCCTTGTAGGGTTGCACAGATTCTTCTCAAGACCCACATGGATTGTGCTCAAGACTTGCACAATTGTAGTAAAGTTATCCTGGTGCTGGTTGGTCAGGGCTGTTGTGTGATGTCTCCAGGGTTTCATCACATCTGGCCTTGGCTTAGATTGTTGGATTTTTTTTTTTTTTAATTACCTCTTGGTGCTTGACTAATTTAAGTAGTGGCAAAAAGCCTGAAATTTTTTGTGAACCCTTCAGGAACACATACCTGGTGTACTGTGTATTGACCGTGGCATTGGGGGGAAAAGTAGTAACCACCTACCAGCCTTCTGTTCCATGGTTTCATGCTATCCTTGTCTGCAGAGTTTTACTGCTTGTGTGGCTTGTTGTGGTTAATTTTCCTTTATTTTCTGTTTCCTGGACAGTTCACTGTTTACACTCACAGAGGGATTTTCTTAGACACCTTCTATTTTCAGTGAAATGGAATGTTCAGTTCTATTATCTGCTTCAGCTTGGACCACAGATAATTATTGTTCAAGACTGTTGGTTGATATTGCTGGTATCTAATGCTGGGAGGACACCACTTGTGTCCTATATGTGAAAATACTGATATCTCAAAAGTTGATGCTCCTCTTTCTTTCCTGTTAGCTGGCTGAGGCAAACAGCAGCTGGGCCACTAACTAGTTTAAAGTTTGTATCAAAAGGTCCAACATATGCAGTAAAAACTCTTGCTGCAAATGTGTAGAAAAGTGGGTATAACTGAGCATGTGTTTCAGGCAGGGAGAAAACCAAAACTGCGCATCTCTGAAGCTGCTCTGAAGAACTCTTTGCTAATCCTTGCTATGCTAGGATTTCCCCTGTCCTATAAAATTCCAGACAATTTTCTGGGAAGGCTTTTTGCAAGTCTCAGAATCCTGTGCATGTCTCTGGTTTCGATTTTGCTTTCTTTTGTTCACCTGACTTTGTATGTGGTTTGGCCCTACCAGAATTCAGTAAACTCAGCTCTCTCTGTTCCCCAGCTGTGCTCCCACCATTCTCAGTGTTCTTCCTGGGAAACAGCACAGAACAGCTTCCACGCTTTAATGTCTACAATGCTTTAAGTAATAATAATAATTTAAGAAAAAGAAATGCAGCTCTGGGTTTATAGATTGCAAACGTGCCTGTGAGAAACTCCGAGTCTCCTCAACGTACTTACTGGGAATAATTATCTGGGCTTCAGTCCTGATTGCATAGTGTTTGTACCCATAAAAATAATTATTCCTATGAGTCATCTCACTTTCATCATTGATGCTAAACCATTCCAATATAGCTAATTAGGGGAAAAAATAGTTTGTTCTCTTATTCCCTGCACACAGGAGAACCTTTCTACAGATGTTTATTTTCCTTTGCATTTAGGGAAAAAATAGAATTTCTCAGGAAGCTGGATACACATTAGATAATCTCAGGCTGATAGTTTTCTTCCAGCAGAATAGGTAGAAATAATAGATGTTACAGTAAAGAATGAAGCCCCACTTCATGCAGTTTTGAGTCTTATTCAGCTCCATAAAAATGAAGGAATTGGTCCCACCCAGTTGTTTAATAACAAGGTATCTTGAAAGTCATTGTCATTCAGCTTACAAACCCCACTGCTGTAGAGTATTGCAGCATTTTATTTTGCAGCATCTTTCCTGTTTTAGCAAACAGCAGATAATTCTGGGGTAGTGAGGAATTTTAATTACTTTCTTGGTCAGTGATGACTTGCTGGTGCTGCCAAATAGTCTTAGTGGGTTAGATTGCACAGTGGGGGCCATATACCACAGAGATGGAAGTCTGAAGGAAAACTTCAAATTGTTTTGTCTCTTACCTGCTGGCTTGGAATTTTGTCCCCTCTTCTTGTGAATTGGTTCAGCTATGTTTGAAATCAGTCTTCTCCTATTCAGGTCACATTCATCTTTTCTGTAAAAAAAAAAAGACCACTGGGATTGAAAAATTTATATGACTTAACTAGGATTAACCTGGATAAATCATTTTTCTCATTGTGATTTACCACTGAGATTTTAGCTGACTGTTTTATCATGTAAGTTATGATGGCTGCTTCTGTGCAGCCTGGTGTTTAATTCATTAGCGTGGTTTGTCTGTAACTGCTGGCTATAACCTGGAGTACCTGTCCAGGCCTGGAGACTCCAGAGAGGTGATGGACAGAAATCTTTGCAAATGCCTTGACAGCAAACACACAGCTTTGGTATCCTCCTTAGAAACAGAAACAATCTTTTTTTTTTTTGGCCACTGTCTCATAGAATCATAGTGCTGTGATTTGTTGTTATTTATGGAAGAAAGTAATAGATTCCAGGTAGATGTTTTTTTATTGCCACTGTGTTTGTTCAAAATGTCTGTATCACACAAAGGACTGCCTTTGTTAACAGAAAAAAGGCCACTCCAAAGGTCTGTCTCTGCTGAGAAACTTCTGATATGATTTTTTCCTAAGCAAACCTAAATTAAACTTGAGAAGTAGGGCATTTTCAGTCTATTGCTTCAGTTCAGAATTCTGAAAAGATTGATTCTTTTAATTTATTTTTTCCTTCTTATTAACTGGAGCAGATTAAAATGAAACTGTTCCTGAATTTAACTTTGTCCAACTGTATCATTTATGTCTCATGCTTTAGAGCAGGCATGATTTCCTGATTTCAATTCTAATACAAAGTATGTATGCAAATGGTTTTATCAGTTCAATAAACTGATAAATTCAATGAACTGAATCATAAGATTATGATCCTGTGGTAAATGTAGAGACTTCAGACTTTTTGTAGTCATTGAGAATTGATATGTAGATGCTAAAGGAAGGAATCATTGCCAACATCAGTAAGAAAGAACAAGACTAATCCTTCTGTTTCTTTGTGAATTAGAGGGCCCAAAGGTGAGATCTGGTATTGTATCCAGTATGAAAATGACGTTTTCATTGTCCTGCCTCCCTGTTTGCCACGCTCAGATGGAAAGACTTGCCTCTTGTGAATAAGTTCCCTGAATCCAATCAAAGTGTATCAGTCACTGAAACATGAACATTTTAGTTATTGGGGCACTTGGGAACACTTTACAGCAATACTCACAACAGTCCCTGCAGTCTTGCTGTCCATTTGAAAGTGTTTCCAGGGTAACATATACTTTTAAACTGAATTGCTAGGTCAGAAGAGTTAGGGAATTGCTGTTCAAACAACAAACCAAAAAAATTAATGGTGAAGGAAATATGGCACTTTGAAAACATGAAAATAAACATCCTGCAGACTCTGGATATGAAATTGTTGAGAGCCGCTTATGAAAGCATCTTTGTCACTGAAGAAGTAAAGCCTAATAATTTTTAATAAGCCTATAAATCTCTCTTATGAAATGCAGCTACTGTAAACACTTCCATATTTTTCCAAGCATTTATGCAGTGCTGTTAAAGAGCCAGAGCTAACCCTTGCCCTCTGAAGGAGTTGCCAGCTTCCTGGGGGGTGTCTGGAGAGAGTGAGAGTGGACAGGGCAGAAGAAAAGTAAACTCCCAAATGGAACTGAAAGAAAGATATTTTAATGAAAACTCTACACAGTCATGCAGTTATGTATGCCAGTTTGTGACTCCAGCTGAAGAACTGGCAGAGCTGAGGGCAGAAGGGACAGATGTACTATCAGATCAGTTTCTAGAGGGATTCTGAAACCACTGCTTCTCTGAGCAGACCCAGCCCCTACCTCCTAAAATGTCTGATGAAGCCAAGTACTGAACGAGGGAGCTGCACACACAAACAAGACTGTTCTTATTCCCCAGCTGTCCCCACAAATAGAAGGTGGTGCTGGAAAATCAGTGTGTCTGTGCTAGTACTGCTCCCAAGGATGCAGAAGAGGCTGGAGGGCTGTGCTGAGCCCTGGTAAGACCTTCCCTGTGCAAGGGTGGAGGAGAGACCAGCAATGTCTTGGTGACTGCTCTGACTGCGCTTCACAGGTGGTGCAGTTGCTGTAACAGCGTGATTTGGTAGGAGATGCAAATCAAGACAATGGATTAAAGAGATTGGTAAAATCAGGCTAAGGGTTTTTTAATATACAACCTGATCCTGAGAAAGGATCTGATTAGATAAATCTAGAGCTGCAGCACAATGGTAACACTCCTTCCAGCCATTTCCCTCCTGGGGGGCTCCTGCTTAGCCTGAGTCCAGCTGAGTCTTGCAGGAGTGCATGCTGAGCCTGTGAGAGAAATGTTGCTAAACACGAGGCTGTGTTCTTTCCTTCCTTAGAGATCAAATAGGTCTCGTATTTTGGGAACCAGGAAGTCCTGGCTTCTGTTTTGGGAACTGGGATTGGGTACCATATTGCTGTTGCTCTTTGTTTCTTACTGTCCTGTTGGTCTGTCCTTGCCTGGACAAAGGATTCTGGTGATGCTCTTCTTATGTGGTGTGGAGAGGGGGATGGGAAAAGACCTTGTAGAGAAGTCTCATGGAACTGCAAACACAGCTACATGTGAGTCCTGCAGGCTCTGTGGTACTGAAATGAAATGGGAAAGTCCAATGATGGTTGCTCATCATTCAAACTACGGCCACATCCAGCCCTGACTTAGACAAATTCCTACGTTATCCATGCTGTAGTATCCCTTTATAACAGGACCTGAGTATGAGAAATCTCTGGAATGAGGTCTATGACAGATGTGGAGCAGACTGATATACCAAGGACTTTCTGTGAGTGCCTCGTATCTTTGGGGGGCATTCTGGGTCCAGAATAAAATTCTCAGCTTTCTTAAAATGAGAAGATTTACAGCCTAGCTCTCAACTATGAATCCCCTTTCAGGCTTAGACTGGTGGGTGTAATAATCTTGATTCACTAAAGACATGAATTACATAAAATATGACAGCCCTCAGCCCCAGCAGGATGCATTGTCTCCCAGGGATGCATGCTCTGAATATTTTCAGGTAATGATCAAATGGATATACCTGTCATAAGTGAGTCACTTTTCTTTATGCCTGCAGAAAGAGTTAGTACATGTTTCAGTGCCTGGATTACTCTGGTGCTATTTATATTTCAAGGTTTTGGCGTTGGATAGAAAACAAGGAACAGAGCAGTTTAAAAAATTAATTTCCAGTTTGGGGTTCTCTTTTTTTTTTTTTTTTTTTTTTAAATACTTCCGTAAAAATGGTAAACCAGGCCTTACAGACTGGAGTGTGAATCCTATACCTTGGAATTATTTTTATTACATTTGAAATGTGAGACTATGAAAAAATAATTTACTCAAGATGCCATATTGCTTTGCACAAAGCACACACAAAGGAGTCATTTCAACCACCCTTCAAATAGAGCTGTCCCATGTGGGAAGCACAAAAGCAAACCAGAAAATTTGCCCACATATATAATGTGGTTTGAGACAGACTTTGAAAGAACAGCATTAAGCAGGGATATACATCTCAAGTTGCAGAGTGAGGTACTGCTTTGGAAGAATTCCTTGATGGAAGTACAAGGCCTTGGCTTGAGAGCCTCAGTGAAGGTCCTTGACTTTGGGGTGAGTTTCACCCTCTCTTGGGGGCTTAGCAGTGCCTGCACCTGTTTATAGAACAGAACAACCTTTATTTTAATGCTTGCTTGAAAGACATTCTGAACTGAGGACTAAGAGTATCTCTCACTTTCCGAGTACCTGTAAACAATCTCGTGATTTGCATTAAGATAAAGTTGTAGAGTAGCACCGTGTGTGGCTTTCTGGGAGAGTGGCTGCCAAACCAGTTAATCAGATCTACTGGATGAGACCCAGCTGTGAAAGGTGAAGATTTGCTCTATTTTTCCTAAATGCACTTTAGGCTTTTCTTGCCAGACACATTTTGGAGAGAGCTGTGAATTGATGGTGATGGTGGTGGTGTGTGTGAACTGTGCAGACCCATACTGGTGAAAAATGACATCAGCTGTACAAACATGTTTTATGTGCTTTCCAACCAACACATAATGCTGCTTTTGGAACGAAACACAAGTAATGCAGGGCAGACCCCGGGTGTCTTAAATGTTAACAGATTGTTTTTCAGACAATAAATGATCCAAGGTAAAGCCTGAGTAAACATATAAAAATAACAGATTGTTCAAGCTGTTTTTTCTTGGTGAACAATATAGTAAGATTCCAGTTTTATATATATATATATATATGTATAACTTTGTATTGAAATGAGTCCACTCTAATGTTCTCCACATCCTGATATGTTGCAGCATTTTGAAACAAATGATGTAAATAATATTACTTTTGCAAGCAGGAGGGAAACCCTGGCCCTATCCTAAGGGAATGACATTTTTTCACCCAAGAGCTTTGTGTTTTCTGAAGGCTGCTTTGCTGACTATTTAGAATTTAATGCTGCAACTGGAACGGCAGTTTTTAAGGACTTATTCTACATTGTCTTTAAAATCATACACAGAATCAGAAAATGTTTATAATTGTATATAAAAACTTGTGTAAGTTAAGGTTAGCAAAAAATGTAATGAAGCTCAAATTAAAAAAAAAAATAAATTAAAGTCTTCAATTCTTCAAAACACATTTAATCTTCCACATTTTTGTTAGTCACTCAACTCTGCTTAATCCATTGCCAAGATTATTTCTCTCTTATTTAGAGTGTGAATTTCATATCAAGCTCAGTTATTCTCTGTTGTAGTTTTGGTTGGCCTTGGGGATGCAGTGAAAACATTGCATCCTTCTGGTGAGAAACGAGCTGCATCTGTATTTGATTTGCCAGGACACAGGCTTTTTAAAACTAAATAAATATGTTTTCCGACGCAAAGGGAGAGGAATCTCAACCCAGAGTTTCAGAACATTCTGGGTCGAGTGGGACATAATCCCTTCGCTGAGTTTTGCCCCGGAGCAGTAGTGTGGCAGCCGTGCTGAGCGAGCGGTGCCGCTCAGCTGCGGGCGCAGGCAGGGGGAGCCTGAGCATCGCAGTCCGGCTGTGCCCCGCACAGAGCTGCTGATTCCCGGGGCGCTGCATGAGGGGAGCGTGAGGCTGCTCCTGTTACCAGAGCGTCACACGAGTACCGAGCAGGTACAGCTTTGACCCCGTTCCTCCGAGTTGCATTGCTTGTATTTCCCTAAAAGCTGTAAGGAGTGTAAAAAAAGAAGCCAATGCTCGCAGCGCGCTGGGGATCAGCGGGATGCAGCACTGCGGGGGGACTGTCTGGGCTCATCACAGGCTGGAAGCAGGCGGTGCTCCAGCTCCCCGCGTGATGGGCATCCAGCCCGTCCGCCGGAGCTGCAGCGTGTGGGTGTTTGATAAAGTATAGTTATGGATTCAGAATACCTGCTTTTCACCTTAAAACAGAGCCAGGAGTTGGACTCGATGATCCTTGTGGGTCCCTTCCAACTCTGCATATTCTGTGGTAAATGTGCTGTTCTATAACATCACCCAGCTACACATCTGCCACTCTCAGCCCTAAGACGGGACTGAACATGTTTCAAACAATTGTGTTTGGGGTGTACACTTGGAGTGAGAGGCTTTCTCTGGATTTCATTCTGTCAGTGTGTGTTTGTAAGAGAGAGGACCCAAACCAGAGGAGTTGGGTGAGCTGGAGGCACAGTGACAGAGCAAGTGAGGGGAGCATGAGCCCCAGGAAGGGAATACGTAGTGGTAGTGCCATGGAAAAGGGCATGGGCTTCAGAGCTGGAAACAGGGCATCCATTGCCTCCATAGTTAAACAGCAGTTAATTATGGAAGTATTTGGCAACATCACAGCTCCTCTTCCAAATGGAAGCAGCCTCTGAATTTCTTTTTCCCCAGTGGCCCAAAAGGCACAATGCAAGCAAAACCTCTTTCAGGCACTTTGGCTGAGATCACAATTGCCAGGCTTCTTTATAGTAATAATGAATGTGCAATGTAATTCCTAAAGTAACAGTAATAATAATTCAGATGGTGACAGACCCTTAATTAAAATCACTACAGAGGACTTCAGCTTTTAGCTGCTTCACTCTTCCTATTATCAATACACATTGAGGGCAACAGTTTGGTAAGATGGAGTTAAAACAGCCTGGTGGCAGCTCTGAGAGCTGAGCACATCCGAGATCTCTCCAGGTGCAGAGCTAACTAGGGAAACAGTGAGCTTTTCTATCGAGGTTTGAACCTTGATTTTACTGATTTAAAGGACATCATCGAAGTATGGGAATAGCTAAATAACCAAGAAAAATCACACTAAGGAATTGTGTGATCTACACTTGGAAGATTTTCTAGATCAGCACTGAAAATAATGAAGGAATATTGAGCAGAAGGGGAAACTGGCAAGTGTGAAGAATTTAGGAGGGACTGCAGCTGGATCTTAGCCAAAGTCATATTAGTAACCAACACAATTCAACTCGAGACTTCCTTCTCAAAGGGGTGTAAACCCTTACTTAACTGGAAGCAGTGTCTCAGTTGGAGGGTGGATAGAACAGAAATGTGACTCTCTAAATGGTTACCCACCACTTCCTACTGCAGAGCATTTCATTCCTTTCTAAGGTACAGTGATAAAAAGGATGGAATGGATGATTAGCTTGACGCCCATGACAATTCCCATTTGCCCTGTGTAAATCAGGAATTGAAGTGGTTGTGAGCAATTTCAGTCCACTGATGTAACAAGTTCCTTGTGATTTATTTTACTCTGAAATTCATTTCAGACACAAGTAGACTGATAAGCAGATGATGATAAATAATTGAGTTAATCCAAGAAAGCTCCAGGGCTGCATCTATCACAGTAGGTGTAAAAACAAATGCATGCAAATTCCTTCCTATATCAGGGTGGATTATGTAATTATTTCAACTTTCTGAGGCATCCATTTGCTTAGGTCTTAGGTGGGATTTCTTGTTGTAGGAAAGAGTCACTTTCATTAACTTCTTAAACAGAGACTGGAAGAAATGTTGCACAAAGTGTGCTATATAAGAATATACAACATTGGTTAGAGGAGTGACTGTTTAAACTGCTGGAAATACTTAGTAAGAGAGATGTTTTCTCAAGCATGTAAAAATACAGACCTTGTTATAATCCAAGTGTGCACATTAACTTAGATGAAAGATGCTCAGTGTAGTCTTGTCTTCAACTAATTATAATGATATTCTCATACTAAATAAAAAGAAAAAGCTTATTTTGCATTCCCTAGGTGAGTCAACCAAGGTAAAAATAAAAGCAAAGTTGGGAAGGAAGGATCTTTTCACCCCTTTATTTTTCCTTTTTTAGAAAGAGTTTCCATATACACTTTTAATAGAAAATTTGAAGAGCAGAATATCTTCTGGTGCTAGAGATCCATTAATGACATTTTTGAGGTCCTCTCCAAACAGGAGAAATTTTACTCAACATTCTGGTGCACGTGTTGTTCATTAACTATGGCAAAGATAACAGGAAAATGTAAATAAACTTCCTTGGTCCTGAGAGATATCAGGAGGATCTCTCCCCTCATATGTGAGTCTACATCTGTACATGTAATTTAAGTTTCCCTGGGATTTAGGAAAAAACCCACTTGTTAAGGTACCATTGTTCTGTGAAATGAGAATCCCAAGAATCCGAATGTTTCACAAACCTCTACTGCAGTAACTAAGAATGAGGATAGTGCTTTATTCAGTTCAGATTCTGGTATCTTTGCACCCTTCGTGGTACTTAATGTGTTTTCCTCAGATACCTGTGTTGTAAGAGAGAAGTAAACCTAGATGTGTAAGGCCTTTTTTTATGTAATTTAGGCTGCAATGAAGTGTTTCTAGATAACTTTGAGCTCACTGATATGCAAACAGGCCAAGTTCTTTCTCAGTCTGACATCAGAGCCAACAGGAGATCAAAAATGTTTCATTAAAAACTCATAGGTAAAGCCATTAAAAATGCAACAAAGTGGTCAGTGTCTGGCGAAGTTAAAGGATAGATAATAACATTCATATGCTAATGCAAAGCTGTTTACTTGAGGGAAATATAAACCTATCAAATTGTCTGAAGTTGCCATTAAAGTTCATGAATTCTTTTCGGAGATGAGAGGCGTTCCTATTTGAATGTAGATAAATATTCATGGGAAGCCTTCATTTGGGAGGAGAAATTTGCTATTAATAACATTATATCTGTCCATGATATAACTTCTGTGCTGCAATAAAGGTGGTTTGCACTGTGTGAAATGGGTGAATGTTCACAGCTATCTTTAAAGTCTTTGTACAGTATCACCTAAACAAATAGCTGTCTCTTGGGGTTTTTGATATTTTGTTTGGGGATTTCTTTGTTGGTATTGTTGTTGGGTTTTTGTTTTGTTTTGCTTCCTTGTTTGAAAATAAAATCGTGGGTGTACTATTGTTTTTGCCTCTTTTGAGGTTAAGACTAGAGTAGATCTCGGTTTCTTGAAGGAAAACGAAAGTTTTCACTAAACAGATACATTCTTCTGTGTTTATAGGAAAAAAGAAAACTGCAGTAAAAGCTTTTTTTCTGGATCAGGTCAGTGATATCTCATGCAAGGGAGGTAGCAAGTAAAAGGGAGCACATGGACACATGAATCTGGTTGAGAGAAATTCTGACTGACTCATCTTAATTGCTGGTGTTTATGTCATATATGCTTTTTACATTATATTTTTAAAATGGAATATCTTAGATAAACCTGGTCCAATTATCTGTGTACAAAGTACCTGAATAGCTGTTTAAATGTACAGTTGGTAGCACTGCTCAGTATTGCTATTAATCAAGTGATCTGGTGGACAGTGAAGCCAGTGCAGCCTGCCTTCCTGGGAATGTTTTATCCTGATTTTGATCCCTTGTGTGATTTCTATGGTGTTTAAGAAGTAGAGTTCATCCCTGAACCATCTTTCTTTTTGGAGAAGTTTTTCAGAAGAGCTTGCTCATTTTTATTACTGGTTTTCATCAATTTATAGGATTATAACAGGTTTCAGGTCTCCAGGACTATAAAACAGTTGAGAAATCGGTCAATACACTCAAAAACTTTTGAGGACATTAGTTGATATACAGAGTGATGGCTTAAGCTTTGGTTTCTTGGGGAAAACTCTCACTGTGCAACATTTAAAACAGGAATAAGTGGTGTTAAGAGTTGCCAGACCCTTAGATCGTGACAGACACTTGTTAATAAGGAATCAATGAGTGGATGTCCTAATGAATTAGTATCCAAATTAATCTTAGTCAGCATTTTTACAGGTAATCATTAAGTAAATAAAAAATTGCCAATAATCAAATTTGCATTTGACCCAAGATGGAGATACATATCGAGCACAGAGAATGCTGCTCACTGGTCAGGCTCTTGCACAGTCAAATTCAAAATTACATGCCCAGGAAGAAGCACACAGTTTGATGTACTTACATTTATTCCTCATATCCAAGGATTTTGTTGCTCTGCAGGTTTCTAATCAGATCCTGGGTAAATCCAAGAAGTATCTTGTTTTCTTTCTTAGGAATAATCTAGCCCTAAGTTTTTATCATAAATACACCATTACTAGACTACTACTGCACCAATATTATTTCCAAAGAATTGAAAAGAAATAAAGAGACATATCTTGCAGGAGCAGATGAAAGATTCCTAAAGGGTAAAAAAGGTTGATTTCATCTGGTCACATATAGAATGAGGCTGGATTACTGCTCTTGCAGTTGAATATTGTGCACAGATTTCACTGGATTCCCTCCAGACTTTTTGATGAGAAACTATACCATAGTGACACATGCTGGGGTTGTACTCTCAAAGGAGCAGCACAACAGAATTCACATTTGATGGTTCTGTAACAAATCTAACTTTTAGCACCCAATGTGTTAAATGTTTTCTCTCATTCAGAGCCAAAATACTGAGTGGATGTTACAGATGGTGATGTGCATGTTTTTAGAAAGATGATGGATGCCTCCAACCCTATTAAATTAAATGTTGTACAGCAAGTTCTTGATTGTGATACAGTGGAAATTTTACAGAATTAGCTTTGGTTGACATTTTTATTCCAGAAATAATAGCTTTTAAACATAGTATTTATTGCCAGAGGAAATTTAGCTCTACCTACAGAACAACCACAGAATCTGTGTAGCACAAGAGTTGCCTTCCTAGTAACAGTTAAATACTGAAGGGGAATTTTGTCTGATACCATCTGCCTGTGGAAAATTCTGAAACTCACCCTGAATGTGAAAAATCTTGATGTGTCTGTGCATGTGATTGTAAACTGCCAGCCCTTGTGCTTTGGCCAGCCAGGCTCTCTATCAAGTCAGATTGTTCTGCAGGGGGTAACTAGTGGCAAAAAAGGGATGACTGTTCTGTGGGCAGGTGAAGTATCCAAAGAGAAGAGGCAAAGGTCAGAGAAACGATTTAAAAATTTCCTTGCTTAGCAATATGTATGTATTTTTTTTTAATAAATCAATCTAACCAAATCGTCAGCCAGAGCCACAGGCCATAAGGTTAGAGTGTAAACTGTCAATATTAACTGCTGCTAATGGAATTGCAGATTGCAAGAGCAACAAAGCTGAGGATGCACAGGCAAGACAAGTCCCATGAGGAGCTGTTGAGGGAGCTGGGGGTGTTTAGCACAGAGAAAAGGAGCTCAGGGGAGAACTTATCATTCTACAGCTCACTGACAGGAGGTTGCAGACAGGTGGGGATCAGGCTCTTCTCCCAGGCAACAAGCAACAGGACAAGAGGGCACAGGCTTAAGCTGCACCACGGGAGGTTTAGGTTGGCCACTGGGAGGAATTTCTTCACAGAAAGAGTGATCAGACACTGGAATGGGCTGCCCAGGGAGGTGGTGGAGTCACCATCCCTGGAGGTGTTCAAGGAAAGACTGGCTGTGGCACTCTAGTGCTCTGGTCTAGTAGAGGAGGTGCTGTTTGGGTCAAAGGTTGGACTCGATTGATTCTGTGATGACATGGGACCAATGACAGTGGCAGCAATGGAAGAAGGGGGCACAGTGCTGTCCAAAAGGGTTCTGGGAAACAGGACTTGGTGTCACTGCCTTGTAAATACAGAGATTTGCACTGAGGAAATACCAGCTTTACCCCTTGTTCTCCTTGCTGAAACCATCCACTTTTTGGATCCCTGTGGAGGCTAAAATAGCCTGGCAATAACAACAACGACTCCAACAGTGACCAAAGACCCCGTGCTGCAAGTTAATGTGCAGATCAGCCAGCTGTGTGTTCTGGTGAGCAATGTAGAACCTGCTTTCTGAAACACTGCCTCGTTCTGAGGAAGTGCACTGGGTTTTCACGTATCATTACAGACACTGAGGGCTTGTTTTCATTTGCTGAAAGAATATTTTATTACTCTGGTTGCTTTTCTTAATGAAAACAAATATTTTGAAGTGGTTAATTTACGAGGATAAATATTATTCAGTAGGTTCCTAAACTCCCCAAGGTAAATAATACAGACATGGTAAAGGCCAGCTCTGTTATATTAATAATTGATGTTTGGCTTCCTCCTAGCTCAACTGTAATCTATTCATCCTGCTTTGTAAAAGTGCAATTAGAGCTGAATTACAGTAATCAATAGAGCAGCAGCATTTAGAACCAAGGTACATAAATAGAACATAGGAAGTTTTTTGAGGTATATTGCAAAAACTGCCTTAGTTGGATAGAATTTTAAATGATCGCAAACGAGATTAGATTTTAATTGATGTAGACATTTTTGGAGGTTCTCTTTTTTACCAGAATCAACTCCTAACAAATTGATTGAAATTGTTTGCCTTCCTTTTACTTTCTGTCATGTCTCCCAGTCAGCCCATGTGCTCCTGATGTGACTGATGCAGCTTTGCTGTTTGTCCACACATCTGCACTGTTTGTGGGGGTGTGATGGGAAGCAGGTCCTTCATTTGGAAGACTGAGTGGCAGATGTGGGAGGCTGTAAAAATGAATAGTGTTAATGGACAACTTGAGGAGGAACAGAGGAAGAATCACATGTGCTACAGCCAAAGGAAAGAGAGTTGAGGAGGGGGGAGAAAAGGCTCCCAAGATTCTCTAAGAAGGGTTTTGCTAATCATCCAAATGTATAAACTGTTTAGAGAGAGAAGTGTTGATAGTCCCCAGACTTTGGTGCAGAAAGAAGCAATAGAGGAGGAAAGGCCTTGGAAACACTGTGTTTCAGGTAATGAAAATAAAGCTGTAACTGTACTGAGATCAGAGGGGTCACTACAAACCTGTGGCACTGTCCTGTAAAGCCTGTGTATGTGTTGAAGCTCACACTGAATTAAATATCTCTGTGACTTAGGTAGACTGTGTGGGGTTTTTTTGTGCCTTTAGGACTAATGAGAACTGGGCATTTCAAATGAAACTGGATAATGTTCTCCATCCTCTATCCTTTCCTGCTTCCTTCCATGCCATGTGTTGGTCTGCAATAGCCTCCCACAGTGTCCAGGAAAGCCCTTCTGGGCCTCGTGTCCTCTGCAGGGCTGGCAAAGCCCTCCTTGCACGGGGTTTATTTCTGTGTTTCAGCGTTTGATTGAGTTGAATCAGGTGCAAGCCTAATTCAAAGTTACGGTGTAATCTTCTCCTAATATTTCATCTACCCAAGATTAAGGACTCTCTGGAGCTGAGCTGAGGGCTGGCTCTGCTGCTGGGGCTTGCCAAAGTCTGGCTTGTGTCCCCATTGCTGGAGAGCAGCTGCTTTGGCAGCACAGGGCACTGGACACTCCTCTCCCTGCAGAGGAGATCTCCAGGGGGAAAAGCTGCCAGTAGAGATTGAGATGCAGGGCATGGCAAGCTGGATCCAGAGCTGCTGGGAGTCACTGGGGGACTGTAAATGTAAAAGCAAATAGGAAGTGATTATTATTTCTAATAATCATCATCACATTCTCTTTCTCTAGATTATTGTGGTGTTGGAGGTGAAACTAAGTGCTTTCAGTCATTTAGGAAGTGTGTAATGGCTCAATAATGTATTCCCTGTTGCAATTTTTGGACTTTATGCAATGGCAATAAAAGGATAAAATTTGTTTAATTAAAAAGGGGCTGATTTTATTGAACAAATGTACCAAATAAATAGCAACAAGTAGGACCATGAACATGTTGGTCAAACTTCTCGAGCACAAATTTGTTTTACTGTAGAAATTTAAAAACAAAATATCTGATAGTGTAATTAATTTTTATTAATTTAATTAGTCTTTATTTTTCTGCTGGCAATTGATTATTAAATAGGAGGTACCAAATAAATAGGAGAAAAGTGCTATTTAAATTGACATGGAAGCAGATGCTTTCTTGGCTAGAGCTTTGCCCTCTTGGAAAAGGAAATTAAATAATTAAAGCTGTGTTTAAGGCAATCTATTTTCCTGGGAAGCATTAGCTTGTCAGTGTTTAAGGCATGCATCACTCTGCATGTGCATTATGTTTTAATAATGCCCCCATCTTCCTCATAAGGCACATTGTCTTCTAATGCACCCCTCTCCCATAACCCTGTCCTGACAGTTGTCATGTGATACTGATTGCTTTTGTTGAGTAGCATATCCTGTAATTATTTTCCTCTCCTATTAAGCTATAATATACTTCACATTCCCTGTACATAGAAATGCACCTTCATGTGGTAGTAAAATGTGTATTTATTTTTTTTAATCAGCACAATGAAATGATCCCCCTCCACAATCCTGGAGTAGCATAATGCTCATTGATTTACTGCTGTACCTACTTATGTTTCCTTATCACAAAGGTGCTTCCAGTGCATCAGTAAACCCCTTAAGTGCTTCAGGTAATAGGAAAAAGCACCCTGGTAGCTGTAAATATAGGAAAGAAGGTTTATAAAACTGAGAGCAGCAAATGCCCCTTATGGCAAGATCATGGTGTGCCCAGCCAGGCCATCCTACAGCAAACCTGCTCCACAGGACGGCTGCTTGCAGGAGAGCTGAGTTTCTCTTTGGCCCTGGCCTGCTGCCCCTGGCAATGCTTCCCAAATACAGGCAGCAGTGCCCTTATTTTCTCACTTTGTTTACCCAGCATCAAACAATCTGCATTAATGTGAAGAGGTGGGAGCTGGTAGGTATTAATGCTACCCTGCAAACTGAGAACTGGACACTAGAGCTGGGCATCAGTTTGAAGACATTTCCAGAGGCTGCAGCACTTCAGGGTCAGGAAGCCTTTAAATGTTGTAGCCTACCTGGCTACCTCCTTGTATATACAGTCTGGGAGGAAGGGAAGCAAGTAAATCAACAAACAAGTAATTCCTACAAAAAATCTCTTCTGATTGAACTTGAGCACAGCACAGTATGCTACAGGAGAATGAATAAACTGATTATAATAACAGAAGCTGATTACATTGTGATGGGCAATAGCAGCAAATAGGCCTTATCTTGCACTGTGAAATAGAAACTCATGGCCAAACAAATAAGTCTGGATTCCCAGAGAGAGCTTTTTCAGCAATCTATGGGCAATGACCCTCAAAATTGTGTATTCAAAAAAAATAATTATTTTCAGAAGTGCAGCCTTAGCCCTTAGTGCAGCTGAGAATAAGATATTTGTGTTGCTCAATTGCACATGAAACCCATCATCAAATTTTCCTCCCATTGAGGAATGCTGGTGTTCACAATCGGATGCTGATCAGGACCCAGGCACACATTAGCATGTGTACTTTCTGCTCTCGCTCTCACCATCCACTCTCCCTTCTTCCTCTTCATTCAGATAAAAAATGACTTTTTATAACTGAGATCAGAATTTTAAACCATTGCAAGTTGACCAAGGGCTTAACCCTTTGAGGACTTACCCAAATAAGCTGTGCTGCTGCAGGTGTACTCCCCATGGAGTGCACTCTGCTTCAGAATGTGGAGGATGGAGAAGAAGCTGGGTTTGCTTTTCCACACAATCCCCAAATTTTGAACATGCTTTTGCACATTCTTCTACCACCGGAAAAAAGAAATATTTCCACTAATGATATTTGGATAGGGATTTGAGCAACGTGATCTTATGGAAAGTGTCCCTCCCCATGGCAGTGTGGTTGGACCTAGGTATCTTTAAGATCCCTTTCAACCCAAACAATTTATGATTTTATGAAATACTTGTTTATTTTTTGTAAAAGTACAAATATATGATTAAAAATGTAAGGTGATAAAATTTCTGAGCTCCCCATTCAAATTGTCTCAGCCTGAGTCAATTAAGCACTTGGGCAGCTACTTCACCATCAGTAAAGTATTGATTATACAGAGTTGTTAGTTTAGTGGCTGTTTGGATTTGGTGAGCTCTAGTACTCTTGAATTTAAAAGAGTCTTAAGCCTTTGCTTAAAATTAGGCATGTTTTAATTTTTTTTCCTCAGAGGAGATTATGATCTCTCATAATAGTGACTACATTTCTCCTGAAAGAGCTTTAAAAGTTACCTTTTTGTGTATCCTTTTAAAAAGCATAAAATGTTTCTGCTATATGCTAGGTTTTGCTAGAAATGCTTCAGCTACAAAGCTGTGCAATAATTAGTTTTCTATTTAAAAATGTGCTATTGGTATCCATGTGACAGTTGAGCTTTGGGTGTTCCTTCCCCAATTTGTTGTAAAAGCTGAAATACTGCCCTAAATGAGAAGATTGTTCTTCACTGGTAACTGAAGAACTGAAGTAATATATTCCAGCCGAGTATAATTTTCTTGGAAAGGTATAAATAAATTGAAATAACTCCCAAAAATGTTTTACAACCCTATCAGAAGAAAACATCAAGAGCACTAATTCCAACATTATGTTTGCATAAATCAGTGTGAAATGTTAAAATTGTGATGGATTTTTGTATCCTTTAAAAGTAATATAAAATATTGCCAAGAAATAAAGTAAAATGTGCATCTAGCTGTATTGTTACAGCAATAGTAATAATTGCTGACAGCTGTCAAATGTACCTTTTGGCTCTAAAATCTCAAACCTTTCTCCTTGTTGGGAGCATTAGTAGATGTTTGTTGCTGGACTGCCAGCTTATTTCATACCAGGAAAACTCATCAGAATCTCCCTCTCACTAAAGATGCTGCATTAATTACTGCTTAGCAGTGCATACTTATCTTTCTAACCACAACTTCAGTAGATGGGGGTTTTGTTTCCCCAGTGATAAAGGCTGAGAGGAGCACTTGCAGGATCAGTCAGTGCAAGAACTGCATGGAGTGTTTTAGGACTTGTAAAAGTGGGAGCAGAGTCGTGTAATTAAAGCTGACCATTTCCTGAAACTCAGTCTCAAAAGATGAGTTAAGCTGCTTTCCAGCTAACTGTATTTTGCACAGTGCAGTTTTGGAGCACACCTTTACATTTACTTAAGAGGGGAAAAGAGGGAAATCAGCTTGTGAAATCTGAGGTGAAACAACTCTGATTTGAGTTCTGAGCTTTGCTGCCTTGCCCTTGTGCAGCTGCATTTTTTTACTGTTAGTTCCCCTTTGTCAAAACTCATCATTAGCCTTCAGGTTTTGTGTGTCAACTTGTTTACAGCCAATTTCTTCCAAGAAAGTCTCCTCTGTCATTCATGCTTTAAGAAAACACAGGATACAAAATAATTATTAAAGATAACTTTATGTCTGATATGGACATGGAGTTATAGTTTATTAAATACATCTTATTGTGTGTACCAGTAAATAAATAAATTTAAATATTTTGCGACACACACAAATATATGGAGTTTAAAAATGTAAAACTGCATGATAAAATTCTAGACAAGCAGTACATATTTATCACAAAGCAATTAAATATCTTGGTTTGTTTATTCCAAAATTAACTTGGCACATTAATTTAACATGAAAAGAGTGATTTAATGAAATCTTCAGAGAATTAGTATCTGCCCTTTGAATAAGTTATCTAAAATGCTATTTCATTATGCAAAGCTATGTAAAATAAATTGCATTCAAGCAGTGGTTCAGAAAGTAGCTTATCGTAACCTCATGTTCATAAAGAAATGACATAAAAGATTTGGGGATCACTGCTTTGCTTTCAAGATGGGAAAAATTAAGCAGAAACAGTCTTTCACTTGAAAATAACTAATTTGACATGGAGATAATTATCTTGGTACTTTGAAATGTGATTAACTGTAATTATAGCCAGAAAAAAACCTATGGGGAACAATGAAAACAAAATCTGAATGTGAGTGTGACCTCTCACGTGTGTGGTTCATGTGACAGTGGGTCAGATTCTTCTCAAGAGGGTGGCAAACCTCCTGTGAAAATATGGAACTGTGTCCTCCAAGTAGGAATTCCTATTTGCACACCCACTCACCCCTCAGTATGAGAGTTACATGGGCAATGCCTGTGGCAGGTGACTCCTCTAAGTGTGTATTCAGGTGCATAAACAGAGGGGGGCACTTACACATAAACTGCAGTTGGCACCCCAGTGTAAACCCTGGATGTTCTTGTTTTTTGACCACTGATAATCCAACTGTACTTAGAGCAAGACCAGTGCATTGATCCCCATAAGGGAATTCAGGAAGGCTAACCAGCACGCTCTTTACTGAACTTTTTTATTATTACTTTTTGTCAAATAGCAAAGATACTGTTCTCCCAGTTCCATTTGGTTGCTGCTTTGAAATATGAGGTCTGATGGTATTACATAGCTAATGTTATCCTACTTGGATGGAAGTAGTCTTCAGTGTTTGGTTTCCTTTTAACTAAACTTAATAAATTGCTCCCCTCACTACTGTTTTCTGGCAGTGACATCCATAAGCACATCCTATATAATTTGCTCGGTTTTGGTTTTTGCTTTATTTTTTTAAGCATTTCCCAGTGTTTGCCATAAAACAGATTTAAATCAGGGATCATTTTCCTCACAGTTACCTGTGAGGTACCAGATAGATGCAAATGTATATGCAAAGAAGAGCAAACTAATGTGGATTATTTAGAACTCTCCTACAGAAGACAGTTCCTGATCAGGGAGAGGAAGTTACAAGTCTGGCTGTTGTTATCCACTTGCACAAAGCTCAGAGATGTGTGGCTTTCCATTTAAGCAAATGCTCTCATATTCTTGTTTTATGGAAAGCAGTAAATAGGATTATGGGTTTATAAGTTAGTGTGTTATACAAAGCTCTGTATCTTTTTCCCAAAGGATCTGACCATTCTGACTGCTTGTTAAAGAATATTGGACAACAAATGGATTACTATTTGTTTGTGTTATTGTCAGTTTAGCATTCCTCTCAGACGAGCTTTTGAACAGGCCTGGTGTGCTTTCTGTTCCATTTCAGCCTGTTATCTCAAAATTGCACACTGAGATTGGTTTCCTTGAATAATTGCATTCTTTAGTTTGTTTTACCAGGATGGTTTATGTTTGGTGGGAGTTGTTGTTGTTTTCTCCAAGGCTCTCTTTGATTTGTTTCATATGGCTTCTGGGCTCCCACCAGCTTGGCTTAGCTCGGTGCTACAGTGCAACCTGAAAATGAGGAGCCAGAAAGCCTAAACCCTGGGATGCAAATTACAGCTCCACCATTGGATTCAAGGCTCACAGTTTTGTGAGGATGAATACTCCAGTATTGCAGCTTTTAAGCCACTTTCTTGGGGGAACCTGGCTCTCTGGTATGGGTTTCTAGACATCCTGCACTCCCAGCTTGATACCTGACAACTTTGAAAACACTGGGTTCCCCAGAAGCTGAACCCCCATATCTTTAGGGATTTGTAAATGCTGTGCATTCATGTGTGGTTTCCCATGTTTTAATTGAAAACCCAGCAATGGGCCAAGGCTCCTGAAACGGGGTCTTTCCAGGTGTCCCCTTCATGCTCTGTCACACACTGCACATCAGCTGGAGCTCTGTGGTAGAGCCCTAAGGAGGCAACAGAGAAAAGGGATTGGGAAGGGAATACACCATGATAGGAGTGAAGGAAGGTGGAAGACTGGTCTTTCTCAAGTAGAGAAAGATTATTCTCTAAGCCCTTTAAGATGAGATCAGCAGATGTCTTCCAAAGAGAGTAAAAGAAATTAGCAGTGGGATGATGGGATGGGTCCAGGAAGAGGCTTTTACAGAGGGCTGTGACTCGAGTGAATGGTGGAAGGGATAAAGCACTCGGAGAGCAGATTGGACTCTTTGCTGGAATCACCTTAGTTAGACAAAGACAGATGAAAAAATGGGCTGCAAAATTCTTTACTTGCCAGTGGGTATTAAATCCAAGTATCTGGTGATTTCTACTAACTGTTGATGAATTCATAAATAATTCCATAGCAGTTTTGAAATTATTAGGAAAGGAAAATGTGGATTGGGGATAGTGTTTTTTTCCTCTAGTGAAACCACTTCTGTTGCTTAGTCCAGGTGATCTGGGTGTAGACGAATGTCAGAACTTCACAGACCATCTCTGCCAGCTTAGGCTGCTTTATGATGGGTTAGACACGAAAAACAAAGGAAAACAAATGAAATTTTAAAGCTGTAGTTTACTTGTTTGTATATGGTAAAAACATAATAAATGCAAATGGATTAAGTAGGTATTGTTACCTGACTTGCTCTTCCTCTTTAATTTTGTATAGTTTTACTGAACTGAGACACTCTCAAAGCTGCTCTAGTTTATGTGACTCAGTTTACCACTTCAAGCATAGAATCACAGAGTGATACAATGGTTTGGGTTGGAAGGGGCCTTAGAGATCATCCAGTTCCAACCCCTGCCATGGGCAGGGACACCTTCCACTATCCCAGGTTGCTCCAAGCCCTGTCCATCCTGGCCTTGGACACTTCCAGGGATGGGGCAGCCACAGCTTCTCTGGGCAACCTGTGCCAGGGCCTCCCCACCCTCACAGTAAAGAATTTCACTATTGTTTGCCTTTTTTTCCTTTTTTTTTTTTTTTCTTTCCCTCCACCCCCCAATACAAGCAACATCCTTTCTCATTTAGTTTTAGTTTTAATCAAATAATGAAAAAATATTGTACTGTAGAAAAGTTGACATTGCAGTAGTTGGGAATATAATACACGCTGTAAAAAGTGTAAAGCAGAAGGTTTGTACATAAATACTAAGGGAGATCTGAATATTTTGGATAGCAGAGGGGCCATCCAAATGCCCCTGGCAACTCCTATAGTATTGAAGCATTAAATCCAGTCTCAGATTTGCAGACAATGAGATGATGATCCCAGAGCTGAGTGTCTTGACAGGGCTGGGGAGCAGAACACCCACTGTGCCTACAAACCATGGTGCACCTACCAAAGTACTGACCCCCCCTTAGTTACAGCCTTGTAATTCAGCTTCTCCCTGGGAAGAAGAGAGGAGGATGTTGTATTTCTAACCTACCTTTGTTATTTATTCTCTTCAGTAGGTCTAACATTTGCAGGAATGCTCAAATAGAGATAAATCTTTTCTAATTCCTTTGAATTTCACTGTAGTTATGTTAATCATGATGAATTCTTGCAGTATTTAAGAAAATCAATTGTCAATTATCTTTTATGGGGAATTATACATTGTGATTAGTCATCAGTTGGGCATTATGGTGTTATTTGACAACTATGTTATTAGAACTTTCAGTAATTTGCTTTTATTATAATCTATCAAAAAGCCAACACAAGTTACAAAAATAATATGAGCCTTGGAATTATAATCAGAGAATGTTTATTGGGAATTGTTTTATAATGCAGTGTTACTGTTCAGAATTAATTATTTTGTGTGCAGAAAATTTAATGTATTATTTACAGAGTCAGATAGCTTACCTGTTGTTTGATTTTTCATAAATACTTGAAGAATAACAACAGTATTAACAAGATTTAAATAAGTAGATAATCACTCTAAGGTAAATAGGCTTGATTAAATAACGAATACTTTAAAAAAAACCCACTTTTTTTTTTTTTTTTGTTTCTCAAAACAATGGGCCAGTTCCTACAAATCTGTATTACCAGATGAAGTCTTGCTCCTACTTGCTCTGGAGAGGTGTGTGCTACGCTGCAGGATTGGTCCAAAGTTTATTCAAACATTTTTATAAGCAACTTCTATAATACATTGACCCAACTTAGCAAATGCTGTAAGGAAATGGTGCTATCAGTGTGTAATGTTAGCAACAAAGGTTTTTAAGCAAATAAGTGCATTGGTTTTGATCTATTTTTGATCAGGTTGGCTATAGCTGTGACAGCCTCTGTTTAAAAAGGAGTAATTTGAAGACACTGAAGTAAGCCATGATGGATACAAGCTGATCCTGATTACAGCAGTTGACATTTGGAGACATTCAGATGTTTGTGATATTTTGGATGCTGTTACCTGTGGTGCCCTGGGCAGCAGGGTAAGAACAATAGCCCAAGAGCACAGTGGAGATGAGTTAATGCAAACCCAAAAAGTATCCTCTGCTGCTCTTCTTGCTCAGCTGTTGAGTGTATCAAAGATCATCCCTACCTTGCCCGAAGATATTTATTGACAATAGAGTTCATTACAGACCATCCAAGTACCAATAATCTAAAATATATGCAAGTTTTACAAGTCTATATTTAAGTTTTAAACCTCTTTGCTTGTGAGGGATGTTCTTATTGGCCTTCTCCTGTCTCATTTGGGAGATGAAATGTCTATTTGCTGTGGAATTGGCTCCACTCTAAAGGAGCCATTACAGTTGCCATTCAAACCTCTGGATGCAGCTTATTGTAGAATTATTGTGGCTTCTATTTAGAGGAATATTTCAGTGTAGGAGGTGCAGTGTGAAATCAGTCTGTATAAACCTTGGCTCTATAAACATTTTTATGCTGAAATCTTTTTTAAATTAATAATAATAATGACAACATTACTGGTAACTGTCACCCACTGTACTTGGTATATTTTATTCAAAGAGACCTAAATAAATCTGTAGAAGTCTGATGCTTCACTACAGATATCATAAAATGAAAGGCAGGTTATTGGCACTGAGAAGGATAATTTCCAGTGCCACTGAGCTCCTTGCTCTCCTTGGAGCTAAAGATACACTGTGTGGGGTTGTGGCCCACCCTATCTACAGCATCAACCAGTAGGAGATACTTTTGGAAAGAGAACAAGAAACATGCAAGACTAGAGTTGTCCTTCCTCTGGGTTTACAGTCCCAGTTTCCATCAGTCATCTGCTATGGCTTCACTTGGAGCAGAGACTGAGCCACAGATGGACCTTTCCTCCATGAAATTTCTGTTCCACTTGTTGAAACTACCCCTATTTTTCTGCCTTCCTCACATTCTGAAGCAATGCCAGCATCTGGAACCCACATTTCCTTTCTTTTACTTTACTTCTGTAGTTCAGTGATTTCTCTGCATGCTTTTTATTTCTGCTCTTTTATGTCTTGATATTTTGGGAGAAGATCTAAATGGCACATTAGGAAGATTTAAGTGGTAGCTGAACACTGTTATGGCAGATTCACTTTATCCTTATATCAGAAAATTCTCCCCTGTTCCTTTAAATGTCTTTAAAAGAGCAGTGTTTTGAGCAGTGTTATTCGAGTTCCTGAGCAATTGCAGAGCTTTAAAATGCTTCCCAAGCATCTTCCCACCCACTTATTCTCCTTCTCTGTGAGGGGAGACTCATCCAATTCAAATTTACAAGCTGAAAAAAGGGGATGGTGTTAAATACTTCACTGACAGAAAGTGTAGTCTACTTCTAACATATGTCCTTAAAATTTCTGTCAATTATTCTTCCTGCTGTAATGTCCTCCTTTTGTCCTCCTCTGATTTGTACTGCATGAAACATGAGTTTAAAAAAATTGAAATTCAGGTCAATCATCGATCAAATGTGTTGGTGATAGTCTGTGAAGAATTTTCAGAGTATATGAACCACTACAGTGAGCTGGCTGGTGATGGACTACATCACCTTAATCAGTTTTCAAGTTACTTGTGCTCTTCTTCAAGAAATTGTATTCCTTGAATTATAGAATGAATTATATTATTGCCATTCCTTGCCAATCAGTGTCATTCTGCTGGGATTAACAATGGTCATGTGGGAAAGGACTAGAGCTTCTTTACAGTACTTAGAGCTGTGTCCAGATAGTAGCTATGTCATACCTAAATTACCTTGACTTTAAACCAACACATATGAAAAATATTATGTACAACTATAACCCTTTGGTGGAATGAGTTGGATGCATCAAAGATTACTGCACAACTGAAACAGAAGTAAATAATGCTGAATATGGAGAAGTTTCTGTGATTACTCTGAAGGACATTACTGGGGAGTCAGAGGTTGGAGATGAGTGAGTGACGAGCTAATCTTGGCCTAAATAAAAAATGAACCAAGAATAATGAAAACATTGAGACTTATGTTCTCACAGAGTGAGTTGGAAGAGCTTTATCAAAAACTACAATTAGTTGTCAAAAACATCCCTAAGCCATGATTTTCTTGTGTCATTTAAAGACTTCAAAGCAGTGTGTCATTCAGGAATACACACTGCAGTGCAACTGGGAGGCAGCTTAGGAGATAACGGGAATAGCACTCTTTGAGATCCTTAGATGAAAGTGTTTTTATAAACATGGCTTAAATGAATTGCTAAATATAATTTTAGTCAAGGACTTTAGTATTCCTTAATTGTTGTGCTTTATGTCCAAATAGAAACAACAACAGATAAATGTAGATGTTTCCAAAAGCTGCACAGAAAACAAGAATGGCTTTGCAACTAAGTCCCAAGAATATAAGATAGAGACCAAATATGTACACTGTTTGGATTTTTTTTCCTCTAATACTGATAAAACTAATTACAGAAGAAAGTGGAGAAAACTGTTTTGTATTGTCCAAACAAATGGATTTCAGGTAAAAAGCATTCCCTTCAAGCTCACTTGGGTAAAGGTAGTGAAAAAGCAACACACGAGATGCTGCCAAAAATGTTAATAGATTATATCTCACTCGGGAGAAACACACTGCTGATAAGACTACTGATGAATGAAAGACAGCTAAAAATCACAGAATGAGGCAATTTCTGCTGCTTCTGAGCTTTATGGAAGATAAATGGAAGGGAAAATGACTTAAATATCATGAACATGATGGGAAGAATGCAGTCAGAGATTCAAGAGATTTTTCTTTGTAGGTTGCTGAATGTTTTCTAAGGTACCCAAAGGTACAGAGCCTGTGCCTCTGGCCATGCTGTACACAGTGGGGTTTTGGCAATCAGGAAATTTTAATTCATTACTGTTCATGGGGCATTTATTTTCCCACTAAAGATTGAAGCTCCACAGCATTGTTGAGTACAGGAATGAGACATACTTAGGCATTGTACCTGTGGGATGAGGTCCCTCCTTCTGTGTGCTTCGATTGCAGCAACTTTATTTCATGCTGACTCTGGATATCTTTGAAGATATTTATGCTTTGCAGAAAAAATGCTGGATTAATTAAGACAATAACTATTTCTAGAGTGATGGACTCTGGACATAAGGGCTGCCTAATCCATAGCCATAAGCTAGTCTGTGACTCCACGATTTTAGCACTAATCTTGCAGCCTTTTTTTTAAAACCTACCCAGCTGATCAATCCCCGTGTGCCTCACTGGGGTTGTGAGTGCAGCTGAAGGGCTCAGAGTGTGCAAATGTGCTCCCAGGGCAGAGCCTGTGGAGCATCACTCCTGTCTCGAAGAAGGTGATGGATGTGATACCTGCTGGCATAAGTGGAATTATGTTTGCCTGGGAAATGAATGGAAAAGGTAAAGACAGGAAAAAATTTGGAAAATAAATAGTGGTGGCAATGACAACCTTTACTGACCTCAGTGGAGCAGCCTAGAAATGACAAGAAATTGAGGAAGGTTGATGATTTATAGACTGTTTGTAGGAGTGGGCCATGTCTATTGTTATGAATTACAGGTTAGGACAGATTATCTGTCAAAACAGGAAACTGTCTTCAAAAGCAAATATTTCTGGAAAATGATTGGCACAAGGTGAGACGAGAGAAATGATCATGAACAACTCTTCCAGTAGGTTAAGTGAGCACGACAAGCTGAGTGTCACTGTGATTAGGCCTAAAAATTATTGGATGAATATCCAACCTTCCAAAAGCTGATATAGAAAATAGACTCATAAAGATTAAATTATTGCATTTGAAGAGTCTGACAAATATTTATTTGCATGTAAAAATATGTATGTATAGGTAAGTTTTTTCTTTCCTGTTACTATAATGGAAGAATTTGTCTGTCAGATATAAAACGTCAAATATGCCTTGGGAGAAAATAGTAATGTTTTATTTACTTAGAAATAACACAAATGTTTGGAGCAGTTTCTTATTTTCCTAATCTGTATTAAGTACAATGGCTGGGAGAGAGATGTTTTTATTTTGTACTGTAGTCTGAAGCAAAGGTATTAAAAGAACTGGAGAAAAGAGTAAATAGTGGCTTCTGCTTGTGGAAACATTAAAGTCCAAGTAAAACCATCTAAATCAAAGCACGTTACAGGTGTAAAAAGATGAACATATTGACCTAAGTATGTAGTCTTTTTATCAGGCAGCAAAAACTGATGTCCTTATAGGGAAATAATTACTGCTGGGTCAGAAGTTGTCATGGCACTATGGGTACTCCAGTGGGAAATGTGTGAGCCACATTTTGTTGTGTGTATTAAATTCTAGCTTGTACAATCCCTCAGTATACTTTGGTATATCTACAGTTCCCAGCAAACTGCTAGAAAAGCTACTGAAACTCCTGATATTTTAATACTTGCAGTGATGACTCTCAGGAAAATCTGGAGTTCTCTTACCGTGTTATCTGGTGGGGGTAAACCAGCTCAGTCCAACACTACCATCAGATTGCTTGCAGAAAACTATGCCCAGACATCTGCATATTGGTGATTTTTACTGTACTACTGAAGATAGCTCAAAGACAGGCTTGTGCCGAGTCCTGAAGCACGACCAACTTTCATTTGTACAGTTTTAACTTCTGATCCCAGCTCTGCCTCTAGGTGTGTAACTTGTGTTTGGTGTGGCAGAAGATGAACTCATAGTACAGTTAGCAATTCTTTAACTGACTGGCAGAAGACATCAGCCATCAGTATGTGTTATGATGTTAGACATGGAAGTTTCCTTCCCCTGCTAATTCTACTGTTGTTTATAGACAGAAAAGACAGTCTCCCCTGTCTCATGTTCCCAGCTCATGTAGAAGCTTGGTAAAACCAAGAAACACATACATCTCTAATGTGGTTTAATTTCAGAATTGCTTATTTTAAATTTCTAATTTTGGGGGGTGGGGGGAAGTGCATTTACTAAACAATATAGTACCTCACATTTTGATTATGCACTGTAGGAAGGTAGTGTCACAACTTAGGTCTTGAGGTTATTAAAATGTTACAGTGCTAAATAGTTAATGAAGAAAATATATCACACTTGTGACATGAACTGGTTGTTAATAGTATTAGGACCATAAATGTCAACAGTTCTGTGCTTCTTTAGGTAAGCCAAGATATAATCTGTGATGCAGCATGTTAAACAATGCAAGAACAACTCCAGTGAGTCAGACAAAGCTCGGTGGCCTACCTATATCAATGGCTATGGGCTGATACTTAGAGAAGAGTGAGAATGTTGAGTAATGTTTCCCTCAAATTTTCCCTCTATCTTGCAGCTTTCTGACTAGAGGAATGTTTTGTAATCAGTTGGGTTTTTTCTCCTAATTTATTTGTCCAGCATGAAGATTCCTTAGCTTACCCTATTCCTGTATCAAGAATCCCATTTATTTCAATGTTACATTTTGTCCCCACAGATTTTCATCTTCAAAATTATGATAATTTGATACATTAAGAAAGTTACAAACCATCCATTCTTTTGTTTTCATGGGTACCCCAGATCCTTTAGTGCAGATCTGCTCCCTAGCTATTACTATCCTAACATCTCCTGGCTTTGCAGGGCATAATTTGTCCAGGTTATTTTTAATTCTAATCCTTTTTTCCATCGAAATTTGCAGCTGTACCCAGTTTACCACCATATGCAAGCTTTATAAAGCTCATTCTCTCTTCTGAGACTTCATTAACAAACACCAACCATGCTGGACCCCAACAGATTTTCGCAGAGCTCCTCACAGCACGTCTCCTTGGTCCAACAGGGAGAGAACTGCTGCTCGTTCATCTATCAGCACTGCTTGTGAAGCAGTTATTCCCTATAATACTTCCATTTATATCTGGTTTGTTAGTATACATGAGAACATCTTGTGAGATGGTGTGAAAATCTTACTTAAAACTTAGTTACTGCTAATATCCACTTGTTTCCAAGGCCTGTTATCCTGTTATAGCAACAAATGTGATTGCATTGACATGATTTGTTCCTGATAAATCCATGGAGGCTATTACTTACCACCTTATAGTACTCCAGCTGCTTACAAATAGGATTATAGCTTTGTGTTTTAATATGCATAAAATCTGAATGAAGGCTTAAAAAAATGAAAGTTGAGTATTGTACCGAGGGGATGGTGTTACATGTTGTAGCTCCTGTCCTCTTACAATTCCTACACCAATTTTCGAAATACAGGGAGTCTTGAAGTCCTCAGGGCCCTTTTTTCCTGCTCTCATCGCAAACACTACCAACAAATGATTGCAATACATCCAACAGGTATAGCAATGAGCAAATTGCTCCTGGCTATCACTTCCACCAACCCAGGAAGCAGCTCAAGGCACAGGTATTAGTGGTGGCCAGGGCTGGGAGATGGAAGTGTGACCAAGCTGTTTTCTGGAACCCTGTTCCTCTTGATGACATTTCCTTGTTCTCTAGAACAGTTTTGTCTGACTTCTCAGTTATAGCTGATTGTTTTGCTAAATTAGTAAACACCCTTTAAAACACCAAAGGCTGAGTGATGTTAAGTACAGCTGCTGGTTGACATTTCTTAGTTATTGCCCTTGTTGCTCTCAGCGTGGTCCCCCCTAGAACCCACCACAGACTCTGCTCATCTGCTGGGGATGCCCAGTCAGAGGAAGAGCATGGAGTTAATGGGCTGGCTGCACTACCAGCTCCAAGTGTCCTCCCTAACCACCTACCCAAACCTGGGCTCCTCAGTTGTGAACAAAAGATTCTTTTTGGGGGGATTTCTGGTATCCAAGTCAGACTTAAAAATCTCAGTGTCTTTCTGTAGGATTGGCCTTTAATTTCATCTGCCAGAACCAGGTGCCTGAGTCTGTGATAATATGGGCAACACACAATTTCCTGTTCTTGCCCATTTGCTTCAGCTACAGGAGCTTTGTGTTGTCTGAATCCATTTGGAAAGGAGAGGGAGAAAGCAATCTCTTTTCTTCTTTTGGGAGGAACAAAGAAAAAAGTATACTTTAGAATTAATATTTGCATATACATATGGTGAGTTGTTCACCAAACGGGCTGGAATGATGGTTTGAAATTTTTACTGACTGCTGCTTGCATAAATTGTGACAGAGTCCTTGAAATGAAAGACACTTCTATTGTAAAGCTGGTGTCAGACAGAATTCTCTCTTGGTATATCCACATAGCAGCATTATGTCAGACCATACTGCAGTCCCTGGTTAATACTACTTAGTTCTAGGAATGTGTTTTGAGTTCTGTATTCTACTATTTTATCAGTGAATAAGCTTGTACTGTTTGTGTCTTGAACATTTTGTTGAACTTTTCTGTAGTTACAGGAACTAAAGCTCTGGGAAGTTTGCAGGCTGTAGTTTAATGCTGAAGATTTTGCAGTTACTTACTGATGATGTAAAGCAAGATTAGGCCTAAACAATGTACCTGTGGGCTAAGAAACATTTCTAGGATGAGGTAAGAATAGCCACTTGAGAGCTGACAAGCAGTGCTCTAATGCTACTTCAGGTTTTTTTCCTTGAAATAGGAAATTTGAGATCAACCTTGTAACACTGGGCACACAGATGAATACCAATTATTTAGCTAAGAGTTGGGAAACATCTCTTTTAGCACTGGTTTAGCATCACTCATTATACCAGAAAAGGCTGAGAATGTGGTTGAGGACATAACGAGGCATAAAGCTCAAATTTACCACGTGGTGTAAAATGCACAGCCAAGAACTCGTGCAGTTGTCATCTATGGCCTTTTTTCACTGGCCCATCTGAGAACAGATGTGCCAAACACATCAATATTCTGATTAATCCTATTTAAAACGTCAGCTTTAACCCAACTGTCATAACAAGGTTCATGTGAGGCTACACAGTCCAGACTCAGGGAATTTTGAGGACTGTATTTTGCAGTTGAGGGAGCACATCAGTGCACTGCAGGACAGCAGCACTCACAGAACACTGGTCAGGAGTGGGAACAAACACAAAGTACAGGGCAGTTGGTGTCTTTTTCCTTTGGTTGTTCTGGAAACAGCAGACCTTGTTTCCTTCCCCTTGTGTACTGCAGGCAATGAACTGCCAGCTCTGTTCTGAACTGGCAGGACCAATGCTGGTTAAGAGATCTCTTTCAGTCAGAATTTATTTCTCTGTACCTTCAGAGTCAGCATCAAGGTTTCAAAGTTTTGGCCTTTAAATGGCTTAGCCTATAGGCAACAGGAAATTATAATCTTGACATAAATCATCAAGTCTTAAAACACCTGTGGCCTCTCAGACTTTTGCTGTGTTTAACATTAGAGATCGGTCCAGTCTCAGTAATTCTTAACATTTATTTTTCATCCTCTGTAAAAGCTGGATTTTTACCTGATCTGACGTTTATGTATGTGTAACATCAAGCCTTATCTGCAAGAAAAAAATATGTGATTCTAATGTGACATGCTTTTGTCCACATCATTCTAAAATTATCCTTTTAGCCTAACAATTATAAGCTGCCTCTGAAAAATTTAAAAGAATTTTCTTTCTAGGTAGGTTGTAATTATCTTTTTTCTTCATTGCTTCTGAAAACAAAACAAAAAAATCAGAGGGAACAAGATTACATCTTAGAGGATTCTATATTGAAACTTACTTCCGACACTATTAGAAATTCACAGCATTAGTATTTTCGCTGTTTCTTCCCATAATGCAGTAAAAGCAACAAATAAATACAAACAATGAAAATATGTGGTATGAAGGGCACAGTGGCTTTGTAGCTCATTGTCTACCTTGCCTCAGCAGCCCTTGAGGAGGGCTCCATGAACATGACTGGGGTCTGCTGTAGTTCCCTTGACTGGACTAGAAATCTGTGCACAAATAAATACACGGTACCATAGGTCAGGAACAAGTGCTCACTCCAAGATTTTATTAAAATTGAACACAGGCAGTATTTGAACATACTTCTGGTTGAGAACCTAGACAGCTAATCTCGTGAGGATTTAGGTTTTTACAGTGTGCCAGAGCCTCAGGTAACCCTTTTGTACATTCACAGGAGCATGGGAGTGAGCAGGCACCTCACCTCTCAGCCCACCACCACCATGTCATCACCAATGAACTGGTAAGCTGGAACCTCAAGGTTCAAGGGAGCGGGACCTTTCCTGATCCTGCCAGAGGCGTCATAGTGGGAGCCGTGGCAGGGGCAGTAATACCCACCGAAATCCCCGGAGTTGGCGATGGGCACACAGCCCAGGTGGGTGCACACACCGATCACGATCACCCACTCGGGCTTCTTCACTCTGTCTAAGTCGTGCTGCGGATCCCTCAGTTGAGCCAAATCAACTTCAGCTTCCTGTTTGATCTCTGCCTGCGTTCTGTGGCGCACGAACAGGGGCTTCCCTCTCCACTTGAAAGCCACGTTCTTGCCTTCTGGAATGTCAGATAACTTGATCTCGATCTTTGACAAGGCTAGCACATCAGCAGAGGCACTCAGGGTGGAAATGAACTGGGTGACAACATTCTTGGCAGCGTAGGCAGTCGCTACACACGTCGTTGCAGTCATCAGGTAGGAGAACCCTTTCCTAGAATCACTGCTGCGCTGGGAAGACGCAGTGGGATCCTGCACATCCTGGCGGCGATAGGCAGAGAAATCAGGGACTGCAACATCGTTGTGGACACAGCGAACACTGGCAGGGGCTGTGTGGAAAAGAAGAGAAAGTGACACAACCTTTAGGTAAAAAATTTTATAACGTATTTCCAGTTATACCTTTTTAATTGCTTTCTTGGAATAACAGGTGAAAGTAATTCCATAGTCCGGGTAGGAGTCCATTAATAATACAGTTCAGTTTTCAGTTGTACGAAAATGGTTTTCAGAAGGAAGTTCTGGTAGATGAACAGGTGATCTGTGAAACTGTTTTACCTATTCTTTGAAAATTATGTGAAGCCTGACCAGGGTGCAGAAAAATCTGTGAGACATTCTGGGTTTCTGGAAAAAAAGTGAACTGGTTTTTTGCATGGATTTTAAGGATACCATGACTAGCTCAGAAAAGACAGATCTGTTTTCCATTCAGATATTTCCCTGTAAAGAATTGCTATGAAGAAATTTGGTTTAGTGAAGTCTGCACATCTGCAATTTAACAATACTTATGCTCTTTTGACTTAAGTAACTTCTATGCCTCTAGTAATCTTAAGTGTGTGGTTAAACATCATTTAATGAAAAATAGCAGGCATCCTCATTTATATTAAACTATTGTCATAGCTAAGTGCCCCAGTACATAATTTTTAAACTTGTAGTCCCCAGGCTTGCTTTGTAGAAGGATTTAGGGATAAAGCTAATCCCAAGCTTTTCTAGTGGGATTCCCACATCAAACCTGTGTGCTAAAGTAACGAGATGTGATGGATAACTAAGAGGCCTTCCATGAGTTTCTCCAGCAAAGGAAAGCTGCTTCCCACAATGGAAGTCTATAGCCAAGAACATGGCAAAGACAGAACATACTACTTGCCAAAGTGCAACCTCTGTTACCTGAAAAGTATTATTTAGTCTTTATTTTTCTAGCAATTGCCATAAAGTTAACAGATGGTAATAAAACCCATTGTCTCAAGGTACCTAAAATTTAACTCTGAAGGATTCATATGCAGTATGATGGGGGAAATAGTTACATTTACTTACAATTAATTCAGCATAGAGAAGGTATTTGCTGCAGGATTTTAAATGCAGAGAAATTAAACTGAACTTCAAAATTCTGTGAGAGTAACCCACACTGTTATTTCAGGATCAAGACTTAAAATATTCCCCATTTAGTAACACCAAATATGATTAACTGCTAAAAATTCCTTATGTTCAGTGAAAGGTATGTTTGTTGTTAATTAGAACTAAGAGTAAGGCTAAATAACAACTATATTAGAACTGTAGAATTTTCACCTGAAAAAACCCTCTCTGGGGTCAGGTGAAGCCCATAGCCTTAATGCTACCGAGCATCTTTCCCAAGGCACAGCCTTTTCCCGGGAATGTCGGGATGTCCCCTGTAACAGCAGGAAGGAGTGTTACACGATGCCCAGCACCAGCAGAGTTCGCCAGGAAATGCAAACCACAGAGTCAGGGAGAGCCACAGCCCTTTGGCCAAGGTCGGGCTCCAAAGAGCACCTTGGGCTCATCACCTGGCTGCTGCTTTTCTGACCTGGAGGGAACACACGGCAGAACTCCCCGTGTGTTCTCACTGCACACCTCTGACACCTGCAGTTAAATAAATACCTTGAATGACACAGGATTTACCTGCATTTTCCCAGCTGCAGAGTTAAGTATCACCTGAGTACATCTCTCGTTCCAGAACCGCCTGCACACAACCCCATGTACTCTGGGGTGACCCTGCCTGAGCACGGAGGGTGTGACCCTTACAGGTGTGACCCAATGCGGCCCCTTCCAGTCTGACCCACCCTGGGTCACCAAAGGCAGCACATCCTTTAGGTGCCCTTGAACAAGCTCTGTGGTCGCCAACCCAAACCCAGCGCCCTCCCTGCCCGCCCTCTCTCCCTCGGGGCCCTGCACCCCCGGCCGCCCCGGGCTGTCCCCCGCGCAGGGCCGAGCGGTCCCGGGACAGCGCTGCTGGGGTGCGGAGTCCCAGCCCGATCCCCGCCGCCCCCCGCCCGCCCCGGCGCCCCCGGCCCGCACCGTTCAGGCTGGCGCTGGCGACGAGCCCCCCGCGGGCGGCGCGGCCGCTCAGCGACTCCCGGCAGAGCAGGGGCCGCTTGGGGTCGAGCGGCACCTTGTGCTGGGTCCTGGCGGCCGCCGGGGCGAGCGGGCGGAGCGGGCCGGGCACGGCGTGGGCCGCGGCGGACACGAAGGGCGCGAAGGGCCCGGCGCGGGCGGCCACGGACAACATGGCGGAGTCACCGCGGCGACCTTCCCGGCGGGGCGGGGCCGCGACGTCACGGCGCGCGCCTCTCGCGCGGGGGTGACGTAGCTCGTGGGGCGGCCCTGAGGGGCGGGGAGGGCGGGCACGTTAAAGCGGCTGAGGGAGGGGGTTTTACCTTTCTCTGATGTGTTATCTGTCGCTTTTTCTCATTCAGAGTGGTTAAGCGCTAGTACAAACACGATTTTTTCTCTATAACTTCCATTGTCTGAGGTGTTTCTGCTCGGTGTTCCCGAGCGTTGCAGCCCCGTCCCAGTGTGCCTCTCATGATACTTGAGAGCAAATCTAACCCACCAAACTTTGGGATATTTCAGAGAAGGGCTCATGAAGCGCTGCGGGCACGTGTGAGTGCCTCCTGTGCCTTTGCTGCGGGACACGGATCCATTCAAACACAGGGACCAAACACAGGACCCCAAAACAGCCGGGAGGGGTCCAAGTATTTTATTCCTTTGCTGCTCCCATGGTGGGGTTTAGAGATGTGTAAATACTGTTTAGAAGCAACAGTTACAAGAAAAACTTGTCAATTCTAGCATAAAATATGCCCTTTATTATTCTTCCTTTGTTTTTCTTAGCTTATTTACTTGCTTATCTCTTTATAGTCCTGGATCAGTTGGATAGTGGGGGAAAAAATAATTTGTTTTAGTTTGTCATTGGAAATTGGTGGAGAATTGATATTACTTCCAGTCGTAGAACACAAAGTATGTTATAATGCATATGTGATGTTCAGAACCACATTTCTCCAGGCAGCTTCCAGCTGCCCCAGCTCCAGTGTTTTCCATTGCTCATCAGACTCTTTAGTGTGGAGCTCAGACTGATGGGGAAGTCAAATAGTTCCCCAGAAACTCATCACCAGTGACTAGGAGGGTGAGGGAACACAACAGCTCTCATTGCCAAAAATATATTTCTTCTCAATCCCAGAAATAGGCAGAGGTGCAAGCATAGTTTTTATCTTAATATCTTGATGAAGATACAATACATTATTTTGAAAAGTTCCTGCTGGATTTTTTTTTGAGTAGCAAGAAGCTGAATAAAAAGCTCTGTTTCTGGTTTGGTTTGGTTTGGTTTGGTTTGGTTTGGTTTTGAGGGGCGGGGAGCGTGAGTGGGTACAGGCAAATCAAAGTATTAAAAAATATTAAGTTAATACTGAAGAAAATATTTTGGTAGATTTGAATATTTTTTTCTGTTAAGAATACATCTGGTCTGATGGATAGCAATAGGTTTGACTCGACCTAAGGTAGTTCTAAAGTGAGTAATGGTGTTATTCTATGGAGCTTCTTGAAGACAAATAAAAGTGGGCTTTTTATTCTTTGTTTTTGGAAGTACATCTTCTAAGATAATAGGCCAGCAACAGGCAAGATAGAAATATCAGTTAATTTCTGTGTTTGGTTTCTCTAATTAGATAATTCGTGTGATTTCACCCTTTTGACTGCACAGAAAAGTAGTCTGAAACAAAAGAATATTGCTGCCAGCTCCTCCCCCTGTGCCACAAGCAGCAAATGATCACTTCAGGGCAAATTAAACCCGAATCCCCTCCCGAGGGCCATTCTGGAGGTGGAGGTTCAGTTCATAAAATGAATCTTGGCAGCCACGAGCCGTTCACACCGAGGAAGGGCAGCGCTTTCAGAGAGAAGGCAGTGCCATGGTAGTTGTTGCTCCCTTTGCAGCAGGAGCTGCTGGCTCTGCAGGGCTCAGCCTGGGAGCACGGACAGGGCTCGGTGGAAGACACTGGGGAACAGAACCCGTGGGTTGGGCATTGTTGGAAGCACCAGCTCAGCTCTCAGAGTCCTTCCAGTTCTCTGTAGCATCCACTCTATGTGGGATGATAATTCTCACCCAAAACTTGTTTGGGTTTATTGCAAGGCTAAGGGGACAGGAGATACGTCACACAGATGAACTCTGGACTAAAGGAAAGAGCTGTTCTTCAGCTAATGATTGAAGGGAATAAATAAAGTCTGTGGAGGGTTTTTTTGGTGGTTTGTTTTTGTTTGTTTGGGGGTTTTGGTGTTTCTTTTCGTTGTGTTTTGTTTTAATTTCCCAAATTTATTTTACAATATCAGTCTCATGCTTGACTTGTTACAGCTTCCAATGGTAAGATTTAGTTTGGTACCAGATGGATATGTTAGTGGGTCCATACCTGCTCCAGTCAAGCCTTTGGACTAGTTCAGGCTTCTAAAAATTTCCCAAAATGCAAGACAAACTTGACACCTTTGAACATATTTGAGCTGAACCATTTTTTCTAGAAATCTAACCAGAATTTCTCAGCTACCCAGCCCAGTCTATTCATGCAAGGCTGTGAAGCTTTAGTGATTCATACTGGTTGTATGGAGAACTATTGTTTTGAAATTTAGCTGTTGATAATGTTGTTGCTACTAAGTTATTTTAGGATTTTGCATTAAAAAAACCCTGTCTCTATGGATGGTTCTCTAAGGACTGGCTTTATTAGGATTTACTTAAGAGTTTGACTTTTTCATTTTCTTTTTAGCTGTTGTTAACCATACTGAAATATTGTACTTCTAATTAAGTGGGATGGATCATTCCAGTTCCAGTACTATTGATCTATAATTTATTTCTTTCCCAGCATCTAAGCCTGAGTAGATAATGATTTACCCAACTCAGTTCACTGTACTGTTAGCAACTGTAGTAAGTAGATATATAGTAATTATAGGACATCATAATAATATTCTAGAGAAAAGATAATTTATAGAAACAACAGGGGCTATGACACAATATGTGGGTGGAAATAAACAATATTCAAGTAGAAGGGGAAAAAAAACTAGGAAGGCCCATTTTAACATGAGACATTTTATAAACATCATTTAAGAGCAAAAGAACTACAGAAATATCTTATTTTCTATTCTCTAAGAGGTTACAAAATTATCATTGTCACAGTAGAAATCTGATCACAACTGAGCAAGCTGTAGCAGAGCAAAAGGAGTTTCTACCAAGGCCATCAGCTGTAGATGTTTGGTGGTTCATCATGAAACTGAGGATCAGAGCTGTTTGTAGAATGTTTGGGCTGTTCCTAGAGATGTTTGGCCAAATGTGTTTGCTACTTCTAGAGCCTTCTGACAAAATGAGGTGGCTGTGATGGAACTGTACTGATAGGACAAGGAATAGTGGGTAAAAATTGAAAGACGGCAAATTTAGGTTAGATATTAGGAAGAAATTCTTTACTGTGAGGGTGGTGAGACACTGGCACAGGTTTCCCAGAGAAGCTGTGGCTGCCCCATCCCTGAAAGTGTTTAGGGCCTCATGCAACCTGGGCCAGTGGGAGGTGTCCCTGCCCATGGTGGGGATGTTCAACTCCCTAACGTTTTATGATTTTTTTGAAAATACAATTGTAATTTTTTTAAGGACATAGGACTGATTTCAAATTATACTGTGGTTAGAAGATGATTAAAATATGAAAACATTTCAGTAAAAAGGAACTACATTCTGTTTTCAGTTCACAAAAGAGTAATCTTAATTTTAAAATGACTAAGCATGTTCTGTTGTGTAGGTGTTTCTTTCAGAACTGTTATTCAGGTTATGTTACTGAGTATCAATACTAAGCAAGTGTTTTCCCGGCAAACATGAAAGTAAAATGCCAGTATGGTACTGTGTAAACCACCTGTGCAGACCTCTGTGATTGCTTTTCTGCATTTATAAGAGTGTTAGCCTCATGAAAATTTATACTCCTTAATGTTCCTGTCCTTCTAAAGTAAGTTAAAAGTTCATTTGCATTAATAAAAAGCTGTAAGATGTCAGGGCTGCAGCATTATGGAATAGTTGCAGTGTATTGTTGTAATGCTTTTGGATTTGTGCCTTTCTCCACATAGTATTTATTCTTGTGCTAGTTTTCTTTAGAGATGAAGTGCAGAGCTTGGATGGCTTTTTGCTAAAACATTGGTCACCCCAGGCAATTTGATCTTGGCAAAAATTTATCTTTCCTTGAGTTCTTTGCCATCTTGCATTATTTTTATGCTCTGAAAACTCGGTGCTGCTAAACTTGAGACTTTAGGGTTTGCTTCTGCTTTTTGGTTTTGCAGTGTTGATTATTTTATTTCTCCCTGAATAAGCTTATTCAGAAAGAAATAAAAACGGAGCAAACCATCAAACTCCGCCTGTGGAGTGCTGTTAGTTCAGGTATCCCCTGCTCCATCACACAGGTGTATGGGGTGGTCATGCCCTGGGCAAGAAATTTCAGGATGTTAAAATGGAAGTGTTTTTTTTTACTTCATACTGCACAGCTTTTCCTTTAAAAGTTATTTCTAGCAAGAGAAATGCATACTCTTTTATTTAATGGTAATCTTTGTTTGTTCAGCTATGTTGTAATTTTCTGGTGGGAACTTTCCAGAACAGGCTGTGTATTTTCAGTCCAGTAGCGAGTTCCAGGGTCTACACCCTGCAGGCATCAGGTGAGTCCTTCCCATGCACTGGCTATTTAGGTAAGAGCACCCTCCTCTTAGAGTGGCTCCAAAAGTCTGTGGTGCTTCCTTTGCAGAATTAACATTCATTGCAGTGATTTCTGTTTTGTGGTGTGGCACTAGGGAAGCTGTCAAACAATTTTGAAGATGGATTTGTAGATGCAGTGTATTTTGTTTAAGGTTAAAATTGTGGTGACCTTTTGATATTTAGACATCATCGTTCTTTGAAAGTGGTGTATTGCTTTGGAAAGTCACAGGATGTGATCAAAAGGAACATATATGAAATGGGGGGAATGAAGATGGACAGTAAAAACGAGATAAAAACCCCCTACTAACATTTGATTGGTCAGGCATTCCTCTCTCACTCCTCAGATTAATTGAAATGACGACACCTCACAGCTACAGTCTAATCTAAATTCAGGTCTCTCTCAGCCAAGGAAGAACTAAGTTAAAGTATCATGAGTGAAGAAGAGATCTGATGGCAGCTTTCTACTGCTCTTTCTACTAATGCAGGAGTAATAGGCAGAGTTCACAGCTTTAGCAGCATCTTATTCTAAATCTCTTACGTCCCTGCTTGATAAGGCCAAGATATATTACCTTGAACAGAAGGGCATGGAATATCTGCTTCTGGCAGACATGCACTCAACATTTGGAGTATAAAATGAGATAAATACAAAGAAATCATATTCCTTCTCCTCCTCCCTGCACAGAAAATGTTTAGTAGAAAAATCAAAGTAGATGAAGCACTCCATTGGGCAGGAAGAGTGGGATTTTCTGAGTCAGATGTAGAGAGGGAAGAAAATAAAACCGTTGAAGTAAATGAAATTAAAATAAAAAAATCCAGCCTAGGATTATGTCAGAGATTTACATAATTGTCAGATGGACAAAAAGAGACATATCTATGTGAGATTGATAAGATCTGATCACAAAAATCAGAAATGGCACCAGAGAGTGTCTGACCAAGCAAAAGCCAAAGGGTAGGTGATAACTGCCTGGGGCAACATCAAAGGCTGCTCAGCAAGGCAGCAGCTGAAGGCTCAGTGAAGTTGCCTGAAACATCATCAAAGCATTGATTTGAGGGAAAATGTTTTCTCCCTTTCTTCTGTTTTTTCTCTTTCCTAAAAAATCCCTGACACCTTTGCCTAAAAAGTGAAAGGCTTGTGCAAAGAAGAATTCCGGCTTGCTTTGCTTTGCTGTTGTATTTATTGCAATTAATGCACTTGAAGAACTGCATCTTGTGTCTGATGCCCAGCTGACAATGTTTGTGGGGGTGGGAGCAAGAAATTCTCCCCCCAGCTATACCTAGGAAGGAGTTAGGAATTACTGGCACTTCCCAGGCTGCTGAATGGCTCTGCCCTGGTCAAACCCCAGGTGTTATTTCAAGCTTTAGCTGTACATGCTGGAACAACTCCCCCTTCTGCTGTTGCTAACTAATCTCTCATAGCTTCATAAGCACAAACATTACAAAAATAGAATATTTATAACATATCAGAGGACCTGAAATTATTGGTTAGTCAGGAGAGTGATCGTTTTAGGACTGAGAGAAGCAGAAGCAGGGAAAAAGAATAGTAGCACCTGAGCTAAGCATGCTGCTTGGTGTAGGGCCAGAAAATCTCACATGCTACTATGCTTCTATATAGTATTATATATGTGTTCCACCATGAAACCGTGGGTGAAGTGGCAGGATAAGAATGGCGACATAAAAAGAGTGACAAAGGAAATGGCTTCGTCTCAATTTTATGGTGTATAGTACAGATTTGGATCATCATTAGGCTTTCCTGTAAGCTTTTCCCCAATGCAAGGTTGCTGGACCTTGGCTTCAAACCAGTGTAAAACAGGCATAAAGCAGATAATGGCAAAGGAAGAGCTTTATTGTAACGCTTGGAGCTGTTGGCAATACAGAGCCGCACCATTAAGAGCTAATGCAATGAAAGTGTCCACCTGTGATAACTTTCTCTCTTTCCTCCCCCTCACAATAGCTGTGCAGAGCCTTTGCCTGGAGCCTTTTCTCGTCAGGATGCTTAAGTTGAATTGTAGGACCTGATTCTAAAATAAATTGTAACATATTGCACGATAAGTATCTCCCTTGGTTGGAGCTGGATTGCAGCAGATCTGTGTTACTGTAAGGGGCATCTAGTTTAAAAATATCGTGCTGAGGATAAAAAGCTGTCCCTGCTCTCAAACTGTGGATTGATCTCCGTGTGCCTCAGGGAGTCAGGAGCGATAATGTGTATAACATGTGCCTGAGCTGAGCTAATTGCACACTGTCCTCTTAATCATCCAAATGTTCTTATGACTATTGCTAAGCACCTGCTTCAATAGTATCTTCTGAAAACTTGCTTGTAATGCAAAAGATTATTTTTTTATTATCTTCTTCTTGTTTTTTTCTCTGATGCCTTTATTTTCGGTCCTTACATACAGAAAGGATAAATAAGAGCCTTTTCCTTTCTTTTTATGCTTAGTTAGGAGAATAATTATGCTACTGAGGCTGTTCCTAATGGTTCCCAATGGAGTTACTCCAAGTTTTTAGATTGGATATATTTCATATTTTCATACTTTTAGTGACCCTCAGTGCAGAAGTAGACATATACTAATGAAATCTGCTGAGGCAAACTTACAAAGCAGTCTCAACTCAGGAGAAAAAAAATCAGAATATAATATGAAAATAATTAGAAAACTGTTTTTTTTAAAGTTAGGATGAAATTTAGTATTATGAAATAAAAGTCATATAGAGATTCACACCAAATGTTTTTACAGCAAATTATAGATCTATCATCAGATGTGATAGGAGAAGAAAGAAGACCTAGATACATGGTGGGTGATCAAAGTATAATGGTGCAATGTGTGTTAAATAGGTCAGTGGGATACTGGGGTGCACGACGTTCAGGAGGTACAAGAAACAATAATTTTATTATACAAAGCCACTGTGTGCCCATGTAAGTAGGAAGTTCTTCTTGTGTCACTGGATGTGCAGATATTTTTTCCCAATTTGCCAATCTTAAAATTCAAAACAGTTCTTTGAATGGGTTTCTCTGGGTAATCTTGGGGGGTCGGACGATAATCTTGGTTGTCACAAACTTCTGTGGAATGCTTGTTCAGTTAAATAAACAACTACTCTGAACTGAATAGTGCAATCAAGAGCAAATACACTGATTTCATTTATTGAAACATATATCCCTGTGTATTTATCAAAGGATGGTACTGTGAATAAAAACAGAGATTATGATCTCATTCAGAGGAAATGCCTAATTGCAGAAGCATTTTACTTTTCTCCAGGCAGGGATATAGATTAATTTAATAATGTTGATGTGGGGTTATCTGTGAAGGAAGGTCAAAAGGGGTGAATTTTACAGTTTTTCTGTAAATGCAAATACATAATTTTGTCTCATGTTGTTGGAAGCTTCATATTGCTGCCAGTGGTAACTGTGTGTGCCTTACTGAGATATAACTTATTAGCAATAAATATTAATTGTACTAGCTAGGATAAGGAGGCTTGGTGCTCCCTTTCCATTTATATTAGTTCTCTTTTCTTTGTATACTACTACGGCCTCTTCATTTTTCTTTCTGTTTTTGCCTTAGTTATTGCAGTTATGCTGAACAGTGACAAAAGTGTGTCATGGTGTTGTGATGAAGATGCATTGTGTGAAAGGAAGGAATCTGAAATTTTCACTTGTGTACTGAAGTCTGAAAAGAGAAAAGATCGTACATTATAAAAGGCTTCAGTTTCCAAAATGTCCTTCACTGAGGCACTTACTAATTCTACATTATGGCCCTTCCCTGCAAAAAGTTGCTGGCTTTCTTGAAACAAGACTTGGAAACTGCCTTGAGGTGTAAAATGGATAATATAAGAGAAATGTTAGTAATTGATCATGAGCCCATTTTTCATGAATTTTATGCAGGGTAATGAGAGGAGTTAGTACTGTTGCAAGGGTATCTCAAAAAGTAGATGGTACAAGCTGTGTCACATTTCAAAAGGAATATATTGCTACCTGCCCTGAAAATTAAGAGCATAAAGAGGTGCCAGAAGACTCAGAGCAATGTTGGCAGGCAGCTTTCGGCCCAGAATGAAAGCAATGTAAGGTCAAAGCTCTCAGATCCACTAATCCCAAACAGATTGGATCCTTTGCCATCATTAGCTTATGTGGGGCACATATAAAATCTTTAAAAAATACCAGTACCTTCTTTGTGATCAAGAATAGCATGAAAAGAGCAGTGTGAACATAGTGTAGCAGAACTAGCAATAATTTATTTATTATCTAAATTTAAAGTAAATAATATTTTAGACCAAAAAAGTTCTCTTGTATTCTGTCTGGGCTCACTTTATCCAGTGTTTTGCCATGGACACAGCAAGTATGTGAAAGGATGTTGGTTACAGGAAAAACTGGGGAGTCTAAAATGCTGCTTTTTGTTTTCAGAATTTCACTTTGGGGATGCTATAAGCAGAGAAGCTTTTAAAAGTGTGAACAGGGTGATTCTGTTTGGTTCTTTAACAGCCTCATTGAAATGTTTTGCTGGGGTTTGTCTGTGCAGGAAGACTGACCACAGTGCCACATTGGAATACATCCCCAAAGTCAGCCACAGCTCCCAGTGGTCACTTAGTGCTGATTCTCAGCCTCACTGGGGACAGTTCTGACACTCAGTGTGTTGGTACAGATTGATTTCTGCCCACAAAATCAGGCCCCTGAGATAAAAGCTCTTTGATAAAAGAGGAAATCAGTTCAGCTGACAGTATAGACTCATTTGTAATAAAAGCCATAGTAGTCTGGAGTAATAAATTAGTTATTAAAAAAACAAGAACACTGGCACAGAGTCAATGTGGTGCTTAGGGGACAAGCCATTTTTCCAGTTTTTTTTGTTTTGTTCTGGTTGCTTCCATTTGGAAACTTACAGAAAACTTCTCATTGGCTGACTTTTCCACTTCTTTCCTTTTATCAGCTGGACTGATGTACTTCTGCCTAAGATCTTCAGAATGACCTGCTTGTTGTTCCCACAGAAGCAGGGATCTTCAGCTGACTTTCCTCTTCAGCTCTGTGGTCTCACTCTAAACTTTCAATTCTTGGAAAGAGAGTGGTTCCAGGAAAATGCACTTGGTGTGCTCTCAGCTTTGCTTTTTTTGCATAGATCCATGATGCTGCTGTAGCTTCTGATTTCCTTTCTCTCTGTCGCTTGATGACGTTTTCTGGCCCTATCCCTTTCTTTCCTGGTACTGCCTCTGGCAATGAATAGGTCACAGAATGATTAGTACAGGCCTGAGCCCATGGGTTCGCCAGGGTGGTTCACATTCAGAAGTTTGGTTCATACAGTAATGAAGGTCCATGAGTGACATTGTCTTAGGAGAGGACTTGCCTGTTACTAGACAAACAGTTAAAACAGGGAGGGAAAAGATGGGCTGAGTGGAACAGAAGATATGCTGAGAAATTGGAATAAACCCCTGGATCCTGTAGAATATACTTGGCCAGATTTCTGAGAAAAATACAGAAGCTAGCTATGACTTCAAACTGACTAAAATGAGATAGAAAGGAAAATAAAGCAATATATTCTGATTACATTGTTAAAACGGGCTCACCCTGATTCCATAACAGCCTTGTCCTTCGTTCAAAGAGGCAAACCCCCGTCACTTCAGTTTTTAAAATATATTGAAGCAGGAAATAATGGTAGACAGATGAGGACTGCCAAACCATAGGATTCCAGGGATCTGATCTAAAGGAGTTCTTGGGGAAACCGAAATGATGGGAGAGCATTTCTCAGCACCATATCCCAGGATTCAAACTGGCTGCATTTCTGGGTTTCATGCTGTCCTTCAAAGTGAAAGATGATTCTCAAAGAAAGTTCCATCGTGGTTTGTGGACTCTTTTCTTGGGTGTCTGGCATGTTGTAGGGTCTGCTGTTGGGGACAGACTCATCTGTGGACCATTCCCTGCCTGAGCACAGAGCTGTGGGTGGTACCAGGGAATTCCTCACATGGCCCCTTGGTTGTTGTCTGGCTCTTCTCAGTTTGCTGACATTTCTATCCCTGCTTTTGAATATTAGTTATACAAAGTTAGAACTAATCTGTTAGGAGAGCTTAATTCCCATTTGTTCTTTGTTATAGTAACCTTTATTTATTTATTTATCGAAACAGATGATCTCTTGTCTATATATTGACTTTATTCTCTTACAGAAAGCTCAGCACAGTGTGACAGTTATAGTATCGTGTCCAAATTTACTTTCCTGGATACAGAATGGAGAGACAAAAGTAACATTAGTTAGAGTTCAAAGCTGGTTTTATGCTTTACATAAAACATAGTGAATACAGGATCACTGAATCCCATTTTCAAGGCAATTCTGAACTGGCTGTTTTTCAATACACTGCTTCTTAGCAGAACAGGCTATAAATCGGTTTATGGATGTTTATGAGCTCTCCTCTATGATCTGTGTAATAAATATGTGGGCTTGAGAAGCAGTGATTTTTTTAAGAGATTTCACATGTACTTTTTCTGTTCATTTTTGTTAAATTAAAGTGCAGGAAATAACAAAGTGTAAATTTACTTGCATCTAGTGAATTCTGTAGATGTTACAATTTATTTGCTGGATAGGATCCTATACTTCTATAAATATATTAATTTCCTAGCTTTGAAGGGATGGACAGCTGGATTTGGACTAACTGGAGTTCAATATTTGGAAGAGCTGGCTGCAGTCTTTGTTTTCATGAACAAATTTGTGTAACCTTGGAGATCATTCTTTCTCTTGTTTACTTTTCCTTTTTTCCCTTATTTTTAAATTTTAAGTGGGATTCTTGTTTTGTGTCGAGAAATAAAACCGAAGGACCTCAGTAGCTCTGAGGATTTAGACCTCTATCTCCCTGTGCTTTAATTTCCTGGGAGAGCTTCTTTTGGAAAAGTATGATCTGGTATAAATTCATTCACTCCAGAGCACTTGAGTCTTTAAGATGCTTCTTGGGGATTTTTTTATTTTTTTTTTTTACTTTTGGTTAGTACTGATTAATAATTGATCTCTCTATCTACCATGACTTCCCTTTCCAGGAGAAAAAAGTGATTTGACATATTACTTTTTTAAAAAGCTTAAATTAATGAACACAGTAAATGAAAGCATACTGGTAAGCAGCTTCCTGACCTAAAGAAGCAATTAAAAATAAATCATCCATCTCCAAGAAAGATAAAAATAATACTCAGTAAGAGTTGTTTCCGCAGCTTGAAAGCAAGAATAAATTTCCTAAAGTAAAATGAATGTTATAAGCACTTACTTTCGTGAAGGAAAAAATACTTAATGCACTAATAAAACAAGAGCAGTGGCTGAAATAGCATAATCCTTTCCTCTTCAAAATATGGAAACAGGAAAGAATGGAATAGGGAAATAGACCTTTAAGTACTGAAATTTATCACCTTTAAGGAATTGCTCTCAGCAGTGTTAATGCTGGCAGGAAAGTCTGTCTGTGGAAGCAAAGTGCAAATCACTTTTCCACATGAAGTGCCCATCGAATTTACACAGAAGTGCATGATCAGAATGTCCTTGTCCCTTCAGGACAGTGACAGACCTTGATTCTCAGGGGTGTCTGAGCTGAAATCTGTATTTCCTTCCTGTTGTAGGCACTGTGTGCCCATGCTGTGTGATTTTAGGGCCAGACCCAGCTCTCACTGAACTCTGCTTTTTCCTCAGCAGAGTGAGTTGGGCCAGCCATAGTTACTTATGATGCCTGTCAAAAGAAGTATCGGTTTCAGTTACTAGTGATGTCCTTTCAGTTTGTAAAATAATTTGGCACTGTAGTGGAGCCTATAAATACCAGATTGGATTGCCATGGCAATTCTTTTTTAATGTCTGAAAGAATAGTTCAGCCTCAGAGCCACAGCCAGCTTGGAAATGAAGTGGCACCTGGGCTGGTCAGGAGGAAAGGAGCAGACTATTTATTAGAAGCACTAAAGGATGGAGTTCGAGGCAGTGGGTCAAGGATGAAATCCTGGCACTGTTGAGCTCACTGAGTTGTGTGCTGGCTTAATTGGAGGCAGAATTTCACTTGAGATTTCCCTGAATCAGGGAAATTCTTTGGACACTTGACACATGTCCACCCTCTTGTCACCTCTCCCTCATTCTTCTCCCTCCTCTTTGCATTTCAATATTAGAAATTGTTGGATAATTTATCAGTTCTTTTTGAAGCGTGAGAAAACCTGGCAGAGGGTCCAAAGCTGAAAGTAACTCATCCTACAACAGTTTCATATCCATGCTGATCATTAATTTTGAGTAAAGGTGGTTCTTTTTTTGAACTGCTCCTCAGAACGCTGTGTCTCTGTGTGACTGATGGGACTTCATGGGCAGGACAAGTCTCCCAGGAGTCCTCAGTTCCAAGAGAAGCATTGCTGGAAGTTGTGAGTCATTCAGGGCAATCCAGAGACTCTACAAATACTTGTGTAGGGACTTGGTGGCTTTGTTCCATTGAAAGATCACCTGTGAAAACGTCCCAGAATCTGAGGCAAGTATTTACTTGATACAAAAGGCCCCATCCCTTGCAAAAGAATTCTGACAAGTAACAGAGAACTGTATATAACTTCAGGTAATTATTTTAATTTCCCAGTTCCACATAGATTTGCTTGAATGGCTAAAGAATTACAGATTGGAGTTCAGTCAAAGACAACTGTCAGTTACATTTTCTCAGTAGTTGTATTGAAGATTTTAAGTGGTTCGCAAAAATGCTTTTTACATTTTTAAATTACTTCATGAGTATGGATCAATCAGCAAAATATAGCAGTAATGAGTTCCTTTAATAGCAAAGAGCTCACTAATTACTATGCTGATTATATAAACCAAGTTTTTAGCCAACAAAAAAGCTCCTGCAGGCAGTGTCCTTCCACCTGCTGATGGGGCTGGCAATTCTAATTAAAAAATAGGAGGAAGTAATTTTTCTTTTTAGTCTGTTTCAAATCTTAGGAAAAAAAAAAAGCAAGCTCAGTCACTCTCTATGTGACATCGTCTGAAATTAGTGGATGCTTCCACAGGTCTTTGAAAAGACTGACACCACCAAAATTTCAAAAATAGCTGACCAGAAACACTGGTTTTTTTTCTGTTCTGTTGAGGTCTTCCAGGTGGGAGCTTTCATCTGGGGCCTTCCACCAGCTCAGCTTGACAGTGAGGAGATTGCCCTCACTCCCAGGAGAGGAGGTCTCTTGTAGGCAACATGAGCTGTGCTAAAATGAAACTTCAATGGACATTTGAAAAATGCTCTGGGTTCTTGTGGAGCCAGGGGATGGCCTGTTGGCTCTGGCATTAGGCTGGAGTTTGAGAAATCCGTGGGTAAACTGCTTTGCCTCCATGTCTCACCTGGACTGTGCCTTGTTAATCCATGGGAAAGTGTGAGGTGCTTAGTGGATGGGGCTAAATAGGGTAATTAGGTAGCTTTAGGCAGAAAGCAAGTCTGAAAGATATATATATATTTTGATTATTTTTGTCCTATATTGTCTATCTTCCCTTATTTTTCAAAAGATAAATTAATTCTGGCAGATGCTTAAACCCCTTTTCCTTTAGATAATTTATGAGAAGAGAGAGGGAACAGTGGAGCATCCCCTGGGACTGCTGCCTGGTGTAGACCTAGTGAGTCCATGCCACTCATGTCACTAATGCAGCCTTATTGCTTCCTAAAATAATTAGTTCCTGTTGGATTTATGGCTATCACACAGATTAGATTGTTGATGTTATGGAAATAGTCGTTGTCAAAAAGCTAATTCCCACAATTTATTTGTCTGACTTCTAAGGAATTTCTAATGCAGTTTGACCTTTATTTTGAATCAAGGTGGGTTTTCTAAGTTGTGGCTCAGCTGGGAAAGGTTCATAACACATATTTCAGAATGTGTAAGCAGGGATGTTGGAGGTGATGCTGAACACTTAGCAGTAAGAACAGATGCAAACCCCAGTTTTATCTAGGAAAATCAGACATGACAATGTTACTGAATATTCACAGTCTCATTTTAAATATGTATGTGTGCTCAGCCTTGTTTCTTGTGGATAACTGTATCAGAAATTCAAATCCTTGCTCCCATTCCAAGCAGAGACCAGGATGTGTACAAACTTCTTGCTTATGTGTGAAACAACAGGGATTGCTTTTTCCACAGATGTTGTTTTGTTCAGTGGGTAGTGAAAGAAATTCACTTTCAGGTCCTAGAAAATGAGTGGTTTTGTAAGTAGCATGATTCTTTGAAACATAAATGAGAATCCTCTACCATACTTTTCTCTGTAGGAAAATAGACAACTTTTCTTCTGTAGGAAAACCCTTTTTCTGTTGGAATACCAACATTCAAAAGATCTTAATTTTTAAAAAGAAACAAAAATTGAAAATATGGATATTTCATTTTAGTGCTACAAAATTGTTTATTGAATGTCAGGCACAGAATATGAATGTTGATGCACAGAGAAAAACATGTAAGACCTGTATTATTGTACATTTTATTTAATTTGTTTTGCCTGCAGGTGCTAATTTCATTCATTTTCCTTGATTTAAAGAATGCATTGGAGCTGAATTAGCATGCTCAAAGGCATCAGCAAGTGATATAATAGGACTGTACCTGTAGTTCAGAAGGAAAAGATAAAAGGAAAAGAAACCATTATTCCTAAGGAGAATTAAAAAGGAGGAGAGGAAAGCCCTTTTTAATAATGATTCATTTTCTTCCTTTTTAGTACAAAGTGATAAAAGGAAGTAAGTTCAGGTACCAGGCCTCAGACAAAGTGTAAGGTCATTTATGAGGATGTTATCTTCATGGGTGAGGAAAAGTTTGTCAGAAGTTGTTAATGTTGAAAGTATGGAAAGTGGATTAAAACATCACAAGGAAAAACCAGCCTGTCAAGATGACAGAATAAACCTGTATACCTATTTTCCAATTTTCATCTCAACATGAAGACACAGCGTGATCATGAGTTTCACTGGTAAGAAACAGAATATATCGGTCAGCAGCTTGGTAGGAGGGGAATCATGTTTTTATGAAGCAGATATTGGGCTTGATAAAACAGAAATGTGTTCCTAAATTAATGGTTGTATTCTCTGCTGCAAGAACTGTTTTTAGATAATGGCCAGTTTTTACTTGGACTGGGTGAGAAGTGAAAGAAACTCTCTTTTCAAATACACGTCCCTGCACAGGTTCCTGGTCCCTGGGGATCTGAGGTGAGTTTTGGGCAAGGCCGTTGTGTGAACTGAGGAACAAGGGCCAGTGGAGATGGTTCCCATCTGCAGAGCAGGGTATGAAGGAGACACAGGGTTCAGTCACTGTATCCATATGGATACAGTGAGAGGGGTGAGATACTGAGGGGTTTGAAGGTGGGATGTGAACAAGGGCTGGACTCAGTGTGAAGGATGAATCCTGCTGATCAGCGTGTCCAGATGTGTCCACAGATGTGTGTTGCTGATGGCAAGAGAATGTGTAGATACCTGACCTGATTTTGAGACACACCACCTTACCTGAGGAATTGAAAGGAAAAATTCCTCAACAGAATGGAAATAGAAGTAGAAACACAATGTCATTTTTACTGGGTTATTTTTATCGCCTGTTTCATGCAAAAGTGGCTTTGAACCTTCACCTCTGGGTGGTATTTTAATTACCCCTCTAATTAAGGGCAGTTTGGCTCTACTTCAGATTTATTTTTTGAAAAATACTGTGATTTCTCTACTATTGCTCTCTTAGTTCTTGCAGGGATCCTTCTGTTGACTTGTGCATGGTTTCACTGTAGTTAGAAAAAAATTATATTTTTCCTCTCAACCAAAAGGAAGAGTGTCTTAGGCATCAGTCCTATTTACCAGGTATTGCCATGAGATGTCTGAGTCTACGGATGCCAATTTTGGAAATTGTTTGCTGAAAAGAATGACTTTTAGAGGCATGCTGAAAAAAAAAATGCTTTCACCAAAAAATATGAATTCTTGCATTTGTAACATGACAGCTTCATTATTATGGAGAAATTAGATCCATTTGTTATTGTCTGGGTAACTGCATTTTCTGTTTGGCTTTGGGAATGTACTCCTCAGCAAATCTGCCCAAAATCATGGCACAGGACTTCAGTTATGCTGTAATATAAATCCATTACAAAAGCTGTCTTGGCTCGAAGCGTGGCTTGCTTTTTACCTACCTGTTGGAATTCCATTTGATTTGCTTTCTTTGCCTTCCATTCCTCCTCACCAGTTTTTTTCCTGTCTCATTGAGTAAAGACACGAGAGATGCAGAAAATTAGAGAGAAAAGAATATTAATGGGCGTATGTGACAGTTGAAATACATTTGAATTATTGTTTTGTATCTTTTGTCACTAGTAGTGCTTAATACCAGATTCTCTGGAGGCATATGATTAATACTGTTTTCATTTTCATTCCTGTGAGAAAGAAGTATTTTCCTCTGCAGAGTTTTTCTTCTTTTTATTTGCATAATTGTCTGCTTTGAGTGTAACTGTAACAGAAAAACCTGTTAAAAGCATCATCTCTCTGTTCATGCATGACCCCCGCTGCATATATTGAACATCATTAGGACTTTTTTTTTTTTTTTTTAAATTTGCAGCAGTCTTTTGAAATTGTAGGCTTTTTGGGGGGGATGAAATATAGTGTGGTCAAATAGTAACTGTGCTTTTCCTCTTTGTCCAAGTGTCCTGTTTTGTTCTTTCTGTTTGGTTTTGGGTTGGTTTCTTGCTGTTGTTGTGGGGTTTGTTTTGTTTGGTTGGGGTTTTTTTGTCGCTGTTGCTTTTTGTTTGTTTTTGAGCTTTTTCCTAATCAGTTTCTTTTCTCACTACACTATAACTTGGCTAAGATATCTTGGAGAGGAGGGAGTTTCTTACCCAGGGATATATTTTGCTAACATCTACTGAGTAAATTCTGTTAAGTGATCTGTGTCAGCAAGTTCATAATATCAAAATACTTGAGTTAAAAGTATCTGGATTCTCACTGGTGTGCTTTTGTGGTATGTTTTGGTGCATTATGCTTCTGTGTATGGACAAAAAAGAAATTTAATTCGGATTTTATGAGTTGTGAGTTTTGGTTGTGCTTGCAATAGCTGTAGGGGTGTAAAACAGGCTGGAAGTGTATTTGTTGATCTCCAGGTAAATAAAAAAAATGTGATGATTTTCTATCCACCTTGAGAAGTATGTGCTGAATGCATCATTATTCTCCTTCCATGAATTATGGGGTTACTTTAAGGATTTTTAAAAAAATTTTTTAAGAGAATATTGGAAAGGAATTAACACCCTCATTTCACCAGCTTGAAAATCATGGAGATACATTTGTTCAGATGACATTTGCTCTCGTGCTCGCTGGTATTGATGGGACCTTTGTAGTTTGCTCTACAGGCATCTCTGTGCCAATTTTAACAATAGTGTTTGGCTCCAAACTGTCGTGCTGTTGGGGCCTGCAGGGGTTCCTTTGGTACACTGAAAGACTTGAGGGAATCAGATGAGCTCTATTAGTTCTGTATTTCCCTTTCAGAACATTTTCACTGTGTTTCCCACAAGGAACATCCTTAACTGAATGCTGGAAAATTCCTATGGCTTTTGAAAGACTCCGGGGGTTTTTTTTATGCTTTATAATAATTTGCTGGTTTTTTCTTTCTGATATCACAAATGTTTGCGGAGAACCCACTTTGGCAGGTAATAGCTGATTTGAATAGTCAACATCAAATACAAAAGGTTTATGAATATTAAGCAAAACATCTTGACAAAAGGTGAACAGTCTTTGCCAGGGTGAGAATCTGCATGTGTCTTTTGGTGGAATCATCTTTACTTTCAGTTTCGTCTTCAACATAACATACATTCTGTAAATATTGTTCCTACTGACAAGAACATCACTTCTTGTTATTCTTAAAGAGGCTTTCAGTATTTGAGCAGTAAACAGCAAGCAGGAGGAACAATTGCTTTCATTTTTATTTTGTAATATGCATCCCTTTGCTATAAAAGGGAAGCAGAGTCAATTTTACACTTATCAAACACATACTGCTTTTGGGAAAGGGCTGATTTTCAGCAGAAAACCATAATCAAGTAAAGGGAGGTAGATTTGTTAAAGTGTATTCATTTCCTTCGTGTATTAGAAATTTTTTGCCAAATAAACATGATTTGGGAACTGAGATACTTTTGCAAGAATTATAATATAAGTGGTTGTGAGGGCTCACTTTAACAGACAGTGTATGGAATAGTTTTGCTCAGAGGGATTGGTGTAAGGGGGTGTGGATGTGGGCTTTTCTGTGGACAAAAATCCTCCTCACATCACTCTCCATGAGTAAGACAATGGGAAGTGTGGTTGCATGGCCGTATCCACACTTCACATCAGGTGGGGGCACAAGAGTTTGCTGGATTGGAGTCCTATTCAGTGTAGACATCATTGTGAGTAAATAGCAATTCCAGCCAAACGTGGGGGCTCAGTGGGGTGCTGTTGACACCGTTAAAGAGCTGTGAGTCCCAAAAGAAAGGTTTGGGATGGGGGTAGAAAGATGGAGAATGGATATCATCTTGGAGTGTGCTCAGTGGGTGTGGGAGGAGCCCTGTGGAAAGAAGGGACAGAATGTGAATGTGCATCTCCTGTTTCCAGATCCAGTGTCAGCCTCCCTCTCTGTTTGCCCAGGTCCAACCAGAGCAGCATCTTTCAGAAATGGAAAACTCTTTCCTAAAAGGCTGGTGCATAAATGCTAAGGAAAAGGTATTAAAATCCTTAGAGTGTGGCATGAGCTTGTGATCTCAGGGCTGACTGCTTCCCACTTTCCAATCATTACGAGTTTCAGGTGCTTGTCACGTCTGAGGATTTAAGTTAAAATAGGGAAAAAACCTGAGTCATTCTGACAGTACAACTTGACACATTGCCAGTGAAGTCTAGGCAGGAGTCACAGCCTGCATTAAACAGCTTAGTGTGGTGTTATCTTCTGGCTTTTTCAGCTGCAGAAATTGCTTTGCCATGTAGAGCAGACACCACCAAACAGAGAAATCTTGATGAGACGTGCATATATAGCAGGGGACACTGGGAGGGGAGCAATGGGCCATGAAGAAAGGTCTGCTCCTGCCTTGGCAGCTCTGAAATATGTGGAAAAACAATTTGTTTCTGGTTTGGGTTTGTTTGTTTGTTGTGGTTTTGGTGTTTTTTTTGGGGGGGAGGAGGGACTTAATATTTTATTTTTACCCTCTCTTCCTTTTCCAATGCCTAGAAATGCCTGAAAGAAATAAAAATTGAATTAAGTTTTGCATTTGCCACTTCATGTGCACACTTGTGCATGTAATTTTCATGCATAAAGTGGGAGGAAAAAGTGGTGTTCTGTTAAAAAATTCAGTTTAATCTGGTACATGTTATGTGATGAATAATAGCAGTACTGACAATGCTGCATAAATACTCTGTGGCATGACTGCAGCAGTGACACTGCAGGTCTGGTGTTACCTACTGGTGCTTTCAAACAGTGGTAGATTCAGAGATGAGGTGGGAGCAGGTCGATATTTAAGTTTACTGTGCTTTTTAGAGGAGTGGTTCAAGTGTCATTAGATCTACTGCTTAGATCTTTACAATAAAAACCATCTTCCAGCAGTTTCACTACAAAATGCTTCTCACTGTGTCTTTTATGAAATGCACAAAATGATGAACAAAATTCTGATCTGAATGGTGAACAACACAGAGAAGGGAAAACAAACATCTGCTTCCTGGAAACAAACATTCATGGAATGTAAGGATTATTATTTTAAGATGAGATGTTATAGATTGGAGGGGATAAACTGTATTAATTAAGCTCTTCCCTTTTTATTTTCTATTCAACTCTGCTGTGAAAATAACTTTTTTTCATCATTATGGATACATACAGGTGGAAGACCTTGTTCAAAATAAGTACACAAGAGTTCTACCTAATAATATCCAATGAAGCCACGGAGCACTTTGAGTGTTGCAGTCAGGAGGACATACTGTTCATAATTTTTATTAGGGGTTTGCATCACTGACAGGAAAAGTTGTTCTCCCTCTCTTATTTTTGTGTGAGTGTATGAGGTTGCTGGTCATGGGCAGTTTTAAGTCCTTCTAAATATGCATTTCCTTTAATTCATTAAGAGACTTTCATGTTCCAACATATCCATTACAATGACAAACTGACATTGTAAAATTAAAAAGCCTGCAATTACTCACTTGGTTTGTATTTTAATCAAAGCTATTATAATATGACTCTAGGGAGCCATAAATGGCAAAACAAAGGGGTTGGGATTTATATGGGACTTCTGTATACAGAATGTCTAAGTGGAAGGAGGTAGAGAAGAACAAAAATGTTGGGTTTCTTCCATGCATCCAGGAAGGATAGCTTGCTCAAGACATGCACTTTGGGTGCTCTTCCCTGTGGAAGAGCATTTAGGAACAGCTCATGTGTCACAAAGCACTTCTCTCCTGATTTTTATAGGAAGTTTTCTGTATTGCCTATAGAATTTCTACAAGACTGTATAATTTTGAAGGAAGTTAAATGAATAAAACTGCTCTGACGCCGGGATGGCAGCTGCGCCTTAGAACTTCTTGTTTGTCTCTGGGTTTCACATGGAAGCTAATGCAGATTTAATGAGTATATTTGTCACTCCCACGGCAAAGTTATGAACAGACATTCTCATTTTGGACCCAACTCTGTCTTTACAAAAGATGGAATAGAAAGTTCTGTAACAGAGCCAGCATCCTGCAGTGGCTCTTTCTTCGTGGAGTTGCCCTGTGGATCTGACTGAGATGGCCCAAGGTCACCAGCATCCACACTAAATAACCAGGCTTTCTTGGAGATTTGTGGGCAGCTGGAATTTGTATCTCCTCCTCAAAGAATTTGCAAAACCTCCATAGGGTAAGACTAAGATTTTAGAATTTAACAGAAGCAACACTAGCAAGTCAAACACTGCTTCTCTTTTTGTTCTGCTCAGCTTGTTACCTGATGCATCGACCACCTGGTCAATATTTAAGGTTTCATGAGAGAAAGGGGTTCCTATATTCTGTGAGCAGTTGCAGGTACAAAGTTGGGCAGTGCCCAAGCACCCGTCTGTATGAACTGGGAATTGCTGTGAGCATTTCACAGACTATTACTTGTTAGCTGCTCACAGCCTTTCCTCATTCCAGCAAATCACAGTTCCATTTTGCTCACGTTCCGAGCATTTTCTGTTTGTCAGCACAAAGCTCTTCTCAGTTGTGTGACTGAGGGAGGAGCAAGTGACTATGGTGGAGAAAAAGTAGCCCAGCACATATTCCAGATACTTAAAAATGCTGAATGTGTGACACTGATTCTCGGTGACAATTCCCCTGAAAGAGTGGAAATATTTTTCTAATTGCTGTCTGAGCCAGATTCCCTAACTCCTAGCAAGGAGCTACCCTGGACCCGGTGGAGAGGCGTTCCCTCCTGGGCAGGCAGTGGTGGTGCCCTGGGCTGCACAGATTCCACCATCCTCACTCCAAGGCCCGGTCCGCACTAGGTGGCACTGCAATAACACTTGTTACACCTCCCAGTTGATTGCAAAAAACCCACCCAATACCTAAACCAGTGGGGTTGTGTTGGACTGCAGCAAAGTTAGTGTTTTCGTTCATTAGTTCCTTTCGGATATCGCTGATTTGTTGGGAAATTAATATATACATGTTATATGTGTGGATGTGTTTTTTTAACTCCGCATGCAGCAAGTAGTGCCAAACCGCTCTGAGCACACAACCACACCTCTGATGTGTCTGCTCAGACTGGCTTGTGGGTTGCTTCTGAGTCTTCACTGGGTTATGCAGTGCTCTTTTAAAACTCTCTGATTTTGTCAGTTTTGTTGTAATTCATAGCACATAATGTTGGTAGAGCTTCAGTGTTTAAATATTTTTTCAAATATTTCTTTCTCTGCTGGAACCTCCTACTCTCCTGTTCGTAAATTCTTATGATCAGCACATCCCTTGTGTCTGAGTATCCTTTCAACTGTCAACTTGTAGTGCATTTCACAGTATTTTCTTTTTAAGCCTTAAAAAAAAAGCCTAACTTGGGTTAAAAGTCTTTACACCTGTGTCTCATAATAAAACTTCAATTTTGTCTGCTTGCTCAGCCACCCCTTCTAATTTCTAAATGAGTTTTACATCTCTCTGGCATTAGCAGCGGGTTCTGGTCTGATTAAGTCTTGCATTTCTGTGATGATTCTCATTCCCTAGTGCTTTATAAACCTTATTAACTGGTGGAACATACTACCTATCCTTTGCCCTTGATCAAATTAATAAACCTTTAGAGTGAAAGACAGTAAATGATTTTGCTGAAGGTGGAAGGTGATGATGGCAAGCTTGTGATATGATATACAAACTACTCCAGGCTTCAGGACTCTTTCATCTGAATAGGACAAGTGAAATATCTTATCAGTATCATATAGATTTCAGCAGTGAATTCAGAAATTATTATGTGAACTAATTCAAGATCTGTGGTTTCTACTTCAAAGTCTTAAAGCAGAGCTCATGCTGTCACCTGAAAAGGAACATCAGCTGTCCTAGATCTTATTTTCTGTGAAGAGTGATAGTAGGTGTAGCTTTGGATCTTTACTGCAAGGAGAAACAAAATCCAAATCCATCCAGTAGTGTTTATGAAGAAGTACTGTCTTGCAAGGATGTTGCTGGAGTTTAATGTTACTATATTGAGTAGCTCTGACTGATATTGTAAATAGATGTATGTTCAGTACAAATGTTCTCCAATGTTCCTGAACAAAGCAATTACTGAAATAGAGAACTGCAAACTGCTGTCATAGGAAATGGCACATGGAAGGATGGAGTTCCCTTCAGTCCTAACCCCAGCAGGACAACCCAGTTAATAACTTTATGCTTCCTAAGACTTCCAGAGGTTTTCAAAGCTCTTACTGAACAGGAACTGCAATTACATGTGGAAGAAAACACCAAAATACATATACAGGCAAAGCTGTGGCTCTGATATACAGTGTAAGGGAGCTTTGTCAGCTACTGAAATGTGATTTTTATTTACCACATCTGCTAGGTGTTTTACTCAATAACACTCTAGCTAGAATGAAATTATCAGGCTTTTCTCAACAGCTTGCATTGACTTTAAGGGGAATAATAGATTAAAGTACTTCTGTACATTAATTTACAAAGCTTTTTTATACACAGTTTCCAAAACGTAATCAAACTTTTCGTGGTGGTCGCTACTGTGAAGTATTTTAATTTTAGATTCTAAAGTCTGGTGTAATCTTTTAAGTGTCTTTAACAGTTCTACCTTTGGCCCCAAGCCTGCCACACTGTGACAGAGTTCTCTGTTGGCACCTATGGAATTCTGCAGCGAGTTTCATTGCAGGATATGGGTTTTATCTCTTTCAATTTGTCTCTTTTTTGAATTTCCTAAATGCTCCCCATCCGTGTGTTTTAATGCAGCACTCTGTAATTCAGAGGTATTGCAATAGGCATTTTCCTCCCTCTCACCTGTAAGGTTTACTGTCTTTAGCACAGTGCTGATCCAAGGAATTGTTGTTTTCCCTGCAGTTTATACCATAGTATAGACCATGGGAGAAGTTTGTTTATATTTTTCACTCTAACGTAATAAGGAAGTTCTTATTAACACCATCAGTTACTAATTTTTATTTCTAAATTGCAATCTGATGACTACTTTGCACAGTTTAATGCCTAGACAGGCTTTTTATGTGTAGTGGAGGGAGAGGAATCCATGTTGTTGATTTTTAATATTTTTGCGTTGGCATGGCTGACAAAAACGAGGATTTTGCTATTGTGGTAATGTTTTTTTCTGAAAAAAAAAAAATCATCAGGTAAACATTGAACAAGGGAATGTAAGTGAAAGAAATGTGAATCTCAGGCAGAGCTGGATGTGAGCCTGAAAGATTGCTCTTCCCTGATACTCTTTTAGGTAACACAAGTCACAGATGATGATGCAGCTCTAGTTTAAAAGTGAAATTCTAAAGTTTGTTGTTTCTGTGGCACAACAAATATGATTTGAAATGGTCCCAAGACCATTCTTTTCTTCATTGCTTGTCAGGTTCCTTTGCAGGCAATATTTCAAAGTGCTATGAAGTTATTTTGTCAAATTGTTAAAAAGAGTTAAATCATAGTATGTTTTTAAAATCCCAGGAAACAGCTGTTTATATTCCACAGGAGTGTGGACACCATTTGATTTGTGACTATTATAGTACTGTTTAATGCTGTCCTGTTTGCTTTTTTTCATTTGTTGAAGCTGAGTTTGACAGTCTTTAGGTCCTTAGTTTGCAATGAAATCAAAGCCATGCGCAAATATAAGTGAGGAACATGACATTAAGTATGCAATAATTCTTTTTGTATGGACGTATTCACTTTGAATGAATACCTAAATAAAAAAAATAATTAAATCTAATTTTATATAGTTATTTTGTAAACGTGATGAAGTAAATACTTCTATCAGTTTCAGCCCTATGATCTGACTAATTTTTCATGTGAACTCAGTCACCAAGTCTAGAAAGTGTCTGATGAAAAATGGAACACTTAAAGAATTTGAAAAGCTCTTAAATTTGTCGATTCACAATCTGAATTTGCTTGAAAAACTATGCCATTTTCTGGGATTTTTAAAATATATTGATTTTTCCTACTTAGAGGAATAAAATTTATGGTATTTAACCATAATGTACTCCAGTGTTTAACACTATCCCTGAGTTACTATTTATTTGTATTTAAATCACTTTTGTTTGCAAGGATTAGGAAGGTTTTACCTGTAATAATGAAAGCTGACTTCCAGAAGCCCTGCTGATAGAAGTATTAATGCCCGATTTTATGGGCCTGCAGTGCAGAGTACACACTAATGGGAAAAAAGTGATTTAAATGGTGGACACTGAAGGACCCAAGCTAATTAATAGGCTTGTGAACAAAGCTCTTGGGAAAGCCCACCAAGAACTGATGATCTTCCTTATAGCTTTGCTCAAAGCACACTGATTGTATATTGAGCTGCACTGTAAATCAATTAAATGTTCTTGCTTAGCACCACATTAATAAGTTCATGTGGTCTGATCGTTTAGCTTTACATCCATGCAGTTCTACACAAAGGACAGATTGCATTTTTAAAATTAAAATTGTCTTTTTTTCTCTTATATATATGAAAAAAAGCAACACTGTTGAAAGGTGTCTGAACTGCAGATGAAAAACGGGCGAGTGGGCTGGGCCTTGAAAATAGGAATGGACCAACACAAAGGCTACCAAACCTTTAGGAAAAACTTGAATTTGAGCCTACTGAAACAGTTCATTGAGATTTTTAGTTTTCTTGAACCCAAATGTTTGGGGGAGCCCTGAACTTTGGAGATATCCAAAACAAACTTTACACTTGGAAGTACTCTTGTGTAGAGACACATTCTAGGGAAGTGAAGGAGAAAAAAGAAATACTTTAAATGTGGATGATTTGGATGAAAATGCAGTTTCATTGTGTGGACTAGAACATCCACAGCACAGGAGCCCATTCCAGCAGAGCTGTGAGATCATGTCTGATAAATCAAAGCCCAGAATGTTTGGCAAATGCTGTATTAAAGGAGTTTTGTGGCTGAAAGCACTATTGCCACCCCAGAAATACCGAACTGCATGAGATACACACATTTATACCTTGCCCTGGTGTCCGACCCTTTGGGATTCACTGAGCTTGGAGCAGATCAAGAAGCAAAATGTGCTTTGCAACACTTGGCTTGTTTAATTTGGGATCTTCACCCTGCCTCTCAGCTCCAAGTTTCCTCCCCCCCCCCCCATTGAAATATATTTGTGTTTTACAGCTTGAATTTAATTTTAATATAGTTCAATAAAGAGAATTTGTTTCTTTCTTTTTTTGTTCTCCCTACATTCAAATGGCAATGAATACTACTGGTAATCACGAATCTATAAAGAAATGTCAAATTTTTTTAATGTTTGGAAATCTCATTTGCATGGAGAAAAAATAGGTGAACATTTCTTCTGTTGTAATAATGTATAATATCAATTGCCATCCTTAATGAAGAAATAAATTAAGAATATTGCATGCACAATAAAAATGTGCCATATTATGTAAAAAGATATGAATGGTATATTACCGAGTCTAAAGTGTAGTTTATTAAATATTACATAATCTCTCAAGCATTTTGAAAAAAAAAAATTTAGGGATTGGTTTCTCTGTGTTCAAATCCCCTTGAACAGCCCCTGAGCAGTTCTGAGCTCTGTGCAAACAGTTCTACAGGGGTGAGTGTGCTAAAAGTGTTGGATTAGTGGGACCATTTATTCAGCTGTACTCACAGACACTGAAACAGAGTCCCTTGAATTTGGATTTTGTCCTTTTTCCTTACTGCTGGGGTGTGGGGTGTGGTGTAATAAAGTAATCAGCATGTTTGAGTGCTGGAATTTGCTTGGGCACTGATTTTTCTGGGCATGGACACTCCAACAATGGAAGGGGGTTACTTCCAGGGCTGAATCATTAATAACCTTTTTTTGTTTCATTTTTGGTTCAACAAAAGCCTTTCATGGTAAAAAACAAAAAAAATTCTCCTTTTTTTGTTTCTCAAAAAGACCAGCACATTTCTGGTGATGAAAATCTATCCTCTGGTGCCTTCTGCTTTTCCTTGGCCATAGTGCTGATTCGTGCTGCACCTTTCCCTGCCGTGTGCTCTCTGCCTGGTGATTCTCCTACCTGACTGTGAGTCCATAGAAACCTGTGTAACCTGGGTTAGATCATGACCTATTTTGTGAATTTGCATGGTGCTAAAATAGATGCAGAGCTCACCAAACCAGCATGGCCTTGCTCCTCTGGTTTGATATGCCCTGAATTTCTAAACCGGTCTCCTGTTGTGTCCAGCTGTTGTGAGGGAGGAAATGCTTTTCACAGGGAAATATGGAGAGATGAAGAAGGGATCATGGAGGCCCACAAACCACCTGCTTGCCTCAGGCAAAAGTCATTTTCTTGTCAGCATGCTTAGAGATTTTCTGCAAAGATTGCTGTGCTAACCTACATTAGTTACTCCCTGTGTCCTGATGTAGGTGGAATACACCTTATCTCAGTCTGCACCTCTCAGACATGGGCTGTGTCCTTTGGCAAACTAAAATGGAAATTACTGTGCTCTTGCTAATCAGAGAGGGAGAAAGAAAGATGCTGTCATGTTAGTGTAAAGGCAAGGTATTTGTATGTGTGTAAGTGGTCGTTTGTTTAAACTCTGTCACTTTGTACAGTTTACAAGAATTCTGTAAGTCAATTTTCAGAGGAAGAAATTTTCTGTGGCTTCGTGTCAGCATGAGATTGGATGTGCTTTAATGCAGATGGGTTGCTGGCAACTCTCTGTATTGCAGACATGTTGCATAAGCTCACAATCATACTCTAAATTTGTGAAATAATTATACTGATAGTGAGGGAGTTGTTAGTACCATAGAATTGTTGTGCTCATTTTACATTGTGTTACCGTGATGTTAATGCAGATATTTATGGGGGTTTTTGTTAAATTTCCAAACTGCTCTTTTCTTGATGAAATACATTTTTGTTATTACCTGATAGTAGTGTCACAAGCAAAACTGCTTCCAGGTTTATCCTGGATGCCTGGATGTAGGGTGGGGTTTGTGTGGTGTTTGGGATATGAGTGGAAGGCTTCTCTCCACTCTTTGGGATTTTCTCTTATCACAATGTCTAAATGCATCTGTGGTAGTTTGAGTTAATTGAGATTTAGGGGAAGAGGTGGAAACAGGTAAATGCAAATTGGCAGCCTGTCCTTTCTTCAGCACATACTGTTGGAAGAAAAAAGAACTGCGAAAATAGCACAGTTGAATTTTTATGTTTATAGGCAATGCTTAACTAATACAAATGGAATTTTAAGGAATCCCAAATTGTGCTAGGTGTGTGACATGGTAAATTTGACCAGATGTAGCTGAGTTGGCCATGTGTGAACACCAATTATTGTGGTACATGGTAATATAATTAGGAGCATCAAGAGGAAATTAAGAAAAAGAGAAAGGTAAGCTGAATATCAGGTACTTTGTTACTCCCAGGGGCTTTTAAAACTCAACTGCAGAAGCTGTAGGCAGGGTCTGTTTAGGAAACAATTTTATTCTGTAAAGGCCTGGGCTGGCTCATTTTTATCTCTAAGTTCTACACTTCTGTGCTCAGTGAAGCATCTCTAGGTAGCCCCAACAGCTGGTGTGCGTGGGATATGTTGACTTCTCTGCTAATGATCCCAAACAAACAAAATAAATACTGGATATTGTGTTCTGCCCCAGAAAAGCTGTCTGTGCTCTGTCTTGTAGCAGGTGCTAGCAGTGCATGTCTCTGATTTGTGCAGCATCTCTGTGATATCCCAGGCTCTCTCCTTGCTCTTGTGCCAGCCAGGTTCTCACAGATCCCATTGGTATCTACACAAGAGCACAGGAATCCTCAAAAGTTGCTGTGTGAAGGGTGTATTTATGCTTGATTTACTAAGTAACATGCAATGAATTCTAAGAGGACAGTAGTCCTTATTTCTCCTCCCTGGTTCCCTCCCTAGTGATATTGGAATATTAGTGAAGGAGGAGGTGGATGCCAGAAAAGAGAAATGTTATTGGAGAAGCATGAGGAATATATGCCCTGTAAAAGCCATCTGCCACGGCAGGCCTGTGTGTGGCTGTGGCTAGATAAGAAATCCTTTTTCCAGCTGGTTGGCTTTTGCAGAGGACTTAAGTCCCAAAGAAGTTTTGGGGTAATAGATGAAATGACAGCAAAATGAGTTTTCAAAATCAAAGTGGTGTGTTAAATTGTGCAAAGGAACTTTAATGTCAGCAGGATTCTCTTCTAGGTAAAACTCAAGTGCACAGAAATAGCTTCAGTGTTCTGTGGTTGGAGAGACCCAGTTGTGTGTCTGAGGACTTAGAACTGTGCCCTGGACTCTTGATTTCCAGGTCAAATAAGTGCATGGTATCAAACTTTATATTCTTCCCAAGTACTAGTTTCAAGCTCTCTGAATTTTTGTTACCAGGAATTAGGGCATAGAAATACTTGCCAGTGCTCAATTGCTGCCCCCAAACAATACATCAGTACATTCTTGTAATAAAATTCACGACTCCCTTTACATCACTATTAATCTTAGTGATGCACAACTGTAACAGCATTTGGAGTCTGTCCAAGGAAAAAGTTCCTTGGATTGGCAGGGCAAAAGGTTTTTTACAAGAATAATTTTTTTATGGTTTTGTGGTTTTTTTGATTTTTGTGTGGGTGGGGGTTGTTTGTTTATTTTTTGTTTGTTTTTTACTAAATGCTGGTTTCAGAATCACTGAAAAGGAAATCAGTGTTTTGAATCTTTTAAACTCTATTTCTTTTTTAAAGTTCTGCAGTATCCACCTCTTTCCACAGATAGTAGATGTCTGAATACAGTTAAAATAAGAATTATAAAAACAGCAGGATTACTATTATTTGTCAGATTTTCCTTCTTTGAATTTACATGTTTCTAGACAATCTCCATGCTAAAACATTATAGAGAAAATAATTTTCCCTCACAGTGTTAATTGTATCTTTTTTAACCAAAATCTATCATAGCTTATTTCTATTCAAGCTAATCACAATGTTCCTAAACACTTTATAAGAATAAGGAAGTTTAATGTATTACTTAAATTTACTTGTCAGAAGAGTGGCATCGTCTATGACTGATTTCTTTTTCTGTAATTTACTTATCTGAGCATATGTTGTTTTTTATATTTAAACTTCCTTGTGACTCCAGCATTACAATTCGGCTTCTCATTGAAAATTTTCAATTCTGTGGATCTGAAAAGTGGTCAAATAAGAATTCCAGGCATGTGAAATTTTTTTGGCATAAAACATATAAGAAGTTCTACCGTTCTTCTATACTTAATCTTAGAAAACAATAAAACACTTCCCCCCTCCCCCCCAAAAAAAAACCCAAGAGAGAATAGAGTCGATAAAAATACATTCTAACAAGTCATGAAGCATGAACAAGGAATGACAGATTAGTAATATATTTAATCCTCCTGTTTGAATGGATGATCTATCCAGGACTGCTTTGATCTATTGTACTTTCTGGGCAGAAGGAAAGGCAAAGTCATTCCATTCTTGTCACACAGAATATACTTCATATTCTGTTGGCATTGGTGAAAAGGCAGCAGGAAATGTTATACAGATGAATCCAACTACAATGTAGAGTCCTGGGATTTTATCTTGGAAATCATTGACATATTTGCTGAGATTTCAGTTACAGTAATTAATATGAAAGGAGATGCTTAGCTACTGTATCTAAGGTCAGTATCTAATAGAGGGAGGTGGGAAATAGTTTGCAGTCTCCTTCCTCTTCTTTTTTTTTTCTCAGTTCACAAGAAGACAAGATGATGGTTTTGAAAAGATAATCTGGAGAGGGGAATAAAAAAATCTTGTTTAAGAAAATAAAAATGGCTCATTTTGGTAATTTCAAAACAATCTTTTGCAAGAACAGATTGCTTACAAATTGACTTTCATTTCAAAGTGGCATTTGCCTTGGCTGAATGAAGTGCCTGGGCCCCTTATTCTGGGGACCATACATGGGATAGGCAAGAAAGGAGACAGATAATTGAATTACCACTGTGGCTAAATGAGTCAGAAGCGATTTGTTTGCATGCACAAGGTGTGCAGTTCTAAAACCATATTTTTGTGTCTCCTGTGAGAGAGGGAAATGAGCATCAGTCACCGTGTGCAGCTTCTGTGGGATACTGGAATCTGGGGATGCCGAGCTGAGGAGTGAGGAGATCTGTTGTGTGGCCAGAGGGATCCTGAGCAGCAGATCTGCTTGCCATGGGCTGGGAAGGACTCAGCTCTTCTGTGACTCAGTATTGTCTGTTCAGAGCAGCACCTGCAGTGCAAGGAAACGGGGAATCCTGTGGCACATCAAATCCTTGCTGTGGGAGTGCACAGAGGCTCTTCAGCCCTATCTTTCTAGATGATAATATCTCCTGGAGAAAGATATAAATGGGGAAATAATCCATAAATCAATAGGAGATCATATCACTAACCAAACAAGATTTTTTTGCTATTGTCTTTTCTTACATCTTTACCTACTTTTTTTCCTGTCCTGCTGTTGAAAAAGCCACTTAGCCATGTCTTTTCTTCCTCTTGAAAAATGTGATACATTTTTAATATGTCACTGATATTTGACCCTTTGAAAAAATTACCTATTTCACAAATACATTGGTTTATCTAGGGCTCAGCCAAAGAAGCTGTGTTTGTAGAGGAATAGTACAGATTAAATAACCTTTTCACTACATTCAATATGTTGAAATAGAATAATCCTTCCAAGAAAGTTTGCTGGCTTAGCCATAAATGCCTTGTTTATAACTGTGAAGATGGCTGTATATAATTTTTATGTGTAAAGACATTGTAAAGGTACATAAACTTAGCATTCCTCTAAAAGATGCCCATGGTGTATAAATTAGACAATAGACCTCTCCCACCTATAAAAGACAGGTAGTTATCTTTTGGGGGTATCACCCTTTGCTATAACTCTGTGTTTCATGGAAATAAACACTGTGCTATTCCATTTCAGTATCTCTCTTTAATATATTCATGAGTCTTTTAAAGGTGCTTGGCTGCCTTACTTATCTTGAAATGTCTTTTTCTTTCAGGGTACTTTTCCATAACCTTTTGTTAACTCCCACTGAAGAAATTGCCTTAAGATTTCCCTGTTTGCCACGTTCTGTGGGGAACATCTATTGCCAAAATCCCTCATGCTTGGGTGTAAGTTGATCCATGTCTGTTGTCACCTCCAGGGTCCTGGTTCTCTAAAAACCTCTCTCTGTGTACTTTTAGAAAACCCAGTGTCCAGGGTTAGCCTTTGCATTGCTCCTATCCTGAGACAGAGTCAAGGGGCACATACAGCAGCTTGGTATCTTAAAGCCCTCAAGGGTACAGCAATCTATTTTGTTTGACACAAAATCTGCTATATAATCCTGAAGAAATACTGCTTTCTCCAGTTAGTGGAGTTTTCAGAAGTGACAAGTATTTGGCACTTTTATTTTGTTTGGGTTTTTTTTCATTGGTGACACTGCACCACTTTTCAGAATGATTACAGGTTCGAAGAATTTATATCAATGGAGTCTACACTTTCTGTTTTTCTGTGCATGATACAAGTTTGTCAGCAAGGGTTTTACAGAGTGATTGCTTTCACTGTTCATTTTCCTGTGTTCCTCTTGAGGTTTTATATGCTTATGATTGTTTAAGAAGGACTTATGTTTGTTTTTATCTGCCATTGACATCTTCATTTAACACTTTTGAATGTTTGTTCCATTTCCCAGATAACTGATGATTATGGAACATACAGAGGTTCTGCAACAGAGTGGGTTTTTTTCACCAGACCTGTGAAAGTTTATTCCTATATTTTGTTCTTTCTTAATCTATTTTAAAAACCTGTAATTAATCTTCTGGCTCCCTACTTCCCCATCCACTGCACTGAGTAGCATTATCTCACTCAGACATTTGTTTTGTTGGAAGTTTGTTGTGAGAGTAAATTGAAAGCGTGAAGGTATTGATAGCAGCGAGGTAGGGTAGATAATGAATGTGCTGAAAATGGAATGACAAAGGATTGAGTACAGATGAAGAAGCAGAATCAATCTCTAGCCTTTGTATAGTTGTGTGTCAATCTGGGGGTCAGTTCCCTCCTTGAAAGTTTTCCCTAATACTTTCACAGAAGTTAACTGAGCCCAATCAACCAGTTTTACCACAGTTGTCTATCAGTGCCTCTGCAGGTACAGTGTAAACAAAATGTGCTTTTTTTTTCAGTGAAGAAAATCCATTGAGGAGACTTCTGTGCTGGATAGCTATGTGATCACCACTGAGGCAAAGAAACTATTTTATTCCCTGCTATCTTCTCATTTTCTATCACTGCTGTTTTTTTGCTGGTATTCTGTCAGTTTGTGATGAGAGATTTCACAGAAATATTAAACCAGTTAGGTAATTCTTCACACATTCTTTACACATTTTACATAAATCAAGTATTTGTAATACAAAATATTAACAACTCCTGAACTAAAACTGAGCAGGATTAGTCATCAGTTTCTTGGTTGACATTGCATACAAAGAGTCTGCTCTCTTCTAATTCAGAAAAAAATGCTCAGCCTTGATTATTTCTTTGTCAGCCTGTGAAAAAAGTTCTGAATTACCTTTAATGTTGTTCAAAAATGTGTAACATTGTTCCTAGATTCTCTAAGGCCAATACAGTCTTAGAGCTGAGACCTGGAACATGGTTTCTTCAATGAGGAATTCATATCAGAACAACAAATCCCCAGGATAGGCTTAAAAAAAATAATATAAAAAAAAACAATCCTAGAGCAAAGCAAGCTTGGATTGGGCTCACATTACATCTGTGTGATCAAAACAGTCCATTAAACTTTAATCTTCTTCTGAGACTGACTCAGGCTAATAGTTAACTGACAGATACTGAGACATTTATTTTTATATTCAATTCAGTTGTATAACTTCATATTAGCTGAAAGACTGATATGGCATTCTTTTTATCAGCAGCACTTACACAGCCTGGCAATGCAGAAATAGCTTGAAGCTGTTAAAACACTTCACTTTCCAAGTTTTGTAGATCTCTGGCTGACATTACCTCCTGAATTTTGTGCAACCTGTGAAGGATGGTAGATGAATACTAAGCTGTCAGTTGGACAACTGCAGCAACTGGTGAGCTGAATGCTTAAATTTTAATTTTTTATAATTCCATTAATAGTTGCAATCAAAGGAGGAGTAGCTGTAGGAATTATAAAACCTTCCTGACCTCATTATGAGTGTTGGTTAACTCCTGTCTTTCAGGCTAGCTGTGGTCTGTGTGCTGGACACTTGCATAAAAAGATGTTTTAAAATCTGTGCGTGAGGCCATGTAGCTGTACAAATGGCTCAGATTTATGACAGAACATAAAATCTCAATTGACACTTGAAAATGCAAAACTTAAGTCTTCCTAGATGAACAGTCACATTTTGTAATTTAAAAATATGTCCCAAACTTTTTGGTAGCAGTGTGTAGTTTAATCCTTGTTGTATCCTGTGTCATTCAATACCGGCCTTTTCCCAGTCTGCTCTTCAGTGGTCAGATACCTCTGTTCTGCTCAGGTGAAACAGGTGATGTACTTCTCTCAATTTATATTCTGGTCTTTTCCATTGATGGCACTGACCCCTTTGTATGGCATCATTTTAAAGGATATCCATTTTGACTTGGCAGACTCCTCCTGGATTTAGTGTTATGTGGCAAGAGTGCTGGGATGCAGGACCTGTGACCTGCTGGCTGGGCATCTGGCCATCCTCAGAGCTGGGCTGAAGGATAACCCTTTGCTCTGAATCATGTGAACTTGCAGCATAGGGGACCCTGGAAAACGTGTTGTTAAGGGAGAGGAGTGTGACAATTTCTACTCTAGCCTTCCTTCTGAATATGCAAAAGGACATGTTGGAATATGCTTTTATTGAATATGTATAGCATGTGCTCAGTTTTAATCTGTCTTTTACAGATGAGCAAGAGCTGAGCATTCTGAAAATTATTCTAACCTTTGCTAGATGCCAATATACCCTTTAGTAAAGTACCAGCAGCCAGGTATGAGAATGGGGACTTCACCCATTCCCTCTGGGATCTACTTTGAATAGCAGTCATTTACTCTGCTTTGTCAACAAGGTTCCACTGAGATCAGCTCAGGACTGAGAACCAACTGCTCCTGTGGTTGCTGCCTTCTGACCTGGTTAGGTAGGCACAAAGCAGATTCAAACAGGAGCCTGAGACTGTTCTCTGCTCATGGCCCCACTTCCAGCAGTGTTGTTGACAGTGTGCCCAGGGAAGCTCCTGGTATCTCGGTACCTTAATGGTGCAATTTTTGATTGACGTTCACTGAGAGTCAGACAGATAAGTGGCAAAAGGCTGGGGACTTTTGAGGCACTTGTTCAATAGGAAGGAGCTGGTGGCAGCACTAAGTATGCCATTAATATGAGTATGATAAGCTCTTATGCTCTCAGTGCCATGATTTAAAACGTGGGACTCGGTAACTCCACAGAGAACTGTGATCAAAAAATATTGCTGGGGCTGTGACCTCCTTCTCTTGAGTTGTGCTGGGTGGGATGGTTCAGCTTAGCTCGGCTGAGTCCTGCTCGGGAGCAAGATGCAAACCTCTCTTGGGAGAGAAGTACTGTCAGCAGCTCTTTCAGCTGCCAGTCGTGATGTTCATGTCACCATGTCACTGAAGAGCTACTGAATGCTGTGTTCTCACACAGTTAATAGGTACAGGACTTGAATCTTTTTAGCAGACCTCAAACTTGTTAGAAGGTTGTAGGAGCCACCTTGTCCTTTTTCTAACATCCCTCCCCACACTGCTGTGTCATCTCTTCTTCCCAGTGCAGGACTCACCTGCTCTCTCATTGTCAGTGTCTGTGTGGGCAGATACAATACAATTCTTAAAGAACACCAAAGGTGGGATTTTGTTGGATTTGTGTTTTTTGTTGGTTTTGGTTTGGTTTGGTTTTGTTTGGGTTTTTTGTTTGTTCGGTTTTTTTTTTTTTTGGGGGGTGTGTGTTTGTTTGTTTTTTGGTAGAGTTGGTATTTTGGGTTTGTTTTTTTTTATGGCTTGTATCCACTTCTAAGATGCCCAGCCAAAGCATAAATGGAGTTAGTTTATATCTTCTGTGACTATTTACAAAGATTATTCTTCATCCAGCCTGAACCAAAGACCAGCTAATGAGTGCAAGTACTTGAAAACAACACTCTTCATACAGGTCATGATTTGAACTGAGTAGAAATACTTCTCACACCAGAAACAATCATTCAGAATCTGGATGCAAATTTTACCTTTAACTTACCATCATGCACATCTAGCTAGATACCTGCATTTCTTCTCTTTCAGGAGCACCATTCAGTGATGAAAAGCCTTTTTTGCTGCTGAAGGCATTTTAGAAAATGTCTGAAAGCACTGGGAAAACACTGGAGTGTGTCTGGGTTTATATAATTTGAGGGTGAGTAAAGTTACATGACAGAGCTTAAGATGGTCCAATAGCTTTATCAAAACTGGAAGAAAAAAAACCTTTTCCTTTCTGTTCCTCCCGTCTGCCATGTCTCCTTCCTATTGCTAATTGATTCCTCTGACTAGCCCAGCTAAAAAAAAGGTAGGTCTTATTGCTGACTAAATTCAGTCACAATGAATACAAGAGTCAGTGCAAGAGAAAGGATGGGTCTGTCAGGCCAAGAGATGGAAGGAGGGAGCATGATTGCATGGTCTGCTCTTTGTCACTGCTTGGGTTTGCCACTATGTTTACTCTGGATTACACAAATGAGCAGATCCAAACACTGTTGTGTTTTTGTGGGTTTATTTTGTTTGGAGGGGTGGGGTAGGGGAGTTGTTTTGGTTTTGTTTTTTAAATAAGCCCTGAAGCTCGAGAGATGCAACCTGGTATTGGCTTCTCATGTGTTTGTCTTGAAGTTTTCTTCTCCTAAAGCTCCTGTTTCTGGTTGACATCCCAGTTATCAGATACCTTGCAGCCTTTGCTGGAGAAGCCCTGATGGCAAGCTTTCCTTTAGGTTTGCATTAATTTAAGCAAATCAGCCAACTGCCAACCAGGCAATTCAGAAACCGAATTCCAGATGTTTGCCCCCCTGTCCAGAGTTTAGAGCTCTGTTTACCTGAGGCTCAGGGGAGTGACAACATTGTATTGAGGATTTCTTGCTTGGCTGGATACACGGGCTGCCACTGGAATTATGGAGCATCACTGAAAACTCTTCAGGCAAAGTTTTCAGTAGGAAAAATTAATTACAATCAAGCTGTAGGCTGGCAGGGCCAGATGGATGGTATATCTGAACCTGTGTGTAAGTGGTGATGGTGCCTCTGTGCTGCTCCTGTGACAGGACAAGGGCTGGAGTTGAAGGCATTCAGTCCTGGCTGCCTGCAAAGAGGGGCCCCAGTGTGGAGGCACCGGCTGGGACATTCCAGACTGGGATATGTGAGGGTCAGCCTGGAGTTACAGAGCTAGAGCTGATCACCACCAGTTTTTATATGTATCCCCCACAGGATCCTGCCCCCTTTTGTGGAAAATCCCATATTTTAGTTTCATTGTGTTTTTCCTTATTTTCTAGACCTGAGCCTTGTTTGTGGCCATCCAGTGCTTTTGCTTTGTCAGGGGTGTTGCTCTCTCAGCTGGCTCATTTGATGAGCTAACCTCAGCAGGAAGCTTCAGCCTGGGCTGAAATTCTTTGGAAACATTGGGACTTCTTTTTTGGAATTAGAATCTGAGAGATATCTTAACATTTCTGCAAGCCAGGGCTAAAACAAGTATACTACTTAAAAATAAGATATTAAATTACCAAATCCTCATCCAAAGTTCCTGCTTGAAGTTTTGTTGAAACCAAAGAAAAAAAGCTTATACAATTTTACTTCAGAACAGTAAAGAATCAATAGCTGGGGTTTTGTTTTGTATTTTAGTAGAAAAAGTAAATAAAAGTTAATACAATTTTTCTAATAAATTCAATTTAAATTTATTGTAAAGGAAAGACAGGTAATATATCTTTTTTTGGGTGAGAAAGGAAAAGAAATTAATTGTTCTTTGTGAACATAAGTTTTCAGTGGTTAGAAGCAGCATGTGCAGACAATACATTTTATTCTTGTCACTTGGAAGCAGAAAGCAAACACAATTACAGAGACATTTCATCAGCTCTGGTAAGGAATCTGAATATCATAGATGCAGCTGCTGGCACTCTCTCTTGTGATAAGCTCAGTGTAGCAGAAATGGAAAAAATCAGTATCCACATGAATGAGGCAGAGGTTGATTCTTGGCTGTGTGATCCATTTTAATGAACACGGCACTTTCCATTTGCTCCCCTTCTACACCAAACAATAGAGTCCCCCCTCAAGCACCTGCAAGGTAATAAATGGTCTCCTGCTGCAAATAACAGAGTTCACCAATATTCCAAAACATTTTTGTCTATAAATCTATTAAGATTTCCATGAAGGACATCATATGTTAGATGGATTGAAGGGATGAAGGAGAAAAGGGGATAGGTTGGGCTTTAATAGAGGGAGATAGTTTTTCTCAAAAATTAATGACCCATAACACTGGAATATGAAGTTTAGTGGTTTTTTTCTCTCACAACAAGTGCTGTGCAGGCATATGTAACACAGCTTTCTACATATTTATGCAGATTAATGATCATAACCTTCCTACTACAAATGAAGCATTTTTTTCTTTTGATGCAAAATAGTTAACCCTGTGCTGTAGCTAAGATCTCAGTTTCTGGTTTTTGGGAAAAAAATTCAGAAATGATTGACTATATTGTTCTGTAAAATTTTTTTTTTTTTTTTGAAGGGACATTTGGAATGAGCTGGATTTATACTTTTCCTCTCCTGTCAGAAATAAATATGGGAATTACCTGAAAGTATAAAAAGGCTGAAAGACATAACCTACCAGTATTTTTTTAGTAATAGTATTAAATATTGATTATTTTACTGCATGATTGCCAAAATGAGAATCTTCATACTGGCACACACTTGTAGCAGCTACTAAATTACATGGATTTGAACTTTTTTTACCTCTAGGGTTTCATAATTCAGCATTTGTCCATATCAAATCAATCCAGTGTAAATTGCAGACATTCTGTGGTTCCCCTCAAAAAATAGAGAAGACCTGTAGACTTTTTACAATCAGAGCAAAACTTCAGAATTTCAGACCTGCTCACCTATGCAGTATTTTAAATTTAGAAGTAGAACACTTGAGGAAGTTTTAAAAATCTCTTTTTACATTTGTAAATGTAATCATTTGTTGTGTTTATGAGATGAAGATATAATAGGACCCACTAGAATACATTTGCAGGATAAATAGTAATACTGATTTTATAATAGTAACGATGGTGATGCTGTGGGAAGCCCCACTGAGAGGGTACCTCAGCATTATTCTCTCTTGCTCCTCTGATTCGAGGCATCTCTCAGGGACTCCAAGTGTCCCTTGCACTGTCTTGCTTTAGTGTTGTGAATTGTGCACTAGAGCTGGATGGACACAAGCCAATTACTTTCACTTCAAATTTAGTTCATGTTTTAAAGCAGGTTTGCAGGAGTTCTTGGGTGGGACTATAACCCACTTCTAGCAGGATCTGTCTTACAAAGAAACGCTTGCTTTCTTTTCTTGCTCTTAGGAAAGAACCATATGGCAACAGTTTGGAATATACTTGTATGCTCCAAGGAGCTCTGTCATCCTAAATTCTCTGACAGGAGAACACCCTGTCATCTTAGCTGTTTGTGCAATATGTGTTGGATGGTTCTGTGAAAACAATATAAAAGCCCTTTCCAAAATTACACAAAAATCAGGGATGTTCCCAAGGGTCATTAAGTGATAAAAAGAGATTTAGATTCAGTTTCTAATTAGAAAGGGCTCTAGGCTTGAAAGAACTGTTTCTGTCATGCCTTCCAGACAAAGCTGAAATGTTTTGCCAGGTCAAATAGCATCACAATGAGATTCTTTTTTCCCTTATAATTTGAAAGCTGAGAGAAGTAGCAATTGTTACCAGAAAAAGCTGCATTTCACTCTGAGTGATACAGAGTCCAGACTTCATGGATTGATCTGGAATGGAGAATATGAGTCCACGTGCATTCCAGACTGCTTCAGGCTTCTGAAGCAGTAATCCTGAGGTTTAGGATATAATTTATTACATGCCAGCTCCTTGTAGTGTTTACTGTTTACAGATAGTAACTCATGAAGACGTGGTAGTTCTTCCTTCCCCTGGTGCCCAGCCACATGGAACTGTGTGTCTGCTTCAGTGTTTGAGTTGACAGATCTGTATAATTTAGCTCAGATCTTGTGTTCAGCCAGCAGTCTGCTCCAAAAACAATGTTTTAATCCATATATATTTGTTGTGCTTAAAAATGTGTCCTACCTAGAATGTCAGCCTGGCTTGCTGGTGGTAGCACAGCTACACCCAGTCATTTTTGCCCTTTTCTGTCATCTGTTGCAGTGGCTGGATTCCAATTATGTGGTTAGGGAAGTTGCTCTTTCTTGGCTTGGCCTGTCCTGCTCCCTCTGATGAAACTGCTCCAACATCCAGCACAGGCTGAAGGCAGCAGAGTGTGGTGTGTGCCTGGGGCTGAGCAGTGTGCAGGCATCTGTGCAGCCCCCTGCCTGCCTCCTGTGTTTGGAAAGCCACCTGGATTTTTGTCCCTACCATTGCCTCATCCCAGCACACAGGAGGTTAACACTGAATATGTGTCTCTCCTGAGAGGCACTGAGTAATCCTTCCTTGTCCCAGTTCAGAAGGCACATAATTCTGTGGGCCTGTTCCCCACTTGCAGTTAATCATGCCATATGTATCATGGAGGAAATCCAGGCACAGAGATTGATAGTGTAAAGAATTAAATCTCAGGTCTTTCAAGATTAGGAGTTTCACTAACCATAATTATGTCTCAGATTTGAGCAGATGATCATTCTCATGCCTTGCTACAGATCCAAAGTATTTCAGCATGTGAGATACCATGAAGTATTTGCTTGGTCAGAATTATAAGGGTTGAAAGCAATTCCTTCTTAATAATATCCTTTCTTTTTAATTAATGATTCAAGAGCAATTCCCCCCCCTGCATTTAGTATTTGAAGAAAATACTAGAGCAAACAACTTACTGTACCCTAAGTATAGCTCTGTATTAATCTTTATATAAGTAATTGTAAACCATATCTTGCAAACAAAGATTTTTTAGTGACTGAGCAGTTAACAGATGAGCAGAAGTCTGTACTGCATTGCAAATATCATGCCTCCTTATATGTTTTGGCAGCCCTAGTAAGCAAGCAGAGCAAACTGAAGTTGCAAGCAGTTACTTATCAGCTGGCTTTGATGGTAATCTGGATTTAAATAGCATCTGAAGGAATTTCCACTTGGATGAACGCTGCTGAGCAAGGCAGTTGAGAGGGTGCTAATAGCACCCAGACTAAATGGCAGGGAGGGTTTCTGATCTCCTGAGTGGAAAAAAATCCTTCAGAGTCGTGCAGCCTGTGAGTGGTCTTGTTTAATGCTCAAGGGGCAGGTGGCAGCATCTGCACTTTTTTTCCTGCTTGGAAGTGCTTTTAAAACTCTTGCATTGGAGATGAGGGGTGAGGTTGCCACAGTGCTCTGGGTTGGGAGGTTGGAGTGCTGCACCATTCTCCACTGGGGACACAGAGAGGAGCTGGGAGCCACCAGGAGAACCCCACCAAGACCCCTGGGATAACCTTTCTATTAGACAGTGTGTCTTGCAAGAAATCTACTTCACACACACTCTGTGATACAAATTTCTGTTGCCTCCTGTTACTTTAAAGCTTGGGCTTGATTTTTTTTTTTTTTTAATATTTTATAATTTCTATGGATTATTGTTCTGATTATGTTGAACTGCTGCATAAAACAGTGGATGTGATATGATTGATCAGGTGGCACTTTTGGCTTATGTTGGTGCTTCTGTTAGGGAGTGCAGAGGGTTGGAAATTCTAATGAAAAACCAGGGGTATATCTTTGTCCTGATGGGGCAACCAAGTCTGGCAGCATTTAGATGAGGATTGTAAGCTTTTGGGTTGAATTGAAAGGCCGTATTTTCCAGGAAATTGATGGATGTGTCTGGTAAAGAAGTGGTGGAAGGATGGATTTCTTCTCAATTTGGCCTGGGGATTTTCTTATGGATTTTTAAAATAATTTCTGATGTTGCTTTAATAGAATGGTGCAGTGGGTTCTGGATGATAATGGTGAAGGTGGTGCCTGAGGTGTAACAGCAAAGAAGTCTTTATTTTCCTGACTCTTTTCAAACTGTTTATCTAATTAAAGAGAACAGACTCCCATGCTACCACTTGGATTTACCACCTCGATTTTCCTCAGAGAGCCTTGGCAAATGCAGAAACTCTCTGCCTAATACTCTTGCAAATTGTAGTGTGTGCTGCAATATGCCAGTATCTGCAGATGGCATTGCAGGGAAGCCCATAAGTGCAGCTGACTGCAAAGTTTTCTACGCTGAACTGTTGGATTTGAGGGTTCTTTTCAGCGATGGTGTTGTGTTTGGTGTTGGATCAGACGCAGTGCCACTTGTAGATAAGGTGCAGGCGATACCATGCAGATGAGATTTGGGATGGTGGTATGCATGGTCACACACTCTCTTCCTAGTCTTGAATGATAGGCTCCAATCTGCTTCCAGATGTCTCCAATCCTCCACAATATGTTTGGACCTTCAAACCATGTTAAAATGACTTTGTCTTTTGTAATCCCCTTAAAATTTTCCCTGGCAGTGATAGTATTGACTTTGGCTTTATTACTTTCTGTGCAGGAGCAGGAACCTTGCACCAGACAGCCCTGCCCAGCTGCCCCTGGTTTGTGTGCTGTATTAGGGTCTGCCCTGGCTCCCCAAGCTGTGACAGCTGGCATATGGAGTGGTGATGAGCCATGTGAACTCTGCAGCCTTTTGAGAACAGGGGAAGATAACACTTGGACTTTGCTAATCCCTGCAGGGCTGCCTCCTCCTGCTTGTATCCTGCCTGGAGAGGAGGTGGCCAGTGTCTGTGCCTTATGCTCTAAATGCCATCTCAAGAAATGCTAAATTTTCTAATAATGATCTCGGGGATGCTATATATTACTTTCTTACCCAGTTAGTTAAACAAATATATGAGACTTTTACTTACAATGCAGATGCTTTCAGCAGAAAACTGCCAGTTTTCCAAAAAAATTTCATTATATAACTGCTTTCTCTAATGCACATAGAGGCATTTCTTACAGCAATAAAAAGGGATTTTGAACTATAGATCTCTGGAACAACAGCCACATCCAGTTGCTAATTAGATAAGTACCAGATGTTGGCTCCGTCCTGCTCATCTATCAAATGCAGATCTCATCACTTTTTCTTTTGCTTATATCTATTCTTGCTATTCATACAGAGCAGGAGTTATAACACAGGAGTTATAACACAGGAGTTATAACACAGGCCCTCAAAGATTTGCCTTTGCTGATTTGTTTGCTTCTGGCTCTCATGGGTGTGTCAGACGTCCCCTGCAAAATGACACTTTTCATTAGGACCTGCAGGCAGGGCTACAGCCACAGTCCATCCGTGTTTCTGCTGATGGCAAAGGCTGGTATCCAGTGTGGCCCTGCAAGGATTCCTCTGTGTTTGGATCAGAAAGGCTCCCACTCCTCGCACTGTCATGCAGGACAGAGAGCCCTCTGTTAGAGCTACCTGGACCAGGGCCCCAGGGAGAGTGCAAGGCACTAGGCAGGGACAAAAACTGGCTCAGACTGTCATTCTGTCCTCCTAAATGTCATCTGGACTTGTGAGGGGAATGCAGTGGACCCCTTGGAGCTCGGCTCCCCCTTGAGCTGCATCACAGGTGCTCAGCCTTTCAAAAGGAGAGGGACATATAGGGGGGAGAGAAAAGGTACATGAGTGCAGTGTCGACACTGCTGTTTGTATTCTGTGCTTGTTTGGCTGTTCTCCTAATCAATAGGGTGATTTACCTGTGCAGTTGCAGGAACTTTTTGCATAAATGGGAGAAAAGTGAAACAGATATCTATATTCATATGTGCTAAAAGCACACACTAGGGCTTACCAGCACCTAACATGACTTAACAGGGCATCGTTGGTCCTGAGATTTAACTCACTGTTGAGAGGAAGAGAGTAATTATTGTATTAGATACATGATAGCAGTAGCTCAGCCAGGACCAACATCCTCCTCATCCTTTTCCAGCTCCAGCTTGGGTCCTTCCCATGGGTTGTGTCCTTCAGAGCTCTTTCCTTTAACCCCAGGATCGCTGACAAACACCACTGCTCTGGGTGTGCAGCAATGCTATTTCTGCTCTTTCCTCATTGGCAGGAAAGATCTGGAATCTGCCTGTGTTGCAAAGCAGATGAAGGACATTCACAGAATGGTGGATGGTTTGGCTTTTCCTCCTTGCAGATACAGCTGATTTTGGAGGTGAAGTCAAGAGGGAGAACTGTGCCTGCTGCTAGGTGTATTTACTCTTTACTGTGGTTATTTCCACTTGTCATCACTATTTCTCTTTATCTCTGTGAGCATGTGGCATGTTAACAGAAGTTAGCTTAATTTAGCAGTTGCCTTTGTGAATTTAGCCCTTCTGCTTTTTAATATCATGGGTGATCACATAGCAAAGCGATAGGCAGTGAAGGAAGGAGAAAGCAGGACTATTTTTCACTGAGCTAAAATGTAAGGAGTTGCATTTCTCCTCACTCCTGTCAGTGCTGAACTCCTTGGAGTCAAGTGAGCAGAACTGCTTGGTCATGTGAGAAGCACCCACCCCTTAGGAGCCTTTCCATTGCCCTCTTCCTTAACCAGGGTAGTTCCAGCCACCCATGCTGCTCATTTGACTCAAACCTTGCTGTATGGGAGTTGTCAGGCTTTGCTTTCACTTAGGGTTTGTTTTTTTATTTTTCCTATGGTAGTCATCTGAATGGATGTGATTTTCTGTGATTTTGGGGTGAGGGTTTTTTTCACATGAAGTAGAAAATAATTGCATTTTCTTTGAGGCTGACTTAGATGGAGGTGAGATATTTAGCAGGTCAAAGGAGTGCTGGTAAAAGTCAATTTTAACTTGACTGACCTGCTTTGACAGTCAAAGTGATCTGAGAACCTTGCAGTGCCTAGAAACATGAACTCTGTGCTCACAAAGTGGGAATTTTATTTTGCTTATGTGAACACAATTGCTTTGGAAAACTAACTCCTTCATAAATCTATATCTGCTGTAACAAATTGGATTTAATGATCAGCAGGGAGGTGTCCAGATTAATCCTTTTACTATAACCAAATTATACTGCATCAAATTTACTTCTTAAGGGACTATTTTACTCTTCTGTGCAATGAGAAAAGAAACTTGGCGCATCCTGTGCTGAGATACGGATATATGCAGATTATGTAGATTCAGTATCTTTTGTATTGTGTTAAATCTTGGTTTATTTAGTCTATGTTATGCCACTCAAATGTGTCTAGGGATTTTGGTGTGGGTTTGTTTTTTTTTTCCTCCTCTTTCAAACTCATAATCCTACATTATTTTATATTTCACGTTTCTGTAATTCTCAGTTTTACTGTAGCCCAATGTGTAAGTAAGTTTCTGATGTAGATAATTCTGGAAGGAATACAGGAACTGCCTAGAAATGCAGTGACATTACAGAGCCCTCTGAGATGAGGAGCAGGGCGGTGTCCAGCTAGGGAGCAGTGGAGAAAACGTTTGAAAATCTAAACATCGTTAACTAGGATGGACTTTGGCACAGTACAGTAACGTGCCAGGCACTGAGGAGGGAGAAATGCTTAGGCTCAGGTTCTCATCTGGAGGTTGTCATGTCAGTATGCTGCTGGTAGCAGACATGCTCCAGAAGCATTTAATTTAGGCCAAATTCCAATAAATAGAAGGGTCTGAGAACGTGCCTGTTATCATTGCTGCACTCCACTTGATGACAAAGAAAGGTTTGAGTTCATTCACCCTTGTCTCTCCCACGGGCAAAAACCGATATCTTGGAACACTCAGTATTAGAGCACTGTGCCTGATGCAGCAGTTCTTTAGAGGTGCTCCATAAAATAACAATTCCCCACATCCTGCTGGCTTGCAGTGTCTGGCAGGATGGTACACGGGGTTTGCACAGGGTAAATTGGCTGCAACTTAACAGTGGTATCTATTTCTTATACTATACTAAATTTTGTTATAATACATGACATCTAACCTCAAGACAGTGGTTGTATGAGATGAAATTCTATTTTATTTGTGTACTGAAGTGCATTTACAGTAACAGCATCAGCTTTTAGAGACTTTTCTTTTACGAAGAGCTGGCACAATGGCTTGTGCATTGCCAAGACCTAATAAGGGCTTATAATGTAATGATGATTAGCAGACTAAATCACTCCAATTCTGCAAAAGGAGGCAAATTCTTTGTGTGTCACTTAAAGCACTGGTGGAGATTTTGACAGCAGGTTTTTTGCTTGCCACCTCACGTAAATTCTTGTGCAAAAGAATGTTTTTTCTTGTCAGGTATAGTCACAAGATCAAGTATATCTGTGTTGATAAATTAGAAATGTAGAAATTGTAAGACTAATTTAAAAAGTCCATGTGCTGTGTATCAGTATGCATGTGTCTCTAGAGATGCACCTATATACGTGTACACGTCTGATGAATGAACTTTGAGAGTCTTTAGAGACAAGAATCAATTTCTCATTGCCCTTTATGAGATCAGTAATGTGAGTAACACACCAAGGCCTTTCTAGACTGACACAGTCTGTTTCTGAAGAAAGTGCTTTCTTTAGGGCTGTATCCAAAAGATCACCACCCTGGCACAGAGGAGAAAAATAATACAGAGCTCTTGCCGTCAGAGACAAATAGTTTTCTACCTCAGTACACATCTATGCCACTAAAAGTGTTCTGCAGCAAGGAAATCCATTTACAGTTTTTCGTTTACATAACAGTTGCAATGCCCTTAAGAGCCCCTGGTTGTTTCCATATTCTCTCCCCCAGCTGTCCTTCAGTAGAACTGTAATAAAAAGCCTGTTTATGGAGAGCTGGTGGTGTTCTGTAAAGTGTCTCTCTGCAGACCTTACCGGTCAAGAGCAGGTGTTTTGCCAGCTTTCAAAGTGTTCTCAAATAATAATGTGGAGGTTCTTACTTCTTTCATTACAAGAGTTCTTGAGCTGAGTGCAGGTACCTTTTACAATATCAGTCTTGCTGTAACTTGCCCAGGAAGGGAAAAGGGATGGACTGGCCTTGTAATTGCCATGTGCCTGATTGGCCATAATCTGTGTCTGGAGTAGCTGCTTCTACCTGTGTTGACTCCCTCCCTGCTGAGGGATGGGCAGCAGAGCACCCTCTGCACAGCTGTAATGCATTCTTGAGCTATTTTTCTGTGTATTAACTCAGTTTCTTTGACTCCTTCACCTTTGATCCTTTTTTTTTTTTTTTTGACTTGTAACCGTGTGTCCCGTGACCAGATTTTTGCATACAGCAACAATCTTATTTCATGTCATGGTGCTTAGAAGGACTTTTCTTTGTTCAGATCTGCCATTCTCCTGCTCAGTGCTGTGCCTGCCCCTTTTGTTGGCCTCCATAAACTTGGTCTCCAATATTTAGCAGACTGTGAGACTCCTTGATTCTTTTTCCTTATTCTGCTTTGATCCTCCACTAAATAGAAACTTATTATCTTCTGCATCTTAACCCATGTTCTACTGACACACCTATGTATTTTCCACCACACTAACACTGACATCCCAAACAGCCATTTGTTTCTTCCTAAGCACTTTCAAATGCTGTTGTCTCAACTTTTTTTTTTTGTCACCTTCCCCAAAAGAAGCCATAAACCCTATGAAATTTTCTTCTATCACCAGTAATTTTGTTTATACTATTGAACTCAAAATGATCTTAAAGTGGAGAAGTGGACTCCAGCATCAGACAGGTAAGTGCAAGGAGGGAAACTCACAGATAGCCAGTATTTGGCCTGGTCAGCAAAACCAGATCCGGTGGTTGTAACATGTTGTAAACATAATATAATGAATATGTGGCCAAAATGCAGTGCTGTTAACAGAAAAAAAAAAAAGAAAAAAGAAAAAAGGAGCTGATTTTAGTTTGGGATGTCTTAATTGCAGTTTTGTATCTAACATGAGGGAAGGACATTGCTTTGCTTTTCCTGCAATTTTTGAGCCTTCAGCTAGATCATGGATTCAATCCTGAGTTTCATCCTTTAAGACTGACATACAAAAGTGAGAGAAATATGAAAGTAAAAAAGTAGAAATGAGAAGTCTGGAAGACTTAACCTCTGAGGGGAAGGTTGAGGAAATTAGATTATTTTATTCTAGGAAAGAAAAAGAAGGCCAGGGGAAACCACAGTAACAAACATCTGGTCTGCAAATGATGATATAAAGAAGACTGTGATTTCTTTGTTTCTGTATTCTCTGAGGCTAGAACAAGAAATAATCCTATTCCTAATTATAGGCAAGAATTGGAAAGAAATAATAGGAAATAAGAAATATAGGAATGAAATAATCCTAATTCCTAATTATAGGAAAGAAGATACAATGTAGGTATTTAAAACCTCCAAACTTTTGCACTGTAAAAATGCTGGAGCATTAGAAGCAGAGGCACCTGAGTACGTGGTAGGGCATCCTTAGAGAGTTTTTCTTAAGGAGGTATTAAAAAAATATCTGTCAGGGGTTGCCTTGGGTATTCTTGATTTTCCCCATAGCACAGGAGATGAAGCAGGTGATTTATGGAGATTTTCATTGAACTATTTGTGTGTTCCTGCCATAAGACTGTAGCCTCTCATTTTTACAGTATTTTGATTGCTATGAAACAAAATTGAAATAGTTCACCAGAACTCTTCCAAGGGCTGTAATAAGATCTCACAATGAGAAATGTGGTGGATATTGCAGGAAATTAATTTTGTGTGCCGTAGAGCAGGTGTTGTGCACCTTAGAGCAGGGGCTATTGTGTCTTGTAATAGTGGAATTATGAGTTTGGGAGTTCTCACAAAGTGGCGTTTTCCAGACTTGCTAGTTTGTCAGGCTGCTTTTCACCACCACCACCACCCCCTTTGAAGTCCATCCTGAATATATTTCTTTATGTAACAATGTAAATGTGCTTTTGCCATTTCAGCTTATTCTATCTACTCTAGACAGGGAGAGAAGCAGAGGAGACAAAACAAAGAGCAAAGCACTCAATTCAGTTTGAAATACAAAAAGCTGACATTCAGAGATATTTTTTTAACTTAAGTTTTTCTTAAGGTCAAAAGGGACCTTTTAGATGATCTCATCTGACTTGCTTTAATTAATTAACAGCATCAATGCTGGTGACAAAATGGTTTCTGATGATGACATAGGAACATGTTCATGTTCAAGAGCTAGAATATCTCCACATACCATCTAAGACTCTGTGTTTCTGTTTATGGACACATTCTCATTGATGCTTTTATTTGCACCACTGAATATATTTGGTCTTCTCTGTCATTAACAAATTTATTTCATTTGTACAATTATCTTGCTTTCTGAGAACATTTTGGAGTATTTATAGGAGTGCAGGTTTCCTGGAAGCAAATATTTCATAGTGTGTTAAGAAATATTTGACCAAGTTTGCAAACATTACAGTTCAGTAATTTTTTTAATACAGATCTTGCCATTTTATTTGATGGAGTAAATAATTTTTTTAAAGTCTTTATTTAGATTTTTCTTAAAGTGCATTTCCACACCATTTAAAATCCATGATTATGGAACTCCTATGGACAGTTTTCATATTTAACATATTTCACCTGTGGATAAATGATAGTTTTCATCCTCGTGGTAGTACATTTCTTATTAATTCGAAAATGTTTGCTATAGTGACTGAGAAACAACTTATTGGAACAGTCACTACTGATGGCTCTGTAATAGGAAAGCGATTAAAAAACCCAAACAGGCAAATTTATGCTTTTTTTAGGAGACTTTAGGATGATACAAATAATTATGAAATGTTATACTATTTTCTTGTACTTCCTTGTATGTTTGGATTTTTTTAATCAGCTGTCTTTTATTGCCAGAAGAACTGGAAACATTCTTATTCTGCAGCTGTATAAACGTAACACAGTGTATACTGACTCAGACTAATGGAGGATTTTTAACACAAGTAAATATAGTTCCTTATATTTCTGACTTATCAGGATACTTAAGCATGGGCTTGGCTTTAGAAGTGTGCTCAAATGTTAAATATGTTATAAACCAAATTAAAGCACTGAACAGAAAAGAATAGAGGCAAATTGTTCAATCTTTTTTCTTATTTAATATGCAGGGGTCAAAAGGCATTTCCACTATTAATTTATTCTTTATTTCATCGTCACTCTCAAAATACTTTAAACAAAAGTTCCAGTCCTGAGCCTGACTTTGCAGGAGTCATGTTGAATTTGCAGGTTGAGGGTTTGAATCCTGACACTGTTACGTTGTGAAATAGCTTGTTTTTGTCAGTCTTTTTTCAGCTGTTCAGGAGTTCATTGTTTTCAACAACTAAAAAGTAGTTGATTATCACAGGGAAGCCAAATGAGATCATCTTTGAATTGTGGGTATTCTGTGAGCCTTTCTAGCACAGGTAAGGATTTTTTCAGAATTGATGTATTATGTCTTTATAGGTAAGACTGGAGTGTTTGGAATAGAGAGCTGTTAAAGAGGCTTGAAATGAGGCACTGTGAGAACAGAGTTTGATTGAAAAGGTAGAGAGTAATGAAATCCACCTAAGAAATGAATTATGGGTCACACTGTATTATCAAAGGCACAGAATTAGTACAGCCCAGAAGAAAAGTGAGTGCACAGGATGACAATAGCCCAGGGCATATCTGAGAGGAATTAGTAAAATGAGATGATTTGCAGTACACAGTGCAGACACAATAGACAGTAATAGACTAAAACAGAGTAGAGGAAACAGGTATAGATAGCAGCAAGCATCCTGCACAAACACCAATTAGGCACTTGCATAACTGCTGCTCGTTGTGCACGACATCCATGATAAGCTACCGTGGCAAGATTAGTCGAGAAATGATGTATGGATTTTACAAAGACCAACAAACCCCATCCTACAGGGCTCTGTGCAGACTATAACCTTGTATTTCACAGAGTAGATGATCTTCCAGTGCTGTTGGAATAAGATTATTTTTATCTAGTTTAAGCAAAACAAAAAAGCCCCCAAATGAATATGGTTTGTTACTCTTTTTGTACTTTTAAAACGTGCTGTGACATGAATACTTTAAGCCAAGTTTAAAGGAAGGATGGAGAAATGAAAGCAGCTTTTCTCATTGAGGAGTCAGTGTTTTGTTGGATCAGCACTGTATCACTCCTGCTGTGCATGAGCCATTGGAAATTTAAAAAAACAAAACAAAACAACACAAAGACAAGGGGAGAAAAAGGAAGGAAAATAAATTGGTTTAGAGTGAAAACACACCATAAAAACATTATGTGCTTTATTTCAGTGAACCTGATTCTGATATGGCTGTCTGCTAGTTGCTGTGGCCACACACCTCTCCAAACCTTGCTTCTGAGGCACGGTCCAGCTAGGCAGGATTCACTGTGATCTCAAGGACTCACAATTTCTCCATTTCAGAAGGCTGCAGAGTGTATGTCTCATTTTAGATTTGCTTGTTGTATCCAGCTCAAGCAATTCTCTGCTGGTAAACTTTGAACCTGGAATGATGTCTGCCTAAGGTACATTTCCATTCTTCATTTTTTCTGCCTTATCCTGGCTGTAAAGCAGTTCCATGTCCTGTTTCTGTTGTAGTTAAGAGGGAAAACCTGTCAAGCCACTGTGTGTTAGTTTTGTTTAAGGAGAAGGTTGCACTGGCCACTTACATCAGCCAGCGAGGGGATACTTATGCTAAATACATGTGTGAGAAGGGTGGGGTGCTTTCCTCTTGTGTTGATGTGATAAGAAATTTGTGTCAAGTGTATTTGAAGCACATTTAGCCTGAGAGCTGCACCAGCAGAAACTGCATTCTCCCATTTGAGGAAGCTTCAGTACTCTGAAATGTGCCCTTCAGGATGTTCACTGCCTGGTCTTCAGTGCTGAGCTCCATTACTCTTGCTTTCCACAACATTTCTGTGAGGTCTTTGGATGTTTTTACAGTTAACTGAAGCAACTGCCAAAGAGAAAACAGTCTTTCATAATTTTCTGGTTCATGGACCATTCTGTTACAGTACAGGAACGAGTTGTTATGCAGAATTACTCTGTAGTAAGATGACTCACTCCAACTACTATTACCAAAGAACAAGCTGCTCAATTACATTACATGACACCACATCTACCACTTAACGTTTTTCCCTAAAGCTTCCTCTGGCCTCTGTTATATTACTGCCCTTCTGTTCTTAATGTGGAAATAAAATGTGACGTGTGAGTTTGTGCCTTATTTCCTCTTGTTCTCTGGTGATTTTACTTGAGAAGCCTTTGAAGACAACTGACCATCACTGCAGGTTCTGTGTACAATGCTTTCTCCAGCCCCTGGTTTCTTTCATTCAAACTTTTTTTTAGGCCACGAGTATCCTAATTTTATTGGACCAAAATTGTTTAGTAGACATTAGTCCAAATCAAAGCAGAAGCTGGTGTTTTTACTTTAGATCTCGTAAACATGATTTAAGATCATAATTATCCAGAGCTGACTTCTGCACTAAGCAGTACTGAATTATTCTACCCTTCTAGCCAAAGCCTTTCAAGATGGAGTAGAAGAGCAGAGTATAATTTATATGTTTTCCTGAGGTAAAATCAGATGTTCCTGTCAATTCTTGCTTCCAAGATTTTACAAGATCTGTAAATTAAGTGCTGTAGGTGGTGTTGTTGCCTGTTTCTGTTTGACAAGGAAATCAGAGTTGATGGACATTGATTTGCCACTGGGAACCAAAACCATTAATTGAAGCTGTGGTGACTAATCCATTTCTTTGCTCTGCTTCGTGGATCCTGACTTAACAGTTTTTGTTACAATCAAAAATTCATTCATGCAAATGCACCTATTGTGATCAAAGTAATCAGTTTTTCTGGCTTGTAGTCACCGGGCTCAGGATTCTACAAACATATCCACGTAGCACTGAGTGCTCCCAGGGGTGGGACTCGTGTCTGTGTGCACTGGAGGGACAGGCCAGCAAAGCAAACATGAGCATCAAGTACCAGTAATGCTGCCAGTCTAATAGTGGTGGGAAACAAGACACTGAATATGGATCTTTGAAATGAACATGTGGGGCTGGGGTGGTTTGTTTTGTGGTTTTTGTTTGTTTGTTATAACCACTCTAAATTGAGTACACAAGAGAAGCTGCAGAGAAAATACAAGAAGAGTCTGGTGAGGTGGTTTTTTTCTTTGTCTTTTTGCTTGTTGGGTTTTTTTAATTATTTTTTTATTTGCATTTGCAGACTTAGGCTCTGGTTCTTGTGGTGGTTTTATTTTTTTTCATCTATTACTTCTTGTGAGGGAGGAAAGAGAGCATTTATTCAAAAAAAGTTTGAAGAAGAGGCTTTTAATTTAATACATATAAAGTACAGTGAAACATTACTAATGGAAGCCTCATGAATACATATGCTTTTATGAGTTTTTATTTGGGGAATAATCTGAGCATCCCAATAATAAATCCCTTTATCACTGATTGATAGCACTTGAATTGATGTAAATCACAAATATCTTTGCTGTCAGGTTCACAGGGGCCTAATTGAGATTAGCAGGTAGCCTTTCCCATCTCTGCAGTTCCTGTGTGTGAATAAATATACAACTCTAATGCTACTTTAAGTGACAAGTGCATGAGATTCTTTATGTATTGCTGCTGCCTTTTCTTAGCCTTATTATACTGAGGTATCTCAAAAGCTCATTTTGGTTTTGGGACGTTGGAAATTGTTGTGACTTTCAGATTCTTTTAAGTTTGTGTCACTGTGAATGTCAAAAGCATAGGCTGAAATATTAAGAGGATATTGTTATTTAAGGAGGAAGAGTGAAATATACCTTGTTTTTTTAGAAAAGACTGTTTAGAGGTAAAATGTATTTATTAATATCTTCAGTGGAAATAGTATCTTCTGAGTATATCCAGTGTGTGACTTGTTGCTCCATTTTGAAATGTATTTGTAAAAGGAAAAGTTTGAACTGGGGGGCTTTATGGGAAAATCCATCTGAGGAGAAGGCTGTTGGTAAAGAGTTTTGCCTGTTGTGGCTGAGGGTATAATGTTCATAGAGCCCTTACTCTGTGGGTTATGGAGTAAATATTTTTTAAAATTTTCAGGACTTTTTCCTGGTTTTATGACAGAGCAAACTTGAGGAGTGCCATGTGTGTTAATGTAGACAAGGTGTAGCTCAGGTCCACACTTGAAGCCCTAAATTGGCAGCATCTGGGTGGCATCAGGGCAGAAATGTTTATTCTTGGTCCTCTTTTCATTGAATTTGACCTGCAAATGTCCTATGGTTTTAGTGAAAGTCCCAGTCAAGCTGCTATTAGGGCTTACAGCATCATTAAGTTTGGGTGAAAGGGTTTTATTTATGGATGGAAGGGAATTAGAGGAGAAAAGCTCTAGCCCTTATTATACAGAACTCTGCAGTAAATGCGTACCCTAAAATTTCATAATTAAGGAAATTTTTCATATTTTCTCATCATTAAGGGACAGTGCAATGCCCTTGATCCTGGTATGTTCTCAAAGTAGTATGTTATAGATAATTGGGGTTAGAGAAGGACCATCTAGGCTGGTGTAAATGTCCTATTTATAATGTAGACTCTCTTGCATAAGTGCAGGGTCTCAGGTTGATTTTTTAGCTTTAAAATAATTAACATAGATACAATAAACCTATATGTCCTTGGTTAAGACCAAGAGCAGTATTAAATAGTACAGTGACAACAGCATGTGCTTCATTTCTCAGCATTCCCTTCAGAAGAAATCTCTAAGCCTTTTGTACTGTTAATTAGCAAAGCAATATTACTTTGCTGAGCTGAAGTCACAATTCTCATTTAATAGTCTTCACTGTAAATTCTACATAATTGCTTATCATTGCTCATATACATGTGTGTGCACAGTTGATACAGCAGTGGCTGAAGGAGAGGAAAAGATGCTCTTTGTGTTAGGAAGTCACTGAACCACGTTAAACAATTGTGGGAATAACTCTTATTTTTGTGACTTTTGCACATGTAACTCTGAACCATGAAACTCTATTCAGATAGATTTGTCTGGTTTAATACACCAGCATTGTAACTTTGTTAAGGTCAATTGCAGAGGACTTTTGCCTTTTCATTTGCTGCCTTGGAGGGGATGCTTTGGCTTTCGTTTGTCTTTGTCAAGTTACGGCATTTTATCTTGTTTAACGTTATCATCAGGAATGTCATATCTGGTGGATGTTTTATTTCCCTGAATAACATCGAATACATTACTTTGAGGTTTCAGATGGTAGCTGGAGTTGAAGAAGTATTGCTTTATTCAAGTGCTCTGGGATTCCAGAGATTAAAAAACCAGTGTGTTACGTAGATGCTAAAAATAGAACAGTTTAAGGAATTATGAAAGCCTGGAAATGGCATGTCTGAACCTTGTTGATGGTGACATTTTTAACCTCCGTCTATTTTTAATGGATGTGTAAAGCTGAGCTTTGTAGACCTAAACATGTGTGTAGAGCAAAGTTCTTTAAGTCCTTGGAGAAGCACCAGGAATGTTTCTTTAGGTGAGTGTGTGTGTGCTGCTCTTCACCTCTGTGTGTGTTCACCTCCACCACCAAGGCCAGCAGCTGGTCACAGTCACTCTGTGACCGGGGGCAAGAGCTGCTGCACCCACCCTGATGTGCTGTGTGTTTGCAGGAGGGTCATTTTAGGTTTGTAGTTTTAAATGATAGCCTGTGTCATCAGTCCCCCCTAACGGCCCTGCCATTCAGGTTGCTGATAAGCTCAACTCTGCTGAAGGTCATGGCCACTAAGCCCTTTCCACCAGCCCTTTGGAAGGGCTGGGGGCTCTTCAATATTAACTCCTAGTCAGAATGTTTTAATAAACCTCATCATCTGAGTAAGTGAATGTGGTGAAAATAGATGTTATTAGTGTTTCTTCTGGCTAATAATCATGGAGAATATCTGTGTAAGATATATCACAGAATATAATAAAATCAATATAATAGAAAAGAAAGATCAAGTTTTGGAGGAGGGCAGTTTTAGTAGGAGTTTATTCTTGAAATTCTTTATTTCCTTGACCTGTGTTTATAAGAAAGGAGTTGAGCTACTGCAGTCAAGGACTGTTCTTCTTTGTCAGGGTTGTTATTCTGGTTCTTTAGTTATCCAGTGTAGATCATGGAGTGTACCTGGAAAAAGGGAACACCAGGGTACCATAGCAGTGTGACTGTAGATCATGGAGTTACCTGGAGATACAATTTTATGGTGAATTTCCTACAGCAATCAGTCTTACTGTATGTACACTGTGTATATTAATTATTTTTGGATTCACATTGAAATTAAGTGTTTTGTATAAACCCCTTAAAATCCATGTATGAAATTAATTTCAAAAGGAAATTGTGCAAATGGTGTCTGACCTGCTCTCTTCTTTCTTAATATTTATATTGTGTGTGCAACAAAAGCTATGCTGTGCTTTCCAGGAACTTCAGCATCTGGCCTGCTTCCAGCATGTTTTTCTGTAGCCAATGTTCTGGAATAGCTGGTGATTATATACCTGTATAAGTGATTAAACACATTCTCATTACAAGTGAAGCTTAACAGGGTTTTTCCTTATGGTCCAGGACAACGCGTTCCTCATCAGTGTTCTTTAATTACTTATCTATTTCTCCTTCTCTTCCATTTCATTTCTGCTCAGGACATTTTCTGACTCTGCTGACCATGTTAATCTTCAATAGTGCCCGAGGGATTTTGCTTGTCTGCTCCTTTGGCATAGTCCTAAATTAGCTCCGTTCACATTTGTACACTATATAGCACTGTATTTAATAGGACAATCTCTGTTCCTCTGTTAGATAATTAGTATTCCAAGATAGTCTTTTCTGTGACTGGTGATTTCAAGTCAGAACATTTGTTGGCATGATATTAGTTTTTTCTTCCTTGCTACTAATACACAGAATATTTTGTCAGCAAAGCCAGCAGTTTGACTCTGCTTGTCCTGTACTGACAGATCACTCACTAGATAGAGGTGCTGGATTCCATTTTCTTCAGCAAAGCTCAAACTAAACAAATAATTCAATTCCCATATCGATGCTGGACACCTTCCACATTTTATCCAGGCTGGGCAGATGTAATTTTTTAAGATAGCTTAGTGGGGTTTTTTGTTCATTTTGGTTTTGCCTTTTTTTCCTTCCCAGTGTGCACGTTGGAACATCTCATTTGGGAGATAATGATGATTACTTATTATCACATTTAAAATAAAATTCCCTAAACGTTGTTTCTTCAGGCTTTCACGTCATCATGCTTGTAGTCACACCTGGTGACTGCCATTCCTCAGCTCCTGGAAAAAAAATCTCTGGGTAGACAAAAATAGAAGGATGTAGCTGCTCACTCAATGGTTGGTGAGTTCTTAAGCTGCTGTCCTGTACATCCCATCATTGTAAGAAGTCGGACTTAATGTTAAGATACTTCACCTCTAGCTTTCTTTTGCCTGCTATTCCTGTTCTTTCCCATCCCACAAAGGTTTGATGCAGTAAATACCTAGTAGACTCTACAATATTGAAACAAAAAAAAAGTGTTTTATCTGCCTGTGAGGGGGTGGTTTTGGAATGAACATATCACAGAATCCAAAATTTTCTATGCATGTTCGATGTGCAAATGATGAAGAATAGGAAAAGCCCAGCGGGTTTGGGTTAAAAATGCAAAGACTGGAAGAAATGTTTTAGAGGTCTCCAGCAACCTGTTGAAACAGCTGGGTGGAAGAACCAGCAGCTGTGAGCACTTCTGGCTGTTCTGTCAATGAATGCTCCATAAAGCTGTCATTAACCCATGGAGTAGCAATGCACCCCACTCGCAGTGCCCGTGAGTGCCACAGTGGATTGCACTGTCATCCCACTAAAATGAAACATTGACCTCCTCAAATGAAGCTGCTTCCAGTAGAAGAGCAAATATATTTCAGGCAGCAAAGGAAGAGCCAGGGGAGGAGAGAAATGAAGCAGGATAGCACTGGTGGTGCTGGGTATTTATTTTTTCTGTTTACTTACGTTTCAGTTCACAGAATATGAGGAGACAGACCCCAGAGCTGAGCTGAAATGCAGGTTTCTCTCAGCATGTCCTCTTTCTGTAAGGAAAAGTAGAATGATCAGAATTAGAGGAACTGAATGTTTGATATTTGGAAGTCTTAGACCAAGGGCCAATCTACTTGTACAAGTCAGACTGCTCAGACACTTTAGATGCATTTGTGTTCTCTGTGTGTCCCTATTACCTTGTATGGAGAATCAGTGACAGAGATGCACAAACTTAAAGGAAGGTGAAGTGCTCAATCCTGTTTTCCCACTGGCACTTTTGTAAAGTCCCACTGACTTCAGGAGAACCCCTTTTGACAACAGACAGCTTTTTAATGCACCGATGAATGCTTGTATATTCAATGTTGCTTTCAACACCAGCCCCTCATTCATAGCAGAAGGGAGAACAAAAACTGGAAAACAAAATCTAATTAATCTAAGCCTATTGGATGCTTGTTAAAACTCACCTGTCCTAGAATGTCCATTTATCATGATTATGACTGAACAACCAAGCTAAGAAAGGTGCTGCTTCTTCATTTGATGCAAAATCATGATTTATTACCCTGTTTTTTAGTAATGGTTAAATCTAATGAATGTTTCTGCATGACAAATCATTCATCTTCAGAGTAAAATTAGACATGTTATTCTTTCATGTAGAACATTACACAGCAATTCATGGGATACAGAAATCTTGTATCACTAAATTATTGCTGGGGCACTGGCTGCATATAAATTTGAAGAGCATGTGTGCATATTAATGTTTTAATGTGATATGGCCTTCTGTTTGTAAAATTATGTAAATACTTTCATTTGACCTAATCAATTTGCAAACTAATTTGCAAACTGCATTTTCCTTCATGCTTATGAATTCCTTCTCATAGATCTGAAAAATACATGCCTTGATGAAAAAACGTCTTCTTTCTCCATTCATTGTATGTATACATAGGAGTAGCATTAATTAGGTGGATTCCATAATTAGTAATAGTGTTTTCTACCCAAAAGTGCTACTGAACCGTGCAGCTACTTTTGAAATTATTTTATTATTTTTCTTCTCTCTCTCTTTTTTTTTTTTTTTTTTTTTTTTTTTTTAAGGAGAGGTATTTTAGTATTACTGCTACTCGTTTGCTTCCAGGCAGCTCTTTATAGAGATCCTCCTGAGTAATTTTGCAGTACAGTCAGCTGCCAGGTTAAGATCTTGATGTTACTTCTTTAACAGAAGCTCCATGGATTTCATAAAGGAGAATCAGTCTTTAGATGTTCCAGTAGCAAAAAGATGATGTAAATTATTCCATAGATTTCTGTGGAAGTCTCTCTGCTTTATTCTAATGTTGTAGCAGCATATGTTTTCATCTACTTCTAGGCTTTTAGTCATCAGGAAAAGTTGAGGCAGACGGTGCTCTAATTAAACCATTTGCTGTAAACTAAGCTAATTCTGTGACTGTGGGATAAAACATTGTGCTAGTGCTGGGGTTTACAGAAGACCTCGTGTTTCAAGTGTTCATGCTCTGGTCTCTCCTTCTTGTGCACAAAGTGATTTGTTAGTAGCATTGTGATACAATTATATAATAGCAGTATCAGCAGGCCAGCCCTAGGACCTGTGTTACTGAGGGCTGTGCTACAGGAGGGTTTCTAACCCACTGAGAAGCTGGTCTGGCATCTGAGGTCTCTTTTGGTGGTTTTGGATAGTAGAAAATACAGGAATCAGAACAAGCTCTGAAGGGGCTAAGAGGCATTGGTTTGGTGATGATCTATGTGGTTATGCTGGCAAAAGCACATGTCCAGGTGAAGGAAATGCTGCTGTAACTGGTGTGAGAGTGGGACCAAGGGAGAGGGAATTAGTTGGAAGGCAGTCAGTCACTTAGTGACTCAGCTGATCTCCCTCCCTCCCCAGCTCCTCTGCCCACTCCTTACTGAATTGCCTTCCTTTGTGCCACAGGTTCATTGATGTCCCTCAGTAACAATGTGATCTGCTCAGGTCACCTGGACACTGCCTGGTACTGCAGCCAGCAGTAGCTGTGATGATGAGATGCATGTGCAAATGGCAAGGATCTGTGCTGCATTCCTGTGCTGTGGGGAGCTTAGTTCCACGTGAGAAGCAGTATCTGTGAAATGAAGTTAACTTCACAGGAAAAAAAAAAAAGTACTTTCAGTATTTTTCAATTTTTCAGCATTTGGTATTGTTTCAGTGTAAGTATTCAGTGAATCGAGATAATTATTTTCCATTATTTTCAGGTCAAGAGCTTAGAAGTCCAGTGAAGGTGCATTAATACTTTTTTGTTCTTTGAAGCTATTGAATTCATTTGGTTAACACATTTCAGTGTCTGGAGTCAACAAGGTGGTGATTTTAAATGAAAGTTGAAAATTTTTTGCTACTATTTCATTGTTAGTGCTTGGTTGAAAGTCCCAATTATGGCAAGATTCATAATAAAACTTGATAACAAAACAGCAGCTGAAGTGAGAGGCTAGAAAGATAGATGAAAAGTAGGTAAAATAATTAGCTGTCTCAGAGTTGATGTGGCAAAAAGAGCATCTCAGGATAACAAATAACTACCCCTGAAAGCAATCCATTATGTGCAAGGAAAGGTAAGACAATTGCTAACTAATAGTTGTTGCAGAATCCCTCACAGTTTGGACATAAACATGATTTTACTGAACCACTTCTCTGGTGGTTGAAATCTGCCTGCCCTTCTAAAGAACATCTTGCTGAGTGTCGGAGCTATGGGGAATCTTCTGAGCAGACAGTATGTGTTTTATGAACAAAAATGGGAACATTCTGCAAAATACATTCTACAGATGCTCAGTGTAGGCGCTCACACTCATGCGTGTTGGTGGTTTATTTCCAAACTGTGGAGATGAATGCCCGTTGGATTTGCCTGTGGGAGGAGAATTTTATAGTTTCTTATAAAAGTTATATAGACACCAGATTCAATTATGAACTCTGGAGAAGGAAACTATATTTATTACAGATACTGGAAGAGACACAGTAGAGCACAAGGTTTTGGCTTTGACTTTTGGTTGCATCAACAGGAAAAAACACCTAATTATGTATTTCAGAAGATTTGAACAATAAATCACCTCCAAAACAGCTTCTCTGTTTTTTAACTGAACTATTTGTGAGAGTTCATAAAGTCTTTGGGACAAGAAAAGGTCACTTGTTTCTCTGTAAAATGCAGAAATGGGTAAATAGTACTGAGAAGTGACAAGCTGCCTGTCTGTTTTCTCTCTGCTTTTGCTGGAGTCACAAAGGATGTGAAGTTCCCAATGGATTCCAGAGTACCTCCTACTGCCTTGTGACAGATCCTTTGTCTTAACATTCTCCTTTCTTTTTGAAGGGAGATCATGTGTGTTTGCCATGCTTATATAGACTTTCAAATTTTAAATTGAACATTTTAGCTTACTTTTATTTTAAATATAAAGAAAAGTGTCACTGATACTAAATAAGGGAACACACATTTCAAGCAAACGCAGTCCCTTAAGCAGACAACAGGCAACAGAAAGATCCGTCAGAAATTTCTCCAAAGCAAAGTAATCCCCAAGAATCTTCCTTGTTCCCTAAGAGCCCACCATATTAACTTAACATGCTTCCTGCCATAAGCAGGGTCTCATTTCTCTGTTTCCAAGACTTCAGATCTTCTTTCCCCTTCCCTTAATGCCCCTTTAACTTTGAATAATGTTTGCAAAGTTTGAAGCGGACAAAGTGTCGCTTTTCAGAATTTTGACAGGATACCTGGCTGGCCAGTTAATAAAGCAATGCCCTAAAGGCATGTCTCAAAATCCTAAATTTTGGCACTCATTCCTGGGGAACAGGCTGAAGAAAATGTGCTAAATGTGCTGTGTATGTGCTCATGTAAATGAAGAAACTCTTATGAAAACAGTGGTGTGTCACAGGGGAAAAAGAATGAGATGAAGGGAGAAGAATTAGGCTAAGCTGTGTTTTAGAACTGAAATACATATCTTGATACATGTCAGAAACCAGTCTTAACTTCTATGTGGCATTTTATCAGAATTCTGAATTTGGTGTTTGCATTATGCCACAGAGCTCCCTGGCTTGTAGAGAAATTTATCTAAGAGGATTTGGGACTTACAGTTCATGCCTAAAGCTATGCTTGTCCATCAATAGACCGTGGGCAGCTCTGTACTTCTAGTTCTGCAGTTAATTAGCTGGTTTTTTATAGGTTCAGGGGTTCTTGTGCTATTTTTATTGCTCTCATTGCTTAAAAGTAATACAGTGTTGTAACAAAACTTCGAAACCAGTAATGTTTTGATAGATGGGACATCGCTAGCGTTTGGAAAAGCAATACTAATTTGTGTTGTCTTTGTTTGCTGAACACTTGGATTCAGTCTTTGTCTCACAGTCTTAATATGCTGAGTTCCAGACATTCATAGCTGAGTTCTCTGTCCTGCCCCTGAGTTTGCCAGTGTTGTGCTTTTCCAAATTGGGTTCTTTATATTTCTAGTTTAAAGACAGTGGGTTTTGATCTCTGATCTGATGCAGTTTTATCAATTTCTTCCTTTTATGGATTCCTTTTCCTTTTCTGATTTATATTTGGACCCGTTTTTGTTTAAGCTGCCAAAATGATAAAAGCAATTAAAGAAATCTATGCTGTTGTTCCTGATTAACTACAGGACAATGTTTTGGTTTTTTTTCCTTTATTTATTCTTCCCCAGCCCAGCCAATTTTTTTTCTTATTTGTAATCAATGGAGAATTAAACGAGACAGAAAAAAAACCAGTGCAATAGGTCATCAGGAATTTTCCACACAATTCAGGGGTCTACCTATTCTAAAAAAGTTATAAATTGGAAGAGATGATTATAGAAAGTTTTAGAAAAGCTGCATTATAGTTTCCATTTCTAAATTATCAACCATTGATTGAATGCATGACAAGAGTGACTCCCCAGCGCACCCTGGGAGTATTCCAGAAAGCCTGGGGACTCATTAAAGCCTTTGTATCCTTATCTTATCTCCTACCTAATTTGGCTTGGAGTCTTTTTTCCCCACAGCCATTTAGGCAACACTTCAGAAGTAAGTACTTTATGTGAGTGAGTAAAGCAGCCTTTGCTTCAGCCCCGAGTTTAGGACAGGCAGCTGTCCATGCTGGAATTACAGTATTTTCAGCCCTTTGGGTTGTAAAAGACCCTGCTGGGCTGATTGGCCCAAGAATTCTCTCAGCATGTTGGTAATTCTGGTGTTTGCTGTGCATTTGTGACTTTCATACCTACCACTTTTTGAAGAGAGGGAGAATACTGAGGATGGTTTATAGAGACAGGCTTTCTTCCTCTCCATTTTGTCCTCCTTATCAGCACTTCCCTGCTAATGATTCACAAATGCATTAAAACACAGTCATCCAAACCTGATACACAGCCACCAAAAGTGAGACTCAAGTGAAGTTTCTCAAAATTGTGTATAGTGAGCAAGGAAAACCTCTTGTTAAAAATGTACATCTTGATTTACCAGTTAGCCTTAGACCCTGTGATGTGGGAGAGCTTTCATTTACTAAGCTTAGTTGCTTTGTCAATACTGCTCTATTTAGCTGAATTCTTCATAGTAGAAGTGGATAATGGAACATTACACTTCAGTCTTGTTATTTATCTGCGTGTGGAAAGGGAAGGGGAGAAAGTCCTAAATGCAAATCCCACAGACCTTGCCTTGAAGATGACTACTTTCTATTAAATACATAAGAGTCAAAGTAATAAATTAAAAGGCTTATTGAAATTCTAAGCATTATTTCCATTCTCATTTTACATTAATCTACAAAATGACCTCTTCCTTGATAAAGCTCCAAGAAACTGTTAGTGATGCACTCTTTGCCTGGGTACACTATTGCTACTGCAAGTGGTTTGGCTGCTTATTTTATTCTACCTGAGTTGAGTAGCATTGCTGAGAATCCCTTTCTTCTCATTCTCTCTCCCCTACGACTTCTTTTAACTGAATCAGTGGATGGAAACTTTAATTTTATGATAGGTGGCACCTCGAAATGGGATTTCACGTTAAGACTCAGAATAGGGGGAGAACTGAGGTTGTGCTGCCTTTTGTGCCCTTTCCTTACGCTGTTGGAGTTTAGAACAGTCAGACTGTAGGTTAAGGCAGAATATTACACAGCCAGGTTGTAGATAGAAATGTGCAGAGGAACTGGAAATATTATGCTGCAGAAGAAGTGAATGTGCTTGAGGATGAGAGTTACTAGAGTAGGAATGCAATGAGGAACAATTAGCAGGTGAAACTCCTGTTAGACCAGCTTTGCTTCTGAGTTTCTTATATACAGAAAGATCATGTTACCTGTTACAAGAGCAAATGTTTATAGTTTGTTAGACTCTTTAAACTTCCTGACTGATGTATAGATTGAAAATACAGTTGTGTATTCCTTACTGTGATGGTCTCTGTTAGGGCTGCTAGTTACTTTGCAATTCAGAATCTGTACTATTGCTGAATAAATAATTTACTTTTTTTCCAGTCCATGTCTGATTGTGGCATAATCCATTGTCTGACTCAGTGCAGGTAGATCTAATGAAACATTCCTTGCAAATTAGCCCAGTGTCTGTTTTATTAAAAGTGGTATTAACTTGTGTTCTACCTGTGCTGTATCAGGCTGTGAGAATGCTGCAGATTGACAAAACTAAGGATCTTGCAGGTCTTTCTGGTTTTGTTACACTAAGAATTAAGTTCCACCTCCAAACCAGATATTCTTGCAAAACAGATAAGTCAAAAGCATTATGAAAGCTTTCAGATCCAGAGTACATTGAATTTCTGATGTAAATGTCTAGAGACTGTTCCTCAAGTAAGTTTTGACTTCCATGTCTCTTCTAAGTTACTGAAATGCTACTCAGTGGTGCAATTTTCATGACTCATAAAGGTGAGGAACAGCTGCTGCCTTTAGCAGCATATTAGTAGTTCATTCTGTGAGACTCTTCAATAATAGCTCTGCCCAGTGCATCGATGAAAATAAAATATTGAAAGAAAGGCCATTAGTAGCTGAGGTTTCCTTCTCTTAGCCATCCTTCGTGTGAGAGCTGGTGAGTTTGAAAACTTTCACCATCGTTCTGTTTTCATAAAAGGAGTTAGCAAGGCTGGTACTCAGAACTGCTAAGTCCAAGTTGGGAGGTTCTCCTCTAAAACTGATGACCCAAGAGTGAGTGAGCTACGTCAGACTCACTTGGAAACCGGAGGTTTCCTTTTGCCGGGTAGAATTTTGTCACAGGTCCTCCTTCTGTCAGGTGCAGTGTTCAGGAAACAGAACATCGTCCTGCTCTCTCTCTGTCAGACTTGCTCTTCTGCTCAGTGGTACAGGGGTAGATTTATAGTGGATCTCAGCCAGTTGTTTGGCTTTGCATGGAAGACTTGCAAGTTTTGTGGTGTAGACATCTAATTGTCTTGCTTTTGAGCTACAGCATCCTTACATAGATCAGATGAGCAGATTAATATCTTCCTTCTAGAACTGACACTCCCAATATCAGATATTTGAAATTTCTAAACAGTTAGTTAAAAGCTATTGCTGGAATCTCCCCCAGTAGCTAAAAACAAATTTAAACCCTCTAAGAAGGACTGGTAGACAAACCTGCTAATGTCAATACGTTTTATAAATATGCTAGCAAGCATGCAGTGTGTGAGTGTTGTGTAATAATGAGATCAGGGCATATTTTTTCTCCAAAATACAGTATCTTTGGGGAAAAAAAAATAAAGCATCTCTGACAACTATTCATTAATTTTCAGAGGTACAGCTTGTGAATAAATTTGGGCAAGGTAAGATACAGTGAGGAAAAGCAGGCATTAGCACCCTCCATCTGTTTGTGTGATAGCCTGAACATGGAAAACCTTGGTCACAGCATATAAACCCTCATGTGATGTTATTCTTTGATGGAGAAGAAATCCTTAAGCGCAGTCTGCAGCTCTGCTGCAGGGCTCTCCAGCTCTCCTGGTCACAATATTCTATTCCAAAGGGATTAATGGGAATCTTGTCTGGCATCTCTGCCGAGTCTACTAAATGCTGAAGAAGAGGATCTGATTTGAAATATCTTCATTCACACTATCTTATGCATAATGATGTGGAATAAAAAAAAAAAATGCAAGTGTTTTAACATACTGAGTAACTGCCAGTGGTGATGAATTATGTTTACAAGCTCCCATTCAACACCATGTGCATAAGTACCTTCCTTGGCTGGCAGTAACCACATTCCTCAGTGGGACTAATCCAGGGCTGCAGTTTCTTGCAGAACTGGGGCTGCTGGTTTTTAGCCATTTCACCTGGAAAACTTAGATAAAATGGAAAGTTTCATCCCAAGTGGCATTTTCTGGAAAAACATCAAGTTGCAGTGTATGTATCATCCTTCAACTATTTGACGTAGTAGAAATCGATGATAAGTTCATATCCTCAACTGCAACAAATAAATCAATTAATGGCCTAAAAAGGGCAAAGTCAATACAAAGCATAAAACAGTGTTGGCCTAATTAAAATGTCCTGTGCACTTCAAAATTACTTACGGTCTAAAACTAGTGAATAGCAGTTCCCAGTCTTCCATAGGAAGAAGAAAAAAAAAAAAAAATTTCCATAGTTTGCAATACAAAGTTTAAAAGGATCATCCTTTTTGATTAGGAAACTGAGAAAATATAACTGCAGCAAGCATGCCTTTTCTAAACTGTTCAGCCCAAATCCTGCTGACTTTGGAGGAGCTTTGAGGCGGTTTCCACATGGGTGAACTGTTCTTGAACAATTTTCCTAATATGTCAGGCCTGAGCAAGTTTTCCATTAATTTTGGTCAGTCTTCATTTTCAGCTTGCTGTTGCTCTTCCTTCAGAGCACACAGAGTATTTAAATGTTGCTTTTACAACAAAAGTTTGTTGCTTGTGTCTTGGATGTGGATGTGTCCTACAACTGATCTGGGCAGTGACACAGTGTATGGAGCTGACACTTCCTCACACCTCTTTGTTTCACTTGTGAGGAAGATACCTCTGTATTCTATTTCTGGTCTTCTAACACATTATTTAGACTTAACTTGTTCATACTAATCTCTCCAGATGTTTTGGGAAGGAAGAAAAACAGGGTAGGAAATGTGAAGGTAGCAATCAGGCAGTCATGTAGTCATGATCTTTAGTATCCACAGTATTGTTATGATGGTAACAAATAAATGAAAAATGGCATAAATACTATGCTATAGCATATGTTATTTGTTATTTCTGTATTCATTCTGTTGGAACAGTAATGAGTCTTAATTTTTTTTTCAATCTTGTGCCTCCTAAGGTAAACAGTAATACTGAAAATATTGTGCATCAGTTTAGCTGGTCTGCCTGGTTATCTTTTGATCTGTTTTTCCTGAAATACATACTTATAATGATAGCTTCAGGAAAAGACTGATGTACAATTTATATCAGTATAAGTATATGTATAAGTGACTTCTATCAACATGGTTATTTTGGTACAGCATCTTTTACACTCTTGTTAGCAAGAAGAGAAGCAAATTGCTACAATTCTCAGCGTGGACAAGAGCTCTATTTGGCAAGTTCTAATCTGTGTGAGCTTCCTAAAATGGAAAGATGGGAGGAGCAACTGTTATCAAAATGAAGGTTACTAAGCCTCAAAAAAGGAACTGAAAGCAAGTGAGATGAAGGTCATAAACCTGCCATAGTTTAAAATGGGTGGGGTTTGTTTTAAGTTTCTTTTAGGTTTGGCTGTAAGAAAGATTCACCAGGAGAAGAAATCATTAGATGCTTCTTCACTGAAATGTCTGACTGGACAGATTTCTCTATCTGTGGTAAAATGAGATTTGGAAATCTCATCTACACAGCACTAATACTGCTTCTTTAAAGATTTTATTTTGGAGGGAGATTGTGTGTAAAAGTTTTTCTGCAAGACCAAGTGTAGACAGACAGTTGAGGACAGTCATATGGAAAGGAAAAATACAATTTTAAAACTTTAAACTAAATCAGGAATCCCTGATAGTTGGAGATGACACAACTGACTGTCCTGGTTAGAGTGCACCTCATTCCTATTCACCCCAAATTCCTCTCCACCATATAGTGACTTCAGATTGATAGCCCCATAATTTATAATACATTGTTGTTATTATTACCAAGCAATATTGATTAAAGTAAATATTTGATACTGGAATATTGGTATTATATCATCCCAGTGTATCTTCCTGTAATATATGTACTGACTTAACTGCTTTTCTGATTAAACAGACAACTGAATTTGATTTTAGGAGTTAAGACCCTCTGAATTAGCCTATGATCCCACGTCGGTTAAGCTGATCTGAGTTATTTGTTTTTTTGGCAGTGCAAAGCTATGCAGCTGTGGAGTTTTTGTTTGTTTTAGCACAGTGATGTGCAGGCTTTCTTTTACAACTCTTTTCTCATTGTTTTGGTTATGCAAACATGCATGCAGGCCCCACCTGGGCTATACAGGTGATGCTGTTTCATTCTATTCTTATTAATGCTTGTGTAGCTCCTAAAGACTCTTTGTTTCCATATATTGGACTTAATTTTTTTTTAATGAGAAAGCTTTTTCTCCCCTGATAAATTGGGGATATTGGGGGTGCTCCTCTGCTCTCCCAGCCATGCTGTGCCTACCTGGGGCACCTTCCAGCCCAGCAAGGGTAGCACTGCACAGCCTTTACAGCCATCTGGGGAATGGGTAAATGCACTCATCCAGAAAGTGGCAGCACTGGTCTTTACAAAAAGTTGTGGGCTCTGTGAATTCAGAGCTTTAGCATCTGTGTTTCTCATTTCGCCTTTAAATAGGTTGTTGAAGAGGTTCCCGAAAGCCATTGAGGTATTCTCTCTTTTTGGGGTTCATTGAAATATGTTTATTGCTGGTTTTTGGGGAACCTTATTATCCTGGTTAGTATGTGTACATGCATTTCCCATTCACTTCCTTGAGGGATTGCAACTATATCAATACAATTATGTATGTGCTGAATGGCACAGAAAGTTTCAGTGGGGTAAGACTTTCCTGTCAAGAGGAAAGCTATGTTGTTTACTTATAGAAATTAGACTATTGACAGTGTTAATGGTGTTTAAAGTAGGCATTTAGAGATGCCACTGTTTGTGTATATAAATGTTTTATAATTAATTGGAAGCAGACTTGAGGAAAGCTAAGCTGATGGGATCATAACCATAAGGCTGGTTTGTTGTACTGATTGGTACATTGTGTGTCTAATTGTTTGTTGATCTGGCATGGCTCACAGATGCATTTAATGATTCCCACTTGGGTTGCCTTGGTTTGCATTGATCTTCCCAGGCACATGGGAGGCTGAGATGTGAAGGATGTGGTTTAATTAGGCTACAGCTTTATTAACGTAGCTCGTCTGGGAGCTCTCCAGCAATGACTTATAAAGTACAGGTCATGATGTCTTGAGTTACTGCCAGCTGGTAGAAGTTAACATTTGCCTCCCCAGGCTATTGCTGGGCACCTGCTGCACCCCATCATGTGAAGATTAAAGTGCCTGAGGTTTCTGAGCCTGGTAGTGACTGTTAGACCATGGCCTTACTCCTCAATTCCTTGTTCTTTCTCAACATTGACCCAGGTCTCTCTTAATAAGTGATCTGCACTGTGTAGCTGCTGGAAAGGCATCAGTTATTAATTAGCTTATTTGTCCTGCCCATGGTTTATGGATTGCCAATAGTTAATAGCTTTACAAAATACTTTCCCTGAATGGAGTACCCCCCTTGCTCCAAAAGGGCTTAAATCAGATGTGATTATGGTTAGCAGTTACTGATTTTCATTGTTGCATTTCCTGTCCATAATTTACACATCTTCTGGCTTTGTAACTTTGTAAAAAGCTGAAATAACTTCTCCACTGCAGTATTTCAGAACCAGGCATGTGCAGACAGCAAGTACTTAAGCTTCTCTGATGGAGATTGCCTTGCAATAATTGTGTTGTGGTCCTGTCCGTGCCATCTGGACTTCTTTGTTTTACCAGAAAAACTCTGAAACATTGCAGTGCAGTTGTAAAAGGTAACTTTTTTTCACAGTTACTTTTTTCCCTTTGAATAAGTTAAGATGATTTCTGGTTGCCTTCTTTTTCTGGACTCACCTGCTCTTGCCCAGTATGGACTTACAGGGTGTCAGGTCTTTGCTGCTCCCTCCCTGCTGTGAGCAGTTGTATTGAAAACCATCATGTAAATCTTTCCATGCAGGTTTTTATTCATCTTGATGGATATGACCCTTCCTGCAGCATTACCAGTGACAAACTAATTCAGCACCAGGAAGTTTAACTGTTCTGATCATCAGGGAATGGCTTAAGCTGAAGGTTATAAGGTCTAGGTACCCCTGCAGGATGCAGAAGAGGCAGTGGTTGCTGAACACTGCTGCCTGCTTCCCTGCCCTTGTGCCCTGCAGTCATTCTTGTCATCCCAGCACAGGGAGTAATTAAATCCTGCTCGGTTTTTCCTGTTAATCCAGATATAGCCTAAAGCCCTGCCTTTGAGGCAGGAGGAGTGTGGGTTAGGAATCATTTTTAATATGTGCTATGGTATTCTGTTTTTCTGGATTCAGACCAGTTTGTACAGGTTTGATTTCAGGAGGACAAAATGTTTTCCAGATGCTATTTTAAGTCATTACATACTTCCACTAAGTGTTAGCAATTCCTGATTGTTCCACTTCTTCTAGAAGGACTACTGTTGGTGACTTTTTAAATTATTCATATTGAACTGTAAATTATGAACTTGTATAGCTGGAAAAGTATTTTTTAAAATGTTTTTCATGTTCAGTTCAGAGGCAGATCTTGTTATGTGAGCATGGGAAGGAATTTGGATGAAAAACATCTGATGTCTGAATATGTCTTTAAAGGATGTGAAAGATTGTGCAAATAGATGCTTACTTCTTCAAAAGCACAAGACTTTTGGCATTCTTCCTTTTATTTGTATAATGCCAAAAGCAGCACAGCAGACTGGTTATAGCATTTATGTGCTGTTATTATACAAATGTTTAAGACAACAAATTGGATTACCTAATTAGGAAGGGGGTTTAAACCCAGTCTTGGTTCTTCTGCAATGCTTCCAAATTCTGTTGTCCCTGTAGCACTGGCTTGCTAGTAGAATAATTTGCATGTTAACTTGTTTAGTGCAGTGATGCTGCTTGTTGTCATATGTATGGTTAATTAGGAATCTGGAATCGTATGCAGCTCGTGCCTTGTTTGTTCTCAGCTGGTCTGTGCTTGCATAAACTGTCAGAAAATGCTGCACAAGCACAATTCCTTTGGAATCAGGTTTTAGCTAAATTGTAAATAATTTAGTCTTTTAGCCTCTTTGAGATAAAGATATTCAGCTGTGAGTTTGCTGACTGACAGGCCTCCCATTGGAAAGAGAGGGGTGAGTTCCTTTTTAATGCTATGAAAAAGATAGTCATAAAGTAATTCTGAACTGTTGTTCCTTTGGTTTTGTTCTTCAGCTGCTTGTATTCTTAAAAGACTTTGCTTTGTAATAACTTAAATAGTAGTGAAGTTATGACTGCTGATGTACACGTTCTCATTATGTCTGAATATTTCTGGAATGCTAATATTTTTTTCAGAGAGCACCAATATTATTACCAATTTTAAGGCAGCAGTGAGACATGATCTCTCACAGACAACTAACTTTTTTTGCTCTATTGCAGTTTTCCCATTTATTGATGCAATAGTTGTGTGAGCCACTTAATGCTTTAAATAACAGTATATTTTACCTTGTGGACCTCTTTGTTGGTCTGTGGCCTTTGTTAGCTTTGGTGGTTTTCAAGAGCATCTGCTACAAGTATAGACTGAGTCCTTGCTAGCTAAAGCAGCCAGTTCCCAATGTATTACGTGTTGAATTTATTTTGCCTTATTCTGGGAAACATTTTTTGGTTTTGGGGGTTTTTGTGTGTGTATCATTGTCCCAAGTAACTGTTGCAGTCTGTCAAGGATTCCCTTAATCAGGCTTTTAATCTATTAGCTATAAAAGGCAAATAACTTGAATTATGAAAGTTTCATTTCAAAGGAAGCAATTCTGCCTTTTACAGAAAAGGGAATGAGGAACTGAAGAGAAGGTGGAGTCAGACTCCTCTCAGAGATGTGCAGTCAAAGGACAAGAGATAAATGACACAAGTTTCATGAAGGGCAATTTCAATCAGGTATCAGTGAGAAGTTCTTCACAGAGGAGGAGCAGCTTCCTTCATCCTTGGGGAAGTGGACAAGGAACGCCCTTGTCTGTTCCCAGTTTCAAAGCTTGCCCTCCTTCAAGTGATACCTTGTGTTTCCTTTCTGCTGAAATGATTTTAATATTAGTTAACTCGGAAGAGGCCAACTCACCTCTGTCATGCTCTGAGGATGTCAGAGATAACCAACATGTGGGGGTGGAATCAGCCCCATCTGTGCTGTGAGCAGTGTCCTCTGTTGCCTCAGTGCTGCTGTGCCAGACCTCAGGGGAGAAGGGTTGGATATGACACCTGGTTTATTTTGAAACACAGATTATGTAATTTGAAACACAGGTTATGTATTCTGAAACACAGATTATGTCTGCCCTTAACCAGTGTACTGCAAGTGCATAATTGTAATGTCCAGGTTTGACCAGTCTCCCCTCTGATTTTGGACTGATGCCTCAGAACTATGAACAGACCTGCCAGGTAGTCTGTTATTCAACAAACTAATCTAGAAGACAATTGTAAAATACAAATAAAACATCTCATGACTAACCTATATCATACCATACTTCAGACATCTGACCCGAGTTGCTCATTTCAGTTTTTGCAAAGAAAACATGAGACTTTAAAATGGATTTTCAGCTATAAGCACTGATATCCTATCTGAAGATTTGCCATGGAAGGGGAAAAAAAAAAAAAAAGTAGATTTTTTTTTTCTCTTAGATGGCTTTGTGGTTTGTTTGGTTTGGGTCTTTTTAACTGAAATGGAAATTTTGTTGTCAGAGAGCCTGAAGTGTATGAATCTTCAGGTCTTTTCCTGATAGGAATATTCACATAGTGAGGAATATTTTTGAATAGTGGGATTTTTTAAAGATACCTGAAGAAAAATTTTAGAATATTACATTCATAGATTTCTGCAAAACACCCTTCAGAAGCACACTAAAAATACCCTTTTTGCATGTGCATTAAATTCCTAGCAAGTCTATGCTTTTATTGATTATCTTTCAATGCAAAAATAATCTTGAGACTAGCAAACATAAATGAATGAAAATATAATGTGCCAAGTTATCTATAAGCACTATGGAGTATTAAACATTTGTTTGTGAATATTTAAGATGATGAGTTCTGATTGGTCGTCTTGATGTTGAAAGAGACATTTGTGCATTATAAATATTGAAAATACTTGTATGCTGAAAACATGAATGCTGATTTTTTTAACAATTGCATATATACGTATAGAAACCTGCTCTTATTAAGACCCTGCCAGAAAGCAGTGGGGCTCAGTGCAGGCACATTAATGTGCATGAAACAGATGAAAGAATCCAGACCCAGATTTTCAGCTGTCTGGAGACCGGGGACAAAAGTCTCATCATTACCTTAAATCTAAAGTAACAAAAATAGGACAAATTGGTTCAGGAGACAAAGAGAGATGTATGTCTGGCTAAGGGATGGAGTGGAGGGAATTACAGAGGGACCCATGAGAACATACTTAAAACAAGCTTGGGAAACTGGAACAGACATTATTTGGTCTCCAGCTGTACACACTACATGACTGAGCAATTAACTATCATTCACTGACTTCTGCAGATTTGAAGTAAAGCAGGATATATTTTTATCTAAAAAGTGGTAAGGGTTGGCAGTAGCAGCAGGCTGGCTGTGTGTGTGTAAGCATATTTTAGGGAAATCCATTTTTCAGAAAATGGAAGCAGTTGTTTTAGCTTAGGGTAGTTGAGCTGTTTAGCATACCTAGGTATTTTTTGCTCACAGTCTAATCCAAAATTTAGGCTTAATTAAAAAGGATATAACCAGTCTAGCAGAAATGGTTTAGTCATGTTGTAGCAAAATATTCTCTGATAAGTTAGTCTTGGCTTGTCTTTGTCTTTACCTATTATATAATTGCCTTGTTTAGAAGTTCAGCTTCTGTAAAGTCTCAGATGCTGTTAGTGAGCTTAATCCCAAATTCAGCTCTGTATTGAAAGTCAAACTTTGGTCTTTAAAGATGGAAGTGGTAAAATCTGAGGATTTATTCAAGCCTAACCTTACTGAAAACTGTCAAGTCTCTTCAGAGATGTGTGACCACAGTAAGACAACTGTGCAGGAAGATAGGCAGCAAAAGAATATGAGTACTAAATATACCTGAGATGTTCCAGAGTTAACAGTAATGTTGTACAGTTATAATTTGTACTTCCATGTTATAGGGCTCAGACAGCCATACAGTTATATTAAACGATATGAGTTTTCTCCTTTGGAAGGATTTGTAGAAGGAAATTCTTCAATTATTAAAATTGTCTCAGAAGATTTAGTCCAAGATTTATTTAGTAATTAAACGTGGCAACTTGGATTCGAATTTCAAATCTTGTCTGTAGGGCATTTTCATAACAGACAGTAAAAAGTTATAGAAAATTTGTAGCTAAAGATGTTATTTTTGCCCTCCATATAATATTTCACAACAGTACTCCCCACTATTCAGGGTGCTTTTGCTTTTAGTATGGGCTCTGAGTGGTAGATATTTATTTGGGTGCAGTTCTCTTGTACAGATACAGAAAGGATATAGGAAGATACAGATCTTGTACAGCTACAGAAGGGATATGTAAAAAATCTGTTCTTTGCACTTGCCCTGCCTCAGGAGAGATGTTACATTCCTGAGTGTCTTATTCTGTGTGTCACTGTTCATACCACCACTGGTTTGTGCTGCAAATAACTTCTAATATCAGGTTCTACTAAGTCCAGTTCAGATACTTGTTGCTCAGGTATAATGAAAAGCCATAATCAGACCTTAAAACTTGTCCTCAGCTTCTGTCTCGTGGGACAGTGGTGGTAAATGGAAGAGAAACAAATAAAAGCCTCCTTCGCCACAAAAAAACCCCCTCCAAAACCTATGGATGTATAAAATCCAACTGGAATTAATAACTTTTGGGCCCTGGGCAGATGAGCAGGTGTGGGAGTGATTCCACAGAGCAGCTCCAGCTCTACTCTGCTATGCCAGGAGGCAACAGGGCAGGAAACTGGACCTGGGACATGAGCTCTCACCAGCATTTTAACCAACCACCTGATGAAGCTGTGTTTGGGGAAAGGATGGATAACCTTGGGATCTTTCCATCTGTGCAGGTGCTCAGGGTCATGAGGGTTGGATACTTCGTTCTGATGGTTGGATACTTTTGGAAGAAGGGAAATGGGCTTGTCTGATCTACCCCAAGTTAAACAGTGTGAGTTATCTGGTGAGGTGCTTGTTCCCACAGGGCTTGGAGGAGATCACTCCCATCTGTGTGTTTCCAAGGCTCTGTTATCACCAGGAATCCCCCAAGGGACTGTTTGGGAATTTTTCATAGCTCAGCCCAGGAAAGGGAGAGGGGCAGGGCAGCAGTTTGTTGGTGTGAGATCTTGAGGCTGCATCTCCTCTTAAGATCTATGGCAATAATGAACCAGCTTTATTAAAACAAATAATTCAAATTCAAAAGCCCTTGTCTTCTCCCCAGAGACTGGATTTCTTTCTACTGTAGATGTGTTTTTCCTTGACTGGTAAAACTGTTGAAACCTTTTCAAAGTATTGGATTGGCACCTGGGCCAAGAGAGGAGTGGGAACTGGTGCGAGAACTCTTACAGGTTGAAGTTCTGGGCTGGCCCAGTGATGCCAGCTGGCTCTGTAAACAGTTGTCACCTCAACTTCTGTGCATGTTTTCTGCTTTTGAAAGACATTAATTGTGTGTGGGTGGGTTACCTTACTACTTGCTGTAAAATTTCAGATCTTTGCAGAGAGCTGTCATAGACCTCACAAGAGATACTTTATTGAGAAGAATTAAATATAAAGTATCTCTAAGGAAATAAGTAATGTTTTTGTTGTCAAATTAGTTTTATTCATTTAATATTCAATATTTACAACAATGATTTAAAATAGCTGAACTGATTTGGGACCCTGAGATTTGAATCTTTTTAAATGTTCATCTGTCAGACTGTTGTATTATCCTGAGACTTATTTCCAAAGCAATGTGCTGGAATACTTTATTTGCAGTGACTGGATGTGTGCTCTGTATATTCATTTTAGCAGCACACCATTAGCCTAAGCTTGGGTGCTGCACTGCACTTACCTCCTTTGCAAATGCAGCTTTAAGAACTGAATATTTTCTGTTGTATCCTTTGGAGTTTAATGAGTGCTAGCAGCAGACATATGTATGGAACTTGATGACAAATTAAACATCATCTTTAATTTGAACTACCTCAAAGTTTATGTGTAAATGAATACAGAGGAGACAAATAATTTCATTTAATGTTAATCACTTTGGGGGTTACCTGAGCTACCAAAGAGCAAGAAAACTTGTTCCAGGGAAAAGAAATCCCTGGGGCAGTGATGAGATTAAAACCTGAGATCGATCAGCTGTGTGCTGCTGTGACCTGCTGGGGTGGAAGATGCAGTGGGTTTCTTGGTACCTGGCGATAGCAGCACTGATGGCTGTTCTGTTCCGGGTTCAGTTTGCTTCAGTGCTTTTGTTTATTGTAACTCAAAGTAATCTTACACAGATTCTTCTGCCTTTGCACACTGTGACAAGAATTTTGCTCCTGAAATTGTTGTGACATGCTAATGAGGCAGAGGACAGCACAAGTAGATTGGAATGCACATAATGCCTTAATGTGGAGGAGGCAAAGTGGATTCAGTGTCATTTTAGAGTCTCTGTGCAGACAGGTGTATGTCTAAAGGATTCCATCATGCAGAAGAGATGATACAGGTTGAAGCTGTTTTTATATAATCAGTACATATTCTCTTTTAATGTTGCTCTAAACACATTAGGGAGCAGTGTCCTACTCTTAGCCTCAGCCATCCCAGAGAAACTGTTTTATGTCACCCTACCTGGCACCTTGAACAGTGATTGTAAAACAGAACTAAAAAGATTTTACATTGCACTCTGTGAGTTCTGGGCCTTAATGCTGAGTAAGGGTGAAACAACTTCTTGCAAATACATTAGTGTAGAGGAAATTGTAAGGCTAAGTGTCAGTTCATGCTAGGTTTGCAAGACTTTAGTTTTATTGACTTTAATATTTCCTGGGGGTATATAATGTTTCTGGGCCCAGAATGCGATGCTGTTTCATACAGGTTGGAGTTGAGAAACCCTGTGGTTTTTGAATGTTAGTCCTTCAGTTTTCCCTGTGGTTTCATTATACTCCACTCGAAATTCTGGTGGTTTGACAGTTTATCTCAGGATGAAAAAGATAAAGGTCTGAAAACTCGTCTCTCTTAGTGCAAAGTCTTTGTTTGTTCAGTTTGTTTCTCGGGAAACTTGATGGCTCATTGGCGATGAATTAGGAGGAAATTAAAGTAATGAAATTATAGAAATTAGTGGAAACAGGATGATACAAAAGTGTGCTGTTTGGAGACTGAGCCAGCATGGTGTGTGACACGAGAAGTTTGGAGTCCAAACGAACACAATTCAAGGAACATTCACAAAAATTATCACAAGTCTGGAAAAACAGTTTACAAAGAAACACTGAGAGTTACAGTTCTGTCCCCTCCCTTTACTCTTTGTAGTTTCACAAATGTTTAAAAATACAACAAATTGATTGCAGAGAGAAGGGATAAATTTCTGTCCCCCTTCTTTAGACACAAGAGATAATGTAGGCTTAACTGTGCTGTCCTAGGAAAGGTTCCCTGAGATGGACTGGGGCCTTTGCCTGTCTGGAAGGTTTTTTCAGGGATGCAGCAGAGCTGGTGCTGCTGTGCCAGTCACTGCCTTCTGGACATCCACGTTCAAAACAGATGGATGGAAACTGTAAGGGGGTGGGAAAGGGCTGGCAGGGGGATGGATGTGGTGGCAGAAACTGGAGAGTGCACAGCTTGTGGTGGCAGGATGGAACCACAGCAGGTGCCACTGTGCTGCCCAGGGCACATCTCCTGCTTGTGCATTCCTTGGGAACAAAGGCACAGGTGGGAAAAGTCACCAAAGAGTCCTTGTTCAACCAGCTGGAGCTCTGGGTTCCTGTGGAAATCAGAAAAAGATGCAAAGCTTTTAACAATAACTGAAGTTTCAGTTTAAGATCATTACTTGATCTCATTCTTTAAATAATACTGCAGTATTAAAAAAAAAATACCCCCAAAACAAACAAACAAAACACCAAACTAAAACAAAAACAAAACAAAAACCAACCAACCAAACAAAAAACCCCAAACAAACAAACAAACAAAAAACATACAACAGTTCCTCGATTTTCAACCCAATCTTTTTTTTTTCCTAGGTAGTCTTGTTTCTTTTAAGCACCCTGAAATGTGGGACTTTAAGATCTGAATAAAAACATTTCTGTAATGCTGCAATGTGAAAGTTTCTCCAACGTGCCTTTAACTGGAGTCAACTTTTAAAGCCCCAGCCTACTCCTTCTGATTTTGCACAATGCAACTCACTTTATAGGATAGTTTAGTGATTATTTTTTTAAATGGATTTTTGTTTTTTTTTCTTGCATACTTCTCACAGGCAGTAAATTGATGCTAGTGCCTCATATACTGGATGCAGGAAAGAGGCTGGGGGCAGGAAAGCCTGATCAGCTAAAATATGTGAGAATATTTTAACCTGTGAAAGGCAGTAACAGCAAGCAAAGGTGATATTTACATCAGAAACAGTAGCACAGAGGTATTTTATTGTATACTGGCTCCTATTCTTGTCCATCTATGTCTGTGTTGGAAAATCATGTAAGAAGTCATCAACTTATTTTCTGTCAGCTTGATTTGTTCCTTTTTGACCTGAGTTGTGTGGCTGGAACTGTAGTACTTGAATTGCAGCCTTAAAGGCTGCAGGTTCAATAATAGCCATTTTCTGTAGTGCTTTAGAAAAGCATTCCATATTGTTCATACAACTTAATTGTTGTAAACTTGTGTGGTTCAAAGTTACTGTTTGTTTTTTCTGATGAAAGTTCAAAATGTGGTGCGGGGTTTGTGATGGTGTTTGTGTTGTTTACCTTTGAACAGGAAAGCAAACCCAATGCTAACATATTCTTTTATAAGTGTAGTTGTGTGTGTGGTAAAATGCTTTGTTTAGTAGATTTTTAGTTTATAATAAATAAAGGATTTGAGAAAGCATTTGCCCAATTCCTCCTGTTCTTCTACCAAGAGAAGGAAAGCTAAAAATAAATTAAAACACAACAAACACAACAAAAAAACCCCAACAAACAAACAAAAACACCGGGGGGGGGGGGGGGGAAGTCAGAAAGGTGCTTAATTATTTCAGCCCATTAACTTCTTATATTTTTTAATTTGGACTATCAAACATCACCCTAGCAGTGACAATGTGTTGGGGGGGTATTTTTTTTTTTTTTTAAATCTTTTGGGGGCTGGGAGATTGAAGAGTGGGGCAGGGAGGGATGGCAGTACCCAAAGGTATTTCAGGCAGGTAAGGCATAGCAACTGATTACATGAGAACTTATGGAGGAATGAGGAAACCAAAAAGCAAGCTTTCTGTAATGGGTAGTTGGGTAGCTTCTGTGTGTATCTTAATTAGTATGAAGATATTCATATGTATTCAGTAGTTATTTTGTTTACTATCTTTGCCAAGTGAATGTGATTTGCCTGTTCAATAATTCAGTAAACCAATGACGCAAGTTGATGGGAAATATATGAGGTTGCATTAGACCATTTATCATCAGGAGAGAAAAAAAATCAGCATTCAGTGAATAAATAGCACCAAATTCATGACAGCATCCAGACACCTGCTGTTGTGCTTCTGGTCTTCTCCAGATGTGAGGGAGGATTGTAAGCAGCATTCTTCTCATTCATAATTATTCATGTAAGCACAGATTAGTTACAATAACTATCTGCTGTAAAACCCGATATAATTATTGCCAAAAATGGAACAAATGTTTCAGAAAGCAAAGCTCTGAGACAAATCAAGTACCAGTTTCTTATGTCAGATTTTGATCTTGCTTACATCAGTAAGAGCAAATCCAGCAAAGCTAATAAAGTTAGTAATTCCTGACTAATATCAGGAATTAGTTAATCTGATAAGTTATTACTTTATTCTTGATTTTAAGCCAGTCATTGATATGGAAACAGCTGAGCTTTGCTTGAGCTCATTTAGACAAATTATTGTTAGCAAAAAATTAGAACATTTAAAGAACTCTTGAAGGAAGTGCCCAGCTTCCCTAAGGTTTTGGAAACGGTAATTGAATGTTTCCTTTACTTACTGGCAACTATTGTCACTTTTTCTGTGACTATTGGCAACTGCCTGGGTTAGTTTTCATTTCTAAGTCTTTTGAACTTTGCTTTTTGTAGTGTTGTGTGGGTCTCCCCTTCACAGAGGCTTTAATGCTGGTTGCCACAGTGGTTCTTGCTGTGGGGCTGATACCTGAGTGTCCTTAGAACATTTTTCACAGAAAATTGAGGAGACCACAAGGCAAATCAACCTCCTTATATATGGATGGTTTAATTGAAACCCCAAACAAAACAAACAAACAAAAAGTCCACAAATGCTTTATTATACCCTGTCCTGGTGAACTTCCCTCATTGATGCTGTCCAGTAAATTCTCTGCTTGTGTCAAAGTTAACTCAGAGCTCTGGAAAACTTGCTATGTAAAAATAACACAGATTCTTTCAGCTACTTACAAGTAACATGATTTTTCTAAACTCCTCTCTTACCAAGATACAACAATCTGGAAGAAACTCAGAATTTTCTAGTCTTGAATTTTGTTGCTTGATCATATTTTGTCAACTTGCATTCATACACACCTATAAATTTAGATGCAAAGTGCCTGACATTCCAAAGACCACAAAAATCTCTGAGAATACTCTCATATTTCAAGTGCTCAGTCCTAATGAGAACAACAAGTTGGCAGGTTTGATTTTTTTACGTCCAGAGTAAGAAGGGGAGATTACTTTGGATGGCTCTGAGTGGGCTGAGTAGTGATGGGTTTGATTCTTGAAGTTTAAGTTTCAAAATGTGTGAATGAAGGCCAAGACTGCACATAGCTGGGAAAGAGAGGATGCAAAGTGTTGGTGTGGAAATAGAGAAGCTAATCTCATAACAGACTTGGCTAAACCCCTTTCTGTGTGATGCAGAGAGCCCAGGTTGAAATGCACTCTGCAGCTCTCCTCCCATTCTTCCTGCCAGCTCATTTTATATTTCTCTCCAAGATTTGATCTCTTTGAATTACTGTTACATATGTGAGGTTAGACTATCATTCTATTTATTTGTTTATTCTTGTGGGTTCTTCAATAGCAGAGACCCATTCCAAAATGAAATGTGTGGTGGTGCTTAAGGTATTTCAGGTTTTGTTTTTTCATGCTTTCCAGTTTTGTTCTTTTAGTGCCTTGCAGGCACTCTTAAAAAAAGCCTACTGAAGTTTCTGTGAGCAACTGGATTATTGCGTTGAAGATAATTTCTTTTAAGGTTGTAATTGCTGCAGAATCTTGGGCAGATTTCCTGATTAAACTCTCATCATATTTTATATTTGAGCTTCCTGCATCAGATGTCTGCTTTGTCAGGTCTGAGCAGGCTGATCTAAGCTTCTCTGGCAACAGGCAAAGGAACAGAGAAATGCAGTTTAAGACAGAAATCTGGAGCAGATTGCATCTACAAGCTTGGGTTCAGCTGAGGGCTGAGTTGTTTCCTGACATAAGTCCCCAGAAATCATGTAATACAAGGTTGGAACAGGCCTGAAGTGCTTATCTTGCCTGAAGTCAGGAGACCTGGTGTCATCTCTAACAGGTCCTTACCCGATGTCTCCTTACAAACTTCTTACTGTGAAACCTCCCAGCCCATCTATTCACTGCTTTGCTCTCCCTGCAGCTTCCTGGTGCAGAATGTGAGTTGTCTTTGTGCTGCATTAATTTTCTTCTCCCAAAAGTGGTCCTAGAAAACAGACCCTTTTCCTCTGTTGCAATCCTCTATGCATTTGAGGCATAACATTCATCTCCCCTTCTCCTCTCCCTGTTCAGATCTCTCGCTTTTTGCTTGATTCATTTTTTCAGCCTTCTTGTTTCATTCTTTTACTCTGAAATTTTTTTCTGGGTTCCCATCCTTTTATTTTTTTTCCAGAAACAGAAGTGTGAGCTGTCTGGCTCCTTTTTTTTTGAGGATCACTTCTACAGGTAGTTGGAAAACAGTGACTACAGGACAGGGCTGTTTCTGACCCCTTGGGTTACTTGTGCTGTGAAAATCTTTACTGTGGAATTGTTTTGTTACTTATTTGAAATTTCTCAAATTTGGTTCTGTGTTTCTTGGTTTTAATGTTTTTCCTTTTAATGCTAAAATTGGTTGTATAGATGTATCAAAGGCAAAATTGTGCAAAACCAAGAGTTAAAATATGACGTGACTTTGGCTAATAAGATAACTAATTTGCAAAAGGGTTATCTTTGAAACCACACTGTAAGATGTTATGAAAAAAATTCCACCAAGAAACTCCAGGATGTGCAAGTCTAATTATTTTGAAGTTGTAACTAAAAATTGCTCAGAATAGCACTTTTGTTACAATGCCAAAAACCTAATAGAGATACAAAATAAAACAGTGGAAAAACTTTTCAGATATTCACTCACAGCTCTAATGAGCTCAGAACACAGTGTACAGGCAAAGCCAAATTCTGTTTTCAGTGCAGGCTGCAGCTGAAATTTATGAGTGCATTATGCAGAACTTAGTGATAGAATTGTAGGAAATTACCTCTTTCCGTTAACATTGCATTTACTCAGTGCTCTTAAATTGGTGCCTTTCCTTTTGAGTAATGCTCAGTAGAACTGTAGCTGTCTCTGCTTCCTCTCGGAAAGGTTCTGTGGGAAGAAACTAACTGTGAATTAGTTGGATTACAAAGAAATATGTTGACTGACATCATTCACGTGCACCAATACTTTCTGGAAGCCAAAAGTGTACAAATGTTCCCTGAAATGGTACACAGCAAAGAGAGAATCTTTTGGCAGTGATACAATGAGATATTAAAAGGAATTATTGTACCTGAGGTGTGGGAATTTATGGCATCCCTTTGTACAGGCAATCTAAATGTTCATTGGTAACTATAACAGTTTCCATTTTTAATATCTTCAAGCTTAGCATTAGCTATTTTGTCTTTCCTTGCTTTGCAGTTTTACTTGCATTGGTTTATGATGAAATATCTTGGATGTGAAGTTCCATAGTTCCTTGGTCTCTTAAACCACAAAAGCAATAAACTTGTCAAACTATCCACTAAACCCAGTGCAAACACACAGCGTAACATTATCCATCATTTGCAAAACCTGAAAATAGCCTCTTGCCCACAGCTCCCAGGGGTACTTGCTAATTTTAAAACCCAAACCAAATGCCACAAGTCTGGAGCCTTTTGGATTTTTTTTCCATCACATCTGCCTCCTTTAATTGCTCTTTGTTTCCTCCAAGTCCCCTCTGCAGGACACAGTTGCAGGACACACCTGCAAGTGTGACAGAGCCTGTGAGCCTCTTGTGCTTGAGAGACAGCGACTGACCCCAGAGCAGCAGTCAGAGCCACTCTGTGTGACATTACAGACGACTTACAGGGACAGCCCAAGAGGCTTAGGGTGGTGCAGTGTTGTGTTTCAGGGGAAGAGAGGAGAATAAAAAAACTGTGATGAAGAACAGGGCAAGGATGTTAATGATAGCGAGTCAGCAATAAAGAAAGTGTTCTAAGGGCCTCTTTTTTTTTTCAAATCCCACATTTAAAATCATGTCACATTGTGTTTCTTGGGGAAAAGCATCCTGCAGTATTTTAGATATGAAATGAGAGCATAAGCATTTTGTTAGCGAAGAAAGGAGAGAGATACTCTCTCAGAGGTGGTGTTATAGAAATTAGACACAGTGGAGATGTGATGGGTCTGGAAAGTTGCTTGTATCAGAGGCTGGAATGTCAGATGATCTTGGGAAGCCACAGAAGAATCTGGTGAATAAGTAAGACAGTAGAGATCAGTAACCATGTTTAGGATCACTAATATCTTATACTGAATCCAGAGGAAAATGTACTGCTTAAATTTGGGATGAGAAGGGTGTGAGATTGGGAGAGAGCTGCAGTAGCAGGTGTAGAAGCAAATTATCTGAAAGTCCTTTATGAAAGAATTGGAGGTAAGGTCAAAAAGTGCTTAAAATCTGAATGAAGAGTTTGACTCCTTTATCCGAATTCTTTCAGTGACAGGGGAATCTTTCCTTAGCTGCAGAACTGTTGGTGACTCCTGAGTGTCATTCCAGAGTTGATAACCAGTGGCACAGCAGTGACCAGTGAACTGACAGACCTGCTCTGCCTTTGCTGATTTCTTTTTGGTTTTGGGATGTTCCTTTGATTGTTGCTTTATTGATTTCTTATGTGACAGTATTTGAATGTTTCCCTGTTAGAGAATAACTGGCTGTATCACTCCTCACACTTCCCCTCTGTTCTGGTGAGCTCTGTCTCTCAGGGATGTTCTCACTCTGATGGTGCTGTGCACAGGCAGCAGTTGCTGTCCCCAGGACTGGGTCCAGGTGTGTGCTGTGCCAGCAGCATGGATATCTCCAATCCTGGAAGTAATCTGATTTCACTGGCTGAGTTGTCAGCAGCTGGAGTGGATTCTAAACACCCTGGATCTCCAGATCCAAGCTGCTGCTGCCTGGTGTTAAAGCACGAGGAAGTGACTTATTGCCTGTCTACTTCCAGACAGGATCAAAGTGCCAATCTACTTTTCATAGAGGTTTTCCTCTGTGGAACACCTCTATCTCTTCTGCTTTCTGTACAAGGAGGAAGCTGATTCTGCCTGTGTGCAAATCCCTTTAGATTTCCCTTTCCCTGTCTTTCCATGTCTTCTGTCAGCCTGTGAGCTGCCCAGACTCCTTTGTCCTCCATAAACTGCAGCAAAATGGCTCAGGAGGGGCTAGAAAGGGCAACAGGTAACCTGACAAAAACAGTGGAATCTTAGAATTAATTAAATTTATGTATTTTTTTATTAAAATACCATGTCTGATAACAAAACCCATATGACTTAGCACTGACTTATGTTTGCAACGTGCTAGAAGTATAGTGTTGATTGATGTGAATATTTTTGACTGAGGAGAAGCAGCAGCAGGAAAATGTTGACGTGTGTTTATGCTTTGCAGCCTGTTTTCATTTGAAGTTACCTATCCTGTAATTTCATTTTCAGAAAAGAGAAAAAGGCAGACCTGGGGACAGTTTCTTAACTCAGTTCTGTTCCTTTTTAAAATGTAAGTCATTGAGCACTGTGAAAACTGCCTCCTAGGGAAAGCCTCTCTTCAACAACTAACAACACAGCAGGGCCAGTTTTGGTCTTCCAGCTCCTATCATGTCATTGCCTGGGTGCTGTCCCTGCTGAGAGGAGGAATGCAATGAGAGCTCAACATCAGCAGTGCCTGCTGCAAGTTTCTACTTGTACATACAGGAAAATCCTCTCTTGCATGGGAACTGCCCAGGGCTTTTGAAGAGGAGTGTTGTGGAGTGGATGCCATCTCCCAGGGAGAAGCCTGTTTTTTTGACACAACAAAATTCGATCTAACTCAAGTAACAAAACCACAGGAAAACTTCATCAGTAGGCCAGCTTTCATGACTCCTGATCTCAAACAATGCACTGACAAGTTATAGGCATGTCCCCTAATAGTACTGAAATTAATGTTTTCAAGTGTGTGGCTGGACACAGTCTGAGGATAACTGTGCTTCCTTGAGTGGCTATTTCAGTAACCACTTCTGTATATGGGATGTCTAAACAGAGAAGGCAGGTGGCTGATTAGAATTAATTACTTGAGGATTCAGATCTGTCTTGTTTAAGTTCCTCTCACTGAAACCAAAAGAAACAAAAACCAGAGTCTGAAGTGGTATTATTTGTGTCAAATTTCTTCCTGAATCTGAACTCAGAACAAAAGCTGTTACAGCTGTCTCTGCTTCCAAGGAGCGCTGCAAAATCTGGTTTGGTTTATCAGTTACTGGGATCCTTGGAAACTGTCATTAGCAAACTCTTTTTTTTCATAAGGTTTTTTTTTTTTAATTTTAAAAGTAATCTTTTTCCTGTTTATACTTTGAGAAAAACAGGATTGAGAGTTTCCAGAACTAAGTCAGTGGATGACTTCCCCTGATTTGAAGCGAAGAGATTGTAAAGGCAGACTTGATACAATGGTGAAGACTTTCTTGTAGGGCCGTGGGTGGTTCAGTTTTGATTGCTGGATTTGGGGGACGGGTGAGGATTGGGAAAAGGGGGGTGGGGGGAGGGAAAGGAGAAGGTCTCTGACTTCTAAAGTCTTATCGTAGATCTGGGAAATCAATGCAGTCATAGGTCCTGACAAGTCAGCATTTTCTGAAGCAGAAGCATTTAGGAAAATTCAATATCGTGCTTATGCTTAACAGCACAAATTCTGTATCCTCTGACTTTCTTTGTTTGTTTTAGTACTAGCCGAACTCGCACAGAAGTGGGATCTTTTGTTTCTTTGTAGTTCAGTTAATCCACAGCACAATATTTATACCGTTTGTGTTTAAGTGGTTGCTGTGTAAATTAGCATAGTGCATAAGGTTGTAACTTCAGAAGGAGTATATGGACTACAAAAACAACTAAACAGGATCCTGATTTTTATGTAAATGTTTGTGTTAATAAAAATTGAAGAAAGGAATGGGGAGAACGAGAACTTCAGAATTATTTTGAAGGTGTTTCTGTTGGGATTTCTTCTGTTCTTTAAGCAGTGAACATGACTTGTATTCGCATTATATGCACAGACATAAGTTTTGGGTTCCTTTCTACCTGCTGAAATCAGACTTTTTTCTTTTCTCTTGTTATGCAAATAGGAATGGGAAAAGCATTTAGCCTGCAGTAGGCACTGTGTAAGCATCTTGACTTCAGTCCCAGAGTGCTCTTTATAGATAAAACTTACAAAATTATAAGTAGTATTACATACTGGAGTGTATCAAAGAGAGTCAAGCAATAATGCTTTGAATTTAATTAAGTCACTGATGTTTTGATATTAAGTAATTCTTGTATGATGGGTAAGTTTGTTCAGTGCCCTGTCTTTTCTTTCTGCAAGACATTTTGCAAATAAAACTGTAGAGATCTAATTATGGAGGAGTTAGAATAAAATACCAGTCTCCATGCCATTTTTTCCCCCTATTTTACTCAGAAGCCACTCATTGAAAAGTATCAAATCCCCAAGAAAGGCAAATCCTTTCAACCGTGGCTTACAGTTTGAACTCTTAACTGCGGTGATTTTGGGGTCAGCAACACTTACGTTAGAAAAGTTTTAAAAATAAAAGGAAATTGATTTTAAAAGGAGAAGACATTTTTTTCATAAATTGGCTTCCTGTAAACATATTTTGAAAATGGTATTATAATAGAAAAAATATCTTAAATTATTTGCTTAAAATTGAATTTTTAAACCTTTTTTGAAAAAATATAATAATTTCACAATAAACAAGAAAATCAGTCATCTTTTATTAAGCACTTATTGGGGTCTTTGAGAAAATGCTAACCAATACCTGCTCTTATCTTGTTCAGATTCACATTGAAAACAAAGGTTGAACTTCATAAAGAAAAATGTTGAACTTCATAAAGAAACAAAAAATCTAAGATTCAATAACTCATCAAAACCTTTTGTGTTTGGTTCTGGCTTGAGGAGAGACTTATCAGAGATTTCTTGCAAAACTACAAAAGTTTAGTCCAGTAACCTCTGTAACTTTTCTCTTAGTGGCACCTTTTCTCATTTGAAATATCAGTCACTCTGTTCCCTTGGACTCATGGACTGAATAAGTTTTTTTTTAATTGGTCTTCAATGCTAATTAAGCTTTTTTTTTTTTCTTACCAGAACGTTTTAAGAAACCACAGGAAATTATACAACCCCAAGGGCAGGATTTTTTGTCTGGTGTATTTGTTGGGGTTTTTTGACTTAGATTTGCTACTTAGGACCTTTTAACAGTCAGAAGAACTCAGTCAAGACCTCTTGACTCCTACTTATTTGTGAAACATCCAGAACATTGTATAGAAATGTGGCTGAAAAAAGGAGTGGAAAAAGTATCCAAAAGTTTCTCTAGAGAAAGATACAGGGATACATGTGCTTCAAAAATCTACCATTATGCAGAGCTCACTGCCTTTCCTTTTTTTTTTTTTTTCTCTTTTGGTGGGAAATGTAAGAGAAGCCAATTCTTCTCTATGTTATCAAGCTGCACAAAAATAGTCTTTCAAGAAAATATATTTGACCTGAAGCAGAAGCTGCAGTGTTTGTGTAGGCCTCTAAATTGCAGAAGTAACTTTTGAACTACCTTCAGATATTCAGAATGGTGTGGGTCAGAGAGGCAGACGTGGCACCTACAGGAAAATTTTTATCTATTATGGAGAGGGTGAAACAGCGCCTGAAAGTACCAAAAAAGCACTTAAAATACAGATGTGCTGTCAAACTGGAACAGAATCTGTCATTTTGGCTGGGAGCTTGCTTTATTTAAAAGAGTGGAGGAATGACAATTTCCATTTTGAGCTTTAGCCTTGTGCAATTTGAAATAGCAAAGTTATCAGCCCCTTGAATTGTGTGGTAATACCAGTAATACCGACAGACCTTAACCCACAGGGGCACTGCTGGGCTGTGCAGCAATAACACTGCAGCAGGTTGGGCTGTCACATTTAATGCTCCTGAAGTGTAGCTGGGCAGTGCTGGCAATGGTGGGTGAATGTCCTGGTTGGCAATCACAGGCCCCCCCAGAGCAGAAGGCTGTGATGCCCAGAGGTAACTGCAGGCAGAGGAACAGGGACGTTCTCTGAGCTGCACCACAGGACCTCGCTCTGCAGTGATCCAACAGCTCGTCAGAACTAGAAACTGAAATACAATTCTGGGAAATAAAACAGCTTGTGCCCTGCTGCAGCTTGAAAAAAGCTGCAGGATTCAGGGATGCAGCAGAGTGTTCTCAGCCTTGGGCTCCCTGGCCCCAGAGGGAGCACTCTGAGGAGGCCACCAGGCACTGATGTTCTGCTGACCAAAACATTGAGGCAGCTCCAGGTTCCTTCCATGAGTGACCGAATGCTGAGCTTTGCTGCACAAAGTTGTCTCAAATAGCTTGGGGGAGAATAAAACCCAGATTTTAAATCTTTTACCTCTCTCACTTGTCAGCTAACATGTAACTTCAGTGCAAAGTGAGAGGGGACCTCAGTGTGTCAGGTGCAGGGAAGCTGCTGCACATTTAGCTGATGGAGACTGGGCAGTGTTTTAGCAGCATGTAATGAATGGCTTAACCATGTAAGCAGCAGCTACAGGTGATTGTTCCACGGAATAGCAGTGTATTTTAAAAATTGCCCCATAGAAAATGGTAAATGTTTATGATTCTACTCTTGTGCAGGATTTACAAGATCTTTAATAATAGCAGTGTTGAACAGTACTAACATTTTATTAATTCTTCCTATTTTTTCTGCTTATTATATTAAAAAGTTCATTAACTCCTTCTCTCCTTCCCTCAGACAGGATTAGCCATTGTTCAGGCAGTCCAGAAAAAACTGTATGTGTTCAGGAAAAATATTTCATGTACAAATACAGTATCACTTTCCTCTCCATCACTAAAGCACCTCTATGCATATTTATTGATATGAAAATCATTAAAATAAAAAAGTGAAACACAGGGGCCTTTTAAAGAAAGTCTGTTCATACATAAGCCATATACCTGACCCCTCTTGTGCTTCTAAATCCAGTAAGTACAAGTGGAAAGAGCAATACTTTTTGTCATACTTCTTCAAGAAACTAATGGCCTACGTGACCATCTTTGTACCGTGGGAGAAGTCCCCTTTACAAAGATTGTTTTATTTCATTTTAGCATTACATACAAAAGAAATATATACCTGGTGTGTGGTTACTCATTATTCCCTGTTTTAAATGTATATTCCATAGTGTTACCCTTTGGGAATCCAACAGGTTTCAGCCTCTTTCCTTTTCAGAATTCTGTGCAGTCCTTGAGATGCTTTGAATCGCAGTTGAGATTCATCTAATACTTGCATATAAACCATGATCCCAGTAGTAAGCTGTGCTCATCATATTCTTTTAGAACTCATTCTTGCCCTAGGAAATGTAATTACCCAGAACAGACTGGGTAAGTGACCCTGCTGGTGTCGTTCAGCTACAAGGAGGCTGATGTTTTACATTTTGCAGGCATAGATGTTGCAACCACCGTCAGGCTTTGCATTTAGTTTGTGACTCTTTATCAGTAATTCCTTGTTGGCATGAAGAAATATCTGTGCTTTAGGACTTTGGCACTATGTAGCTTATTTTAATGATGTTATTAAACCTATCTCAGTTTTATCTGCATCAGGCAATTCCTCTTTCTGCTTCATATTATGAAAACATTCTTAGTCGATTTATTATTGATATTAATTTTTAATGTTCTCTGTACTATGTGCTGGATAATGTTATGAACTGTTTCTCAAACCAAACTGGTTTGTAACCTAAGGAATTACTTACAGGGATGCTTCAGTGAGAACCTGCTGCTTGCACATGAGCTCATGAGCTGGTTCTGCCTCCCAGCCCCTCTCACCTGCAATCCCTGCTGGACCTTGCAGGTTGTGTAGGGTGGTTGGGATGTGCTGTTTCATGTGCAAATACCACATCCCTGCTGGGCTGGGGGCACTCTGATATAGAGAAGAGAGGGAACAATGAACAGTTCAAAAGCTCAGCTATGTGGGGTTAAGGAAAAGTAGGAAAAATATGTTAAATGCAAGTCATGGCAGGGTTGGATTCAGAAAAGAGGTGTAAATCTCGTATCATCTTCTTTGCATTGATATGTTATTTATTCTATTTAATTGTGACACAAGGAAGTGACTGAGGAACTGCATGAAAACCCATCTCTTTTCCAGTTTCTCAAAAGATACGAGAATTAGTCATTGAATATTTCTTGAATATAGAATATTCAATATTTGTTGAATATTGAATATTTGTTGAATATAGAGCCCTCTTAATTCCATTAACAATGCATAGTTATGGAAGTAAAATGGCATAGCCAATGGATCCTTGTTGTAGATAAAAACAGATCACAAAAATAGTTCTTTTCTTGTGTTCAAACAGAAGAACTTGCTCTAATAAGACTTCCTTCAAAATCTTAGAACCTGAGCTTTGCCACAGGTCTCAAGACTTAGAGGTCCCAACTTTCACAAGTCCAGCTTGTTGTTTTTAATAAACAAACCTGCATCAATAAGGACCTCCAAATGAATGCTCAGAGATCCATGACTCTGCTAATGCATTATAAAAATGAAATGGACTCTTCTAAATGGAATACAGGTGTTCATGCTGGGAGCTGTCAAACTTGGTTATTGAGGGATAATGGGCTTCCCAACATAAATGACAGTGGCACAGGGACCAAGCTTTCCATTTTAAATACAGGCAGCATGTAAAGGCCCATTCCTGACAATCAATTAAGATGGATATCATGGTGGAGATTTTCCAGGGCCAAAGTCCACCAGTGCAATAACTATCATGTCTTTGTTAATAAATGTCGAATGCTTTGTATGCAACCCTGAAAAATGATTCATAGATGAAAATTTGGATTTGCATCAGATGGTTCATCAGGATGAACCATGCTTAATCTCCTGAAATGGAAAACATGATTTAGCAGCCTGAATTCCTCATACTGGTAAGGATCTCCTACCTGAGGAGGAGATGCAGAATCAGGCTTGATGTAAGGAAAAAGAAAGAATTTGTACACTGCATAAACATCCCATAATGGACCACACAGATGACAGCAGTAAAACAGGATCCATTATTCATGCTTCAGGCACAAACAACAGTGCAAGTGTATTTCCAACACATACACATGAAAGAATGCCAAGCCAAAAATGCCCAGTGTTTGCCAGCAGTCCTTAATCAACACCATGGATGTGATTGACCATGCAATAGGGAGATCATTTCTCAATTTATTACCATCTCTCTTCATTTCTGGGCAAAAATCTTACAAGCAGTAAGATAAAGACTGTTTTAAGGCCACTGGCATTTCAGAGTGAGGGATTAAAATAGGATACAATGCCACCTCTCTCCTCTGTAAAAGATGAAAAATATGAATTTTTTGAGACCTCTGTGCACTTTTCACGTGCTTCTGTTCAAAACATGCTGCTGACTCCATCTCTGCAGGTCCCTAATTCTCTCTTCCTTTTGAGTTGGCTCTAAAATAATTTCAGAAATGACATTCTTCTGTGCCATCTTCCTCATATTTCCTCAGTTTCTACCTTAGGAACTTGAAATAGCAGAAAGATTGGTAAAAGGAATCAAAAGCTTTTCTCTTTGGTGCCTTCTAATTTTGACCCAGTGAGAATTAATACAGTGTGTAACTTTATTGGTGGCTGTAAAAGAAATCACTTGAGTTGAAAGCAACAAACATTGACCACTAAGAGATTATAATGTCTGGTAGATCCATGGTTCAGTCCATCTAAGCAAAATTGCTGCTACTGTCCTGTGCATTGAAAACTGTTCTAAGGGTAATCTGTAGTGTAAATCAGGGCTGATTCATTCCCTTCCCTCTTCTTTTTGGCTTAGTAATCAAACAAGGCATCAAATACAAAAAAAAAAAAAAAAATGGTCAGCATAATTTCTTTATGCTGAAGGACAAAACTACTGTGATTGTTAACTGCCCATGTCAAAAAAAAAACCTAAGCAAACAAACATGCTGATAAAGTAAATTTTAAGTTCCTTTCTTCCTCTGAACTATATTTTTTCCACTCTTGTTTTAGGTTAGCCTAAAGTTGGGTGTGATGAAGAATGTCTTAATTTGCATATGATGCATATGGTTCATGAATATACTTTTACCCCTTCGAACACCAAAACTCCTGGCTTCGTTTGCCATGCGCCTGCTGATTTATTTTTGAGGTGCTCTTATCCCCTTCACTGTGTTTGATGACCTCAGCAGACTGAGGTCTGTTACAGTGCCACTAAAATTTGCTTATCTGTGATCAGCTGAAGGGGATGATAGAAAAGTGATTCAAATATAAACTTTACAAGGTAGAATTTTTTTTCATAAGTTGAATTTTATTCTTTATATAAATTGTTTTGTTCTTGCACTGCAGAACAGGTGGTTACAAAATGAAGTTAAAGAGTTGGTTTATTTAAACAGATAAGACAGTAGCTAAAGGTGTACAAATTGACAGAATAGTACAAATGTAATACAAATTTGCAGATGTTGCGGTATAATTATAAAGCAAAATTTATGGAAAAATGAAGGTTGTACATAGAGTTTATAGAAATAAATATTTCTTTATTATTAGGTATTTTAATGCTCTTTCTTCCTGGGATAAAAATGACTACTTGATATGCTAGGAGCTAAATCTGTGGAAAATTTTCACTTAGTTCTATATAAAATAACTATGTGTTGTGTTTCACTGGGGCCTGGCCAGCTTGGTGATGCTCTGTATCCGATAGTGGGAAGAATAAAAGCCTTAATTTATAGTCTGCTTTTTAAATTTGAAGGATTTTCTGTGCACTATATATCTTTTCATGGCACAGAATACCTTGGAGGAGTATCTGTGGCTCCACAGTTCACTTTCTGGATGTTTAATAACAGCAAACACTAAAATTTATTTAGTGATGGTGAAACAGAGGAACAGAAATTCCTGAGGGGGCTAAGTTCTGATACATTTACTCAGCTGAAATTGCAGGAAATAAGTAGCAGTGAAATATGAGTAAAAATATTATGGCTAAACAAATGTACAAATCGTTTCCATCTCTGACTTTCTTTGGGCTGTTAAGAGAGCTTCAAATCCCTACTGATCTTAGATTTCAGATGAAAATGGGTTAGCAAGGTGCAACCCATATGAGTAGTTGTTATGGAAAAAAACCAGCACAGTCTTCCAGTCATTTTTCTGAAACAACATTCATATTCGGTCCTTGCGCTGTTGGAAAATTTTCATAAGAGATGTGCAGGTGGCACAGCATTGAGCTGGATATTCCCACCACACCCACACGGGCAGAAATCCCCATCCAGGTTGCCAAAAGCAGCATTCCTGCTCAGTCTCACATGCAGTCTGGGTTTCTGGCCTTTGCACAGCCCAGCTCAGTCAGAAAAGGATGCGTGAAATGCTTTCTCCTGAAGTGAGAGATGATCCTCTTCGATCATTCTGTATTTTATAGCTGATGTTTATAGCTTAACAGGCTTTCTGTGTGTCTCTAATAACTCAGCTGGGTTCAGAAGTATTTAGTGTGATGGTCAGGGAGTGAATTTCGAGGTGGAAATTCTCAGATGTAGACTGTAGAGTAATCGAAGGGTGGTCATCCAGAAAACAAGAACTGTGACAAGCAATAGGGTTTGTAATAAGTAATAAGGTTTGGGATCTTTGAACTGCAACAAATAGGGCATTTGAAAATATTTTGTGAAAAGTGAGGAAGACTGCAAAAGAGTAACTCCAAAGTAGTGATGATGGGTGTGGGATGATTTACATCCCGTGGGTGCAGGGACTGATGGGTTGACATGGATTTAGTGGCCGGGACACTCACACAGGATGTGGAACACCTGAACCGATATCCTTGCTTCATATTTCTTGACTAGCAATTCTCTTCCTGACCTTGCAATCGATTTCTGACAACAGCTTTTTCCTGGGGGTGGGAAGTTGCTGTAAGAAAGTTCTGGTATTGCTAATAGCATTTGGTAGTTGAAAGAAAAGTATTTAATTGCATCCTCTCTGGTGTGAACACAAGGAAAAGAACAACAAAACCCACAAACAATCAAAAGTCTTTCAGCAAGTAGTCCAAGTAAGAAACTGGAGATCTGAGTAAGTCTCAAACTTCCAAAGAAGTTGTCATATGATGATTACAAGTATTTTACTGGCAGATTTCTGTCCTATGTTCCCAGTGTAACTTAAGGCCCTTATTCTCTGTGGATTCTGGTCAAGAATTTTCATAACATTTGACTATATGAGTGCATAGTTTTAGTTTAAAAATAACTTGAAAAAATCAATTGTACACATTTCTTTTGTTTTCTTAAACAAAATAGCACGTGCATATACAGGAAGACAGCCCTCCTAAAATCTCTCTTATTCTATGCAATAATAAACTCTTACATAGAGCTGCTGGGAGGAGTGAAGAAATGAGAGCTCTTTTTATTATTTAATGTGGCCTGATCAAAAATAAAATTTGCTGATGATTAATGATTATATTAATAAAATAATTATATTTATTAATATAAATAATCATTGGAATACACATTTTCCTTAATCTCCCCACTGTCTCCTCTGTAGTAAAAATTATTCGGATTCCAGAAATATATTTTGCTATACTTGTGTTGAGCAACATAATTTCATTTGTCGTTGGGTGATGCCCTGATCTTCAGGATTATGTTGGAGGGTACATCTCAAAGCTTCTTTCTTGCAGCAGTGCATCTAAATTTGGGCTTGATTTGCAGGGTTGTGTGCAAGGCCCCCAGCGTTGCCACCCAGGCAGGATATGTTAGTGATGTCACTTCTCAAATTTTATTTTCATTTCTTTTAAATCTATCAAGGTGTTATTGCTAGGGCGCCAAAAGCAAGCACACTCATAGTCTTTGATTTTTCATTTATGGGCTGGAGAGAAAGGCAGAATATGTAAATGGGGATTAAAAAAAAAAAATCTATTGTAGAAAAAATAAATTCTCTAATTCCATGTCAAGGGATGGCGAGTGAAGGCTGTTGCCTCACCCCCTGGCTCTTGTGCAGCTCTGCTGATGAGGCAGCCAGGGGAGAGAGGCACTCACCTGAGAGGCTGCAAGGGAATCAGGTCAGGACACGATGGTGCTTCCCATAATTTATCTGCAGAGAATTGTTTCACTCCAATTGTCATTATAGGCAGAGGTGAATGGGAAGTTTAAAGGAAATGAATTTGTCAGATCTATTGTTGCTGATTTCACACAGCTGAACTTTAGCACTGTTGGTTCTCCATTGCCTCTGTTTCACTTGAGATGAATATGGACAGTCAGCTGAAACCGGAGATACTCAAAATCATGCTCAGGGTTAATCTCTTGCAACCTAAACAAATTTCCTAAGCTGACCCTCATCTGTGCTTTTGGAAATAAAGGAATCATTTGGCCAACGCTTTCTCCATTTGCAATTAAACGTGCTGGCAGCTCTCCAGAGGGTGCTCTATCAGCAGGAATATTTAGCAGCAGAGGGGATATCATTTCAGTATAGTGACCCAGCCTGTTGCCAGATGGAATAGAGGACTGTTGAGTGAAAGTAAATCTACAAATGTTTTTGTGAGCAAAAGAAACCACTTCTGATTTTGGGTGGGAGTGTGATACAGAGATAAGAAAAGAAACACAGATTTCTTCATTCTTTTCAGGGTTTTTCTACCCTTTTGTTTTCCTTTATTTTGTTTATTTTCATGTTATCATGAAAAAGAGACTGCAAAACTTCTTTTAAACCATATTATCTTTCATTTTGTGCCAAACTCTGAGGTGACATGCAGCAGAACTGCTTGGTCATGCCAGGAGCTGGGAGGTCTGCCCTGAGCCCATGAAATGGGGGAAGAGCTGGGGGAAACTGCAGCTCTTCACAGCTTTTGTTGGCAATTTTGCTGGGCTCTGGTTTCAGCAATGCTGCTGGGGAAAGGGGCTGCCCGACTGGCACAAGCAATCCACTGCTGCCCTTTGTTTCCTGCTCTCCATCTCATGTCAGGGTTCAGCATGATCCTCGTTCCAATGTGCTGGTTCATGGTCATGGAAGTGCAAAGGTAGCTTATGAATCAACTTTTCAATTCCATTCTCTGGTAAATGAGCCTCATGCAGTGTTTGTTATGTTGACAGCTGACATTTAGCTTTGATTATTTATGTTTCATAATATTTTGGAACCTGGATTTGATGGCATAGGTTTTAAAAGTAATGAAGACTTCAAAATAATGAGACCTCAGCATTTGGCTGCTCTTGCCACAGTGAGAGCTGGGGAGGGAGGGACCTGCTTGTTGGTCTGTGCAGACTGGATGGCAACAAACTACATGGGGGTTTCTTGAAGACATTGTCTTATTTTGCTAAAACTAGAAGACCTTTAGGCAGTTCTTGCTTACAGAAAGAATGCTACGTTTCTGTTTGTAGTAATTATTTTTTTTAACCTAATTAAATTAATCATCCATTCGGGAATTTCTTTGAGATGCTTAAGAATTTTCTGGTTTCGGGAGACATCTTCCTTGTCCAGTTTTAAAAGAATCATTCTTTTTAACTTCTATATAGCAGTTGTTTTTAAAGTTGTAAGTCAGAGAACAGAGAACATTACCTTCTTACCACAAGTTTCATCTGTGCATTTGTACTTCTGTAAGATCACCAGGCCTTGATCTTGTTTCTGCTAAGCACTTTCTCCTTGCAATAATGAATGTCTTGCTGTAAGAGGATTTCAGCTGGACAGATGTACCTTAATGTCTTGCAGCAGGATTTACTCTTTTATAAGACTGATTCTGGATTATTGTGTTCTTGGTTGGGATGTGGCAAGCACTGCCCATCCTGGGACTCAGGTTAAAGGAGCAGTGCTTGTGGGAAGCAAACTTAGACCCAGAAAAACGCAGAGATCCTTGTACTACAAACAAAACAATTTAATTATGTTCAACTGTATAATTAACTGTTAAACTAGCCTATATTGTACTTCAGAAATAAGAGACTTCCAGCAGTGATCTGAAGCTGGCTGAACCCTGTTATGCAGGGGCATACCTTCAGTATTGTTCTAATTAGGTGTTGTATTTGAAACTCTTTCTAGTTGTTTATAGTTAAATTTCTGAAATTACCGCTATGCAAGTGCCTTTCCAGAATACCTCGTGGAGAAAAATCCTTTTGGCAAGGGGAAAGCTCCAATCTGTGACTCCCATACACAGTTTTATGAACAAGCCATCTGTTGGCTAGAGGTGGTTTTTGAGAAGGCGTTAAGGCAATTACTGCACTTGCTCAAGATCCTGCAGTGGAGAAACTGCCTGCAAGGCTTTGTGTGCCCCTCAGGGCAGTCCTGGGGGATGCCCATGTCCCTGCCCTGTCCTGCAGAACATGGTAAAGAGCAGTGAGCACACTTGGTAGAATTCTTGTCTATAAATTATTTTATAATTTATAAAATTATAAAAGAGAGAATTATAAACCTATTAGTGCTACAAAGAGCAAATACTCAGAAAGCTCTACAGAAACAGTCTTATTCCCTAAGGTCTTTGGGGGTTTCATTTGTTAGCTAGTATATTTAATTACCATCACATCTTGTTGCCTGAATTTTTATATGGTGGTTGTTTTATTGCTTTTAACTTGGTAGAATCATCCTAGTTAGGATTGAACCCTACAGGATGTAGCTGCTGTTGAGTAGCCGCCTCAGTGTCTCATGTACACCTTTTACTGTTGTATTTCAGCCTTACTTTGACTGCTGTTTAATGCTCAGCATTTCAGCAAAATGATGCTCTTTTGTTGGAAAATTAAGCACAGAGGGTATGGGAAAAACCCCAAGAAATATGTAGTTTTCTGTTTCAGCAACAGACTTTCAACTTCTGTCAGTGCCTACCTTCCTCTTCCCTGTCACATATATCTGGGGGGGTTGTTGTTGAATGTTATTTTTTTTTGTACCAACTTGACACTTTCATATGGCGAGAAGTTGGCATTGGAGTTGAGTGTTGAAGTTGAGCGTTCTTTTTTTCTTGTTTCTTACAGACTTCTTCCTAATGTCTTCAACATTCTTATGCTTTTGCAAATGTGCTTGTCTGAAGTACTGCTGCAAATTAATTTCCTTATCTAACTCTTCTTTATTTCCTTCTGAAGGCTATTGGGGAATAAAATCAAATGTATACAATGTGCACCAAATGGGATTGCCTCTTCCTTTAAGGTCTAGTTATTGTAGACATTTGCTCTTGCTGTGCAGAAAAATAATGTTAACAGCTGCTTAATCTAGTTAGAAATGCATCTTGCTGTGTATTAAAAATTACTTCCACTTATCTTTTCTAGTGGTGTAATTTGTAAAATCACATTTAAAAAACTGAAACAGCCTAAATGTAACCTTGTTCAATCTTTTTTTTGTGTTAACATACAGAGGGTGAACATTTAAAAGGCCTTTGAGCATATGACAATTAAAATAGATACCTAAGAAATATCAACCTTTTAGGCACTGTAGTACTCCTAGAAATCTTGCCCAAAGGGCTTATAATGGTGCTAGATTATTTCAATTAAAAAGAAAAAAAAGAAATCATTCTGCTTCTTTTCAAATGGGATTTGCTATTTCTGGAAACTATTAAATGTTCAGATTGAGGACCCACCCTTTATAAATTAATGCAGCACAGAAGAGTAATTAAATTTGGTAATCTCATTAAAGCTTTTAATGGAATTGATAATTTCAAAGAGTTTTTCTGGTTATTGGGATTTCTGAACAAAGGAGTCACTATTGGATTATTACTGTTCTTTTCCAGTAGCAGTTTGTTTTTCGCTGCCATGCAGGAAAGTCTTTCTGGGACCTTGATTTGTTTCTGTTGAGGATGGGACCAACGTGCAATTCCCCAAGGAGATGAGAGGCTCATTTGTAGTGTTCTCCTCTAGATTGTTAGTCACTGGTTACATAATTTTTTCCTAAAGCTGATTACAAACTTAGATCTAACATCTATTTTGAAAATGCTTGTTCATTAAAGCAAAAAGTCAGAGCAGTCATTTTTTACTTTTTTTAAGTATGTTTAGCAGTGTGCAAATAACTTACTCAAATCTACCTGATTTAATTCTTCAGTAAAGAACAACTTCAGCAGTATATGGTTACTGTGAAATAAATAAAATCCTTATTCCCATTTTTTTCCATTTAGAAGCTGTTGAAATAGTACTATTGCAATATCATGAAACTGTAGTGTATCTGTAAAATTGCTTTGCTGTAGTTATTTTGACAGGACTTTGCTCGTTGTGTCCAATTTAGAACAAAACAATGTAAAAAGGCAGGAATAATCCTACTGAGATGGGTTTTTTTGGTATAGCAGTAAGTTCTACAGTGTGGATGTGTATACTTTCATTATTGCTGTATGCATAGATATTTAAATCCATTACCTTGTTTTGATGGCCCCTTCTCCATGACAGATGTGACTTTTCCTCAATCATCTCTTTCCAAACTGAGAAATTCCACTAATTAATCTCTTTCTACATGTAATTCTGTGCCTTTGACTGTTTTCTGCTTAATGATATCTCTTACTGAGATAATCTTTTACAGATGTGAGAGACAAGAACCGTATTCATTGTTAAAGATGGGTGGTGATGGTAAACTTAAAAGAAGTGAAAATAAGGTATAAATCACTGGTTCATGAGTCAGAAATAAGATTTGTGGACACATGGCCAATTTTCCTGCCATACTACACATTTTTGGTTAATCTACAGGTCAGAATGAGGACTGCACAGTAAGATTGTTTTCTGCATAGGAGTAGAACTGTAGACCAGGTTAATATAATAGGAAAGCAGAGAGAACCACTCTCCATTCCTAGAACAGGCCCTTTAACAAGATACTTTGAAATCCTAGATAATACTTCATCCTGTGCCACCCTGTCAGTCCATCCCTGTCACTCCCCTCCAGTCTCATCCCAGCTGAAGTGTTGGGGCAGGAGCCAGTGCTCTGCAGCCAGCAACACTTCTAGAGAGGCACAGACTAAAGTTTGTTCTCAGGTCCTAATTCTGGCTCAGCCTCTCTTGGGAGAGCAGATGTAATGGTGGACTTGGTGTAATTACAGCAGTTTTCAACAATATTTGCTGTTTTTATCGAGAAATGTACTGTGAAAACTTTTATTGGCATAAAATCGTAATTAATGTCTGACTGAAATTTTTCATTTGTTCCTTACATCTCAAGTGCATCTCCAGAAATAAATGTTGAGAGATTGCTTCAGACCTCTGTGAATGTTTGCTGTTAGAGATACCATTTATTTTACTTCACTGCTGAGAGATTTATTGTGAGAAATGTTTGTGAAAAGATTGATAGACCTCATTTCAGAAACACTTGCAGGGGACCCGGGCAGCTGATTTGCAGGTACTTCTGGGCTTCTTTGTAAAATAACTGAGTGAGGAAAACCAAAGCAGCAAGGACAGAAGGTTTCTGCAGGTTTTCAGCCATTTCTGTGCTGTGACTGCCTATTCTCTCAAGTGTCATGTGGGAGACAATCAGATGCCAGTGTAAATCCTACCTACCTTCCTTTTATGTTCAGTGGCTGGGGGCAGAGGGGAGAGCTCTGCTCCTGCCCTTTCCAGATTGCTCAGTGTGCAAAGCAAAGGAGCAGCCACGGGCACTCGTTTGCCTCCCGTTAACACACACAATCTGCAAAATGTATCTGCCAATCATCGTGGTGATTCCTGCTGAGCTTTTACGGGAAGAGCTGATGCCTGTGTCCCCTGCTTATCTAAGATTCTCTGCAGTCAGTGATAGAAAGGCAAAAAGATGCCTCTGACTCTCCAGCACAGAGGAGGCTTCTCACTGAAATTGCACAAGTAAATCCACAGCGTTTGATCCAAACAATTCCTTGTACGAAAAGGGTCAGTTTTAATATCAGGGACATCTGTTTAATCACTTCTCTACTATCTCAAAATTCTCAGTAAACTATTTTCAGTAACATCACCACGATTAAAGTGCTAGTAAAATACTCTAGGAGCTACTAAAATGACATTAAATTTAATCTTAGCTTTGCTAATTATCAGTCTTATTCCTGTGAATGAAGGGTATATTAGACTTTTTGTTAGTCTCTTTTATCAGGCAATACCATATACTAAACTGAAAAAGGAAAATAATCTTGATTTGACAATAAATGAAGCAAGAAAGGAAACAAATTGTTGCAAGATTCCCTCTGACAGCTGATTTTCACATAAGTCTGGTGATTTCAGAATATTGAAACATGGAAGGAAGGAGAGTCCAGTGGTGAGAATTAGGATGCAGTCTCTTATTATTGGACCCCCAATGATGTTAAAGGAATAGGGCTTCCATGTGCCTGATGTACATAATTCCATCACTAATTCCTTTAAGTGAAACAATTTTTAAAATTTGTGGATTCAGACTGCTTTAAAACAGCTGCACTTTCTTGAGGAATGATGTACAGTGTAACTACAGTTTATCAGCTTACAATAGAATCTCCTTACATTTAAAACATTTGAAAATTACTCTAGACTACTCTGACTCTAATGAAGGCTTATGTCTTTGAGATGAAAAGCTTACCAATGTAAAAGTTTGCCAACTAAAGACTGGATGCTTGGGAAATCAGATAATGGGCATCATTAAGTTTTCTGAGAAAGTCAAACCAAAATATTTATTTTTTGAGGTCCCAACAGCTCCTCCTACAAAGAGATCCCTCTGTTCTGGACTCCTGAGCCACAGGCTGTGCCTTGCCAGCAGTGTGAGAACAGGCTGGGCAGAGAGGGAATGGTTTAGGTGCAGATGTTTGTAAATATTCTGATGTACAAGGGATAGTTTCTGTAGTGGTAGTATAACATGATTATTTACTGAAAGAGGCCGTTCACAGGAGCATGTCGTGACAGGACAGGGGAGAACGGCTTCACACTGAGAGAGAGTAGGTTTAGATTAGATATTAGGAAGCAGTTCTTCCTATGAGGGTGGTGAGGCCCTGGCACAGGTTGCCCAGAGAAGCTGTGGCTGCCCCATCCCTGGAAGTGCTCAAGGCCATGTTGGACAGGGCTTGGAGCAACCCAGTGTAGGACTGGTGGAAGGTGTCCCTGTCCACGGCAGAGGGGTTGGAAACAAGTGATCTCTGCAGTCCCTTCCAACCCAAACCATTCTATGATTATGTGATTTTTTTGCCTACAAAAAGCTACAGGATTATACACATTTTGCTGTTCATACTGTGTTGAAATGCACCTCTGAACTTCCCCTTAGGGCTTTCTGGACTTATGCAAGAGAAGAGGAGTCAGTCCTACAGGGTACAGATGATACCTTCCCTACTGGAAGGTACAATGTCATTGTGTGTGGTTAATCACGCAGTATCCTCATGTCCAAGGAAGCAGTTTGGTGTCCTGGGAGCAGCCTTCAGCTGTGCATTACTTGGTTACAGGATTTAGCAGATTTGAGGTCCAGTTTTAAAATGCAAAGTGAATAGAAACTATCTCTTGATGACATGAGTGAATGAATCAGTATGGTCCCTGTGTCACCTTGCCCCAAGAGCTTCTTATAACACAGAGGTTCTGATCAGCAGACTCTGGCACGTGGGGTTTTATCAGTGCAGTTTATCCTTTTCTTGGGGCCTCAGCTAATTGCATTGGCTTTAATGTAAGGTATTTTCAGATGCTTTTGGACATTGTAATGTGTTGTATCCGTGATACAAGACTGGATTGTATCCAGCATATGATCTGACTGAGGTCTTTTCCACATGGGTTTGCTTTGCCTTCTAAAAACTGAAATTAGCTGAAATTCTCTGGTCTCTTAGTGTTTGAGTATGGAGTCGCATTTTAGAGGGGATTTTGTCTTTATTTAAATAAAGTTAAGTTGTCTTTTCAAGATATTTGATAAAATGAAAACCTTCGTTGATTCTTGAGGCTGTGTGTTTCCAGTGCTGCAGTTCTAAAGGCGGTACAGGTTAGATGTGGAGTTTTTTGTTTGCTTTTGAGGAAGTAAATTTTCAAGAGAAACGTTTGCTATGCTTCTTTTCACAGTATAGTATAAGCAGTACTGTTAAATGGCAATTTTTGGCAGCATTATATCGAAAAGGGGATTTTACGTCCATATAAATTCAATTATAAACTGTCCTAAATATTTTCTGTAGGCTAAATGTTGGCTTAAGTTTTTCAGAAATCTATTTCAAAACCAATTTCAGTAAGAAACCTATTTTTTTTATGACTCTTAGCCCATTATGTTGAAATATCTTGGTGTTTTCAAAAAGACAAAATTTGAAAAGGTCTAAGATTGTCTTGCAGAAACCACAATAATTCCTAACAGTGTTTATTCTCCACCTACTGATAATAAAAATGTTTTCATGTAATCTAAAGCTGATATTATCAGCTCCTCTTGAAAAAAAAAATATTTATTCTGAAAATTTACAGCAGAAATATTTAAAGGGAGTGAGGAGCAGGCAATTCTTCCTTAATATCTTGCTATACAGTGAGGACATTTCCAGTGTCAAAGAGCACCTGGTCCTTCTGCTGAGGAGTGTGTGTGTGTTTGTGTAGCTGGGCTCGTGCACTCTCTGATCATCACTGTGTTATTCTTGTTCTCAGAAAACATCCTGTTGGCTTGTGTGAGCCTGTACTGTGGGGACTTGTAAAAGTCACACATTTTCCAGGCTTTGTTACACTTAAAAGCTTCTGTGTGTGTATGTTGATTAAATAGCACGTTGTATTTATGAGAAAATCTCTTTGCATATAGCTTAAAGATAAGGTGGAAACTTGACATCGTTGCTTTAACAGTGCCAAAATAAATGTCTGGTAAATTAGTACAAATAAATGTACTTGTGGTTTACTGTCTGTAGGGGAAAATTGCTTTTCACTTGAAAATGTTGGAGCTGGCAAATTGGGAATGTTAATTTATCCTTGCTCGTACTCACAGTCTTTTAATTCTCAGGTGTTTAGCACATGTGAGTGTTTAAGGTCCCTTGTGATTAAAATACCAGTCCTGCTTGGCCTCATAATAATTATTAGTGAGACTGAGAGTGTCCCCAGTCAAACACCACATGGGTGTTTGAAACCAGTTGGACGCAAATGCAACACTGACTTGTCGGAGGTGGCTCTGGATTCCTCCTGGGCACATGTCTGGTTTTGCAGATCTGCACCCAGGGTCAGGGAAGATCCCTTTGGGGTGCCCTAGGTCTGGGCTGCAGATAACTTTGTGATTTCTCCTGCACTTGGATGGCGGCAAGGAAGTGTTGGGAATTTTTCTAATAATACTGTCAGACTTCAAGCTCAGCACCAGCTCACATGAGTTAAACTACAGAAATAAGCTGTACTAGACTTGGTGTTCCCATGCAAGGGCTTTGTAAGTGTTAGTGCTCCCTCTTTCTGTGTCTTTGGTGACCCAGTTTTCCTGCTGTCTTCCCTATCCCTAAGCATAACTGAAGGAGAATCGCTGAGACTGGTGATCTGACTCTGGTTTCGTTTTATGACAAGGTAACCCTCTTAATTGATCAAGGGAAGCCAGTTGATGAAATCTTTTGGGATTTCAGTAAAGCTTTTGCTGCTGTCTCTCCCAGGATCCTTCTGGACAAACTGTGGATCCCACAGTTGGATGAACACACCATGTGGTGGGTCAGCAATTGGCTCACGGGTCAGGCACAGAGGGTAATAGTGAATGGGGTGACATCAGACTGGTGACCTGTTACTGGAGGGGTTCCCCACTAGGTAGCACAGTGCCTATCCAGGAATCACAAACTAATTTTGAAAAAATACTTATCATTCAGACAGAACTTTATCCATGTGAATATTTTATAATTGGCACAGCATTCTCTCATCTTACTGAAAAAGGCAGATAACTCATCTGACTCTGTCTCTTGCTCTGTAGTACTTCAACCTGGCACATGTCTTGGGGGTTTTGATTTCTTTCTCTTTGTGAGAAATTATAAATGACATTCATACAGCAAGTCTGTGGAGGGGACTGGAGATGGATTCTGCACTATCTATAGCAGAAATAGGATGAGGGAAATCCAGGCATTTTTCTCTGCTGCTGTATAGGCTGTTGAACCCTGTAATACCTCTGGGCAGATGTTTGGTGTCAAATGAATCTGGAAAATTGCAGTTTATTGCTATGCCTCCTCCCTAAGTTCAGGCTTCTCTGAGGAAGAGAAGCTTTTCTTGTGTCAAGAAGCGAGCTCCCTTCAGTGAGGGAGCAGTGCTGGTCAGTGTGCTCTGTGGAATTTCATCAGTGAGTTTCATTCCTCAGGAGCAACTGTCATCCTTCAAAACCTTCTTTTCCTCCCTTCTTCCTAAGCCCAGCTGGAGCTCTAGGTCTGCTATCCCATTTCCCCAAAGCCAGGTAAGGACCAGCATTCGTTGTCTGTCACTGCTGATACCAACCCACGTTGATTCAAAGGCTTTGCCCCGTGACATTCCTGCTTTCTGCACCCACACTTAATGAACGTCACTAAAGTCAGCAGCACTGCCTGAAGGGCTTGTGTGAAAACCAAGGCAAGAGCATCAAGAGTATCAAACTCTGAGCCAGAAAGTACTTTATGCATTCACCCCTGGAAATCACGGAGCTCAGGTCACACCATTACTGATTTTGTTCGAAGCAAAGAGAAAGAAATAAATCTTGAAAGAAGCTGTTAAGGATTAATTTTGAGAAAGGTCAGCTCCTCAACATTTTCTGGATTCCAGAAATACTTGTTCATTCAGTTGCAATGCTGTTGACAGTTTAAAATATGGGTTTGGACTTGATGGGAGGGGGGTAATCTATTAATCAGCACTTCATCATCTACAACTGCTTATCTTCTCTTTTCTGTAATTCCTCTTATTAGTTGGACATCAGCATTGTCTACATAATTCATATCATCCATCAGCAGGAATGAATGAAGTACACAGCAATATATCAGTTTGACTAAGCTCAATAAAGCAAAAGAGAAGTAGAAAATTATTGCAATAATCTTAAATCTTTAATGATAGTGGAGTTAAATTTTCTTTACTCATTACTATAGCGATAAAGGCCTGTGCTAGTACATAGTTCTAATGGGACATAGACATTTTCTTGGTATTCTATTAGAAAAAAATTTTTTTTCCTTTTTCTTTTTTTTTTTTTTTCTTTTAACCTTTGGGACAAGTGGTTTAATACCAGAGTTCAAATAGATCTTGGAGAATACTTCTTCTGAACTTTATATTAAAAAATTAACTGAGCTTCTGAAGGAATTAACTTCACTCTAACTGTGCCTCTTTCCTGTGTGTTTGACAACCAAAAAAAAAAAGTGTGTTAAGTTTTCAGTGAGAGAGATTCAGCTGTTCCAAAGAATGAATGGCACTCATTTTTGTCTTGGTTAAAAATACTTGCAGATGTTTCATTAATAAACTGTAATGTCTTCCTATGAGAAGGGATTAAATTTGATGGGAATGCAGGAAATGTTCTTGCTGCAATTTGCATGAAAGTTTTCTCAGCTTTGGCAGAACTATGTGATGCACAAGGCTTATTAGACTGGTCTGACGAATGTTCTGAGGATTCTTCAGCTGTTTAGAAAGCACCACCCCAGGGCTGCAGGGGGAGCTCTCCCAGCACATTTTCCTGGGAGTAGGGCTTGGATTAGACTGGATCTTAAAGCGAAAACAGAGATGCTCTTCCTGCCCTTACAGATGTGAGACCAGGCACAGTGAGGGATGGCAGGAGACAGAGGAGAGAAGGATAAAGGAGGTGATGTGGGAACTGCAGCCTGGTGAGGCTGGAGTAGGGTAGAGCTGCCTGGAGAGGAGACTCGAGCTGAAGTCGTGGCTTGAGGAAGGGCAGACCCAGATGGCAGGTGGGACACAGAGATGGAAATGAGAACCATGAGGGGCCCTGGGGAAGACTGGTCAGTGGGTGAGGCAGAACATGGAGCACAGGCAGAAGTGAAGACAATGCTGGAAGACCCCGTGGAAGATCAGGTGAATGGAGGAGGCATGAACAAGAACATGTGTTAGCCCCACCAGAACTGGGACAAACCCACAGATTTCTCTACTGTCAGTGTTAAAGGGTTCTCAGGAGTTTGAAAGTGATTTTCTAAGTTTATATCCCTTTATTTTACCCATTTTGTGCTGTGTATTCAGCTCTGCTTATTAAGCTTTGAGACAAACATTAATGTAAGACTGAATTAGGAAGTATTAGAGGGAGCTGAAGGAAAAGGTTCAGATTAATTTCTTGGTTTTTTCCATTTCTTTTAGTCTAGGACATCCCTGCAAAGAAACTATAAGGTGAAGGTTTTGAGACTTGATGGGTTCAGAACTGTTGGAATTACCTGTACAATGATGGATGGTGCTATACAGCAGCAGCACAGTAATGTTTTGGCAGCCCATTTGCCAAATCTTGCAAGAGGATTGACTCAGAACACACACTGCCTCAGTCAGTGAGAAACTTTCTAGGTTAAGAGCAATCCATGCAATGAAAAACCCGCCCTTTTTGGTGCAAAGGCTTAATATGGAGTAATTACTTTTAATTAAACTGTTCTGAGCAAGACTGAACTTTGCAACTTCAAAGCATGTGTAATGGATGTTTTTGTTGCTTTCTATGTATCTCCGTAGTCCCAAGAATTCTGGTCACGTTTTAAGTAAGTGGTAGTCATGAAAGCAATTTATGGATTAACATGGATTAAAGAGAGGTTCTTTCAAAGGAATATTTCAGCAGTAAGAATGATAGCCCTAAATGGCACTTGTTGTAAAGTTTCTAAAACCTGCACTTTCTGCTGTATATTAGACTTATAATCAAAGCTCTGATTTAAATTTTCCTTACTAACTTTATGTGATATAACTTTTCTGTGTCCTCTAAATTACTTTGTCTATTCCAGATAAATTGATCTCTTCAAGAGCGAAAGGACATCTTTTTTGAAGCATCAAATCTTTCTTGCTAAAATCTAGATTTATTAACTGCACATTATGAAGTTAATAAATGTTGCCCCTCTCTCCCTTCTGAGGCCTTTAAGGAGAGAATGGACCAAACACTCAGAGGTTTAGGACATTTATGTGTGATGGGGAGTCCTTAAGAATTAATTGCATCGTTATGCTTAGGGGCTGACACCTTATATTTGGGAAAAGCACCTTTGGAAGGTGTTGTTGTTGTTTCTGCTCTTTTTTTTTTTTTTTTTTTTTATTTGAAGAAATCCATTTGGGACTTTCATATCTGTTCTCTCAGACATTCTGTGTGTAGTAGGATGTTCAGCTCCTTGCTTCAGGCTCCAAATTGAGAATTAATGAAATGGATAGTTTTAAAGCACCAGTCTAAACATAATTATAGCAGAACACGTTACTGAGATTGTAACCTCGAGTTGTTTAGGAACTGCAGAGATATCATTCCCCAGGGATGCTCCCAGCAGTAGGAAAGGATGAATAGCAATCCAGCAGCCCAGAGCAGATGTGTAGAGCAGGTACACACAAGATAGACAGCACAATGGCAGAAGCACTGATGTACAGATTTCAGAAGCAATACCATATCTTTGTGCTCCTGGAGAAGCCTCAGGAAAAACTGGGAGATGTTCTTTGTAAGTGCTCAAGATGTCTGCTGATGACAGCTATGATTCCAGAAAAAGACGAGTTTTTAATTATAAAGTGTAGTTATTTAACCTAGAGAACACTGTTCCTTACATATACAAGCTATTCTCAAACATAGTTGTTTTTTATTTAGAACATTTAGGATACATTATAAGTATTTGGACCCAAGAAATAGATTTATTCAGTCATAAATACATAAATATTGATGTAAAAAAAAAACAAACCTCAAAGAATCTACCTTTTAAAATGATTTAATGGAAATATTTTCATTCTATTTGTTGAAGAGGTATAATTTCAACTAAAGCAACATTTGAAATACCTTTGGTTTGCATGAATAAGTACAAATTTTTTCCTCTGTGACTATTCTTTTGAAGAAACCCAACCAAAGTACTTGTGACTTGCCTGAAAGCTATAGTTAGCACTAATTTAGCTAAAAGTATGTAACAAAGAATATTTTATCCAGCTGTGTGTGATGAATTGGTGGGAATATATAGCCATTTGTTATGCTTATATAGCAGTTCATAGCTGTAATAATCCTGGATCACTTCACTCTTCTCTGTGAATTAGGCAATATTAATATCCATTTTTTGTCACAATGTCACAGTTTTGAACTTTTGAACAGAATATCTCTGTTTAGGGTTGAACCCAGAGGTAAGGCAGGACCAGAGTGCTACAAGGTCTCCCAGACATCTTCCAGAATCATAGAATCAACTGGGCTGGGAAAGACCTCTGAGGTCATCAAGTCCAACCCTTGATCCAACACCACTCTGGTTACTAGACCATGGCACTAAGAGCCAGATGGTTTGGGTTGGAAGGGACCTTAATCATCCAATTCCAACCCCTCTGCCATATCAGGTTGCTCAGAACTCCATCCAACCTGGCTTTGAACACTTCCAGGGATGGGGCATCCACAGCTTTTCTGGGCAGGTCCAGCCTCTCACCCACCAGCACCCCCAAGTCCTTCTCCCCAGGGCTGTTCTCAACCTGTTCACCCCCAGCCTGGACTGATACCAGGGTTGCCCTGACCCAAGTGCAGCGCCTTGTGAAGCCTCCTGAGATTGCCATGGCCCACTTCTGGAGGAGTGGGAAGACATCCACTGCTGCAGCTGAATGGCTGCTTTTCTGAATTTGTCCAGTGGCATCTGTGGTGAATTCAATAACTCTGTGCCTACAATACCCTGGAAGATAAAGCAGTACATTTGGGGCTTTGCTGCAGGCATGTCTGTATGAAGATTTACTGGATTTAGGCTCCTGTGTCTGGCTACCTAAAGCTGTAAAGCCTAAACTTCAGTGATTTGCCTGAAGTTACCTAACAATTCTATTGTGCAGCAAATAATTTAAATTGATATCTCCAAAGTTAGTGCCTTCCCATTCACTGTCGATACACTGATTAGAAGCTGTCTGAGGCAATAAGTTAATACTTGTAACTCTGTTAAAGCTGTTTTGAGTGTGACAGCTTCCAGCCTGGTGCCTCTTACCAGGCAATTTGCAGTTGAGTTGGGGAGCAGAGGAGCAGCCTGAGAGCTGCAGCTGTGCCATTTCCAGCCCCACACCAATCACTACCAGGCTTGGCTCTGAGGTCTTGTGGGCTGAAGTCAGGAATTGGGGAGAAATTTTTTCTTCTTGGTTGTTCTCCATATCCCTTTTTACATATGTAAAATACTGATTTATGTGGAAAAAGTACTCCTTACCTTGGCAGAAGGTAACTCTCCTATCTTTGAATTCAATTTCTGATAACATTGTCTTATCTTTATATTAAAGTGGACTCATAATCTTACCATAGAGCCTGTGACCATTTCAAACCCTTCAGTTTTTTACAGGTTCTTTTCTTTCATTTCTGATATTATTGTTAACACACTTTTTTAAAGCAATCTATAGAGCTTACACCAGGCTATTTCACAATAAGTGTTCCTAATCTTCTCTGTAAAATTCACTCTGTGCATGTTTATCTTCTGGTAATTCAAACTTGCTTTCCTCTTCCAACTGTCTGCTTTTTGAATTATCATAATCTTGATTCAAATCTACCTGGTTATCAGTTGACACAAACGGGTTTATTAGGGTGTCTTATTCTCTCTGTCTGACAGATCTCATATTTAGGAATGCATTTTACTCCTACCTTATTGATCAAAAAATCCTTTTGCATTATTCATCTTTCTCTGCTAGTTTTCAGAGCTTGTTGCTCAATTGATTCAATAGTTCATTTTACATTACAGTATTTGTAACCAGAATTTCTTATGTTCTAATGTAGATGTAGGGAATACCTTAGCGTTCCCTTCTAACTCAGTCAGTATTTTCTGAGTAATAAATATGTCTGTCGGTGTTTGTAAATGAATTTTGCTTCTTCTGAAGGTTTAGGGGACTCTGCTGTGAAGTTATCTACTTGCATTTAAGTATCAAGAAAACATCTACACTTTCTAATACACAAGAGCTTTGGGCCTGCGACTTCCCAATCCCCAGCAAGTATTTTGAGAGGCAGCTACTGTATAATGTCTGAAATATCTACATCATCTGCAACATCTGTGTTTTTTAAAGATATGCTGATCAAAAAAAAGCCAGAAATGGATCTCACCTGGGCAAACTGGAGATAAGTAGAACTCTTCTTTAGCCATTCTGAGCTATGCCCTTTTGTTCCTCATTTGCAGAGGATCCTGCTTCTGCTTATTGTGCCTGGTAAAACTGGCAGACAGTATTAATTTGTGTATATGTGTTTATGAGGGTAGGTACAAGTCATCTGTGCTACAGTACAGAAAAGAAGGATAATATAACCTATACTGAAGGTTGTCTCAGTAAAGAGTGTTTGGGTTTTTTTTTTTTAATTATGCCCTGGTGCCCTCAAATCACAAAATTTTATTTTCTTGTTATTCCACTGAAAAGTTTCAATAAGAAACTTATGAGTCTGATGTCAGTGTAACTCTGGAGCTATATTGTAACTTCACTGCTTCAAATGATTTTTTTGGCTCCAGCCCCACAGCTGTGTTGAGGTACAGGTGCACATAGGAAATGCACTCAGACATTCAGAGTTCTTGCAAAATACTCAGCTTTCCTGAAAAGTGCAGGCTGGATACTCAGGCATAGCAGAATTCCTACTTTCTCCCCTTGGAGCTCCTGTCTGTGGACTGGTACAGTTGCCTTTTTTCCTACATCACTTTGTGGTGGCCACTGAGGGCAGCAAGAGCAACAGGGATTAGGAATCTCCTGGGGCTAATTTGGCATTGTGTCTCCATCCTCTGCCACCTCTCCCAGAGCAGGAAATGTGGCCTTGAGGTCTCAGTAACAAGTGTTCCCATTCCTTAGACATGCCCTGACTAGGTGTTTGTCTCATTATGAGTATGTTAGGCTCACAAAAATCTCTCTCTTACCTGCTGGCATGATGAGGGACCTGGAGAAATATGCCTTCTAGGTGATATCTCATAGTGATAAGCAGCTTCCATTCACCATTTTAGGCATCTGCAGGCTTTGACTGACTCCACAGTGCTCACCTGCATGATCTTAGACATTCATTAGACATGTGTTTCTTTTCATGCACTCTCAGCTGATGTAAATTGGTATGGCTGACAAAACACCAGTCTATTGGGATGTCTTACCCTAAAAAAGCCTCAAGTTGGATGCTCTCATGTGACACAGACTTTCTGAGGGCTTAAAAAAGGGTCTTTGAAAATTGAAGAGACTAGTTTAGTACATTAACAGTTGTGTGGATATACACTGTACTTTCTATGATATGGCAAAGGTAGAATGGGAGCAGTTGTGGTTGCTCTCTATAAATGGACCAAATGGAAGGCAGAAGTGTTGAGTTAAAGAGCAATGTTGGCACCAGAACTGAAATAAACTTTCTACAAATAAATTTAGTTTGGTAATTAGAAGGTTGAGGTTCTGGAGCAACTTTCCATTTAGAGTAGTGGGGTCAAGAAACCAAACTACTTCTAGGCTGGAACTTGCTTGTTTATGAAGTGTTTATATTGTGTGGCTGCCTGCAATAGCAGGGAATTGCGTTTGATGACCCAGGAAGTCCCTTCCAGTCTTGCTTCCTATGAATATGCAATCATTATGAAAATAAATAAAGCTTCTGGTGTGCTTCACTGGTTGCAAAATCCTTTCTGTAATAACCCTAGAAACCTTGCTGGAAATAATTAGCAGAATTACCAGTTATAATCTGAAGACACAGAAAGCTGAAGTGACTGAAGGAACAATGTGAAGAATTTTTCGCTCTCTGGATTTGGGTGGCAGAACTGTGTATGATGCACTTCCTTGAAAGGGTAGTTGCTATTAAAGCAATTTGCTTTATGGCCTTTGCTTGCATTTACAACAGAACATCTTAAATGGAGCCATATATTCCCTCTGCTATTGTGCTGTGTCTGTGTGCATTTTTAGCTGTCCATTCCATGCTTCTATGCTGTATATTTAAATAATTGGCAGAGGAAATTGCTGGCATTTACTGAATATCCAGAAGTGGCTCGTCCAAGATTTCCTCTCTGCTCAGAAAGCAGGCCCTCCTTGCTGTTGCAGTAGTCAGTGGTTCCCCAGTGACCTCCTGATCCCCAATTCATGCCTGTCAGGTGGCTGCCTCACTTGTGCTTCTGCTGGTGGAATATAGATCATCCCAGGGTTACTGGGGCTGCTGGCTGTATTTCTGAGCAGATCAGGCCTAACAAAGCAACACTGCTGGAAATCCAAATATGCTCTGTAAAGCATCATCCAAATACGAACAGTAAATCACAGGAGTCTCTGCTATGCTACAAATCCTGTGATTCAGCGTGTCAGAAAGGAACTATTAGGCTTCCAACTTGGGATAAAATAATCACAGGAAAATAGGTGGATCTGTCAAGTTGTTAAAAGATAATGCTGAAATATGCAGCAATCTGCTCAGCAATAAGTCTGTCAAAGATGGTAAATATTAGTCTAGAAAATGGGAAAATAGACTTTTTTTTACATTAGTGCTTGTGAAAATAACTTGTATTTTACTTTGCATTTTAATATTTGCATCTTTAACCCACACTGGAAGGTTAGAGCCAAAAAAAAAAAAATACATAGAGGAAATTATGTTAAAAACAAACACAAAACACAAATAAGTAAAAAAAACTTAAAACCCTAAATCCCTGCTCTACGACCTTGTAGAAGACAAACCCAAAGAAACACTTTTTATTAAGAAAAAAAATTACTTAGCCAAATCCAGTTGTAGTTTAAACAAATCTTTAAGGTTCATTTACAGTACAAAATCCTAATGGCCCTAGAGACCTGACAAGAAGAAATGGAAAGTTTCAGCTTCTTCCTGCAAAATTACAAAGTCACCTTATCCATTATCAATTGCTATAAATCTCCCCAGTGTATTTAGTGATCTAAAAGATGGTTAAAAGACACTGACTTGCAATTGCAAAAGGATGACTGGACATATTTGGACAGTTCTGTACTCAAGCTGTGTAAAATATGCAAACACAAACCCTACATTTTCAGTTTTTTAGCATCATGAGGGAATCTGCTTTGAGGATTGCTGATAATTGATCACTCTCACAAATGAAAGGAACATTTTATGGTGCAGCACTGCTATTACTCGGTGCCTATTAAAGAGGATGAAGAATTCTGCAAATGCTATAGAGTGCAAGGGGCTGTTTTCAATCCACTGCAGATGTTCACATTCCTCACCATTTCAGACATATGGCTTGGCTAGGAAGAAACTTATTGTCCTCTTTAACTTCTCAAAGATCATTAAAAAGCGATGCACTTATCTGGGCTGTGCTTTCCTGTCACTGTGCAGTGCAGAGGAAATGCAAGCCTGTAAGACACGATGTAGATGTAGCTGGTTGTGCTTCCTAGAGTCAAAGTTTCTTTGTACGTCCATTTTGTAAGATTTGTTTCTACTGAGCTGAGCTTTGTCAAGCTGAAGTGTGCTTGGCTGCTGCTATGGGATGAATTTGAGGCTTTGTCAGCAGAAATAATTGAGCTTCTTCTTGGAAGGAGACTACATTCTTAATTGTTGGCTGGAAAGCTCTCACCTTCCGTGTTTTAGACCAGACACATTGTCTAGAGGGTTGTTCTGTTGCTGGGGATGAGCCTTTTTTGTTATTCTCATAAGAATCCAGCTAAATCTAGTCATGTTAGTGAGTTACAAAGCATGAGCTTTTTTAGAGGCTGAGTTGGCTGCTAATTAAGAAGACCTTACTTTCTCTGGAGCTGCTCAGGTTTAGGGATACATTCAGACCTGATTGATCAAGCAAGTTCCAGAAGGACTGGTGCAGGTGGTGGGTGCTTGGGGTAGCAGCAGCTGGGATCAGTGGAGTACTTGGGGCTGCTGTCTGTGAGAGTTGTCCAACTGAGGCTATTCCTGGAGTAGGAAAAAAGCATATATTTATGGAATTGTGCATGCAGAGTGCTGTGGTGTCTGCTTGAAGAAGCCAAATTAAGCTTAACTGGACTTGACTTTACAAACTGAATGATCTATCACAATAGTGTTTTGCATACAAGAGAGATATGTAAGCTTAGTTTCAGCTGGATTTCGGGGTGGTTCAGTGCAGGGGATTTATTTAAACAGTGCTCTTTCATTTTCCTTGCCTCAAGATTCCCTGCTCCCTCCAGTGAGCCCCCAGTCAGTACAGTTTGTCCTTTTGCCTCCTACCAGCTTCAGGGTGATCCCCGCTGTAAATATGTTTTATGTGAAAGATGTGGTTGTAATGTGAGTTCCTGAATTTCTTCCTGTGTGTTTGTGGCAAACAGCTCTGCTGGTGCGTGGCATTCTCAGTCTGTAGCAGATGTCCACCTATGTAGCCTCTACAGATGCTGCTGACAGTTTAACAACTGATGTAGTCTAAAGATAATTAAATATTAAGTCTTGAATAGGCTCTAGTATCCTATCAGTAATTGAACTACCATAATATATTTGCCTCTGTTTACTGCTGTGCACTAAGCCAGATGCATTTCATCATTTTGATCCTTTTCACACGGCTTTTCTCCTGTAATGCAGCTTCATGGTAAGCAGTTGTGTTAAGTAGCAGCCCTACATGCTTCCCATCTGGCTTTGCCCTAAGAGCAAGCTACATGCAGTAAATGCATCTCTGTTCGTAAACCAAGGAAGAGCAATTGCAGAGACATTCTGCAGTCACCTGTGGAAAAAAAAATCTGTCCATGGTATTCATAATTCCTTCAAGCTTTTATGACTGCTGCTTGTTACCTTTGCCCTCTCCTTTAATTATCCGGTCGGATTCCTATCCCTGGTGTTTTTCCTTGCACCCCATATGTAGCTATATTTATTGTTACAGAATTGAATGATCCTGCATGGTTCCCTGAAAATGCTCTACACAAAAACCTATAGCTTCAGTTTTACCAAAAGCTTAAAAATTTTGCAAATGCATCAATTTTGGAGACCCACTTAAGTTGCTCCTGACATTGCTTTACTGGGGAAAAGGGAAGGGGGGAGGCAACATTGCCTTTGAAATTTCTAGCTCTATCTGATGTTTTACCAGCTGCCTCTCAAACATGAAGTGAATTTTCTGCCTTGCTGTAGCTGCTAGTCAAGTCTCTTGATATGAGTGTTTGCAGCAAAGCAGTCTCTTTCAGGAGGGAAAGAAATGACAACCCAAAGCATAAAAGCAGGCTGCGTGACAGAGAGCTAGATACAGAATATCAGCTAAGGCTTTGGGCTTGTTTTCCTTTTTTGTTTTGTTTTGTTTTCATTTTTGCCTTAAGGGGCAGAACTCAGTTCTGCTGGTTCTTCGTGCAGTCCACTAGGCAGCAGTGTCCAATGGTGTGTATTCGTTATTCACTTTAAATTGAAAAGTTATTCTAATTAGACAGTGCTGTAATCCTCCTGCTGCTTGGGATCAGATGTCCTCCAGTGTAAACAAAAACCCATCAGACTTGAAGAAGTGGGTCAGATCAAGAGACATCGCAGTGCATTATAGCATAATCCAGTGGAATTGGTTCTAAAATGGTGCCTCTTGGTGGGGGAAGGGGACACTGGACTGCAGCCTGCACTTTGAAAAGGTCACTGTAGTGGAAGAGTGTAAAAATTGTTTCTTCATGTCATGTTTTTTTATTTCAGGGCTTATTGGAGGTCCTGCATTTATGCAAGGAACCCCATGTCTCTCATGTGCTTTGCCTGTCAGTGCTGCACAAAAATTTGAGTGAAATATTCTTTCAGAAGTCCATTTGCAGAGCAATGAAATGAAACCATCTTAATCTAACAGTATGTAAAAGTGTATAAATTTGGCAGTGACATATGGATGTATAATTGTACAGCTTATGTACTGCTTTAATGAGGTATAAAACTTGTCTCAGAAATGCAGCTATGCAGTGACTTTCATTCCACAAATCCATCAGAACAGCATATCAATGAAACCATATTCTTTCCGCAGTGTTTGGAAGACATTTGTTAAGCATTAGCACCAGTTGTCATATGGTTCAGAGAGTCCCTACAAGGCCTGAGAGTGCTGCATTTACCCTGCTTGGACTTGATCTCCCTGAACTGTTAACTCTTATGATTTAATATTTCTGTCAAATGTTAGACTCCCGGGCTGAAAGGACCATCTTGGATGGGGGGAAGTTTGTTGCAGGCTTTGCAGTCTGGTATGGAAGGAATTTGGAGGGGGTGCTGGAACAGGCATGAGCACAGCTGCAGGGAAGCAGAGGCAGAAGCAGAAGACTGAAGCACCAAAAGAACATACATAAGAACATGGGGTTTTGATCTGCTGGAAGTGAGGATTCTGGGGAGAGAGATCTTGGAGATTTCTCTGTCTCCAGACTGTTTGCATAGCTCAGCTCTTTATATGAGAGATCCCTTTCCATAGTCTATATGTTCCTCACAGTCCCACGTGTATGGGAGACAGTGAACAACCCAGGCATTGCTGGAGAGATTCATTTGTCTGTAGATAGCTGGAATGCAAAGCTGGTGGAAACCAAGCATGTATACCTTGAAGATTTACAGAAGTAAACTGGAGGCATGCAAGGCTCTCTTTTAAGATCAGCACCATGGATAGATAAGCAAACTAGTAAGAAAAACTCAGAGCTTTAAGTTTGAAAATAAACTTTCCATCTTGCCTGAGTAGTTCAATTTATAAAAACAAAACAAACAATCCTCCAACAAACAAACAACCCCCAAACCAAAACATAACCCCCTCGCCGCCACCACCAAACCCTCCCCACCTATTCCTTCTTTCATTTCTCAATAAGTAATTTTAGCCAAATCTTTTTTGTTCATTTGGTAATGGTTTAGCTAAATGCAATGGAATGCCTTTCCAAAGCTGATCAGGGTTTCATTTTGCACTTTATCAGCATGAAGTAGGTAATCTGAGCCTTTTCATCTCTGGGTACTCATCTGTGCTCAAGAGAAATCTGTTAATTAGAGCCTTCTCTCAATATGGATTTTCTTTCTTTCTGTGTGTATGTGAGTGGAATCAGTCCTTTAACAAAACAACCAAGTAAGTTTGTGTCAAGTGCTCTGTGGCAGCACTGGATTTGCAGACACAGAACACAAGCCTCTTGCTTTTTGTGTATGGAGGAAGGCTCCGTTTCTTCTGAGGAGAGAATTGAGTAGAAGAACAATGAGCAGTTTCATACCTGATTATTTGCCAGTGGCCTAGGCCCTGTATGAAATCAATAAATCTGGCATCTTTTTTCCCCAGCTACTTGCTGAGAGAATGAATTGCAGAGGTTATATCAGCCCAGGATATCAGTATGATTAAACTTGTCCTATGTAAGCTTTTGCATTGTCTTTATGGCCTCCAAGAAATGTATGAGTCATAAGAGAATTGAAGAATGCCACAAATAACCCCATTTTCAAATGGATCCCGAATAGAGCTTTAGTTCAAATACACAGGATCATGTCTACTCCATTGTCAGAATTATTGTCATCTGTCTCCTAAGTATGTAATGACTATCACAGTAGAGAGATGATGTGCAGATGTTACCTAAAGAAAAAAAAGAATAAAAGAGGAAGTGTGAACATCTCTGTCATTAAAAATATTAAAAAAAAAAAATCAGTAGTGATCAATGACTGAGCATTGTCCAGCAAAAACTAGAGGGACCAAAAGAAGTCCATCTTTCCACAAATAAAAACAAAACTATACAAAAGATTTTTAGCATCTGCTTGAGATAACGGGAGACTTGGAAAGGAGATTGAAGTGATAGAACAAGCGGGCAAAAAGTAATGCATGGATGATCCTACAACTACCTGTAAGATTTAAAAGTTTATCACTATAATAACTTTTCCACAATGGACTGATAAAAAACAACTTGAGAACTTTACTGATGCCATTTGAGAAAATGAACAAAACATAGTAACATTGTGTTCAAACAACATCGAGTTCAGATTAATGAGTTAACTGTCTTTTGCACATTTTCAGATAATGTACTTAAACCAAATTCTATGAGGAAAAAAGATTTTATGAGTAATCCTAGTAACAGTGCCTGTGACTAGGTGGTTTTATGGTATTGTATATAAATAGATGTATCTTTCCTTCCAGTACATGTTCCTTTAATACTAAAATTCATTTATACATTCCTGAGCTTATTTAACTGTATTTTACCCTTTTGCAGTCTTGCTTGAAATCTCTTACAGTGAGTATCTGGGCATCTTTCTTAGATTTTAAATTTCAGTAAAATTATGCCATTGTTTATGTCAAGGGGATTAAAGGAAGTCACTCCAGTGCTCTTTTCTTTTTTTCCTTATAGCTGGATTACTGAGAGAAGTCATCACTTTTAGGCACTTAAAATTTTACACAGTGTTTTATCAAATACTAGAGTCATGTCTTTTGGCTGGAAAATTCAACTTTAATTCATTTTCTGGCCATACCACATTTAACACTGACAGTGGCAGGGGTCCAATGTACGTGAGTCACACATGAAGTCTCAGCTACAGAAGTACCTCAGCAGTGAATTATGGTTTCATTCTTATGAGACAGTCAGTTCATGGTGAGCTGGCAATAGTATTGATTCTTGCCAACTTAAAACTTATTTTCTTTAATATGATACATAATATGTGTTTGATGATGTAATAGAATATAACTTATATAAACATAAGAACAGTGTTTTTCTGTAAGGACAATCAAACACTGTAATGGGTTCTCTGTTCTATTATATAGAGCAAGAACATGGAACAAGATGTAGAGTTAGGGATTGACCTGTAACTCCTGCATGACAAAGCATTAGGAATTGTTGTAATTAGCAATTATCAGTAGCAGTCTCCTATGATTTTCTACATCATATAGCCCTTTAATGTCTGCTTCCAATTTCCTCTTAAATTAGTAGAACATCTATTTCATATAGAACATCTGTTTCTTAATGTATTTGATTTAATTTTCTTATGCTTTCAAAAACTATGAAAAGAACCAGCTGCACCTACTTTTATTTTTGTGGTTCTAGGATTGGATTTTATCATTTTTACAGGGAGACATTTTCCTCTTGGAGATGTTGTCCTCTATATACAATATCCTTTACTTCAAGCTCTAAGGAAGCTTAATTTTTGAACTTAGACACTCTTTTTTTTTTTTTTTTTTTTTTTCTTTTTGTCTTTCTCTTTAAGGTCATACTGGGTGGGGTTTGGAAGTAGGAAACTGTTTCAGAGATAGATGTTCAAACCTGGTAAATGTTACTCCCTTCCCCTACCACTTGGGATCTGCTGCTGCATTTGAAAGAATAAGAGGAGAAATGTTGCTGTTCCATATTTCATATTGGAAGTGGTTTAATTTCTGCACTGAGAACAGTGACTTGATGTTGCCTGAGTGTTATCACATGAACCTAACTGCAAGTTGTAGTGAACTCATTTCCCATTAATTTTATCAGCAGTTGGGACCCCTCAGAACTTTGAAGCCAAATTATGCAAGGCCTGTTGGGAACCTTTCTGGAGGAGGAAAGGTACTGTAATGATTGTAGCCTATTTATTCTCTTAAACTCAATGAAAGGAAAGTGGTTTGAACAGGAAGGTGGAAAAGGACTGAAAGGAAGAGGAAAGGATTGTGAAATTTAGGATTGCAAAACCAAACTTATTCTTTTTGTAGACGCCTGAGAATTTAGTCTTCAAAGAAAGGGCTAACATCAAAGTGATTGTTAGAGAACAAAACATTTTATTTTATTTGCAGTTATCCTAACAATCAGTTATGTTCATTCAGGAATATTTACCAGTTTATTTAAACTGAATTGCACTTACTAGATGAAATTTTAAAGAATAATCTGTAATATCCCAGGAGCTTCATTGTGAGAACACAGCCCTCTACAGCAGGGCAGAGCAGCTGCAGAATAGAGACTTGTTGGGCAACATTTTTCCCCTCCAGTCTTTCAGATTTTCTGTAGTGCTTCTCAGCAGTGGTGAAGAATTTAGTACTCTGTAGATTATCTGAGTTCTTTTAAGCACATCTGATAAATTACTCCATATATAAATGCATGAAAATGTGCAGTATCTCTGGAAATTATAAGAATATCAGAAGTGATGGATAATTTATTTGTTGTGGTTGTTGACTGGACATGAAGTCAGTATGAGCAATAACCAGAGCAGTTTCTTGTCTCAGACGTTGAAATACTGACTTTAAACCTCATCAGGCTTCAAGGTTTCTGTCTTCAATGCTCTGTGAAAACTAATTGCTAAATATTCTGTGGGACCTCTGGCAGCTGTACCAGTCAGACATAAAGCTGAGTTTTCTTTTTTCCTCCATTAATAGTTTACTGTGTATGATTGTGGAGAAGGGGGCTGAAAAATACCACTTGCTGGATTGCTCAGGTGCACAAAGCCACGCACACTTGGGTGTCCTGAGAGCAGTGAATCCAAGAGCTCCCATGGCTCGGCTGCTGGACTGGCATCACTCACACTGGGAAATTCCCACAGTACTCCCAACCACTCACAGATTCCTCAAATCCCACTTACAGCTCCTGTCTGGCTTCTGTTCCCATGTAGACTGTGGGTCCAGATGCTGAAGGGGAAGATTTTGCAGGCTGGTGGGGTGTGCACACCAGGGAATTCCATTTGAAAAGTCCTTTTAAGCCATGTCAGTGTTGCACCACTGTCATTTGGCTGAAGCGTTTTGAGTCCTTTTCAGTTCTTCACATTGTTTTATGAACTTTTATTCTACTTCCCCACATTTAAATGTCCTTTGGTAAGCTTCTCAGAGAAGTACCATGCCTGCTTGTTTGCTCTTTGAGCTGTTGTTGAGATACAAAGTGACATGCCCGTGTCATTGATACACAGGAAAACAGAAGCAAAGTGCAGAAGCCCATTGCAGAGTTCCCATGCATTGGGAACATGTGTTGCTTTGCTTTTTGTCAGAGGTTTATAGTTTCCTTCTGCTTAATTGTCACAATTAAAATATAACTTAATGTCAAATATATTTTCTTGCAAAAAGAAATCGAGTTCTCTCTGGGGCAGTGAGAACCTTTGCTCTTTAAAGCCCAGCAAAGCTTGCATTTTTGGGGCTGTATGAGACTGAAGGAGAAACATTGTTATTCAGAAGTCAATTCTGCTCACCCATTAGGAAAACACATTCACACTAATGGCTCTACAGTCAATCAGTGACAAAGACCCACAGGAAGACATACCTGTTTCACTGTTCACTGATCTTGCAATTTGATCAATATTATTTTGAATGAATTTTCTTTTTACTTTGTCTGTAACATCTCTTTTTACAGCCAGACTGAATATGCACCATAAAACTGTACTGCAGATATTGCTGAAAGGACCAGCCATGTCTTTTACAGGTCGAAGTCCACAGTAGAGGCTCAACTTCACTCAGCCACATGGTTTTATCTGTTTTCAAATGAGCTCCTATTATTCTGTGGTACCCTGAGGGAGTAATAATTGTAATCTCTCCGCTGACTCTTTGAGATGTTGCTGTTCTCTCTGGCAGAATTTCTCAGCATGTACCACAGCTTTCTGTTTGCTTCCAAGGCATGAGGGAGGGTTTCAGGCATTTAAATTTTGCTGTTGGGTTCAGAGTTGTAAAAAACAAAAGAATAACTCCAAGTTTACCTTTTATCTATTACAGGTGGTCTGTGCCTGTGGTTTTGAGGTCCATATGCCATGGTCCTGGAATAGGACCTTGGAGAGATCACCCTGAGATGCCTGTGCAGGCTGTGCAGAGGATGGATTGGTTTTCTGTGCTCACCTGTCTCTGGCTGGTTGAAGAGGTCCTTCAGCTGGGAGACTCCATGGGATCTGCATGGATGTGACTTGGTTTCTCTTGTGGATAAAAGCTTCTGCCAGTGTTTCATTTCCTCTCTGCTTTTCGCCACTGCAGCTAAATTCAACCTGGATTTCCAAGGAGAAGGTAAGAATCTTTAAATTAAAATACCTACACTTCTGTGAGTCGATTGTGGTTCCATCCAAAGAGCAAATATCACGTGATATAGGGAGCACAGAGGAGATCAGAGGCTTGTAGAAGAGCAGTTTATTTATTTATTTTTTTCAGTCAGTCTTGCATTTCATTAAACACGTGACTTTCTATAAGCTGTGTTTTACCCAGCAACAAAAATATTTCTGCACAAAGTAGGAAACAAGTGGATGATTCTGTTATGTTGATATTTCAGTTGAGGAGTGCCAGAGATGACCAGGTAATCTAGATGTTAGTTAGGAGGTGTCAAATTAAGTACAGTATCAAGGAAACCATGTCTGGAAGATGCTCTATAGCAAGATGTAAAGTGGTTGACTACAAGATGCCTTACATAACTGAGGAGAATTAACTGTTACAGCACCAGTGTTGGTAGAGGCAACAAAAAATATTTCTGGATGTTGACATGAACAGTTTTGTAGAGATTTAACAACAAAGAGGAAGTCTGTGAGTGGGACACTAGGATCAAAAAATTCCTCAAGCCACATAGTCTGAAAGCAGAGATGAGAATTGCTGTTAGTTGTGACCAGAATACAAAAATGATGCAATCATTGTAAAAAGTGGTTAATACAATACTAATTAAAAAAAAAAATTAGAATTCTGCTGCATAAAGAATAAGAGAAAGAAACAGTCTGGATCTTGTAGGATGGAAACTTGGCTGGACTCCACTCTTACAATCTCAAAATTTTTCAATGACCTGCTGGATGGTTTTCCCATCAGTAGAATGGCATAGAATTAATACTTCTCTTCTGAGGTGCTATGGTATCCTACCTTAGCAAATTAATCAAATTCACGTGCTTAACAGCAAACATATATAAGTAACTTCTTCCTATGACATGTAAGTAACTTACCAGAGATGTCAGTAGGTCTTATCTTCTAAAATGTGGAATTATGGAATTATGGAAGAGTAAGAGTGTAACTCTGAGAGAAATAAAAACCATCATTATAATAATTCTTGTGTGCTGCCCTTCATCAGCTACAGACTGTAGTCAGAAGAGCCATTTTTTATCTAACCCAGGTTGTGGTGTATCTGCATTTTACAAAAGTTATCACTAGGTTTTCAACAGAGATGTCTGGAAACTTTCTATTTTCTCAGTCTCCTAGCAATACAATTCTATTATAAACTTCAGATACATAGAAAGTCACATTTTTGAAGAGCATTTAATAGAATAAATGATAGAAATGCATTTGTAGTTCATAGAACTGGTACCATGTAAGAACAGGTAAAGCCAAAACTGCCACTTTTTAATGTATAAAATGTATTTTCATTTGTAAATCATTGGTAAGACATTTATTGGCACATAAAGTAGATACTATTGGATATCAGGTAGTTTTTTTTTTTCATAAAGCTTATATTTACCTTTTTTTAAAATCTCTTAGTGAAAGTAAGCTTTGCAAAAGCACATACAAGATGGTCAGCCATTTATAGGCTTGCATTGTCAGCACACACTGTTTTGCAGTCAATTGTGACTTGTCTCCTACACTTGAAAACAGAGGCTTGGTGTTCTTTCCTCTCTTTTTTTCCCATTCTGCACAGATAAATGCGTAAATTAACACAGTGGTATCCGACTAAAAATGATAGCATGAAATTAAGAAAAGAGTAAGTGTCCCTAACATGTCAATAAAATTAAATGACATCCTTCCCCTTCTAGCTTTTCTTAAGCTCAGGATTTCCTGTGTCCTGTCGGCAGTGCTTTTAATGGGCTCTGAGTTCATCATGTTATTGCGGGGAGGATAATCTCCATATGGTGAAGGTCCTGCCAGCCCTACCAGAAGGGCACTGCTATTCCTTAGTAGCTCAGAGATTTTGAACAGAATGGTGGGCGATGAATTTTGGAAATTACAAACATAATCAAGTCCCTGTTTCCAAAATTAAGAACATTACTTGCAGTGGATCGTGATTTTTGAAGCTGTTTTTGGAGCGTGTACTCTCTTTGTCAGAATGAATCCTCCAGGGGATAACGTATTAAATGAGGGTGAAAATGGGTACCTTCAGTGTGAGTGCACTGGAATTACATTCGTAACACATTACCACAATTGTAAAGATACTGCTAAAGAAGTTTTTATCATTTTGTATTTGAAGAGTATTAAAAAAAGTATAATTGAACCAACAACCGTGGCATGATTTTAGGAGTGTGTGATAACCAAAGGTCTGATTGCATTCATCCGAAAGGATTCTACTCAAATCCCTGAAGGCCTAATGAATTAATGTCTGCCCAAATCATGTTATAATGAGCCATAAATTATTTATAATGTTTGTTGAGGAAAGGAAAACCTCTTTAAAACCCAGCTTTTTCTATCAGTATTTAGAAATGTGCTTTTTTTTTTTTTTTAATTGATACGTGGAATGGGTACTGTGCTTCCCACATTTATCCTCTCTTGGAAATACTGTTGGCTGAATACCATCTAGTTCTTAGGATAAACCCCAAATGTTAAAGTTTTACTGTTGTTTCATTCTGTTTATTTCAGTCAATACAGGTGAACAGTATTTTGGCACTCCATACACACATATTTTATCAGCATGTAGAATCTCTCCCTATAATGGTGGTACATGAAAACAGATTTCTTAGGCAGGCAGTGAAAATCATGGCTAAAAAGAGTACTTCAGAGCACCTATCGAACAGTCAGAAATCTCCCTTAGAATACTCTTTTTAACAGAACTGTAATTTCACAATCTATGATATTAGAGTTTTGCTATGTGGAATGTCAGAATGGTAAAATAAAAATGGTATTGTGAGAGAGAATTATCTCAGTATTCTCAGTTTGGATCCAACTAAATGTATCAAGATAAGTGACAGGTGATTTATACTAACAAGGAATTGTCTAAGAGGAAAAGAGAACTGAAAGAGAATTCAATTGAGATAGACATGAGTGAGGAGAACAAGACACTTGAATTTCTCAGATGTGTCTAAGCATGTCATTGTATAGACAACAGCTAAGGGAGCAAAAAGAAATCACTGATCAAGCACCGAGGCAACCACCAAAACCAGGAAAAAAACCCTCTGGAGAAACTAATTTAAGTATTCTGGATAAAACTAGTTAATGAGGAATGTACCTTAGCACCAATTTATTTCGCTGACAGCCTTAAAATGTCACTTGTGTATTTACTAAATGCATTTATCATCATATTTTTAAATCATAGCTAATAAGAATGCAGCTGAGACACGCTGGCAGCTGGTGTGAGGGGAGCAGGGCAGGCAGAGGAGGTTGAAACCTGCCTGTGCCTCTGAGGGTCCTCTGCAACAAGTCGCTCGTGCTGTCTGGTGTCACTGGAGCCCTGCAGCTCAGCAGGCCTGATCTCAGTCTAACTGGCATTTCCCTTTCCATATTTCTTGCTCTGTGATTTTTTTTTTTTTTTTTTTTTTTAGAGGGGGGAGGTGGCAATGCCTTCAGTGTGCACAGTTTGGAGCACAGCAAACCTTTCTGAGGGAAAAGGCCAACATCATAGGATACCTCAATTGTTAACTTCTGGTGTTGGAAAAGGAGATTTTTGTCCCAAGAAAGAGCCAGCTGAGCTAATGGTTCAGGACTAAGTAAAGCACGTGCAGCTTCTCAGGGCTGGCTTATTGCAAGGCTCAAGGGGGTCCTGCAAGAGAGGGAGAAGCAGAGCAAAGGAAGGAGCTCACAGAGCCCAACTGTGATGCTGCTCCCCAGGGCTTGGGCAGCTGCAAACAGGGGCTGTGTCACTGGGAGGCAACGTGGCATGGGGTGAAGGGACAGCTGTGTGGGGAGGGGACCAACAGGGCACCTGCCCAGAGGCAGTGGGGAGATGGCAGTGCTCTCAACACCACCAGCAGAGCGAGGCACAGGGACAAGGCTGGGTGAGCTGCAGGGCTGGCAGCTGAACCACACGGATGTCAGTGACTTCAGACATGTGTTTGTCAACCTGAAGTGCATTAAGAAGGGGGATTTAGCAGTGAAATTTGCTTAGGTTTTCACACTTTCATTTTATGAAAAGCAATGAATATTCTTCTTGTTTAGAGGTTAAATATAAAAGCTTGTCTCTGGTGCAGCTGCCATTTATTCTGTTGCAGTGTACCTTTCTCTTTTTTTGAAGTGAAAAATTCATTACTTCAGACCAACTGCTCCTTTTTTCCTCCTTTATTATTTTTTAAATAATCTTTGAAATTCTAGAATAAAAAGCTGGAAAGAAGTGTCAGAGCTGAACGGATCCAGTTCCTACACTTTGGTTCCAGCATTGCATAATTAGATCTTCTACAAACTTAATTAAATCTTCTTTTAGTGCTGTTCAGACCTGTCTACAGCTTTCCATTTGGTTATATAATAGACCTGTATCATTGTTTAATTACATCAGCTGTGTTGGTTGGCTGAGCTGAAACCAGGTTGCTTACTTGAAGACACAGCATTTAAAAGAGAGAGCAAGCATTTATTCTCATTTTCTTTGCTGTGTGCTTTGATGTGTGTAGTGTTCACCTGTGCCTGTCTGTTCATTGTTTCTAGGTAATTATTGCAATTTAAGATTCATTTAATTATAAGTTGTTCCTTTTATTTTATTAATAAGTCAAAAGAGATATATTTCTCCAGTCTGTACAATGAATTCATTTTATGGTAACAAGGGAAGTTCTCTTTTCAGTAATGATGGTTGTATTCTGGTAATTTACGTATCCTAATTGGAATATTTCTTGTTGCAGTCCTTAAAAATAACTTTTTGGGTGCATTGCCAGTGCATTTTAATGCCAGTTACTCATACAATTTGTCTTATTGATGCCGCTCTTCTGTGACTCTATGAGTATTAAAAATTCTTACTGTCATTCTATGGATCCTGTTAAATGTTAAAACCATCTGGGAACGTCTCAATCGATTAGCCTTGTGCAAACATTAGATGCAGAATGATAGCAGCAAATTCCATCTTGAGCTTATGCTGCAACTACTAATGCTTTAGTCCTTATGAAAACCTTCTGACATTTTTTTATATGTTTAAGGTGATTATAAGGGAATCTGACAGGTTTAGGGCCTAGAAGTCAGTGCAAGTGTCTATTTTGCGTTCATACTTAGGAAGTTTGTATAAGAAACAGCAGTCGTAGATATGCAGTTTGTACCCTTCTACATTGGTTACTGTATCAGGGCACGTTTTGCAAGTTGAACAGGAAAGAAAAATCCATTTGCTGCTTGGGTAGTTCCCATTTTATGTTTACATGTAGTTTACAGTGGAGAAAATGCATTTTTCTTTCCTCTGAAAAAGATGACTTCTATCCATTTGCAGTTTGTATGTTATCTACTGAACCTGGGAGGCAGTATAGACTGCCTGTAAAGTGTAGTGTCTGTACTGAACTATAATAAATAGTCAGACTCTCATATTTTCCAAGGATTTCAATCTCAACTGAAGCAGAGCAAGCAGCAGCTTGCTTCAGACTCAGAGGGCTCCCAAAAGACTGTTGCCTTTTGAGGCAAATAATTAAGCAGTAATAATAATAATTAATCACTGATGACCTCTATCCACTTTTCCTTCAGAGGTTCCTTCACAGGACAGTGACTGCGAGGCACATGCTCTTCCCTTTTTAGACAATAGGCTCTTTTCCCCAGTGGGTCATGTTTCTCAGTGTGATCCCAAACTCTGGGGCAGCAGTGGGAGTGGGAGCCCACATGCTGATTCTGCCCCAGTGTGCTCCTCCAGACCCCTCAGGGATCTGCTTCTGGCAGGTCCTTGGGGACAGGCGTGGTTCAGTGGGAGCAGAGATCATTCCCTCAGCTGTGCCAAGCCTAGCTTTGTTTCTGCCCAGAATCAAACTGGATGGCCAAGCTGAAGGATAACATTTTTAGATGTGACTGTCCTAAGGCAGTTTTTATAGATTTTGCTCTAAACACATGGAACAAAACCAAGCAGCTTTAAGACTGGAACATAAAAATATCAAGAACAGGGAGTTTCAGTGCCCATGACCATTGCACTGCTCACTAGAAAGCTATTGTGTTAGTCTTTGCTATTCCCTTCCCCTTTCTCCCTAATTTCTTCTAGAAGTATAGTCCACTTCTGATCAAGGACATGTGGCAGATCCCATAGATTATTAGATGTCTGTGGCTGCCGATGCTGATCTCTGATCTGGGAAACCTGGGGTGAGAGGCAGAGATGGAAGAGGTGGGTGCCAGGAGAGAAGGGATGTGCTGCTGCCAAACCTGAAACACCCCTTTAAAATAGCAGCATCTGCTGGAATCATCTTGATTTAATTTTTTAAAACATGGAAAGTTGCTTTCCATGACTGCAGCCCTGTTTCACTCAAGAAGGGGCCCCACAGTGCCTTACCTGTGTTTCACCTGGCTCTGCCACTCTGTGAAAAAATCAGAGAATGTAGTTTGAAATTGAGGGCCCAAATAATCTGCAGAGAACAAAGGGGATGCCCCTATATAACTGCTTACTCTTGGTATCAAAACTTTGAATCATCCTGATTCTAAAAGAATTTGAATCTACTTTTAGCTTTATCTGCTACTATTATCTAATATTGTCTGCTGGAGAAAATACTAGGAAGCCCTAATAACACACACGTGCACATGTGTCTTGAGCAAAGATCAAGGTAACTAGCTAGTATTTGGCTGGTAATTATTCAAGCCCTAGGACACCATTTTCTTGAAAATACACACAAGGGAGAAATGAAAAATAACCATAATAAATTATTAATTTTAAGGAAATTAATATGCTAGCTGCAGAAATAATCACTCTGAAATGCAAATATGGCTAGAATAGTATAGCTGGTTAGATATGTTATAAAGATAACTATTTATGGAAATTATCATAAAAGGTTACTTATAGGTTATCATAAAAGTTAGGTTTGGATACACAGCTTCTCCCACTTTAACTCTATGTGAATTAGGTAAATAAACATTGTGCTATTTCCTGCAAATTTTTTAGACTAATATTATTTTTATTTTGACCTGAATGCTTATTCTGTTTATGTTTGTAATTCTCCAAAGTATAACTAGTGCTTTGTCTGCTATACAAATAGAAAATTTGCTTATTGCTGAGAGAGAAGCCTTTAAATATTTAACAAAATCATGTTATGATGGTAGAAACAGAAGAGGAAAAATTTTGGAAATCAAAACACTGACTAAATAAAGTTTATGTTTTTAAGGAATGTGTGATGAATTATACCTTTGTCTCATATGTGTGTGTTTTGAGTGGAATGGGCCTTTGGTCTTCATTTATGCTATGGACTATAGGTAAAGCAGATCACTATTATTTTAATTTTCCCCTTTCTCAATGACTTTTACATGTTTAACATGCTTGCTATTAAAAACTTGCATTTCAAAACCATCCAGGCAATTACCTTTGACAGATCTTACACCAAAAAAAATAACTAGAAAAAGTTACCAACATTTCTAGTCATTGTAGTCAATTGTGATATTTAATGTTGCAAATTTACTATTTGAAATATAACGTTATATGGCTTGGATTGGATTGGCTTCAGATGAGAGAACAGTTTGCTCCATCAAACAGATATAAACTGTTCTGTATATATAGACATGCACAGTTTTCCTTCAGTCAGGAAAAGTTAAGCAGATTTATTTGAGCAAACATATTCCTCACCCGCTATGCCACATGGCACTGATAACTTGTTCCAGTGGGAGATGCCAGTGGATATCCCAGTGAGGCTCCTCTCAGCTCCTGGAGGAACTCTGTGCCCCTGGGTATGGAGCAGAGCCCTTCAGAAGTGCCACGTTGTGATCCTTGCCTCAAGAGACACAGCAGCAAGATCCTTTTCAGACAAATTAGAGACTTTGAAACCTTAGGGTAACTTGGTTTGCATCACTGGTAGCTGAAGAACCTACTATTGGGTGGTAGTTTTGTAGATTCCTGTGATCTGTGTAACAAACAAGCTGATAGCAGCTAAGTTGATCAGTATTCTCTTGGGAAAGAATGTCACTGATTTTTATTTGTGTGAAATCTGGCTATTAGGGGAAAAAAGGAACATTGGTAGAATGGGTTTCAAAGCCTGGGCTTTTTGGTTTCAGTCATATCAGAGTAAAAATGCAAAGGTGTAAGTTGGGTATATAAGGTGAAGTGCTTATGGGTTTGAGTGCACTGGCAATTAATCTGCTGAAAGCAAATAAAATATTTATGTTTTTATTTCACAAGAAAGGGTTCATATGTTTGTAAACATTCAGTTCAGTACAAGGAACCCGATTTAGTCATTTTGGTGTTGAACTCCTGTGTGCTTTGGTTATGATAGTTGTCCAAGTCAGCGTTTCTCCAGCTGTGGGGTGTCATACCACTTCTGGAGGACCACAGAAGAATGCCAAAGGAACTGGAAAGGAGCTGAAAAAGTTTTAAAGAGTTCAGGTTATTCTATCAGCTATCTCAGAGTTTGCTATCAGATGGAAACAGAGGGCCAAAAGGTATTTTCATTAAGTCTGAGAAATCCTGATGGAAGGAATCCTTAAGTAGCTCCTTTGCTCTTTATATTCAGATTGTTAAACAAGGGTATTTGAATTTCTTTCTGTGCATGGAAAAACACAGAGGGAATTTGCTGGATATTTCTATTCTAATTTGAAAGAATATAGTATATCAGGGGAATATGAGGGGAAAGAATATTATGAAAGTGTGTAATCTATTTTTAGCTAATCTACTGTAGTACATGAAATGAGTGGAAAAATAATCTTGGCAGTCTCTGAATCACTTTAACATCAACACTGACTCGCATGCTTTGAAATTGCATATTCTGCCTCATCCACATTCTGCCTCCTTCCTTGTCTGTAGCTGTACTGAATGTCTGGATAATGCCTATTGATGCAGATGATTGTACTGGCATTTTTGTCTTTCAGTAACCTTCCCTTTCAAGATGTGTTTCTGCACTGATCCTTTGCTTTGCCAAAATTCCTTCCTTTGGTGTAGTTTATATGGAAAAAGCCAAATAATTACCATTTTCCCTGTGTATCATTTACCTGGGCTTATTTAATTTTGTTCTTCAAGGTAAATGATACTGTGAATTACTAGGGGTGTAGGGGATAACAGATGCTTGTGAAATGCAAAATTTAGTCTTCCCTGGCTTGGTTTTGAATTACTGTTTTTCATTCTAATTACATTTCTGGCAGAATTCTAGTTAAAATGAATACTCTTTTTTTTTTTTTTTTTTTATTTTTTTTTTATTTTGTGGCAATCTCAGTGATTGCTTTTTTGGATCTGTACTTTGTCTGGTAAGTTCTATGTTTGGGTTTCTTTTCATGCAGTCTCTCTCACTGCCTTCTTCACGTTTTTCTGGAGCTCCTGGCTCTGCCAGTGATAAATTTCTACCTAGGATGAGTTTGTTTCTGTCTCTTCTGACTCATTCAGTGTCTTTTGTATTGGGAATAGGAGACAAAAGGTGAGAACTTCTTCAGGAATATGAGAAGACAGAAATCTGCAGTTCAGTTCAGTTAGCCTTTAAAAAAATACAGGGGTGGAGGGGCAAGAGAGAGGGATTACTCTGGAAAGCCTCACAAATTATACATCTGCCCCTGTAATTCAAACTGGGACTTAACACAAAAGTAGTGAAGTTGATTGAGTAACTTAATAGTGGGCAGAATAATCTCCCTTTTTCAGTGGCATGTGTCTTGGAAACCCTCCCTCACCAACCACCCCCTCCTCCTCAAATGTTTGGTTGCTGTTTGCTGTACTTGCCAAATATAAAATTAAACACCTGCATGGTTGTTATGCACAGCTGTATCCACCTGCTGAGCATGCCACTTGCCATTTGCTTTGATTAAGAGCAGGTTAAGAGAGACTTTAATTAAAGAAAGTTTGTAACACAGTTAAGCATCCACCTCTTCAGCCTCTCTCCTTGATTATATGTTTTTCTGCTTTTCTCCTTGATAAAGGCAAGGTATTGACTCCAGAAGGAACACAATTTAATGATAACAATAGATACTGATTTTTTAGTTTAAATATAGAGCACCATGACAGCATGCTTAGGCTGTGATTTTGTGAACCACCAGTTCTTCCTGAAAGTGTGGTAGGGGGCTGAAAAACTGCTCTTGACAGGCAGACCCTGTTTCCTGGTTGCACAGCCATTATGTAGTGTAGTCATACTGTGTTGTCCCTGTTTATAAAGATAATATTTTTCCTAAAACTGTGGTTATCTGTGATTAGAATAGGAAATTATTCCGTGGAAAGGCATATAAGCCAAGAAAAGATTTCATAGAACTTTGTCATCCAGGGGATGTTTCCCACTGGATGCAAGACAGCCCAACAATATTGTGAGGTCACACCTCTAAATGGCACTTGGGGGCACTGAGGTGAGGGACCTCAGTCCAGTCCCAAATAACCATTGGAGCACCCAATCAGTGTGTCCTAAAATCACAAACTTTCTTCTTTCTAATTGCTGTGGCTCAGTAGATTTGCATCTCGATGAGAATTAGCTGTATTGAAGCAAACAGTGATAAAATGCATCCAGTTATCCCAATGTATAGTTAATACAGATATTTTTTTGTGTAGCACCTTTTGCCTTGTAGCGGTCACAGCCCGTGGTCTGTAGGTTGCAGTAAGAGGAGTAATCAACTATACATTTATACATTTAAACAAAGACAAAACATATCCTATGTGTGCCTATGATTAAGAAACTCAGAGTGGGATCTGGGGGCATGTAGTCTAGTTTGCTGTTAACATCCTGAATTTTACACGGGAAAAGAGAATGACAAGTAATTAGTGATGTTAATCTTGAAGTGATTCTGTTTGGTTCTTGGTGGTCATTCTTCTCGAAGGGAAGCCCAGAGGACCTCTTTGGAGTGAAACTGTGAAATTTATAAGCCCTACTAAAACGACACACTTCCTCTGTTATTTCCAAAAATATAAAAAAAATGTATCTGAATTGCACCAGAAAGTTGCTGTTAAGTAGTCGTGGGTAAAATTAGGATTCCCTTGTTATTTTTGTGGTTTGGGAAGTATTAGGGAACATCTGCAGCTCGAAGGTATGTCCAGAGTAATTTTCTGACTTTTTCAGCATGCTTCATCCAGTTTTCCAAAGGCAATAAAGTGAAATAAAGAACTTCAGGAGGGCACTTAAACAAAGCAAGTTTGAAGCTTTGCATTGAGGCAGCACTCAGAAAAAAGGTACAATGTATTAATAGAACAAACCTTACGAGGATTATAGAGAAAAGACAGACTTTCTTTTCAGTTGAATGGCAGTCAATTTTTGAATTAATGTCATGTTAAGAGAATATGTAGCTTTAAATCTGAAATGTATTGATTTTTGCCTTTTTGTCTTATGACATTTACTTTCCAACTTAGCTGGAGTGTCTTCTGAATCTTTGCTACTTTTCATCATATATTTTCATATATAGACCTAGCAGACATAATCTAGGAGTGAAAGTAGGAAAGAACAGGTTTCAAAAGAATCTTCCTCTAAAACACAGGCAATATGTTGAGCCTTCTAGCATTTTTATATTTATTAAAATTTTATCTAACCACATCTTATCCAGAAGTTTGAGACTTATTTTGGATGTATGAGAGATTCCTTTGTTCAAATCCTGCCACAAGCATTATAAAGAATGTCAAAATTTTGTATAATAATAATTTTTGCATTATCCATTGAGGTTGTAAATTAGCCTTTCCAAGGTAAATCTTGATATCTTCCTAGAATTTCACATTGCAGTAATGCTGTAATAAATGTTGTCTTCCTGACCTTCTCAGCCTGTTGAAACAGAGTTTTTCTGAATGCAGAATGTTTTTAACATTGATTGGCATTTGGGAATGTGTGGTTTTGTCAAGACTCAAGCAAAAAATCTCATTTCATGACAAAAAGAAATGAGAAGGTTTCTTTTATCACTATTTATCTCTGTTCTGGGAACTTGTTAAGACAAAGAATAGACAGTTTCAGGTGTCCACGCTGAATACACAAAAGAGGGGGCAAGGGCCGTGTTTCATCTCGGGGATCTCTTACCTTAGTAAACACAGGGAACTTGTTGGGATTCTGAGGTCTCATTCTGACCAAAAGTTTTGTCTCAGAAGTGAAGATCTGTCTTTGCGAGATGATAAAAATTTGGTTTAGTAAGGATTTGGTTTAGTTGAGTCTGACTTTTCCAGCTGGAAGGAACCATTTTGCCCCAGTGTTCTGTGCTGGTGTTGGTAAAGACTCAGTCATGCTCGAGAGGAGCCGGATGAACTGAAATGTTGCCACTGGCAGCATCTTTAGCACTTGTTGCACACTTCATTTTTCTCAATGATCTGGAGAAAAACACCCACTGCCACTGCAAATGGCTACAACCATCAACAAAACAATTTATAAAAAGGTTAGATTAGAATATCAATCAAGATGACAAGTTTTACAAAACTGACCTTTGTAAGCAAGAGAGAACAGGGTGAAAGTCACTTTGCATTCTGAATAATGCTGGTACACTGCAGTGCAGATAGTTCAGCCACTTTGACAGTGTGGGAACGAATGATCTGTGGTGTGATTTAGATTATAACAAGAAAAGCCTGTTCTTTCTATCCGGCCTCAAAGCTCTATAGGCTGACCTCAGAATTGAGGTTAAAAAAGAATCTGTAATGTTAGCACCTAATAATATTGTGGTATTACTGTGTTCTTTGAAATCACATTGCAGGTTTTTAGCACTCTATAGTGATTTCATATTGATTTAGCATCAGAGGTTATCAAAATAGAATTCAACCCAAAGGTTATGTCCTTTCAGTGAGCCAGAATCTGAATTTGCTTCTTTATCTTACTCCCATCCACTAGCAAAACCCTGCCCTAGATTAAATGCTTTCAAAAACAACATCATGAAATGATCAAGGCTAGGGAAGAAATCAGTCTAGACGTTATAGTAAGGTGGCAACAGGAACCAACCTAGCTAGGATCAGCAGTATCAAGTTAATTAGACTGTGCCCAAGGCTGGGACACCTGATGAGGTGAAACTCCAGGCTGCAGCTGTGAGTTCATGCAATTCATCATAAGTCAGCTGTACTGTGCTGCAGACACCATCACTCTGTGGTCAGAGCTGTGTTTGCCTGCCTGGTTTAGGTTGACTTGAACCTGGGATTATGGGAAGGAGCATCTCAGTGAAGACAAGCTCCAGAAGGAGAGAGAATCTTTAGGGTTTAGCCCAGTCCTTGTACCTCCAATATTATGTTTCCTAATTGATCCTTTCTAACCAAATCCAGTTTTTTCTTTTGATTGATAATCCAATGTCCAAAACAGAACAGAATGCATCTACCTGGTTCTCTGCATCTTGCTGTGATTTGCCAAAATTATTTTGAAATTTGATTTTTTTTCTGGAAAGTCTGTTAGTCGAAAAAGCAATCAGACTTAACAGCATGTACATCCTCTAGCAAAACAAAAGGCCACATGTCCAGTATAGAAGGAGTAAAAGAAAAGGGGAAATTGAGACAGCAATAGGACTGAAACTTTTATTCCAAGTGCCTTTTTTATTTAGTACTATGGTTCAGGCTCTCTAAACCATATTCTGCTTGTATTCTGAGATCTGCAGGTCTTATGGTTGTCTTACATACATCTGGCTTGCTGTGTAGTCTTAATTCTGTTTAAAATGTCATCTATCTCTGATAATGGGTTATTATTCAAGACACCAAAGAACTGATGTCTGTAGTGAAGTGGACACAGCAGGAATGCTGCAAACACCATCAGTGGTGTCCTGGATAGGAGAGGAGCACAAAATTCAGTGATTTATTTCTCTGACACTTCATTCTTTAAGGCATTTTTCATTCCTGCTCTGTTTGGGGAGATATTGTCCCACTGACTCTGGGCCAAACTGATGATGTTTCACTTGTATCCACTGTAACTATGTGTGTTGAGATTTTTCTTTTCCTTATAGACTATTTTTAACTTTTGTGAAGTTATCTGGGAGAAATGGATAAATAAGATCTATGTGCTGAAGGATTCAAATCCGGTTGTCCACGCCTGGCTCCCAGCTTGTTTGTAGGCCTGCCATGGTCTGGATGCAGAAGAATATAATTCCTTTCACAGAAACACAACTTGGTTGTCAGCCAAAGTTGCCTTTGAGAGATTTTTCTTCAAAATCCCAATGTAAGCAGGAAGGGGAGGGCATGGAAAATGGTGCAGGCAGGAGCTGGCCTTGGAGGAGGCAGCCTTGCTGTGACAGGGAAGTCTTTCACTGGCTATGACCTGCTCAGGCTTTCACTGAGCACTGACCTGCTCATAATATGTTCATGCACAGGAATGAAGGTGAATTCCACTTATTTGTCATTCCCCCACTGCCAGTGCTTTTCTGTTGAACTGCCAGAGCCTTTGTTGCTGCTACACCTTTTATTATGAGACACAAAGTGAAAATTCACTAGAGCAAGCAGAGATTCAGTTCATTGGCATTATCTGCCCATTTTTCCTGCCTCTATCTTGTTCAGTCAAGGTTGGCTTCAGAAAATATTTGGAGCAGACATAAATATAGGTGCAGAATTTCAAACTCAGTTATGCTGAGAAAAATGCCATCAGTGGTTTTTCAATAAACAAATAATGTCTGTTCCCCTCCCCTGTGCAAAGACACACAGTGTCAATAGAAACAATTACTTTGTTGTAATTTAATTTCAAAAGCTACTTGCAGACAAACAAGCAAGCAGTTTAGCAAGATTGATGTAAAGGGTGGATTACTTAGGATAGATATGGATCCAATCTAAAAACAGGAGGATTCTTCTGTGCATCTGAGTCTTACATATATGTTGAGAAAGATTTGAATTAAGGAAAGTCATGTTTGGTTTTTAAAAATATCTTTATTTATAAAGCCTGCAGCTAAAGTGAAATACCTGGATCCAAAGCTAGTAATAGTAATTTTTTTTTCCCAAACTATATTCAAATTCTGAATTTTTCTAAGAACCTGTCAAGTTTGGCCCTTGACTTTGCTCTGAGATGTCTGATGTAGGATCTCTAATCATGTGTAACAATCAGTTTTAACAGCACTGTTACTTCTTGAAATCATAATAATCCAGGGGTTTGCTGAGAGATCATATGGTGAGATATCTTCTTATTCCAAGAAGCACAACAAACTGCTTTAAACAACTTGCCTTGAGGCAAACATACAAAGGTGAAAGTTCCTGCAAATCCTGTAGCATCTTTCCCAATTTTACTCTTTCATCAGATAAGTCTTGGCTAATCTGTAGTTACAGTATGTAGATGATAGGTGATCAGATTTCTTTGAAGCAGTTCAATGAACATAAGAGTTTTGCTCTGAGCCTTAAAGGGCAGTAAACTTTATGGCATATCATGCAGCCAGCTTTCTTCCTAACTCCAGCCTAATTATAAACCTAATAATTTAAAGAGAAGCAGTTATGCAGATGACCCAGGTGTAAACACACAAAACAAGAACAGAGAGTCTACTTTCCAAAACTTACAGGTGAGCATCAGATACTGAACAATTCACACAGACTGTGCTTCTGCAGTTCCTGGCATTTAAGTACTAATAGAGGCATTAGTACTTCTTTTAAACTAATTTGATACAGATGATTTTGGGTAGACTGTGTTCAGGGGCAGTGGGGATCTTGAAAGCTTATCCTTGGGTATGTGGAAGTCTGGGGAACTGAGTCATGGACACGCTTGCAAGTCTGCTTTCTTTTAACTCTGGCAGTTTGGATTCTTACTTAGTCTGCAGGGTGCAGATTAGGCTGGTGTATGGAGATGCAGCAACTATCCCTGTTTCAAAGTGTCTTTTTTCTGCAGTGTCTCAGTTTCCCTTTAAAAATGAAGCATAAAGGCTTTTCCATGTGAAGAAATCAGGGTGAAGCGAGATGTGCTGCAAATTGATGGCATGACATCTTTTCTGCTCTACATACTCCTTCATGCAGTCTCTGTGGTCATGGTTAAAGACATTCCCTTTCCCCTGCCTCTCCCAAATGAAATAGTTATAAGTGATGGAGAGATGTCAACTAAGCCTGAAGGGAACCTGCTATGATAGTTCGGAGAGCTGCAAACTGCCTTATTTATTCTGGCACAACGTTAATCAGCTGTCCTGCACAATCAGTTACATGTCACCCTTGTTAACAATATAATTCTCCCCGTGAAAAAGGGAGGGAGAGGATGATGGATATTTATAGTTCTGTCTTTGAGATGTCTCACTTAGTGCCACCAAGAGAAGGCAGTTCCTGCCTTCAGCATGAGCAGCACCACGGGTGTCCAGAATCCACACTGACCGGAGTGGGCTGATGAGGAGCCTGTGTGGACTCAATGAATTTATTGCAACTCACACACAAAGTTTCTTTTCAGCTTCCAGGGCGTTGTTGTCCTTTGCTTTACATGGATCTATAGCTATGCAGATATCTGCATTTCCCTGTTCTCTGCCTCCTGCTAAAGAGTATTATCTGTGCAGTGGGAAACAGTACTTATAAGAAAAAAAAAAAATTGCCTTTCTGAACTACAACTGTAGGTTCAGTTGAAGTTTAAGAGGTTTATGTTGCAGGCCAGTTCTGAATCAGAACAAAATTATACCTGCTTTTAATACAGGTAAAGACTTCCAACTGGGATGAGTCAGAGGGAAACAGAAAAGAATGAGTTCAGATAAGTGGCAAAATCAGTAAAACAGAGAAGGGAAAATGCAAATATTCAAAGCGACCAGCAGAAAACATTGGGCATTCATAAAAAGGCAGATTTGCAGGCACATGGAAAAAGAGGCTGAAATAGCAGGAACAGCAGCATCTGAGGCAGAAATGAGAGAAATGGTAGTAGCTGGGACAGGAACAGATGCTGAAATAGCAATATCAGTAATGTGTCCTTGCACTGCACACCCAAACCACTCATTTAGGGATGGCCAAATAGACTGTTACAAAGCAAACAGACCATTATGGTCCATTGTACAAACATGTATTTGGAAAAATGTTGATGTGCAGTGGGGTGGTGGAACAGAAGTTGCTGTGTGTGTTCAGCAGCCCTGGAGTCAGGCCATTCATTAGCAGCAGCCTCTCTGCAGAGTGGCCTCTTTTCCTTTCTGTGAGAGGCAGTAATAAAACCACTCCAAAATTGCCAGATATACTTTTAAATTTTTAGTCATTTGTTGTTAGTTTAATAATTTTTTTTTTTTAAGGGAAAATACTTTGGGCACCAAATCTATCTTTCTCAAAGGTTCACTACATTCCTTAATACATTTCCTGGACTCCAGGATGACTTTCACAGCTCCTATTTAAGAGCAATGCCTTTTCCTTTAAAAAAAAAAAAAAGTTGCACTGGTCTTTCAGGTGTTACAACTACACATTCTCCCTTCGAATTATGCTGTGCTGCAGCAACTTGGCAGAGAAACAAACCACTTGACTTCTGTTTGAAAAGTGGTACTTCAATTCTTAATTAAAAATTAGTAACTACAGTTCTGTCAGCTCACTTTGCAGTGGGTTTGGGTTAGGAGCATGCATGCACATGTGCCTACGCAGAATCATTAGATTTCCCATCCAGTCCTCATAAGACATGTTCACACATTTGAGAATCTCAGTTCATTGTTTTATTGGAAAAAAACAGTCTATGCAAGACCCTTTTTGCCTCTCAGCATAAAAAAGACTGAATAATCTGTGTGAAATATAAGTCACTTTAAAGACAACTTCTTAGCAGAGCAGGGCCTTGATTCAGCAAATTCTGAATCCAAGCATTGCTGCTTAGCCCTGCACTTAGGAGCTGCCAGACTGCAATAGCAAAGCACTTGGTTCAGTGCTGTGCGTGACTGATTTTAACAGTTCAAGTAGCCTGTAATCAAAATTGGGTATCTGTGCTGTGGGCATCTTCCAGCACTTGCTTCCACTGGCCAGGCTCTGACCTTCCAGGCACATGAGCACAGCTCTGCTGCCCTTGTCGAGTGTGCCCGCAACTTTTTGCCCCCAACTATAACCTAAAAATGTCCAATCATTTAATTGTAATAATAAAGAAATTGTCCCCCATGCAAAGATGTCTGACGGTGCCTTTAACCTTGGAGCTAAATTTTAGATCTGAATTTTAATTTCTAGTAAATTTAGGATTAAAATGGAGATGTTGATACAGCAGAATCGCTGCCATAAAGAGAGCAAGTCACACTCTTTATTGTAACAGCTCTTGATTGCCTAGCAAAGAAATGCATAATGAATAAACATTATTTTAAAAGGCTTGATAGCACAATGAATTTTTCAGTGGGAGAAACAGAAGAGAGAGTATTTAAAAATACATGAGTTTCATATTTGATTATAAGTCAAGAAGCAGCAGAAAGAACCAAAAAAATTGATAGCAATGGCAGCAGGCACCAAGCTTTCAGTCTTGAATTAATGAGGTAATTCATAATAGAGAGGGAGTGACACAGTGATTAGTTAATTACTGTGCAGAAACATACAATTAATACACAACTGGAATTAGTATACAATGAATTAAACTGCCACAAAATGCAAGCACCAAACATTGAGAAGGAAACCTTGACTGCTGATTGAAGCTGTTATTACAGCAAGAAATCTATTGAAATCACAATAGTTTAGCTCTCAACATGTTTCCCTCGTGTGATCTGATTCCAACCTGTTAATAGGAATGCTGTGATGGAGATTGGTGTGTGCATTCATTACAAACTTATGTGCATGCAGGGGCAAATGAGATTGTAAGGCCAAGGGGCTACAAAGGCAGACTGATGGGAAGCCTGTGTGCCTTGCAACAGATATCCTCTATAACTTTTGACAAAACTAATAGATATTCAGCCTGGCTAGGCTATCCTATCATCAACCTGTCATCAGCCCAGGGATGGTTCATCCCAAGGCTGCCAGGGACTGATGAGGCACAGAAGAGAGCTGTTCCTGTCCATGGATCCCACAACAGAAGCCCTGTTGCAGCTGCTCCACAGGCTGTTTTGCTGTACATTTGGTCCCTCGTATGAGTGCAGAGGTAAGCAGTGATTTTGCACATGGGTGTAGGTATCTATTCTGTGTGATCTTTATGTACCATAAAGCATGAGAGCAGCTGCCAGGTCAGGAGCAAATGGTGTTAACCAAGGGAGTCTCTTTTCCTTCTGAGAGTAGGGGTTAGAAAAGGTTCAACAGTGTATGGGAAGGAAATATCTCAAACTACACCACATCATAACTTAGAGATGCCTTGGGTCTGCTTTAAGCTATGTCAGTGGAAAAAGCCTGTTCATGTCTATGCATCTATATTCTATATGTAGAGCAATCATGGGATAGCATGGGAGCTGCATGGGCTGTGCTACAGCTCACAGCTATCTGACAGAAGGCTGCAAACCTTGGTCTGCAGATGCTGCATTTGGCAGAGCATTTCTGCAACAGTTCAGATAAGAGTTTACAAGTGCACACGTTTTTAACTTGGATTGCAGGAAATTGAGCTGATAGGATTGAAAGATCATGCTAGTCTCAAAATATTATCTCTGTTTCCATTTAGCAATATAAATAAGAGTGGTATTTTAGATATAAAATAAGATCCAATTTCTATCCTAAGGAATTAAAAATCTGAAGTAGAAAAGTAATTTATAACAGTGTACATAAAGATATCCTTAAGGGATTAGGTGGAAGAGGAAAACTAGAATCTGCATTTTGCAGAAGGTGCTTTATGCATGGAAACTGTGAAGTTATGATCACTGATTTAGCTTCTTGGATATTTGTTATGGTCAAACATGTATTGCATTGCTGACACTTTATTTCAGCTGAATTTAAAAATAAGTGGTAGTGCATTTTCTTGGGACAGAGTATTTTACCCTTTACCCTTTTACTTCAGAGGAGTTATTAAGATCAATAAATTTATAGCAAAAACATTTTCAAAATAGTATAGTCAACTATTATGTCACTTTTATGTCAATATAAAAGTATCAGTGGTATATAGTGTTATAGCAATCTAAAAATACAAAAATTTCTGGACAGAAACAGGAAAACAAATAATTAACTGATCATTTTAAGTCTCTTACTGAAAGAAAGCTTTTAGTCTTAAGAAGTGGTCAGGATTTAGAAAAGAAAATAAAATTAGAAATCCAAACACTCTTCTACCAAGGGCCCCAATTCAGCAAAGAACTCAAATACTGTTAATTTAGTTACTCAGAAAGACTCTGCCAGGCAAGCAAAGGTCTCTGAAAGCCTTTCATTATTGTCCCCAGAAGCTATAAGAAAGTCACTAATTTTTTCCAGGTAATTTCTGAAAAAGACCTTTTTCAATAAGTGTGAGAAAGTCCACCTTTAGTAAGTGCTGAAGTCTGACCCTGTAAGTTGAGGGCAAAATTCTCACTAAATTTAATCACTGGCATTGGTGATGCTGGGAGTTACAGTAGGAGTGAGGCTCCTGGGCTCTGTGTGACTGCTGGAGTGCTGCATCCTCCTCCCCTCTTCCTGCTTTTCCATAAAATACCATAAAGATTTCAACAAAACAAAACATTTAGAAATATCCCCCAGCACAAATCAGCAAATTGCTGGCTTTGTCACATGTGAAGTATTTTCAAAATGGGCTTGGACTTCTCTTCATTGCTTGCTGAAATAATTTTCATAATCAGATGTCTCTACCAAGATCTGGTTAAAATTCATACTATGTCACTCAATCTGCCTTTACCAAATTAGCAGAAAATTGGGGTTTATTCAGCCTTATCTCAGATTTCTTTCTCTTTCTCCTATCCCTCTCTCCCACTGCTGTTCCACTGAGAAATTAACTCAGGCTTTCTGTCAGTGTGAGAGCTGGGTTGGGAATAGCAGGAAAACCTCAGGTACTAGGAAAGGTATTAGTTTATAATAAAGTGCTGATCCTTGAAATGTTATTTTCCTGTTTGAATACAGTAAAATAAACAGCAACAGAAAACCAAGTACTCTGTTAATTTAAATGCTTGGCTTCTTAATATTGACAATATTCTAAGCAACAGAAATAACGGTCTCTGCTTATAGAAGTTATTTCAGCAGTACTGTCATGAAATGATCAAGCTTTTTCACAGATATTAAGTGGGTGTGAAGTTTTTGTTTTGTGTGCTGTAGCTTAGGTGGAGGGAAGCTTCTCAGTGATTTCCAGTCCCAGGCTTCTCTCCTCACCAATAAAGCAAATTATTTACTAATAGGTCTTGTCAAAGATGCTTCTGTTGACATTGATGATGCAGAAAAACATGCTGCTCACCTTCAGCTTTTAAGGGGGGAGAGAGCTGCCTTTCTGGAAAAAGTGCGATTTAAGGTTGAAATGGATGTGATTCAGTGTTTGTAGTCAGGAAAGCAGTGAAATCTGCATCTGCTAAATACACCTGTCCAATAATGCTGACTTATACGCTGTAAGTTTTTTTCTAAATTAATAATTTTGAAGTATGTTGCTCTTGACTGTTGGCTCCCAAGCACCGATGAGATTTTTTTCCCTAAAGTAAAATATTAACAATATCAAAAAATCTCAGAAGTTGGGAGGTTTTAATTATTTACCATTTCCATGGTTGGGTTTTAACTGAGATCAAAACCCCCAAGAATGATAATGGCTAATTTCAGAGATCTTGAGTCCAGGATTTGCCAACACTCTCTGCAAGAGGCAAGTGGTATTTCAGGCTGTAAAACAAATTGTCCTTCACAAAACATGTGACAAAGCTTTTTCTTTGGTAACATCATCCTGTGTCACTTTGAAAAATTTCCTGTGCTCCATTCTGAGGAAGAAAATATTTTACCCTAATGGCAAACTAAAAGTAAATTGCTGTGTGTTGAAGAGCAGACAGGGAGTAGGGAAAGGTTCTGCTGTAGTCTAACAAGAAAGGAATTACTTTGCGTTACCTCAGATGCTTTTTTTGGTACAGCAAAGACCTGCATCATAAAATACAAAATGGTCTGAAGGGCTTGAAAACTCTGCACACCACAAAATGCATTGTGCAGCTCCATCAGACATGAGCAAGGGCTGTGCCACTTTCCACCCTGCACAGGTAGAAGCTGGAGTTTACCTCGGTTATTCTTCTGCAGGGGTTTGAGACGGGAAGGAACATTTTTCTTCTCTCTGATGTGGAGCTTTAGTTCCTTCTTCTGGAAATGGAAAATCTGCAGGTAGATTTGGAATGATTCAACATATTAAACGTCCTTAATCCTGCAGCCACTGAGTCTGACTGGATAGGCAGTGAAACTTCAGCTACTCAGGCAGGGGATATGCGATTTAGTTTGGGGGCAGACAGATTGGCAGCCAGTGACCATGATCCCTATCAGAAACCAGCCCTTTATTACAGGTGTTTTAATTGCAACTGTGAAGGTGTACTTGCAAATTTTTGTTTATTATCCATTCAGTCTGCTAGTTTCATCTTGAAGTCTGTATTCTCAAATTTTAAAACAAACAAACAAACAAATAAACCCCCGAAACCAGCAACAAACAGAAAACCAAAAACAGGGACCTCCTAAAAGCGAACAACACTTCCCCCATTTGTTCTAAAAAATTAAACACAGGTCCTATCACCTTACCCCAGCAACACCACTGCAACGAGGTGGATGGCAAAAGCTGCCATGGCTTCATGAGAAATTCAGAAAACACAGTGAGTTGTTTCTGCTGCAGTTTGCCAGACTGAGTCTGAAAATACTGTGTTGAATTCCCCGAGTTCTGGAATTATAACAAAATGTCACAAATAGCTGCCTGGCAATGCATAGCCTCACCAGGGTGACAGAGCAGCACATCGAGGCTGCCCCTGGTGTATCTCCACTGACATCCCTACACCAGGGATGAGTTCCACAGATACCACAGGAGGAAAGGGTCCTGAGCATCAGGCACAGGCACAGATCCTGGCTCATGTGAGGGATTATCATTAAACAAAGCAAATGTAAAACTGAATCATCCCTTTGAATGTGTCATTGAGAAACTTTTACTTGTGCATCAAATGATTATTCGAATAACATCTAGATGTAGATGACCTCAACAGAGATCTATGTATTGAAATAAGGTTTTAGTCTAATATATATTTTTATATCATTATAAATATAAATGTATAATATAGATAATATTTTTGTACCAAAATGCCACTGCAGCGTTACTGTACAGAGGGGTTTGTAAGTGGGTATTTGGATGTTGAATGTGACTATGCCTCTCATATCTGGGAGAACTGAGAGAAGTAGGAAGGAAATATTCACCTTCTTAGAAGCTAAAAATGAGGTGCAGCTACAGTCCAGCTTTGCAGTGTCCCCTTGCAACAATGGGGAATGGAGTGAAAAAACCACAAGTGAATTTAGCACAGAGGAAAAGAAAGTAAGATGGTAACATGTTGACAAGTACTAAATGACATTTACACAAGAGGTTTATTCATCAGCTCCTGTACCATTTTTGAAAATGTGCTCAAGTGGTTTTTCTTTTATTTCCCTCCATTTTCCTGCATTTTTAAATGCATCTCTCATATCTGTTGTTTTTAGAGCACCCGCAAACTTAACATTTGGGTGCAAGGTCTGACAGCAATCAGATATCATACTCTGACATTCACTTTCCTGCATGTTATATTTTATTTCACAATGTCATAGGAACACGGAACAAGTTTTCTACTAGCTTTAATTTTTCTCTCTCCTTTCCCTGCTCTGTCAGGGTAGCATACCTCTCAGGATATTTTAAAATATCTCCAGCGTTTTCTTTGGATAATTCCATTTCTGAATGCCTGTTCATATTCTCCCCACATGTTTCTCTTAAGATCTGATATTTTTCAAAGATTGGAAGGCAACATTGCACAGTAAAAACAGTTGACATATTTGATTTCTCTCTCTCCATCTCTCAGTGGAGGAGGTAGCATTTGTCATCCCTGGGCAGAGCAGCTGTTACAAAGCTTTATGGTGAATTGTCCGTGTTTACAGTCCTTCAGAATGGCATTTTTGCAAGTCTTTTCCTTAAATTGTTCATTGCAGAGCCCTATTTTAAGCTCTGTCTCTCTGTACAGGCTGAACTGAGCAGAGGGGCACTTACTGCCCTGTGGTGAGTGGAGTCTGGTCTGAGCACTGTTGCCAGTGGTGGGGCTTTCTGCATTGATTTCAAGGGGCTGCTGATCAAATCTCTGTACTGTGAGCTGCAGCTCAGTATCTCCCAGTGAATAACTTCCTACACTTGTGGTATTCAGGAGTATAATTTTTACCCTAGGTGATCTCCTCCACTCCAAGAAACTCCGTGAGAAATTTGTCTGATATTTCTCATTTTCACATTGATGCCAGTCCCTCAGATGTGTTTGTATCTGCTCTGGCAGAGCTAAAGCCTCGTCTCCTGTAGTCTCAAACAAGATTTTTCCTTTTTTTCTATTAAAATAGGGGGAATAGGAAGGTATGGTCCTGTGCTTTTGAGTCCTATATTCTTTTAATGCTCATGGCCATCTGTGCTCTGAAGCATGACTGTGTATTAAGAACTGGATTACAATGCAATGCTCTTTTCTTGGGTTTGGTATTGTTCCATATCTTTTAGTTTCTTTATTCCTGCTTTTTTCTCATTTCCAGACTGTATTTCTAATGCACTGCCAAATTTTTCTGTTTCTTTCTCTTATCAATAGGACTTTAATTTCACTTTCAGTCAGAAATTAAAGTCCAATTAATGAAAGAAACAGAAAAATTTCATTTCAGTGAAATTAAATTATAAAATAGTTTATGCTTTACTATAAATCAGATACTAATATCTGGTGGACATTTTCAACCTCTGAACTTAAAATTTAAAAAACATACCCTGAAATATTTTTCAGTTCGCTTGGAATTAAAAACTTTTCATTTGGCTAAGCCAGATCTGACACATGAAGCAGCTCTGTGGGATAAACCTTTCTTAGTCTCATAAAAATGTAGCATCATTATTAGGAAATTCCTAAGCCAAGGCCACTCTCGTGCAAGGGAGCAGCATTGTGGTGGAGCCATATGTTTGAGATGAAGATCACATGGAATCAGTTTTCTTTACTGATATCAGTTACTTTTTGGGGTGGATCAGGACCAGCTAGCACATTAGATCCCATCTATTTTCCTATAATGTCATTTTTCTTCCTTTCTTTTTTTCTGTCTTTGCTCTCTGATAGTCTATCGTCTGCTGGTTGCTGAGTTGCCATCTTCTTTAGTGTGCTGGTATAGATGAACTGATTTTCATCTGTTTAGGGAGTACAGAGAGATGAGGGAATGAGGATGGGTTCCCAAAGGACTTTGGGTTCTCCATAGCCCACAGGATATTTCTAGGGTACTGTGCAGGGAAACAAATTTTTGTCTGTAGGCAATGGCCATCCATGACAGAATCCATGCAGATAAAGCAACGAAAGTTTATGGTAAAAGCCAGTGATGAAAGTCCTTGAGATGTTGGCCAATTTCCCCAGCAAAAAGTTGTGCAAATATGTGCAGAAATGCCATCAGGTCAGACCTGTGCTCTAGATCCATCATGGAGAGGTTTGAGATAATTTGGTAGGAAGGAGAATGAGTTCAGATCCCCAGGCTGCACTCAGGGTCCCTCCTGTGTTCATCAAACACTCAGACAGCCCCATGGGTAGGATGATGGCCTCTCTTGGATATCCAATTTCCTTGCCGAAAGCCTCTTCTCTCCTGCAGGTTTTGCCACAGAACGTTTTTCCTCCAGCTTTATGCTGCATATTTCGTTCTTCAAACTGCTCAGAACCCGAGTGGAAATGAAAGCAAGAGGCAGCAGGGGGTGCTTTGGGTAGTTTCCAGATATGTACTTATCTTCCTGAGCATACATCCTCTGGCTGTCCTGAACACACTGAGTGCTGCACTCAGGGCAGTGAGGAGAGTGCATGGTCAAGCAAAGCAATCAGTGTTATCTGAAGCCCACTGAGTCTTTTCCTTTATCCTAAACCGTCACTGCACCATTAGCCTTAAATGACTGGTGGCTGCTAAAATATCTGTAATCTTCGCAAACTGGAGACACAGTGAGGTTTCCTGACTTGTCTGCATAACCCAGCATCTCTGCAGTGGATAAAAAGCCTCTGTGAGCACTCACAAAGGGCCAGTGCCTCAGCTGAGGCCCTTTGACTTCGCTGGACCTTTGCCAGCCTCCACCAGCCGAGAACCTTTTTTCTTGTATTTTCTAAAGATCCTATTGGGAAAACACTTTTGAAATCCAATGAACAAAGTTCAGTCAATAAAAAGTGAGGAAAAAAATAGCAAGTGCAGCAATTGAATGAGTGAAATTGAATTCAGAGGTGGCTGAATGCTGCTGGTTGATGCATTTTTCTATCTGATATTACTGATTTGGCAAAATGGGAACATTTCCCAAAAATGCATCAAGTTTTATCAGAATGCTATGGGAAATCATTAGAACCTTTTGTGTCAAACATTTTATTTTGGAAGATTGAAAAACCCCTCTGGACACAAAGCAGTTTGATCCTCCTGAAAGAAAATATTTCTGAAATCTGATTTTGCCGTAAATTGCTACATTTCAACTTGCTACTCAAATCTGACAAGAAAACAAATGCCAAAATTCCCAATGGTAAAGTGATTTAAGGCAATATTAATACAGAGCTGTTTTAATAGGAGTTATTACCTTTGAGAACTGTGAGTGAAATAGGCAATCTTATTTTTATCAGGGGTATGCATGACAAGTGAAATCCTCACAATCATTTAATAGAAAACAATAAAATCCTAAATAGTAGCACAGCATTTAAAGACAATGTGTAATTTTCTTCTGCCTGTGTTTAACCAACACAAGTTTCATAAGCTCTCAGTCTAAGTGCAGAGTGCAGATACCTGCTGGACTCAGGAACAGATTATGGGCATAAGAAATATCTGACTTTTCTTCACACATTTCTAGATGAAATATAAGAATGCAATAGGCAACAGAGTCAGAGGTAAGAGGCTGTCTAAGCCTGCCAGTCCCACTAAAAGCTGGGGCAGGAAGACTGATTGTTTACTTGGGCACCTTCTACTGACAAAATTGGTGAGGATTGTTATTTGTAGTGTTCAGCACTTGAGTTTCTGGTATTTTCATGCTGTTTCCCCACAGATAATTTTCCTGTTGGTAAACAGTTGACAGAGGTGATAATACATTACCTCTGCAAAATTATCAGTGCTAGAAATTTGATCCATTCTCTGAGGTGGGCTGTGCTGGTAAGACAGGTATTTTTAGAGATCTTATATTGAACAGGATGATTTTTTTTTTCTTTGAATTATTTAAACCATTTATTTTCTGCCTCTGGAGAGCACATTTTCTGTAACTTAAAAAAAGGCAATAAAAATACTTATCTGAAAAGCACACCACACCTTGGAGGTGTGTGAAGTTTTCCTGGTATCAAAGCTCCTCTGGAGTCGTTCCCCTGAGAGAGTTCCTTAAAAATTGCAGAAATGGGCTTCTCCATTTAGAATAAAGGTAAGTCCAAAGTGCACTTTCATGACCCAATTTGGGGATTTATTCCTCTCTTCTGTATTGATAAAAAGTCCCTTCTATTTCAGATGAAATATATTTGTATTCACAGTAATGTTTCTGAGTTCTCAGCTCATAAGGATATTTGATATTCTGAAGAGGAGCTGATTTTGTTCTAATTCCACTCATTTCACATATTTTTTAGTTGTAAGGAGTAAGAGACTTCTTAGATCAGAGGATCATTATTGAGAGAAAGGAACTTAATATTCTCCTTCTGTTTCCTACCTATGGTTTGGTGGGAAGATGAAAGTTAATCTCTAACCACTCCATTTCCTTTCCAAGAGGGAAGAGTCACTGAAGCATCATTTGTGTTTGTGAGCCCCACTGGAAAGAGTAGGTGAAGCATCAGATTCCTTCACTCACTGAAATTTTCCTGATTAGTTGTGCACCCATTTATTCAGGAGCATCTGACTGTGCCCAGCTTGGTCTGCCGAGGACGTGGAGTTGCACAACTCCCAGATCCACTGTGGTGTCACTGATCCTGAATCCACTCCTGTCCTGTGCAGTTGGTGTTCGTGCCAAGCAGCTTCCACTGCTCAGGCTGGATTTTCTGAAAACACTTGGGGCAGTGTCATCTTGTTCATCCTGTGTTTCAGGGCAGCAGGGATGGTTCTCACTTTGCTGATCTTTCTACGTGTGCTCATAGCAACAGCAAGAAATTGTGTTCTTCAGTAATTCCCTTCCTGAGTCAAACACTAATCCTCATCAGTTACAGACCACGGATTTCACAACTCATAATGTCGAAGTTTTCCAACATTATGCTGCACAAGACTTTTTAGGTTTAAGTCTTTATTTTCATCTCAAAGCCCATCATAACTAGGGGAAATATAAATTACTATCTCTATATAAATAGATATTTTATGTATATACTTATTAATTTATGAAGTAATTTCATATTTATATATCAGTAATGATTATGCAAGGAGTAGAAATCCCAAATGCTTCCTTTTTTTTTGTTTTAATTTAGAAGGATGAGTCAGAATTTCCTGAAAAGTAAATGTAGGCCATAAAGTCTATACTTATTCAGAATTTTAAAACTTTTGAGGAATATGCAATATGAATTTTTGCCTTGCTTACCTCTCTCTAAAACTCCCTGATAGATATCACACTAGATTAAAAAAATAGTTAAGTGACCCCCATTTGCCCTAAATTTCTGCACTTAGATTCTACTGATGCCACCCTCACTTAATTAATAAACTCTTTAGGGACTATGCAAAAATCACACTCCATATCGTCTGCTTCTGACACCCTACACACATCCCACTCCCAGGTTTAGCCATGGTCAGGTTGGCCACATTTAGCCATGAACAAAACCCAACAGGACCCCTGTGATGTTGTGTCATGTATGTATTCTTGCAGGTTTCTGGCATTCCAGCAGCCAGCAAGTTCCTCTGCTGCCCCTATACCTTAACCCAACCCTAAACTAGTTTTGCAAAGAGTATTGAGATTTTTTTTTCTTCCTTCTAAATTGTTTCCAGGTGGGTCAAGCACATTATTTTGTTCCCCAGGTCAAATGCAGCCGCTTTTCAGTGACTCAGAGCACTGAACTGGGTGAGGCTGACCCCGGCGTTCACTGGCAGGACTGCGCTCGTTTGCAGTTTTCCAGCCGCCCAGAGGACACTTCTGTCCCTCCTGCAGGCTGTGCTTGGTTCATCTCTGGGTTAATGAAGATGCATTTCCAGCGCTGAGTGCGCTGTTGGTCTGGAGGAGCCCTGCAGCTCCTTGCCTGGCGCTGAGCAGCCCCTCGGGGAAAGGGGACACTTCTCGTGTAGCTCCAGGAATGGCCTCAAGATCGTTTTACAGGGGCTGTGCAGATTTGTCCCCAGTGCCCTAATTCAGAACTTGTGAAAGTGTCAGAAAGTTGTTAAAGACTGCAATTGGGTTCGGCATGTCAGTGGCTTCCATAAAATATACACTGGTGAATGCCAGTAAAATCCCAGATGTCTGATGTGTAAGTCTGTGCAGGAGAAGGAGTGCAACCTCAGTAGCACTAGATTATTGCTGTTACAGTTGTATCTCTCTGTGCCATTTAGATGTTCTTGGATTTGGTGGGTTTTTTTCCCCTTGTCTAGTCTTTACTGTCACCATATTTGATTTCATGTCTCTTTTATAATTGAGTACCCATGAGCTACCTTTGTCAATTGCTGTATAAAATATTAAGGGGGAAATTCCTGTCATACAAGAAGGTGGATACAGGAACAGATACTCTCTGTAATAAGAAGAGGGGTGTGAGAACAGGGTTGCCTGTTTGGGTTAAATAAGATCTCCTTCTTTCTGTAAAATTATAATGTAGTCAGGGTAAATATTAGTTTTATGACTGATTGACATACAAATTAGGCTTTCCACAATGCTTTGTCTCAGGCAGCAACAACAGCATGACATTCTCCAGGCATTCAAGCTGTTTTGTGTATGCAGGGGCTTTACAAGAGAGCTCTCTGGTGAAAAGCTTGCCCTATTCCTAGGTCTCTTTTCACAGCAAATCTGACCCATTCATTACTGCACATGGCTCTGGGAGGGCTGTGTGCTCCAGGGAGTGAGGAGCAGGACTTTGGCAACAAGCTGCTGAATGCAGATTTCTGTGTTAATTTGTTCTATAGGTCATTGTTCATGGGAAGCTGTTGAGTAGGATTTTTTTTTTTTCTTTTTTTTTTCGGCTTGCATTTTATACTTTTAAAAAGTGATTTTTTGTTTATATCAAGATGGTTATCTTAGTCTGCCTTCTCTTGCTAGTTAATTTTTTTCCTTTTGTACCCCAGTTTTGTCCTTAGTCTTCCTTCAACTTCTGTTCTGTCACTGGGTTTTGAGTAGTCTGTATTTTGTATCCAGTAAGGCCTGTCCATCTTTGCTTTATTTTCCACCTGCCCTTTTCCTAATTGCTTTTGTGGATAAGTGAAAACTGTTATCAGAGCAGTTCTAATATGAGTGGAGATTTCTGTTAGCCTTAAAAACCTCAACTTGCTTGTAGTTCATGCTGAGATGTCTCTTTTGAGGCTGTGACTTCAGATACCTCTTGCAACTTAGATCAGTCTTGAAGCCCTCAGCAGAGATTTTTGGACACTGGGATTTCATGGTGATATGTTACCCCGGGAGGCTGAATGGGATGGGACAAGGCAATACTTGTGGAAGTTGCTATAAAATGATGCTTTCAGTGTGATGATGTGTGCTCTGCATGTGAGCTGTGGGCTGTTCCTTACACTGGTGACCTCCACTGTCCATCAGGGCTCTCCAAAGGCATTATTAAAAGGGTAGACAAGCTGGAGCTGTTTCCCTTGGCAGAGTAAACCAATTCCCATGATTTTCATCAGATAAACCCACTTTAAATATGAAACGTGCTGGATTTTTTTAGTTTCCCATACTCTTGGCAGCCTCAGTATATGTTAAAGTGTTTGACTCCAGGGGGTTCAAGGGGTGTGTACGTGCTCTCTGCCACTCTCCAGGAAATAACCTGTTCTTTCGAAACACACATGTCAAAAATAACAGTTTGGTAATACAGAGCAGTGTGGTGTGAAGTGGTTTAAAACTTTGTTGACTTAAGTGCTTTCCATAGGAATCCAGGGGACTGCAACCATGCCCCAAAAATCTATGTTTTCTCAAGCAAACACATTTAGGTAGCCAAATTAAAACAATTGCAGTGTTTCTTGAAATAAGCAAAATATTTCATCGGAAGAAATAAGATAGAATAAAAAGAAGGGGGCATTTTTTGTTTTGCTTTACTATTAAGCAGGCTGTCTGACCTCTGGCTGACAGAAAAAGAAGCAATTCCACTGCAAAAGAACTTATTTCATTCAAAAGCGATGAAATGTCATTGCTGGGAAAATGCAGAAAAGATTGTGTAGGACAGATTCTGGATGGCTTGTGTAGGGCAGTGATCCCAGGTGGCCCTCTCCATTTTACAGCATCACAGCAGTGCTCATGGAGGGGAGCAGCAATCCTGACATCTGTGTCAGCCTCAGATTCGACAACTGCCTCTGACAGACAGGTCACTCTCCGCAGTCCTGCAGCAGTCATTGCCGTTTTAAAATTCTGGGGGTGATCTGGAATTGCTCAGCACTCACCAATTGATAGGCTGGCCCGTTATTTAGTTGAGCTGCAGACATGCTTTGATTGAAGTGTGTCAGCACCGAGTTGTGAGCTGCCAAAGTCTCTGGTTGAGATAGACCATCTCACGTTAATCAGCGTTTTGGCCTCGGCACTGACCCCTCTGCTTTGTGAGTTGCCCAAGGGGACCAGACCGCTCACCACAGCCCTCACAACTGCTGCAAACCCCCGGGCTGTTCACAAGGCTTTAGCCCTTGTAAACGCTCAGCCTGTGGTCTCTGTTTTCTTTTCCAAGGACAGCAAATTGAGATAACTACTTCTCTCCTTTTGTACTTGTGTGTGGACACTGATCATTAACGCTCCGGCTTTTCTGGGCTTGTGTTTAATGTATCAGAGCAGCTTTTGTGCTGCACAATTGCAGTTGTTTCAGGCAATTGTTGCAAGCATGTTAGAGCAAGCTTTTGTAGATGGTTCTCTAGGCTGCCTGTCTGCTATCCAGGATAAATCTGTAATCAGGTTATTTGTGTCGGAGCTGAATCCTGGCCTCTCCCACTAATGTTGATTGTCCCAGTCTGCTTCCCCTGAATGTGAATTTAGGTTGTTTCAGACTCAGTTCTTGTGCCAAAATTTAAACAAAGAAGAAGATGCTACTGGCACACAGGAAACTTCCTTCTCCAGCCTAGGAAATGCTTCTGGTGTGAGGAATGGTGGAGAGCTGATGATCGAACATAAAGTGCAGGTGGTTTGCTTTGAGTGTTTCTCACTAAATTTCCTGTGATACACCAATTTTTTTCACTTCTCCACATCTCTGGTTACCACTGTATTTGTTCTCTGCAGTTCAAAGGTGCAGAGACCACATCATCTCCCTGGGAAGTTTTGGCATCTTTACAAAAGCTGAAAAGAAAAAAAAACCTCCACAAAACTTTATTAGAAAACTAGTATATCCACTAGCCTACACAATGAGAATTTGAAGCTTGGAGAATCTTCTTCTGCTTCTTCTGATTATTGGATTGATTACTGTTACTTAAGCAACTCAGAAAAAGATACAGACCCATACAAATGGACAGGAGACTGTGCAGTTACATCATTAGAAATCTGAATCAGTTCTTGGATGCACAAGAAATTTTCTGCAGTAGTTAAGAAGTGAAGTTCTTCATTCATTATTAAATCCAGCTGTGCCATATCAAGGAACAGATTGCTGACATCTAACCAGTAAAATAAATACCCATTTTTCATGGCAGTCATGGATTGATGCACCATGAAAATCTTCTAATAGTCCATATCTGAAAGCACGGAACCATAAATTGTTCTATTGACACTTCTAGTAGCAGTTTTACGGATGCACTTAAACTGCCGCAAGTAAAATTTTAATTGCCTAATTTTGTGGAAATTATGGACCCAGATCCAGGCATTTACATCTGCAGTATGGTATTTGGAAAAAAGAGCTTATACTTCATTCTGTAAGATTGAGAGCAGTGTGAATTTGAGCGCTCTGCAGCTCCTAAGTCAACAAAAGTACAAATCATTGAAATTCTTGGGAGTGAAGGCCAAGGGGCCTGGAGAAAAGATGTCTGAGGGAGTGAGTAGGGAATTACAGTTTGATCTTCCTTGGTTTGCTTGAAATCCCAGCTGAATGGCTTTGCATCCATGGTCATGCCTTTAGGCACTGATAGTATATGTTTCCTGCCAAAATTGATCAGAGGTAGAGGGAACCTCCTCCCAGATGGATGTCTAGAAACTCATTTCCCTGGCCTGTGAGAGGATTTTACAAACCAGTTGTTCTGTCGGCTCATGTCATAGTGATTTCCAATAATTCATAATCCATTGTACATGGAAATCAACTGCTTCGCTTCAGACAGTTAATTAAGGTTGCAAACAAACTCTCAGCCTTTTAGATGGCTTGATTTTGTCTTCCTTCTCCCCACTACCTCCTCTTGATTTATACTACCACATTTCAGTGGACATGCTACATTACCACCTTTGTGCAGTCCCCTTGTGTGGGGCTCCTCTGAACCCACGTGCACACTCAAAGGTCGTGTTGAGAATGCTTTCCTCAACACTTAGACCTAAATGCTTTCATTTTCCAGGGCATCCACTAGAACAGCTTTCCCTTGGAGGAGTCTCTGGTTATTTGTGCTTGAAGCAAAAGTTAGTGAGAAGTCTATTGACCCTTTAAGACACCAATATTCAGCTATTTGCTTGTTGTTCTTTACTTGATAAATTACTAATTTAGGGTGAAATCATACTCTTTAGTGGCTCCCTGTTCATAAATCACAATCTGACATTTTTCCTCTAGGGGAAGATTGCTGTTTGCAGTGTGCTCTGCCACCAGAACAGATGACAATATTAGTTTATCAGGAGAAACCTATATTTTAAAAATAAATCCCGATACAATAAATTCCAAGCTCTCTGTATTGCTGCTTGATTTTTTTTTTTTTAGTTGCCAAATTGTCTCCGTGATCCTGAGCTCAAAAGACTTTTTATAGAAAACAGAGAAATCCAAAATGGAATGTATGATCAAATGGACAGAAAGGGGAAAGAAGTGCTTCAATTTTACAGTGGTTTGACAGCCTACACAGGTATTATAGGAGATTATTTATGCTGATGAGAAATCACACACTGCTTTAAATTAAGCAGCATTTAATCAAGAATAAGAATTTACTAAAGCTAGAATCCAGCATTTTCAAGAATCTGCAAAGCTGTTTCTGTTTTAAATTGCTACAATATTTGAGGGTATTTTTTTAAAGGTGTATTAAGCCCTTGATTCTTGCAGAACTGGAACTTCATGTTGTGCATTGGTGTCTGGCCTTTCTAACGAGCATACAATGCACTCTGAACTAGCTTTAAGGTCCCTACAGGTCGCAATTTCTCTTTGCAGTAGGAGTGAGACAGAGAAACTTGGCCTTGGGATGAGCCCATGAGTGAACTGTGGGGCATTGCCTCCTATTTCCTCATGGTAAAACAGGAGCAGTGTGAGCAGCAGTACTCAGGGTTTCATTCTGAGCAGGTTGTGTTCTTCATTCCCCTTTTCTCAAACACTGTGTCAAAGTTAGAGGGGGATGACTTAAAGGCAGGAGGGAGGGAGGAGGGCAGGAGAGGATGCTCAAACCTGGCTCTGCTCCTGGCATCAGCAACTTCCATGTCCATTCCTGCCCTTGCTGCCCCTTTCCCCATCTGCCAACCACTGCCAGAGCTCTGTTACTCACACCTTTGTCTTCTGCCATTACAAATGGTGCTGCTGATGGGCTTGTATGCAAATGTGTCTTCTGTGTGTGCATCAGGTTAGGGGACACTTGGACAAGGTGCCCCTCACATTCCCCGTGCTCTGGGTCTGGGATCAACAGGGACTCAGCAGCCACAGCAGCAGTGCTGGGTTCTTCAGTCATGCTAAACACATTTAAAAGAGCAAAACCCACAGGTTCTTTTGTATTCCAGTGGAGTGCTGCTGGCGTAAGAACACTGTTCCAATGGGTCTAAAAATGTCTTTACATCCTTAATATGTCTTTACTTCAGAGAGAACAGGCATGTGCAATTAATTCTTATAGGTATGCTACCTGAGCCTATTTGAAATTATGTGTGTATATGTGCAAAGCAATTAATTCCCATTCTTCAGAAGTAAGGCAGTGAGGGGGATTTTTTTTCCTCTTTTTCCTTTTTGCAGTGGCAGGGTAAGGATTCAAACTTAGGGGTTTTTTTCCCACAATTCTGTGTCGTTGCTTCCAGATCACGCTGCTTGGGAAAGTAAGTCCTCATACAGAGGAGCTTCAAGCAATAAAAAGTGCATGATGAAGAAAGATGTATTTTAATGATTATCAGTATGCAGCACAAATCAAGGAAAATCCAACAGCAGTTTCTGATTTAGTCCTTAATGAACTTAAGATAATTCACTTATTTCTGGGAGAGAAATGGTCTTTCTGAAGGATGCTGTCACGATAAGAGCAATAAGAAATTGTTATCTCTTGGAACTAAGGCTTTTGCTCCAGTGCCAGTTGCCTCATGAAATTAGTTTGCAGTGTACTTAACGTACAGTGGGTTTGGTTCTCTCTCTGGTGCCTATTTAAAATATCCCTTGGGATAAGAACTTAAGTGCATAGCTTTAGGGTCTGCAAATTTTATTCACCATCTAGAACCCTCTTCAGTGTTCAAGTAGGCAGAGGTATGACCTCTGTCAAAAGGAAATACAGGCGAAAGAGGAGAAGGGAGACCAAGTGACAGGCTCTTCTTTGTGCTGTATCGTCTTTAACTTTGCTTCCAAAAATAATTTTAGCTCCTCGGAAACAAGGTTAATGCACACAGGCAGTTCGATACAATTGCTGTTCCTTTCCACTCATGATGTAACTCATAAAAATGTCTTGCACCATTTATGCAGAGTCTGTTGTACTTGACATAAAAAGGTGGAAAGAAGTTGTTTCATGAAGACTGCAGCATGGTCCTCTGGGAGTCATGAAACTCAATTTTCCCTGAACATAATTAATATCTTTCCCATTATGAACTCGGGGAAGGTCCATGTAGCCTGAAATGGCAGCAGACTAATCATCAGAAGAGATACAGAGCTGAGAGGATCATATGCTGGATATTCATTTAGAAAATGAACTTGAGGGGAAAATCAGAGAGAGGCACTAACATCAGGCTTTATGGCTCTGCCCCCCATCTCTACAAACAAAAGAGGGGACTTTCACTGACCTACAGCAGCTGTTATGCAGTGGAGTGGGTTGTTTCAGCAGCACCACTCTCACATTCTGATGGCACACAAGGGGCCAAAATCGTTCCCTGATGCAATCCCCCTCACTCTGCTGAAGGAGCATCATAGCTGAACTTGGCTGATGCTTTCTGTGAATTGCAGCTTTTTACCAGAGATACAGCTATTAAAAAGAGAGGTCAGCACAACATTTTCCATCCCCATGAAATATTTTTTTCCTCAATAATTATGGCCCGTGACATTTATCACCAGGTAGCTGTGCCCATATTTTTGTCAGATGCAGTGCAGGCTGGCCAAAGCTTACAAGACCGTACATCACTGGTGACTGAGTGGGGATGAGCATGGCCTGGAGCAGCTGGTTTTTCCAGGAGACATTGAACCAAGCCTTCTTTAATATTGCAGCAAAATAAGTTCTCTAAAGTTATTTTGAACTTAAAGCTCCCCAAACCTTGAGAGTCAGGTCAATAATAAGCAAAATATTTACTGGTGAAGTGAGAAATCAAGGCCTTCTCTGTGTTTTCCGAACAAACCTCTGAAATGTTTTCCTCCTGGGAAGGAGACTGACTTGTGACTAAAAGTGCTCTGAGGCAAAAGCCTAAAAGAGCCTGTGGCATGGCATTAGCTGTGCTGTAAGAGTCAGGAGCTTGTCACACAGGGGGAGCTTTGGGAGGGCAAACAGGGCAGGAGCCTTGTACAGAAGTATCTGGTATTCCTCCCATCATAGCCACCTCTTCCTTCTATGAGTTCATTTTCTGGTTGCTGCAGGCAATGAACTTGTGAACGTCAAAACTTTGGTAAGTTCTACCATCTCAGTGTGGCACAGGATACTAAAAATTCAATCCTCCCATGGAAGCCAAGGAGAGTTCAGCATGTTTTAATTCTGTCTGGCTTCACAAATTAGGACCAAGTCTTTCATTTACCAGTTATCTTCACTTGTCTGACAGTGATCAAGCCCACTGGTGTTATCCTATTTGTATAGGTCAACAGCATTAATTGGTTTTCATGCATCTTGTATATTAAGCATGCAAAGCGGGGACTGTCTTGCCAAGAATAGAGGCAGAAGCAAATTAAAGAGTGCTTATGTTGGGGTAATCATAAGATGCTTCCAGGTAATTTTAATAAATTAGTTGTTCAAGTCACTCAGATACCATTAAATTAATATGTCTAGAGCAATGTGCTGTATTTTCTATCAATCATTTCTTTTATTCTTCTTAATTACATTTCCCCTGCTTTAGCTGTTGCCTTCTAGCTGTGGAACTGCTATACTTTAGCTGCAGTAGGTACAAAGATTAGGATACAAACAGTGCATTTAGCTCTCAGCAGGAAACTGAGTTTAAAAATGGTTCAGTGAGTGAGTGCACAACAATGTTAAATGTGGAGTGTACCACAGATTGAGGAGTGAGTCTGAGAATCCTGTTCAGCTAATGCATGAGGAACATACCCAGGGCTAAAGAGGATGCAGAGATACTAGAAAAGACAGCCCTGAATACCTACCAGGCTATTTTTGTGTAGATAATGGAGGCCACTAGGCTTTTACTAAACACCAGAGCTGAAAATTTTTAATAAAATAGGTTACTTTCAACCTAGCAGAGACGACCCTTCTCTGCACAGTGGTATTATCGGAAGTCCTTGCAGCTAAAGAAGCCATGGGAAATGTCACTTGCGTCTTCAAAGGCCATTTTTTCCTTTCCCTGCCACTGATATGTCAAGAGCGATTCTAGTGAAGCCCAACCAGTTAGACTGGCAAAGAACCAGCCCAGACCATCCCTTCAGAATGTAAGGCCCTAATCCTGCAAATCTGTCCTGTCTTCACAGGCAGCTTCTGAGATTCTGTGCGAGTTTGCAAGTTACCTGCACTGTGCCCTGCACCAAATGATCTTCTCCAATAGCATCTCTCCAAAACTTTAACATCTCAGCATGCACTGGAACACAGCATTTCAGGCTGGTGAAACAGGAGGGTCAGCAGAGAGTGCTGAAACGTATTGAACACATGAACACAGCTTTATTATAGCTTCTTCTTATTTCTGGAGACAATGACTTGGCAGGGCATATGCAGAGAGATTTGGGGAAAAAAATGGGAATCCAGTGCAGAAGCCCTGGCTTACAGCCATGGCTTATCCAAGCCTGAGGTTGGAATACATTTTCTTTGGGTGTATTCCAAAGGGAGGGGAATGTCTGATGTACTGACAGGGGGGAATGTAAAATTGCAAAATTGGCACAGATCTGCTGAAGATACAAGTGAAAAAAATATTCTTAACTGGAACCAATAAAATCTTTATGATGAAATAGCTATATTCTAGATTTCTTCCTATTTCTCCATGTATTTTCTGGGTGTGGGCTGTTTTCCCACCTTTTCTAAATCTGTGGAATTTTGCATGTTTTTAATAGGTTGAAATGTTAAGACTGAACTAGTACATCCTTTAAAACAAAACCTTCATGTTGGATGAACTACAGCAAGTGTCCTAGTTTTTATTGTTTATGCATGATGTCAGCCACAATGATGCCTGGGCATTAAGGTCCAGCCCTACAGTCTGGATTAACTGTTTGCATTTTCTAATTCACTATGTATTTACATATGTCCTGTTGGGTAGTACATATCTAGGAGAATTGTTTTGTTCATATATTTAATAATCTGGCTAGAGATAAGATACATAATCAGACTGTAGTAGTCTCTGTTCTTAAGAGTCCTGTTTAACAATGCTTCACTTGCATCTGCTTAATTCAAGTGTTATGCTGTGAGTCAGATTGTATGATGGATGTTTAGGGGAAACACCAACCTAGTTTTAGCCAAAGTGCATCTTGAGTTTGAGAGTTCTTGCTCCTTTTCTTCTTGCATTTTATCTTTTTTTCCAGTGTATTACTCTGAAATATGTATGAATGCTTCCAATCATGATTTCTGGCCATCTGTGCAGTCTAGTGGGGATTTCAGAGGCTATTTCTAGTAAAATTCCTCATTTCTTGTACATTTTCTGGAGGACCAAACTTGTACAGGAGATACCTGAGAAATGCCCTTGAGGTTCTGAAGTGCTGAAGAGAAGGGCACTTAGAGAACAATACAACAAAACAAAAGTGCCAGTGGACAGTCCATAAATACTTGATAAAGCTGCACATACCTTTCTTTAAAGCAGGGCAATGTGTGCCTAGTATTAAAATGAAGCAGACTGCCAAAAAGTGGATACAGGTTATCAAGACAAATATTTTAAAAGCAAGATCTGCTTTACTGGGAAAGCCCCTCAAGAGAAGGAGTGGAAAAATTCTTCACACAGACCTTTGCAAAATGAGGTTGGTCAAAAATGATCAGTCTAGGCTCAGTGCTGAACTAACCAGGTAATAGAAGACAGCCTCAGGTCTTTTCCGTGTCTAATTATTATGCTTATGCTTACATGAATATTCTCCAAATTCAGGTCACTCAAATCATTAGGTGCTGATCACAGATGAACATTTCCTAGCCTATTTGTGTTTTGCAGTATGTACTTAAAGGTTTAGAAATAAGGATTTGCAATTCTTAAATTGCAAATTTAAGAAGAGAGGTTGGAAAAGCTGAACCAACTCTGCATTTCATTGAAGATCTAAGGCCAGCAATTGTCCAATGTGCCTGAAGCTCTTAGAAACAGAAGCCCTAATTTCCAGTGAATTAATTGTAGGTGTTCAATTTTGAAACAATGGTTCCAGTCTTCTACTTTTAAATCTTCTAAAATTTCTATTTGCAAGTCATTCTTCTAGAATTTCTCATACTTAACAAGAATAAACAAACTGTTCCCACAGGCACAGTATTTACAGCTCAGCATCCTGGTTGTTTCATGAGTGGTGAAGAAACTAATAGATCTGTTGTTAATCTACCCCATCTGACTGAAGAGTCATTTTTGCAATGTGAAGTTCCTAAGAATACAAACTAGTTTAGTTTTGGACATGCTAGCAATGCCATTTCAATAAACACTTTGCTTCTTGAGTATAGAATTAGGGTTTTATGATATTGGTGTAACATTTATCCCCTAGGAGAACACTGTTAGTGTAAAATTCTCCTTTGTGTGCTTTTTTTTCTGTTCCAGACTGAGGGTGGGCCTTGGTAATTCAATGGCAGATGATAAAATATGAATGTTATCCTACTGCAGTTTGGTTTCTGTTTCTCATTGTTGTATGTAGCATCCAAAACAATTTTTGTACCCATTTGCTATGGCAGTTGATTTTTAATTTCTTCCTTTCTGGTTTTGTTGTGAAAACAAATTCCGCCATAACAAAAAACTGGTTTTGTGTATCTCTGGTCCAGCCAAAACCATTTTCCAATTCAGAGCTGCTAGAACAAGCCCAAAGGCTCTTTATGCTTGCAGTGAGACCCTTGTATACAGAGCATAAGAGCAGCTTATATGAATTGGAAATATCCAGGAGAGTTTAGGGTATGCTTTGAAAGGATCTTGAAGTTGTAGTTTTGTTGTTGGTCTCAGAAGTTTCTAGGAATTTGTAAGGAATACAAAGTTGTAAGGAATACAAAGAAAGTTTGCTGTAATAATTCATGGTAATGGGGTCGTGCACCCCAGTAAGAACGTATCTCAAAGTGTATTTACACTGCAGTCCTTGTTGAAGCCCCATGGATGAAGGCAATCTGTACGGAAAATATAGTCATAAAGCTAAACATTCACCAAGAGGTGACCTTGAGTGTTTTGGTGTTGCATTTCCATTCATGAGGCAGAGAGAGGTTACAAAAGCAGAAGAGGCTTAAAAGGCCCTTGGCTGCTAAGGCTGTGAATGCAGGTGACTAAGAGCCTCCTGAACACCTATCTCAGTGTGCAGTTCCTCACCCTCTTCCTCTGCATTCAACACAAACACCCCAGCCTGTATTTTCTGTTTAGAATAATAATCCATAAAATACCCCAGGTATCATATCCAGCTGCTCTGCCGAGCCCAGCTCTGTTGTCTGTGACCCTCCCAGGGCATCATTCACTCCAGTCGTTCACAGCTTGCCAAAGCTTTTATTTCGTTTTTGTGACAGGGTTTATGGCTTCGTTTCAGACATATGAGACCTCCCCAGGACTGACTGACTCATCCCCAAACAGTCTGAAAAGCAGCAGGTAGGTCCCCCAGCTTGCTCGGCCGCAGCTCCAACATCTGACGATCACAAATTTGCATTGTGGAGCAATTCTGCAATTGCAAAACAGGGTGATGTCACACACTGAGCCATTGCCACAAACTGAAAGGATACTTTGGGAAATTGGGCTCTGTGGAAGGGGGGAAGTGGTGATGCCTCGGGACTGCAAAAGCCCACAGTCCTCTTTCAGACCTAGGAGTGAGAAATGGCACAGTATCTTGAACGATGATCTGAGCTTTAAAAACTAATACAAAACTCATGCTGTCTCCATTTTTTAAAACTACTTGAAACATCATGTATCAAAGTAACTAGAAGCTAAGCTGAGGAAAAACCTTTTGTTTTTTGCTAAGCAAATTCATTGCAGCTTAACTGGGAAAAGTTCGCTGGAACATTTTTCAGTGCGAGACTGTTGCCTAAATTTGTCACATTTCCTGAATGTGCTGTCAAGATGAAAAATGTCACCAGCAAATCAGCTGCAGAAATTCAGGAACATGGGAATAGGGTAGTTTTGGGGGGATTTTACCCTTTTTTTTTTTTTTTTTTTTTTTTTTGCAATAGAAGAAGAAGCCAACATTTTATTGCATCTGAGGTTTGTGTCAGCTCCTTCGTAGTTTGAATTAGGAGCAGCAGGAATAGCTAAGACAAACCTGGAGTTGGGAAGTGTAGGTACTGTTCTGGTTCTGTGGGAAGCAAAGGGGTTTATTTCAGAAGAACCAATATGACTATTTAATAACCTGTGTCTACCACCTAATATGTTAAGCTCACTGTACAGCAGTGTCTGGGGATGCTGGAAACCTGGTTTAAAGTTAGTGCTGTTCTTTGGTTATTACTTGGTGTTTAGTATTTGTCTTTGGCTCTGTGGTGATTTCACCAGAAAAGAGCTCGGAAATTCACTCATGAAATCAAAGGAATTTTCATACTGACCTTCACTGAGGGCAGTGAAAATCTGGGTCTGCTGCAAAGTCCTCTCCAGGGAAGAGTCTGCTATAAATTGTGAAGTCCCATAGAATCCACTGAAGGGGAACTCTGAGAATTTTTTTCCCACCCCTGAAACTCCTATATAAACTTGAGTATCCTGAGTCCTGCATATTTGTGGTTTTCTCTTTGACAAGGCCCACTGAAAGAGAGAAAGATCTGTGCTAAAAATGAAAAATAATATATATGCTTTTGAAATTGCTGGTGGCTGTAAGAAATGAGCAGGTTACTCCTCAAGCCTTAGCTCTGTAGGATCAGACAGGATATTTATATGTAACTATTGGGATACTTTGTTGTTTTTACTAAAAGGCCATTTTCCGGTGAGGACCTCTGCCATCGCTGTGAGGGGGATCACATCAGGGCTGAGAGGGGCAGAGAACCCCTCCGAGTAGAAGAGCAGATCCCATCTAGAAAGAGAAACCTGGCCATTTTTTAGGGACTTTGATCTGAGTGGAAGCAGCTGTATTCTGTAAATTGACTCTGAGAAAAACATCAGAAGAGTATTCTCCAATTATTCTCTGAGCAGGAACTTTTCCTATTGCAGTAGCTATCATGCCTTTGACATAAAGCTGAGAGAGAATCATGTTATAAAGTTCAAGTATCCTATTTATATTAATTTTTTCAGATTTGTTTCCTCCACCTTCTGATTAAAATGTGTAGCCACTCTGATAGAGGTGCACTGCTGGAGCTTCTTCTTTCATATGAAGGTACTGATAATGTCAAGAAAACAAATGGAAGAGAAAAGCTGTCTGATTGAAAGTAAATACTTAGAGCAGTTTCAGCAGTCCTTTGGGCGGGAGCTAATATAAAGTTGCTTAGTAAATCAGTAAACAAGTTAAAATGTGCACAAAAAAGATAAAGAAGTAGAATACCATCTGAAATGAAGAGCTCCCAGGAAATAAATCAAACAATCAAATATGTGAGGAGCTGGGCAGAATCTCAATCCCCTGTGCTGCAGAAGGCAGACATGACTTTCCTCTTGCACTTCTGCATCTCTGAAATTATTTGCCATAATTGTAACTATTTCGTAGATCTGTCAAGTCTGGCTTAACCCTCATGACCAATGTGCCTTGGTGACAGTCTTTTCAGTGGAAGATTGAAGAGAATTTAAATCATTGCCATCGGCACTCTACCAGTAACTGCTACAAAGCTCGTGCCTAAGTTTGATATTTGTAAGTCTATGAAAGACAGAAATAATGATAATTATTTGAAGGTAAGAGGTCAACTTGTCCAAGGTTCACAAAATGTATTTCTTTCACTAAACAGGTAAAACTGCAATAAAGTTACATCTCTAATAGAACTTGGACTTAAAAAAAGGCAAGAAATCTGTAGCTTAGTTTCTGTGGAAACTGAACACACAGAAACCCACTGTGCACCTTTGAGAAATCTGTAATAATGCTTAAGCTGCTGCTGCCCCATTTTTTGCATCCCTAGCAGAGTCTTAGAGCTTGGATTGGGCTTATGCATATCTTTTGGGTTGTAGGAGGCATGTAGTGAGTCTCATTTCAAATGTTTGAAGCTAGACACTATTTTTTTCATATTTATCTTACTAGAAGATTCTCTCATTAATAGTCAAAGCACTATGATGGAAAAATGTTTGACACTCATGTGCTTATGAAATGTTTGCAGATAGGATGATACTCACTGTGAGGATACACATCTTCAGTACCACAGCAAAGTTTTACCTGGCTCCAAAGGAACTATCCAGAACTATGGCAGTTCAAGTTTTAAATAGTTGACCTAGAGGTCTTGTTTGAAGACATACAGCCAGTGCTGTTGACCAACAGCTTTTTAAAACATACGATTTTTCTTAGGAATTAAGACAGATCAGGGGGAAAAAAAGTTATAAAGAAGGAGTTGTCTGTGTGTGTATGGTCTTAGCCAGGATGTGCTGAGCAGGTCAGGCCTTCCTTTGAAATCAGAGGAAAAGGCTGGGCCAATTTCCAGTCTTCTGGGGCTCACCTGCTTACCAGTGAAAGTTGTGCTGGTGAATGCTCCCAGCAGAAATATTGCTGCTCAGAAAGGCTGCTTAGGCACAGTTTTGCTGATAACATTTGCCCTCATGGTACCTCATTAGACTGGCAAAGAGAGTGGCATCCCTGTGACCGTGACCAGTTTGAGGAAACGTTGGCAGTGTTATAGCCTTCCACACAGTCCCACTGCTCCCTTGTCACAGAGGCTGTGCTGTAGCAGGCAAGCACTGTATTTTGGATTTGATCCTTTAAAAATCCTTCTCTGCAAAATCATTTGGGGTGTTCATTTCCTCCTTCGTGCCCTGTCAAAAATCTGAGTGGTGGTTTGTTTTTCTCTACTGTCAGTGTACTTCATCTGTCTCTCACAGTGCAAGCAAAAGTAAAAGTGTTCAGCAGCTTGTCAAAAAAGGTTTCACCCTGCACTCTTGTACCCTGACCAACCCAAAGGGGATAGTGCCAGTCCCTGTGTGTGCCGTACTTGCGTCAGCTCTGCATCCAGTCTTGGTAGTGATTAGTGACCCCTGCACTCATCATATGCATCAGGAACTTTTTCTAAACCAGAGAATTAAACTTCTGTCAAGCACTACGTGAAGCAATCAGTGTGACTGGACAATTCTGCCTGGTTAGCCCATAAGTGTAGACAAGAATAAATAATGATTCGAGGCCGTTCAGTCAGCCATTACCACGCTCTGTTAGGGAGTCAACAAGACCAGGGACTGTGGCCAAAGCCTTTAACCACTAATCCAAACCAATTTCCTCTCTTTCTCAAATGCTCCATGATTTAAAAGCTTTTTGAACAAAGAATAAAAGTTTACAAAGTACACTCTTTCTAACTGAGTTTAACAAAACTCTCACAGAAAGTAGAATTTGTGAGGCAGTCACATTTTCTAAGTCAGTATGGCTTTGTACATAAAACTGTATAAAGAATTTAAATCTTCCTGAATTGAGCTGAACTTGAAAATATTATAAATACCAATGCTCTTTTAGATCCAGAGATAGGGAAAGGAATTCCTTACCACTTGCTGTCTTTTTTATTCTTCTTGTATTTCAAGTATGTAGATTATGTGTCAAAACTATGCTTAGACTATACAGGTGACCTGTATGTTTCAACAAATCTTGCTTTCAGAGAAGCAATTGGGACTGTCTCTTGTTTCTTCTGTGCTTAATCACAGATCACGAAGTGGTGTGTCTAAGGCCTTGAAAATTTATTCTGAACGTTTGTTTATTCTTTAATATTGAGAACACAGATGTGACTATTGCAGCTTATCTTTCAGTTTTTCATGTCCTATTTATTTTTGCTGCACATCACTGTCATTGGGCCACATTGCTTTCTGTTTCATTTTCTTTCCTTTTTTTAATTACTCAAAATGAATAGAAAAATTGAATTAAATTAATGTTTGTACTTACTACAAGGCACATCTTTCCTTCTCTTATCATACAGTTCCCAATTATGTTAATGGCATTTAATGAACTGGAAGCACTCAAGATAAGAATTTGGTTTCTGTCATTAAGGAGAAAATATTTTGTCATAGAATATCTAATTTGTAGAGGATAGTGGTCATTTTTATTTCTTTTATTAATGAAATGTCTGTAAATCGGTTTCACAAGCAAAAGGCTGACAAGCTATAGATTGCTTATGAAACAAATTTTGGAATTCTGTTTTCATATTGTGTGTCTATTCAAGCAAAATACTGATATCAACTTACCTGTTAGGCATAGCTTAATCAACAATCACATAACGAGATAAAATATGCTCAGTCAGAGAAATCTGCTTGTGCCTGCTGTTGCTTCTGACAGGAGCTCTGGGCAAGTTTTATAGTACACCTGTATTTCATTGAATTGTCTAATTTTCATCAGATATTAGCCAAAACACTTGCTAAAATCTTGCAAGAATTTAGTAAACATAAATAGAAAAGTAAAAGAAACTTCCAGATAAGTAATGGTATGTTTAAATGGGCAAGAGTTTTCTGGATATACGATTTTGGAAACGGAAACTATTCTTAAAATAGAAATTTGAGCTCATAGGTATGTCGTATTTCATGAATTCTCCTGAACTCTTGCTTTCTTTGCAGAAGTTTTCTGGCATAAAACCTCAGTTTATTAACATCTCCATCTTGTAATAGGAAAGACAGTTCCATTTGATAGTTACTTTTCTATTTTCATCCTATCTGTTTCAGAATTAATGCCAGTTCCACAGACCTGGGAACTGTGTTCTGACATGCAACGTTTGGGTAATCACCACTCAGAGATAATCCCCTCTGCTTCAGGCCTTCCATTCCATAATATGCAGGATGACACAGAAATTGGTGGGTTTGCTGTTGTCAGGTTTTTATCCCCTCCTTTCTGATGACACAGTTTAACCCTCCTGTTATTTTAATGAGGTTTTAATTGTGTGTCCTGCCTCATCTGCCCCTGCCCTCTCTGTTCTGGGCCACAGCTCTGCTTGGCTCCTGGCCACAGTGCCCTGGAGCTGGGTGGGCTGGGACAGAAGTAGGGCAGAGATTGTCACCTCCTCGTGGGCCAGGCACAACCAGAGCTGCTCTGCCTGTTGCACGTCAGGCTTTTTGTTTGCATGTCACCATAGCTTAGCTTCATGTTTTAGGTCTTTAGAAATGGTGGTGTGTTTAGCACTGATCAGATTAACGTGACAAAATTAATAAAGTACTTTAATACACGGGGTGAAGAGACTGAAGGGAATTGAAATTAGGGAGACAGAAGAACAAAGGCACTTCTTAAATGAACATTTTTAGCAGTAGCTTAACATTATAAAGATTAATAGGAATTAATTTGCATATATAATGCAATGTACAGAACACAATTCAAACTGACTACCAATTCTACAAATGCTATTATTGTAGAAGAAGAGATACGTAAAATAGGCATATGTGTTTTCTTCCCCTGGCCCAGTAAATGTGCATGCCTAAAACTACAGCAAGTGCCAGTCCTTCCCAGATGTTCTAATGTCACGTGCCTTCGTCTTGGACTGTACAAGCACAGCCATCCCACATGTTGATTCTTGTGTGAGCATTCTGATTTTATAGCAGATCAAAGCATACTTAATTATACATAATTATTACACCAGTAATCAATATTTATGATAACGTTGAGCCAAAAGAAATTGATAATGTACTGGTTGGTTGCTTAGGGAAGTAGGAATAAAAAAGTGTAGGGAAGAACCAAGGGGGAATACAGTAAGAACAGAAACGTTATGCAAGGTGGCTAAACTGAAAGAGTCTCCCAGCACATTAATGTGTAAGTTTCAGCCCAAAATATACAGGTCACTGAATAGGTTCAGCCTCTGTTTTTTCTGTTCCTCTGAGTATTCCCTGCTCATCTTTTGTCAATGTAGAGTGCTGTAGGGATATACCCATTATCTGCCCAGTTGCAATGTGTATTTATAGTGCTGTAGGAAGGCATAGTTCTGGGGAACACAGAGTATAAGTCCAAACTGAGAGCTCTCCTAAAATCCATCAGCTAGGGCTAGGATTACCAAAACTAATATGGGATTTCCTGTATTGTCTGATTGAATCTTGGATGTTCAAAATCACAATAATAAATAGGATGGTATTTACTGTCTTTCCCTAACATCCGCTATTTCCTTGTGTGTAGACAAATAGCACATCCTCAAGCTGCAAACTAAATGTATACACGATAAGAAATGTCACTTTGTGCCTTGTCCACTGCAGATGGTCACTGGGAAAGGGGAGGGGAAAATGCCTGAGAATCAAAGATAAGAAAAAGGTCTTTAAAAAGGAGTAATTGCAACAGATAAGTGATGACACCTTTGCTCATCCCCACTCAAGCTGCATGATGTGGGTCATGCATTTGCTGTCTCAGTGGGCCCGAGGTACCATGTCATTTAGCCCAGTAGGATGCACAGTTTTGCAGCAGCTGCAAGCTGCTGTCACTCCAGGAAGGTGAGGCAGAGGTGCTTGGGCCACAGGGCTGCTGTTCACAGGGAGCAAATCTGGAATTTCCAGGATGGGTGCCCACAGCGTGTCCATATAAAGCCCGCTGGAGAGCGAGCGGTGGGCCTGCCTTTGTTTGTGTCTGGCCATCTGTGGTTGTGTGCCCTTGCAACAATACCCCACTTGCAGTTTGTCCTTTCCACACGGCTGCCTACTGTTTCCAAACACTGCCAGATAATGCAGCAGGGGAAGCTGGTCTTTACAACCTGCTAAGTCTCTCTCCAAACCCAGGCTTTGTGTGATGTCTGCACTGAAGTCTAAGACCAGTGGGAAACTAGGGGAATGAAGATTCTAATTATGAAATAAAATTTGGGGGGGGGGGGGGGGGGGTTAGTTTAAAGAGAGTAAAGAAAGAGACTAAAATTGCATTTTAAAGTTTTCAGAGCTCCTTGTTCCTTGTCCTGTCCTGTAACCAGGGTTACTCTCCTGAGTGCCGATCAGCTCAGGAGTTGCTCACTGTCATCAAGTACAGTGGTGGGAAAGTTATAATGTTTCTCAGGGTGCACCCTGCTTTAATTCTGCACATGGAGATAGCAGGAGTTACTTCTGCTTCTAGTCTGTACCTTTTCCAAAGGAAATGTAAAAGAGAGAATATTGTGTGCAGTTCTAGATGCTGTGAAGAGGTTTGTTATGTGTGTGCAGGGACAAGTTTGTGTAGTGCAACAGGAAGGATCTTTCAACAGCCTCAAGATTTAGTTTCTTTAGTTTCCATATTGAATGAGAGCTCTGAAAATGAGCCAAGGATGGTGCTTCCCTGAGGAGTGGTCTGGAAATGAGGTAGCATGGATGGTTTTGGCACATGGCAGCTTTTTCCTGCTGGCAGTGCACAGACTTCTGAGTGAAGTAACCATGTTCTTTAATATGCTGCAGTTTCCAAAATTAATTTTAGTTGTAGAAATTATGCTGATTGATTCTCATTGCAGAAATTACCTTCAAATTCCAGTTTTGGACAGTGAAGAGGATGCTGAATCTTTACTGTGGAAATGAACAAGCTCGTGTTCACTTTCTGTATGTTTAGAGTTCATTTTTAAGTAAATCCAACAGACAAGTTCTGTATCTGAAACACTGGCAGTCTTGGAACAAGTATCTGCCTTCAGTAAATGCCCTTTGTTATTTTGGCTGCCTATAGCAGTGTGTGTGGTCTAGATTAAAAAAATTGGCTCAATTCAGAACCTGGATTTTACTGTGCAACCAGCAAAATAATCTAGAAAAATTGCTGGATTTTAAATAATTCTTTATTGACCTTTTTTCTGTAGTCCATCTATGTCACCAAATCCCCCATTGCACTCTTGATCAAAGACCTACATCTTCCTCCTGCAGGAAGGTAGATTTACTGGCTTGGTGGGTCCCTTTCATTTCTAGCTTCTGTAAACCCCTGTTTTCACAGGGTGCTCCAGAGCTTCTGCACTGGCATCATCTACCTTGTTACCTTGGGTGAAGAGTTGCATAAAGATGTTACATAAAAAGCAGCAGAAGAGAAGCTGGACACACTCTCAGAAACCTTCTAGCTGAGAAAACAAGATGGCTCATAGGGCAAGAGGTGTGCAGATGTGTCCTAAAGGACAGCTAGTTAGGAGCTAGGCCACGGTAAAGTGCTGGATTTAGGTGCTCTTTGTGTCAAATAATGACTGATTTTGGGGGGGGATAGTGAATAGAGTTCATCCTAAGGCTCAGATAACGTTCCAGTATCGTGAAGCACCATCCAGCGGCATTGGAGTGTCTACAGAGACATTTAGTATCACAGAGATCACTGTTTAGACAGGTGCAGGCTGCTGCACTTGTTTGAAGTTACTGTGTGTTTGCTTGCCTTTCAACTGCATTCATTGTTCTGTGATGCAGTTCAGTGTTTATAGATAAGAGCTTCTTTGAGTAAAATTTCCTTTTGTGTCATCGGGATAAACGTCCACAGGGCCAGGAGTCCCCTGTCTTCAACAACAGCACTTGGAGTGGTGATGCTGTCACACTCAGATGGAGTAACTGGGGCCTCAGTTTTAATTTTTTGCTTTATTTATCATCTCAGAGAACATCTGGGCTATCTGCAGGTAGCGTGCTGCCCTCAGCCGTTTTCTGCTCTGGAATAAGGAATCCCCCAAATCCCAGCAAATACAGAATCGGTGGATTGATCCAAGTTTGATCACACCATTAAGGGTAGCCTGTCATTTACAAAAAAGGTTTGAGATTGATTTGTTTGCTGCAGCTGGAAACCTTCATTTCATTACGCAAATTATTTCCCTGAAAGCTGCTAAGAAGGATTGTAGTCTATAATTAGAATAATACCCCACAGGATTACGTTCACAAATGTAATTATATAATCATTTAGAACTAAATTGTGCCATGAAACTACAGAGTTTTTCAAAATGGTACTAGCATTTCTGGAGGCTTGTTTTTAAGATTTCCTGTGGTAATGCAGTTGCCACAGGCCAATTAGAAAGATTTTCAGTTCAACTGAGAGCTCTTTCCTCCTTTCCCTATCAATAGTTCGAATTAATCAAGATTGGGGTTTATGTTCAAATGTCTGCTATGACTCAGAACCAGCAAGTGGCAGTGAAATCAGATGAAGCTTTCAGTATTGAAGGTGAGGTGGTGTAAATTGGAGTGTCTGTTGGAAGCCCAGAGTGGAAGGCTGCTTTGGTACTTCAGTGTGTCACTCAGGAGTAGACAATGAGGTGGTGAAATTGTTCTTCAGGGACTCTCAGAGCTCCGTGGCAGGGAGGCTGTGAGCTTCATTAGTGTCCACGCTGCTTGGAGCAGAGAACAGCAAAAGGGGGAGGAATTCCTCGCTGTGTAGAAGCAGCCTGGCTGTACAGCCTCCCTCTGCAGTGTGCTGTTATGGAGTGGTGCAGAGTGTGCTGTCCCTGTACTCCCTGCAGCCTCAGGACAGCCTGCCTGTGGCTTCACAATGATGTGGATGGGAATGTGATGAACTCTTTCTGTGCTTGAACCTGTGAGAATGTGTTGGTGCCATTCAAGGATGAACATTGTAACAGAAATATTTTGCACTAAATTAGTTGTACTGGCTCTTCTGCCTGAAATGATGAATCGTGAATATGAAATAGAGCAATTTTGCTTTTCTTCTTTAGGTCTGTAAAGCCCTTTTTATTGGCTTTGCACTGTTGATATGACATGAAGTTGCATCCTCTTTTACTGTTTCCTGACCATGCCTCTCTTGCACAAACAACACTGTACCAGAGGGTCTGTTTAGTGTAGCACAGTGTACTAAAACTACAGAAATAAGAGCAGTATATTTCCTGGTTTTATTAAGAATTCATCCACTGTCCTTTCAGGTTGCAAACCCCTGGTTAGCAAGTCAATGGGCAGTAGCAGGGTAAACTAATGAGGTACTGTGATATTTGCAACATGAGAAAGGCAAATATTTCACCAAGCTCTCCAATTATCTCTGGTAGCCTCGTACACTTCTAATGAGCACAGGATAATCAGCCTATCTCTTCCAGTGTATTAATGAGAGCCACTTAAAATTCTCCAGGATTCCTGTGGAGAACTGATGTATGGACCCAAAAGGATAAATAAAGAGGTAGTGCAATTGCTGCTTCAAGGGCTGCCCTACTATCCCCAGGGCTGGCTGTGTCTCTGCCTATGGTGTGTTTTGTTGATGCCTTTATTGTATGTAAACTAAAGAGACAGTAATTTTGAAATTGCAAGGGTGCTTGAGCAGCAGCCTAATCTGGCTGCTGGGAGACTACAAAATCATTCTCCTCAAAGACAGCATCTCCTAACAAGGTGTTCAGTTGCTAGCTCACATCTCAAGCAGTGCAAGTGGGCAAGAAATAGGATACCAGAAAATGCAAACCTGCAAACACCAGCAATTAATGGCTGGGCTTTTACCATCCCATCCCATGTCAAGGAGAACAGGAGGATCTCAGGAAGCAAGGATGGCATGATGGCACCTGCTTTGGGAGGCAGTAGCATTTCCCACAACCTCCCATGTAAAGGAATGTCCAGGACAAGACCTGGAGCTGTAGAAATAGGAAGCACAGGAAAAGTGAGTGGAGTAGTAGGAAGAGCTAGATGTCTTCTGGTTTACCATATACCTTACACCCTGGAGACTAAAATTTAAGTGATTTTTTGTTGTTGTTTTTGTTGTGGTTTCTTTGTTTGTTTGTTTGTTTTGTGCGTGTGGTTTTTTGTTTTGGTTTAGATTTTTTGTTTGTTTGTTTGTGGGGTTTTTTTTGCTTTGAAATTGTTTGCTTCTGATCAGCAACAGTAGCTGTATTTACTTGAGATTTTTTTTTAAAGGACAGGAAAAATTGATACTCAAATAGATTTTGCCTGTGATGTTGGAATGTGCAGATTTGTTATTACTCAACAGAAACTTGGAAAGAGAATTTGAGAACTTTCTCCAATCCAAAAGTCTCTGTCATAATGAGACCCATTTACAAGCAGATGTTTACGGGGGGGGGGGGGGGGGTTGAATCAGTCATTTAAAAAATGTAAACTGACAACCAGTATCCTTTCTAATTCCTTAATCTGCAGCTGTGCTGGATTCAAACGTGCATTTTTGGATGCTCAGGAGATTCACACTGAGGGATGGTGTTCCCCCTGTAGTACCTCCTTGCCTTAAACTTACACCACAGGGCTGGATCTGCTCCCTCCTCAGGTCAGGAAGGATATTGAGGTGCTGGAGCAGGTCCAGAGAAGAGCAACCAGGCTGGTGAAGGGACCTGAGCACAAGTCCTGTGAGGAGAGGCTGAGGGAGCTGGGGTTGTGCAGCCTGGAGAAGAGAAAGCTCAGGGGAGACCTCATCACTCTCTACAGCTACCTGAGAGGAGGTTGTAGCCAGGGGGGTTGGTGACATTGGTCCCACTTCACAGTCAGTAAGTGGCTGGTGTGAGGTTTGGGTGGCACTGGAGCTTTCACTGGGCAAACACCTGCACAGCAATCCCAGCCCAGTCCCCTCCCCTCTGTCCCTGCTGGCAGAGTGGAGCCCTGGGAATTTCAGTTCTCACAAAGCACCAAGAATATAAAAATTCTGTCTGGTGTACAAGTTAAAAGCTTTATCCAGGAATGCAGCAGCTCCAGGATTTGCTGCTGATAGAGTTCAAAGCTGAGAAACAGTCAGAGAGAGCTGAGAGTGCCATGAGGCAGCAGCTCAGAGGGCTGGCATTTGGAGCCAGCAAGGGCAGCAAACTGGGGACAATAAGGAGAAAAATAAATATTAATATGAGTGAAGTGTTGTGCCTGTGTATAAAACCTCAGTTGTAATCTTGTGATACCTTTTCCTGTGGCTTATGATGACATTAGGCTCTCTAAAGGTTTATTATGTGCAGCTGGATGTACATTAGTCTATTTATTAGTCATCACAAGGTTGTTGACATTATTTCCACAGTGCTTTTACATTAAGGGCTTACTGAAATGCTAGATTTATGTTAGGCTACCAAAGTAATTTCCTCATATCAAGACAGCTTAGAAATACTGGGACCTAAGCTGTTGCTGTAATGAATTTTCTGCCTCTCATAGGGATATTTATCCAATCTGTTCTGTAAACAGAGAAATTAGTTCAGACTTGTGCAAATGCTTTAATTACACTTAACTGGATTAATGGCTGAACTCTGAGGAAATGTTGTTTCTTTAGGCAAAACAGTTTGACCAGGTCAACAATGTATTTTTAAATTCAGCCTGGAGCCTCTGGAAGGAGGGTCTGTATTAGCTGGGCTGCTGGTGAAGCAGTTGCTGGCCCTGGGCAATTGGGTTGGGACGTGAGGATCTGTGACATGAAGAGCTGTTTGGATTTGGAGTTCGTGCCACCTCCTGTCTCTGAGCTCACTTCTCTTGGACAGAAGTTAGTCCTTGGAACCTGATCCAGATTGTGGCAGTTTCACAGCCTCTTTCTTTCCACGTGAGTGAACGATTGGCTCCAAAGGTTTTTATGGTGAATATTTGCCAATCAATTATCTAAAGGTGAATGCAGCAAATCATGTTAAAGGCTTCAGGTCTGGTTTCCTTGACTGTATTGTGTCATCTTGAGCAGCTTGCTCAGAAATTTGATAACTTTTGGAGAAATGCCCGATTTTTTGTTTCTTCTGTGGCTTTTGCATGCTGTTCCCCTTAGAGCAACCTGTGCACTGGGGATGGACTCCAGGCAGCCCATCCCAGACACAGCTCCCTGCATCTTCCAAAAAACACACTTTGGCCCTGAGAAGGACTGGATTTCTAATCCCACCTTGTTCTAAGCTCCTCATTAAATTGCTACAGCCCGGCTTCCTGCTCAGCATGCTCCTTTCAGTGTTGTGGTGAAGCACTTCTGTTTCATTTTTCACCTTACTAAAACTAAGGACATATTAAGACAGGGGTGCAGGAGCCAGGACCAAACAGCAACAGCTCGAAATGCTTCTTGATTCTGTTTATTCCCCCAGGAGCTCAGCACCCTCCTGGTCTCCCTGTGCTCTCAAGTGCTCCCTCTCTCAGTGAGAGCCTGTGTAAGCCCTGGGCAGAAACCTGTTCATTAATGCTGACAGTAAACCCTCAGTGTGAAGGAGCCACCTCCTTTCTTATTGCATAAAAGCTAAACTTGCTGATTGTGGTCCAGGGACTCGTGGACATAAGGAAAATGACACCTTGAAATTGCACTCTTTCTCACCTTTTCAGGGTTCTCTGCAGAGGAGATTTCTGTGCTTTCCACAGATATGCAAAATGTCAGCACTGTCACTTTTGTTATTTCTATATGCTCTACAATTTACTTGTCAAATGGGAATGCTCAGATTCCTTTTCCTCTTCTCCACTTCTACACCACTGCAGTTCCCCCTCTTTCAGCCCTTTAGCCATTTAAAGGTAACAGCTCAGCTTCCACTTTTAGTTGCCACTGTGTGAATCAGAAATCCTGGAGAGCTGTGCAGTTTCTCTGGTTTGCTGGAGTTCCTGAGACCAGATTACCTTCTAGGCCACAGCTGCAGCATGAAAGTCTTCATGGCATATTTCAGCATGTCTTTGAAATGAATTCTAATTAACTATCTGATAAAAATGTGTTTGTTATAAATATTATGCTTACAGGTACATTTCAGGCATAGAAAACCGGAAGAACTAAGAAAGTGGTTGTATGACAGAGGATGAAAAAAATGTGCACATACAGGGACAGACCTATTTCTTACAGTGTCTGCAAAGCTGTGCTCAGTAAAACGTGCAATTTCAGTACATGAACATACCCACTTCCATACAAAGATGAGTGCTGACTTTGACCATTAAAAAGAAAACAAAAAATTACACTTTTATTTTTCTGAATATGGTAACGATACTGTGGCTACAAGAACATCTGTGAGCTCTGTTCTGTTTAAGGTTTGAAATAGCTCAATGCACAGAAAAGGGAAAGACCAGGATTGCCAGAACCTTCCAGAAGGGAATTTGCCCATAACCAAAGTGTGGCATGGCATTGAATACCTCACCCCACCCCGCAGATAGAGCTGGGCTAAACTGAATCCGTAAATTCCGTGTATGTCAATTCCGTGTAATTGAAAGTTCACTGCAAGTTGGCCCCGAGTCTCTTCTGATTTAAAATATTCCTGATTTGCTGTGGTTCACCTCAGGAGAGGGAGTCTTCCCCAGCTTTTTAATATTAACAGTGAGTGGAAATGCCATCAGCATTTATCATTCAAACTTTGCTGAATACATTACACTGCAGATTTCATTGCTCCTTCTGCAGGAAGGGAGAGAGGGAATTGTGTTAAATCCTCCACGGTTGTGCCAGGAGGCTCTTACTGCTCCTGCTGCCAGGAGCAGTTCTCCCCAGGAGCAAAGCCCATTGCACTGTCCCTGCAGTGCCCTGCATGGCTGGAGAGCCTGGGCTGCTGCTGGAAGGATGCCCAGGGTCCCCTCTGTGTGTGACCTGTGCCACCGAGCAGGGGTTTGGGAAACAGGCCTGTGTTTCCTAGAGCTCCTCCTTTAGTATTTTGAACAGTATTGTAGTGCTGGGGGTGGGGTGGCTTCAGCAGGGGGAACAGTAGCAGAATTTGGCTATTTCCACAGTCAGCACAGCCCTGCCACTGTGGTGCAGAGGGAGAGCAGCTTTGTCTGTCATACAGCTCATTGAAAGGGGGGCTCATTCTCCCTTCTTTTATGTCCCCAGAGTCAGGAGCAAGTCAAAGGGACTGCACTGGCACTGACTGGTCAGAGCAGAGTCGCTTGCTTTGCTTCTTTTCCTGGAGCTGGTGATGGGGAAAGGCTTACAAGTAAAATCTCATTTCAGACAAGTACAGAATTTCTCAGCACTTGTTTGGGTTTAGAAAGTGTAATCACTTGTGTTATTACCATAAAACAAATACCTGGAAGGTTTTGCCAGTTTTTAATAAGCTACTGACAGCTATACCAGAAAATGGTGTTAGTGAGAAATAACACACAAAAAAATAAAAGTCACTGCTCCCCATTTGCACAGAGGCAGCTACAGAAAAAGCTAAGTATCAGTTTTTAGAGCAAAATTGCTATTTGTTGGTGAATCAATTTTATGCATATAAACAGTGTTTGGGGAATTTGCTCCCATGCATGTTTATTTATGAAATGGAAAGCAAGCAGAAATTTTGAGTAGTCCCGTGGTACAACCCAGAACTGAAATGTAAAGATAGAATGAAAAAGCCGGTGATGCTAATAATAGAAATGCAAGGTCTCTGAGGGTGCACACGATCAGTGAGGAATGCCAGGGCTGTTGTAATCAGGAAAGAAAGGATTCTTCTGCTTCACTTCTCCCTAAAAATTCAGGAAAACTTTTAGTTTGTTTTAAACTTGTGCTTCACAAAATCTGGTGGCAGTTGTGGCCTGAAGGAGCAGTGCAGAAACAAACCACAGACACAGCAGCTCTGAATGTTTGGGGGCAGAGTGAACAGGCAGGTTTTGGTTTGATGAGATCCAGGGGCAGCTGGCAAATGTATTCCTTCTAGGTTGGCTTTGACATTTCCAGCCTGCAAAAGGCTGAGGGGTAGCCTATCTAAGATAGAATACTATGACTTCCCTTATGGCATGAACAGGGAAAATGTCCTGCATCTCAGCAGCAAACCAGCACAAATTCAATGAAGCCTCCCTGAGAGGTGCATTTCACCTTCCCTCATCCCCTCACTGATGGGCTAAGATCCTTTCATCATATTTATTTCAAATTCCAGTGTGTGGAGTCTCACATCATATAGCTTTGCCACTGGAATTGTTTCTGTGCTTGTTTGTCTCTCTGGCAGCGTTAATGCCTTTTTAAGCTTAGTTTCCTCTCCTCTCCCCTCTGTTCCTGTTAGTTCTTCAAGCAGTCTGCCATGTGTCCCCTCCAAAAGTGACATAAGCATCTTAGCACGCTAAGCCTGAATGGATGGTTGCTCCTGTTTCACCGAGTGGAGGAGGAGATGACAGAGCCCCTCTCTGCAATCCTATTACATCCTCGTGCTTCTCTTGCAAAGAGCAGGCAATGGTGGTGAGTTGGCCACGAACAGCGTTGTGCAGGACATCTCCACAGCCGTGATTTAACACTATCCTTCAGCAGATATAAGCCACTAAAGCTTTCAGCAAAGTTGTAAGGCTTAACCAAAAGCACTTGGAAACAAGATAAAAGCTTAAGCATTTCCTCATCTCCCGTTCAAACCTGGAGATAGGGGTGTACTGACCTTTGCTATTGCTGGAATCAGCGCGTGGTGAGAATCCCTCTGTAATTTAGCGCTACAAGGAGTGCAGTCTGACTCATCTCGGAGAGAACATTTTGTCTGCCACTCAGAGTCCAGGGCAGCTAAGTGTATTGTTTGTCTATAAATAAAAACACCTAATGAAAATGGCGTTCTAGTCAGGGAAAGCAGGCATATTTGATCCACGTGGTTGTTTTGCCCACAAAATACAGAAATTGAGGAACTGTGAAGTGGCTCTCGGTTATCCAGGTCTACCACTCACCAACTCCTGCTGTTGCCTCAATCACACTGAGGCAAAGAGAAGTGTGCTGTGCAGCTCCATGAATGTTTCACACCAATTATTTCCCTTTTGTGGGCACCTCTGGAGGGTGTTGAAGCTCCCTTTGTTGGAAGATGTTGGGCTGTTGTTCCACCAAGAAATCCTGGCTGTGTAAAGTTGCTTGTGTTTTTTCCTTGGTCGTTTTGCAAAGGTTACAGCTGTATCCCTCTTCTGAGAGAAAATGAAGGTCTGTTCACCTTTACAAGGTATGTTACTAAATACGGGATTTTAAATAAATCATGTATGATTTTGGTTCTCTTGCCCATATTGTCACTGAGCACTGAATTTTATGCCTAATGGGGCCGCACATTTCTGTCTAAGCAGGACTAACAGAACAGTGTAAAATTTTTTAAAATATTTTGAAGTGTCCTGATGCCATGTATCTTCATATAATTACTGGAGTTCAGCCTTAACAAAAGATGGAAAATCTCTTTGTAATCAGTCACCATCCACATAGAAGGGAATAAACTGGCTGATTAGATTGTTCTCATTATGGCCACTAGTGAGAGAAGCAAAACCTGGGCCAGACTGGGCTGTCTTCTATAACTCTCACTTAGGTAACTGTGCTGCATGTGAAATCAGTGTGGCAGGTGTGTGGTGTTCCTGGCATTAGACAGTCTGCAAGGGGTCTGAGAGCAGCAGGGCAGAAAATATGGAATGATGTGCCATTATGTAGGCAGTGGCAGGCTCAGCAGCCAGCTCTGGTGTGATTTGCACTCTATAGCTGGACTCTCTAGGTTTAGTAACTTTTGGTAGCAGCATTCATGGTAGGACCATTCAGTCCTTGGCTTTTCCATCAGGGGAAATATATTGGACTAGTCAGGTTGTCTTCTCTGACACCTGTCAGTTTAAATTGTATGACCTTTTAGTGAGCTCTGAACCTCACCTGTCGAAGCCAATTTAATCATGTGTCTTTGTAAGGCTTCCCAATTCCAGAGTTCTTTCAGCTGAGAAAACTAATTGAAAAAAGTTGGCAAATGCTTCTCTTAAGAGTCAGTAAACTTGGAGGAGAAATATATCTTCCTCTGCATGGATTGTCCTATATTGTTCAACTTAACTTCCTTCAGATGGCTTCTGCCGAAAATGTTCGCTCCTAAAGCAGCCCTTTATCTTTTCTAGCTCTGCATTTGACTGGTTCTAAGAGGCCAAGACCTGTGGAAAGTAATTAAATTAAATCTTTTTTCCTAATTGGATTGAGTCAGTGCACTTGTTGTCCATTTACTTCAGACTTCTCAACACAGAATCAACTATTTCCTCCTGGATTTCGAGTCTCCTGTTTCAATCACAGCACCAATATGCTGTATTTTACCTTCTCATCCTGGCAGTTCCTGTTTGCTTTTTCAGAATTATGACAGTATTCATATTTCTCATACTGATGAGAGGTGATCCCTCTTATTGTCTTTTGTTTAAGAACTTCATAAAACCTCCTCAGGTGTGGTTTTACTTACCATAACCATGTCTCACTCTTTGGGGCATTTGGCTTGATACTTGCTGTAGTGGTAGCACAGAGGGAGGCTATAACCTCCTTTCAGGTAGTTGTAAACTTGTTTTGCCCCCTTTCATCACTTCAGCTTTCCCAGGGAATCCTCCTGCCCTACTTTCAGAGTCGCCAGTCCCGGTTCAGGCCATTTAAAGTCACTGCACATTTATCAAACGTAAACGGTACAATTCAAGTTTAGCATAATTGAGACAAGAAGGGGTTATTCATCAGTTGCTGATGGTATCACCAGGCCAACAAGTGGCCCTGGAAATGCTTATGAAATCATTTGCCTGACTCCCTCAGGAGCCAGAAAATTTCCAGCTCTAAATAAAAATCCTATGTTATGTCTCAGGAGCATGTGTTGCTCATCCCCTGCCTGTGTTACATGCTGGGCACACTTTATGGTAGAAGAAAAAGTGTTCAGAGAACACATATTAAAACCAGGGCAGAAATATTCCTATTTTAGCTGACCTTTTAAGAAAAATGAAGATTCCCATTTGCAAGAGTTCTAAAGTCGAGGGACCCAAATGTATGTTGTTGAGGAAAAAGGGGGAGAGAGGTAATCAACAGAGTTGGTTTTTTTTGGTTTTTTTTTTTTTTTGTTGTTGTTTTTTTTTTTTTAAGTGAAGAAAAAAGCTGTTCTCAGCATCTACTGCAGAGTGGCCTTGTTATCTTCGAGGTTGGGCACTTCAGAGAGGAAGAGGCTTATCCATCCTGGTCTGCATTCACAGTGTTACTGGCATTCCTGCCTGCATCAAAGCATCAGTTTTCACTTATGGGATGGAGTTATCAACAGTGCCCAAAGCAGAGACAAGGCCAGGCTGGAACACACTTGTCCACAGTGAGTTTTCCTATGTTTTGATTTTTATTTTTCCATTGCAGAGCAGAGATGAGCCTGGTAATTCAGAGAACAGTGCAAGGAACACATCAGGGGAAGGCAGTGACATCTCTTCTAGCAGGGGAAATAGATTCAGTGTACATCATCCAACCTAAATTTTCCAACTTGTCTCTGTACAGCAGAGAGAACCCAAGCATGTAAATCCCCTCATAGTGCAATCTGAATCTTGGAGTCCTTGTTTCATAATTTATCAGATCGCATTTTGACTTGCAAGAAATGTCCACATGGTGAGAGTGGGAGAGCTGCAGCTGCCTTGGCTTGCAGCACTTGTGATTTCACTCCATCAGCGATCACTCAGGAGCCACTCAGCAAAGTGAATAAGAAAAGGTCTGGTGTAATTGACAGTAAAAGGCCTCTGAATTGAGTTACTCCTGCTTTTCCTTTTAAGGTTTCTGATTAGAGTGCAATTGCTGCTCAGGAGAAGTCTTCAACAAAACTACCATTTTGCCTCATACATGTATTTTTGGTTTTCTGCTGCCAAAATTAGCCAGGAGCAGCTCAGTGATTTCATGGACTAGGTGCTGCAGAGGCCCCTCCTGTTTGCAATTAAGCAGTTATTTCACAGTTCCTAGTGCTCCTCTGGCTTTACTTTAGCAGAAAATATGGCTGTTGACTTAGAATTCATTGATAGCAACAAATTGGGTAAGGTTATAATTTGTCAGCTGGTGTTCACTGGGCACAGGAATTGTTTCGACTGTCTGAGAGATTTCACGCAAAGTTCAGGAGCCAAATGCACAATGGGCAGTGCCCCAGACAGGCAGCACATCACTGTGCTAGTGCAAGTGCCCCAGCAAAAAACCTTGATGCAATTAAAGAAGGGGCTGTGTCACAACAGAGTGACAGTGAAGGACGAAGACGTCGGGCTGGGAGCAGCACTGAAACTCTGGCAGTTCACCTGCACTTACAGCATATGCCCTTATGTGGATTTCAGGCAAAGCACAGTAAAAGTTTCTTTTACAGCAGAGGCATTCAAGTAGAATGAATAAAGAAGATAAATTGTCTTTTAGAAGGGTGGGAGGGTTTCCAATATGCATAACAACCTTTATGGTTTTATGTCAAGCAGTAGTGGGGGGGGAAAAGAGTTCTCTGCTAAGGGATCTTTCCTGAAAGGATATGATAAATGATTAAGGTGCACAGAAAGCTTCAATAGTATATATGTGAAAAGTTCTCCCTGCAAGGGTTCATTGTAAAACAAATGTGCTGCTTTAAGGATAATGGCATGGTATTATTTATGTAGACAGTTCCAGCAGTTCCCAAAGAGAAGTAAATGCTGTAATCATACCCATAAAGGCCTGCCTGCTTGCTTGCACATTATTTGGCATTAATTTTAGTACAGAATAATTATCAAAGGAACATTTGGATTTATTATCTGTAAAGGCAATTTTAAATGAGGTATGAATTCAATACAGTAAATGTTCTCTCAGCAGTGTGAATCCAAAATAGAGTCGTTGTCTTTCACCCGCTAAGTCAAGCTGTGCTTGGGCATGTGGAGATTTTCATAATATATTCTATTCAAGAATTAGAAAGCTGTAAATATTTGTGAAAGCGATAATCAGCAACTGCTTCTGAGGGCAGCAGCAATGTACTGAAAGATTTTGAAATGAATCCCTAAAGTTAGTGATCCTGTTTTGGATGCTGAACCCTGGCTTGGTTTAAAGTCTTTTTTGGGAGAGTGTGAGGCAGGAGAGTGAGGTGTTAAAACGCTGAGAGCACGGCTGTGAGACGAGAGCCTGAGTTAACACTTCTCAGTACCATGATCACCTGCAGTGAAATGTTCACCTAAAGTTCCAGTGCTGCCATTTCTCAGCTTCTAAAAGTAAATGGCTTAGGAGATGGTGCAAGCCATCTGTAGTGCTGCAGACCATGGGTTTTATTGGGCTATTTTTGTTCTCACTGGACTAAACTCTGCTCCTAGTTTGCTAGATGGCAGAGAAAAGAAGTGTCCTTTTCCATCTGCCCAAGACAAGTATTTTATTTTGCTCTTCAGGATTGAAATGTGCTTTATGCCCTCATCACCTCAAGGCTTGACATGCTGTAATGGGCATTGTATGGAGCTAACCAGAAAAGCCACGTTCAGTAATCAAGTCAGATCACCCCCCTTTTTGATTCTTTTTGATTAGAATAAGCCAGCAGAAGCATAACTTACCTTTGTTCCGTACTCTAGTGCTTGCACAGGAACCCATGTCATTAAGTAAATATTGCAGGTATTTCCAAGTACCCTTTAGGTGAAATTTCCGCAATTGCTTCTCTTTCAGTGATCCCCTAGAAATGGGAAGAGCTCTTAGAGAGAGCCAGTGGAGTTTGCTCTGGTCCTTCTCCTGTCACTGTCTTTCAGTTCATGAGTGTGGCTGGTTTTGAAGTCCCAGTAGTCTTCTGTCTGTGCTACTGTTTCATTTATTTAATTATATATTAATTTAATAGGGATGGTAGATAGTCTGGGCTGGCAGACATTACCCCATAAGGATGAAAAGGGCCTGAGGGGAGTTTGCAGAGAGGATAAGGGAAACTGATACTTAGACAGCTTCTGGGGTGGAAATATAAGAGCAATAGAAAAGCTTAAGAGAGACAGATCAGGCAGAGAGAGAATGAGAATGGCACTGTGTCAGGAAGGAGAACAGGATTCGCAGCACCATAAAAAAAAAAAGGAAAGTAGTAGAGCAGATTTTCATGTGGTGTAACACAGGGCTGTGACCGTTCTGATTTTCACCAACTGAGGATCCCTCTCACTCCTTGCACAGGGGCTGGTGGGCTTGTGCAGCTGAAAAATGTCCTGCTGCTCAGTGATCAGCAGTGGCACCGATGCAGAAGTTACAGGGGGGTGTCCAGTCACCAGCACTGTGCTGGAGGTCAAAATTAGATGATCATAATTTTCCCCTCTGGCTTTAAAATCTATTAACAGCTATTTTACGACACTGATCATTTATCACCGCACCGCAGACTCCAAGACCAGGACCACCATGATATACTTCACAGTTAATTTATTTCCATTAGTTCACAGCTAAACTTCATTTAAAAGAATTTCTAAAAATTGGATTATAAAAGAGAAAACCTAGAGACTTCCCAGTGTAGAACTAATTGGGGGGAGAAAAAAAGGGGTTTCTAGAGCTGTGAGTTGGTGTGGGATCTCGGATGCAGATGTTTGAGACTGGTTTGTGGCACTGATACCCTGTGCCTCATGTTTCCCAGGAAGTTATAAGGAAGATTAACATTTGTAGGCAGACATCTACTCAAGGCTGCTCTCTCCTTTCAGCTATGGCTCTCTCCATGGCTGAAGCTTTGCTAATGAAACACCTTTTACAGCAAGGACTGAGATACACTTTAATTATTTTCTATTTGTCCTTCTAATGGGTAATAGTAACTGTTCCTGAAAACAAAGCATGTCCTGCTGCTTCTGCAAACCTGTCAGAGCTGACACACACCCTGTCCCTCAGTCTGCATCATCCCAGGTGAATGGAGACAGAAATGGGCTCTGCTGATGAAAATGGGAGAAAGGTGACTTGCTCTGCACCTGGTGCAGAGAGGGAATGGAGGCAGAGGACAAAAGGAGCAACTGCTTGCACCATTTTTCCTCTCTGTTTTACAGAATTGCTCCCTTTCGTCTCTTTTGACCTTTTCTCCTGTCATGACCTTGCCATAACACAGGGAAAAAGGGATCCTTGGGAAAGCGTCCTGGTCACTTCTGCAGTGCAGAAGTTCTTCTGCAAGGGCTTCTTCAAGCCCATGTGCTTCCAGAAACCAGGTGGTTTTAGTTGAAGCTTAAATCTCACCATACATTCCCTGGACACAACTGTCCCACAGAAGGATGGGGAAGTTCTGATGATGATATAGGAAAAGGTTGACATTGTTTTTGCACTTGTGTACATTACATTTTTTGTCCCATGAACTTAATCTTCTATGTTAAATTAAGACAAATAATCCTCTCGTCGCTATAAAAATAATTACCATAACTTTTTGAAAAGAACGTAGGAAATAAAAGGGTTTTTTAACCCCCCAAACCAATAGCTTTTCTTTCCAGAATTATTTTAGTGATTAAAACCATGTTAGAGTTAAAGCTGCAATTAAGATGAAAGTACAGGAATGATCAGATTTATATTTTTGACATATCTGCTGTTGTTGGTGCTGCTAATAGGTTCCACAGACAGTAGTACTAATTGGCCTAAGACCAGATAAAACTAGATCTTCTTCCAGGCAGACATTAAAAAGAAAAAAGAAAAGGAAAAAAGAAATATATAGATAGTAAAATCTCCTTGTTTTTCAAGCATAGGAACTCCAGAGACAAAGAATCAACTCCTCCAGGTCTCATCTCAGTATTGAATGTTCTCTCCTCATTTCTGTCATCAGTCCAAGCTCTGCCTCCTCCAGCACAGGCTGGTGCACCAAGCACTGAAATAGTCCCAGTGGGAGAGGAAGCAATGACCCTTAATCAGTAATATCCCTTTGCATCTCTAAGAATTAGCACTATTTTTAGTAGTTTTCCTTGCAAGAATTACTTATATTCCAGTGCTTTTTGGCAGAGATCCATTAGCCAAATGTACTTTAATGTCAGATGTGTGGTCACTACAAACTACAACTGAACTAACATGACAAGGTTGCTGATTGCTAAGACACACAGAGCCAGGGGTTTAATCCCTGCTGGAGGAAACTCCACTCCCTGTGCATCGTCTGCATTGGGACCATAAGTCCTTAATGGAGCTTCCCAGTGCAATTCCCAAAGGGGAGCAAAGCTGAAATCCCTGTGACTGGCATCAGCCCTGGCTATAAGCAGGGCTACTCTCAGATTAGCCAAAGCCTGAGTGCTTGTGTAAATCAGGACAGCAGGAATTCACACAGTATTTGTAGAGTGCCTTTTGAATTGCAAAGTTTATTTTCTCCTATAAACTCTCCTGTTTTCAACTGTTGAACTACAAGGATTTTATGTCACTGTTACTAATCATAGCAGCAATTTCTCAACGGCCCCGAAAAGCATCCTGAGATCAGTTCACTTTGTTCATGCAGTCCTTGCTGCCTTGCCTTGTGAAATGGCTGAAGGGAACAGATTTGCACAGTGACTCAACACGTGTGCTCCTTTCCAGTGTCGGGATGCCTTGGTTTATTCCCCAGCCATGGCTAATGATGTCTCCAACATCATCTGCACAGCTCTGGGATTTGTTTGTTTGCTTGTTTGTTTACAGCAGCAGCTTCAACAACAGGCGGGAGCGTGAAGCATCACAGAGCTGATGTAAAGAGAGCAAGAGTCTTTTGTAATTCCTTGTAGCTCTTTCAAGTACATTCATTTGTTTGACACTGATGCTGTTGTATATTTTAACCAAACACACACAAACAAAGAAGCCAGTCCTGAAGCCTTTGCTTATTCGGTGTCTGAGGAAGGACTTCCAGGCATTCCTTACAGATGTTTAAACTCTTTTAATGTAAATTTGAATTTGAAACCTAAAATCAGTGGGTGTAACTCCCTACCAGAATCTGAAGCCCGATCTGGAGGAGAAAGTTAAATGATCATACTGATTCCTGATAGTGGAAAGCTCTCCTGAGACATTTTGACACCCAGGAGAGGATGCCAGCTTTGTACTCCAATTTGAAGATATTCCTAAGCCTCATCCTGCAAATTTATTAAAATGAAGGATTGAGTGACAATATTCACGTTGCTTTTGTGGAGAAAAGTCTCTAAATGTAGAGGTAAATTTCCCTCCCTCTCATGCCATCATCTAGTATCTCCCATGGTTTTCTGTTTGTGTGAAACCACTAATTTACTGAGCTGCCATCCTTTGATATAATTTCAATCCATCACAGGCTCTAAACATCATGGTTGTGCATGTGTTCTACTCCTTTGTTTTTTAACTAGATGTACACAAATGAATACTGACTTCAGGCCTAATACCCGATTTCCACAGATGCAGATGGGTTATTATGCCTTTAATTTGCAAGCATGGTTGATATAATTAAAGACATTTGTGCTTTTTAGCCACACAATTGCATATGGCTTTTTAAAAAGAATGATCCTCCTGAAGGATTTTTCCCCACTAATGAACATAATGATTGAACATCAGGTACAGAGCCATTCTGCAGGCAAGAGAATGATATTATAGTAAAATGAAGTATCTCATATGGGTTGGTACTTGTATGGTCTGAATATAGCCTTATGACCAAACAGACCTGATTTTTGCTGGCCATTCTGACATACTGTCCTTTCTTTTGGGTGACAGAGGGGAATGTACAGGAGGACAAATATATAATAGTCCATAAATATTACATTCCTCACTTAAGTGATCTTTCCAAAAGGTAAAAACTTTCCTAAAAATGCTTTAATACCATGTAATGTATTCCACTTCCTGGGTAAAAGCAGAAACAGTTTAAAAGTTTCAATAATTTTATGTAGAATATTCCTGAGCAAGTCATTTGTATGCTGGATTTCCACTTGATGCAATATGAAACCACAGAGATACCTTATCATACTCTGAAAGCTGACATTATTAGGCACTACTGGAAATATTGCAGAGCTTTGCATAGTAAAGAACATTCAGCCAAGTAGCTGGTGAGTGTCCTGTGTTTTTAAACATGGACACCTTTGCTGCTTCAATATTATTAGAAGTTCAGGAGACAAGAATCTAGCCCATAATGTTTATATTATTTTTATGTGTTGTGGGGAAAAAAAAAATCCAAAATGGAAAGGAAAAAAAGAAGCAATCTCGCTAGGAAAGCTCCAGGGCCTCAATTCTTGCATAATGTCATTTTTTTACCACAGTCAGAGTTCTTTTCGTGAGGGGCTGGGCAGACAGACAGAGGGGTGTCTCTGCTTTGGAGAAATTACAGGCTAATCTGACCTACCAGGTGTCTTCTCTCTCAACACAGCAGAGCACTTGCACAGGGTGATGTCACAGGCAGTGACCCCAGCACAGGGACTCTGCTAAATACCACAAGGGCACCTGCCAGTACCTTGGTTAACACAGAGGACTCACTTCTCACTATTTCCACTGCTGGCACCATATCTGTCAAAACACACAGTAGCAAAAAAATTAGGGATAATCTTTAAACCAGCTGGTTTTGATGCAAGATGTGGGTTGGTTTTGAGGTTTTGTCTTTCTGCTTTGTGTAAAACTTGGTATTTAAATTGTAGCTTCATTAGGGATGGCTGTACTTTCAGATACCTCTTGTTTTCAAAAAAGATCTCAAACTTTTCTGCCTGGTTTTCCTGAAGCCTTTGGAATTAGATATGATTTTCACAAGGAATCAGAAATAGTGTTTATGTGGATTTTAAAATAATTGGTTTTAAAGCATCTCCCAGTCGCTGAATCCTTTGCTTGCAGGTGATAAGGAAACACTTTTTTTGCTGGCAGTTTACTGCTGTTTTCACGGCTTTGTGAATCTAAGCTTTAATTTTTCTTCACATTTTTGCTTATGTCCAAAGGTATTGAAGTTGAACTGTTGTGAAATTAATTGCATGGGGAAACACAATGTTATTTTTCTCCCATCTCTGATGTTCATATTGTAACTGAGGGAGGGAAAGAGATGGAAGGGGAGCGTTCTCTGAATGCTGTAGTAGACAAGCTGCTTGTTTCCTTCACTGATAAAGAGAGGGATTCCTTCAAAGTGGAGTAGAAAGATGTCTTGGTGCTTTGGCTGTGAATAGCATCACACACAGCTGCACCAGGGACAGAGTCAATATCATGCTTTGTGGCCACTGAGTGCCTGGGAATGAATGCTTTAGGATCACGTTTAGAGGGGGCTGAACCACATCTAAACAAGCAAAGGAGTTTTATATTCTGAAAACTCTAACCTTTGCAGGACGTCTTATATATTCTGTACTAATAAGAGGTGCAGTTAAAAAAAATGACTCTGAAGATTTACACCGACATATAAACACATATAGATGCAAATGTGTTTAAAGTGCAGTGGAAGAGGGGAGGTAGCCTTAGATGTGAATGCAAGAAGGAAAAACTAAACACAGTTGGACTGTTGTAGCCAGAAAATGAATTAGTACTGCATTTTTCTGCCAAACACAGAACATGCTCCTCATTTTTAATTGTCTCCTGAGCAGTGGATATAGAGCTAAATAGATGTGATAAAAGGTCAGGGGTTTTAAGCTCCACACTGAAACAATAAAAAAAGACAGAACTAATTGTTCTGAGACCTTTTGCAGTTCACAAGAAGGACAAAGAAGACAACTTTGGTGTGGTAATTCAGACTTGCTCCTGCCTTATAGAGTTTGGGGATGTACTGCCCTTTCCCTGTCCCACAGAGGACTACATTTCTTCCTCACCTAAAAATTTGTGAACTCTTTGCTCAAACACTTTCCAGGCAGGACATGAGGTTACAACAATACTTCTTAAATTCAGGTGATTTGCACATTTACCCATCTTAATTATCAGACTCTCCAAACTTTCATTTCTCTCTTGGGACTCGCTGTTTCCTCAAAATCTAGTAAGTCCCATTCCTCTGCCAGTAATGAAATAATGACAAAACTACGGGGGGGGGGGGGGGGAGGGGAAGGAAAAGCAGTGCTGTGAAAACAGTGAAGGGCCAAAATCCACATAAGTTTCTGAGGCTACAAACTATAAATATAAACACAAGAAAATTTACCCTCTCTACAGACAGATTTACCCCCATCTGCAGAGATGATCTGAGAAAACCATAATCTGATTCTTCCACTTCCTTCTTGAGGGCCCAAATGTCCTTTCCTTGATGACCTTCTCAGAGGATGAGTCTCAGTGCTGGCTGCCTCGTGCCAGCCTGAGCAGTGGCCTTCTCACTGCTCCGTGACCTCCCTCCCTGACATTAAGCTTTCCCCTTTCTGCTGCCTCCCCACAGGGACTTTCTATCTTCCCCTTCCCTCTCCAGCTGGTGCCCATCCTTCCCTAGGCGCCAGTGATTAGTGTTTTGATCTTTGGCAGCAGCAGTGATGACAAATACCTCGCTCTGTTCCACCTTCCTGGCAGTGGCAGCAGCTCCCTGATGTCCTGCTGGGCTGCAGCTCCTCTTGGTGTGCTGCCAAGGAAGAGTGAGCTTTGGTAGACTCTGTGTCAGCTCCACGGCAGCACTCTGGGCTTGTTCTGCTCCAGACTACTCCTAATAAATATGATTTATGAGGGCATCTTTTCCCAGGATGGCTTTGAAGAAATGACGCTGATATCTATATCTATCACTTACAAAAAGCAATGTGGGTTGGATTTTTTGGGGCTTTTCTGTTTGATTTTTTTTTTTTTTTTAATATTAGACATCTTTGTGGAACAGATACACAATTTTCCTTTTCTTTCTTTTTTAAAGTGTGGTCAGATTCCCTGGATTAAATTTCAGCATTACCATAAAGCAGTTCACATATGCTGTGTAGTGTTGCAGTGGTGTCATACTGAGAAAAAGTTACAGAAATCTGAAATCAAGAAGTTTTTTATTTATTTTCAGAGCTCCTCAAAGTCATTCTAAAGTTAGGAACTGGGCAGAAGTTATATCCACTGGAAAAGGAGCAGACATTTCACTGCAGTCTGTTTATTCCTATTTTTTTGCAAAACAGTCCTCTTTTCATCTTAACAAATAGAAGAATTAATGAAAGCTTTTTTTGGCACCCTGACTATTACTTTTATATAGCCATCAAAAGGAAATGTGAACAGGATTGACAATTTCATTTATCTTTGTGATAGAAATGCAAAGTAAAGAATTTGTAGCAAGTTGTGTGCACATCATAATAAAAGGGCAGCAAGAAACCCTTTTCCAACCAGTGCAATTTATTTACCTCTTTTCAAAATCAACTTCTTATTGTGTGCCTACAAATCTGCCTGCTCTGAATACGCATTCAGAGAGAAAGAAAACAGGACAACTCTGAAAGGATATTACATAGGAAATTGCAAAAAGTACTTTGTAATTAGTTGGAAAGTTTTGTCAAATTGGACAGTGCATTTTTGTGCATTTCAATAAGGTATAAAAATGCACTGGGCTGATGACCATGGGAAAGGGAAGCCAGCATGAGACTAGTAAGGTCCACTCCTGCTTTCAGCAGCACCAGTGAGCAGCTGTCCACCCCCAGTGAAGGTGTGACTGCCTGCAAAGGCTCTCATCTGCAGAGGGTCAAAGAACAGAGGAAATTATGACCCTGAGGCAAAACTGGTTCATATGTGCTCTGATTAGATACTGTTATGTGAAAAGGGGCATAAGATGAAGGAGCTGAAATTCAGACTTTGAAGTTCTCCTTCTCCTTCTCCATCACAGGGGCTTCTCCATCGTGCCCTGAGGGTGGAGATTATAAAGTCATGTGGGTGATACCACGGAGTCTAAACCACAGTTTAAAAATATACAATTTTAGTATAAAAATTTGGAATAAATGACCCAAATCTGTCTGCCCCAACCTGCTGTGTCCCCCTCCATCAGGTGCACCGGGTGTGTTGGCCCTCACTGCTGCAGGCAGGGGCTAAACCTTCACACGAGTATCTGTGGGACACTCCTGGCTCACCCCAAGTTGGAAGAAGGCCCTGGTGGGAATTAGCCAATACCAAGTGCCCTGAAAGCCTTTTCCTGTAAAGATGGTTGGTTAAAGGGGCCATTCAATTCCATGAGAAGGCCTCATGCCCTCTGCACTTACCAATCGTAACAAATGTCAGTAATAACATTTATACAAAAAGTATAAAAGGCAAGGTTTGTTACAGGAATGGAAGAAAAATTTACTTCTTGGGTTGAGGGGAGAAGCATCACCAAAGGTCTAGAAATAATTGATTATGGGCACAAGCAAGGCAGGTTTTTCAAACACAAATGCTGTAGTGCCCATCGAGAACCTGCCAGAGAATTTCAGATAATCAGCCATGAGAGGTGAATCATGACAATGAGCAGCTGGGGGAAAATAGACTCTCTGTGCCACTCCAAGCTGGTATTTCCATAATGTCCTAATCAAGGAGTGGATCTCCATTACTGTTTAATTAAGCCAAAGGTTTATGGGGTTCTTTGTCCTGGAGATAGGATACGTTCTCTGCACAAAAGAGTATTAAACTAGATTCACAAAACCTCCATTCCAAAGGCAGGGATAGACCCAAAAACATTGTTGAATCCAGGATAAAATGGATTCTTGGCATTCAGTTTGGCAGCATTAGCATGTGATATCAGGAACACCTTCCTTCCCTCTAAACACCAGCACAAGTCAAATGTGGAAAAAATAATTCTTCAGTAGAAATAATGCTGCATTTTATGTGTTTTCTCAGTCTGGCATTTCACTAAATTTGCAAAAATCTGACAAATCTAATCAACCATTAAAATGTGTAATAACAATGGTAACAAAAAAGCCTGCTTTGAGGGAGCATACACAAGCAAATGTAGATGATGAAGAAATGTAAGTAGAATTTCTGACTCCTGATGAAGAGATTGAATAATTTGGTCAGACAGTTTTAGTAATTCATCATTTATTCATTAACTTGTACTGTAACATTCTCCTATTTATTTGGAGTGCAATGGCAAAGTACAGCTGCACAGAATGTAGGTAGAGAGATGGATAAAGAATAGTTTTATGACAGGTGGTATCCTAGATTTGTAAACAGACATTCCTATAAAAAACAGTGGATTCACCACATCCAAAATGAGATGCAAAGTACCCTCATATATTATCAGGGTTATACTAAAGCCTGTACTAAACTTTGGAGAAGTCATAAAAAACATAGACATCTAATATATTTGGAGAATTAAGGTGCATCATTAGCTGAGTTTTTGTTTTAGCAGCTATGGTATCAACATTTCATACAAAGGTGGTTTTCAGTCTGTGTGGAATATTCTGTACATTTTCTGTGCAATACAACTTAATAACATAGAAAGTTGTAGGCCGAACACTTACTCAGTATTTTTGGAAGCAGCTCTGTGTCAAAAGTGCAGTGTTTTTTTCTACCTGAGTAAGCCACAAGTTCAAGTGCAATCAGGTGAACATTTTAGTCTTAGCTTAACCTCTACCATTAGACAAAGAGTCTGGAAAGCTATCAGCTATTGCTCAGGAAAAGGTCAAAAATAACTGCCATAACTGCCAGCAGCTGTTGCTGGATATATGGGTTGATGCAAGAACAACTGAAACAACAAAAGATATCTTGCGAGAAAAAATAAGCAAACATGACAGCATCTTAAAAACTTAAATCATTGTAATAGTTACATTGGAGGAGAAGTCTACCTTCTTTTTTAATCATCTTTGTTATAATTAACTTCACACAGGAAAAGTTGAGATGTTTTGGAGGTTTCATGAGGGTATTGCCCATGGGCTGCAGCAACCCAGCCCTAGGGAGGCCAACTCAGCCTCACTGCACTCATGTCCCATTTTAGCCATGACCACCACCAACAACTTCAGGCCTCTGGTTTCCAGCTTTTGGCTTGATGGTATCACACTGAAAGAGAAACTGTAGAAAACAGAAGAGCTTCACAATACAAAAAAAAAAAACAAAACAAAACAAAAAAAAAAAAAAAAAAAACAAAAAACAAAAAGGATAAAACAAACAAACAAAACCAAAAACATTATTTGTTCTTATCAGGATTTTCAGTAAGTATTAGCTAATGTTACTCACTGCACCAGAGTCTCATTAGCCAACCAGTCCTGCTTACTTGACTTGGCATTTCTCATACACAAAACAAGGCCATGAAACAGGACTTTAAGAGACACCTTTCCTGAGAGCAGAAAATGTTTTGTACAAAATCATAAGCAGCAGTGAGGAATCATTACCCGTAAGATAAAATGATACTTTATCAAGCAGATATAATCCTGGTAACCAGGTTAAGATGAAGCATGGCAAGGTTATTATTTGAAAGCCAACTAGGAGTTTCCCATTCAAAGCTTTATTTGAAATATTGGGGGTAGTGTTTATAGCAAAATGCACGTGTCATCCAGGAAGAAAACACAGAAAACATTTTGGTGCGGTTTTGGCTTTCACGAGCTGGTCTCAGAGACACATCTGGGTAGTTCAGGCAGTGCAAAGGGGCCCTTTTCCAGCACAGTGACTGTCCCCAGAGGGTTGTTCTTTGTTCCCATGCCTATTCCCTCATGCCAGGAAGGCAAGGTGTGCTCAGCCCTGTGTGCCGTGGCCAGTGCTGGCACTGAGGAGCGAGACTGGTGCGCCTCACTGCCCAGGTATGCAAGAGTGCTTCTGACATTCCTCCCCGTTTGTCAGAGCAACCATCTGGCCAACGGGCTTGTTCTGAGGTGTAAAACGCAGCTCAGAGAGGCTTCATTGCCAAGGAAGATGCAGTAAAAATAGATAAGCAGAAAACCTCACACGTAGAGCTTTCATACATGGAATGGTAATGGTGGGAAAACAGACTGAACTTCCACACGTGGTGGCTTAAGTTGGAAGCAGTGGAATAGACTGTAAATGCACACACAGCTCTAGGAAAAATACTGATTTTGCTGGGATAGAAAACTCTAATCAGTGCTTAAGAGTTTTCCTCTCAGTGTTCATTTGCTAACAGTATTGTGGCTGAATTCATCCTGGTTAACACCTTCATAACTTCTTCCCAATTTCCTCCTGAAAACCTGAACTCCACACTACCCTAAACTAGTGAGTGGTAGCCAGATCACTGCTGCATGCAAAGAGCTCTAAGAGAGAACAGATATTATAGTCAACTTTATAAAGGATTATGAGGATTATCTCCTAAAACAGATCAAAATAAGGCAGACCTTCTGAACAATGGAAATCTCCATCTCTAAATAGCAGTGTAGTCAATTTATTTAAACAAACATCTATTTTTACATATCAGATTAACCTCAGATTATTGAAGTAAAATCCTTAATATTTAAGCATCTGTAAATATCTGAATTATAGAACGTTTATAGAGCTGTTACCGTTTACTTCAAATACCTTTCTGCGTACGATTTATTCTGTGGCTAATCAAATACACACCTTTATCTTCTCCCTGTCACTGCAATATGCTGAAGGCGGGTGCTGATCTGAGCAGGCTGCAGGTCCCTGGGGCTGGGGCAGGACATGCCTGGGCACAGCTGGGCTGGAGCTGCTGTCCCCCAGCACCGTGACCGCTGCCCGCTGGGCAGCTGCCCTGAAATGCCTCTCAAATGTCAGCCCTACAGCCCGAGTCCCAGAGACCAAATTAATTCCAAGCATGCTATGAAGCCTGTCCTTTCCAATTCACCTGGATACCTGCCTCTGCCTTTGAATGACTGCCTGCAGTGAACTGGACATGACTGAATTACAGCTTGAGAAATAATCATTCTGCCCAACATTCTTTGCCGTGTAGAAGGTCTAAATCGGAGAAAAATCACATCTAAGCATCAGGACTCTCACCCAGATAAGAGACAAGGCAGGGTGAAACATATTTATGTGTCCGAATTTTGTTATCTGTGTGCTGTTACCTAAATTTGCCTCCCAACAGTCGGAAGAGCTTTCATAGAGGAGCTCCTGAAGTCAGGCACGTGCCTGTCCCTGACAGGAGCCACTTTGAACAAATGTGTGTTGCAGTTTTATTCTAAAAATCTGTGAATAGAGCTACTTGTCCATGAAACGCTTTGTTAGAATTATTTGCTCACTTCTGAAGGTTCATTCTATGAAGCTGTTTTGTCTCAGATTCTTCCAGGATGCTTTTGCAGATTAATTGCTGCGACTTGTGTATTTCTGCAGTGGTCATTATCATTATTTTAAACTAGCAAAACCTTATCGAAATTTTTGCAAAAGTTAAACTCTCCAGAGCATTCCCTTGAACCCATCTTCCCAGACTTCCATTTTCAATACCTCTTCTGAATACTGGCCTTTGTCTACAGCCAGTGTTTTCTACCCAATCTCTTTAAGCCTGACAAACTCCTGTCTGCTGAAAATTATTAGTTACCGCTCTGTAATGCATAACTTCTAATCCACATCTACCAAATGCTGCTGAGGTTACATTTTAATGCTCCTTATCAAAATCTTTGGAAAGGAATGACCTGTCAGAAGTTAACCAGTTCAGATCTTGGGATAAGGGAGGTGAGAAATGATTATTTTTAATCTCATTTCCCTGAGAACACAGAGAAAAAATATCATAGTCTGCACACGAAGGATGTAGAATCAAGAACAATCTGCCTTTTAGTTGCCATCTTCTTTCTTTTGCTTGTGGCAGCATCTTCCCAGGGCTTCTGATGCCACAATCTCTTTGGAGAATGGGGAGAGGCTCCCATTCCTGGATACTGTTGGTCTTTTGGGGCTGTGCAACTCCCTGTCCTTTGAGAAAAATCGCTTCAGATCTGTGGGCTGCAGGAAGATTACCCAAGAGAAAATTCAGCATGGCCAGGAGCAGGCTCCAACCTTGCAAGCCAGAAGTCAAGAAACAGAGAGAGGAATCACTCCCATCCATCAGTTTCTCAGGTAACTGCCTGGACTGGTCCCAATTTCCAAGCTCTGAGCACAACCCTTCACAACTGGCTGCCAGCATCTGCCTGGTACACCCACTGACTGGTTCCTTTCATTTGGAAGGATAAGCATCAGTTTTCTGGATGGATTTTAATTCAGTCTTAGTCCTTCCTACCAGGTCCATAAAATGTTAATATGTCAATAAGCCATAGCCAAACTTCCACAGTGTCACCCCCCAGTTCAGCACTTACACCTTACTTGCACATCCATCAGCTGTGCAGCTTTTTAACTACCACAAGCACTGAGGAAACACCAGCAAGTAATTGATCCTGCTTGAACCAAATAGTCATTTCAACTCTAATTTAGGAGCCATAGTCTCTAACAGTCCTTCTGAAACAGTGGGTAACGGGTTGATTCACCAGCAGACTGGAGAGGTACATTATTAATGAAAGGATTGTCTGCAAACCAAAAATACACATCCCTTCACATTCCCTTCTCCCTTCCACAAAAGCCAGCTGTGATGGGAGGGGTGTGGAGGTGACCCCCTCTCAGTCAGGCTGCTGCAGGCTGCCGAAATGCTCTGCTGGCAGCTCCGTCCAGGCTGCTTTCTCCCAGTGCCAGAGATGCTGAGAGGAAAGGGAAAAGAACAGGGAATCTGACCCAAAGTTTCTTTTTATTTCACAAAAAGAAAAGTAATATAAATGATTAAGTCAGAGCATCTAATTCATCTGTACAGCATGAGGTCAGGTGTTTCAGTTGATAAACGAAGACAGCGACTTATTAGCCTCGTTTTTGGCAGAATTATTAAGAGCATGTTTACATTCAAGCTCATTAAGAGAGACATCTAAAACCAGAAGCATCCAAAATTAATGGATGCTTCTTGAAACTGTTGGCTTCAATGAGTTGTGTTCTATTCTTTTATTAAGTGGAGAGGTTTTTGTGGTTTAGGCAGAGAGCAGATGAAGACAGTTCCTTAAAAAATAAAAATACAGTCTTGATCTGTAAAGGAAAATTAATTGAATACTTAGAAGCCTTTCTGTGCATAAGCCCACATATAGTATGCTTAATACAAGATATTTGTACTCAGTATGATTTTCCATGTTGTGTGTGTTTTATGTTTACCATAAATTCTTGTTCTACTTGAACTTTTCTTTTCCTTGCACTCTGATCTTTTATGCCCTAGTATTAAATGGAAAGATGGGAGTTCTGTACATTTCCTGATTACACTGATTTAACGAAGGTCATGATTTTGGCTTTAACAGCTAGCCAGATTCACACTGTCAACATCTTTTCTCTTGCTGTCTCACTCACCCAGGATTCAAAGGCATGGTATATTGACAAGCTATGGACTTACACCCTGAACTGCCAGCTGCAGTAACTCACATCCATTGGGAGTATTCCCTTATGTTCTCACAGCTTAAGTGGTATTTATAAAGGTATTTAATATAGAAAGTCTTATAAATAATTTAAAGCTCAACCACTCTGAATACCATGTACCTATATATATATATACACTACATGTATGTAGAAAAATATGGATCCATATTAAATCAAATGTGTTGCATGTTTATAACAGTTGGTCCTGGAAAAGGCCCATAGGTGAGCACAGAAAGGTTACCCCTGCACCTGGGTAATCATTGTGGTGAGGCCAGGAAACAGAGGCCAACGAGCTGCAGAGGATGCTGCAGGTCCTGCTGACTCAGCTCCCTCCCTCACTTCTGCAGGAGCAGATTCCTCTCTGCCGTGGTGGCTCCTTTCCGAGCTGCCTAACAGCCAAATCAGGAAAACTAATGCAACCACGTTCAATCAAAAAAATTTTCTAGGACCTTTAGCTTCAGCTCTTGACCAGAGGGATGCAAAACAGGATTTTATTAACAGCAACTTTTTCCTTCCAATAGTTTATGAAGTATTTATTATTCAAAAAAGAAGGGAAAAAAAAGGATAGTAAAATAAATAAGTGCATCCTAAGCAAATAAAACTCACTTCCACACCTCTAGTTAATCAGGCTTTATTTGCTTAGTATCTGTGATGTTACAGTAATTATACTAACTCTCCAGTCATTCATTGAATCTCTCTAAAAGACCTGGATAGATGTGACTTAAATTTCTAATTGTTTAGATTTTTCTAGCTTTGTACTGGCGGAGAGCCTAGCATGATGTGATCCTGGCAATCAAATAATGTAAAGGAAAGGAGAAAGAGTCTTTGGTTTTCTATAAAGTTAAACAAACTATCCAGTTTTACACATGGAAAACAATTGTTCTTCTTTCTAATATTGCACAGTAGGTACATCTCCTCACCCTTTACATTTGGAGATGAGACATTTATATTGCATCTCACAAGAAAGCATTTGCAGAACTGAGGCCTAAATGTTTAAGAGTTTTCTGCAGATCTTACATGGTTGTTGGTTCCTTACATGGACTTCTTTCCATATCAGGTACTGAGAGTTCTATGAGGTCAAATACATGTCAGTTTTCTATATGGGAGATGTAACTAATTTCTGTGAGCCCAGTGGAAAATACAAGGTGTTGTTTAACTCAGTGGTGTTCTCTCTTGGACTTTATGTTGGTTTTTTAGTAACATTTTTTGTAGCATTCTTTTTTCAGTCTCTGTTAATAGTAGTTTGGATTAAATTCCCTCGTAATTATACTGCTTTCAGAATGTGAGGAATCAAGATGTTGATAAACAATTGTTAGAATTATTTTGTAGACCCCAATATGGTGTATATTGAGTTTTGTCAATGTGTTCATCTCTTTCAAAAGATGATTATATTACTTTTTCCCCAGAAGAAGGATAAATATTAACTTATAATCTATAAAATATTATTTTATAATAATACCAGGTATTACAATAGGGTGATCTAATATACTTTCTAAAGAATCTGGTGTAAGTTAAACATAAACACATCACTCAAAGGGAGTGACCACAGCGTGTAGGTAGAGACACTTGAGAGGCAAACAATACTCACCTCCAGACTGTCAGGCACTGCTGGAACATTTTGGAGTCAGAGTTTCTCGTGGTAATGTTGAATTTTGGCTGCTTCTCTGTATTCAGCATACTTCTGCAAAGCAGGGTATTTTTTATAATTCCCAAGATTGAGCTGAGTTGGCTTTTACTCTGCTCTCTGCCTCTGGGTGATCCACCCCATTCAAGCTCTTCCCAATAAATTTACCAGATCATTTTCATATGCATGGGTTGCACTGAGCAGTGGAGGATCAGCAGCTCCCATCTGCTGCAGGATGAGCTGCCAAATGGCAACTCCACGTGCTGATGGACCTGACAGATTTTTACATGTTGTCTTCTCATGCCATCTTATACTCCTGTGTGTTAGGCAGCCAGCATCATGTCTTTTATTAAAACAGACTATGTACCATAAATTTCAGATAAATTTTACAGTTGGGAATAATCTGATTTTCTGACTGCCCTTGGTTTTATTGTAAGCATGATGGACTAGAATGTGAGATTTTGTTGCATTATTATGAATATATGTTGCCTTCTCTTTCCATATGTTCCTGCATAAGTGTCTCATCCTGTTGGGTCATTCAACAAAGAACATAAGATAAAAAATGAAAGTAGAATCTGAAGGCAGTGAAAAATGCATTTGCTGCATAAAGTGAGAGCTGTGCCTGGCCAGAATGCAGAAACACACTTTCCATCTTAATCAGTTTCGTGGAAAGTAAAATGAAGCTTTTTGGTGGAAATGTCACTTGTCCAGAGTAAGGATGAATAAACCAAAAAAGTAGCACAGTCTGACAGTTTTAACCCTGAACTTCCTCAAATGAGACCAGTCAGTTCTTTCTCAAACACTGTTTTAGACTTCTGCATATCACCTGGATCCTGGAATAACTTCAAGGCAGTGCAGATGGGAAATAGGAAAGTCATTGTGAATGTTGAAAACAGTCCAGCCCTTTGAACTTGCAGTTTTTATGTCCTTTTGAAGACTTCTTATAGGAACACAAATACGCTGTCAGTTTGTTTTGGGCCTGATCAGGACTGGAATTTGTGAGGTGGGGAGAAGGAAGAAAAAATGCAATTATACCTCTTGATTTGATGATGTTAAACCAGTGACATTTTAGAGGCAACGAGGCTGGTAGTTGCCAGCCTGTTGTTATGAGCTACTCTGAGGCAGAAGCTCCACAGTGAAGGTCACTGTGCTAGAAGCAGAGATGTGAACATTTTACGTCTCTCTCTTCTTGCTTTTTTTGGGTGTCTTTCCATTCAATACTCACTTCTGCCCCTCACCTATTTTCTAAAGATATTATAGTTTATAGAAGCCACTCAGCAAGTCACCAGCACTTTCAGGTTCCTGGAGACATACCCTGAGCCCCAGAGCCTGCTGGAGCCCTGCCTGGGAGCTGAGAGTGGCAGCACTGCCAGACCCACCACAGGAAGGGAGGGCCAGGACTGCCCTCCATGTCCACAGCAGTCACGTGCAAAAACATTTACTTTCTGTCACTGGAAGCAAAACTGGCTGCCTGTGACTATGAAAACATGTCAGCCTAATGAGAAAAATGAGAAGAAAAAAACCCTGACAAAAAAAATCTAAGCACAGAGTGTTGAACAGGACTTGTTTCTGACACAGGATGTAGGGCAGAGATGAACGTTGCTTAAATATGGTGGGAATACCACATCACATCAAGTAGGTTACAGTGCTTTTGCACCAACTCAAAGTATATTCCATGATATATGCTTTGTGTGTGTACAGTTGGATCTTTTTTGCAGCTTCCTCCTTTCCGAAGGTGACCTGCACTGTTTTAATTTCTGAATGGATTAACTCCAAACAGCGGGGTATGAATTAAAGGCTCCTCAAGCAGCCATTAGAAAGTATTTTGGTTATTCAAATAATGGAGCTGCTAGTCATCTTAAAAAATTCCAGGGAGAAATGTTCTTAAATGTCATCAGCTACACAGTGCTGGAATCGCTTCGGGGGTTTCATGAGTTGCTATAAAACACGGTCCAGCAACATCAAAAGAGGTCTGCCACTACCAGTCCTGTGAGTCTCAGTGTCTGCCTAAAGTGCCAGACACTCATCCACTGCTAATTATCCATCTCCTCCTGAGGTCAGTGGTGCTTCTGCATCTCCTGTCAAAGGAGGATTTGGGCTGTCAGTGGAGTATAAGAATGGGATCAGAGATTACAAAGATGACTGTCCCTTCAGGAGAAATTCTGCTGGTTTCACCCAATGGTCCCTTCAGACTCCTTCTGGCTTCCCTGGAAAGGTGCTTAGGAGCCAGGAAAGGGACTTCAGAGCTTCTCCCTGCCACCATCTCCTCGGGAATGTCCTGTTACCAGAACAGTATTTTGGCTTATCCTACAGCAGAGAGAATCTTCTCTACTAAAATCAGATTTGGAAGTGGAAAGATATGGAAATGCCATAGAATTTCTCCATAAAAACAACTAACTTCATTTTACCCAAGTTTAAAATATTGTTACCTATCTGCTATATGACTGACAGCTGCAGCAAAAAAAAAAAAAAAAAAAAAAAAAAAAAAAAAAAAAAAAGGTCATCAGCAAAACACAGCCTTTACTTTAAGCACCTGAATAGTTTCCCTGATTTCACTGAGAATTGCCGGTTTGGATGATGCTGCAGGATCAGCAACTGCAAAGGGAGCTTCTCCCTGTGATATTCCTGCCATTTACCCCCTGTTTGGGGTATGGGTGCAACCAGATGAAAGCTTCTGCACTGCAGAAGCCCCTTTTGTTGGCAGGATTGAATCAATAATGACTTCAAATGTTCTTATGATCCTAAGAGCAAGATGATTTGCACAGAGTACTTGCTAGTGAGTGTAGAGCACAATAGTCCCCCATTATAGTTTTAGTAGAACAGGAGGACATAAAAAGAGTCTTGAATTACTCTAACTTAAGACTGTGAAAAACACACTTGAGTTCCTAATTCCTTACTTTAATTGAATACAAAGATATGGGTACTTCACTGTTCAGCTGCTACATATAAAATCAAATTTGGAGGGTAGTAAATACAGCAGAACTGAAGGCGTAGTGTTATAAATTGAGAAACCCATTCAAGATAGAACTGTCTTCAATTCAGCAACACTATTACTACAATAACAACCTTAGATTTATTAAAATAGAACTAAGTTTAGGTACATATGCTTTTCCTTTCATTTTTATTACTTATTTTTTATGTCTAAGAAACAAAACTCACTTAACATACATAGAGTATTTTTACTTCCCCAGCTGTTATAAATTTTCACAATGTTGCAATTTCCGAAGAAATTTTTAAACATCAATTTAATAAAAACTGGAGTAAAAGTGTTTAAAACATGATTTTCCACTACCAATTTTATATCAAAATTACTTCTGTTTTGATTATCTTTATTTAATAGGAGTTTTCTAATCAATCCTAATGCAGAGGACACATAGTCCTCTACCTCACTAGCAGAGGAACCACCTAACCCATTCTTGGGATTTGACTGAAAGCCTTGTGCTGCTGAGTGGAGTGGCTGCTGGATTTACTTCCTCAGGTATGTCTGATTGCCTTTCCCTGCCTTCATGTGGCCTGGGAGGTGAAGAACTTCGTGAGGACTCTGCATTGCTGCAGGGCTTGAGGCCACGTGTGAAAAGGAAGGCTTCTTACTGCATGGAGCACCCTGAGCTTTTGGGTGCAAAAGCAAAGTGCAAGTGATTATTAGACTATTTCATTTGAATGGTGTTAACTAGTTTTTACAGTAAAAGTTTTTTATGATTGGCAGGGACTGACACCACCTGCCTGGGAGACTGGGCCCTGCCTGGGGCAGGATTTAGGCTCCTAGTAAGCAATACGGAGAAAGGCAAGGAAAGTTGTCATAGACCTGCCAGAGCACTGTCACGGGATTCAGGTCATGGTATGATCCATAGGAATGGCTGAAAATGCTCTGAAGAAAAAAGTCTACAGCAGGAAATATTGATTTGATGCAGTTTCAGTATTCTTCAGGATTGTGTGAGTTTTACTGAAACTTCCAGATGGAAACCTTGCAGAAGGGTTTTCCTAGCAGGAAGCCAGCAGCCAGCAGGGCCCAACTGCTTAAGCCTCCAGCAGTGTGTCTGTTGAGACAGGGAGTCAGTTAGCTGGGGAGATAAGAGACAAGCACCCGTTTAAAAACTAGTCTGTTTTAGTTACTCAGAAAATGAATGTTTCTAAATAATTTGTTCCATAGAAATCTTCATGTATTCAGCTAAGACAGCGAACATTTTTTTTTTTTTATGGTACAGAATGAAACCATTAAAAATATAAAGTAAATTTTCTGCAGCACACTTCCCAGGCCATCCCAGAGATTAAATGAAGTTGTGGCTAAACAAAATGGTACCTTCCATTGGAATTTCAGGGCTAGGAAAGGGCAAATATTTTAGAAAGGCACCTCAAATTTATTAAAATACAGCTCCTTTGCATTACTTACTGCAAAAATCAAACTCTGCTTGTGTTCACTACTCACTATAAATGGCTTTACTGATGACTTTTGAGCACTGCTATTTTTTAATTGGTGACGTTTTGCCTGAGAAACAGCCGATCCACTGAAACATTTTCTTTTTATGATAACTGTTTTTTAAGTCGATAGTAGTGGTGTTTTGGGTTTTCTTTCTTTCCCTAATGTATTTTAACAAGTAATAAACACCCCGAGTCTGGAAGCCCTGACAGCAACCGAGCCGCCAGCGGAGGAGCCCCAGACGTGGATGCGAACGCCGCAGACAGCAGCATCCCGCTTACTGCTCCGCGTTCAGGTGCCTCGCAGGTACTTCTGGAGCGGAGCTCGAGCAAAGCGGGTGAGCCCGAGCGGCGCCGCAGGCGGTGCGGGGGCTGCGGGGCGGTGCCTGCCGCGGTGGGCGGTGCGGGGCGCGGCCGCGGGGCGGGGGCCGGGCCCGCGGGGCAGCAGCGGCCGGGGCCACCGCGCATCGCCCGTGCGGGGAGAGGCGGGCCCGGGGCTGCCGCCGCCCCCGCCGCGCAGGGGCTGAGCCCGAGCCCGCGCCGCGACGGGCGCTGCCCGGGCGGAGGGAGCGGAGCCTCGTCTGTGTCTCCCCGCGGGACCCCCGAGCGCGGGCCGGGCACGGGGATGGGGCTCGGAGGGGCGCCCGGCGCCGCCTCCTCGCTTGCGGGCTGCGGGAGCCCCCACGCAGCGCAGGGCAGTTGAATCCCGCCCGCGGCGGAGAGAAGGACCGGGACGCGATTTGTTTGCTGCATTCCCAGGGACGCCGCTTCCACCTGCCAGCGAGTTTGAGCGGTCGGCTGTGGATTTTATATTTGCTTCTCCGCAAACCAAGGGTTAGCCGGGTGGCTTTGGCTTTTTGGGAAGGAGCCCTGCCCCGGCCCGCTGTGTGCGATGGATTGAGGCGTGCCCGGCTGCGCCCCCAGCCCGGCCGCCGCCCGCAGCCCACATCGATGCGATGGAAAGTCGGGGGCTGTTCTGCACCCTCTGTTACCTGATGTTCAACGCACCTCTGCTGTTCATTGTCACCGGTGAGTAGGGAACTTCAGCCTCTCCCCGCGCCGATCCGCCGCTCCGGGCACAACTCGCTGGCGGGGAGGCTGCGGGGCCGTCGGGGCTGAGCTCCGGCCGCCCCGCTCCCGCCGGCAGGTGCTGCGGGGCCCGGCGCCCCCGGCGCGTTCCCAGCGGCAGTGCTGGGGGCAGGGAGCTGCCCGGGCGGGCTCTGGCAGAACAAGGTGGCACTGTTGGGCCGCAGCTGCCGGCAGCGCGGAGCGGAACGGAGCGGGGCGCGGCGGGCGCGCAGCCCGGGACAGTCCCCGCGCCCGTCTGCGGGAGGGGGCAGGGGGACACCGGTGGCTCTGAAAGCCGAGGGCTTTCTTGGGAGAACGAGGGGGTTTAAGATCCCTCTCAAACTTTCCCGTTGGAGCCACGGCTGCACGGTGGTGGGGACCGGCTTGGCCCTGCCCTGCCCGGGTGCGCAGTCCTGGATGCTCCGCTTGCTCTGCGGTCACTGAGCTACATGAAACCCGTGTCTCGGTCGGCGCTTAGCCCTTGAGCTAAAGCAGCTCACGTTACGCTGAAGAGGACTGATCTTGTCTCTTAATCTCTCCCGTTAACCAGCCCTTGTAACTCTATCTTCCCCTCCCAGCTACCTTTACTGAAGTTCCCAAAGATGTGACTGTTAGGGAGGGAGATGATATTGAGATGCCTTGTGCTTTCCGAGCCAGCGGATCCACCTCTTACTCCTTGGAAATCCAGTGGTGGTACCTTAAAGAACCAGCCAGAGAACTTGCACACGAATTAGCCATCAGTGTCCCTGGCAGCAGGAGCAAGGTAATACATTGCTATGGAGATACATCTCTTCATTGATTGCAACGTGCTTAGAGGGTGATCAAAATTAACTCAGCAGCCTCAGAGAGGAGAGCGCTTCCTCTACCCAGTGCCAGCAACTGGTAGGAAGCACTGGTGTTCCCAGGCCCTCCGTGGGATGCAGGAGTACAGGGCATGCACCATGGGGGACTTAAGTCTCAGGAAAAAAACATCAGGATTGTAAATAGAAAGTGATAAAAGTCCCACTGCAAAATCATCAGTGAGATCCCAAGAAAGGCAGTGAAAATAGCTTTAGTATGAAGTGTGGACAAGCAAAAACCTTGTGCTTCTGTAGACTTAGCTAGGAATCATTATAAAAGGTGGGAGAGGCTCTCTGATAGTGTAGACAAAGGCATGAGGGATACACCTCTCTCTGTTGGTATGTTAACCTGCTATCAGTCTGCATGTACAAATGCACAGTTTCTTGTTGTACTTGTACAGTATCTGTCCATATCTGTAGCTCAACAAGACATTTTCAGTCAGATGTAGTAATTAAAATGCATGAAGCAGAGTTAAATCTTGCATCTCCTTTCCCCTCCCCCTAGCAAGCCACTTGGCATGAGGGTATGCTTTGGTCTAAATTTTTCAGCTGCATTTCCCCAGCATAAGCCAGTTCATTCTACAGCCTCCCCTCAGTGCAAGACACCTTCCTGGTGCCAAATGGGGCTATACAAGGAGTGGGGTAAAGCAGGACTTGCAGGCTGTGTTGCCCTACTGTGCAGGACACATCATCCTCTCCAGCCTCCGTCCCCTGCGCCAGCAGGGTGGCCCGCGGCAGCCTCTGTGCCTGTGCCAGCTCCCCTCTCTGTGGCACGCTTGTTTTCCTGCAGAGCTCAAATAGAGATGCAAAGCATATAGACACTGAGCTAATGCGATGCCGCCTAGCTGGGGAAAGTGTAAGTCCCTTGTCAGACTGGGAAATGAATTGCTTGGATTTAAATGTCTTCTTTAACCTTATATAAAAACTGCGAGTTGCTTTTACAACAAATGATGACAGAGCGTGCCTGGAGAATGATGACCGTCTCCCTGAGAGGCGCGTCGGTGAGGTCTGAGGCATCACTTAGGTTTACAGTAGTTGGCTGGAGACAAAAAAATAACCAAAACCAAAACCTGCTGAGTGATACCTGTTCCCAGGGTGTCTCTGGATCGACCCTCTGCCCTGAGCAGTGCAGGATCCAGCTTGCCCGAGCACTTTACCGCGGTGCTGCTGGTAAAACATCTTCCCTGGTGTTTGTCAGTGGCTGTGAGCGGCACAGCATGCAACAAGCGTTTCTTTGGATGCTGTTCTCACCCTGAGTGAAGGCAGCACTTCTGTGGGCACCATGGGAGCTGTACCAAAACAATCCCCCCAGCTGAGCACTGTTTTGCTGCTTTACCCATAACCTGGGGAACTCCCCCGAGCCACGCACGGGCTGTGTGATTGGCAAGTGGAGAAAGTTGTATCTGCCCATGTCCTGTCCCTGCAGTGGGGTGAGAATATGAGCATTTTGTTGATATACTGGCAGTGCTGAGTCTAATCTCCGTTTTTTCTGTTCTTTTAGGTAACAAATAAGGATGCAACCAAAATCAGTGTAAGTGCAGCTCGAGATGGGTGTACACCCCTCCTCCCATGCACGTGGGATTTACTGCATGCCCCCTCCTTTCCTGACACAGGAATGCAGCTGGTCTCACCGGCAGCCCTGCTCCTGCAGCACGGCAGGAGTGTGGCACGTTTCCCCTCCTCAGTGTGTCACGGCTCGATCAATGCGTTACCATCTGTTGCTGGTTTTGCAGTCACGTCTCATTCCTTGCAAATCCAGAGGAAGTGATGCTTGCCTTATACAGCCCTTCCTTAGCCACGTTTGGAAAGGACTGTGGGCCAGATCAGGAGAAAATCTCGCAAAGCGACCCCCTTCTCTGTCTGTCCTGCAGGAAACACGCCCCTTTTTTTGATGCGAGCCCGGGGTGCCGCTGCCCCTCTCCGCGGTGCTGAGCCGCTCCGGCGGAGCCGGACTCAGGTCACCTGCTCGGCCCCGGCTCCGGGTGTCACCGAGCCCCAGCCGGTCTTGTCCTTCTGCAGCAGGGGCTGCCCTTTCCCCTCGGGGCGGTCCGTGCGGGCTGGAGGCTGCCCGGCACCAGGCACTGTGCGGGGTGCTAGGGGAGTCCCGCGGGGACTTGGTGGTGAGGGGGTTGTGCGGCCTTGGGACGGCGAGGTGGGGCTTTAACAGCTCGGTGTCCGGTGATTTGGGGGGAATTCGCCCCGTGGCTGGGGCCAGGGCAGGGTCGCTGCCCGGTGCTGAGGCGGCGCCGGCGGTGCGCTCTCTCTTGCAGACGGTCCGCGTCCAGGGCAATGACATCTCGCACCGGCTGCGGCTCTCGGGCGTGCGGCGGCAGGACGAGGGCGTGTACCAGTGCCGCGTGTCGGACTACAGCGACGACGAGACGCAGGAGCACAAGGCTCAGGCGCTGCTGCGCGTCCTGTCCCGCTTCGCGCCGCCCGACGTGCAGGCGGCCGAGGCGGTGTCGCACATCCAGAGCGGGGCTGCCCCTCGCCGCCACGGCCCCGCCGCCCGCCCCACGCCGCCGCCCGGCCCCGGCAAGCGCCCACCGCCGCCCTCGCCTCCGGCCCCGGCACAGGGGGGCACCGCCGCCAGCGCCACCGCCGCCACTGTCACCGCATCGACGGCCGCCGCTGCCGCCTCCTCGGCCTCGCCGCCTCCCGGGCAGGCTGCCATCCTCCGCCAGCAGCACGGGTCAGGTAGGGCACGGGGGCGGGAGGGCGATCCCCACTCGCGGGTCAGCCACCGTGACCCCCCCGCTTTGCCATGGGTGGGGCTGTCGTTGCGATGCTAAAGTTAAATAATCGCACCCAGATCTGTTGGCAACTGTGCTTGCTTCAAAAGCCGGGGCTGGTGCACTGGTCCAACCTCGGCGTGGGCTGGGGAGGTGGGTCTGAGCGCAAGGCAGGGACCTGCATCCTTTCCGTAGATGCTATGAGAGGCCCCGCCTCCAGAACCACCTTGCAGCTTTTAGGATGAGGTTTTGGGAGGCCCCGCTTTCAGAACCACTTTCAGCTTTAAGATGAGGCTTTTGAAACAGCAGTTGCAGCCTCAGGTGAGCACAACGCCGGGGATGTTCTGCAGAGATTTTAGATCAGCAAGTGGTTGCAGGGCTGGTTGTCCCTGACAGCTGCAGGGCCCATGCGGAGCAGGGTGCAGATTCAAAAGGGAAATGTCAATTGCTGTGTAATGAACTCCACACCTGAATTAATGGCAGAATAAGAACTGGAGATACAGCACTGTATAATGGTTTTCAAATGTAAACATCATGCTAATACTGATTGTCTATCAGTTAATACTGCATTAAGTTATTAATGCCACTTTACCATATTGCAGCTTGACAGAGAAGGCCATTATAAACCTTTAACTAATGACAGGAAAGTCTGGGACAAAGAACATAATCTTAAATCTGCATTGCAAAAAGTGTTTCAAGCTTCAAAGGTGTGCTGCTGCTCTGGCTGGGCTTCAGCTCCTCTCTCAGCCACTGTCACTTAGCTAATGTTGAACAAATGTTCCTGCCAAATTATCTGTGGAAGAAGGAAAACAATTTTATGCCACTGACTGTGCAGGGAAGGCCCTGAGCTCCCCTCTCTGTTGAGTCTCTTCTGACGCAGATTCATAATCCTCATGCAGGGATGTTCACACTTTTTCCTGATATCTCTTCACACTCTCAGGGCAAACGGTTGCAGGCTTTGGCTCACAGTAATGGAAATAATTTTATATGGGTCCCCGTGACCTGCTGGTGCTTTACAGGTGCTATGTTTTATCTGGCTACTGCCTTTTCCTGTTTTCTGAATAATTTAGGTTTTTTCTCATGTAGAAAAACATATGAAGGCTGGGTTTTACTCCTTATCATTCCCGAGACCACATTGGCTGTTCACTGATGTCTAGTGGAAGATAAGATGATAATTCCTGAGGTCTAATTACAGGTGCTTGGAGGCATTTTAAAAAGTTCAGTTTGATTTTCCTGAGTTCATTGACCACAAGAAATTAAAGTCAATACTAATGCTCATGATGTGTTGTTTTCCTGTTGGAAAATCTGCTTTCCTCCTAGGACCCCAGGGCTGGGGGTCATTTTCATGTTTCCTCTTCACTCCAGGACTGTGAGAATTCTTGCAGTGTTTTCCATGCTGACAGTAGAAGTTGGGTTTAGGACTCACAGCACTGTGCACCCTGCCTACTGAACCCAGAGCTCATGTGGTGCATGCAAACTGAAAACAGGACAGTGGAAGTGCAGTGGGCTCAGTTCCACGTCAACAGATGGATGTGAGCGTGTGCCGCCAAGACAGCATGTCACATATGTCTGTTAGGGCAAGACCTCCTGCCCAGATCATCTAAACTGCTGTCTGTCCCAATTTTTTACATGTCTGTGGTTTGGGGATGTGGCACTACTGCATCATTTCTAGGCTGTATTAAATTCTGAAAAGTAAACTAATAGCATTGTGGCCAGCAATGGAGGTAATGGAATGATTTGAATTAGTGAAAAAGGTAGCAGAACACGGAAAAATATTTAGTGGGGATCACCAGATGGAAACTGATGCTGAGGGCTACAAAATTGGCTAAACCAAAATTTCGTGCTGTGAGCTCTCTCCTGGGCACACTGGTGTCTGTGAACAGTGCCACTCTGTGGCAGCTCCCAAACCTGAGAAGCTGAAGTCAGTGCAGAGAGCACAGGATCTCTGTTCCTACTACTGACTTAAAAAGGTGTAAACCAGCACCTGCTTTTTTCTTTGTATGAGGGAGGCAACTAATTTTGCGTTTTGGGGCGGTCCTCTGTAGAAATAATGTCTTTTTACTCTGCTTGAATCAAGACCTCGCTGAATAACAGGCTTCTTCTTGGTTTATTGTAATTTCCATACCTGTGGCAGTTTGGAGCTGCCTCTAATTACTTGTGAATAGCACATCAGCCACAGCATGGCTTTTAGATTAGAAGCTGAGGGATTTGACCCTCAAAGTTTCTAATTCAGATGCCTTCTAGACCAGAACCATCTGAGTCTCACAACCACGAGAGGTCTTATTGGTTGCTTTTGTGAAGCAGATTGCTGCCATCTCAGTCCCCATCACTCATGTGTCTTAGAAGGACTGTCTGTGCCAGGGACCTGGTTTGAAGCAGAGAGAGACAGCTTGGTGTAGAGGCAAGAAATCTTCCCTAGACATGAAGTGTTGCATAAAGACATGTGGATAAAATACTAACTTAGCAGTCAGTGTGATGAGGACTTGCAGGGATGTCACCTGCTTTTGTGAGGAAATGCAAGACTTGGGTCTCCAGTGCTGCCACTCAGGTTGGATAAGCACTAAAGTTCCTTCAAAATATCTTAAAAGCAAATTACATTTTGACCTTCAGAGCTTCCCTTTTGTTTCATTTGTTTGTTAAAGTGGTGTTCTTTAGAGCTGTTTTTAGCTACAGTAATTATTGTTCTCTGTAAAGAATGCAGTTGCTTTACAGAAAGTGGTTTTTTTCCCTCTTTTTTTTTTTTTTTTTTTTAACCTCTGGAAATTAGAAGCCCTGTTTCAAGTCCACCCCCTCAAGGCAGTGTCTTAACTGGTATTCCACACAGTAGGGCCAACAAATCAAACTCAATCTTTGTTCACATCGTGTAGAAGTCTGCAGGACCTAACCCTGTGCTGCTGTATGAATTATATCTGCATAGTAGCATAATGCATATGCTTCATTATCCTCTTTTGAGCCCTGTAACACGTACAGATAAGTACTTGCACCAAATCTGTGTGTGGTAATTGAATCATCTAATCATTTGCTCTCAAAGTCTTTAGCATTTTTAAATCTTTTTCATTGTACACAGGGATATTTGCTCTGCATAAAGGCAGAAATGTGCTAGAACACTGGATTTGCCATCAGCAATTAAGAAACACCCTCATTTAAGACACCGGAGAGCTCTGCATAAGAGCTGATGGCATGGCACTGGCTAGAGTGTCCTGCATGAATTGGGTTCTAATCCTATTTTCCTTGCAATAGAAATCTTCCCAATATGTTCAGTGTAGTAAGATGGGGCCTCTATGTACTTGTATTCCAATAAATGTGATTACAGATCAAATGCTACGTTAAGATGTGCCTGCAGGGCTCTTGTTGACTTCAGTTGCTGTCCCAGTCACGTACTGTGGAAAACTGTGATTCTTTACATCTTCTACTTGAACTAAAACATGAACTTATTAGAATAAATGTGTCTGTTACTGAGATTTTCTGAAGAGCAGAGAGTCTCAGACTGGGTATACATAGAAAATCCATTGTTTTGGGCACGTCATCAGAATGGTATTTGGTTGAAATTCAGCATTGTGGTATTTAAGGAAATAGATCCAGTCTAACAGAAAAACTGACCAAATGCCGGAAATATTAGCTACTCACACAGAATTTTATCTGTAATTTTTAAACAACCATGTAAAAATTGCGTGCTGTGGTCTCCTGAGTCAAAAAGGTTGCTGCTTGAAGGGTTCTGCTGGAAAGGTGGACTGAAGTGGGAATCTAGGACATGGGACTTGGGCTTTGTAAGATCATTGGGTTTAGTACTATGAGGGAAGCAGTTGTTTTACATGTGGTTCTAAATATTTGGCTTTCAGTTTAAATACTTATACACAAATGGAATCTTCTGCTGTAGGAAAACAATTGGGGTAAGCAAATGAAAGTGTGCATAAAGTGTAACTGTTTAGAAGTGTTCCTAGTTTTTACTGGGTAGAGCAGGGTGGATATAGGAGCATCACTGACTGAAACACACTGTCTCTGTCAGGAAGTTTGTCATCCAAAGAGATGAGATGGACAAATGGCAGGAAGAACAGTAACTGGCTTTATTTAGTGGTGTGACTGCTGAGAAACTAAATATGAAAACTTAATTTCAGATGTCTTAAATGCAAGTCCACTGCCTTAGTCATGAGACTTTGTCATCAGATGGTGAAGTAATAAACACGGATCTTCATACTGACCTTCTGGGAGGGAAATTGGCTGTGTTATATCCTACAAAACAGTCTCCAAAATGAGTGCCTGTGTATTGGCTTGGGGGCAATTTATAGTTTAACTTCTGAGCAGAATGTAGATCAGACATTGTAGCTTCCAAATTCCCTTTTATTTGTTTGATCTCTAGCCTCAAAGCTCAGAAGTGAAAGCTTTAAATAAAATAAACAAAGAAGGGAGTGTGAAACAAGAAGCTGTGTTTAGAGTGCTCCAGGAAGGACACAAACTCGTGTTATGCAGACATGGAGTGTTCATAGCAAGGAAGAACTGAAGTCTTCACTTCATGCCTATCCCTCCCCCCCTCAAAGCCTTTTATGTCTGAGGCAGAAGAAACCCTGCTCGTGGGCTACATGGCCCAAGATAATAAAGCACCAGGTCCCAGTTCTGCAGCCTCTGTGCATGTGCAGCTCCCAGTGATGCTCAGGAGAGCAACACAGGCACAGTCAAGCTGTGGCAACCCACCTGGAGGCAGGAGATCGTGTCAGAGACTGTTAGATCTGGGTTGTGCACTGGGAAGCACAGGGTATGTCTTTGCAGCTTAGAGACAGCGAAGTAAATGAACACAGTGTTTTGTTCAGGGTGAGAGGCTGTGGCTGGTTAGAGGGTCTCTGTTTGGAGGGGTTGTGGGTGGGTTTGGATTAACTCTGGGTAAGGGTTAGAGTTTAGGGCACTCCTGGCTTTGTCAGAGTGTGAATGACTGTGTGCTAGTTTGAGACAGGCTGTGGAGCTTGTTTATGTTTGATAGATGAACATTACATGAAATAGCAAGTAAGGAGAGCCTGTGTGGCTGTTCAGCTTGGGCTCCCTGCCTTTCCCACTCAGTAATGTCTGGGTCTGCTCCACTCCCCCTGTGCTTTTTATGAGCCCATGTATGAGCTCACATTCTGTTGTTACTTGTAGTTAAATGCAACCTGGGTCACATCACATTTTCCTTTACATTAAATAAAGTAGCAAGACAGAGGCCATAACTGAATTATCAGGCTGACCTCCTAAATGTCACTGGATAATAAACATGCAAAAAGAGTTCTCATTAAGTACACATCACTAGCACTTTAATATCTAGGCAAATTAGTCTGCTTTGGGGACAAGTGAGGTCAAATATCTTCTTTTGTGTCTGTGTAATATGGATTAATTCTCGAACTGGACAAAAGCACAAACTGCTGTATGGTGTCACCTCATTATCCAGGGCAGAAACAAGCTGTGCCAGGATGTTTTTGTACTGTGGAAATGCAATTTATTTGAGTAACCTCCTTTCAGCAGTTCTTGCTTATTCCCCGGAGGACAGATAAAACTGTACCAACCTATTCTGTCATAGCCTGTGCAATGCCCTTGAAGAAATTTGAATAGTATTTGAACTTCTTTGATATCATCAAGTTATAGATGAAAAGTATTTTAAAAAAATATTACTAAACACAATGAAAGGGGTATTCCAGGTCTTCTTAATGAAAGTGGAAGCTGTACCTAATGTTGGTCTAGATTTCTATGTGAGATTGATTCATTAGTGAGCAAAAATTGGAAATTTTTATGAAGAAAGGATCAGTGGTATTTTTGTTCAAATACACTCAGATGTGTATTTGCATGAAAAAACATCATTTTACAGCTAATTCTAATATATACTGCTAGTTCTTTAAATACAGTTTCAATAGATACTTTGCAAAATGGCGTCTTAGTTTGTAGAGCCAGCTAACTCTGTATGTTTTACAAGAGGCAATAATTGTTAAGCACTCCCCACCTCCACTACACTAATGCAGCTTTACGGATGTATAAAATAACACTTGAACTGTGTTGTCAATTATATAGGTCCCTAATACTTTAAGTGGTAAACTTAGCAGTCGTGGCAGAAAGAAATGTCCCGACAGTCTTACTGGTACTGATTTTGAGAATGCTTTTAATACTGGTGGTCTGTAGTTGCAAAGCAAACATAAAGTAGGCTCTGCCAGGGAACGAATCTTGCAGTAGTCCTGTGAAGGTGTTCCTGCTTTACTTAAGAGAGCCTGACAGGACTGTGCTGGTAATAAAAGGGGTTTGCTTTGGGTTTTGATTTAGCTTTGCTAAAGCATTGAAAATGCTGGCAGGTTCACTACTGCTGTTTACTATGTGTGTTTTAAAATTAGATAATGGTGGCGCAGCCCCATATGTCAATAATAAACAGTTCAAGTAGGTCTGTATTGGAAAAAATGGGGTCGTCAGCAGAATGGTATTATTTGTCACAACAGCGGCTAACAACCGAGTACTTTATATTGCTGGGCTGTTATCAGCTGGGAGGCAATTTTATTAGCTGGAAAGAGGAGCAGTTTGGCAGAGCAGCAGCCGCGCTCTGTGGAGGAGCCTGCGTGAGCGAGCGCGGGTCGTCGTGCGCGGCTGGAGGAGGGAGCTGTGCTAGCGGCGCTCACTCAGGATGCTGAGCAGCTGCCATGATGGAAACTGCCAAACTGAAAGCAGGGAAGGGACACGGGGGTCCTGGCTGAGGGCACGGTGAGTATGAGTCAGCAGTGCCCTGGCAGCCAGGAGGGCCAACTGTGTCCTGGGGGGCATCAGGCAAAGCAGTGCCAGGCAGTCAAGGGAGGGGATTGTCCCTCTCTGCTCTGCTCTGGGGCAGCCTCACCTTGGATATTGTTTATGCACCACAATATAGAAAGATATGAAGCCATTAGAGAGTGTCCAAAGGAGGGCAATGAGGGTGGTGAAGCTGTATGAGGAGCAGCTGAGGGCACTTGGTCTGTTCTGCCTGGAGGAGACTGAGGGGAGACCTCATTGCATCTACAACTTCCCTGTGAGGGGAAGAGGAGGGGCAGGCACTGCTGTCTGCTCTGTGGTGACCAGTGACGGGACCCCAGGGAATAGCCTGAAGTTGTGTCAGGGAAGGTTTAGATTGGATATTAGAAAAAGATTCTTCACTCTTCAGTCAGTTTGGGAACTGGAACAGGCTCCCCAGGGCAGTGGTCACTGCACCAAGCCTGACAGAGGTCAAGAGACATTTGGACAATGCTCTCAGGCACATATTGGGATTGTTGGGGTGTCCTTTGCAGGACCAGGAGCTGGACTCAGTGATTCTTATGGGTCCCTTCCAATTCAGCATATTCTGTGATATTTTGTGATAATATCTGGTCTTACCCTGCCCTTGCATGGCTGTGGCTGGGAAGCAGAACATCCTTGTGTGTGTTGGGAGCAGCAGCTGCTTCAAAGGAGGCAGAGCACAGTAAGGTCTCTAATGGACATCATCTCCATGTCTATCATTTTATTGTTACACCCCTGGAAGTGTTCACAAAATATATGGATGTGGCACTTGAAAACATGGTTTAAGTGGAGAACATTGTGGTGGTGCTGAGTTGATGGCTGGACTTGATCCTAGAGGTCTTTTCCAGCCTTGATACTTTGATCATTCCTATGATCCTATGGGTAAAACTCATCAAACTGGCATAAATAGAAATACTTTACAGCTTTATAAATTTTAAAATTCACATTCTTATCTGCATCCCTCTCACACCAGGGAGCTGGAAATTTTACATGTAAAGAGGGCAGTGAGGAATATCCCATGTCCACAGTTTTGCCAAATAACCCTTTGCTGGCGTATTCAGTAAAGCTTGGCCTCCCTTAAACCTAGGGTATAGCACTGTCTTCAGTTAGGTAGTATCTAGCAAATATCAGTCACTGGAAAGGTTTGGAGAGTCTTTCTATTTGTGGGTCAATCCCAAAATGCTGTTTGTTTACAGCAAAAAGGTCATCCCTTCTTTATGGAAATCACATTCTTTATGGAATCTGGATTTTTTTTTTTTTTTTTTTTTTTTGGCACATGCTCTCAATACAGCCATTTTTCATGTGCCATCATCTATTCTGCTAATGCACTTAGTTAGCTCTGTTCTTTAAGTATGGACAGGATAGGGTTATTTTTCAAAAGAAATCCTTATATAATCTGCATTTGAACCTGCTTAAATTTAGTAATTCTGATTGGAGTGATAATTACAACTACATTGGCAGCTTGTTCCTAATCCTGATCAAGTCTAAAATACTGTAGAAGACAGTGAAGTGAGTACTGCACAGAACTGCAGAACTGGATTGCAAATATTTACAGCTTTTATCTATTGCAGAATGTGAAATCTGTGGTCCAGTCCAGTGTGACTCTTACTACAAATCTTTTTCATCAGGTGTCAACCTATGGAATTGTGTGACCATATCTAGCTTGCCTGCTTTTTTTGCAACATGGCTTTTAAAATCTGATAGTATGGCCCAGGCTCACTTCAAAGCTCAGGAACTGAAACCAGCTCCCAGTATCCTTCATTGCCTCGTGATCTGGGTAGTCTGAGTTGTGCTTTTTGCTATTTTGGGTGTATTGATATGCTCTGGAGCTGCTCACACAGTAGTACAGAAGAAGGATGTGTGGGGCTGGATGCTCATTTACAATCTGAACTACCCTAATTTAGTTAGTCAGTTTTCTATATGCTTTAGTTTAAAATTCATTTCCCACCAAATCACATTGCAAAGAATTTTGTCTCCCTCATTATTCAACTTTCAAGGAATGAATTAATGATCCTTGGTTTTGTTAATTTTAGATCATGGAACTGCAGAAAATTCTGGAAATTAAACAAACCCATAGTTGCATGATTTGAGTCTCTTAATAAGATATTTGGTGAGGAGAGATCATCTCACAGATGCCAAAGCAGAAATCTGTTTATGTGAGGGTAATACAGAGTAGAGACCAGCTGCGGGTCTCAAAAGAGGAAAGTTACTGGCTTATTTAAATGCAGACCCATAGAAAGTATTTAAGCTGTATAATCTATATAGAATGAATTACTCTTTTCAAGTATTCAGCACACGTTCCTTTTCTCAATTGACACTATCTATAGCATTTGGGGCTTGTTGTAAATTACTCCTGGTGTTCTCTTGAAGTTATTCCTTAATTTCTCCAAGAGTGGATATTTGGAGTGGTTGAGTGGTTTATTTGGCTGTCTGCAGTGTAGAGCAGATCACAAGAGCAGCCCCTCAAGGGCCTGGCTCCATCAGCTCAGCTGCTGCTCTGCTGGGCTCTGCAGGGCACTGCCTGCTCTCAGCACAGTGGTGTTCATGGGCAGATGCAGCATTTGGAAGAAGCAGAGTCAGGCTTTTGGTAAGACTGCTCTGTATATCTTTGGCCACCACAGAAGGAAAGCGGGGATATTAAGAGAAAAAGTACCAACTGTTCCCCATATTGTGAGTTCCAATTTCTTGTAACTTTAGCGGGAGGTGATTTTTTTGCCACTCCGTTGACAATGAAACTGCATATTTCTCTGGTAACCTAAGAAATAGAATTTTTTTTTATAAAGGTAGAAGTATTTCTTGCTCCTTAGCTGATATTGCACTTCCATACACTCATCAAATCCACTAGTTCAACAACCTCTCTTTCTGTTTGTTAGTGGCTGTATTTAGTACAAAAGTGTTGTGCCATGCAGCCCTGCAGCAGCTGTTGAGTTGGGTCAGATCAATTGTCCATTTAATCCTTTACCTTATGTCTAATAATGTCCTTACAATCTAGGAGAAGGGAAGAGCCTCCCTAGAGGATAACTGAGCACTTGACTGGTTTGTGTACCGTGAGCACGTTCAGAAGGGATTGTCAGCAATAATATTTAGAGAACAATTTGGCCTTAACGAGTCTCAGCTAAAATAACCTCTACTGTGATCCAAAACACACCTCAGTAATTGCAGGTGCCTTAAGAAACACATCCCCAATTCCTCTGCCACTGCCTGCATCTGTCCTGTCCCACAGGCACTCACAGATTGACTTCCAGCAAAGCACTGCAGCACTTCAGAAAATCAATACTGCAGAAGGAATCTTTTTCTTTTCTTAGCTTCTTATCAGAATCAACCTTTTATTTCTGCATCCTTTCTTTGCATGACTACACCCCCCTCTCACTGCCATCCAATTTATTTGTTTTCTAATCTGTAGCCCTCCTGCTACTATGTTGTGATTTGTCACTAAAATACTGAAATACTCTGTCCTAGGTGGACTTTTTGAGATGTCACATCAAGAACAATCAAAATTAAGAATGAGGCTTCTACAAAGAATTGGATTTTTCTCAAATATACATATTTATTTTTTTTATCTATGCTGGAAATTTGCATTGTGCTGCCTGTATGCAGCCTCTGTAGAGTTACTAAGCTTTACATTCTACCTCATCTCTGTGTTGTCAGGTCAGTTCACCCCAGCACATAAATAAAATATGGTAATTTCAAAAGTGCTAAATACTCTAAATGAAATCTTATTGGAAATATTATAACTTGTTGATTTTCTGAAATTAGGACAGGAGTGGCTTTTAGTTACTCTTATTACATGGTATTTTGGCAATTCGCCTCTAAATATAGGCTGGAACATAGCAGTGGATATCTTGAGAGAAGGCAGGCAAATGGTGAAACTTGGGTGTATTGGGAAGACCTAAAACAGTGACACAATTTTACAAAAATTTGTTCAGTGTCTTCTGGCCAGTAAAATTGTCTTCAGCTTCCTGGAGAGTTGACTGTGGTTAAGGAAAGTGAAATGTGGACATTTCCAAAAAGAAGGGTGTGAAGGGCAATGCTGGTAGTTTCACCCAGCTGCATGAGAAGATTTGCTCTTGACCTTAAAAACCTCTATGGCATGAATGAAGGAAAAAGTGGGATCACAAGCTTCTACCTGCATGGCTGTGTACAAATAAAAACGTGCTGACTTCTACAAGGCATTTTTTTGAGATGAGTTATGGAAAGCTGTTCCAAAATTCAGTGAATCATAAATACAAATGTGTCGTGGATAGAAAACTCATTTTGTCGTGCCTTCCAGGCAGGTTCAGTGGCGAGCAGATCCCACACTGTTGCTCATAAATATGTGGGAAGTCACCATGGCTGAAATTACCAACAGCAACAGGCAGCTCGTGAGCTGTTTCTAGTGGTGCCTGGGCATGATGATCTGCAGCCAGCTGAGAGCCAGAGGCACTGGGGACCCTGCAGTTTGGTATTTTTTTCTATAGTACCAATACTTCTTTTAACAAGTACACCTCCTGGTACATGCAGTTCTCTAGGGTTGAGCTGGGAGAGTGTGCTAAAGTTAGCACAGGCTCTGGATGCACTTCTGCACAGCCTCCTGGAGAATTACTTCTTGTTGAGAAGTAGGAAGTTTAAGGCACCAGGTAAAAGCCTTTAAAAAAAAAAAAAAAAGATAGGAAAAATGCATTGTGTGGATTGTGCTGGGAGTATTCAAGAGCGGGAGAAGGAAACAGGCAGCTTACAAGATCTTGTCTCAAGCTGTGAAGTAATTCCAATGGAGTGTAGCATATCATGTCTTCACTAAGTGTGTAGTAATGGTGTCATTTTAATTAAAAACTTCTAAGAAGCCCTTTAGATCTAAAGTCTGGTAAATTCCTTTCAATACAGTGCAAGTGCTCCAGATGTATGTCAGTGAGTGAAAATTTGTTTTATCTAGGAGGTTATTGCTTGTAATGATCCTTGACCAACAACCCATGTAAACCTCCATTTTTCCGTAGATATCAAGTAGTAGGAACAGTTTCTCCAAGAACACATCTCCAGCACAGTCTAAAGTTTCTGGACTGAGAGAATAAATCAATCTATATGGTCTGCTTCATCCCTCACCTCCTAATGAAATGCCAGGTTTGAGGGCTTTAATTGGGTATTGTTCTGTAAGGAAATAGGCTGAGGCTGACAGGTCACTGCATAAAAGCCACTACAGAGAAATGTCTTGTGACACTGCCAGCCAGGGCCCCAGCTCCATCATCAATAGGCAGTCAGATTTTAGGTGTTATCATCTCATCTTTCAAGGAAAATAGGCTACTGATGTCTTTCAGCTTTTTATTATATGGGCCACTGCATTTTACCACCATCTCGGAAAGAGACATCAAAGTACTTTCAGATTCTTTCTAGGAAGAAAAATAGGTAACTGCTGGAAACTGTGGGTTTTGACCATTGGTTAAATATAGCTTGTAAAAGAATCATCCCATTTTTTCCATGTGTCGCAAGTCACTTGGCTAATTAACGTTTGTTTTCAATTGAACTGTTTTAAGTCCAACTTTGATTAATTCTGGCATAAAAAAAATACTAAATAGAAAATTACAGTAAAAAACTCTTATGTCATAAATCAAAAAGAAGGTTGAGTGATGCCAGAGAGCAATTCAGCGTACACAAAGAGAACAATTTGTTCTTGTTCTGCATGGTGGTAGACTTTCCCTTTTAGCCATGTGCATAGAAATAATTTAAAAGCAAAATTCTAAGTCTAAATAGGGATAAATAAGTTTACAATAACAAAACATCAAATGAATATTCAAAATATCAATGAAATGTTTTCTTGTAAGTATCTGTAGTTGCAAGTAACTGTGCACTCCTGATTTGAAGTGTCTGGATAGGAATTCATCTGGGACCATTGTATGTCCAGATCCTTGTGCTCAGGCACACATTCAGTTTGTTTACATCTACAGATATGACAATTTATTAACTAAAAGTCAAGACTTCCACTACTGCAGTAAAAGTGAAATTGAGCAGACTAGGTTCTGTTTGTTTATAAACAATACTGCCTGTGATGGAAAGAGTTCAGGTTAACTAAACAGGGGGAAAATACTGGAAATTATATTTCTGGTCTGCTTACGTTCAGAGAGAGGATAATTCTGAAGTTCTCTGTACCTCCTGTTGCCTGAAGTCTTCGAGCAGAACAACACTGAATCAGTATAAAAAAAGAAACCTTGCATTTGGTGTTCAGTAAGAATAATTGCTTTCAAATAATTTTTTAAAAATATGGTTTTATTTGACTGCTGAGATTCTGTTAACAGACTCTGAAGTCACATTCTGCTGTCAAATTAGGAAGATGAAGAAGGTAGGTTAAAAACAACAGCAGTTTCTACAAAATGAAAAGACAAAATTTAGACTGCTGAATTCACAGTTCTGCATTGAAACTTAAACTAAAACTAGTGCATAAAGGTAAAACTGACATAGGAATGGTTTTGGTGAGCAGGCACTCAGCTGCTGCAAGGAGCTGGGACTAACACTGCTTTGCATTCAAAGCAGAAACCCTAACCTGGTGTCCCTGGCAGCCCTTCAGTATCATGGTTGTAAGAGCACTTGAGCTACAAGAGCCTGCTCCTCCAGGTTGAGCTTCCTCAGCATTTCCAGGGGAATTCCCGCTCACAAAAGCACACCTTTCCTTCTGAGTAACTGGCAGCATCTCCTCGGACTCAAGTCCTTTTCATTGAAAGACCAAGTTCAGCCCTGGCAGGGAAAAAATGAGTTCTCACCACCCTCAGATTTGAGCATAATAAATACCCAAGGACAGATCTTCCCTGCAGTGGTGGCCAGCTTTGGAATTGGCACCAGTTTGGCACCAGTGAGCTGCCTGCAGCTGCCAAGAGTGTCAAATGGTGCTGGGCTGCCCCTGCCATCCACAGGCACAGGGGACAGCGACAGCACATGGGGACTGTCCTGGGCTGGCAGCTGTGCCATGAGCCAGAAGGGAGGACAGTCATCTGACAGCTTGGAAACGGGGATGTGCTGACTGGAAGTGTGGGTCTGTTGGGCCCAGGACTGCAGTCTGTGGATAAGCATCTGTCTTCAGGTGGCACATGGCACATCAGGCTCAGAGACAGACAACACGGCTCACCTTCAGCCTTCCCGGTCGGCAATCTGTTTTCTCTCCCTGGTGTAGGTAGATTGGAGTTTTATTCTTGCCAAAACCATAGGATATAATGTACTTGTGCATTGGCTGTATCTTTGTAAGGGAAGTGGGGACCTGCAGGAAGAGGGAGGTCCCTGAGGCTGGGGAATGGTTGTCACAGCCCTGTTTGCTGTTGCTTCCAGGCTGGCCCAGGGAAATCTGGCAGGGTTGGCATACACACAGGCAGGGCTCCTGCTGCCCACACCCTCTGAGCACAGGAAAGGGGAATCACTTACCTTGCCTGCAGATCTCCAGGGGCAGGACCTTCTTGCCCCTCAGCTCTGCAGGGATGGATCCTGGGGCAGGGAATTCTGAGCTTGTGAGCTTCTGCATTGCTGCATTTAGGCTTGATGACTGTCTGTCTGTGTGCTGGCCAGGAACCTGAGCTTTGACAGCTGTTGTGCCCTTTCCTGCACACACCTTTAGTGTCTTCTTGCAAGAATTTCATGAGTTACTCCTTTGGTTGCTGAAGTTAATTGTGTTTGCTAATGATTTTTCAGCTTTCAAAACAAAAATCCTGTATTCATCTTAATGCCTTGCTGTTGCTATGTAGGCAGTCCTTAGCATGTGTTTGTGCATGCAAGGATTTAATTAAAACCTTAATAACTAAATAATCACCACACCGTCTGAGAGTCTGCGAGATAGCACTGTGGGGACATTTCTCGAGTTCCTCAGTTGCACACCACATTACTGTGTACTATTTTTGATACTGGGTAACAATACTCCAGCTTTGCTGGTGAGGTGTATGTAGATTATGAGGTAGCTGGAACAGTGAGCCCAAGAGCAGTGGTTTACTCAGATCTGTCTGAGGCATTTCCTTTGATCATGCCACAGCTGAGAGACACTCACATCTCCTAGAGACCAAGACTAAAGTATTTGCATTAGGGTGCCTGAAGTGAGTATCCTAAATAGGATACTCTTATCAGAGGTACTGAACACAGAAAACCTTTTTTAAAGTTTTCATGCTTTGCAAAGTAGCTCTGACAGTTGTGTTTCTGGGTGATGGTCAGTATTTTGGGCATTGATTACTCCCATAGATCGGGTGTTCAGCACTGATGAAGCCTCTCCCTAGGTGCCTCTCTGCCTTCCACCTGCAGGACAAACTCCAGCTAGGCTCCTGCTTTTGCATCCAGCCCTGTGGAAATGTCCCATAGCCACGTGAGACATCAGTCACAGCCTTGCACTGTCATGTTAGCATGTTGGTGGGCTCTGCAGGGCTCAGGGAGCACCAGGCAGTGATCTCCTGTCCCACAGCAACAGGGCTGCAGCAGAGCTGCTCTGTTGGAAGGGGCTGTTCTGCCCTTGCCTGTCAGCTCAGCAGTGACTCATTTCAGAGATGGAGCAGCCCCACAGCTCACACAGTTTCTTTGTGTCCTGCTCTCCTGGACGACAGACCTCAGCCCTACAGCCCTCAGCACACAAGGGAGAGGGGCCAGACCATGGTGCACACAGTAAATACCTGTCTTTTTGGCACATGTAGCTAGGGAATAAAAAAAAAAAAAATGAACAAGTATCTTGGTGTAAGTGGATACGAGGCAGGGAAGCCTTGTTAGCTGCAGCATGGACAAGGCTGCCACTTCTTGCTAAGACCAAAAGCACTGGTGCCTGTCCCTGCCCGGGGGGGCTGTGTCCTCCCTCAGCAGCACAGGCAGCTCTTTCCTGCCCCAGCATGTGCCTCAGTGCCTTGCAGCCTTGTCCTGCCCCATGAGGTCCCTCCTCAGAGCAGACCCCATCCTGCCCTCGCTGGGTTTGGGCAGAATGACTGTAACAGATGTGTTCCACACCTGACCTCTGTTTTTCTATGGCTCCTGTGCACGTTTTCAAATTTAAAATTCCACTCTTTCCTATAAAAGGTAAAGAAGATGTCAAGGTCTTGCTGTTCCCATTCCAAATGAAATGGGTTCATGTCCTGTTAATCAAGAAGTACAGCTGCAGCATTTGTCATTTCCCTTTAAAGTAATGGGTGGTTGATACCTGTCATTTCTCAAGAAACTATATACCAGATTAAGGTGTATTTATAGAAATCTGAATTGCTGGTAACTTGGCTGAAGCCAAGTTTAGGCATACCATTAGTAACGCATAATGAAATGACCTGAGTGGAGTTAGATTTGGGAGGGGGAGGAGAAAGCTCTTTGAGTTGGATAGCTTGAGGATGCTGTTTTACTATTAAAATTAAGCTTCTGACCCCTGGCACTGAAGTGATAAAAATAAATCTTCCTATATTTCTCTTCTGCATTTAATCTTCTGTATTGGAAAAGATAAAAAATATCCAATCTCCTTCTCTCCCTTGTCTCTTTCTTTTCTAGGTACAGGACCTATTTATGCTACAGACCCACTCCTATATATGTCCCTGTTAATACTGCATAAGCTTGTACATTTATTAGTAAACCACTGACGGACTACTCCCTCCACTCCTCCTCTGCCAAACAGAAAGGAACCTATTTAATAACAAACAGAATCCCTGACAAAAAAATACCTACAGTTTTAAAGATGGACAGAAAGAGACTGAAAGAAGCATGATAAATTCTACATGGGGGGAAAAACATATTTTTTGGGATGCCACAGAAAAGTAAATCACATAGAATAATGCATCTAGTTTCCAGAATCTATGGTGTAAAGCCCTGCTCTGTGCATGGCACTTATGATTTCTCTATTTTAATGTAATATTTTTTTCTTTTCTAAACCTTTCCTCTGACTCTTCATTTTGCACGAACTGTTGAGCAGTTATCTTTATGACAATATGTAAAGATGTTGGGTCAAACCCTTCCTAAGAAAGGAAATATTTTTAGTAGATTATTGTGTTTAGGTTTTTTGGATTTCCTTTTTTCTTTTTTAATTAAATTATTTCTTTTGGAGACATAAAAAAAGGTACATCTTACCATAATTAATATTCACTGTCAATAATATTTATTTTTAAATGAAGATTGGAAACAAGGTAAGACATTTGTTTATAAACTGTATTGTATATTGCTGAATAACAGTTGAATAAAAAGATTTTGAAATAAAGTTTTTACAGATGTGTGTGCCTCTCCCTGTGTCCTGAAGGTCCCTGAGAAAGCTTCATGGCTGGGTGTGTTCCTACCTTGTTATAACCCAGAGGCTTGAGGAACAAAGCAGCATAAACAAGATAAAATTGAAATCAGTTATTTTTCAGACACCCTCCCCTAATGCCAAACCCTACAGCAGAATGTGCTGGCAGCTACTCATAGGCTGTGTTTTCCTGTGGTGACACCACTTAACTCTGGGCAGTCAATCCAAGATCTGTCAGATGGGCAGTGGGACAGTGAGCAGCATTCGAGGTAAGTTGCTTTGGTTTGCTCCAGTCTTCTCTGAAAAAAAGATGAATCTTAAGTAGTGGAAAATGAAAATAAAAATAAATCAACCTAGAATGTTGTATTCCCTAGACTTCATTCTAAGATTTGTTTAAAATGTATTCAGATTTCTAAAAATACATAATTTTTTCCCTTTTCTTACCCAAGTGAACTTGCTCTAATGAAGCTTTTTTACAGTAAATGCAGCAGTTATTTTTCTGTTCCAAAATACTTGTTTTTCAAGCGAGGTAATGGGATGACTTGGTAAAGAAACACGACCTCCTTTAGCTGAATTTAGTGAAGTACCTTGAAACTCCTATGTCTGACTGTGACTCTTGTCCTTTCATTTGAGTGGCATTTTAGAAAGGACCTTCACTGTGGAAAAGGTAAAGTGACAGCTCCAGTGCCAGCAGGACTCTGCCTGCAGAGCTGGGGAGCAGGACATGCCCCTGCCTCACCTCGTACCCGAGTCCTCTTCTAGAGGATCATTCTCAGATGATCACACTTTTCCTTCTTCTAGGACTGCCAGTGAGAGTGAGGGATTTGTGCTGCTTGCACTCACTAGGTTTGAGACCAAAGCACATCTGTGTTTCATACATGCTACTTCATTGCAAAATCCCTCTTGTCCTGGGGCAGACTCACTGTGGGAATCCAAATGTGGTTAAATCTTTGCAAGAAGGTTCATCCTATTAATACCAGCTGTAGGATCCCTGTGGATTGGGGAATAATCCATAATCATCCCACAAGAAGCAGAAGTGCTCTCTGGAAGAATTCAGAGGAGGTGGTTGTTGCAAGCCTGGAGGTGCATCAGAGCATGAGACGCTGAACAGAGTCCTTGGCTTCCACATGAACACAGGAGGGCCAGGCTTTTATAAACTGCAAGGAAAATATAGGTGGAAGAAAAAGATTTACATGTTGGAGCACATCTAGCCCATGTCTAAAGCTGGTATTCATGTCTGGGAATTTGTTCAAGGACAGTTACTCCAGCAGAGGAACGAGTGGAGTCTGCAATGTCAGGAGAGCAAGGACTGGTGCAAGTGAAAACTACCTGGGCTTGGACTGGGACTCCTCTGCCCAGCTCATCATCACTGCTGCTGTTTCCTCAGGGCAGGGAATGTTTCTCAGGGCCTCGTCTTCCTTCTAATGGAGAGGACTAAATTTTTTCCACAAGTGGAAGAAGAAAACTGCCTAGAAATTGATCTAAATAAGTAGCTGGCACTTGAAGCAGTGGAGCATGTCTATCTGGGAGTGGTTATGCTGCTTTTTAGACTTCAGCGGCACCTCAGGTGGTCTCCTAGTAAACAGGTATCTGCTTTGCTCTGATACTTTTCTTTCATCACTTATGGAGTGTATTGTATCTTGAATTGAATACTGTGTGTTTTGGAGGAAATCCATCATCCTGAGTTTGCCCTTCCCTTCGTTTTGTAGCCTGTTACCTGCACAGGGATGTGGCAGCAACTTCAAGTTTTATATGCAGTGACAAGAGTAGAATTATCAAGGTCTTTTAGACTTAAATCACATTAAAGGTGAAAAAAATATTAAATCTGTGACTAAAAATAACTTTTTTATCCCTTCTGAGATCAGAATTAAGCATGTCACAGTAGGAATAACAATTCTTATATTCCAATTCACCATAAAACCTCCGAACTACTAAACAATAACCTGAGGATTTGATGAAAAATCTCATCTAGCAAGAACAATCTTTTCTTTCCTGTGAAGACCTGCACACATGCAGAGATAACTCACTCCCAGCTCACAGAATAACTTCAACAAGGAATCAGATTGCCAAGATAACCTGGCTCTACCTTTACCTTCCCTATGTTTGTGCCTTCAAAAATGTGCAGGGTGAGTCAAGGAGCTCAGCCCCTGCAGCCCAGTTTTGGGACTGTGGTTTCCACATTCAGGCCAGCTGTTTTTGCAAAATACATAGTCTAAAACTGGCCTTATATTCCTGTAGCACAGGGAAAATAACTGGGTAAAAGGGAGGCTACAGCTCTCGGTACAGTATTTAGTCTTTAAAAAGCACTTAAAGGAATGAGCAACATTTTGAAGAAAAATGGTAAAGAATTTGAAGCCTTATTGCTTGTGAGTGTGTTAAGAACTTTTGTTAAAACATCTGTCCTTTGAGAGTGCTCTTTCTTCTGAAAAGGGCAACCGCCTCACTTCTGCTGATTGTATTTACAAAGGGTAAAGAGAGGTTTTGCTGTACCCTTAATGGACAGAGGCTAGTGGCAAATCTTGCTATTTCATAAATCTCAGCATTCCTCATGGTGTCTGCTGTCAGAATCGATTAGGAGTAAGTGCTTGGACTGCAGAGCTTTGGAGGGGCGGTGTGTCTCCTGCAGTGCCATGCAAAGCCAGGCAGAGTCCTCCAGCACGGGGGGTGGGGTGGATGTGTGCCCAGGCACCCGGGAAAGCAGCCCCCGGTCCCTGCAGTGGGGACAGCACAGGCAGCGGCTCCTCGCACAGCCAGCGAACAGCTGAGCTGGGAAACATGAGTGATGGCTGGTAGGGGCCAGAGCTGAGTCATCTGTAATATAATCATAAGGAAACACACATTTTTTCCTGAGAGAAAATCAATAGAACTTTGCACTTTTCCTTGTAATATTTCCAGTCTGCGCCATCAGCCACAGCTCGCTCACAGTTATACTGCCATAAATTCACTGCGAGTTAATGGATTCCTACAAAAATGAATGGATTTAAAGCAGTGTAACAGAGCTGAGGCTAGAGCCATGCACAAGTAAAAATGCATGGAGCAAAAGTAGTTTCACAGCACACAGGTGACCTTTAAAGTGCCAAGACCTACCAAGTAAAAACCAAAATTAGGTAATTCCTGGTGTGCTCCTTTTCTGGCAAAAGTCCCAAGGAAAATGAAGTCTGCAGTGCTGAAAGCCTTGCTGTGCATGGCAAGAGGGCCAGACCCACCGAAAGGAAGATGGGTGAGTGAGCAGCTTCACGCTGTGGTGGAGAGTGCCAAAGACCGTCTGAACATGTCATTTGTCATTTCCTGCATAAAACATTTTGGAGCCTAGTCTCACTTAGAATTAGTAAGTAAGTAAATAATGTGCTCCCAAACTGGTGTGTCAAAACTAGGTTGGTTAATGTATGAGCTGCCTCCATTGCATTTGTTACTCCGCAGCAAATTTCATGCTTAGCCAGAGGCTGGCAAAGTTCATTTATTCATTATCCCCAAACTTTGGGCAGTTATTATTCAAACTCCCCTAGTACATCTATTTAATAAGAAGAGAACAGAAAATTGATGGGATCAGAAATGTTAAAGTCTTAATTAATGCTTTTAGCAAAGACTGATTGGCGGGGGGTTGTTGTGCGAATATTAATGTGCCACAAGCGTGTGTGCTGGCTGGCATCGCTGGGCACGGGGAGGGCTCTGCCAGCCCTGCCAGGGAGCTCAGCTCCTGCACCCCAGTGAGCTGAGGGCCCATGGGGACACCACCTGTGTCACCCCGGGGGCTCTGTGCCACCAGGGCAGGGAAAACCAGTGCTGCACAGCATGGGAGAGCGCTGAAAAACCAGTGTACGCAAATTATTGCTGATAATGAATAAAGCCAGTGTTTAAATGATAGAACATTGGTTTACAGCGGGAAAAAGATGTGGGATTTTAATTCTTTGCTGTTCTGGGGCTCTGGTGGTGTTTCTGTCTCCCAGCAGCCATGCAGGTACTGCAGGTCACTGAGCTGTGATGGGGGGATGCTGGTCATCCGTGGGCATCACTCACTGAACAGATGCCCCGAGGCAGCACCCAGGGCAGTGGGCACACGGGGACCAGGTTTGGGATCTGTGCACACAGGAGAGGTTACAATTATTCCATAAGAAAATTAACTGACCTTAAAACAAAGGGAATGGGATGAAGGCTGGAAGAATCACAGCAAGGCAGGAGGGCAGCCCTGAGGGCCCCCAGTCGTGCCCCAGAGCAGCAGCAGCCGCGTGGTTTGACAGGGGGTGGGGAAGAGGAAGGGTGGCCGGGGGGGATTTGTGGCTGGGTTTAGACTATGATTTTAAAACCCAGCAATCTCTGCCGAGTAAAGATGGATATTGTTATAAATGAAGCCAGACAGGGAAAATGTGTGCTTCAGATCTGCATCAATGACAGTCCAAAATTTAGCACTGGACAAGGTGGCTTTTTTAAAGGATCTGTGCTAATGCCAGTGAATGGATTGAAATCTCCTATTTCTCCTCTGGTGAGTGCCTGCCTTCTAATAATAGCAATTATGGACATTCTAAGCAAAACACAGTTGCATTCAGAGTGGAATCGAAGAGGACTTTGATGTAGTTATTTAATGGATTTCCCTATTTGTTGCCTATAGATTTCCTTTCCTGTTATTGGATGGTAAATCTCACATCAAAAATCATCTATAGCATAATACAAACTAAATTGCCAAGGTCATGATAAGTGACTCAAAAATGTTTACAGTTCAGTTGAGGATTATACTTTTCCAATAGGACATTTCTGGAATTTACTCTAGGGAAGGTGGGAAAGAGGGTGTTAAGCAACTTTTTTTCTGTTCCATGAGCAAAAACTTTAATTCATCTCTGTGTTAGTATTACCCTTGAACTAGGAAGCAGCAGGTTAGGAATTTGAGAGTGTTATGCAGGATGAAAAAACAGATGACCACAAAAATGGGCTCTTATTTTTGAATTTCTTTGTTATTTTCCTTGGAAATCTGAAGTCATTGTGGTTTTTTAACAAAATAGAATGTGAATTCTCCATTATTAATATTCTTCAAGCTTGTTAGTTGCTCTGACAATCCAGTCAGTATCATGACTCATTCTGGGGTTTAGGGTGATCAACATAGTTTGTAGGCAGGTGATGATATTTAGGCTGACGGTCAAAGTCAACTGTTTGACAAAAATTAGTAGGTTATTTCTGATTTCCAAGTGTTGTGTTTTTATAATAGCTTTTAATTTCTTCTGTTTTTTAACTGAGTCCTGTATTCTCAGTCTGTGTTAGACAAGACATTTAGCTCTCAGTTCCCATGGCAGAGTCTTTTATTAATGTATATGCTGTAATTTAGTGACTTACTGTTCCAGGCAGTTGCATTTCAGTGCTTCCAGAGTTGTCAGAGCTGATCCAAATGACTGATACCTGTCAGTATGTCATTAATCAGCTGTCTTTGCAGCTTTACAAATGTGTCATGTCTGTGCTCTCAGGCCAGGTCTGAGGAAGGTCAGTGCCAGGACTGACACCCCGCCTTGGCTCACCCCATTCTTCCCTCACAAGAGCAACGTGGTGGGTTGCTGTGCCTGAGAGATGAGGAGCTTGGCCAGATGTCAGCAAAGGACCTGAGAATTAAATTACCCCCTAGGACACTCTGATGCCCTCTGATGGCATCAGGCAGCCCTGGGCTGGGGGACAGTCAGTCCTCTGAGACCTGCACTTGGAGAATCAGTTCTCTGGAGCCTACAGAGCATCACCAATGTGGTGCTGAGGACTTAATTTTTCTCTGCCTTCTGGGATCTCCTCACAAGCACTGAAAGCAGAATGTCAGGGGCTGTATTGCCTGGCCTCCAGTGGCCAGTGCAGCTCAGGAAACCTCTTGCCCTGTATCCCAGTGCACTGCCCAGCCTGGCATGCCCTGGTCTGGCAGGACTCGCCCAGCTTTGAGCAGGCAAGGACAGTGGGAGCACAAGGAAAGGCCACCCATCAGTTCCTGAAGGGACCCTCAAGTGCCTCAGGATTTAAAAGTCTGCTTTCCCCAGGTAAACCAATCCTGTGTCTCTGACAGGAGTTAGGGTGTTGTTGAAACCCCCACATTGCTATGCTGAATTTACATTGCTCTGAGCTCTGGCAGGTCGGCACTACCTGCTCAGTGTGTCTCACTGTGACTAAGCCAAGCAGTACACGAGCTCAGGAGCTGTGCTTGCTTGGGAATGCTGATAAATCTTTGGACAAAGACACAGTGTGCACATCTAAATCCAAGTCAAGCCAAGGAATAACTGTACTGAATGATGATCTAGACCCAGCTATGCCTGTCAGTGATACCTGTTAGCCTGAGGGGAATGCAGCACTTGAGAAAGTGCACCAAGAGAAGGTAAAGGCAACAAAATCAAATGAGACAATGAAAATTTACAGTTTGATAAAGAAAACATCAGTTACTTTATGGTCTCTACCAAATACACTCCTGTTTGTTATTCATTTATGTTAATTCAGTGCAAGACAGTAAAAGTACAATCATTCAGTGCTATAAATAATAACAATAGTGTAATCCATTTACAGAGTGCCTGGATATAATTTCAACTTTTATAGTGTAGTGATATGAAAGTCTCAAGATAGTTAAATGCACAGCAAGGTGCTAATTGCAATGCTGGTTAAAATGAACCTCCATTTATGGTTAAGTCACTTTGCACCCCAGCTATCCACGTCCCACTGAAGTCCACAGCCAGAAACCTTACAGAGTGACATCTTTTAATAATTAATAACCCTGGCATTTCAGTCTCTAGAGAAGAAAGCAGGATTTGACAAGACAGGAAGACCAAAACTGAGTACCTATGAATGTATTAATCCTGTGAGAGTCTGTTGATGTGGCCACCTTGCACTTTTCCAGCACACAGGGAGAGGTAGAAGGTGGGCTCACCCTGCTGCTTCCAGGACTGAGGGCTCCAACCCCAGCAAAGAACAGTCAGCCACCACACCAGGCACCTGTCAAAATCAGAACTGTAACATGATTTAGTATCAAGTAAAAGGAACTAAATCCAGCTTGCCATGGTGTCAAATGTGAGCAGCTGAACTTTTTGCAATATTTTTTAAGAACATAAACTCTCTTTATTAACCTGAGTTAATTATTTTATTACCAGAGAGGTCTTATGCTGTGAGACTAAAGCATTTCACTAAAGTAAACCATCTCAAAAGCAAATGCGTGGAGCTTTGCTGGGTTCAAAAAGTGTTTGTCAACCTGTTTGTAAATGAGCATGGAAAAGTCAACCCAGTTTAGGCTCATTACCCCGGGTAATTCAAACCTTGCCACTGCAGGTTTCTGGAGCAGAGCAGCACCAGAGAAAGCACTGCTCATGTTCAGGGCCATGAAAATGCCATGTGTTCACCCAGCACGTTTCCCTTCATTCAGTGCTGATCTCTGCTGCTGCTGGCATTTACTGGGCCTGGGGAAATCATCCGTCCGGTTTGTTGTTTACAGCTGGGAATGTGACTGCAAATGGCAAGGGAGGAGGGGAGCCACAGGGGCCATTTCCCTGGGGACACGGAGTGTCACCTTCTGTGGGGTCTCAGGAGTAGGAGACAGATGTGCTGCATGGCCTGCTCAGGGAATGGGCTCAGTAAGCTCTGCGGTTGTGCTGAAGCCATTTATTTCTATTTTAGCAACACTCAACATTCCCGAAACAGATGGATGGAGCTGATGGACAGGTGAATAAGCAAGAGCAGCACGATTAGCCACAGCTCAAAGTTTCACTCTGCTCCAAAACAAGCTTTTCTCAGTGGAGAAAAAGAGGGGGGATGTGTGTGAGTGTTTTTCCTTCATGTGCTGAACCAAGAAGCAGAATAAGGTGTTTTCCCAAATAAATGCGCTGATAATGGTTTTCGTCATGCATCCCTAACTAATTGGGGGGCGATGAAGTGCATAATTCCAATGCTATCAAGCCTGAGGGCTTAAAGAAAAGCTTAACTCTGCCTGCAAAGCAGAGTGGAGATAGCTGGTGTGACAACTGCCTATCAGTGGGCTGCAGGCTTTCAAACCAGCCGCGACACAGGGGCCTGTCTGATTGCAGCTCCAATTCTGCCCACGGTCCTGCCTCCTGGGTTCAGCATCGTTACTCCATGGCCAATAAGGCCTTAAATAGGCACAATGCACAGCTTATTTCAGGAGGAAATATTTTAACAGCACAGGTGACTGTCATGCATGCATTAAGAAAACCAGGACACAGCATACCAAATTTAGTTTAGCTACAGTAAAATAACTGAAACAGAGCAATGCTGACCCCAGCTAGTGAACGGTGAGACCTGGCTTTTGCTGCACAGGAGAGATTAGGTTCTTCTGATTTGTTTTCCTCCCTGTCTCTCTCTATATATATTTCATATATTTAGCATATACTCACATAAAGATAGCATATATTTAGTATTCAGATGTTTGAGACAAAACCCCAACATTTTAGAGACAGAAGTGTCCTTCAAGCTCAGCAGCACAAACTGTGGTCTCACAGAAATAGCAATTGCAAGTGGAAAATAGCCCCTGCTGTGCAACACCTCCACTTTGTTATATTGTAATACATTTTCTTATTTCTCATGTGCCTTGTTCATGTGACCCTGCCAGTATGTAAAAATGGTTGTTGACAGTTTCTTTGGTTTGGTTTTATTATGATGCAATTTATGGGATGCTGAAAGTCTGCAAGTACTTGTACTTGACTGACATTTCTCTGAGAGTCAAAAGATTGCTCTTGTATACTTGACTGAGATTCAAATGGGTAGACTGCTTATAGCTGTATCCTGCTTTCAAAGTGCAGGATTGGACGGCTTCCATTAAATTGTTATTTTCAGTTATTATTAGCTCCTAAATCAGTTAATATAATTCCTTTCCCATAATGAATGCACAGCATTGTAAGCCTAAATGCCATATTTTCTATTGATCTATTTCCACAACCTGTTTAGTGAAATAATTAAAATGATTTACAAGGCTGACCCAATATCTTAGTGGTTTAGTAAATCACACTGCCATCTGGGACGCTCAGCTGGTTTTAAGATCCCAGCTCCTGGCAGCAGAAGGACCTGGGAGCAGAGCTGCAGGACGTGCTGTGCTGCTCCTGAAGGTGTGCTGGGCTCTGGAAACACCTCCTCCAGTGCTCAGGGAGAACAAGGGCTCCAGCTGCTTTGCTCAGTCATCACCTCTGTTCAAAGAAGGGAAGTTTCTTGGTGCTACCCAGCCAGAGCAGAATCTGAGCTGCAATCCACAGAGAAGGTATCTACACTAGCAACTTGAATATCCCTGTTTTCTACCCCCAGAACTGACCCCACATGTCTGTGCGGGCACCAAAAGCATCTCAGCTGTGGAGCTTGGTATTTTTACATGCAAGACAATGTGGGAAATCATCATGTCTATCTTCTGTTGTTGTTGTTTTAACTCATTAGAAGAGGACAACTATAAATACATTGTTGTCTGTTTAAATGTCAGGGTTATGGAAGGGCTCAGCTGGATTCAATACTGTCAGGACAAAGATGAACTAAGGCATGCCCTGAAGTCTCTTACAGTCTCTGGAAGTCCCTTTGGTAATCTCAGAGTACCCCAGGTGACTCCTCAGGTGATAGGGAGGGCTTCATTAAGATGATCTCTGCACACAGGAGCCCCTCCTGTGATAATACAGGCTCTCCTGACTCCTCCACGTCTCCCACAGCTCTTACAGACAAACACACAGAGCTCATGCTGGTAGGGCTTAGAGGATATTCCTGGGTTTGTTCCTAGCTCACCTCCCAGTGTTATGGAAACACCAACAGAGAGCCCTTGAAGGAGGGGCAGAAGGACACTGCAGCAGTGCCTGGGAGGAGACAGAGTAGCCAGACTCTCTGGCAAGAGTGGCAAGAGCAAACTCACTAAAAATACTATCATGAAAAGCAGATAACAACCCTCTTTCTCATGGAAACTGTGGATTTGGACAGCTGCAGTCTGGAACAAAAGGGATTGAGGTGACTTCTGTGGAATCAGGGCAAAGGCTGCAGAGCAGGGAGTGTGCACCAAGGGCCAGCCCTCGTGGGGATCTCAGCCCTTCAGGGTCCTGCCCTGGCCAGGCAGGCAGGGAGGACATCCCTTGGGTATGCCTTTACAGGCAGGAGGGCACAGACCTCCATCCTGGAAAGACAGAGCCCAGAGCTCTGAAATCAATCAGCATTTGAGAACCACTTATAATGCCTCCACTTGCAACCCCTGAGCAAGCCTTGACTTCGCTTTTAGCATCTAGTATATTTATTTTTAGTTCTATTATTTTGTATAATTACACAAAGAAAAGAAAAAAAACATCCTAGACAAAACTTCAAAATTTGAAGACAGTTGTTGGATGCACTTTGCAGCAGATGTCATTATCTTCCTTCCCTGACCCTGACCCACAAGCATTTCTATTTTGCTTTAAATGGACCTGCAATTTCATCAGATGTATTCAGCTGGAACTCTTCTTTTTGTTAAATAAACTTTACCCTTTTGCTGACTGCTCCAAGCTCTGAAAAGAAACATTCCTTGCTTGTGACTGTTCCAAAATGTAGGTCTGAATTTCATAAAGGAAGTGTTGGTAAATGGGCTGTAATCATACTGAAAGGCAAGTATTCTTCCTCTAAGGCAGAAGAAAATAAAGGAAAATCTGCTTTGCTTCTGCTGCCTCAATGCTGATAAGTTTACAGATCAGAGGGCTTTATTTTAGAAAGAAGCCTGCTGTGCTGCAGTGTGTGTTTCAGTGCTGAAATACCTGTAGTAAAGCCTTTAATGCCACTGTTGGACATGTAAATCAGGGCCTCATTTCATGACCTGGCACTGCTGGCAGCAGAGGGTCTGTGCCCTGGCACACACTGCCACAGGCAGCAGCACCCCGGGGTTCACCACGGGGCAGAGCACACAATGGTGACGGTGTGTCTGTCCTCCAGCACGGGCAGCTGTGCCCCTGAGAGCTGGAGGGGCATTCATGAGAGCTCCATGGCTGGGACAAATAGGATCGAAGTGATACAAGAGTCAAAAACGACCTCAGAGAGGGACTCACTGCCTGAGTGCACGGCAGGGTCACAGTCCCCTCCTCACTGCCTCCCGCCTCAGGTGAACATCCCCACTTTGATGTCTGTCTGGCCTCAGGGCTGGTTTTCTTCCAGAACAGGACAACCACAAACCAGAAGGTGCTGGGCAGCTCTGTGGGTGGTGTGTGCCACATGGCTAAAGCAGAGGGGTCCTGAGCACAGACTGGCTCACTGCCCTGAGCCCAGAGGGCACGCACAGCCCTGCCGGTGATTACCAGCATGCTCTTTCATGCAGGTTAGTCCTTTCCTGCAGCTTCTCCATGCACCTGCCAAAGCATCCTTGTGCTTACTGTAGTCCCTAATAACCTCTGTGTTTCTTGTAGGTGGGATCCACCACTGCAGCACTCCTCATTTCACACTCACATAACTCTCAGAAATCCTTTAAACCACAGCAACACAGAGCAACTCGAGCTACCTGCTAACGAGGGCTCTGTACTTACTGAGCTGTGGCAAAGCCAAGGAGCCCCTGGCAGCTGTCTGCAAGTGTGCCTTGGGTCAGGTATAAGCCTGTGATTAGTTAATTCTGTTTAAAGGATCTGATTAAATGAGACATTTTCTCTCTCCCATTTTCACACCCTGTTCTGTTTTTAACAAGTATAAGGAGCTTGATAATCTCCACCACCTGAAATGATCACTGGCAGGATGAAAGCTCTACCCCTCCCACCCTTGCCATTTTGTCCCACTGCAAAACTTACAAATTAATCCCATGCTAAAATTAACATATATTGCTGAGGCAAATGAATTGGCATCTCCATGTATATCTATTAGTTTCCAGCATTTCCTGAGAGGGTTTTCATTTAATTACCAGCCTGACAGGCTAACTCATTCCCGAACTGCAGCCACATTTATTACTTTTATCTCCTTGGACACCTGCCTCTCTCCATGGTTTATCAGATTCCTACAGAAGAGAGGGACAGAATATTTTCTATTGCACCAGGTTATTGTTTCTTTAAAAGGCACTTACCAGGGCACTGACCTCAAACAGGGCAGTTGTGTGATTTTTTTTGGTTGTCTTTGGATGGGCTTTTTTCTTTTTCAATTATAGGAGCACTGCAGCAGCGTTAACCCCCTCACTGCCCCACCACACTCCAGCAGTTCAGAAGAAATCAGATTACAGATAGGGAGCTGAAAACCTCACCTCCAGCTCCGTGTAAGCAGCTGACCACCACTCATAAAGACCCCGCCTGCAGTGGGAGCCCAAACCCTCAGATGATGTGGCTGCTTTTCACACTCCCACGGATGAAAACTTCATGTGAAAAAGCCAAGACATTCCTGAGCATGGCTCAGTGCCCTCCACTGCAATCCAGTGACAGGGATCTACCTGAATTCCTCTGGATGGTTTGGGTCACAGTTTATATATATAGTCACTGATGCCTCTATAGTTGGCTGACTAAAAGTTAACACAGATATATGAAACATTATTAAAATAATTCTGTCTACATGCATTACCAGCATAGTCACAGGCAGCATTAGGGGTTATCAGCACTCTGGGGGATTACACACCACCCCACTACAGCTGGGTATCACAGCTCTTCTCTTGGATTGCCTCTGGCAGCAGCTCAGGACCCTGCTAGTTCAGGTGCTGAGTGTGGCCACAGGGCTCATTCAGCCCAGTCTCAACAGACAAATAGATTCCCCTTGTTTTTCTCTGGGTCACATTTCCTGAGACACACAGATCCCCTGGGCAGGGGTCTCGTGAGCTGGTGTGTGACAGACATGCTCAGATCCCAGTGGAACCATGGTTCCTTGGAAGGTGAGCCCTTCCTGTGTATGGACTCAGCACTGCATCCCTTTGGAGATGCCCAGGCTGATGTGCCTTGTTAAAAGGAATGGCTCAATCCTGACAGCTTCAGTGTGCTGCTTCCAAAGAGCCTGGCAGGAACAGGGCCTTGCTGGTAGTGATTCCTTGGAGAAAGGCACCTCATTGCAGAGGAAAAATGAGAAATTTGTATCTGTTTCATTAATGAACCTGTTCAACTTCCTTGGGATTTCCTGCCAGTTCCTAACTCCTGGCACAGTGGGTTTGGCACAAGCACCTGCTGGCTGTGAGCTGTGCAGGAGGAGGCTGTGCTGGGGACACTGCCCTGCGTGGCTGGAGCCTCCTGCTCCTTCGTGGGTCAGGGTGGCAGAGGCAGTGCCCATGGCCCCAGCCAGAGCCCTCTGAGCCTGGGGATGCCCTCCCCCAGACTCTTGTCCAACCAGTTTGTGCTTAAGCACCTGCTGGGAAACGCGGCTAAAGATGTTCAGTGAAACAAGAATTATTTTAACGTACCTTGCCTTGTGCAAAATGTGCCCCTTCCTTCCTGTCACCACAGTCCCAGTAAAAACTGGTTTGATGGACTCCAGAGCCTTGAGGCTGAGTTACACACAGCACTGTAACACTCCTGTTTTTGTCTAGGAGCTCATGGTGTGGGGTCCTTGAGCTCATGGGTGCTCTGGCAGCGCCCAGGGGTTTGAGGTGAGCAGAGGAAGCAGCCTGGCTGACACAGACTTGACCTACAATGGGTTAAGAAAAAAAATCTCTATAAAAAAGCCCAAATAGTCTTTATTAAAATCCACCACAGTTGATTTTTGACTCTGAAGTCTTTTTATTTGTATAGTTTTCAAATTTTAATGAATTATGTTAATTTTATGTAGTTTAACCAAAACCAAATGAAATACATTAAGCTATTCAATCTGCTACAGCTCGTGACTATTATCACTTTATAATTTATTATTTTTAATACTCATTTTTGCATCATATATCCCTATCACATATGAGCCAATGTTAATTATGTTTTAAAATAAAATATTCAACAAGATCTAAATGAGACTCAAAGCATAGCAAAAGTAATGACTGGGAGACAGACTGTCATGGAATAATACATGAAAGCCTAATGCTGGTATTAATTAGTAAATACAAGCTGTTCAGGAGCAGCAGTGGTGCGTGTCATGCTGATGTGTGTTTGGATCATACATGATCCCAGCATGCAGCAAAACCAAATATCAGCTGCCAAAGCCTCGGCTTTCTGACTGTACATTGGTGTTTTGGGGAGCAAGTGCTGCTATTTTAGCGCTGCTCTGCAAGGCAAGGCTGGGTAGTTCCATTTTGCAGTAGTTATCTCCAGGTATTCTAGGGTCACCCATATTTTAAATATTTTAAGACGGATATAGCTTCTTGTTATGACATAAGAATGTATTGGTGTTTAAAAAGTGGCCTTCTTAACTCATGGTGAAATCGAATTCCTTCAAAATCCTCTTTCCACTGATAATGTCACTGCGATTCAGAAGAGGTTGTTGTACGAGAGAACTGGAGTCCTGTATGCTAAACCGAGCTGCAAATAGGCACATTTCTTCCAAAAGAGGAAACAATTTGTAAACTTTTTTTTATTTATTTTTTTTTCCACTCGAAGCAGTGAGCTGAATTCCAACAGCCACAGCACTGCACAGACAGTCTCAGGCTGCCCTCTAGTGCGAGCAGCCGCAGGGACAGGGCACCAGCCTGCCAAAAACCTGCCTTGTCTCGCGCTTTGCTTTTTAGAACATGGCTTTTAAATCACTGGGATTTTCCGAAAACATTTCGGGATTATTATTTGCTTCTGATTTCTGTGCCACTGAGATCTATTTGGATTATGTGTCCAAGGGCTTTCTTGTTTCTGTCAGGCACAGACAAGCCAGTCTTTTGTCTCTGCCATGAAGCAGCAGCTGCAACTCGAGAAGGAGCCAGGACTGCAAGGAAATAATGAACCTTCAGCTGGGAAATACAGTTTATCAGCTCAGGGTGGGGGGAAGAACACGATGACGCCAGGGACATACATCTCATCCTAAGCCCAGTTAAGGATGAGCTGATAAATCAGAAAAACTTGTGGGAAAATATATGGAAAAGAAGCATTTGAAGGATACAGGTACTTCAAAAGATGACACCATCTAAAATCAGTCAACCCAGCCCATAATGCAAGAGTTTGGGCTTCCACACAACAAAACTTACAAACCTTCCTCTAGCAAACCTACACTGACATGAGATGAAAACTCAAACACTCCACATACCTACTGGGATGGACAGCAATTCTCCCCCTGCCCAACCACCACCACCTCCAGACACAACCCTTTCCTAGATGGGTTTTTCCAGGGAACCCCAAGTACTGACTCCCTGGAAAGGCACCACTGATGGCCAGGCAGCGCTGGCCTGGCTGCACAGCCAGGGCTGGGAGGAAGCAGATGTGCCAAGGTGCCCTCAAACCGCTGGCACTGAGCAGCTCCACACTCCTTCCAGCCCCAGAGGAGATGTCAGCAGGAGCACGCCAAGGCCTGGTGCAGGCAGGAGGTGCTGGGACAGTGGCTGGGCTGACCCCACACTGCTGCCTCTGTGCAGCCATGGCAGGGGTGTCTGAATTGTATTAGCAGCTTGATATCTGGACAGAGAAAATCAGATCAGAGGCCTTTAAATGGAAATTATTTTCATGAGTACAGATGTCCCTAAGGAACAAATTCAGCTGCTAATACAATTTGGCCATGAGGAATAAACTATATTGATCTTGAGAGCTCAAATGCTTGCTGAGACAGTCTTCCAGAGAATTACAGTATTTATTTCTTGTATCCCTGACAGTCAGCAAAAGTGTAACAGTGATTATAGCCCGGTGACTTTTTACACACACCAGTTAACTTCACATTCATCTCTTGCTTCAGTTCATAATTACTCTTCTTTAAAAAAATCATAGATCCGCTATTCTTGTGTCGCACAAATATCTTCAGCTACTGCCTCTGGTCACTCTGCATCTCAAGTTTTAGCTTTCTGTCACTGTAAAGCTCATTCTGTAACCGCTTCACAGCCACCAAGCTTTCCCAGGACACTGGGAAAGGACACTGTTCCTCAGCCTCATCTGCACAAGGGTTTTTGCAGAGCAACAGCTCCAACAGGTACAGCAATATCCTCCCCTTGGGCACACAGGTAGATTGTGTCCATGGTGGGGGTTTGCATAGGTAGGTTTTTTTATTATAATTTTTAGAGAAAAATAAATAAAGCCATATATATATATTTAATAGGATAAGAAGCACCATTGTTGGCACCTATAAATTTGTACTAATAATATATATTAGGGAATTATCAGAAAAAATCTATTCCATGGTGATTTTCTTGAAGTAAAAAGCTTCAAAACTCTAAGACAGTAAAACAGGCAGAGCAGGTAATGTTGCACATTCCAGAACAGGCATTACAGTTATTTTGTTGACATATTTCCACTTCATTTTGTATTCACATTTTACCCATCTCTCCTCATTTCTCTGAGCCTTCTCTTTCTTATCTACAAACTGTCTTTGCCTGTTCTCTGGTTTCTCAGTTTCTTCCCCTATTCTTTTTCATGTTTATTTGATGGGAGCCTCAACCCCTGACACGGAGCCTTCTTGCTGGGGACACACACTTACACACCGTGATCTCACTGCCTCTCACATTATACCTGAAGATAGATTGGGAAATGAAGATGTAGAGCTGTTGGAAGAGACTGGTTTCCCCAGGCACCAGTTTAGCCTGGATCGTTGGATTTACAACACCAGCACCGCCAACACTGATTTGACTATTAATCCCTGAAGTGCCCTAGGAAATGCAGCATAAATCCAGCCAAGGAGCACTCATACGGCCCTAAAGACCCATAGCGCTTATCCTGGTACTCCATTCATGAAAATTGATCTTCTCTTTGTAGCAATGACAACTCAAGGAGTCCATGCTTTGTAAAACCCAGAGATCCACTTGCTGTGGCAATGCACTGCCAGGAGGTCTGTGGTACAAACCAGCCAGCACTCACGCTTAGTACTCTGCAGAGAGCAGCCCTTTCTCCTTTACACACACACACACACACACACACAGATCTACTATTTCATTCCCTGACAGGGATCATTTTAGTACCTCTGTGCCCCACAGCAGCACTCAACAAAATCACCATGTCTTCTACAGGCTGCCTCAGTAACTCCCTCACCACGCATCCTTTACCAAGCAGAGCTTAATTAAGTGCTAAGCCAATATCCCCACGTGACAAGAATATAAACCTCATCTGTATTTGGAGAACACTCATGCCTGAGCAGAGAAACGTGAGTTGGAACTAGGTTGGTGAAGAAAAGGAATTGGCTTCTCTGGTTTCAAGGTACCTCTGTGCTGTAACTGAGCAGGACTTTGTCCTGTCCCAGGAGGGAAGAGGAGGTAAACCTCATAGAGAGTGGCATCTTCCTGGTTTTTTGACCTTGCTTTTTTAGAAACATGAGGACAGACTTTAAACAAAAATCTCCCGTTGCTGGATGTGTGATGACATTTCTTTTCATACGATGAGTAGTATGAACTCTCTATGAAAAGCTTTTTAGCAAGCAGAATGAGATTGATCAATCCCCAATCCCAGATCCAGCCTTGGGCCACCCAAAGGGGGTATTCGGCGTGTCGGGAGCACCGTCCTGAAATCCCACCTGACAGTGCTCCATGCCCTTTTTTATCTTGCTGTCCTGGAGTGAAAACCCCTTTCCAGGAAGTTCTCCAAGGTTTCGTGTCAGGACCGTCACACGGGTGGATGTTTGAGACATCTCTCAGCACCCGGGGGATCTCCCCGTGCCCCCCTTCCCAGCACCAGAGACCCAGCTCGGGTGGGCTTGTGTTTCTGCTTGGTCTCCTACACACACACACACACACACAAACAAACAAACAAACAAACACACGCGCTTTTTCTGGCTCCCATTTGCTGAAAAACTTTTGGTGTGTCTTTTTTTTTCCTTCCCCTCTGTCTCTGATGGCTCTGCCGCCCAGGCAGGGTTGGAGGGCGAGGGCTGGGCTCCCCCTTGCCTCCGCGCGTCCCTGCAGGCTCTGCCGGGAGGTCCTTCATCCCACAGTAAGGCGCCGTTCCGGGTGTATTCCCGGTGTATTCCCGGTGTATTCCCTGTATATTCCCATTCCATTCCCGTTCCCAGCCCCATCACGGTCACCGAACCCCGGCGGGTCCCGCGGGCGGTGGCGCCGCCTGGCGGCCGGCACGGGCAGCGGCGCTGTGCGCACGCGCGGCAGCACGCGCCGTCATCGCCCCGCGCCGGCAGCGCCGCGGCCGCCATGGAGGGTGAGGGATGGGGGAGAGGGACGGGGGGATGGAGGGTGAGGGACGGGGGGGATGGAGGGTGAGGGATGGGAGAGAGGGACGGGGGGGATGGAGGGTGAGGGATGGGGGACAGGGACGGAGGGATGGAGGGTGAGGGATGGGGGAGAGGGACGGAGGGATGGAGGGTGAGGGATGGGGGAGAGGGACGGGGGGAATGGAGGGTGAGGGATGGGGGGGATGGAGGGAGAGGGATGGGGGAGAGGGACGGGGGGGATGGAGAGTGAGGGATGGGGGAAGCGGAGCGGTGAGCGATGGAGAGTGAGGGGTGCAGGAGCGAGGGATGGAGGGAGAAGGACGCGGGGTGATGGAGGGTGAGAGGTGGAGGGAGAGGAGCGGGCGGCGCTGGGGGGTGAGAGAATCATCGAATCAGATGGGTTCGGAAGGACCTCTGAGATCATCGAGTCCAGCCCTTGATCCACTACCATCACAGTTACCAGACTATGGCACTCAGTGCCACATGCAGTCTGTTCTTAAACACCTCCAGAGACGAAGAATCCACCGCCTCCCTGGGCAGCCCATTCCAATGGATGATGGAGGGATGGGGGGAGAGGGATGGAGGAGTGAGGGACGCGGGAAGGGGGACGCGGAGGGCGAGCGGTGGAGGACGAGGGAGTGAAGAGGGATCAGGGGTGAGCGGTGGAGGATGAAGGAAGGTGGGCGAGGGAGGGTGAGCAGGGCCCGCCCCGCTAACCCAGCTCGGCCGTGCCCCGCAGAGCAGCTGTACCGCCGGCTGCCGCCCGAGGACACCGGGGACCTGCGGATACAGGTACCGAGGGGCCCGGGAGCACCGTGCCGGGGGTCTAGCTTAATTAAAATGAGCTGGTTTAAAGTCTCCCTTAACATATCTCTAGCCTAAGGGCTCAGAAGAGGCCAAGGAGTTTGTACACGCCGTCCTGAAGCGTAGCATGCCCCAAATGAAGGATGAAGCCATCCAGGAGTTTTTAACTCGGAAAGCTCTAGTTCTTGAGTATTATCCAAAAAAAAAGACCAAGCAAAAGAGGAGGAAGGCGAAAGGTTTTACTGCCAAGCAGAGGCGGGAGCTGCGCCTGTTTGAAATTGAACCTGAACAGCAGAGGTAAGACCTTGAATGTCTTCTGTCTGTAGGAAAAGTGGAAGTACATCAAAAGTATGGAAAAGCAGCAGCATGTGCACGTGGATACAAACCCTTCAGTGTGTAAACTCAGTCTGAGATGATGCTTGTGGCATTTCACAGTGAGAAACAGTTCTCTCATCTGTATAGCTGGAAAGTTCATTTCTGTTTTTTATTAGTTCTTTTTCCTTTTGTATACCTAAATATAACATGAAACCAAACCCAAATACAATTGCCTCTGATTTCAATTTTTAAAGTTGGACTCACTGTGACTAGAGAGTCAAAATTCTGCATAAGGGCCCTTAATGCATGTTGAATGAAGCCCCTTCTTCAGGAGATTTAGTGGGGAGATAAAAGAGTAGAAATCTCTTCAGTCTCAGGTGTAGTCTGATTCTCTAAAACACATCAGTTCTTCAGGTTGGTATAGAGGAGCATGTTTGCTTTATGAAGTAAAACAGCAGTTTGGAGTGGGTCACCTTTCAGAGTAAATTGAGAGCAGACTGTATATATCTTATAAATGTCAGTCTTAGCTTTGTTGGAAATACAATCTGTTGACCACTTCAGTAAACAAACAATACTATAACTTACAGTTTGTGTATTATTTTATGTCTTTTTTCCTGCAGGTATGCCATCTTCCTGCCCCTCCATGAGCTCTGGAAACAGTACATCAGAGACCTGTGCCACGGACTCAAACCAGACGCGTAAGTTGAGTTACTTTAGGATTAACATGGTTTTGATTTAGTGGAAACTTCCAGGTTTACTGAGTTACTGCTTGAAACACTGAGGTTAATTGATAAGGGTATGCACTGTTTCTGTAAGCTTTGATCATGATTACAATTGTCATGGTCTCATTCTGTTAACCTGACTTCCTATATGATTTTTTTCCCCTTCTTTCTGATCCCCTTCTCTTCTTCAAGGCAACCCCATATGATTCAGAGCAAACTGCTAAAAGCTGATCTCCATGGAGCTATTGTTACAGGTATTCTGTTTGTTTGCTTTTATATCATCTGAAGTTAAGTAGATGTTCCTGTAGTTCAGGTGCCTATTTTTAAATTCCTTTCAGTATCATTAACTCTAAAATCACATATCGTACAGATCATACATTGATGGATTATTTCTCTCCTTAAAATGGTAATGATCTTTCAACTGCTCCAAAAATCATGTTGTTAGTTACAAAAGTTAACTGCATGTTTTACCAGTGATGACTGTAAGTCCATTATTTCACAATACTGCAAACTAATTTTTAAGATCATGAGGCAACAGGAGAAGAGCAAATAAACTGCCTCTGAAATTTTCTAATACACATTTCTGTTCTTTCAGTCACAAAATCAAAGTGCCCCTCTTATGTTGGGATAACAGGAATCATCCTGCAGGAGTTTAAACATGTCTTCAAAATTATCACTAAAGAGGACAAATTAAAAGGTATATAAGACATTTTTTTCAGTGCTTTTACAACTAGAATCGTCACAAATTTCTTAAACACGCTGTTCATCTTGCACCTCTGAGTACATCGGTTTGTGTGCATAGAATTGGAGAAGTCAGTGTCTTTACTGACCACCCAACAGCCCAGTACCTTACCAAAAAGGCATCTCTTTTTTTAAAAAAAAGGCATTTTCATTGAACCCAGCGTGATTATGCCCATGGCTCGTTCATCTGGTTCACCTTATATGTTCTCTGCAACACTTGAATGCATGCACTTGAAAGAGGACTAACTTTGGTAATTCCAGTTAAATTTGGAGGTTTGGGTTATTTTTGTTCTCTTGCTGAACTATAAACACCTTGAAATGTGGCAAACCTCAAGTCTGTGGGTGAATAACATCCCCTGGTATATCAGTATATTTTCATAACAGGGATTCACATCAGCCCACTTTGCTCAGTTTGTTTCCTTTTGCATTTTCAGTTGTTCCCAAACTCAACAACGTATTTAGCTTGGAGATTGATGGATTCATTTCCTACATCTATGGAAGCAAGTTCCTGCTGAGAGCAAGCGAGCGATCTGCAAAAAAATTCAAGCTGAAAGGAACCATTGACCTATGATTTCATGGAAAATCAGAAGTATTAATAGAAATATCTGCTGTTTTCCTGCCATTTAAAGAGATGGAAAATGGAACAGCCACGTGAAATGTTTTTAAAGCATTTTATTCTCATTCTTAAAGAATTAGCAATATCCATTGTCTTTAAGCAAGACTGTCAGACTGTTGGAGTTGGTGTATCTGTTTTGTTACTTGTATGTAATATTCTGGTTTTTATTAAACTTATATGATATTAGTGTTGATTATCTGACTTCTGTTTCAATTTATACTTGTAAATTTGCAGGACAAGAAGTACACCTTGTAACTCTGATAAATATTATTGTTGCCTTCTGTATAAACTGGGCTTTAGCTGCCTGTTACTGCTTGCAGCGAGACTGCAGGTACTGACAACTCTTTATAATCATTGCTCCTATCATTGCCAACATCAACATCTTTGCCTTCTGCAAGCACAAGCAAGTTGTTTCAGCTGACAGGCTTTACCTTGAGTATCTCCTTCCCTGTGGATAATACTGTTGAACAAAACAGGTATATGTGATATGAACATAGTGAGCATGACATGCAGCTCTAAAAGCTGTTTGCTTCCCCGTGCTTACTGATACCCTGCTACTTGAAGGTTCAGTCAGATACGTCTATGTCAGTAAATACATGCTGTCGTGCCAGAGTGCAGGGAACACAGCACAGAAGAGGGAAGCACTTGAAGCTGGAAATTCAAAGATGGAAGTGAACCCCTTTCAATCTTGTACTTCAGTTACCCACAGAACTGCCTTATGAACATTTAACCTCTGCCTACCAAGCTACTGTGCTTCATGTATCCTCAGCCCCTTTTATATTTTTTACTGTATACAGCCTGTTTTAATTGCCCAGATTACAATCTCTCATCAACTAGGCAGGTTTGACTTGTTTGGGAGGTGGAAGTGACCCCTATGTTTAGATCGCTCAGCATTTTTCTGTTATAAAAATGCTCCTGTGGTGTTTATGTTTTAAATGTAGTTTTCAGAAGCTTTCAGTTTCAAGAAGAAATGAAAGACCTGTGTGTAGGAAAAGTTTTTCCCTGTCCCCAAGCATTTGTAGCCAACCAGGGCCATTTCTTTAAAGAGAACAGAGCTGTTCCTCACACACATCACACGCCAAAGCTGAGTAACTGGAGTTAGGAGAACAGCTAGAGCTCATCAGTGCACTGCAGGGCACAGAAGCCAGAGATCATTGCCACCTCCAACCACAGTCCTATAAAAACAAACAACAACAACAACAACAACAACAAAAAAAAAAAGGGGGTTTTTTTGGTGAAAAAACCCTAACTAGCCTCCAAATTTCCCCCTTCCTTTCCGGACCTGTTGCTGGCAGAGGTAACAGAAGAGCTTCATCTTCTTGGAACGAGCCCTCAGACACAAACCAGATTCACCTGCCCTGAACCAGACTCTGGTCAGCTGAAGTCACAGTGTGGGCAATGCTGGTTTTCAAGAACAGACCCTTTGGAATCAGGAAATAAAAGCACTTGGTACAGAAATAAATCTTTGTTGCAATTACATGAAGTGCTGCCCTTGAGATGAGGAGAACTGTTTTTGCCAGAGATATTTAATGCAGGGAAATACAGTTACTTGACACCAATGAGAATTTCTGTCTGAAGTAAGAACAAGATGTGTTGAAGTTGTTAGACCCAAGTTGTTATTCTACCTTGTGCCCATTGCTCCTTTGAATGTTCTCTAAAATGAAATCTCTTGGTTTCCTGTAAGAGGTCAGAAGATAAAACAAACAAAGAGGTAAAAAACATAAATCATAGCAGAAACCTTCAGGACAATGACCTAATTTTAATTTTGTTCACAGCCTTCAGTGTAATGTCTAATTAAGACATCTGTTAAATGCCTATAAGATTAAATTAATAGGGGGAAGCTAATAGAACTTTATTGGCATAGTCCAGTTAATTAACATTGGGGCCCTTTAATGGATGTCTTAAAGAGACATTAATGGGAATGCCATACAAATTAGAATTAGGCACAATCACGTTTCATTGTGCTGTGAAGGACAAAACATGTTCTACCATAGGGACACACAGATGAACATGCTACAACTTCCCAGAGCTACTGGCATTTCCATTTTTTAACCAAAAAAGACAAACACTGCCCAGCAGTGCCTTGTGATAAATAAGAGCAGGGCTTTTGTCATTTACAGTGGAGAGTGCCCAGGAGGTGTTCAAAGGGCTCCTCACGGTAGTCAGGGTAGTGGCACAGAAAGACAGGTAACAAATGAAGAATAGCAAGAGCTGAACAGCCCACACATCCAAGACTCCTTTACTGCAGCAGGTAAATCACACTCAGAGGTGTTCTGAGCAGCCCCATAAATCACCCCAGCTGGGATCGCTGTCCACCCACCAGCACATCAAGACAACCCCTGTCCCGCCTGCCTTCTCCAGGGCATGGCCCTGGGGTCACCAGTCCCTGGAACACCTTACACTCCTCACTGCTTGTCAAGGAACTTCCCTAGAAACCAGGAAACATGAAAATGACGGCTCACCAGCCCTCCCCCTGCCGATTCATGGCCATTCCCCACCTCTTCATTAGCTGAGACAGTAAATACTTAATGGATTTAACATTGGAAAATTGGAGAACTAATCACAGCTGTCTCTAATAGGCTTCTTCCTTCATGTGTTCCACTCTGAATTGCACTCAGCAGACAAGTTTTTTTGTAATGATTTTTATACCTGAACTCTCACTAAAGAAAAGACTAACGAGGGAATAACAACAATGAACAATGTCTCACTACCCTACACACATTTCTACTTTCCTATTACTGTGTATATATAATATATTTATAGCCAGTATGAACTAAAACAATTGTAAACAATCCAGTTAGTGAATTTTGAACACTTAAGCAAGAATGGAAAAACAAAACAAAAAATCCCATAATTTCTGTTTAAAACCTCAAAATAATTCATTGTAGGAAATGACTGAAATTAAATCCGAGTCACATCCAAGAAAACACATAGAATATTCTATTTGAGGGGGGGTTTTATACTTCCTCTTAAAGATGGATTACACAACAATACAGTGGAAACCCCCAAAAACCTTTTGAGACTCTCCTTGAGAAACTCACAATAAATCACTGAAATAACAGCAGCACGTTGCTGATATTAACTATTTATTCAAGCCACCCAATGTTTCAGAGAAGCATAAGAGAGAGCATAAAATTCTGATCCAGACTACACTCCCCTTCCTTAACTCTGTCATTCCTATGGTAACTAACTCCAGTTCTAAGTCACTTTCCCTACTGTATGTAATGAAAACGTATTATTTTGGTAAGGCAGAACTTTTCCTCAGTGTACTGGTTTAATTAAATCAATGGGCAAAAGTGAAAAATAGGGTTTTGACACCTACCTCTGCACACTCTGCCTGCTGGATAGGGATTATGGAGTACCCAGCAACATTTAATGCTGAATTAAGAGCTCTCCCTCTTAAGAGAGCTCTCTGCTGCTTTATATTATTAGTTAGATAAGATACAATACCTTATGGCCAGTAAGAAGGGGGGGGGGGGGGAATGGGTATACAATTAATTAAAATAACTGATAGGAAAAGGCACAGGCTTGAACTTATCAGTCTATCCTGTCCTGCTCCTCAGCCTGTTTTTAGGCTATTGCTTTTTTTCATTCTTCTAAGAACTACTCCCATAGCACCTAACTATTGCCAAACCATACAGATATAAAACATGTTATTTTCATGTACTTTCAAGCACTGACCAATAGCCATCCCCTTCTATAGGCAGCTGAACAGCACATTAAAGATCTGCAGTACAGGCCTGTTAATCTGAAATCCCTTCCTGCTGTATAAGTCAATAAATTCAGCCTTATTTCTTCCAGCTTTCAGAATAAGCTCCCACTCTCATGACATATGTGCATACTTTTGACTGAGGAACTAATCTTAAAAGATTCAAAAATACATAATAATATAGTTAGAACATTATTTATAATATTCATATCAAAAGGCTTTGGCTTCACCTCAAAAATTTTAAATCAACCAAAATTGAAAATAAGTTATAAAGTCCTTATATGCCTGTTAAAGACAAGACTTCAAAAACAAAACCTCAAGCACGAATGCCTTCACTTGACTGATTCAAGGCTTCTCAGCTGAGCCTTGTGGCTCTGGGGCCACAGGCTTATAACAGAATGTTTAGGGAAATGTTTTCTGTTGTGCATGTTAGTCCAGCTGCCAACACACACCTCTGGCTAGAAGCTCCTTGGACATTCTCTTCTGTAAACAGTGTCAGTCCCAAAATAGACTCCACTTTATAGCATTATTATTATCTGGGAGGGAGGGGAAAAAATAGGCTTATGCACTTCTTGTAAATGTTAAAATAATCCCATAAATCGAATGAAATGATTTTTTTTTTTTTTTTTTTGGTGAAATTGTCTGCAACACTCTGCCATGCATATTCTTCCTCTAAAGGACTATTTCAAAATTATGGACTCAGAAATGTTCAGCTGGATAGTTCTTGGGTGGCTGAGGTGCTCACTGAAGAATTTAAATGATGTAATAGCTATTGAACACCCCATTATATGGCTGCCTAATTAATGTGAATGATAGTTATGTCTTACTCACAGAAGATTATTTTACACGGAGGAAAATCTACTCACTGCCACAGTAGCCATTTCGATAGTTTTTATAGGAGCAGTTGCATTATGGCTTCATTGAGTAAAAGGTAAGTAGCCATCCTAAATAATGAAGATTGAAGGTTTAATAGTCCCAATAAAGAATCCTGCAGGTTTTTTATTTCAAAAATTAGAGTTTGATTGCGAGCGTATGATAATGAGAGAGAAAAGAGCACTGGCATGTGCAATCCTTTCGGCTCCTTGGGAACTTCCTGCAGAAACACAGAAGAATAAGGACAGCAAAGAAAAGAAAATAAGCCCTTCTTTACTTTTCAGTATGTCCAAGCTCCAAGCCTGTCCCCGTGGAAACATTTTGGTGGATGAGGATGTGCTGGATTGCTCCTGTTACGCTCAGAAGGCTGACATTACTGGAACAGATGCAGGCAGCTGATCACATACACACAAATAACCTCAAATAACGTGAAGAGCCCAGCTTAGACCCATTTGAATGATGATATGCAGACATAAGCCAGCCTTGCAAACTTGTCTCAGAATTGTAGCCTATTACAGCAACCCTTCTTTTGCGAGGCAATAGTCAAGGGACTCGGCATTTCTGTTACGAGACCCTATTTCCAGGGTTATATATCAGAGATTATAACAGCTATAAAAATTCAAATGAGATTTAAAACTTGGCACGAGCCTTCTCACTTGGGATCTAATATTTTTTAAGCAAATCTTTGCAGGAAAAGCTAAAAGTTTACTTGTTCCACTTGTTATTTTAGGTCTCTATTGGTACATAATTCTCAGTCTAGATTCTTAGGTGCCCTCCATCGCAGTACCTGAGTAATCTCTTTTCACAGCTGCATTTTCAGAGTGGCAATTCAAAGCTAGGACAATTGATTTGGCATTTGTTTCTCCAAACACCAAACTTTCAGGAAGGGTTTTAAAAGAACTTCTGTTCCAAGGCAGCCACTTTTTTTTCAGCAATAAAGCACCACATGTGTTTTAGGGAGTAAAAAGTGGCAACAACATTAACCTGAATTATGGTAACAATGACTACAAAACAAGCTGTCTGGGGATTTGCAAACACAATTTCCAGATGTCTGCAAAAGATCTGATTTATCAAATACACTCCAGGCAGGATTTGATGTGGGTTTGTACTTCCTAATAAAAGAGGTCTGTAGTATTTATTTACTATTAGTGCCAGTGAAAGGTGCTACCCTTGTGATATCTTTCAGAAAGATGAGTGTATCCCTTTTAAATAAACCACAGGGTACACAGAGAGACATAGACTTTAAAAATTAGACCTTGGAATCACCAATGAAACTGGATGAAGCTGAAGGTTAAGTATAAGGAGAGGGAAAAAAGATTGTAGGCATTGGAGGCAGCCTCAAGAAAAAGCCTCAGATAGTGCCAAGGGGAAGTCCAGTGTACCCTGGCTGCAGGGACAGGTTAGAAGCCCTAAGTGCAAGCTATGAAGGATGCAATTGTATTTTGTCAGCACAGCCTGTGGCCGTTTAAAATGCTTCCCTCTGTGTGGGGCCTTAAAAGCACCACAATGAAGGGTAAAGGCCAATTCCACCTCTAGCTTTGATCCACAGCCTGGCTGCTGAGGCTGTGACAGGCAGCCCTGGCTTAGTGCTCGCTTTAGGAATCATTTTTGTGATATGATTCCTCACCATACAGGTGCTGGACTGACATGAACACACTCTTTCCAAGCAGGTCCCCACACAGCCCTCTCCACAGATAAATGCAAGCTTGAAATACATCATCACTTGTGTTAGTGATGTCAGAGTGGCACAAGTACAAGCAGAAACAGTGGGACCAATATATTACATTTATATTCCCTCACCTTCACTGTCACAGTTCAGCCATGCAGTAGTTGGACTGAAAACAAGTGCTTTACACAAAGAATATCAGGGGGTTTTATCCTAGACTCACCATCCAGGGACGGGAAAAAAACTTACATATGTACACAGAAGTAAAATAGGTAAAACACCTGGTCTGTATTTTTAATTTAGCATTTACAGAACAATACCTCCTATTAGCAATGACTTGCAAACAACAGCTTTAGGATATCACCACATCAAGATAATTACCTTTGTTTCTGGTTTGTTGAGTTGTTTTTTGGGGTTTTTTACAGCAACAACGCTGGGGCAATTCTTTAGGATTATTTAGAAAACCCAAGGCTTACCCAGAGAATGATAGCACCTCCTGGTTTTGAACAATGACTTACTTCTGATTAAAGGAAAATGAGTTACTAAGGTGAACAGATTGAGTAATCAAGCTCAATTAAGCATGCGCAATATGCACTGTAACAACATTCACTGTTTGGTGAAGTAATAAAACAGCTTTATTTTCTTTTGACTTCTGGCAGTCTACCTCCAAAAACCATTCACTCCTATTTCTAACCAGCTAGCATTTCCACAAGGATGCATCATGAATTTCAGCTACTTTGCCAAAGATATTATTGCGGAGGAAAACAAAGAAAAACATCTTACTGCTATAACCAGGAGACAATACCAGCACCCACACAGGCATCAAGCTGCACTGGTACAGCCCATACTCTGATCAAACATTGCTTTCATAGAGGACAGCAGGGTTGTGCTTTAAAAGACAAGACACTTTGGGGGCTACAGGTCTGAAAGTTTCAAAAGGCAGTTTTCTTCACACACAGAAGAATAGTTTGTATCTTCAGGAAAACTAAATTAATAGCTTGCAGCTTGACCCCAGGACACATTTATTTTAGTGTATTATTATTAATTTTTTTTTGCTGCTGTTTTTGTTGTTGCTAACACAGAAATTATACAGAAATCTTAAACTCAGTCTCTATCCAGAGCAACGCATTTTACTTTGGTACCAGAAGATGGAGCCACATGCTCACAGTTTTAAAGTGATTTTTTTTTTCCTGCTCTGCCAGAAAACCCACCCATGAAAGCAGACAGTGCCTAGAAACTGCTCCCTTACCTTACATGAACTTGCCTTTTACTGCGTCTGTGTGTACAGCTAATCTGGTGCGTGCGTTACCCCATGTCAGCTGCCTCGCTCAGATGTTTCCATAACAACTCCATTTTCCCTGCTGCAAATATATTTTCTGAATTGCCTACCGTGTCAAAATGAAATCAGGAAACAGAACCAAACGACTCCAGGCATTTCCAGCTGCTAAAATATCACCCTTTTCATCCCCTTCATGAAAGAATATACTCCTAAAGGGAGCCACACATAACCCAGAACCACCAACATAAGACTCCTAACTCCTCATCTTCTTAAAAGGCCAAATAATGCAGATATAATATCATGTTTATTCTGTGTCCTAAAGCTCAAAAATATGTGCTCAGATGTGAAAACAGGCTAGGTTTGTGCTCTGCAAACCCCAACACCAGGCATGGTGGAGCATCTCCTTCTTTTTTGGGGGGCTTCTTTGACAAGTTTTGAAGCAGCCCCATCCACTGCCCCACGGTGCATCCTGTGCCGGTGGCAGCTGCTCCACAGGCAGGGCAGGCAGGGACAAGGCAGGGACAGGGCCAGACAAGTGAGAGCAAGTCTGCTAAACCCTGCCCCTCATCCCCTGCACCCAGCCATCTCCACAATGCACAGTAAGATGAAAAGAGCCTTTGTAAAATGACATACATCAGTGGGGAAGACAAACTCTTCACTAAAGGTATTAAAGCCTGTTAGGGCTTTCCTTTGTTGGCTACTTGTGTCAGCTGTATGAGCAGCCAGTTCTAGAGAGTCAGATCAAAGCAAGATAATGGCATGCCTGATAAAGCCAGCAGAGATCTTTCAGGTGAAAATGTTTATTGTTTGAGAACACTGTCAGGTTCTTTCATGTCCTTTCCTGACCTGGCAATGTCCCAGGTTACTACAGAACTGCTTTAAATACACAGGTTTTATTATTCTTTTTGCTGCACTTTCAGACTGATCTCAAGCAGCAGCAGCAGGCAACTAGTTTTACTCTCATTCATTTCCTCAGTACAATGCCGTAACCTCTTTATAACAAATCCTCCACAACATTTAACATCTCTCTAATGTGACATTAAAAATGAAGTCAGCAAAACATTCTATCGAAGTGTTCACTAAAAAAAAAAAAAAAAAGAAAAAAAAAGACATAATTTCATTTTTACAAAATCTAAATAGGGAGAAAGCACACTGCCTCTATAATTCTGAATGCTGCAACCTATATCAGCACAGTGAATATTCACATATGGCTTCAGCACCCACCAGTCCTTGAGGAACCACCTTCTGATGGAAAACCAGAATGATGTGCGTAACATTGAGTGGAGCCCACAATGGGAGACATTGACACAAGTGTCACCCGCTATCCAGAGCTTGTGGGTACCACAAGAAGACTTTGGCATCTGGAACAACTAGAGTAACCTTTACCATTAATTCTCAGCTTTTATTTAAAAAATTGTACTTGCAAGTTTATCTCCACCAGTTAAAGGCACCCTTAATGACAAATTTGAAGAGAATGTTGTAACAACCCTTTCTGCCCCAGTGCTGTGGCCAAAATCACAATTAAGCTTTGGCTGCCAGGGTTTCTGAGCAGTGGCTCCATCACTCCCTGTATGATTTTCAGATAAACACTCAAAAACTTGGATTTGCTTCCTCTGCCTGTAACATGTGAACAATACTCAAAGTCCTTAGGGCAGCACTGCATTTGGGGATTGCCTTGGGGCTATGCAACCACTCTGTAGAGGTGTAAGGGAGCTTGGGATTGGGGTGCTGTGGCATTCCTCAACACAAACTAAAGGACTTTCTTCCCAACTGCAGTTGGGGTCCCTTGCAGAGCAGCCACAGCTGCAGCAGTTCCCAATCAAACTGCAGGACCTGGAGCCTTCTCAGCCATGTACCCAGAGCAGGCAGAGATCAGCTGTGTGCAAAACCCCCCAAAAATGGATGTACCCTGCACCCACCAGGCTTAATCCATGTTAGACTGCGGAACCCACCAAGGCACCACTTGTGTGGTGTGCAACGTGTATCCCAAACACATCACCCACACTGCTCATGCTCTCCCTACCCAGAGAGCCACGGCAATCCCAGACAGCAGTACAGGATTCCTAGTGCAGAGCTGCCCTGAAATGATGCAAGCTGAGGAAATCCACACTGATGATTGACTCCCGTGTCTGCAAGATGGATGAGAACTTGAACCCCTTTCTAAGGGACCAAACATATCACTTAATAAAAACAAGGCATCCTACAATGAACCTCTCTTGCCCATATTTATTCCCCTCTAAACACAGCAGTGCACAGATTATAGGAAATGGTTTTACATTTAACTTCAACCCCAAGTGGTAAAGAAACGGATTGTATCTCACAATGTAAATTTGCATCTACCATCATTTAATGGATGTTTTATACATTCTATCTGCTACTGTGTTTTTATGGAAAGGCAAAAAAATTACTTGGGAATTTGTTTTTAATTAAGCAATAAGGCTCAATGGGGTACTGCTATCATGCAATAAAACCACTCCTGGGGTGTTGTGAGGCATTTGGTCCAGATGAGTGCTTCAAATCACCCCCAGATTGTGATTAGATGATTACTCCCTGGAGTTAATATTAGATGGTTCTCTCTAGAGTTGTCTTATTGCTATTATAAAAAGTCTTCAACATGGGGAAACTAAGTAGTTTTTGTGCTTGAAGAAGATGAAGTTTGCAGTTTTCACTGTTGAGTGGCTGTGTGAGCTGTGTGGGTCCCATAGATCAAATCACCTATTTAGCATGCGTGAAAGATCATCTCGGGGCATTTCTTTGACCCAAACAGTTTTACAATTAAGTGGCTTTCTTCTTTTTTTTTTTTTTTTTTTTTTTTTTTTTTTTTTTTTTTTTTTTTTTTCTAGGAGATGGAAGGATATAAAGAGCAAACAACTCCACAATAAAGCAATCCCAAGACAAGGTGCAGAGGAATTTGATTCAGAGATATGTATTACGGGCTTTATCTTTTTGTAGGGAATAATGAATCCTAATCGTTATTATGCTAATGGTATTAATGAAGGCTAATGCATGCGGTAGCAGCAAGAGATTCTCCCAGGTTGGGTACATGAGGAGGTACATGGCCTGAGGCATTTGTGGGGACTCCCAAGGTAATGAATTCAAACAACCCAAATGGTAGAGAGACAAACTGCAATGCCTTCCCCTGTCTACCCCCAGCTGCTCTTCAGGGTTGAGAAAAGAAATATTTCATTCTGAAAACAGACAGAAAACCCCAAAACAAATGAAAACCCCCAACAAATCAAAACCAAAATAAAAAACAAACAAACAAAACCCCAAAACCAACCAAACAAAAAACAACAACAAAAAAACCGCAACAACAACAAAACACATTTCTGCATTTCAATTTACCAGTAAGAGAGAAATCTCAGGAAAACATTCACTCTTGCAAAACTCTCCCCAAAAGGCAAGATGGTACCACATGTACATGGACAATTTTTGCACAGCTTGAACTGAAGTACAGACCAGAATCCTCAGCTCCTCCTTCAGGTGTCCCTCAACTGCCCACCACATACATCCTATTACACAACAATGTTTCTCAACCAGACAACAATTTTTACACTTCACAAATCGAGGTGTGATAATTCAAACATCCTCTTTGTCACATCTTATACACCCTGCACAGCCCAGCCAGCAAAACAATCTCTTTTTCCCCCCCCTTCGCATTCACAGAGCTCTTTGCAGATACACTTGATGGGTGAAACTTCCCCGGGCAATCACAGCAGCCTTCCTGCACAAAAGGCACTGTTGTGAGGCAAGGCACATGTCCCTTATTTTTCCTTTTGGGGCAACACACACACTCAGCCTGGGCATCAGTTCCAAAGGAGAGAGACCAAAGCATGTTCTTCATATAAATAGAAGCTATATCTATGGGCAAAGCAGGGTTCAGGAATTAAACTCTTTTATGTCTTTAACTAATCAGTCAATCATAGGTGAGGACATATACATCTTCTTGAGTTAACTAGTGATTATCACACTCTTGCTCCCTGGGCTTTTTCCCCACTTCCATATTTAAAATGCCTAATCTACCTCCGTTTAGTGTTTGAAACACACATTTGTTCACCAAGATTTATCTTGTGCAGTAAAAGCACACTGAATATGAGATCACTGTTTAGACAGTAGGAAAAGAGTTCAGAAGAACATGCACAGAATGGTGTATTCTGGAAGGAAGGCTGAAACCAGAAGATGCAGCACTCTCTCACAGCATGCTGCAAAATGCTTTCAGCAGCTTTTTTAGACACATCTCTTTTCTCCACGTTCATTTCATATGTTTTTCCTTTAATATTACACCTCTCTCTGCACTGAACACCTGCATCTTGTCACAGTTCTGGCATTTCATATTCTCTTACCTCGGCTCTTTCTCACCTTTGCCTTCTGTATGTTGTGTAGAGCCTGTTCCCATTACTGGGGAACACTGCTTGGAAACAGTGGTCTGGCAGCACGTCAAACTACTTGTTTGGCAGTCTATGCTCACCCATCCCACCCCTCAGGAGAGCACAAACTTCTGAGCTCTCCCTGTTATAAGGCCCTGCCCTGGGCAGTTCCTGGGTGCAACTCAGAGATGCATCACGGCCAGCCCACCTGATCAACCCACTCAGAAAATGGGCACAAAGCTCATGCTGCTAAGGATGAAAGAAAACATGAGTTAATGACACAGCATGCAAAAAACTGAGACTAGGTAACCTGGGTTAAAAAAAGAAAAAAACTCAAACAAACCTCTTCCACTGAAACATAACTCCTTCTTTGTTTGGTTCTTCTCACTTTTCAGCTACAAACTGCCTTTGCTGCCTTCAACAGCCCACATGGGAGAAGCCACAGAGCTGTCAGGGGACACTGGGAGGAGGCAGGGAAAGGGCTGCCAGGTGAGGGTATTTCTGCATCACAGGATGAGGGGCATCCACACTCCTGGCAGCCCCAGCTCCCCACTCACCCCTTCCCACAGCCAGGTCCAGGGTGCCCTGCTAACACCACGCTCCTGCACACCCTCCACTTGACCCCATGACCACAAATCAGTGTATTTGGTTCACTCATGGTTTTAATTCTCAAGTTTTATCTTGTCTCCTGCTCACAGTATACTCTATCAGGCAGAATGCTACGCACTGGTGACATCATATAAAGATTATTTCAGTGACAAAATGCCCTCAGTATTTTACAGTTAAGAAGAGGATATAAATGGAACTACATATTATATGCTGGTCCAAAACAGAAACCAGAACTCTTATCAAGCTTTGGATCAGATCTAACCAGTTTTGTGATTACAGTTACAGAACACTATGAAGAGAACAAGATGTTAACACCAAAATTGGCTTTTCATTCATCTCTCTCACTGTATGTTTCACCACTGCTATTTATCACTGAAAATTAGGAAGGAACAAGCAAAATACCTCATGCCTTCACTAAGATCCACAGGCAACTGCCAAAGCTCAGTTCAAGCACCAGCATACAGCCTAGAGCTTTCAAATCATTCTCTTAGTCCTGCTCCTTCTTTCTTTTTTCTATAACCCAACCATGAGCAAATGTATATTATGTACTTATACACAGCATTTAAATTTCATCTCTGCTGTTTACCTGCTTGGTCATTATTAGTTATTCAAGACTGAAGTTCCAATTCCATCTGAGGGCCACGCACAGCACTGCACACATGTGGCCAAGGAGCAGGGATCTGAGATCTGAGCAGGGAAGGACAAGGCACAGCAAACACCAAGGCTCTTATGTGAATTTGTAACATTAGAATCCGCAGGTGTGAGTGGTTTGGTGGTCCTTGCACTCAACAGCCTTTGTAAGGATCACAGATTTCTGAGCTGGGACATGACCCTGTGGGGAGGCACACGGGCTGTGAGTCAGGAGCTCTGGGGGGATGTTCCTCACCCACCCAAGTGACTCACTCTGATCCAGAGCCCGTTGCTACTGAAGGCAACAGCAAATAACCCACTATTCCTGTGTCAGTGATCAAAGGCCATATGACCATACATAACTCTCCAGGAGTGTAACTCTGTGAAGTGGTACAAACCCTCACACAGTTATCAGAGGAGCAGGCAGGTCTCAAAGTTGCTTCCAGAAGTACTTTCACCACTCTGACAATCATTTTGCAGCCAGGCTCCCTGAACCACTCAAGAAGTGGGTAATTTTCTGCATGGGGGTCGACATATGTCCCAGAGATACAAGCACACTCTAAAAAGGGTTTGCTGGGTGGTGGTTTCACGACATGTGGACTAGTGAGAATTTGGAAACCTATGCTCTGAAGTTTTCAGTCTGTACCAACAGAGCCAAGCAGGGCTCTGGTTTCTGCACTGTCAGACTTGGAAGCAACTCATTTCTAAAGCACACAGATGATGTTGGTAGGGCTTCAAAGATACAAATCAATCACAGCAAATCACACATTTATAAAATAGGCTGATTAGCTGAATCCACTGAGAGCCAGATCAGACAAAGATTCATCCCTCCATGCACAGCATACTCTCGCAGAGCACAGGACAGAGGTCATTCATGCTTACAAGAAACATGTATAATGAACACACTCTGTCTTATTCCCTCATTAAGAGTATTCCAAGCTCAGTTCAATAAAATCTCCGTTGCTAAAAGGTGTCTTGTCCACTGATGAAATGCCCCATGTAGTCAATTAGTAAAAACCACTGTTTTATGATCACAGTGGGTACCTAACATTCCAAACTGAATCTAAATATTGAGTTTTATTCAGAAGAATTTTATCAAATGCCTAGGTTGTTGTTTCCCTTTTTTTTTTTTTTTTTAACATGCACTAAACATACACTGAGCTCAGAATTTAACAGATGTTTTTGTTACTATTATAATCTAATCTTTTCCTGCAGGCTGTTGTAGTAATTTTGCCACTAGAAGATAATAAAAAAACATTTTCTCCCCTGCAGAGCTTACCTTTGGCTGACTCAGCTGAGCAGCTGCAGTTGCCTTTCCTTGCTTTGAAATTATTGCATCCCAATTGGGCAAGATATTTCTGCTACTGAGAAACAAGTGGTTTTGGAGAAAATGCCAGAGGCAATAGATCAGATAAAGTCTCTTTACCTTGCTCCTGTTGCATTAAAAGCTGGTAATTTGTGCTGCAGCTTTTTCAAGTGGTCTCACAAATGTTTGCTTTTGCAGCCAGATAAAAAGAGCTCCTGAGCCTGCCTATCAAACAGCTCTTAAGATTACTGGTGAAACTCAAGAGTTTGTATCTCAGCAAGGAATTCAAACAAGGATGTAACAGCTTCCAAAATAAACAAACAAAATACCAACAGAAAGTCAGCTCTGGAGTGCAAGTGCTTCGTAATGACTGCGAGCCCAGCGTGGATCGCAGGGCTTCCCTCGCCTCATGCAACAGTTCCCTGAACACGCCTCCACTTCTGACTGAAGATGGAGAAAGAAAAAAAACCACATCAAATCCCAGGTTAATGGGCTAACCCAGTGCTGTGTTTGGCTGATGTGTTGTCCAGGTGAGCATATTGAGAAACAACAAGAAAAATAAATCAAAGTATTACATCTCAGTAATAAAGACTATGATTAAGATAATAGGAGAGCAAATTCAGAATAATTTACACATAAGAGAAAAAAAACCAGTTTCAACATAACAATCTGTGGCTGGTTAGGTCTGAATTAGTCTGCTAAGACAAATTCCGACGTATTTATTTTAGTGCCTTGTATACTTGCATAGTTACATAGTTATCATGTAAAACTAATCATTTCCATAGTTAGATCATGTTAAAAAATTTTTTTTTAGAATTAATTTATAAGCTGGGCAGATCTCCCCAGACCTAGTACACTGCTTGCAAGGTAGCCAGGATAGAGGCAGCTGGTAACCAGGCTCAACACAAAACAGCTCCCAGCTGCAAGAATGTCTGCAAAGGCAGACCACTGGCAGATCACTCAGTCCTGCTCTCCTACAGAAAAGGCAAGAGGATAGAAAAGGCCCCACACTAAAGCCCCAAGGATAACCTGAGTCTGTGCTCAGCCCAGCCTGCCCTCTGTCCTGAGCTCTCCCAGATTTTGAGAGGTTTGTAAACGATCTGTGACTCTGTAACCCTCCCGCATACACTGCTAGGCAGCCACAGACTGCAGTTAACTTAGTCCATTTCCTCCTTCATCTGCTCATTTGACACAAACACAAAGAGTGAAAAAATAAGGTCTAATGGAAATTCCCATGGCTGCCCAAGCACTTCAGCTCTAAAGTGCACCATAAGCTTCCCAGCCTACATTATTATTTCCAAAGAAAATGAAAACCTGGAAAAAAAAATATTTCTAATACCTTGACAGGCCCATCAGTTCCCATTAAAAATAGAAAAGCTATTATAGAAAGTGAGAAAGCACCTGAATTATAGATCAGCACAGGCCTGGGCAGCTGGGGGTTTTGTTACTGCATCAGACAAGGGCCAGAGCTCGGCTGCCCTGCGTCCTGTGGCATCTGCAGTGGGTGCTGGGGAATGCCCATGGCCTCTGCCCACTCATCCCACCACCCTCATGGCAGCAACATGTGGTGGCCTGCGGCCCATACAGTGGGAGAGAGGAATGCAAAGGATTTCCCTGCAAAGCCAATTTCAGTGTTAACAGCTTGCTTTCTTCATAGTGGTCTGTAACTGTAATCACAAAAGTGGTCAGAAGATCTGATCCAAAGCTTGGTAAGAGTTCTGGTTTCTCTTCTGATGTGTAATTCCATTTATATCCTCCTTCTAAACTGCAAAATTCTGAGAGCATTTTACCACTGAAATAACCTTTACATGATGTCATGCCTGTGTACCATCCTCCACGACAGGGTGTCCTGCGAGCAGGAGACACGATAAAACTCGGAAACTTAAAAACCACGAGCGAACCAAACAGTACACCGATCTGGCGCATCTTCGCGGCACTCGTGGGGTCAAGAGGAGGGTGTGCAGGAGGGCGGTGGATGTCAGCAGGCACACACAGCCCCGGGGGGACCCCAGGAACACGCAGCCATCGGGCACACAGAGACCCACGGCACGCACACAGACCCACGGCACACACACTGACCCACGGCACACACACTGACCCACGGCACACACACTGACCCACGGCACACACACTGACCCACGGCACACACACTGACCCACGGCACACCCGTACCCCCGGCACACCCGTACCCCCGTCCCGCCGTGCCCATTGGCCGCGCTGGCGGTGGGCGGGCCGCGGGGCCGGCCCGGGGAGCGCGGCGGATCCGCCCGGCACGGGCGGCGGGAGCGCGGCCGGGGGAGGTCCGGGAGGTACGGCAGGAGCGGGGTCCGGGCCGGGCGGAGGGGTCTTCGCGGGGCTGGGCGGGCGGCTGGTGCGGAGCGGGACAGCGCTGGGACAGCTCTGGGACAGTCGGGGGGTTGGGGCGGTGCGGGACGGACTGGCGGCCGCGGGGGGACGGAGCGGCGGGGGCTCGGCCGGGGGGTCCCGTCCTGGGGGTCCCGCGGCGTGTCCTGCCCGCCCGGGGGTCCCGTCCCGCGTGTGCGGTGCCTGCAGCCCCGCGGGGTCTGTGCGTGACCCGAGCGCCGCTCGGAGGGGCGGGTTTGTTGGGGTTTTTAAGAGGGGCTCTTAAATTACCAAGTTTGGCCGTGTGCCAGAATCCCAGAAAGTGCGCCCGCCGCGGAGCTGTAAGGGGAACCCCCGCCTGGGCTGTGCGCCGCTTCCAAAGGGACGCACAGCGGGCTCTGGGGCGCTGGGAGGGACAGGGAATTGTCTCTTCCCTCGGTCGCCCACCCTGGCCAGCCAGCCCGCCTGTCGTTCCCACGAGCCCTTGTCCAGCCTGAGCGTGGCCAAGTGTTGTCACATTGGTCCTGTCACCTCCAACACCCGAGAGTTCCTTACGGGGGGCTTTTCCCTGTGCCTCGGGGAGGGGAGCAGAAGGTGCTGTTCTGCCCGGAGATGTGTGCATGGATAGAGCAAGGGAGAGGGAGGGAGCGAGGCATTTCCTTGAGTTTCGGGTTTTCCTTCCTCCCTTCCTATGCTGCTTGGGCGCCTCTGAGCCTGGCTGGCACTCGCAAGAGCCACAGCTGAGCTCAGCCTGCCAGCGAGTGGGTTTGGTAGCATCAGCCTGAGCTCCTCAAAAGCCACTGCTCGGCAGTCCCTATGTCCTGGCCCTGTGCTGAACGTGGCAAGAGGCTTGCTAGCTCAGTCCATACCCCGCCAGGGCTGGTGACATTCTCAAAGGCATAATGTGACAGCCAGTCCCAAAATGTACATGTGCTGAATTTGGTTCTTCATGAGCATGGCAGGAAGGGGGTTGCCAGAGCCTGACCCCTTTCCACCCAGCAGTTACAGCATGCCGGGAAAGAGGGAGAGGCAAGCTGAAATCCCCTCAGGCAGGAGAAGGAGAGGAACTCTGGTTTGCTTGCTCTGAGTGCCTGATCTGGCGGCTGCGTCCTGCCTACTGTGCTTGGTGAGCAAGAGCTTATGCCAGCCCTAACTCCAAGAGACATTGCTCAGCTGAGCAAAGCAGAAAGAGGGAGTAAGGGAGAGCTGCAGAGAGATGAGGCTTGGGGCATTTTCTGCTGTCAGAGCTCAGCAGTCAGATCTCAGTGCACTGATCCTCATGGACCATCCCATGCACGTGGTGTGCATCAGGTATGCAATGGATACCAGGACTGTCAGCTCTCTCTGATGGCAAGAGCAGAAGGATCAGGTAAAACAGCTCACTACATCAGTACACCTAAGCCTTAGATACACACAGTCCTGAAAAACATACCCCAGACTCGGTGACCCAGGAACTTAAGTCGAAATGCACTGCCTGGCATGCATCAACATGGCTGTTTATAATCCCAAGTGAACAAGCACTCATTGTTAAAAGTCGTGGCGTGCTTACTTCTGGAGTGGAGTGCCAAGCAGTATTTTTTTTCCTTTGAGTATCAGTCATACTCACTGCTTAGTCTTTGATCACATGCAGAACCAGCAGATCTCGATGAAAATAACCAGCCCCAAAATTTGCCACGCCAAAAACCTCTGTGAAAAGCAGCATGGTGGTAAAGTACATCTTCCCACCCTCATTTCAGCTGGATAAGATACTGCTATATGTGGCACATGGACACACATAGCACTTGGTAATAAGCACTGTGACCCTGCTGACCTGACATGGCAAACAGGAAAAAAATATTTACCAAAATGAATAAAATAGATTAGACTTCGTATACTCATTTTGTTCCAAAGGGAGAGGCTCTCATCTCCCAGGAAAGGAGACCATAATAACACTCAGCAGCTATCTTTATTTGCCAAATTCACAAAGTACTTGCATTCCAAAGCCAAACTGTGCATTATTTTCAGTGACTCACAATATTAACATGAAATTGGGTTTTATGTGGTTACTCAAGCTGAGCACTCTCTGGAACTCAGGGCAGGATTGATCTGGCTTGTGGTGGGATGTAGTGAGTCACCCTCTCAGATGGCTGTTGCCCACCCACACAAGTGGATATGCTTAACACTGTCCCAGCTCCATCCAATGCATTCCAGTGCTTTGAGGCCCTGAGGATACACATCCTTCTCTCCAGTTTGAGGAAGCCAGCTCTTCAGGAGCACTGGCCACTCAGTGTTTCTTTGTGAAAGCTATTTCTGCAGGGTAGGTCACCTCATTTAAGTCTCCCAGGACTAAACCTGGGTCTTGGTCTTGTGCCTTTTTACCCTGCCGTGCTCTAGAGAAGAAAATTCTGGGAACTCAACAGAATTGACTTGTCTATCTGCCAGATAGCTCAGGCAAGAGGTGAATGGTATGCAGCAGCCTTCAGCAGCAGCTGTGTGGTTTCCCTTCCAGCATAGTGAAGGGGTGATCTGGGGTGAAGGGCAAGGGTAGAATGTAAATCATCATTGTCCCAAACGCACAGGACCAGATGTGCTGTCATCCTCCTCTTCCCTTTCTCCCTCAGCCTCCATAGTAGCAGGCACTCTGGACAAGGAGGACAGGGAAAGCAGTGAAGGGTGGCTCTGCATTAGTGGCTCAGTGAACCAGGGCAACACACATCCCTGTGATCTCTGGGAGCTGCCTCGTGATGGCTGAGATACCTCTCTGGAGGAGGAAGTGACTCACGTTCCCATGGCCAGCTGGCCTCGGGGCAGCTCCTTCAATGCACGAGGGGAAGGGGCAACACAAAATGAACTTACAAGGAATGCCTTCCTTACTCCAAACTACCTTCCTTACTGCAAACATTTGCTTTCACTTCAAAGTTACCCTTACCTAGGTTTTCTAGTAAAACAGAAACCAACAGACTAACAAAACTCCAGATTGGGAACTCCAGATGAGAAGGAAGGTGGGGAGTTGTGGGAGGGATGATGGTGCTGCATTCCACTTCCCCTTCAGCAGAGAGCAGGACTGTTTTCAGAATGATGTGTCTTGCAACTGGAAGCACTGGCAGCCCTGGGGTAATGGAGTAAAGGCTTGGCTCATGTGGGTTTATTCACATAACAGGGCCTTTTCTCTTTTTTTCTCTTTTTATAATTCAGGGAGGACCAGTGGGAACAAGTGATACCACAGTGGTTTGTTTTGTTCCTGCCTCAGCTCTGCCCCAAAATGGGGCTGTGGGATGTGTGTGTCTGTAATTAATCCTTGAGAAAGCAGGTGTGCAGTCAGAAATGGAAGGCTTGCTCCCAAAACCATGATCTCCTCCCTGAGCCCGTGTCTAGCCCATCATAAATTAGCTCCCAGCACCCAGAGGGATAGACAGGGCAAGTCCTGGTACCCTTCAGCTGTCACAGTACAGTGACTCCTGAGCAAGTACTTACATCTGCATGAAAGCAGGTTCAGAGCACGCAGCTTCCTTTACTAAGGGCAGAGTTTTACTGGTGAAAAGCACAGCTGTAATGGAAGAGCTGGCTCTGCCTTCAGGGGCTTCCATTGCTGCAAACTGAACTATCCCAGTACAGACTGGGCTGTTGCAAAGTGAGGCCAGAAAGTTTGGAAATTTAATTTTAAAAAGTAACAAGCTAAAGTGCGGAGTGCTCAGGAGATTACTTGTACCCTGGGGTTGCGTTAGGAGCATCTCACCTGTGCATACATTAGCTACTCACCCCCACCCCGTGCAGATGTTTGCAGCTTCACCACTTCCCTCTTTGTTTTCCTCTCTCCAGAGTGAGCTGGAGATGGTGGACCATCTTGCAAACACCGAGATCAACAGCCAGCGCATTGCTGCTGTGGAAAACTGCTTTGGGGCTTCCGGGCAGCCCTTAGCCTTGCCTGGAAGGGTCCTTCTGGGAGAAGGGATTTTAACCAAAGAATGCCGCAAGAAACCAAAGCCTCGCATATTCTTCCTTTTCAACGACATCCTCGTCTACGGCAGCATAGTCATCAACAAAAGGAAGTACAACTCCCAGCACATCATTCCCCTTGAAGATGTCACTTTGGAGACGCTGCCAGACACTTTGCAGATGAAGAACCGCTGGATGATCAAAACCTCCAAGAAGTCCTTTGTGGTTTCCGCGGCCTCCCTGACGGAGCGGAAGGAGTGGATCAGCCATCTGGAGGAGTGCATCAGGCACCTGCTGACGAAGACGGGCCGGCAGCCCTCCACGGAGCACGCTGCTCCCTGGATCCCAGACAAGGCGACGGACATCTGCATGCGCTGCACGCAGACCAAGTTCTCCACGCTCACCCGAAGGCACCACTGCCGCAAGTGCGGCTTCGTCGTCTGCGCTGACTGCTCCAGGCAGAGGTTCCTGATGCCCCGGCTGTCCCCCAAGCCCCTGAGGGTCTGCAACCTGTGCTACAGGCAGCTGCTGGCAGAGAAGAAGAAGGAGGCAGAGGCAGATCTGAGGCAGACGGAGCCGATCTGCTCTGCCATCCAGGGCTACGAACCCTCCAGCGGCGATGACAGCGACAAGTCTGACGACGACAAAGCTGACCGGTGGCCAGCAGACACAGAGTTTTATACCTCACCAGTGTCCTGGTCGTCTTTCCATAGCTGACCTCCCTGGGAGCCGGTGGAGTTTACACATTGGGAAGCCAACCTCTGGCCTCCAGTGTGTGTCCTTGATGTTTTCTATGGAGGCCGTGCCTAGGAAGGTGGATCTGGGCCTCTGTATATGGTGTCTGTGGGGGAAGCAGAGATGAGGTTACCCCTCTGAAACCGTGTCTCATATGACGTGTGTGCAGAGAAGAACAGCTCAGTGAGTAGCAGGGACTGGGGCACAGACCTGCAGATCAGTCATGGCCAATCGAGCTTGCCCTTCAGTGCCTTAGCCTTCCTCTCCACAAAAACACAGCAATACTAACTCCTGTTTTGAAATGTTTTGAGATTGGCTCTTGGGAGAAAAAGAAGCAAGAAGTCCTGGAGTTGGACACGCTTGCTCACAGTGTGTTCCTCTGTCATGGCAGAGGGGCCGTTTTCCATGAACACTGCCAGAGATTGTCACTGCAGGTGTGCCAGCCCCAGGAAATAGCTGCTCATCCTGGCATGGTAAGGCTGGCACTGGCTTCTGTGTCTACACCTGGGTCTCTCAATGTTGGAAACACTGAGAGAATGGTGCTCTGAATGAGGCTTGGTGTGAGCAGCCCTAGCAAAGCACTGAGCATCCAGCTCTCACATGGAAAGAGGCTGTGGGGGTGGTACCAGAACAGGAGGGAGGAAAGGGAGGAGAAAGGGACAGGTAAAATTACACTGAGCAGTGAAATAAGGAGCTAGGGATGTACTGATGTACTAAAGTTGGCTCAGCTAAGTTGAGTTGAGTGCAGAGCCCAGATCTCAAATACAAATATCAGATTACTAGAAACTTGAAGAACTCAAGCCTACCCGGTAAAAGAGCAGCCCAGGGAAGACTTTTAACAAGTCTTGAAAAATCCAGGAAAATATTGTCCCAAATTAAGATCCTATGAAGTACAGCACTCCAACTTCCCCTTCCCTCCTTGGCTGCTGCCCAAGGCATTGAATTCTCACTTGTGGGCTCACCTCTTGACTGTCAGTCTCACGAGTCCAAAGTTAAGGTCCTTTATGTACTTCAAGGATCAGAGCCAAAGACTTTACAGTTAACTTGAGATCAACTTTAAAGTTCAAATTAAGTTAGAAATAAGCTGTGTATATCCAAGTATTCTATCATAATGTAGCATGGGAATAAATATACAGGAAATCAGACAACAGCAATTTTTTTTGCAGCAGACATTTCTACAAACTCCGTTACTACTCTTAGTGTATTTTTCTATTGTGTATTTTATGCTCTGGAAAAGCAACATGGCTGGGAATACATAGGCCAATGTTATAAACTGTTTTCTTATCATGACCTATTACAAGCAGTGCATTGCTTGACAGATGGCCAGACTTTGGGTTTTTTTTAAATTTCAGTTCAAATTGATCATTCTTAATGTCTTTGATAAACTGCTACTGTTCCAATGAATTTGTATCACTTGACTGTGTGTGAATAAAGATATGGCCAACAGGAAGAAGCCAGGAAAACAGGACAATAAAGTGTGTTGTTATTGAACAAGAGTCTTAATCAAGAGCTGGGATTCAGGCCTGGCTGACCAGCATGAGTTCAGACTCCTCAGCTGTGGGGAGACTGCTCTGGGTTTCTCTTTACTGCCTGAAGGTAAGGGTGAGTGAAAAAAAAAATCTGAATCTGATGCTTCCTTTCTATTTATGCCATGTTATCATCTGACAGACTTTTCCCAGGTCTTTAGCAATCCCCTGCAGTAGTCTGTATTAACTGGAATGGTATTTTTCCGGTGGGGACACAGCTTAGAATGGGCCAACAAACCTTATGACCTAAGCAGATGTTTTTGGGTTTTAAAGCAATAAGTACACCGAGTTCTGTTTTTTCCATCAATCTCCAAGCTTAGTCCCTAACTCTGCACAGCAGTGACTGTTTTTACAATGCCTCCCACCCACCAGAAGGGTGTACATGCTATGCAAACAGAAAATGACCTTAAAAATAAACAGCCATCAGAATGTCTCACAAGCCAAAAATAGCCCAGCTGCTGAATCCGTGTCCATTGCTGACGTTCCAGTTCCCTGCTCCTGAAGTGAAACTCCCAGTTTCGTCCTGGTAACTGGCTCCAGAGATGTATTCCAGTTTTGAACCTAATCCTTAGTTCTTTTCGAGATCAGCTTTTCTTTATCTCATGTGTTCAAAGGTCTTACTATTATCAGCCCCAAAAGAGCTATGAACTGTTTTTATCCACTAATGAGACACAGACATGCCTCTAGCGAATGCCTTCTTGGTGAGCAAGAGCTTTTCTTAATCACAGCAGGAAAAAAAAAATCTGAAAAACCAAACAAACTCTACCAAAAACAACCCAGCCCCTTTGTTTTGGTGCATGCTGTTGATGGCCTCTGGGGAAACACAGACATCTTCCACCCCCTGGTACAGCTCCAGCCCTCAGGGTGGAAGAGCTGGGACACACCTGAGTTAACAGGTAAGGGTGGCTCACATCACATACACTGCAATTCTGAAACAGTGTTTTGGAGGTGCCCAGGAGCACTTGCACTTTCAGAGGCTTCTCAGGCACTGCCTCGTGTGTTGCCCTTTGTTCTCCCCGTGCATTCCCTGCTGTTACCCAGCTCCCAGCTCTGGCTGTGCAGGAAGCATCAGGCATTGTGGAGCAGCTCCTGCCGGGCAAGGAGGCATGGAAAGGCTGGAGGCGGCCACAGGTTCAAGGGGACACCTGCCATGGAAGCCCCAAGAAACCCAATGACTCCTCAAACTGTTAATGTGTATGGTAAAAGGATCCTGCCCAGGAAAAACGTGGGGAAATTTAAACAAAGCCGCTCCCCTTCTTCCTGTAGCTCTGTTAGCCAAGCTGCAGAGCTCAGCACTGGGATTAGAGCCTGGGGCTCCTGGCTTCTGGCCTGCTGAACACATGGGTTTTACATCACAGGCAGTGCTGTTACAGTCCAGCCTAGAGTTTTCCAGCCTGATTCTATCTCCAGTGCATTAATGGGGCATTTCCTGATGGTTTGGTTTTTTTCTTTTTTTAGCTAAATAAACGCCTTTACCGGAGATTTGTTACAGTTTGCAGCCCCAGGCAACTACAAAAAGAGCAGTAGCTTCAAGTGCTCACCTTGGGAAACATCTGCAGGATGGGGGTTTTGTGGGGTCACCTCCTCCTCCTGCAGGGCTCCCAAGCAAGGAGATCCCAATGGGGATCAGTTGCCAGAAGGGGTTCCATGCCTGAAGGTGTCACGATCCAAAGGGCACAGCAGGGTGAAGCTGTCCCTGGTGCACTCCAGCCTTGGCACTGCCTGATCCTGGGGTGTGCTGCCTCAGGAAAGCAGACTGGCTGAAAAATGCTCCTTCTGCTTCCTCAAGTAGAAACTGGAGCTCAGGCACATTTAGAAAAATCCAAGAGTTTTTTGGCCTGCAGGAAAATGGTTCCTTTTCAGCTGGACACACACGAGCCAGTGTACAGTCCCTGTAGCTGTCAGGAATGAGAACACTAGTGTGCTGAACATGGAGAGCAAAACAAATGTTAGCGTCAGAGCTGCTGAAACTGCTGGGAATCCTCCAGTACAGAGGAAAACAGAGCTAAGGACCATGCAGTAAAGCTTTAAATAATAAAAATTCTCTTGTGCTCTTCAGGCAGTTGGAAGGGGAAGAGGAGGATGGTGCAGCAGCCAGTCACAAAAGCCCAAGGAAAGGCAATGGGGAGATTTGATCTGTGAATAAACTGAAAGGATCAAAGAGGTTCAATGAAACCCATGTGTTCTGCCATCCCAAGGCGCAGCCCAGGCACACCACAGCTCCCATCATGGTGCTGACTCAGCATTCACAAGCATTCAGCCAGGAGAAATGAGCCAGCTGCTCAGCCAGAGCCTTGCTCCCAGTTACTCAAACACTCCGTTTCCATCCAAGCTGGAATTCTGGCTCTGCCACAGCCCACAGCCTCTTCCGACTCACTGCTGCTGCGAGGCAGTTTCTCATGTTCCTCGGCCTGGGAGTTTTGATTAGCAGGAGGAACTGAGGAGCACAGATGGTCCCAGCTGCTGCTGAGCTGTGAAGTGATGTGTCTCCAATGAAAAATACAGGCTTCTGGTTTTGACTCTTTCTGCTCCGGGCCGTGGACTGTAAGAAAGGTGTTGGCAGGAAGATGTTACACTACTGTCACTTCCATGGTGGACACAATCTATCAAAGCAGCTCCAAGAAAGCCTTGCCTGAGAGCTGAGTGCTGGAGCTGCTCTCCAGAGCACCCAGGGAGGAACACTGTGCTCCAGGGAAGCACAGGCTGCACACTGTGGTGTAAAGCACTGCGGGGCAACACACAGCCAGGTCTGCTTCATGTGGCACATCACAGGCAGGAACAACCCCACTGCCACACAGGTGTGTGGGAAGGAGCCTCTTCTGCCTGTGCACTTTTTCATAAAAGCTCCTAATATACACAGCAGCCAGTGCTGTGATCCTGTGCAGCAGCTGGAGGAGAAGAGGCAGGCAGGGAGGTGGTATTGAGTGCTGAGGAATGTGGACATTCTTTGATGTTGGCATTTGGCTTCATTTCCAGTAAGGCCCAGAAGCAAAGAAGCAATAACCAGGTTTTCCGTAACCTCTTACGGAGAGGTTTATGGCCAAGACCGAGTTACACAACCTCCCCAGCCTGCTGCTGTAGGAAGAGGAGAGAGAAAGGAGGAGGGGAGTTAGATAAGAGGTTTTGCTTTAGAAGAGCACTCACATGCAGTTCCTTCTGTTGTACGGTCAAACCAACCTGGGGCAGAGCATCTGCTGCCATCAGCAATCCTGCTGCCAGGGATCCTGCTGCCCAGATTGCCCCATGCAGCAAGGGAATGCTGCGGGCTTTGTCTAGCCTCTCCTTTTTTTTTTTTTCTTTGTCCTAAACACGATGTGTTTTGATGAGAACCTTTGGCAAACAATGTATTTGAGAAGCAAAAGGCGTTAACTCAAGGCTAGACAGGTCTCTTTTCTTCTAACAGCAACAAGAAAAAAAAGTCACACATGGTTTCTACAGGAAGACTTAAACATTGTGTAAAAACAGAGCTTCATATATGAAGGATCTTCCAGAGGCACCAGAGGGAGAAGTAAGTGTGGCACTGATGCCTCTCCATGAATTTGTTCCCCCTCCCATTGAGGCCCGCAGGAGGGACCATGTCGCCCAACACACATCACATCCTTGTGCAATCTTCAGCCTGCGATGGCCACCTTACAGGCCAAGCTGGACGAGCCCCTGAGCCTGCCTGAGCTGCACATCACCCATGTGTGTGGCACACGGGTTCTGCCGGAGCTCCAGAGCGAGCCCCGAGCCCGGCAGTGTGCAGGGGGGCAGTGCTTTGTGAGCACAACCATTCTCAAGTGTCTCAAATGGCTCAAACGGCTCGAGGTGTGAGCCAGCAAACCAAGCCACAAACCAGAGCCACCAGCACCCAGGTCACAGATTCCTGGCTCCATCAAAGCCTCTGACTTGATGAGCGCTCAGCAGCAAGTTCCACGCGAACCAACGTGAGTCTTTAGATCCTTCCAAAGATGTCCTTGAGCTCGCTTGTTTACTGTTTGAGCAGCACAGGCAGCCCAGCTGTGAGTGGCGTTCATAGTCCAAAGGTCTTTTATATGCCACCATAAGGCTTTGCACACCCTGTGCAGCCAGCCCTTCTCCCCAGGTACCCAGCACCAGCCCTCCAGTCCAGCCTCTATGGCTGGGGCCGTGGAACCAGGGCAGCTGCCCCGTCATCTTCCTCCCACACAGCTCCATGGGCAGCAGGGAGCCTCACACCACCTGCAGGGCTGTCTTCTCTGTGGGGAGAGGCTGTTTTTCACTGGCTTGGCAGGACCCAGCTGTTCTCCCTGACACACTCCTAACCACAGCTGTCTGTACACCCCAGGGGAGCAGAGTGGGGAGCGATGCTGTGCATGAACCCTGCCAGGGCCCCTGCAGCACAGCTTCCTGCTGCAGTTCATATGGGGGAGATGCCTAACCCTTAAACCTCAGCAGAGACAGGCTGGTGTCAGTCACATCCGTCCGGAGCCTGGGGGAGGACTTGTCCTGCAGGGTGTCCTGCTGCAGCTGCATTTGTTCATTCCACCAGTACCAGGTTCGAGGCAGATACAACACCTGAGACTGAGCAAGCCCCTCTGTCAGTGCTGGGTCCCACAGGCACTGGGGATGTCACAGTCTGCAGCCATCTGTTTGCAAGGAAACAGCTTGAACGATGAGAGGCTCTACAAAATCCACTGGCAAAGAGCTACGGTGCTAATCTGGGGAGGATGACATCACACTTTGCTACTTCAAGACTTCAGCAGCACTGCTGCTGTCCCTATAATACAGCAGTTAAGGTATGTTACCTCCATAAAAACGGGGTCTGTAAATGCAGCTGGTGTAGCCCCCGAGCTGGGGCAGCCCTCACAGCATGGCCCTGGAGCCCAAGGACAGCCCTGTGGAGCAGCAGCTCTGCCAGCACCCTGGCAATCACCAGCACCCTGGCAATCACCAAGCAAGCACCCCTCACACCACCTGAGGTTCTCCCCCTCTCCTCGGGGACACACAGTAGCCAAAGCCCAGCACGTGGCTGTGTCACAGAAGGGATTCTAAAGGATATGTTTGTTAGTTGAGACCTGACAAGTTAGGGGTAAAAATAGGGTCGCTCCTCTACACAGCTTCCCCCCATTTCAGTGCCCTCACCACTCAGAAGAACCATCTGGGCAATGCATGAAGAATGGGGGAGCCCCCAGCACTGTAAATGCTGCTCCCCTTGGGAGATGGGGAAGGGTCCTGTGCTGGAAGCAAGCAGAGGAGCTGGTCATTACCTGAGCACAAGCAATGCAGCTCCCTGGAAACAAACTTTCACAGGCTGGTCCAGAACAGATGTGGTGTAAACTGCTGTGTGAGCAAGCTCATCACCTCCAGTACAGCTCTGCCTCCCACCCAACAGCACTTGAACTATCTCCCCCTGCTCATCCACCAGGATTTGCCTCTGGAGGCTGGATTTTCCTGGTGCCAGGTCTCCCAGCTACACTGGTGGGATGCAGCTACAGTGGGCGGGGCATCACTCCATCTGAATCAGCCCTGCACAACAGGTGCCTCTGTGAGCTGTGGGTTCCTGGCTGCAGGTTTAGGAAGAGCAGCAGGACAGGAGAGAAGAAGGAGCTTCTTTTTTTTTTTTTTTTTTTTTTTTTTTTTTTTTTTTTTTTAATATGAATTTTAAATCAGTTCAGTGAGAACCCTTAAACATTCAAAAAGAAACATGAGGAACTTGACCCATGTAATCTCTGTCAAACAATTTCCCTTTTGCAAAATAAAGTAGTAGCATGACCATGTTTTAATACAACTTCCACTTTATAAGGGTGTGAATAAAGGAGTTTTTCTTCTTTAAAAATACTGCTGAGTGCTTCGGATTCTGGAGATATTTTCCATGCGATGCAAGCAACAACGATATTTGGTTTAATTTTTAAGTTCATATTGCAATTCTGAGACCATGAAATAACTGATTGCAACTGATGGACCAAGAGAGGTTAGTGTCTCCCACCTCTGTTAAATTGCTCTTTTGTACACAGGAAAGCACTCAGGGAGGAAGGCTCCACTCCTGAGTGGGATAAAAGGCACAAAGGCGAATGGGCAGGTCCTCCCTATCACAGGAAAACCCTTTTGTACAATACAAAGCACACCACGCTTTGTTCAGAGCACGATTGCTTTGGCAGCACATACATCGTATTCTACTCACAGCAGCACGTATGTTGGCACAGCACTGCAGAAATGGTGTGCAGCATGGGTTTGGGAGAACATGAAAGCAGACTTAATAAACTAGAGCCAGAATTCACCTGTCCCAAAATCACGAGGGAGGCACCTACAGAGCGATACTTCTGCTGCTTTAGTCTCTTGTCAGGCCCTGGTGAGAAACTTCTGGAGGCAGTGGTTGGTTCTGGACCTGTGTGACCAACTCCCTCTGACATCAGGCTGCCTAATCGCTTTCTGAACACATTTCTGTTTTGGCACCTAGAGCATCCTGTGCCAATGAGCTCCACAATTCCCTGTTACACTGTGTGAACAAGCACTTCCTTTCACCTCTGCAGTTCTGTGGGTGCACCCTGCCTTCTCTGCCATGGGATTGTTCCTCCTGTTCATCCCTGTGCCATTCACAGATGTGACCAAATCTCTCCCCATTAAGTGTCTTCTCCAGGTTGAACAGTTTAAATCAGCACATCTTTCTTTACACAAGTGCCCTCTCATACTGTGTTATCCTTCTGTGCATCTTTCCTAGCTCTGTAATGCCCTTTTTGGCTCCAAAAGGAGTAACCTGAGTGAATCAAACAGGCTGAACAGACTATTCAAGATGTGGCTGCTACCTGGATTTATTCAGTGACCTAACTACATTCACTACCTTCTCAGTTTCCTTTCCCATCTCTCCTAACCTTCCCATTGTCTTCTGACCCACTGCTGAGCACTGTGCTTGTATTGTCAGAAATCTGCCCAGTGACCTGAAGATCTTTCCTGGGAGAAAATAGGCCACTCAGAGCTCAGCACTGTATAATCAGGGTTATCTTTCTTCTGGTGGCATGTACCAGTACCCACTGTTCTGCTGACTGCAGGCTCATGAGGCTGTTTGCAGCTGCTGCTTTCCATGAATGTCCAAGGCTCCCAAAGATGCACCAAGGCCAACCAAAAGGCACGGGGCAGCTTTGAAGCTGGCTCAGCTGTCGGGATGTGAGCAGCCAGTCGTTGGTTAATTGATTTCCTGTTTGTTATCTGAAGACACCATCCAATTTTGGTTTATTGCACAACAGTACAGCACAGTTACATTATACACCACAGAAACACATACCTTTTTCACAAGGCAGCTCAATTAGTTAGCAGGCAGCAGAGCACTTTGAAGACGTAAAGCACTACAAGAGCGCTCCTTATTATCCTCGGTCTACTTATCCTTAGTGGCACAATGTGAGGGCTGATCTTCGCCCTGTACTCACCGGGGATGTGCTGCTGCCATTGTCAGCGGCACCAGCCCCACGGGGCCAGGCTGGGCATATGAAAGCCCGAAATTAGGATTAGACTCAGCCTCAGCACAGGCTCCTGCAGAGTTAAACTTCAGAGCCGGCAGAAAGCCTCAAGTATGCAGGCGGCTGCCAGGCGATGGGAGGCTCTTTGCTGCGGTTGTGGAGCAAATATTTTTATACACAGATTCCTGGAGAGAATGGCCAGGAAAAGGCATGCAAGCCCCTTTTATGGAAACCAGCAAAATCACATCCAGGAGCCTGCCTCGCCAGCACCCTGGTTAGCCTTTCATTACTGACTTTGTTCCTGCATAAGCAATTAATAAACTGCAGTTTGGTCAAGAGGCTGCTGCGTGAACTCTGGCTCACAAACAGGCACAGAGCAGGCAGCTGATTCCTCCCAATGCTCCAGCAAGTATTCAGCTTCCACATAGTATTTGATGAACTGTTTTGCTCTGTTCCTTGCTTTCTTGAGTAACAAAACATTTGCTCTTGCACTCCATCTCTCCCAAACCCAAATATTACATTCAGATGTTGCATCTTTTTTATCCTTGCTCTAAGAGGGAGCAAGCCTTTAAGTTAAGATTTTGAAAACCTGGTTATGCAGGGCTTCAAATTTACCTGGAAGTGCAAGGTAGAAGCAAGGGAGATGGGCCCCTCATTTTTGGCTGGGAAGAGTAGGATTCTTAGAGTCAGAAAGGTTTGAGTAAATGCAGATGGCAGTCAAAAGTCTTATTTTGTTATAATGACCCCAAATTACCAAGATTATTCATAATATTTCACTGACTGATTATTCATCATATCTCACTGACTGATACAGAAACAACAAGCCTTTCATTCTGTCTTCAGACTACACGTACAAGGTAATCTCAGAATGCTCTACTCCAAAGCAGCCTGTCAGAGCGCAGGAAAGATTTAATTTCACCCTAAATCACTCCTGCTCACTGAGGCTGATAAGGAAATAAGGAATACAAAACATTTTCACTCTGCTAGACACTCCTGTGCAGGGTCTAATTAGTTAAGGTCAAACACCAGTGCAGATTTTTCATTCCCCTGCCACAAAGAATGTAGTTACATTTCAGAACTTAGCAGTTTCTTCTTTGTCTCAACTGCTGTAAACCTCTACTAACACTTATTACATTCCTTCTTTGATGCTTATGTCCTGACAGCAGGATCAGAGAATGGTCAGCTGTACAGCAGTGCTATCACATTTCTGTAACACACCATTTCCTATTGATAGGTTACAAAACGTTTAACAAAAAAACCCCATCCAGGATCTAGATGGGAAGTTACTCAAGGTCACTCAGCAAACAAGCAGAGGAGCAAAAGAAGGTGATACCTCTTCTGAGGCCCAGCAAAATGGGCTTGCCTTGAAACCACACTGCTTTCCCTGCTGACAGATGAAGGGTAATCTTGGGTGAAAGATCAGCAGTGACATGGAGGGAATTGCAAAGGTACAGGTGCCCAAATGCAGTGTCTTTACGGAATGCTGAAAGCTGTAATGCTCACATTAAATCCTTCCTGCTGAACAGTCATCCAACGAAATGAATACCTTCATTTTTGCAGACTTCAGAATAATTTTATATATTTACCTCGTAGGTTCTTCTGGAATTCATAAATCACGCTTAATGAGAAGTATTAGCACACACTTACTGCAATTACATGATGAATGTTTGATTTCTGGCTTACAGCCTGAAAAATACATAGATTTCTGTGATCTCTAGAAAGGTAGAGATGAAACCTCATGTTTTAATTAGGGGCTAATAGCTTTAGTTCACTGTAATGCAAAGGCCTTTGGTTTTTTAAAAGCTTTCCAACCCAGCTGAAAGTCTGTTCTTCAATTAGTCTGGAGTTACACATCAGCTGATCAAGCAGTGACAGCCTAAGAAGTTATTGCTTTCTCTGTAAAAGCTTTTACTTGGGGGAAAAAATGCATGGCTTTTACATCCTGTGGCTGCACAAGTGCTGCTAAACTGCTGATGAAGACCAAGCTCAGCAGGTCCTACCACTGTAGCTACACAGCTTCAAACCCCTGAGCCTGCCTGGATTCCAGTAGTGAGCACTGCTGGAGCTGCTGCAAAATTCAACCTCCACATGGACCTGCAGTTTTTAACAGAAATATTAATTTTGCAAAAAATTATGCATGACTGGAAGCATGTGTATGTGAAAGCACCAGAACAACAATTAACAGAGAGGCCTATCTGGATAAGGAGGGATGCCATTCCATCAAATGGAGAATGCATTCCCACTCTCCAGCCCTGAAGGTGCCACACTGGTGAGAACGGCACAGGGGCTCCTGAACAGGACCCTGCACTGACAGCAGGACAGTGGTGGAGGTTTCAGCAAACCATGTGTGCCAGTCCTCCTTCTGTCAGCCCAACAGGCTAAGGGGCTGACAGAAGATTAACAGGAAGGCGATGGCAGTAGGATGTAAAAGATTTGGCCATGAAGTCAGCTGATCATTGCCAGTCAAGAAGAACCCCGGAGATGAATGAGGATTTGACTTGTCCTCCACAGGCAATCCTGGCCAGAACATTTGAGCAGGTATGCCATGAGAGTATGGCTGTGCAAAATCAATTTGTTAAATAATTATGAATATTACAATCCCCTACCCCTTCCAGAAGATCTTGCAGTGAGTTTTGTAACCCTAATTTCCTATAAAGTGACCAACATGAGAAAAGGCTGACCACCAATAGCCTGGGTTGCAATCAGAGGTGTCATCGTAAAGAAATGTGGACACACTGGGTCTCAGTAGCTTTATGCTAAACAGAATTTTGCTTCAAAAGAGCAGCTATCCTGGCCCACCTGAGTGCTCAGAAACATAAGGTTTCCTCCCTAAAGATGGGAGTGTCACTGGGAACACGTGACAGCAGCTGTTCCACCCCATCTGTGCCCCTCACACTGAACCACATATGGCAGGAGCTATAAGTTGTGACTTGTGAGAGTGGAAAGCAGCCCTGCCAGGGCACAGTGGGCTGTGATCAGGCTACAGTGGACAGTGCAACACACCACACTGCTGGAATCAAACGATACCGTGAGAAAGAATCAAATAATACCAAAATGCTGGGAGTGTCACACCCCACTGTTACCATCAGTCAGCAGATACCACCTCACACAGCCCCCCATCACCAGTTGGACGTTGTGTGCATGAGCTCACACAAAAGCAGCTGATGGGGAAGCTGGGTGACTGTCCAAAGACATCCAGCAAACTACTGCTGCAGGAGATCGTTTGGTTTCCTTAAACTGCCCATAGTCAGGCAGCAAAGCACCCCTCCAACCCTGCCTGCACGTTGGAGCAGCAGGACAGGCAGGGGACAGCAGCCTGCAGAGGAGCCCCAGCCTCTGGCTGCCCCTGGCAAGCGAGGACAGACGTGTGTGCCCGGCAGAGATGGTTGCACAGCACCCGCTCCTGCCAGCAGCCCTCGGGAGCCCTGAGAGAGATGGAGACTGTCTCTTTTGGGGACGTTCTTCTCCAGCAGAGCCCCTCCGTAGGTGTGAGTGTGCAGCCCTGGGAAGACAGAGCCCTTGGAAAAACTGCCCATGGAACACTAATCCCTGTTACTTTTCATACTAGAGTACAAGGTAGAGATGACGTGACAATACAGGCTCAGCCACCAGACCTTCCTTTGTGAGGGCATATTTCACCCTGCAGAACTCAGCTCTGAGGTTCACAGCAGCTCTGTCTGCTCACCTTTTGGGCAGATCACTGCTGCTGGTGAGCTTCTCACTGCCTGCTGCACACTCAGCATCAGCCAGTTCAAGGGATCTCAGACTGCTTCCAGAGCTCTTGTGCACTCTGGAGGCAGGGGGTAAATACAGGATCTCATCACAACCCTGCAAAGCTTCCAGCTAATGAGAACTGGAGTATCTGACTAAGCAGAGATGTGTGCCACACTAGGACTGCTCTCTATGGAGTCACAGAGCATGCTGAGTTGGAAGGGACACATCAGGATCATCGAGTCCAACTCCTGGCCCGGCACAGGAGCCACACCATGAGCCTGAAAGCGTTGTCCAAATGCTTCTGGAGCTCTGTCAAGCTTGGTGCTGTGACCACTGTCCTGGGGAGCCTGTTCAGTGTCTAATCACCCTCTGGATGAAAAACTTTTTCCTGATATCCAAACTAAACCTCCCCTGACTCAGCTCCACCTGTTTCCTCGAGTCCTCTCACTGGTCACAAGTAAAAAGATCAGTGCCTGCCCCACTCTGCTTCCCCTTGTGAGGACGTTAAAGACCACAATGAGGTCTCCCCTCAGTCTCCTTTTCTCCAGGCTGAACAGACCAAGCAGCCTCAGCCACTCCTCATTATGGCTTCCTTTCCAGGCCCTTCCCCATTCTCATGGCCTCCTTTGGATGCTCTCTAACAGTTTAATGTCTTTTTTACATTGTTCAAGGCCTCTGTTGCAGTTCTCATGCTGCTCCAGAGGATCAAGCTGGGGAGCCCCTGCCATGCATCGGGAATGGGACCTTTAGGAAGTCTGTGCTTTGACAGTGACCAGCAAAATACAGGATTTCCTCAGTCCTGCAGGATCCTGGCAATCAGCAGTTACACACAGGCCGCTCCAAAGGTTGTGAGGGCCCAGGCAGAGCTGCTGCAGGTGCAGACTCGAAGGTGATGGAACTGAACAAGGAAATGCAGCCCTCCAATAAACAAACTCCTCCCTGCCTCGCCAATTCTATTGCGGTCAATCCATCCTTGCAAACTGGCTGCTGCTCAGCTCTCAAAATCCACTTGTCCTCCAGTAATCACGAAGTAAACCCTCCTCTGCCTGATTGTGTATTTTCTCACTGTAATTAAACGTGACATGCAGCTGCAGTAAATATTTGTGCTGTCATAACTCACATATGATTATGACCAAAAAAACAACTTCAGCAGGGAATGCAATAAATTCTAGTCTAGTCTGTAGCTGAGCTGATATTTGCAGTCAAATACAAATTCACTAAAGCCAGGAATTTGACAGAGTAAGAGCAAAAAAAGAACTTAATCTTCCTTTTCATAGAAAAGGTAACTGTGTTATCCATATACTGAGGTAGCCTTGAAAGGATGAGTTTAAGAAATAATCTGCCACTAGATGGCACATCTCAATTACTAATCTGTATTTGAATTCAGGACTGCCTTTTAAAAATATATATATACTCCCTGTCTTCGCTGACTTAACACTTTGTGTTGCTTTCTATTTTGAAATCAGAAAGCTTAAAAAAACCCCACATAGGAAAAAAAAAGGAACTGTAAACTAAAAATACCCCATCTGCCAGTGAAAACCTAGCTTGATTCTGTCCCATCTACAGCCAAACCAGGTTAATAACCAGCATCACAGATGGTTTCTTTATATAAATATATACATTTCCCCATAGTGACTCTTTCAGCTGCTTCCCAAAACTGCTGGCACCGTGTTACCTTGTTTCCTTGGCAATAGCTGTGCCTTACACTCAGCCTGAACGTTTTACAGTTGGAATGGATTTCAGAAGATGCCATCCCCTGCCTGTGGCTGTTTCCAGCACTAACAAGGGATGCAGGGGTGGACAGACACATCTTTACCAAAGAACAGCAACAGATGGATATTAGAGACACTCTTGGGCAGCTGGTCTCTTCCTCAGATGATCAAATCTGCTGAAGAGTTCTTTTAACTTGCCCAAATCCCCACATAAGGCTACACACCAAATATCATGGTGACCTTGATATGGCAGCACAGGGCTGTAGACAGAGCAATAAAGGTACAATTTGATCTTTCAGCAGCATTCAGCAACGTGAATTGTCAAGAACTACCAACACACAAACAACAAAACCATTGTGGGATGCCATGCCAGTTCTCCATCAGTAGTTAAGTATCAGGGTCTCTCCAATCAACAGTGGTTATTTTCTAATTCTCAAATGTCCAAACTCATTAGAGATGAACACTTGAGTTCGTTTCTCCTCTTCTACTGCCAGCACTAAAATGTGTCTCACACCAATCTCCAAACCTATTGCTACCACTCTGAAAACCTACCACCTTCTGAGAAGTTTCAAGAGCATCAAACCTGCTAAATAATGATTCAGAAAACAAACAGAATCAAATTCATTTTTTTCCTGATTCTACTTCAGTCATCTGAAAAACTCTAGCAGTTAAATTTAATATAATGACTGAGACCATGCTACTCTGTGGCATGGAGTCAAAAGCTCAGCAGCATTGGGGTTTGACATAAACTAGATTAGCAACTACATGGACATTTCTCTTGGTATCCATATGGCACATGCCCCCCTTATACCACAGCGAAGGCTAAAAGATTGTAGTTCTTGCCAGTTTATAATTTCTATGGGGGTAATAAAAAGCGTTTCAAGGAGTACTCCAAGAAATAGAATAACACAGAAGAGCAGAGGCTGAGACTCACATGATCACTGGTTCCATCCACACTGATACAAGTGATAAAAATCAATTCACTACTTATGTTTGGGCCCAAATTTATGAATACCTGTAAAATGAAGGTCATGGTATTGATGTCTGAACTACTCTGAAACTTGTAATGATCTCTTTAAATACTAAATACTATCACAGATGAACTGGAACCCCCATCTTTCCTATTGCCTGCTCTGCACTCGGATGTCAGCTCCTCTCATTCTGGGTTGGAACAGCCGAGCATAAGATGGCAAGTCCCATCCCACTGGATCATTCAATCATCTGCCACTGTTAGCAGTGTGTTATTTGGGAAATACTAATTTAATTTGTGACATAACCAGAAAACTGCAAATAGAAGTAATTCCAGTCATAAAAATAGTATTTTAAAACACATATACAAAGTTTGTGAAATCTTTAAAAAGCTGCAGTGTGTCTAATCTGTCAGTGAAAGATAAAACCCACTGATTTCAGACTTGGCATTATGAAACTGTGACAAGGTTAGGAGTGCCCACTTATCATTCACTTTCCCTTTCATATCACTGAAAAAATGTTATTAAATGCTGAGAACAATCACTGCCCTGCACTCCACTGAATTTATCAATGGCAAATGGTACCTGCAGAAGTCAATTATTCAAATGTATACAACAGCAACTTCTGAGTTTAAATTTTATCATTTAAACCTCAACTTCTAGAAACCTCACCACACACAGAGAGCTAGACCTTTATTTTAGGCAAAAAAATGAGCTATCAGCGCAGTTTCACTTGTTTTTACATAGAAAAAAGGCACACCTGAACATTTTTCTACTTCCAAACTTCTTTTACAAGTGCCTTGAAACCAAATGTGAACAACAGGCTGGGACATTGAGCAATATGGCATTTGATGCTTACAGTCATAACTGCAGCTGGCACATCCCTCCACCCCACCACCACCACTGCTGCCAACTGCTGGCTGCCCAGTACAGGCCTGGCTTCCTCCTTAAAGAGTTCATTTCATTTAACACAAAACACAGATCACTAGGATGCTTTTTATGAATATTTTAATGAAAACAGAGGACCAGCTGTTCAGATTCAGTCAAGAAACCAACGCTGAAATAACAACCCTGACGCTGGGGCCAATATAAAGGCAGCAGATTCAGCTCCCCAGTTTTTTAAAAAGAATATTCTTGCCATGCCTTCCCATTATAGGGCACCAGAAACTTGGTGAAAATGAAACTGAAAATTGAACTGAAATTGTTCACAGCTTGTTTTCTTGTTGCTTGAAATCTCGTTTAGGCATTTGCTTCACTTCTTACATAAAGAAATAAATAGCTCAAGAATTACAATAAAAATGTGACCAACAACATAGTAAGGATCGAGTCCTTTGAGTTCACAGTAGAAGAACATATTGTCTTATAATTTCCCTTGGCAGGACTGAAACAGACAGTAGGTAAAACCCTTCAAAGTGCCCTGGCTACTTTGGCACCTTATTGTCATTCACAGAAAAAAATTAAAGCACTTACACAAACAGAAATAAATCTCCTAAATAAAACACAATGACTTAAAAAATTTTGACTAGTGATAGATTAACATAAGGGAAACATAATTCCCTTCAGCTATCTGAATTAGTCCTAGTGCACAGTAATTAAAAATTACATAGCAAGTCAGTGTCAGTTAATGCTGCAATCTAACACTATCCCTAAAAATCCACACAAAACAAAAATAATAAAAAAAAATCCCAAACACCAAAACCCAACACCCAAACAATACTCAGATCTGCCTATATTTATAATTAGGTAACTAATAATTGCTATGTTGCAGAATCACAACTGTCAGTAAAATCCATTACAGCGTGAAAGGCGTGCTCTGCAAAGGTTCATTCTCCGTACTCTATCTGTGCCCTCAGCTCTTTGGAGAGGTAGTTGACCAGCACTGCTGTGAGCTTCTGCTGCAGACCAGCATTGCCCATGACCAGAGCAGTCAGCTGAACGACATCAGTCCAGTCTAAGTGCCTGATAACATCAACAGCTTCATCATAGAGTTTCTGCTGCTCAGTAGGAGGCAATTCCAATAAAATCTGAGGGACTGGCTTGAACTGTCCAGAAGTCATCCAGGCACCAAGCAATCCACCAAATGCTCCACCTAGAAAAGACAGAGAGTTGTTAGTCTTTACCAATTAAAGACTGAAATTCTGTCCACAGCCTTCATCAACGATGTTCCCACCTTTATTATGTGTCTTCTTTAACTGGGTTTATACACAATACTCAAAGCACTAAGAAGGATTTCTAAAGCACTTTACATTCACAGCAATCACAAAGAAACTTTACACAACCAATGCTAATAGCTTCAAGCTAGAAATCAGAAACAGGACACTCCCCAGGACACTGGTCTCTTTAAGATAAGCTCTACTACTAAATAAAACCATGCCCAAGGAAAACACCAGACCAACAACTGCCTTATCAGTGTCATTAACACTACTCTTACTAAAGATTCCCAGACCAATCCAAGTTTTCTGCTTCTTTAGAGTCACACACTGCAGCCTCTACTCCCATGAAGTCCAGCCCTGAAGGTGCTCAGAGACCAAACCCATTAGACACATTCATGCTTTCATCTACCAAACCCACCCCCCACCCACACCAGCGGGACAGGACATGCTCGGGGTGAGTTGAGGGTTCCAGGTCATCAAGGTAACAGCAGAGGGATCCTCTACAGCTGCTGTGACTGGGGCTGCTTCTGGGAAAGCAGCCTTGCAGTCCTACACACTGTTCTCTAACACCAGCCTGACCTGCACCACAGCAACTTGCAGGACTGACACCTGCCCAGAGCACACACCCTGCTGAAGGAAGGAGAACCCTCACCATGGAGAGGTGTCAGAACCCACCCTCCCTCCAAACTGCCACCCCCAGCAACTGCTCCTAAAAAGTCATTTATGCACTCACAGGGATGCAGTTTTTCATTAGACAAAAATTCTGTAATTTGCAGCTTTTCCTCAGTTGGCAGGTTTTCCCATGATACCACAGAAATACTTGAAAGCCTACGATGGCTGAATTCATCTTCAAGGGACTTTTATGAGAACATCAATACCTGATTTAGGGGCACTTAATGCAAAAGGCACTAAAAGTATTGATGTCTAAGCTCCACATCCATTGGCACAAGATTTGTTATATGATCACACTTTTTCCCCCAGGCAACACACCCACAGTCCATTCTTCTCAGAGCAAGCAGTTCTTAGAAAGCAGGATTGCTCCAAGTTCCTCCAGTTTCTGTTGCAGATGTAACTCATCCTCTAATTCTTAATGCAAGGCAGCAAGAAGTACAATGCTTGCTACCCAGTCCCACAGCCATCCAGGCTGTTTGAAAGTGTAAGTGAAAGTATTTAGTGTACTAAATACTCAGGGTTATTTATATATACTTAGGACTGGAAGATATAACAAAGGCCTAAACAAACACTTAAGAGGGAACACATCCAAGAATAACTTCAGTGTTTCTCATCACCTCACTCAAGAATGAGGCCACTTACATTATTGCATTATTATCTTTACTTCTGATTTTAAGCTTACAAATTTCTTACAAAAGCTTAATTTCCCTTCTTTGTCCCTGACAGCTTCAGTCATGTTTGTCAAAACACTACTTTGGCTATTAATTAAGCTTTGTACTTGTAATAGGAGTAAGTACATAGCTTCACTTTGCATTTTCTGTTATCACTTCTCACATACAATTTCCTTATTTTTTTTGTAACTCAACCTTGCTAACCCTCATACAGGAATATTGCAATTCACTCCAATACCAATAGGCCCGTGAAATTGCTGGAATTGCTTGCAGGAGTAAGGAGCATTCAAGGACCAAAGCTGACAGGACTTCATTGACAAGGCAGCTTTTAAACTTAGACAACTCTTAATTCAAGAGTTACAGATGAGAGACAGCTCTTTACTATTAGACTTCGGCTTTCCTGTAATTTTGCATACCAGGAAAAAAACCAAAGTGACAGGGAATAATGAAAAAAACCAAACCAAACCAAAGCAAACCAAAGCAAACCAAACCAAAGGCAAAAAAAAAAACAAAAAAAAAAAAACCAAAAAAAAAAACCAAAAAAAAAAACCACACCCCCCCCCAAAAACAAACAAACAAACAAAAAAAACAAACAAAAAACCAACCAACCAACCAAAAACACCAAAACAAACAAACAAAAACCCCAAAACCAAAACAAAACAAAAAAAAAAGTTTATCAAGAAATTAATTGCAGGAACTTTTAAAATAAAGAAATAAACATCATTTTTAAAAAGATCATTCGGAAGATGATCCTGTCCCATGCTAAGGCTAAGAATGCTTACTCACCTCACTCTACACCCCAGTTTTCTTTCTTTTGTGCCACCAGGTACCAACATCCCCCCTTATTACTGCCATCATCTCTGTGCTCCTTCCTCCCTGCCTCACTCCTTTCCTCTTCACTCCCCACTGAGGCACGAAATCTCAACACTGAATGCCCCTTTCCTTCAACCTACACCTACTGCACAGACTGCCAAGTTTCTCCACTCAGGGATTTAACCACCCTCTTGTTCCCAAAGCAAAACACACTTACCTACAGCGATTCCAGGGGGACCTCCCATGAGACCCCCAAGAAAGGCTGTGGCACCTGCCAGCAGTGCTCCCCGACCAGAGTGCTTGACAGCAGCTTTCATCCCCCTCGCCTCAGAGACGTGGCAGAGCAGCTGCATCACATCATCAACAGGGATGGGCATCTTGGCGAGTTAGGATCCTGGAAAGAACGTTGGAAGTTATCTTCTGATCACTGCAACAGAGATTAAATCTGGCTGCTAAACGAATTTTAGGAATAAAACCAGTGTTCATGAGTCTGTAAGACAAAAAGGACAGACACACGGAAAATACTGTGTGCAAAACTGCTTTCTCTTTCGGTTCTGGGAAAACTAACTCTACTGGCAAGCAGCTGACAATAACTGAACTGTAAATGAATTCTCAGAGGAGACCAGAAAAAAACTGGGTTTCCCAGAAATATCACAGAATATTCTGAGCTGAAAGGGACCCAACAAGGATCATCAAGTCCAGCTCTCAAGTGAATGGCCCATACAGGGATGGAACTCACAACTTAGGGTGTTATTAGCACCATGCTCTAAGCAGCTGAGCTGAGAAATTCAGTGATTCAATGGTATGCAGTTCTACAGTATATGGCTTTTGTCTTGAGCAATTCTCACCTGTGTTCAGCATCACACACAACTCTGGGAAAAAGACAAAGCAGAGCCTCACTCAACCACAACCAGCAGACTGTAAATGACAAATCAGTCGGGTATTTTCTCCCTATCCTAATTCTTGCTACAAATCAGTTGGTTATTTTCAAATACCAGTTCTTCTCCCTGTTTTGTTACAGGCTTAAATGCTTCCACGCTGATTTCTGAAGGTGGAAGGCTCTCTGTAGCAACCAAAGAGCTGAAGAAGGGAACAGATTACAGAAAGAGTCAGAGGAAAGACGGGGAATAAACGCTCTGGAGACAGCCCATCAGAAATGCAGGGCTTACAGCAGTCAGGACTCAGAGCAGACACACCAGACAACTCTCATCTAAGAGGAGGCAGAGACATGGGACCTGTTACACACTGTGACATGTCCTCAACACAGGGCAGAGACCTGTCCCTGAGAATGAACTCTGAGACCAAAACTTTTCCACCCCATTCACTTGCTGCTGCTGCTCATTTAGCAAATACCTCCCACCCTGCACACCAAATAAAGAAAGGGCTTGCAGGGATAAAAAAAAAAAAAGTATTCGATAGAATTAAAAATATAATCACATATACACAAGCAGCAGATTTCTTGTTGTACATGTAATATCAGCACTATAGAACAGATGAGCATTTGATTTTCAGCCCCTAGAACATCTCTTATCCCAGAGCACGTGCAATACATTCTCAGCCCATGCCAACATGTCTTCAAGTCTTCCTTGAATAGATCTCAGCGCAAAGTGAAAGTGGAGTGGTATCACATCATTTTTCATATTAAAAATTAACTACTGTGGCAGCAGAAGCTTTCTTTTGCAGTAAAATGGCTGACTGCAAATCATCCATGTCCCTGCATTATCCAAGCGCCGTTGACACTAAACAAAAGTCTGGGTTTTGGGAAGGGACTGCTTATACTCCACAGCAGCAAAGAGGCACAGTAGGAAATTCATCAAATAGTTGATTTCTCTCACTACTTCATTCATCTTCATGCCAGTCTAAAGAAAACATCCTAGTGTCATCATTTTACCACTGTTGCTTTTGGGTCTTTGGCAGGCTGATGGCACAGCAGTGGATCAGCATGGCAGTGTGTGCTGGTTGGAAACAGCAGAGCGACACGCTCTGCTTCCAGAGTTACACATCATCTCATTCAATTGGGATTCAAGCTCAGAGTAATAAACAAATGGCTGCTCTGTCTGACCTAAAGTAGGGGGAAAAAAAAACAACAACCCAAATATACAACTGATACAGCTCACACTGCCAAGCCTGGGAATGATGGAAAATGAGACGATTAAGTGTTTGCCTTTACCCTCCTAGCAAAGGGTGAGCAGTTTGCCACTCAGGAGTAACCTCCTCACCAGCACCAGGCAGCCTAAAGTGCTGCAGGATTCACTTCTTCCCCTCAGGGAGACAGGTGAATCGTGCTTGTCCTGCACCTCCTTAGCATGCCCTAGGACTAATCCAATGTGCTGAAATGAATTTGTATCTTCTCTTTGGGCTAAACCCGACAAATGTCTCACATGAAGCTCACACGGGCGGGACAACATGAGTTGGAGAGCTGACAATACACACAGCTCTTGTTGAGAGTGTTATCTGCTTTCCTCCAGTAAAACAAACGGAGTTCCACAATTTCCTAAACCAGTCTCACTGTAATAGATGTGAAATGATGTTTTGTGAGCAGAGACACCCGAAGCTGAAGCCCCAGGCTCCTGCAGCAGGCCAAAGCTGGCTGCCCATAGAAAATCACCCGCATTACTCCATCCTCCACACAGCCAACACCAGGACGTATCCTTGTACTGACGTGGCATTGCAAGCAGTGCAAAGGTGATCAGCTCCACCCTGGGGTTCCTCTGAATAAATAAAACACCCTTTCGTGACCAGCTTCGAAGTGCAATTGGCCTAAAGGTGAAAAAACCCAGACTGTAATAAAAATAGAAGTCACACTGCTATCTGGTGGTGTACAGAGCATGGCAAACACACAAATTCATAACTACTTATCAGGTAAAGCAGAAACATGCTGGAATGCAAGTAACTATAAGCAGTCTTTCCATAGTGAATTATTTTACAGTTTTACTCCTCTCAAGAAGAAAAGACTTCCCTGAAGGAAATTTCCACTCGCAAAATCAACACTTATTTGGGGTTTTTTGGCTTGACTGAATAAAGTTCTTGACACAGAAAAGCTGTTCCTGCTTAATTCTGAATGTGAGCGAGCATAATACTCAAAACTCTCAGACATTACAAGGAGCATTCATTCCTCTCAACTCTTACAAGTATTTCTATGATCTCTTAGCATACTCATTGTATTTTAAATCCTGCATTGAACATTAGTGAATACAGTAGCTGATGCACAGCACATACAAGTTGTCTTTTTTCAACTGTACATACAGAGCACTTGTGGGAGCCACTGAAACATAAACCACGTATTACAACATGTAAAGTAATCCCAGATTCCTACATTCAGCACAAAGACACAGATGAGTGGATCAACATCTAGAGATGTTTTACGAAGTCATATCATTAAGAATTTCTTGGAAAATTTCAGGTTCCAATGAAGAATCAAGGTGCTCAATCAGGCAATTTTCAGTGAGCAGTACTTTTTTAATCATGCACTGCAGGCCATCAAAGCAGGATATTTTCACAATACAATAACAGACAGAATAGAACAAAAGGAGCTGTAAGTTTTGTGTGTCAGAGGTAGAATCAGATGATAGCCAAAAATATTTACAGACTCTGACTGTGTAACTGACACGTAAACAAAAGTGCAATTTGATCCTATTACCAAATTATTCCCTACAGAATTCAACAGATGTTAAGAAACACCAGGATTGTGAAATACTGGATTTGCTCTAATGGAGAAATAGAAATGTCAACATCCTTAAGACTGTGCCCAGCTTTCGGAGCTGTCGAGAGGTCCCAATAGCTTCTTCTGACTTCACATGGCACTGGGAATCTTCAGCACTTCGAGAAAAAACCAAAACCAAACCCAAGAGTTTTGGAACACGAAGCCATTGAGAAACCACGACTTGTTGTTTAACTGACCTTCCTTTGTTGTTCTACTGCATTCCTTTTATATTTGTGGTCTCCCCCAATACTCATCCGAGATATCAGACTCTCTACTCTCTAAATTAGACGATGCTCTCTCACCTCAAGGATAGGGGATCAAAGTGAGCAGTGATCCTGCTCTCCCTATTCAAAGGGAATGTTAACATCATGTGTTTGTATCTCAGCTTTGAACATACAATCAACAGGTTTTCCTAAGAAGAAAAATGCCATATGAAGAATTAAAATAACAGCATTGTACCCAATTCACTCACAGTCCTGCTAATGCAAAAAATTAAAGAGGATCCCCAGATTACCCTGTGGTGTGAACCTCATTTCAGCTCTTCCCAATTTTACACTCCCATCTCATCACTCTGCTTCCCCCTTCACAGAGTGATGACTTCAGACAAGCAAAAGAACTTTTAACCCTTGGGCTCACTGTCCTTCCCAAATGAACACCTTCCCAAATATCCCCACGGGAGATATTCTAACCAGATATTCTAACACAGCCTGGCCCACTACCCAGCTGTCCTCACTGCTCCTTACAGCCTCTTACTGAGTTAACTGAGAAAACTCTTCAGTAAACATCTCTGCAATGTGCACAGCACAAAAAACCCCAAATTCCAAACCTACCAGGCAAAGAGGACATAGATCTAAGTCCCCTTACCTGGAGCTATCTTTATCGTGGTAGACACCATTTGGTGATAAGCAAGGATGTGAGGTGAGAATCTCCACACAAGTGCTAGAAAGCATAAAAGTGCTCTCTGTAGATCTTCAAACTGGTTCACTTCAAGGGCTCAGCAAACATTTATGCAAGCACGTGTGTCCAGGAGATCACACAGGAAATTTCTTGTCTCAATTGAACAGCAACAGCTCTATCTGTACTGCAACTTTTTATAAGGAACATCAAAACAGCACTGGAGCAAAACCAGTACCTTGCAAAACAAGGTACTCAGCAGCCGAGGCAGACTCAAGAACACGACTTCACAAACAAGAGTGGGCACAGAGATGTGACCTGATGATTGACCAGGCCAGAAGTTCATTAACTATTTCAATAAAAGCAGGTGGACAGACAGGGGATCAACATATTCCCATCTGCAAAGAACGATTGTCTCATCACTGCTCCATACACACACTGTTGGCTTGAGGACCACCTGTGCTCCTAAATCATCACTTTCTGAAAATCCTACCTTTAGAGCCTGCTCTAGTACCTGAAATCCACAAAGCAGGTGGTCTGTCTGATTTAAATCATGTCTGGCATGGGCAGCCAGTAAAACTTGGTTTAAATACACCAGTTTTAAACCTGCTCTGCATTTGTAATTTTAGGTTATTTTGCTAAGAAGGGGTTACTCCTACTTAGTAGTGTAAAGATTAAAACATGCTGATTGCCATTCTTATCTCAGCTTTCAGTACTCTTCTTTCCCAACCATGAGGATTCACTACATCTACAAATATTTACTGTAATAATTTAATTATGTTGCTGACTATACATTTATTCAGATGTTCGATTTTTTAGTTTCAGTTATATTAGGAGAGGGTAAAAAAACTCTTGTATTTGCTAGACAATCTGAATTCAATTGAAATGCATAAAAGAGCATTTTAATATTGTTTTGTAAGAACTGCAACCCTAAGAGCATTGCTTACTTCTTCTGTGTATTTATCAAAGCATGTAAATTTATCAAAGCATTTAATTGGTTTATTTAACACAAGAGGCAACAAATTTACTCATTAGATGAACAAACTACTTCTAGGAACACAGAAGATCATTGTAAAAGGCTCCTGGATGCCTAAAAATGCAGGTACATATTCAGTGGGAACTGTGTCATTCCGATGATATGGAAGGAAATTTGGCATCTAACCTGTCTAGGCACGTAGGATATCCAGTTCACCTGGTCCGCTAAATTACAAAGTATCTGTGAAAGACTGGCCCTAACTCCTTCCTCCCCTGAATTTTTACAGACATACTCAATGTCTTTCTAATTTATAAATTAAGAATGATTTTTTTTTCCCCCATTTCCTAACCAGTTTTTCCATTTTCCTGGCTGTGTTCAACAAAGTTACAGGCCACTTGCATCAGCTAGCTGATACTGGAGCCAACAATCAGACTTACAGCTAAGGAAGAAAAGAGAGCTAACACTAAGAAAACACAAATAGCAGAGCTGTTCCCCTGTAGAGGTTTTTGGTGCAGCACACTGCAGTGGTATCTTCAAAATCTAAACTAAGCCTGAAAATTAAAGATGTGTTCCCTGACTCACTGCAAAAAAAATCATAAAACTTCACCTCATTAAAATTAATCAACGTGTTCTGAATGTTTCAAAATTTATTAAAAACGTTATGACTAAAATAGGCTGAGCATAAAATGTAATTATGGGCCCTTTCAAACAGACGAAATTTAATTACACTTCAGCCAGCTTTTTATTTATTTTCCTACAGCGCCCCGTTCCAGGTTTACTATTGCTTGAAGAGACGCTCCGGCCTAAACGTGACTTGCGGGGGGCGAAGAGAAATCAGGATTTCACTCAAATCGCACCAAAGTTCCTCCAAACCCCACCCAAACCCACCTGGGCGCGTTCCTGGGTCTCGGGCTCCGGGCGGCCCTGCCCGCGGCCGGCGGGCTGGGCTGGGGCACCTCCCGGCCCTGATGGTTCCCTGGGGCTAAAGGGGGTTCGGTGGGGCCTGAGCGTTTCTAACGGTGTAATCCCTGTATCCAAAGATGCTCCCGGCTCCAGGGACGGCCCCAGGGGCTGGAGCGGCTCCCGCGGCCCCGAAGCCCCCGGCGGCCTCTCCGGGCCCTCCCCGGGGCCGCACACGCGAACCCCGCGGGCCGGGCCGGGCCGGGGCTGCCCGGGGAGCGGAGCGGGCACAGCGGGGCCCGCTCGGGCTCAGCTCCGTCCGCCGCGGCCCTTCCCTCCTTCTCTCCTCCACCTCCTCCTCCCTTCCATCCTCCTTCCCCCGCCTACCTCCGCGGCAGCGCCCGGCTCCGGGCCCGGCCGGGCACGACACTGCGGCGGCGCCGGAGGAGGGGCGGCCCCGCAGCGCAGCCGCCGGCCCTGCCCGCGCCGGGTGACACAGCCTGGGCTCGGCTGGGCTGACACCGCTTGGGCTCGGCTGGGCTGGCACCGCCTGGGCTCGGCTGGGCTGACACCGCCTGGGCTCGCTGGGCTCGGCTGGGCTGGCACCGCCTGGGCTCGGCTGGGCTGACACCGCCTGGGCTCGCTGGGCTCGGCTCGGGCCCAGGAAGCAATCCCGGCCCCTCGTTGCCTGCTCCGCGGGCACTGGGGTGTGCAGCCACTGCCTCCTCCCGCCCCCGGGCTCAACCCGCTCCCGGGTCTGGCTGCTCCTCCAGGGACACTCCCCGGGCCCTGTGCCGGGTGTGGCACTGCCACGAGGGCAGGGGACAGGCCGAGGTGCTCAGGGGGATGGAGCCGCCTCTCCCGCCAGGAAAGGCTGGGAGGATCGGGATTGCTGGGACGGCTTAGGGGTGACCTCATTGCCGCCTTTCCGTGCCCGGAGGGAGCCTACAGGAAAGATGGAGAGAGACTATTTACAAGAGTGACAGGACAAGGGGGAACGGCTTCACACTGACAGAGAGTAGGGTTAGATTAGATATTAGGAAGAAATTCTTCCCTGTGAGGGTGACGAGGCCTTGGCACAGGTTGCCCAGGGAAGCTGTGGCTGCCCCATCCCTGGAAGTATCCAAGGGCAGGTTGTGCGGAGTTTGGAGCAACCTGGGATAGTGGAAGGTGTCCCTGCCCGTGGCAGAGGATTGGAATAGGATGATCATCAAGGTCTCCTTCCAACCCAAACCGTTCTATGATTTTATGATTTTAGGAACCTGTTTGTGGAACAGCACATCCCGATCCTAGCTGAGCTGGGATACAGGATGAAGAAGAGAGGAGCTGTTAGGACATCCCTAGCCCTGCTCTGAGAATTTAATCTCAGAATATTTTTGCATGGTTTTCATCCGGGTTTGTTTCAGTCACCAGCTCAGTAAAGTGCAGAGTGCCAGTCAGATAGAGCACCACGAGTAATCACACAAGCGTTACAACAGCTGCGCCACATATGGCTCCTGAAATATCACACTGGTTCGTAATACCAGTACAATCTTGGAAAAATTACTGCCTAATGTTAAAAATGCTGCCATTTCCCCAAGAATGGGTTATTAACAGAGGGCTTTGGTTTTGTAAACTAAGCCTTCATTATGATTTTGTTTCTGATTTAAGGTAAACCATCTCCCCTCTGTTCCATGTTGAAAAGATAAAAAAGCAGGATGAGGAAGCGAAGGAGAAATACAACTCACAATTTCTGTCCCTTTCCTGTGGCTGCACTGGGGACTTCTTAACCTCCCCATGCTTTATACGATCACATAAAATAACTCTCTGTGTAACAACTCAAAATGTTACAGGTCTACTGGTGCTCTTGATTTTTACGATTTGGATGTAAAAGGCAAATGTAATTCCTAAAATGAACAAAGAACCTAAATGCCACGTACCTTTTAAAAAGTAACACCCCAAATTCCAGCTGTAAGCAGCCTTCCAATGGGCAATATTAAAAGCAATGAAGTTTGCCAACCAGCAAAGGAGGGAATTTTTATCACTTTATTCCAAAACTGAATTATTACTTCACTACTCCAGTTAAAAATAAACACAGGTTTTAGGGCTACATCAGCAGGTATTTATTAGGTCTATTTTTTAAATATGATAAAAGTTACTAAAATGAAAATGTAAGATAACAATGCAAAGTGTATCTTGTAAGGATATACACAAACCATGCTACACTCTTATACAAACTCGGACTGTGTTGAAGTCAACGGGAATGTGCTGCCCGGCGGCTCCACCTGGCGGCTTCCAACTCCTCGGGAGCATCTCCTCACCTGTAACCTCAGGAAAGCCCCCTCCCTGTGTCCTTGGGAGAGCCTGCACCTCCGAATGCCAGCAGGAACAGCTCTGCTCCTTGCGTCTCCGGGTATCTGTGTATTCTGCCTGGATCTGTCACTTGTTCCAGAATTTATTTATGCACCTCAACACGCACCCTTCACAAGTAATTAGTACCTGAGAGATGTTCACGTGCTTTTTAGTTCCAGGAGCTGGTGGAGTGAGAGCAGTTCAAGGTGATCCTGCTCCAAATCAGATCCTGTCAATCCCTCACTGTATTCTCTGTATATTAAAGGACTGGAGCCTCTCTCTTATGAGGAAAGGCTGAGGGAGTTGGGCTGTTCAGTCTTGAGAAGACACATCTGAGAGGGGACCTCATCAGTATGTAGAAATATCTAAAGGGGCAGTGCCAAGAAGATGGACCAGACTCTGCTCAGGGGTGCCCAGCAGTAGGACAAGAGGCAACGGTAGGAACTGATGCCCAGGAAGTTCCACCTGAACATGAGAAAAAACTTCTTTCCTGTGCAGTGACCGAGCAGTGGAAGTGATTGCCCAGAGAGGGTGAGGAGTCTCCCTCAGAGGGAATAGTCAAGAACTGTCTGGACACAATCCTGTGCTATGTATGTGCTCTGGGATGACACTGCCTGGGCAGGGAAGTTGGACCAGATGACCCGCTGAGGTCCCTTCAACCTGACCCATTCTGTGATTCTGTATTCACTGCAGTGTGCTGGGCTCTTAGAAGTACCAGTCATTGCTCTTCCTACATCCCTTTTATCAGCACTGATTCACTATTTAATTTCCTGTATCAGCATGTTTTACATATTTTTCCTCTTCAGGTTACTAGGAACTCCACGCTTTTAAAAACCAAGAGAAAAAAAAAACATTCCCTGTCACCCCCTAGAACAGTCATCTGTCAAAGGCAGGTATCAGAAATCAACCACAGCAATGGTGCAGGGGCATTCTGGTCTGATGAGCCACTTGGCAGGTTTTTGTCAAGTCCTTCCCTAACATACAGCAGAACCCAAAATAGCTGCAGGCCTGTTCAGCCTGTCCTCAGTGTGCTGCATTCATTGCACATTTTCACAGCTTTTGACATACTAAGAGAGAGGCCAAGGGGCACCATGAAGGATTTCAGCTGGAGATGGGCTGTTGCTACCAAAACAATGATTCATTCTGGCTTTCAGCTTGCTCCTTTCAACATCTCAAGAAAATGCCCATCAGAAGCACATTCAGTCTAAAGGAACCGGCCAGAAACACCTGATCCAATTATCTGTCATACCTATTACCTTCACAGGAAACAATGACAGATTCTTTCTTTATGATGAGGCACTTAATCTTGTTGGACAGAAAGAAGCTGTTTCTCTAAATTTTCTTCTGTGCTAGAGATTCACAGAGAAACCAGGGGGATTAGGCAACTGTATGTGACAGATTTCGTTTCATTGCTTCACTTAGTTACACTTTTTGTTTTCTTAAAATCTTTAGTTTGTTTTTTGTTTTTTTTTTTTAATCACAATGGCAGGACAAAAGCCATTCCAAACTTGGGGCATGCATTAAGTAATATTGATCCATTTGCCTAAGTTTGCAAAGCACCTAAAAATACCCCTGAGGTTTCTCTTTTGTATCGATGCGTTGCTTGGATATGGGCGAGGATGGTTTAATTTACAGTCTTAGATCAAAGCAAGGAGAAAAGAGGGAAAAGGAAGAAATGTCATATGTTCTCCAGAACATGTCGTGAGAGTGGTCCTCAGAGAAGAAAGGAATGGAAGCTGAAACAGAGCAGGTTTCTGATCACATCTGAGTTCAGAAGGGTATGAGATTTCTCTCATTTCCCCCTGAAATCTGGGAAACCCTCTGCTGCAGTGATGAAAAGCTGTTTTATTTATATCTTTTTGATGTCCAGGGCTCTAGACAAGCTCCATCTCTCCCTTGGTGCTGTAATGCCCTGGTATGTGTGCTCTTACAGTGTCACAGCTCTCACAGTGTCATAACAGCAGCTGTTCTGGAAGAGTCTGCTTCATATTATAGTGATAATTTGAACGTTTTCCTTCCTGACAACACGACAGTTTTATAACTTCTGAGTTTCCTTATATTATACCCTGGATTGCCAGCAAAATGGGGAGCCTTCACAAGATCAAACAAGGCACAACTGTATCAAAAAAGAAAATGAATACGAAAGTAACGCTGCAGTATTTAAATCCTTAAAACAGAGCCACTTGGTAAGGGAAATTTTGCAACTGTAGAATGGCTGTTTAAAAGGAATGAGAAAAGGCAACATTTCTAAAAGCAGGAACATAACTCTAATTGTCACCTATTAACACTCTTCACCTCTGAGCTCGAAGGTGTAAATAATGCAGCAGAAATGACCCAATCGCTTCAGGAAGACACAATAGCGGGTTACTGAGACCCACTACAAGCAAAGCATATGCTTGATGGCAAATCTTTTCCCCATTTCCTACATTAGATATTCATCAGGGTCTGACTTCTAATTGAATGCAAATAAAGAATATAACAGGTTTTTGCATATGAAGTGAAGCTATAGAACATCTGCCTCTTCACAGCCTTTCAATGTACCTTATGTGACATTAAGCAAAGAAGAGGTTTGCCTCATCAGCTTGTAGGAAACCGTGAATTTGAAGAACAGTTTGACTGAACTAAATCATTCCACTGCTGCTGTAAAAGGTGTCTCTCTGATCTCCCCGTGCAGTCCTAGGTGATAAAATGCCAAGTCGGGCAAAATCAGTTTCAATGCCAAAAAGATGGACTACTGGTGCAGAAGGTCACAAAACACTATTAATTGCCTTATATCATCTCAGTCTTGAAAGATGATCCAGAAATATAGGCTGGTGCTTTGGAATAGAGCACACATTGCTGGCTAGAGCTATCCAAGCAAGCTGTTAAAGGTATTTAAAGCATAACCTTACCTGCAAACGGTATAACCTATCTCCTTCTTCTTTAGACTCTTTTACAGCAGTCATTTATTCTGGTTTTTTACTTCCTCAGCAGCCTAATTCACTAATTGTGTTTACTGGTACAGAGTAGTCATTTTGTGACCTTTTCAGAAAAAAAAGCTACAGCCATTCTGTGTCCTGAAAATTAGCTTACATGTTTATATGTTATAGCATATATGAACACTGAAGTGGAAATAAAATCCTGGCTAAAAAAATAGCTACACAAAATACCTGCAAGCTTTCCACTCTTTTGCAGAATGTATCTAAGAAAAGAGCATCTGAGATTTCTTCAAACCTCTAATTAAAGGGCATACATAAAGTAGACAAATGTCAGAATCAGATCTAAAATGTCTGTTGTAAATTCAGTTAAGGAACAAAGCATTCTAGTATCAAGGATGGATGACATTTGAAGGTGTCTGGAACAACATCCGTGATACATTTCCATGCTTGGTACTATTGAGTGGTGTGAGAAACGTGTACCATAATGTGTACTGATGCTTGTCTGAAAATAGTAAATGTTCAGCTACATGTAATTCTGGCCCCCAACATACAGAACAATTCTCTCCAGCATCTCTGGGTCTGAGTTCTGACAATGTGGCAGGCAGGAGGGAAGCTCACAGTAAGACAGGGAGTGGGGTGAAAGAGGGAAGCCTGTACAGATTGCATTGCCTGATTTTTTATCATATGCTAAATTGGAGGCAAGAAGATGAAAAAGGTGATCCCATCTTCAATGATGGGCCATATTCAAAGCTTCCATAAGTCACTGCAAATATTCAAATGTGCTACAGTGGGATTTTCAGACTTACACAGTTAATATTTTAATATTGTCTCCTGGGTCACCTCTTGGCATCACATGCAACCACAAAGGTGTCACCATCTGGATCACATAATGCCTATGTGGCTGCAACAGGGATCTCTGAAGAGCTAAGCCAAATGAAGAGCAGTGTTTATACCATATTTATAGTTGTTCTATAACATGATGTAGAATTTGGAAACAAAAAGAACTGGAAATTCTTTGCAAACTATGAAGGGGTCCTTTGCTGGCTTTCTGCAGCCCTCATTTTGGGAACCACGGCCTTAAAAAATGCTACAAATGACTGCATCAGGAGTAAAGTGATGTGCATTCAAACCCAGTAATGGGCATAACTTACACAAAACAGCTAATGGCAGATGACTTTACCGACAACAGCGTGCAGATACATAAATACAAGAGGTAAGTGCCTCTACTGGAGTGGAGGGCACTGCCCAAGCAGATGACTGAATGCTAGAAAGGGAAAGAACTGGGCAGCTCTTCTTCTATGATAAGTTCCAGGGGATTCTTCATTCTGCCCTAAGCTGACAAGCATTAATTTCTCAAAAGTCTGTTGGAAAGACTCACAGCAGGATGTGCCAATCCAGCTATACCATGGAAGGATAAAAGGCCAAGATTTTGCTGCTGTCAGAATAAACAACTGTCCTTAATTCCCGTCAAACAGTAGCTGTGTCTCTGCTAGTATTTGAAACGTGTGTAACGTGTTGTTATGTTACACCTCCACAGCCAGCACTATTACTCTTTTTTTCCAGCCTATATTCCCATCGTGCATCATAGAAAAACCCACAGGGGATGAAAGAGAACCCTGAGTCCACACCCAAGAACAGAGCCCAATAAAAGCAAGAAATTGTAAAATCTACTGAAGAGATCTTCTTCAGGAAGATCACAGGTCTCATGCTTTAGCTGTGGCCTCTCCTTTGCCAGCAGGTTCAGAAAGAGTGATCTGAGCGAGCTAAGTGATTTCTTTCACGTAAGCTGCTCACGATGACTACAGAAACCTCAAGGATTACAGTGCACAAACAATGGGAGAAAAGCTGCTTCAAATAATACACCCAGACAATGGAGTTGCCATTATGGTGGCAATGCAAAATATAGACAGGGATTTAAATGAAACGGGTGATATCTGTATACTTTGGAGGGCTCACGTGTGCCAAATTTGGCAGCATGAGTGTTCATATTGCTTGTTGCTCCACCCCTTGAACAATGAGGCTAAACCCCATATGTGCAGGAGTTGGTAGAGCACAAGCAGTTTTGCTAATCATGCTGCATGCAAAAGCAAAAAGACAAAGGAAACTAGTAATGCTTAGACTAGCATTGGGGAAATAATTAAGGATGAATGAAATATTGTATGTGGATTTGAAATGAATGTTCTTGGAAACAATTGTGCTGTTTCAGTTGTGCTGCTTTCCCCCCTAAGTTTCACAAAGTAATTTGCATATCATTTAAATAAATACCATAAATTATTGCAAACTTTTTGTTTTTATTTACATAAAACAAAGTGCTCATTTCCATTATTGTTCGGATTACCTGACAAGAGTGAAATGCAGAGGTCTGAGAGGAAACTTGTCTCTCCCCAAAGTATCAGAGGTTTCTCATGCGTTAGAGAGCCAGAAAGCAGGACCCCATCTTCAGCTTTGCCTTACATAGACAAGGAATGCTCTGTACATAAAACAGAGATATGGGATCAGATCCCCCAGCTGATCCAAGCTGGTCGAGGGTACTGGTATCGGCTGCCTTGTACCTGTCTGTGTTTCATGGCCCTTCCTGAATATAACAGCCTCAGCAATGCCTGTCCTGCTGGCCAGACCTGCTTTGTCTGGGATACCTTAGTTCTTTGCAGGTTAAGCACACACAGAAAACAACATTTCCTCTCCAACCATACAGAACTCGGCAGAGTCCACAGAGGATGCTCAGTACGGCTGTCACATGCCAGGAGGTCAGGACACTGTTAACTTGTGTTTCTCTGATGAATCCTCTGCCTCTCTTTGAGAACTCATATGAGGTTACCTTCAGCCACCACAGCTTACAGTTCCATTATTCTGTACTATTCTCTGATGCTCATATTGCTTTCACTTTCTTTCAGTGTTATCCACACGTCACCAGTTTGATTTCACCTCTGATAAATATTTGCCTTCCTTCTTGACTATGTAATTACACTCAGAGTCCTTCTCAAAACTGCTTTCTCCTCTCACCCCATCATGGGTCAACAGCAGCCAATTCAGAACCCTTGACATTCTGTGTGTTCAGACAGTTCAAAAGAAATCAAATGACTGAAATACACAAATCCAGGAAAAAATGAAGGCACGGTACCCTTAAATGTTAGGAAGGTGCACATTTCTCTGCAGGATTATATAGAGCCTGTTGGCTACTGAAAACCAAATACAGGAATCATCACCTGAAAAACCAAGTGACCTAACATTCCACAAAAAGAGGAATTTAATAGATAACATAAATTTTAGTGTTCTGGGTACAAGACAGTAAATGATCATTTGAGTTTCTGACCTTTGAAGCCCACCTGCACATTTTCTCCTCAGTGTTTGTATTTACATCTGGTTGCTTTCTCCAGTCCAAATGGGAACCCAACAAATATTCTCCTCTCTTCTCACATAACCCTGGGCTGCTTTTCCCCATGATCTGTTGTTAAATATGTCAAACACTGTAGATTGCAAGCCAGGTGAACGCATTATTCAGATGTTCTTTTCACAGAGGAGTTGCCTGTAGTCTCAATTTCTAAGGCTGTTTTTTGTTTTGTAAACTCACTTCCCATCTTGGATATGAAGGCATTTAGACACTTACTTTCCTGGCTTTGCTTACTGGAATCCTAAGATGTGCTTCAGCACAAAGGAAGTAAAACTGACTGGGTCTAACTTCATGGTTTCCAGATATCACTAGGGTGTGCTGTAGATCATGAAATTTCAGTAAAGCACAGTTAACAGGGAAAAATCTAGCTGCTATACTAAATATTTTAAATTAATTACAAACACAGAAACAACTCAACACTGACTCAAATTCCTTTTAAAACAACATACACACTCAGGAGACATAATATAACATCTTTAAAATTTAAAACATTTTTGTACACAGGCTTGGTCAGCACAGGGTGATACACAACAGAAAACTAAGTAGAGACAGGCAGATAATCACACACCTAAACTGCACGTAGATGACTAAAATTCAGGCACACAGTCTGGTGGGAGTTGAAAAATGGGGTCTAGAACCAATATCCATAACAAACCAGACAACAAGATAATAAGGGATCCTTTGTGGAAAACTTTCTTTGGAAAAAAAAAAAAAAACAAACTATGAGACTATTTAAGTCACTGAAACACAATGAGGTAAGGCCTGGGGGTGCAGAGTCAGGGGATGAACTGTAATTATCTGCAAAAATTAATTTATATAAGCAATGTGGATGAAATTTCCAGAGAGGAGAACAGCGGGACTGGGCCAAATTCATCACAGGAGACTGGCACCTCTCAGGTATCAGCTCTTAGTACAAGGGTGCCCAGACAGCAGCCTGGGGAGGAAGGAAAGTGTCAGCTCCCATCTCTGGGCTTCCAGCCCCTGCAGGAGCTGGGAACACTTGATACAACCTACACCCAACCAGCTGCTCAGCACCTGTGAGAGAGCACCTTCCTCCTCTTGCAAACCCAGCACATTAAGGTTTTTAAGCACAGCTAACTTAAAGCATATATTTACACTAACAACTGCAGACTCAAATGCAAATTTAAAAAGAAGCACCTATTGAAACATGAACAAAAGCTTAACTGGGGCCCCAACTGTCAAGACATATCCAGAATGCCACAGTCAGTGGTAACAGCAAACAGGATTATCAAGTGATGCTTCGGCAATCTCTATGAACTAAGTTTGGTAGTCTTGCACCATGAACCACATATTCATTATTATAACAATTTGTATTTCTATTTGTAGCATCTAGGGAACCCCAATCAGGGCTCTATTGTGTGACAGACTGTACAAGCACACAAAAATAGGATGGCTTTTATAATGAGTACATCACAAGCCCCACTACCATAATTAACATTGATTAGCATCGATGCAAACAGCATGGGAAGACAAAGATTGAGCCAGTTTGGAAGCTGAGGTACTCTCTCACCCTTTAAGGTGGCTCCTCTGGTTCCCAACTGCAGAACAGAGGGGAGGCTGTTTCACGGGGGGAGACTGCAGCCTCCAGGGCTCCCAGGAGCACATTCTAGGACACAGGATTCAAAGAGGCATCTTTGTCACTTACTAAGCCAGTTTCTACCACAGGCAAGTACGTGGCAACCACCACCATCAATTCTGATCAAAAAGGACCGTTGGCAGCCTCTGATCTACTCAGTGTATTAGAAAAGACCCCAGAAAGCCAGATCCACTTAAAAGAAAATCTCATAAGAGTGACCTTAATGGACATGGGATGTGGAGCTGCACTTAATAAACTTCCTCCCTCCAACAAACAGCCCTTGCTGGGTCTGTAGCTATCATATGCATTTCATCCCAAGAATATGGGATATTGAATATGTTGATTGTGTTATTGAAATTACCTTCATTAACCAAACTGAGATTTCAGACCCAAAACCTTCCTAGGAACCCTCCTCTCCTCCAAAATGTTCCAGCACTTCTTTGTAACCTAACAAAATACAGACACCTGGAAATTTACTGCCACATTCAGCACCAGGGAAAATATATCCACAGAAAATGCCTTCACACTGGAAATTTTGTTCAGTTCCCCGTGTCATAACCTAACTTGCAGTCTGCTCTCTCTTCAGACTTGCTGCTCGTTTTAAGAATTCTCACATGCTTTAAACTGAGCATGTATGTAAATATTTGCAGGATTAAACTGTAGCCACAATTTCGGTTGCAATCAGGATACATTTGTGTGCTCAACTGTAGTTGGGGTCCAGTGTTTTGCTATTTTTTTGCTGTTCTGGTAAAGTTTCTTAATTTGTTTTGGGTGGGTTTTTTTTTCTAATATACTTCCCACAATTTCACTCACAGGGAAATGAAACATAATTCTATAAAGCCTAAAAATAAACTTGGATCTGCTAAAAAATTCATCATTTCACTCCCAGGCTTCCACCAGCTGGGCTTGTCTGCTTTAGGTTTGACACCCCTGAGAGCTACAAGCATGAGTTACAAAGATGAGCAAGTTTACATGAGAATGATGAAAAGATCCAATTTTTTAAATCTTTACTTTGCCAAAATACTGTCCAGGGCACTTATTACTTGAAGACCTTTATTTTTGGCAATTTCTCACTCCCCTTTAATACAGTACTTCTGTTATTTGCAGATTTGGAGAGGTAATATCCAAATACATATGCTGCTTTACATGTACTTCTTTCAGGTTTGCTCATTACATTCGTTAAACTATTTAATTCTCAAGGATCTACTGGAGATACAGTGAAGACCCCCTGAACACCAGTTAAGAATAAACCAGTAATGAGAATAAATTACACATGCATATCAATTGCTACAAGTCCTGTAAGGAGTGAGACCTTTCTACATCAACATCTGCTGCAGAATTAAATCTGATACATTAATAAAGCTCTCCCCACCCAAACCAAACAATGGAAGTGTAACAGTTACCCGATCAGTTAAAAGAATAAGCCTTTTAAATAAATAAATGTGCGCTTCACCAATTTATGTCACTGTGGTACTTAAGGCGAAACCTTTTAAAGGAATAGATTTACTGTGCATACAGATCTCCACTGGGTATGTGTAATTATGCAAAGGAAAGGCATTACTTTTAAAGTGGATGAATGGCTGATACTTTTTGATTTACTGCTAGAAACAGAAAAATGGTAATGGCATGAAATAAGCATTTGCAAAACCGTTGTGGCAGACGGAAAATGTTTGATTTACCTAGGGCATCCATCAGGTTCTATATTTTAGATCAAAGTAGATAAATGGAAAGGCAAATGGATATTTTGAAAAAAAAAAAAAAATCTACTGCCTTTCTGTCAGCCCTGCAAGTAAGTTAAATGTTTGGATGAGGAAAAAGCCCGAGGCTCTTTGGATGGAAGGAAGTAATGATTCATCACTGGTCTGGCAACTACAGCTTTCTGTATTTACCTGAAAAGGTGACATGGAAATCGTTGTCACTGTCTCATTATGGGCTTGATTTTAGAGGTGATTTGAAGGCACTGGCAGAGCTCAGCATTTCCAACTGATACTGGGAACAGACAGTGAGTATCCTGGGTCATAGTTTCCTCTCAAGTTCTAAATGTTCACTTTCTTTTTCTCTCCTCTACTGTTTGAGTTTACATTGGTGAAGAAAATATGTTCCAGTTAAGACACACACCCCCAAAACTGAAACCCACTGGCTTCTCAGATCCTGCTGAAGTCTGCACACTGAAGGTGGGGTAAGGCTTATGCACAATTACCTGTGACAAGTCAGGAGATCAAAATAACAGTTTCATCCTGCACCAGAATTCTTCCAAGACGTTCCCAGTGAAAAGCATGATGTCTGATTGTGACATGATCCTGTTCTGAACTCCTCCTATACCAGAATGCATCTCCAGGAGCTGTGTAGTGTATGCACCGTGTCCAACCCTTAGAGCATCACCAGCCCGGTGGTACATGTGTTGCACAGATGGTCTGAAACATGCAGAGTTAATCCAAAATGTTTGGGACACATCCAATTTGTTGTGCTTGTGAAAATCCACAGGAGGGCACATGCACAGGAGCCCCAGCCACATGGGATGCACTGTGAGTGTGCACACCACGTGCAGTGGCCATTTCCAGTTAGTGTCAGATTTGCTGTTCATGCACAGTAGAAAGGATTTGCTCATGTGCTGGGAAAAGGCTGGGATTACTAGACATCTGGAAATCTTGACAAACATACATAATCCTTGAACATAACCCTCTTGACAAAATGTCTGGTGTGGGAAGGACACATCTGGAGAAATTAAACATATGTCCCTCTGCCTGCTCCATCAGGAAATAATGGAGAGTAGGGTGTGGCCTCTCCAGCTCTCTCCATAGTATTTGGAACATGAACAGCAAATCCATCAGCTCCTTTTGCATCCATTTATTCTGTGGGTGAATAAATTCTACAGAAGGGTCCCCCAGCTCTTAAAAAGGCCAAAGACCAATCAAAACTCACATATCTTGCCTAGACAGGTAAAAAGCCAGCAGTATTGTAATTACACAAGAACAGGGAGCTGCTCTCTAGGATGCTCATTTCATACAAGTATCATAACAAAATAAGCAGACTTCTGGTCCTTGGTGACTTACATGGCCTATTTTTTTAGCTCAGTATCTTATCCTTGACAACTGAAATACTGGAACAGGCTACCCAGAGAGGTTGTGGAAACACCATCCTTGCAGGTATTTGTAACACGTCTGGACAAGATCCTGAGCAACCTGTTCTCACTGATTGTGCTTTGAGCTGGTGGGTGAGACTAGATGATGGTCTTGGAGCAGGCCAAATCCTCTGCAGTGATAAACCTAAAATTTCTAAAAAATGAAAAAAGTAGTTTTACCAACAAGAGACCAAGAGGGATGTTGCTGGCCCTCTGATGCAATCCAGTGTCTGTGACTCTATATACACAGCTCCACAGAGGAGCTGGAAGCCAACACATCTTCATACCAGGCTCAGCGAGCAGCTCCCAGACTCTTTCACACCTATGTGCCCTTCAATCTTCCCTCTTCTCTCCCCAAGCTTATCTTTAGTTATGTCTGCGTGGAATAACAACCCCACCACAGACTTCCACATACATAAACTCTTCAAATGAAGACTCATGACTGTAAGACCACCAAATGCAGGATACATGTACAGCTACATGTCAATGTACCTCTGTGAGCTGCAGATTTGTGCACAGCCAGGGATCCCAGAAAGTTGTGCACTCTGTCTGTAGAAAAAGCCATTGCAAGCTTCCATGCAAGGAATAAAATAAGCATTAAAATATTGAGCCAGAAGTAAGGCCAGACTGTATTTCTCCTCTTGCAATAAATCAGCACTATATGTATATATTAAATCAAATCCCTTGATGTGTCCAGTTTCAGTGATAAAAACTTAGTGAGCAGGGCAAAAGTTATTGGGTAGAGATCAAAATTCTTGCTTGTTGTCCTTGATTGGCAATAATGTGACGCTTTCTCCTTGACTGTAAGAGGTGCTTTTGTGATTTGGGAGCGTAAAGAAATTCTGTACTCGACAGATTTATATAGTAGGAATACGCTAATGTCCTTTGACCTGCTTAAGAATAAATACGACCTACCAAATTGTCATTTTTATGGGTATTTACAACTGAGGCACTTTGTAAACCTTAGAACTAATATTTCCCAAAGGAAATCTGTGCTCTTGAATCTTGATAAATTATTGAAAAATACAAGCCACTACCAGCCCTACAAATTTTCTCTCCTATTTCTCCTATTTTTAGTTACACAGGAGTTGTCAAGGCAGATTGGACCACTGATCTATTTCACCAGGTATGTTGCTGCAGCCATGGTTAGTCAGAGGAATCCTGTAATATTTTTGGCTGTTTGATCAAGGCAGTATAAAAACCAGACCTATTTCCTGAAACTTGAAGGTTTTTTTGATGCACGACTGAAATATTAGTTATATAATTCTTTAAATTCTCAAATTACTATTAGAACAGTATTACAAACTCTAATTTCCACAGCTCAAATGCCACCAGCTGCATTTGCTCTCATGAATGCCTCAGCTGATAAACAGGAGTAAGAATAAGCAAGGAGTAGAATAAGCCATCCCAGTTCACCCAAACTCCAGTGCTGTCTCATGGGTGTAGGACAGATATTCCAGTAATTTAATAACTTGTTGCTAACCAACTACACCCTTAGTTTCTTAACTCTGCAGGCCAAGTGACCCAGAAGCCTTCACTTGATTGGTGTATCTCAGCTCCACTTCACCTCACTTACCCACCCACTTGCCTCACAAATTTCTTCCACCACCTTTATGCTGTCTCTGCCCACAAACGCTTTCAGAAAAGACAAAGTAACTCCCCACAGAGGAGAGATGGACACTAATGAGATGAGGACCTCTGCCCTTCATAAGCCTCCTCTGAAAGATGACAGCACATGACTACACCTCTATAGCTTGGTCTTAAGGAAACAGAAGTTTTTGACACAAAACTGATTATTAACATTGTCATCCACGACAGAATAGTTGAAAGCTATTTCCTTTTATCCTTCTTTGCCATCTGAAAGCTGACGAAAAGTCAACACTACTCCGGGCAGTATCTAAGACACGAGACTTACAGCAGCTTATTGTTTTACCTCTTGGTTATATCCCTGTACAACAGCACAGAAGCTCTCAAAGACTTTCAATACATCAGATTTTGACTAAAGCATCATGACGTGGCACTCGGCTCTACTTTTACTCCATTTCTAAGGGCAGCTGCTTTTCTATTTTTCTTTGCGCATCTGTGGACAACAAAATCTTTTCTCTCTCACAAGAATGTCTTCATTAAGTCAGTTTCTGCCTTCAGCTTATTCTTAGTCTTCTGCATACTATAATCTATGTATATGCACAAGAAAGGCTTGAGAAGCAGATTGAATAAGCAGGAAGCTGGAATAAACAATGAGGCAGGAACTGCAGGAAACTTAAACATCTTTTCTTGCCTTTAGTGCACTGCCTTCCTTTTCATCCTTGTTTACTGCTGAATTTGGGATTCCTCCTACATTTGTAAGAAATAGGATTTCAGTGTCCTCTGTTCTGTGACCTTTTTCTGACAGCAGCATGACATGGCACATCTAATAGGGTGACTGTGGCACAACATCAAACAATTCTGAGTTTAAACTACTACCTTGAACAGTTGTTTTCATATCAGATTTGGCACATTTAGATATGCAAAGTTTCTTGTACACTTAACTTACACTTTTACACTTCATGTCGTTCACTAAGTAATAAAAAGGTCCTAAGTGCCCACCAATTCATCAGCTCCTACTCCCTATACTGGATTTTCCATTTCCCTTTGCACAGGTAGTAGAACAGAAGCAAAAACTGCATTTTAATAAACAAAACATTCAATAACCCAGTAATCCATGCACATAGCAGCATCTCTGTCCCATTCATTTAAAAAAGAGTGAAGTCCTTTGAAAAAAGAAACTGTAAAACACTGACATTTGCTGACACTGAATTTACTTTGTGAAACAATGAAAATCTGACAGTGATGGGAAGGACAGGAGTTAAACATAGATAGGGAGTAGCAGTTTCAGCCCAAATCAGCAAATCCCTTCTTGACACCTTGAAAAATACCTGATATAAGATGAACAAATTTTTTAATCAAGATAATTACCCTCACACATCTTTTCCTATCCTTAAGTGTTTAACAAGGAACATCTTAGGCTCTCCTTAGCTCTGCTACTTTTAAAGATCCAAACTGTAAGCAAAGAAACAGATTATGTTGTGAATTGCAACCCTTCTGCCTCACGTGAAAGGTTTTCCTGTTTGCACTGAAAGAAAGACTTTTTTCTCCCAAAAATTATCTGTGCATTTAAAAATTAGGGTGAAAAAGCACCTTCTACTCTTGAGATTTCACTAGAAACCATCTGGCCTTATTTTTAGTTCGGCTGCACCAGGGGAGGTTTAGGTTGGATATTACAAAAATCATCTTCACCGAAAGGGTGGTCAATTCTACTACACACCATGGCATCGCAGCCCAGAACAGGAATATCTCAGCCCAGTTCTCCACCCTTTCTGTAAAATATGTCCTTTAAGTCACAGAGACAAGCACTGTTAATGTGTAACAAAAAAGCCACGGCCAGTTCTGCTCCTAAACTCAACTTCCAAGTTCCTCAGCACAGCAAACACTGTCAGGGCAAAGGCACAGGTAGTAAGTGATCTTTAAAGGTTTCTTTTTAAAGATATATACACCTAAATCTGCTCTTGATCCACAGAGCTGAGAATTCCAAGTCTAGATTTTTCTACAGGTATCACCTCCATAATTATCCATCTGCCATAATTATCCTGCAAAACATCAGCTTTCACTTAGAAAAACGTATCTCCCTAAGCACACAACAGCAGGGATGATCTTGGAAACACAGCCCAGGTGAGAAGTCTTAGCTGAAGAGGCTGCAAACAACCTGAAACTACAGCAAACATCCCCATTCACTTCTCTCAGGAGAGCCATGCAGTGCAGCAACCTGTTATGGACTTCAAGACTTTGCTAAAGCCAAATATTTTGGTTTCCTTTGCCCTTCCTGCTCTGTCAGGACTTGCCCTCAAGTTCTTTACATTCCCCAGTCTCCCCACAATGAACAGTGCACTGGAACAGACGCAGCAAACAAGAACTGGACTCTGAGTTGTAATTAAGGAATATGCAGAGTCAAAATAGTGGCATGAAAGAACACCCTAGAAGCTGGGTAAGTTGCCAAAATGGCACTTAAGAAAATCTCTGAAAATTACCCATAAATCTTACAAGTTTATATATTTTCAGCACCAAAACAGGTAAAAATCCATTTGTCATATTAAGTACAGATAAAAATATTCAAGTTTTATGGATGGAATGAGAGTTTAAGAAGATTTATACATTGATTTAGACTACAAAGTCTATTATTACCAGTGAGTTTTATTTACCTGTATTTCACTAAGAAGACCCCACTATACTAGGTATCTTTCCTGTTCTAAAGGTGATACTGAATCTTCATGCAAAGTCATTTTGCTACACAAATGGACACAATGTTCTCTCTGTTAGGATCATAAGATAACAGCAGGAACCATATGTGAAGTTTGGGTGGGCAATTACTGTTATATTTTCACAATCTATTGTTTTTCTTTCTGCTCAGCACAGAACAGACAGAAGTAAGAACAGTAACCATGCAAGAGCAAAATCTGAGAGAAAGAAGAGATCCAACAAGAAATGGAGGCTACTATCTGACATTTTAAAAGGGCAAATTGAAAGCAATCAACACCCAACAGAACGCTCAATGTAAGATGAGGTGATAGCTTAGGCTATACTTAGGATAGTGTAATGAGGCTAACAAGTGCTGTGTGTTTTAATGTAAATTAACACAAGATAATCTCTTCACATATTTAAGTGATGCACTTCAAGTTAATTAATACATATTTAATAGAAGTCTTCTTGAACAGCTGTTATTTACTTCTGGAGTTTCTACACATTAGCACTGCCTGCTTTGTTCTGCTCTGAAGTTGTTCATGCTCCAAAGTACTTTAACAACTTGGGCTGTATAAAAATTGAACAGTCTTCCCAAAAGAGACAGGCTTTCTGATAACTTCATATTTTCACGTTAAATATTCAAACACTTTCTGAACAAAAGGTCAAATTCTACTTACAGCATCTGTGTGAAACAGGCAAGCAGATGCTTTATGCTGCCAGACAAATACTTTTGGCACAAAGAATGATGTAGAGCTGGCGATCAGTCACATTTTCAGGCTTTAAAATCAGCTTTCCTTTACTTCTGTTCCCTAAATTCTGCACTTGCCATTCATATGTACCAAAACAGACCCAAATTATGGCCTCCTTCCACAAGTATTACACAGTGGTGTGTTAAATGAAATCCTGACAGTGAAAGTGCTGTCTACAGCACTGATTGCATGTTATGAGTATTACACCAACTCATTAGGGCCCCTGCCTTAAACAACTGCTGCACATGACATTGCTGCCTTTACCCCTTGCATACAGCACTGAAAAAGTTCTCACTCACCCCCCGTGGATTTATTCAGGTGAAAATCCATTTGAGTTTCAAGCACTTCTGAGTTTTTAGGAATAAGTAAAAACCAGTTCAAAAACCATGCTGGTAACATATTTTCCCACTCATGGCGATGAATGTGACTTTAGACAACAGTCACCAGTTTCTCTGAAAACAACTATCATCACTGAACAACTATCAATACACTGAACAAGCAGTGTATCAGTTGTTTTCAGCTGACTATTATAAGATTTTTACTCTTCTTACGGCTGGCAAGTGCTCATTGCTTGCATGTCAGCCTTTCCAGTTTACAGGTTTACTGAAAGTAACTTTCAAATTTGGCAACAATTGCATTAGTATGTACCTGCTGGGACAATCTTCATTAAATCTTCTGTGCAATGATGTATTGAAAACTATACAAATTGTGAAAGGCCTGAAAACAGTCCTTACTGCACAAACAAACACATTTACTCATTTAAGCACAGTGATATTACTGGTATCTATTTTTTTTTTTTACTATTTAATGTCCTGTTTTTCATAGTAGAGGGCATAAAATGGCACGCATTACTTAGGCTAAGGCTTTAAAGACTAAACTGGATCAATGCATTACCTGGTAAATAAGCTGTGGCTGAATGAATGTGTGCAAGACAGATTCAGAAGGCATCTTCATGATCCTTAAATAATTTTGCACCAGTAGCCTGGAGTTAAGAGTTGCAGATGCAAGGAATGAGGAAGATGACCTAAATTCTCCACTCGCCATTCCCACGAGCGTGGCTGGTACAAGACTGGATTAGGTTTCAGCTAGAATGAGATTCCTGACCCCCATAAGGCCACAGGAATCTTCAGAGCAGCATGTGCACTCTGCCAGCTGACACAAAAACATGTTCGTACACTTCCTTTCATATTTGCAATATAACTTCCATTAGCATCAGCAGAAGCTTCATCACAAAGGAAAGAGAGAGACCCCAGAGGATGAACTTCACTCCCAGTCCCAAGGAATGAAAACATTCGCCCACATTTTATACAGCCAGGACAGAACAGGTATTCCTTGGGTTCTTTGACACTTCCTTGGAGCTAAAAGATCAAATTCAAGAGGAATCTCTTACAACGTACACTGTGAGAGTGAGACTAATATTTTTCCTCTATATTTTACAGGAAAAATGAAAATCTGTGTTTAACCATCAGCTTCGGCAGAAAGGTTTCTATCATACTTATATCTCATGTATTGGAAGGAACTTGGCAGTTTTTAATATCACTAATATTAGTCTGGAGAGGTACAAAGCTGGAGGCACTTGCTGAAAAATAATAAACCTTTATTAAAATTTCCAATTTTTGCAAAAACATTTTGACTAAATTCCAACTCCACTCAAAGTGTAATTAAATATTTACATTTATTCTCTAATAAGCATTGTAAGTAAATCAATATCCCAATTATCTTAAACTTTTGTGTGTCATACAATCACTTCATTTTTGTAATAAATGCACAATTCTAATGAAAAAATAATGATCTTGAACTTTAAAAGAGCCCTTCATTTGAAGAGATGAAAGTGCTGTACATCCATTCATTTATGTCTTACAGCCCCTGTGTGATGTAGGTACTATTATCATTTTACAGAAGGGGAAACTGAAAGGCTAATTAACTTGTCCAATTTACAATACTTTTAGCAGTAAACTTAGGGCATCCTATTGTACTTAATGGCAAAACAGAACTCAGCTCACCTGTGATGAATATTTACTATAAATTCTTAAACTCCATAAGAATTTCAGTTATAGGACAGGATATATCGCACAAGCCTTCAGGATTGGGTTTGAATGGATGATGGCTTTGAGCACCCCAGAAATGTGCTGCCTAGGAACAAACACCAGAGCACCAGTTCACTGCAAAGTGTCACCGTGTTTCCCAGCTAGTTATGGAGATGATGTGCATTTTTATTTGATGTTATTCACCATCCAGCCACACATTTGTGCTTTAATTCTGTACAGTGTACCGTACTGCATTTATGCACACACACAAGCAAATACTGTTTACTGACAAGCTCATTCCCTCAGTGGAATTATGTGCTCCATAAATTTCTTCACTCGGTCAGGATCAACAGCATTTGCCCAATAACCTTCTTTCTTGAAATACGAACCAATTATTAGAGCATTTGCATCCAAGTAATTCCCTACATTCTCCAGAGTCACTCCAGACCCAATCAGCACAGGAATCTTCACAGCTTGCTTAACCTCTGAAGAGAAGAAAACCAAAATTAGGGTTAAACCCTGTCTTTGAAACTCAATTGATAAAGACATTAAGTTGCCTAGTTTTTCAACAAAAAAGCTATCAAGAAATTCATGATCACAGTATTTATTACTTTACTACAGAATGAAACAAGTTGTCTAGAAAAAACACCTTTAGCTGTAAACAGCTGTTAAGAAAAAAAAAAAATCTCACTTTTTACATTATGTTCTATGAAACACTTCATATATTTGCTTGTATGAAAAACAGCTGTGATCATAAAGACACCAGTGATAGCTCCCACCAGTGTTCCAGAAATCAAAAGCTAGAAAGAGAAGTGGTCTTAATCACTACTAGGAACGTCATGGAACAAAAAAGCCACTTATTTTTCCTATATGCAGTGTTATTTAATCATCTGACCTTTCACCTAGCCCCAGAAGGAAAAATAGTAAAAAAAAAAAAAGAGGCTCAAAATATTACAGATCTACTTCATCTGTCAGCAGAGGGGTGGATCTCAGCCCACGACCCTGGTGAGGATGCTCACTGTGAAATGTGTGTTCTCACAGACCTGACTGTACAGAAACTGCTCCATGGCTCAGTTACCAGAGTTCACATCTTTTGGAATAAAACCAAAAAGGGCTGGCTGTTTTGAGCATGGAAAGGCTCCCCATAGGTAACTGAAATGTTATTCCAGTCTTTGCTGCAGAACTTGGGTCAGTACTAGCTCGAGGGGAGGGAAGGCTGGTTCAAGCATCCCTCTCTCATCCTACCATTTCAAACTGACCATCCTAAGAGTCACTCATAGGGCTGGATGCTCCATGCCTTAGAGAAACGTTGTGAGGCATTATTTCTGACCTTTGAAAAACATATAAATTGGCTTAATTAGTGATTATCTGATGTAAGGTGGTTATAGCTTGAGGTAACTAGGGGAAAGCACATACGCAACAAATAAAAGTCTGCTTCAAAACACTGCTTAAATGAAGTTTCATCAGAAGCCTAACTTATTAATTATGCTTCAGGAAAGACTAATTATTACCACCTTCCTACTTCACTGAAGAAAGGGGATCAATTAAAATGCTCTTGAATCTCTTTTTAGGTCACATGCACTACCATTTTTCCATCTAGGAACAATAACCCCTTCTTAAAAACATTTTTACATAAAAATGAAACCATTCCACACAGCCCTTCCTGAAAATGTAAACCAGATCACATGGATCATGCTTATATGATTGAAACTTTAGTTATTTCTATGCATATTTGATGCTCTTAGTCATTCTGCTTACAGCAACAGTTCATTTTTAGTTATTTATAGCATGATTACTGATATCCTCTTCTGGAAAAATCAGATTTTTTTTTTTTATAATACACGGTCTTAGAAATATCCTATCTGCTTTATACTGATACCAATGCAAAGTTAAGGTGCTACAACTGACCAGAGATTTGTGCAGCAGTACTCCAGTGTATCCCCAGAGGAACTGGGCTTCAAGTCAATATTTGCTTTTATGACAAGTGCATAAGGCACATTAGCAGGTAGTGGATTCATAATTATCTCACATCAGCAGGAAAAATCAGGAGCCAAATAATTAAATAGAGCATATTCACATGGGTCTGAGGCAATAGCTCAGCCCCACTAGGCAAAGAAAAAAACCCTGAGACTGATCTGAAACTCTAAAACACCCCAAAGCTTTCCAAAGTAGCAAGGTATCCAACTGCTGCTGTGATCCACACATGACACATGGAGTCCACACTCATCTCCTGTGCTGGAGATTTATTCAGACTGACAACGTGAAGAACAGCAAAGGGAGTGCTCAGTGTGCAGTGAGACTGTGTTACCTCATTAGGAATGCTACAGATGCTACTTTTAAGTCCTTTCCAAGCACATCAAGCCTAAAGTTGATTAGTAGAAGGTGATTTGTCTATTGGCTGTGTTAATACAAATTCTAACCTGTAAAAGAAAATAAAGCAACAGCAGTGAGATGTGCTTTCGTACGGCAATGTTCAGTCACTGTCAAAATGTCTCTAAACACAGAGCTTTGCTTTAAATCTCTCCTCTTCCTTGGCTGTTCTTTTTCTGATTTTTTTTTCTTTGTTTGACACAGTGAGGAAAAGGAGACAATTTTGTGATGTTACAGTAACAAGACTCAAGTTTACACAACTCACGTTTCTCTGTTTCGATGGGCTGTAACTAGAGGGCACTGTGCTCTTTCTTGTGGCAGCACAGCTGCAGACAGGTCTTTAATAAAATCCAATGAAATAGTGCTTGGTTGCAAAGCACAATGAAAGCATTTGAACTATGGTATGCACAAGTTTCGTGAAATAAAGGCCAAATGCTCCTAGCTTGAAAACAATGACGAAGAGCGGCGTAAAAATAAGCACCACAGTGCCAATAACTTGCTCGACTACTCTTCTTTAACAGCTTTTTCATTGCAGTGATCACTGTACCATACACAACACTATGTTTATGGTAATGCTCCACTGTAACACATTTTTGGTTTTTAATTCAAAGGACTTGTTCTCTGCCATTAAATCTAGGGCTCAGAAAAAGTACTGATCACTCACGTCTCCTGTTTATCTCTGAGGGTACCACAAAGGCAGCAGCCTCTATTTTGACCATCAAAAGATGAGAGGGTGAATCAGTCTTGATGCCCCTTTTATGAACAATAATTAAGGAGGTGACAGTCACAGCCAGCTGTTGGATTTCATTATGTACCTGTTTTCCACTGGTTACTCAGCTGAGGCACTTTGCTTTGTGCAAAGAGATTAACTGAGCAGTCATTACACAAAGCTTCGGTCACTTAAAATACAGACTGAATGCAAAGCAGATATTGCAGCAGTTATATCCAAAAGAAAAAATCTGGTAGATTCACACACTCCAACCAAAGAACATTCCACAAGGCAGAAAACTGGAACAAACTTCTACAAGCTCTTAAATGAAAAGATGGTTTGTTAATGAACTGCAATTTAAAATGCTCAGCTATAATTCTTGCTCCTTAACAACCTGAAGTCTGGTTTTCAGACCTCATACTCCATCGACCACTGGTGCCCTGGTGTGCCCAGGCAGCCCTGAAGCAAAGCCTGCCAGCCTCTGCAAGGAGAGGTGCTGGAAGCTGCCTATGAGAAGGGAGTGACACAAAGTACAAGCACAGCTCTCTGTCTTGACAGGGAAACACTCACTTCCCACAGCCCATCACAAATCAGTCAATTCCACACAAAGACACAAAGGCAAAACCACTTCTGTATTACTGCACAACAAAGCTGGAAAAAAAAGACATGACAAAAATCTCATCTGTCTCTCGGTTCTGCTTTCAAGAGATGCTTTGCAGTGTGATGAAAGGTGCCCAATTGTGTGTATCACTGTAATACAGCACTTCCAGGGCTGCATAAATTCGTGAAATGCAAAATTTCACTCACATCAACACCAACTTTGTAGCATGTAGATCTGATCCCTTTTAAGAATCTCCTGACATAGATATGCCTAATTTGTCATTTCCTTATACTGTGGAATATTGATTTTTAAGTTATTCTCTTAACAGTTTTAAGACAACATCCTTCTCATGAGAGGGCCTGGTAACATCCAAAATGCTGTGATCTAAGTAAAATAAACCCATGATCTGCAGACTCTTGCTTTCATAACACAAATCCAAACACAAAATTAACGTGTACTTCATTACAGCTGCCAACTCTGATTCATTTTGTTCTTTGGACCCAGAAGGAGAACAAGACAGAGACTGACATGTTTGTTCACATGAAAGAAAAGCAGAAGCCATGGTACTGTCTGGTTGAAAGTCCTGTGACAAAAAAAACTCTGGGCCTACAGATCAGGTTTTGTTCTCTGATGCAGGAAATCAGTGGAGGTGCACATGCATATGTGAGAGCAGAATTTAACCTAGGATTTTGCCCAAAGACTTATCAAATTTTTTTTTTAATGATTTAATCTGTATTAATACATTAACTGCAAACAGGTCTGGAGCTCTAGATTAAGGAAATTTTACAGTCTCTAAAGGATGCTTAGCTTTCATCATCACCTGTTCAATGTATCAACATTAATTTTAAATGCTTTTAAGCATGTATGATAGATATTAAACCCTGAAAACACTGAATGATTTCATGTTATTTAAGAAGATGCTTGAGGTCCAAGTTATCTGCGGCAAGTAAAGTACATTTTTCATGCTGATCTGTTAACAAAAGTTGAATACAATACACTGCACTGGAACTTGAAAACTCCCTATGTTAAAGCATGTCAGAAAGAGTAAAACCTTAAAAATACACATTCTACTTAATGTAGTGAGACATTCAAATTCAAGTCATTAATCTAAATTAAAATTAATGATGAAAATTAAATGTCCCCATGATGGAACTTTAATTCTAGCATGGGAGCAATACAGTTTCATGAAGACAGCCCAAACTTATGCCAATATAAAATATGAAGAATCATAGCACTCCTGCAAAGGTCAGAACTCAGAGGTCAAATAAGCCTCCCCTGATAAGAAGTCCACACCACTTAAAAATTATTTTGATGTTAATATCCTCCTATCTACCAATGAACTTCTGTTCTTTCTGAAAATCTTCCAAGCTGTACTTTTCCTGGTATTACTGTTTGGAATGCTGCCTCATCAAAATGCCCCTTTCCTTGCAGGACTTTCATTTTCGCTGTGAAAGGTAAGAATACTGAACTCTTCAATGGAAAGATTCATGGTTAGTTAGATTCCTAATAAAGCAATAAAGTAGCTTTTTCTTATATTAGGACTTTTTAGGAATTAAACAGAGGATTTTTTTTTTGGTCATTTAAGCTTCAGCATCATACAAAAGCTTGAAATAACTGTTGTTTTTGTCCTGCCAAACCACTGTTTAGAAACATAGCACAGCCAATCTGAATTGAGCACCTCAAACTGTATAAAACCAAACCCCACAGTGAAGAGTTTCTTCTCTTTCCTCTTCCCACCCCCCCACCTTAAGGAAGATACAGATTTCCCCTCAAGTGGATATATGGATTTCTACATGAATGCAGAGTTCAGTGCCTGCTGGGCAAGCCTGGTGTGACATCCCTCACCTTGCAGCTCGCAGGGGTCCGCAGGCAGTGCCGTGGCTGTGCCGGTCAGCACCACCCCATCAGCCAGGAAGAGCTGGGCAGCCTGGGCCGTCTGGGCCACACCGACATCGGCCGTCAGGGCGTGGGCACTGCAACAGCAGGACCCTGGTTACTGTCAGCACACATTTGTTACCCACATCCTGCAATCCAGACTGTGTTTCTTCTGCCAGAACAACCCAAGGCAGGCTTTGCGAGGGAGGGCAAGTGTCCTGGTTTAAATCGGGAAGTAACATCGCAATCCAAGCAGGAGTTAAAGATCAATCTCAACAACCCCTTCCATCAGGGAAGCAGAACTGATGGACTTGTTGCTCCAGGTCTCCTGTCTCTAAAGAGTGATTGCTGAGTGTGAGCCACCAAGTGTCAATTGAGACGGCTGCTTACACGTCGAGCACCTGTGTTTCAGAAATGTTGAGCACACAGAGCTCTCTGACTTCAAGTGGGAGCTGTGGATGTTCATTCATAAATCAGATCCTGCTGCCTAGAACAGAATCAACAGCCTCCACGTCATTGCACAAGTCCAACTAACTGAAAGTATAGTTATTACCTATGATATAATCACAGGAATCATCTTACACAGCAATTACAAGCATCAATTACCTGCAACCCAGCTGTTCAACAGCAGGCTTTGATGTATGGGTGACACACTTTGAAACCTATAGCAGCAACAGCTATTAATTTAAACAGTCCTAAACTTGGAAGGAATTCCAGCCATTGCTGGTTTAACATCTGACTGTTGTTTCTGTATTTCCATCTAAATAGAAAACAAAAGCTATGGCCAACACGTTGCACTGGGAACCAATGCCCTCATGGATCAGTCTGCGTGGACAACACTTGGGAGAGGGTTATTAGAGGGTTAAAAAGTGATATGATGTAATCAATTTATTTTACAGAAAAGACTAATTAAATGTATTTTATTTATATATATCAAAAATCATTAGAAAGAAAACACTCTGAAAGTACCTGAAAAGCTTAATTTGACCACACTGCATTGTTTAGTTTCTATTTTGAAATTTATTACTTACTTATTATATATTTAAGATCTTCCAGACTTGGCTATTCTCATGATTATTCACATACTACACACAAACATTTTAATTAGGTTATTTAGCATGTATAATACATAGCACTTGAGCAGTTCTTCTGGGGAAAAAAAAAAACCAAACCAAACTGTGACATCTAAATTGCTGAACGTACCATGTGACAGGTAAAATAAAGTAGCAGCAGAAAAGAAACTGGATTTGTTTGTCATAAGTTTCTTCTGTTTGATAATCATAGAACATAACCTGTATGTAGATAGCACTGATTTAAGTAGAATAAATCAGTATTATTGGCAGGAAAGAGGAGAAAGATTTTTAAAATGCCAAAATATTATGATTTGGATGCTTTTATATGGCAACTGCCTACATGACTAAAAAATAACCTTAGATACATAACCTCTAGAAAAAAAATTTCTTTACACATAATAGGCATATACACAAATCTCACTTAATACCAGATGCAAGACTTTTACAATCTGCATTTTTAAATCCTAAATGTTAAAAAACTACAAACTTCACAGATAGAGCAACCAGCAACTTAGAGGTGCAAATTTATCTCTAAATCTATTCCTTAACAGCACTGCAAGACCTTGCTTAAAAAATAAACTCCCTATATCATTAATGGTCCTGACACTAAATCCGCACTAATCAGAAATTGGGGAAAAATATAAAACTATGGTTATATTCATATCTACAAAAAAATATTGCTTATATTTACCTATGTTTCTTTTTAATATCGGCAAAAATCTGAATGCTCTCTGCTCCAACTTGTTTTCTGTATCGAAGCAGGTCACCTGCACAGGCATTTATAATCCCTTCATCAGCCACATGAGAAAACACAAACCCTTCAGCCCGGATAAAATCAAGACCTGAAAACAATAAAAAGCAGTATTTTAAAGACTAGGAAACAGAAATACTAAACCAAAACAAAATCTACCTTACTGCCCTCTTAATTTGATCCCAAAACCAGCTCCTTCATATGTTCTAGGACTAACCAATATCGCTTTTCCACAAATGTAAGTTTTACATGCTTTATTTTCGCCTATATTCTGACCTCTTTCCATCTTACTACTTTCAGCTCCAATCTCTCCCATAGAGCACACCAATTTTCTCTCTATCCCTGTGGTTCCCTTCTTTTTCACCCCTCAGTTTGTTCTTGTGTGGCTCAGAAAAAGCAGCTGCACACCCTGCCCTGCCTCTTGCCAGTGGGCACACGCTGACAGAGGAACAGGTAGGTCAAAACACAGCTCCTTTGTCCTAATAACCTGTTTTCTCTCCTAAAAGGGTCATTAGCTTGCATCTCTTCCCTCTTTCCAGAAATTCTTTCCCAACATCTATTCCCCTATTAAATGTGCCTCAAGTTGGCCATCAGGTCAAAAACCATCAAGGACACAGACACAGAGGAACAGCATTGTCATCGTTCTTTAGGAAATTGGGCATGAAAACACAATCTGAAATCCAACCCAGCTGACTCCATCTGAGTGTAGTATGTTTTCTACACAGCACCAAATCAATAAATTACTTGCAGAGCTGTGCCAAAGGTACAAAAAGATAAGGTTTGGGAAGAGTGAAAGATTTTCCACTGTACTCCAAACTTACTCTGACCATCAATTCTACCATCTCTGCAACACAGGTTCCACCATATTCATTAATGTTTTACACTAGGAAGGTTTTGTGAGATACATATTTAAGAGGAAGATTATGAATAGGAATTACTTCACACAGGCCATTCACTGATTATCAGGGACCCCTACACAGCCTTGAAATATCTGTTATAATACTGGAGCCTTGGACCATAATGTAATAAGCCAAAGTTGTGAGGCACAAGACTGAATTCTGACTCCCTCATTGTACTCCCCTCTTCTCCCAAGTCTTTCAGAGCCCTGAAGTTTATTTCACCCATCACTTAACATCTGCATAGAAGTTCTGCACTCATCTTGTACAGTTTTGCTGTTATTCCATTGCTTTAGAGGGCTCTTCTGAGCCCTTCTGAAGCTCTGCTGCTGCTCCAGCTTTGGAATCAGCTGCACATTTAATTAGAGCTGACATCATACCAAGGAAAGCAATGCATGTGGAAGCAGCCATCAGGAATGCAGTCCCACCCACCAGAGAACTGCTTAGGCAACAGAGGCATCACCTTAGCACATTTCAGATACAAACAGAAATGATCTTGAAAATTTATTTACCAAATGACAAGGTGCCTGTTTATTTTAAAATTTCAGTTTCATTCCCAAAGCCCTGAAGTTGCAGAAACAGAAGCTTATGCCTGATGGAGAGGAGCCTGTATTGCTTAGCAACACAGACTCCAGCTAACAAGAAACATCACAGATGGATGCCAAATGAAATGCAAGCTGTCCTGTGCCTTGAGATTAGCAGCTGAAAAGCATGGAATATTCTCAGGAACCAAAGACAGGAGTGTGCCACAAGTACAGCTACAGGTGTCTGTTGACATCAGGTAAATAAACACACTGTAAACATCCTGATTGAGACTTCTGCATCTGGGAACAATACCTCGAGGTTCTATTACAACACCCAAGCTTACAGAACAATTCAGAGTTAAATAAGAAAAATTATTTCTCTAACAATAAGAATATTAATGGGTTCAGAGACATGTTACACTTTCACAGCAATCAGTGTTTAACTCAGGACAGGAGCTATTCATTGAGTAATTTCATTAATTAAGGTCACCACTTCCATGTTTGTTGACACTTGGTTTGTGTTTCCTTAATGTAGTAATTTAAGACTTTTTGCTGAACATTAGTATAGTACTCAGTTTAACAAGGCTGCACTCCCGATCCGGGTTTTTGGAGGCCATGAAAATACAAATTTTAACCAAGTGTAATAGGTGCAGGCACTGTATCATTATCCTTCTGTTTTATGAAGCCATAATCAGATTCCACTAATGAATTCATTTTTACGCTCATAAAGTTGTGAGAATGATACTACTGCTTGCTTTCACATTTGGCAAGTTGAAAAGTAATAGTTGCTGAATAGTTACTAGGCAGTCCCGTTTCTGACTTATATGGGAACAAAACAATTTGTAGTCTCACTGGATAAGAAGAACAAGAAGTCTCCAATGAAACCTAATAAGTAGAACTTTAACATTATATTAAGAACATGGAATCAATTAACCAGCCACAGCAGGACCCGCTCAAGGAACTTGAACTTTTCTCTTACTCAAAAGTGAGTCCCCCACTATTTTCCTACCATTGCCCCACACCTTTGTTGAAGCACCCAGAACAAAAACAATTTTGCTGGCATTCCACCCTTGAATGCCTAATTGAATAAATAAATGTTCCCTAAATAACCAAATTAAATGAAAAAAAGAAAATCTCGACCTCCTCAGATGCCTCATCCCCCGATTTATTACTGTTATTTTCAGATCTATCCAATACTTTGCCAAGCTGCTGGGAAAATTCAGTAATTTCATCTGTTACTATTTGGCTACCCACAACACATTTATTAGCATAACCACATGTTGCTGAAGTTGAGCTCCTAGTCACACTATAAACCTGCTGATTTTCCCCTGCCCTTTACAAAATAAATCATTACCTTCTCCTAAAGACCATTTATAAATTCCCTGTGTGATTCTCTTCAGGCCGGTTATTTCTACCAAATATAGGAATTTCCACAGGGAAAATGAAATGAGTGGATAGGAGTCATAGTAGAAGATGCTACATATGCTTTTTAGCTAAAACACCTTTAACAAGTTATTTCTGTAGTGAAAGCACACAGGACTTGCTTTATTAATATCTACCTATTAAAATTGTATTGACATTAAAGTCACTACTAAGTTGCTACAGTAAAACTACTTAGAGATTTTCTGCCTACAAAGTAGCACTCACTTTGCAATGATTTTGCTTAAAGTGATTTTTTTTTTTTTTTTTGCTTTCCTGTTCAGTGAACTTGAGACAATCATTTTTTAGAGAAGTGCAATGAAATGCATTAAACACAGGCCCTTCCTGGCTGGTGTTCTCCAGTTACAGAGCAAATAGTGCAGAACAGTAGTAGAGCTGAGCAAAACCCAAGCCCTCCAGGAATTCTCTCCCTCATTAATAATTGCTGAGAAGAGAAATATATTGTTCCCACACTATATCCCTTATTTAGTGATGATTTTTGCTCCTCAAAGGATGCATAACTCATTAACAATCTGACCACAGCTTTTAAAAATAACGTGTGTAATATTTTTGCAAACACCTTTGTCCCTCAAGTATCCCACATGAATGCAATCTTTAAAAACAAACTGGGTTCTGTTAGCATTTTTATTTTAAATTTTCATATAGGTTCTGCTGCATCAATAAAAAACAGGTTTTGTCAGTTTGTCAAGTAGCTTTGAAAGTGGCAACTTCCAATTTTAAAGCACACAAAACAAATCTGAGACCAAAACACTTCTACTAACAAGAATGTAAACCTTTCAGAATATATTCGGCATAAATAAAACTGCCACTGCAGAGAGGTTAACCATTATTATTTTACCTGAAGTGTGGTTTTCAGTTAACACCAGCATCTTCTGCCTGGCTCTATAAAATTTTTAAACTCAAAAATGTGCAACCTTTCTGCAATTACATATGCAATTTGGGCAAAAACTCTGCATTAACCCTCAATTTATGAATTTAAGAAGTACAAGCTTTCCACATTAAGCCAATCATCATGTTTAGTTTTTCATATGTAACATTCCACGATGAGTAAAATTACTTCGGTAAGCAGTAGGAGCAGAAAGGTTAGCAAGTCTAGGATTCATGCAATAAAGATAGATTAATGTATATTTAATTCCCCCAAATGCAATTTAAGTAGTTTGGCTATCTGAACACTCATTTTTTGTTATTATATAAAAAGCTTCATTCCATCCATTCATTAAAAAGAGACAACGAAAACTCAGTTTTAATGGATAACAGTAGTAGCAACAACACATAATTAGATGCTGAAACAGGATGCTTAACCACAGTGGGTTAACTTGATCCTCAAATACAATTAAACTGAAGTAAATAGAGTTACACCAAAGGTGGCTTTTAGACATCAGTAGGTTTAAACTAATCATTGCATTTAGACAAGTTTCACCTAGAAAGCTGCTGCAGCGGCCTTGGGATTTTCAGCTGCCTCCAACTGAAGCAACGCACAAGTATCATCTATTACAATCAAGCAGGCATCTTTCTCAAAAATCTAATTTCTGTTTTTTCAGGGTACAGTGAGCTTTTCATGTCTCATTTTTCATGGTATCTATGTTAGCACAATGCTCAATTTGCCGAGAGTAAATGCCATGGCAAACAACGGTAATAACTGATGAGTCATTTCTATTTACCTGCAGCCAGAGCCACTGCTATTGCCTGGTGGTTTGCAGCACTCAGGACCTGGACACCCACAGGGAGATGGGGACAGCTCTGCCTCACTGCAGCACCAACCACTGTCATTGCTGCAGTGACTTCTGGCCCAGGGCACACCGTGTACGGGAGGTCGTGCATGTTTTCTACAATCAAGCCATCCTGTGGAGATTGTTATACAAAAATATGATTACACCGTGCAAAAAAAAAAAAGGAACTTAAAACACATGGCTAGTTTACCCCCACTCTGTTTTGTATGATGAGGCACACAGGTTTAAAGGTTTTCCTTCAAAGGCAGGATTATCTGCAGTAAATTGTGTTGATGCATTTGATGCCCACAACCACTTATGAAAGTGCTTTCATCAACAGCATGGTATTCGCAGGGAAATCATGAGGAGAAATAAATGTGGGTTTAATTATGCATTCATCAATTTGGTTTCCTTTGATCCATCCTAAAATGTGAACTATGGGCAAATGAGTTAAATCTTATACTTCATTAAAAATAGTGTAAAGTCAAATTTCAGTTATCCAAGGGGAATAGAGGATATTGAGTATATTTGGATAACAGAGGATTTGGAGATAATCAGGGCAATTTTCAATTCAATTAATGTCAGAAAATAAGTGTTATTTTGGATAAATAAAGGAATTTTTTTGTTTGTTGTTCATATTTGTAGTGTGCCTAATACCATAGTATTAACTATTGATATTTCTCCCATTCCATATTCAGAATTACTGGAAGGAAGATATTGCTATTTATTATCTATTAGACCTCTCCTTCCACATAGACATACTCTTAGCAAACAGTGGAGTGATGATAAAATACTCTGCTAATACAATTTATGCAATTTATTGAAAATCTTTGTACATTACCTGGTACCATGCACTTTTCCAATCATTGTATACCAGAAAGTTTTCAACAACAAATCATACATAATTTTGTCCAGGACTAATAACGAAAGTAAAAGTATAGCCTTGAAACATACTCCAGGCCTGATATTTTGCATTCACAGTGAGAATATTAAAAGAAACTAGACAGTTCTCATGAGCTTAAATCCAAATATTCAAAAAGTTTAATAGACAAACTAACTGCACACATAGAAAATAAATTCTGCTCTTTGGAATCTTATTACACATCTTAATCCTTTAAAATGAGAGCTTTATGTTTCAAAGATATTGTAACTGAACCAGAAGAGAAAAAACCCCAACATTTAGAGGAGCTAGGATCTGCAAAACAGACAAGAATCAACCTCAACAGGACACATATGAAAAAGAGCGACTGGGAATGGGACTTCCAACATTCAGCTCCCAAAGAGCCAAACAGCAGCCAAAAAAGCAAGAGGATGGGCTGGCAGAATTCCACAGTGAAACTGAACTTTCTGTGAGTTGCTACTGCTTTCATAGTTCAGGATTTGCATAAAGCCAATTATTCCATTAGATACATTAATGAATTAATTAACTTAATAAATTATAAAAAACCTAGCCATAGTATTATGCATAACAAGTACCTGATTGAATTCCAGCTCATAATGCAGGCCTATGGGAGGATTCCAAAATTTCTCTCTTCTGCCTCAAACTTACTATCTTCACTTTTCAGTAACTGTCTTTTCCTATGGCCTGAAAGTCCACAATTACACTGAATATTTTTGGTAGTACTTTAATAATGTGTTATTCTTTTGGTACCATCCGATAGACTATGTTCTTTTGCATAGTCTGTTTTGTTTAATTAAAAAAAGAACAACATATGTTCTGCAATACAGAAAGCTGAATTACAGAGGCATTAAGTCAAAGCTTTCTTTTACATTTTATATAAAAATATAACACCACAGATTTTTGTGTTTACTGAATTGATATGTATATAAGACAGACTTCTGTACTATCAGACAGCTAATTAAAATGGGGAAAAAAATAGTTATGCTAAATTAAAGTTCTTAGAACTTAAGCTTACAGTTTAGAAGTCTATGGAAACAGCTACTGCATTATATCTTCCAAAGCAGAATTTATTTAGATAGTATGAGACAAAACTCTAACAAATACCTTTTGTATTCCTTTTCCACCCAATATTAAGATAACTTAAGTGTTGCTTATATGTAATAGCCTTATTATTAGCAACTCTCAAACAATATATTTCCTTTTTAGCTTGAATTACTTCTGAAGTGCTACATATGTGTAAAGTGCCCTTTGTATCACAGTTACTGAAAAGAATAAGTCATTTAAATAGCTCTCTAATTATATAGAGAAAAAATTTCCTTAGCTTTATTCCACTTAGAGAAACAACCTCTTAACACACTTCAGACTAACAGGTACCACAGAAGAAGAGCCTCAAAAATAGCCACAACACTTTAAACCACAAGAGGTGTAACACTCGTGTAATTTTTAACTCAGCATAGACCTGATGTAACTTTTCCCCAGGGCAATTTTAACCCCAGTGCTTCCTCCAACAGAAAAGTTTTACTACAAACCTGTACACACCAACACGCACCTCTGCAAGCTCAACAGCCCTACTCAGTCCTGCAGGAAGGAAAGGGGGAGTTTGCACCACACCCTTTATTCCAGAGGCTCAGGTGTGTACTGACACTACTACAGCTTTTCCCCCACCACAGACACCTGCTCCTTGTAAAGGAAATCAGGTGCCTTTGCAGAGCATTTAATTGCTGCATCTAAGCATGGCTTCCCAACAATGCCTTTAAAAACTCACCTCCAGAGCAGATCGCTGCCTTAAGAGAGGTAATTATCCTATCTTCTCCTATACATACCATAGGAGGCAGCTGTGGGAAGGTTTGTCTGCTGGTTTATTTCACTGTAATTCAAAATGTTCTCCTCTGTCATCCAATTGATAACTACCTATATTGTTCCATATAGGAATACTAGTTTATTCTGTCTCGACTGTTATTAAATTCTTAGCATTTTGAATTCCAATTATCACTGTAGTTATAAGAGTAACAGGCTTAAAAATCTTCATTAAAAAAAAAACCCAACCAACCAACGTAAATCATATACTAGCAACTGTTTTTAATGTCAGCTACCAAAGTAGCTACAGTTAGGAAACAGCAACCTGTAGTCAAATAATCTTTATGAATGCAATCAGAGGCAACTTACGCTCTATTTTCTGGCTAGAAAGCAAGTGCCAGCCAGGCTGAATGGAATTAATAAAAGTTAACTTGAATAAATATTTTGCATCTTTCTTAAACAAAAGCAGGTACAAACTGGAGGGATTGTAATGCCCCATACTCTGCTGCTTACAAAATCTTGTCTAGGGAATTTCATTGTTTAGCAAAACACAAGTACAAAGCGTATACATTTTGAGCACAGATGGCTTCCTAACTGAACACTCACTTGTTTTCATTACTGTGCTCTAATATCACAAATCTTTCATATTTATTATGTTAAGCTGCTAATGTGTCAGACAAGTCACCTTCCTCTGAATATACCAGGATTTACTTCCAAGTGCAATGCATATGGAGCGAGCAAGACCATATACTTCATTTTTCCAGGTTACCAGCAATTCAAGCAACTTAAGACAATATGTAAACATCTAACAGCAGCAAATGGTTATGTATCCTCTAAAAGGCTATTGTAGGCAGCATTTGGAAACACTGTCAGTAAAAAAATCCAGGGGAAAAAAACCCTTTTTTAAGTTTTTCTAGCTCTTCTTCCACAAGAAAAACAGACAGCTTAACAGTTCATTTGGAATACTGAGCAAGAAACACAAATACATTCCCACTACAAAAGCAGGAAAGTTTCGAAGAGTGGTGATCTCTGTGCAAAAGCTGGGAAGGTCCTGAAATATTTATCATGAAAACTTGCATTTCTTTTAAATTACCAGGAAAAACTAAAGAAGTGAATTGCAGAAAGGATTAGGCAACCATACTGAACTTATAGAAGCTCTCCTGATTATCTCTGACATTTATAGCATTAATAAAGGATTTGTTTGTTATATTGCTGCAACACTATTTTCTACAGACCTTTAAAATGAAGATTGCTGTGGAATGCATAATGGCTTTTACAGGAAATAAACTAAGCATAACTTTAAGCCCTGAGTTTGCCCAAATGTTTAGAGAAATGACTGCATTTACCTCACCTGTCTACCCAACAGGTAGGTTTAATAATATATTTAAGTTCAAAGAATTGCAGAATTTATTATAACTGCCAAAAAGATGAAGTTTAAAAGCCAAATTAAAGTTTTATGTTAGTACTGTTTTAAAGCTTGTCTTAAAGCTGCTCCAGCTTTGTGAAGGCCAACAGTGGAAGTAACTGCTTCTGTACCCTCCCTCACCTTCAGGTGTACTTGGTGTCTTCCCCCTGCTGCTACAGGATTCAATGTGTAGTTATTATGTAAGGGAAATGGGTAAACAGGCAGTAGAATGTGGGGCAATGGCTTTATGAGTTATAGATTACCTGTGCAACCACTTCCTCTGACACAGGAAGACAGAGACTAGTATTTGCCACTCTTCTGATGTAGATCAAATCACCTCATGGTGATACTGTAGCAACAAAATATAAAGTGACAGTACAGCAAACAGAGCTATTTCACACCTGTTCCTTTAGCTGGCATGAAAAGGAAGAAAACTTACTCATTCTGTTCAACTTGCAGTAAGAGACTATTCTAACTGGGTGGACATCTTGCACGTGCTCATCTGGTTCACAGGCAGTGAAGCCCACCTATGTAAACATCACTCTACCACAGCGGTGCTTATCCTTTCAAAACAATTCTGTTCTCAGCATTCTTGCCTAATTAGTGCTCTGCCCAAAACCTACTTTGTGTTACCTGTCTTGCATTTTGACCTGGGTCTTTATAATTTAGACTAAGCTCTTGCATTCAATTTTGTTCCCTCTGTAAAGTATCATTCTAGTTTATACATTAAAATGTTTCAACTTGCTTGTTATCAAGTTTTGCTAAAAACACCAGTGACTGCTTGTTCACTGAAGACATTTTCAAACCTCATACACTACCATAAAATGTTCTCAATGCTGTGAGCAGGTCAGAGAAAAAGCACATCAACACCCCTAGACATGGTGTAATGAAATGTTTAAAACATACCTGACCTTTGAAAAGGACACACACCTTGTTAAAATCTACTGACCTATGAAGATTACTACAGCACTTAAGGTTCAACAGCAATTCTGCCTCTTCTTGCCTCTAGCTGAGATTGGCATTTTGAGCCTCCTCTTCTGGATGTGCAAAACAGAGGCATATTTGCTGCTGGGGGCCTGAAGAGTTAACGAGGGCAGAGAAGGGCCTAAGCTTTATTTTTTCAGTCCCTGGATTATCTGTGTTATTTTGATACAGACACAAAGGTGGAGTGATCCTGCACCCTACAGGTGCCTGGGGTATGGATGCAGCGTATCAGCTGTGCCCATGGCAATCCTCCAGGACTCCATGAAACCAGAGTGCTGTACAGAGCTAAAAATACACTTGTCAGACTGGATGGATGAAGCATTTTACAGCCAGAGACCTAGAATGCCACCAACAACCCATGCTGCAGTCCACTTTCCTTTTTTTTCCTCTTACCCCTTCAGTTGACTTGACTCTTAGGGGTTGATGGTCATCCAACTTAACTTGAATCGTACAACTTGAATCTAAACTTTAACTATTTTGGGTACAAGTGACACTTATGGGATTTTTTTTTTTTTTTTGTAATCTGGAAGGAGTACTTACTGTGTTGAAATAAAATATGTGTATTTAAACATCTCTTTATTGCTTTTGGTGAAGTACAGGATCAATTTAAAATATTGGCTATGCAGAAGTAATTTTGTTTAATGGCTGCCATAGGAAGAAGGAAACCAAAACTTACAATTCCAGCATCCCTGTAAGCTTCTGCCTCTTGACAAGCTTGATCAACGATCTGGGTCAATGGCAGAGAACTTCTTGGGGTCCCTGCAAGAATAATGCTGCATACTCCAGGACACAAATCAAACACATGGGCAGTGACAGCTCTTGGGTAGGACAGCTACAGGGATTGGCACGCTGAAACAGGGAGACATAGGGTAAACTTGCTAAAGGGCTGCTCTGTCTCCTTGTGACACACCTTAGTGACATCTCTTTCCTTAGCTGAACTTGGCACATCAGCTATAACCATTCAGCTCCTAAATCTAATTCATACACTTGAGGAATGTCTGCTATAATCCTTTATTGCACCAGGTCTGCTCTAGCTTGCTATTCCTGCACTTACTAGAGTTTATCCTGCGTTAGTGATGCTCTGGACAATACAACCTATGGGCAAGACCAGCCTCTAGGCCTGCAGAATACCAGTGCTAAACACCGGTGAATTTAAAATCAGTTAAAGCTATCTTGAATCTGCAAGGCTGATTTTATCTGATCTTCAGCACGTGTTCCATGGCAGAAATGAACACACTTGGATTTTGTTGGAGTTCCATGAGTTTCTATTAAGATCAACTCCAAAATATGTTCTGATGTTTAGGCTCCTAAATCAGGCAGTGTGACAGTCTGGAATGGGGGCTGTGCTGAGCCCTCTGACAGCTTTGTTAGATTTCACAGCATGGGGAAGGCTGGACAGTGCCTGGGGGCCGCTTCTGGGAAAACGTGGAGCAGAGTGAGCTCTGGGCCCCAGCCCGTCAAGGTTGCTGTGATCAGCTCCGCTCTCCCTGAAAGGGAGACGAGGAGGCCAGTCTGGCACAGACTCTCCTGCTGTCTGAGCTTCCCACTGCGGGAACTCTACCCAACCTGTACTCTGTCCTAATGCCCATTCGTGCAGCTCCCTAACCCCTGCTCCTTAAAACACTGAGCTCACCAATACCAAACCTTTGTTTTCTCAGTCTCGCTCCCTACAGGGATCCGTCTCCTGCCTTTTTTTACCTCTGAAACGAGGAGATGCCCAAACTTAGGGCACTTCACAGCGGCCCGTGGCGGCGGCTGAAGGGGTTGAAGAGGCTCCCAGCGGCGCGGGCTTTACTCGGGGGGGCGGCTGCCGGGCTAAGGGGTGACACCGCCGAGTGGGGACCCGACCTGGTCCCGGGTTGGGTCTGGGTGCGGATCCCGCCGGCCGTGCCGCCCGCCGAGCGCTTACCTGGCAGCGCTCCCACGTGCACCATCCCAATGACCGCCGCCTTCAGCCGCCCGAACAGCGCGGGCCGCCGCACGACCTGCGAGGAGGGGAAGGAAGGAGGGTGTGAGTGGAGTGGCGGAGCGGAGCCGGGGATCGGGATGGGAATCCCGGTCTCGTCCCCGCTCCGCTCACCCCGGACATGTCCCACGTGCCGCGCTCTCCGCTTCCGGGTCTGTGTCGGGGCCCCGCCCTTGGCCCCGCCCCTTTCCGACACAGGCCCCGCCCATACTGTCCTTAGTCCTGCCTCTTTCCCCCGGCCTCGCCCCTCTCGTCCTTGGCCCCGCCCCCTTCGGCCCCGGCCCCGCCCCTCAAGCCCCGCGCGCGGGCTCCGCGCCGCTCCCGCGCGCGGGCGGCCCCGCCCCGCCCCGCCCGTCCCCGCGCGCGGGCCCACGTGCGCGGGGGGGGCGGCCCGCGCTCCGGCGCGCGGTTAAATGTCCCGCCGGGCGCGGCGCGCGCACGGAGCGGAGCGGCCGCGCCGTGAGGGGCAGGAGGCGCCCGGCCCAGCCCGCCCCGCGCTCCCGCCTCGGCCGGCCCCGCCGGCTGCCCCCCCCGCACCCGCCGACCACCCGCCGGCGCACCCGCTTCCCCCGCCCGGGAAAGGGGCCGGCGCGGCGGTGAGTGAGCGCAGCGCGGGCGGGCGGGGGGAGCCGGCGGGGCCGGCCCGTTCCGCGCTTCCGCCGCCCTTTGTGGGCGCCGCGTCCCGGGCCCGCTCGGCCGCGTCCCGCCCCGGCTGGGCCCGGCGGGCACCATGCGCCGGCAGAGGTGAGTGTGCCGGGCCGGGCCCCGCGGGCACCCCTGGGAGGATCCCGCGGCCGCTCAGCTCCCCCTCTCTCGGCAGTGACCGCGCGGAGGAGAAGGGCCCCGCCAGGGCGGACGGCGGTGCGGACGGGGCCATGCGAGCCCGCAAGAGGAAAGCTGATGTGGCCACGGTGAGTGCGGGCCACGGCTGCGCCCGGGCCCTCGCCGCCTTTTGTTGGGGTGCGGGGCCATGCGCTGCGCGGGGGCTGCGGGGATGTGCCCCTGGGGGACCGACAGCTGCTGGCCCCGCGGTTTGTGCTCCGGAAATTATATACTGCTTTTTGTAGTTCTTACAGGATCCCGATGAAGAAATTGCCAAAATGGAGCTGACTAGAAAAAAGCAGTGTGCAAACCAGGTAATTGATTTGGCTTCTGGTAATCTTATGTAGCCCTGTTATTGTTTTGCAGTGCTTCGTTATTATTGCAGACGTGGTGAAACACGTATGCAGCTGCCACATGGTGCACAGCAGTGGGCAAGGGGGACTGCAGGCCCTGGTGATGGAGCCTGCAAAACACTTCGATTCATACACGTTGCTTTGGAGTCTTTGCAAGAGACAAGGCCTGTTGTGTTGGTCTGAAACATGCTTATACTTAGGTATGTTTAACTGTCCAGGGATTGCAAGGGTGCACCTGAGAGAAGTCTTAATATGCATTTAGGCCTACTCTGCATTGACTTGTCTAGGGAGTTGCAAAAGTACAGTCACGTGCTCATGTAGCTTGCTGGCCAAACAGCAGACACTTCAGCGTGTAAAAACAGAATCATCTCTTGAGGTGGTTCTCTTTGCAGTCATGTCTCTACTTTGTCACCTGGAAGAGGGAAGAATCCCATTGACAAGGGTTATTATACTGACAAAGTTCCTGATTAGAACTTTAAAGTGTATACTAGGTGCTAATGGCATGGTAAAATAAGGTTCATTTCTCTGTAGAATGAAGGGATAATTTCTGTAAAGTCATCAGTGAAAATCAGTCCTGCAATGGAAGATGATAATGACCACTGCTAGTTCTCTCAGTAAGACATTTGGAATGATCTGAGTTAAAAAGCAAAAACTACCTTTAGGGGTGTCCTCTAGTTCCCTTTGTATGTTCTCTGTGTTCTTCAAAACAGAGGTGCTTTTGGTATCTGTATTGCATGCCATGTTGGTGTGTGGTATTGAAAGCATGTACACTGAGATGCCCACTCTAAATAAGAGAGTAGCCTGTGTTCTGGAACAGGTTTATTGCTTAATTCCTCTCTTTTTTTTTTTTTTTTGTCTGCATGCACACACAGGCTCACTCAGTCATTGTCACTGAGACTTGAGCCTGTCACTGCACACACAGGGTGATACTTAAGTTGCAGAAGTCAGGACCGGGCTGTGCAGGCTGCACTCATTTGGTACGCGAGGCTGTGCATAATGTGGCACATCTAACCAGAAGTGGCAGCTGGAAGTTCTAAGACTGAAGTGTTACCATAACAGATGGGCATCATTGTTTGGAATGGCCTCTGCTTGTTGCAACTGCGTACACTAGTTATCAGTCAACATATTAAGCAGGGCTCAAATGGTGAGCATTTAATGAGGGGATCTCTCCTTCCCTTCTGTCTTTCTTTTGCGCAGTATATTAAACTAATTTCTCACTTCTGACAAGGAAGAGCTGCCTGTCCTTCACCACAGCTTTCTCCTTCACCAAAAGATTCATTCTGTTTGAGCTGAGCAAAGCCTTCTTGTGCATGTTTATTGCATAATAATAAGGTATTGTTAAAAAATCTCAAGAGGAACCCAATTTTACCTTTTTCCAGAAAGACAGTGGAAAGAAACTTGAAATATGTTTTGCATACATTGATCTTCCACTTTGAAAGTAGATAAAGATTTCCAATTTTGTCTTCTTGCTTGGGTCCTTGGCTTGGTATCTATTTAATGATACTTCAGGAGTGACAGGTAAACTAAAATTTATATAACTTAGGTGGTAAGCATTAAAAATGTTTACTTGGGAATTTTTTGAGTTAGGCATAGAATGCTGGTGGGATTTGACCCTTTGATTCTGTAAGCCATAAATAATACCGCTATCTGTGTATCTTTGCCTTCATAGAGAAGGGTTTTTTTTGTTGTGACAAAGTAGCCAGATTGTTACAGATCTGGTTAAAAAAGCTAACATTTGGCTGCACAGCAGCAGCTCTTCAGTCTATGGTGTGACACAAGCTATTCTCTGATATAAATTGCCATGGACCACTAATGAGAATATGTTTACGGTTCCAGCAGCAGTATAGCAGGCTTGTATGATAGCCAGGGCGATAGTTATTCTGTTGAGACACGACAATTCTAAAATGCAAGCAGCTATAAATCCACTGCAGCCCATACCACATGACTTGTACATTAAATAAATTGTTTACTGACACTAGTTTATCCACAAAGCAAAATATCATGGTCACATCCCACTTTATGACATCTTCATAGTCAATTCATTAGTTTGCTTCTGTGGAACATAAGGCCTCAGTTCTTAATTAGGATGCTGTTACCCTTTATGTGATGAAGGGTGGCTATATCATCAGGTCTGTGACAGCAGAATATTGCATAAATTCTGTGTTTGATTTTAGAGAACTGGCACTGCTGTAATTCTGCTAGCAATTCTCATATTATTTCTGGCTGCTTTCTGTGGATGAATACACTTCCAAGGCTCTGTGTAAAACAAAGTTCATCTAAGTAGATTAATCTGTGCACTTGTGATACAAATTACATGGCCACCTCCATCTCAAGTGGAGAATTAAATCTAGAAGTTAGTTTGTTTAGATGAAACTAACTAATGTTTTCAGGTGTAAAGGTGGAGTAAACTCTCAGGAAATAGTTTTGATCAGTTTCTCACTAAACGTTTTTCGGAATCTGATCTTAGTGTTGTCCAAATATTCCACCTAACTGGTTTGAAAATATCTTTGATTAATGTATATTAAATTCAGAAGATCTAATATAAAAAACCAAAACAAATCCTGCAAAGAAACAACTTACAAGTCTTCAGACAAACAGATAAAGAATGTAAACTGTATCCAGGCTGAGAGCTTGACTTGAGCCTAATCTGAGTCAGGGCAGTATTGTAGTAGAAGCTTCTGTACCATTGAGAAAGAATTAGATCAACTTAGTAATGTGAGGTGCTCTTCTCTCTCCTGTTTATTAATTCTGGAATCCCTTTCCAATGGTGGAGAAAAACCGAATACTTCAAACTAATGCATCCTGTGAGTGAAAAATGGCTGGAGTTGTAGGTCTTACTACTTCTGATGGGCAAACAAGGGCTGTGGTCTAGTGATCGATACCAATGTCTCTGTTACAGGGTGCTGCTTTTAGGGTGAGATAAACAGGCCTGTCCACCTCCCGTTCCCCTGCCTTTGATTGTCATGCTGAAAATCCTCTGACTTAGCTGTTTGAATGCAGTTCTGAGTCATCTTCTTCCTCTTCTGCTGCCTTCCATGACCCGAGTCTGTGAAAGCTGCTTCTGGTGGCTCCTGGCTCACATTGACATGTGCTGGTGTCTCAGCAGCTTGTGTTCTTAGGAGTGGTTTCTTCACTGCCTGGCCTGTAAGCAGTGACCCCAGTGGTCATGACCTGCTCTGTTTTGGGTCTGTCCTATATCCTGAAGGTTGCTCCAAAGATGCATTTCTGTGGGTGTTTGTATCAGTGAATAGTGACATGCTACAGAAAACTGAGGCCTGATAATGTCTGAGCCTTAAAAAAACCCCACCACTGAACTCATGGGTTTTTGTTGTTTAGGACTCTGATGGACTTCATGTCACCTACCTTGTGCCCTTGGTGCCCTTTCTCCTAAGGAGCTTTCTCATGTGCTCAGTTTAATTTCTCCAATCTGTGCCTCTGTATCTGAAATATTAGTGTGGGTGTCGCCAAGCTTTCCTGCTGGGCTCCACAGAGATTTGAAGAGTCAATTTTCCCCACTGATTTCTTTGCTTGCATCTTACTTCAGCTCCTGTTTGCCTCAGAAATAACCCCAGGACTGTAGTATCTCCTCTATTAGGCTGCACAGATTCTCGGTAACATCTTTGCTTTCTGACAGGTCCCTGCTTTTAAACTGGCTCTGTGCAAGCCCAGAGGAAGTTCTTAATGGTTTCCTCACACCCTCCCCACCTTAAACTGTTTCTTTACTCAGTGATGGCTCCTATTTCCTTACAGTTACAGTGGGATGTAATGCAGTTTCTTGATATTATATTTCTCAATTTTGATTGAATGTCTTGCTAAATCTGCTTTAGAGGCTCAAGAGTCTGATAATGCTTGTTCCCTCAGCCAGTTATAGTGTTCCCTCACCTACACTGATTCACCCTCCCCAGTAGCCTCTTTCTTTTGAGGGCCCTACACATTAATTTCCTTTTTGTCTCTAACTAAGTTATATACTATGTGTTGTTTGCATCTTTTCCCTGGTTGTCTTGTAAAGTGACATTATGTAGTCAAAAACTTTGTTTTCCCCTTCTTCTCATAACACTGAAGAGGCTCTTGACCTTTACTTCTATTTTGTTATAGAAGATTGAGGGTGAAGTCTTTTCAGTAACTGTTGTTGCATGTGGTATGTGAGGTGTCAACTTCGAGAACTTTGTGGAGCAGATCTCTGGTCCTTCAGAAGTTGCTAGTGTAGTAGGCACCTTTAAATAGATATTATGTAATATACTGCTTTTCTGTTGGTTTGCTGATTAACTGATAAGACAGCACTTCTCCAAAGGCTGTTGGCAGCTGGGCTTGCTGTGCAATTTGGTGAACAAAGTGTGACTAAAGTCTAGTTGGGAGGGAGGACAAAAATTAACTTAAAGCAATGCTGATGTGACTCTTTCATTCAAATTTTCAGTTTGTAAGGAGTCTGTAATTTTTAAGATAAAGATACTATTCCCTCTTCTTGCCTTCCCCCTCCCAAATACAATTGCGGCATAGCTGGGTATGTAGCTGTGCTAGGTTTGCATGTGGAGCTCTAAGAAGAAAAAGGACTGATCTGTGTGTCAGTAACTCAAAGAACAAAGCAGCCTTAGCTGTGAGAAAACTGAAATTGGTTTTGGTTTCATAAATCCAGTGGTTTCTGCTTCTGAAGCTGGTGCAGGAGGTGCCTGTTTTGCTGGGAAGTGATGTCATTTGTAGGAAGGACAGGGCAGAAATCAGGTGTGGAAGCTTCTTTGTGAGAAGCAAAGTTTCATGCAGTGTTTTGCTTGTTAGCACCTAATGATTCTTTTGATTTTTTTAAAGTTTTTTTAAGCACATTAGAAATCTTATTAGGGAGTTCTCTCCTTTCAGCAGTGCAGAACAGATCAGTTTGCAGCAAAATGGCTGACCTCACTGTTAAGCAGAAATGCCAGATTTTAATTTGCTTAGGCATGATGACATGGTGCTGGCTTTGTATTCTACTGCAAATGAAACAAGTAGTATCTTCCTGGGGAACTGTGTGACGTGTACAACAAGATCTTGTTTGAGTAAGACAGGAGAAAAGCAAACCTAAACTTAAGTTCTAGTCCAAATAAAAGTAAAAGGACATGACAGGTGAAGAGTTGGATGTCTGTTTACAGACCTTAGCAAAATTCTGCGTATAAAACTGTCAACTTGATAGTTTAGTGGCAGTTGCTTAACATGCACTTGCTTTATTCTGAAAGCAATTGGATCATAAGTGCTTTGGTCTTTTATTTTAACACTGCTAGATGAATAAGTAAGAAATTCTATAAACTACTGTTTTTCTTTGTTCACTATCTGAGAGGGTTACTATCTGTAACCGTGACTTCAGGCATCCTATCTACATGTTCCTTAACAGAAATCCTGACCTCATATTTGGGTCATTAAGTTCCATCTGGCTGTTCTTCACCTGAGGGGCAAGTATGTTTTTGGTAAAAACAAAATGCAGTGTGACAATAGGAGACTGATTTGGATAGTCTTTCATGAAGCAGTTGTGATCTTTGAAAAGGAGAACAGGGTGAAGATTCTCCAGCTCTAGATGCAAACTTTCTCTACTCTAAGCAACAGCCAGGTACTCAGCACTGGAGAGGCCACACCTGTAGTGCTGTATCCACTTCTGGGCTCCCCGGTACAAGAGAGACTGGGAAGAGTCCAGAAAAGGTCCACTAAGATGATTCAGGAACCAGAGCACCTTTCCTATGAGGAAGACAGGGGGAGCTAGGGCTGTTTAGCCTGGAGAAAAGAAGGCTTATGGAGGTTGTATCAATTGTATATAAATATTTGAAGGGAGGATGTAAAGAAGATAGAGCCAGGCTCTTTTCAGTGATGGGTCAAGAGGAGATGAACACAAACTGAAGCACAGGACATTACCTCTGAACATCACAGAACACTTTTTACTGTGACAGTAACCAAACATTGGCACAGGTTGCCCAAAGAAGCTAGGGAGTCTCCATCCTTGGAGATGCCCAGGACCATGTCCAGAAGGCTTTTGAGTAACTGGCTCTTGGTGGCTCTGCTTGAGCAGGGGGGGTTGGGCAAAATGAGTTCCAGAGGTACTTTGGAGCCTCTACCATTCCGTGCGGTTTGAAGAGGTGATCATAGAGCTTGTAATAGTTTTCATGCCATTGCCTTTTTTTCTACTTACAACTAAAATTATTATCTAAAAATACACAGGGTAAAATCTATTTCATTTATTAGATGTCCTGGAATAACATTCACGAGAATGCCCATATGCTAATTCCTACTCCGGATAAAGATGATGATCCAGTTAGCCTTAATTACTCTCGCTTTATACATCTGAGTGTTGTTCCAACCAGAGCCACCCCATTACCAGCTCTAGGGTAAGTGTGCTGCTTTCTGCTGCTACTCTGCCTTCCTCTTGGCTGATGATTCAAGACTAAACCTTGATCTGTCTTAGCTGGGCAAACAGGGACGACGTATGGAAAAACATGATAAACAAAGAAGAGACCTATGTGAGAGATAAGCTTTATATGCAAAGGCACCCTCAGCTGCAACCTAAAATGAGGGCAATCCTTCTAGACTGGCTAATGGAGGTAAGCTTTCCTGTGGTTGTGAGTGTTTCAAGTGTGCTTTTGTTGAAGTGCACTAATAACTGTCATGAGTGCACTTAATGATCTTTGCGTTTAGCTCCAGATACTTGTATTCATCTTAAATTTTGTCAATAAATTGCACCAAACTTAAAGAGTATATGATGTATTGAGTTGGTTTGCAAACTGACAATATATTCTATTATTCGTTTAGATTGATAGTGGATAATAATCAATTTTTGCCTAACACACTGTAAGCTTTTTAAGGTCATGCTGCAGATCAAAGCTGGACAAATGATTATGAAAGTCACTATAAGAAGGAAAGTGGGGTAGCTTAGAGATCAGATCCATCTCACAACCTTTTTATTCATTTTTGATATGTGGAATGTGCTACACCTCTTCTCTGTGAGTCTTTTTTGCTATATGGATGACTTGGTGGTATAATCTCTTAATTCTAAAGGACTAGTGAGAATTTGCTCTTTTGAAATGTTAGAATGATGCATCTTTGCAAAAAAATGAGGAACTAATGTTCTGACATTGAAACATATGCTTGCATTTCCTAAAAGGGTTTTCCCTATGATCCAATTTTTTTTTCTTGGAAATTACTGTAATGGCAGTCCTCTTTATTCAAAGGAAACTGCTTAACTCATGCTCTTAGTTAACATGTTACAGCAGTGAAGCAGAAAGCCAATATGAATATTAGGTCTATCTCTTCTTTTTTTTTAATATACATATAGCATCTGTTTTTGACTCTTTAACAGTGTTCTTGACCTTTGTGATCTCTGTCTCCCCAGGTTTGTGAAGCCTACAAGCTTCACAGAGAAACTTTTTATTTAGCACAAGATTTCTTTGATCGGTTTATGGCAACACAACAGGATGTTGTAAAAACACTATTGCAGCTTATTGGTGTCACTTCTTTATTCATAGCAGCAAAGCTTGAGGTAAGTACCTCCAGCTTTACTCACATATAAAAATGTGGATGCACACTCATTGTACACTAGGCACTTTTTGGCAGGTTTTATGGAGTTTGTTGCTATGACTTTTTCAGCTGGGAGATAGGAAAAAGGTCCTTTTTTCTTTTCAACACTCATATTTTTTTTTTTAGGAGTGGGTAAAATTGTACAGTGATGTTACTAGTTTTATCTTATTAGAGAATTCAGTGCTAGAATAAATCTAAAGTTTTAATTGCTGTTGCTAAATGAATTTTTAGCTGGCTGCTGTATACAGAGACCACTTGTTGCAGTTCTGTTGTCAGTAGAATACCTAGTGCACAATAGTCTGAGCTATTCTTTATTTACTGGAACAAATTGAACTATTAAAATACACAGAGCTTTTCAAGTTCTTACTGTTAGTCATTTAGGAAAGCTATTCTTCAATCTGCTCTTATCAAGCAAGAGATAAAAGGCCTTTTCTTTAGGATGTTTGGAAAAAATCTGGATGCCAGTTATGATACATTCACAGTGGTACTGTAGCCAAACATAATGCAGTTTGTACTTATCCACTCAAAGTGAAAGTTGAAGGCTATGATGAACAAAAAATCTGTGTCTATTAAAGGCATAAGAGAACAGCAGAATTTGGAAATGGGGGTGGTTCTTTCCCCTTCCCTGCTCTCTTTTGAAAGATTAAAGTGGTGGTGGGTTGTTCTTTTTATTTCTTTTTAAAATATTTTTTTAATTTAACATGAGACTAGTTACAACCTATGGCACAAATTAAATACATGGTCTCCTGTCTTCCAGGAAATTTATCCACCCAAGTTGCACCAGTTTGCCTATGTTACAGATGGAGCCTGTACAGAAGATGAAATCATCAGTATGGAGTTGATAATTATGAAGGTACTATTTAAAAGTGGAATTAGTTCCACTTCAGTTTTTAAAAATGTATAGCATGATCATACTAAAAGCAGAGCACCTCAGTTAATCTGATGTGGTGCTAAGAGGCACAATTTCTCTTATTAATTAGAAAACAGTGTAATAAGTGATCCAAAGCATCCTCTAGTATGTGTGTGTTAACTAAAAGATTTGTTCCCTGACCCTGTCAGCAGGAAGTGGTACAGGAGAGGATATGATTAGTGTGTTTCAAAGATGCCTTAATCTGAGAGCTTCTGATCTGGAGTATAAAAAGGTGCATGGTTTGGGTTAGGAGCTCTTTGCTGACACTGAAGTCTTGTGTATGTCTGTTCTTTCAGGCTCTTAACTGGAACTTAAATCCATTGACAGTTGTATCGTGGCTAAACGTTTACATGCAAGTTGCATATTTAAATGAGCTTTACGAGGTAATGCTGCCACAATATCCTCAGCAGATATTTGTACAAATAACAGAGGTAAGACTGATTTCCTTCAAGTGCTGCTTCACCTGGAAAAGTGCTCTTCTGCTATGCTCATTACATATCTATTGTCTTGTAGCTGTTGGATCTCTGTGTGCTTGATATTGGCTGCTTGGAATATACATACGGAATACTTGCAGCTTCTGCTTTGTATCACTTCTCTTCATCTGAGCTGATGCAGAAAGTTTCAGGTACTGGCATTTATAAACTATGTCTGATGTATTGACAGTGATTATGTCTTCCTTCAGGCAGATAAGCATGTGCCTTGTCTTCCAGGTTATGAATTCTGTGAGATAGAGGACTGTGTGAAATGGATGGTCCCGTTTGCGATGGCCCTAAGGGAAGTAGGAAGCTCCAAACTCAAACACTTTAGTGGAATAGCTCCTGAAGATTTGCACAATATACAGACGCACATAAACAGCTTTGATTTGCTGGTATGGATGAGCATGATGGGGACAAAATCTGTCTGCGAAATCTCTGAAGTCTTGTTTCTTCTTTGGTTAGAACATACAGTACACTTAAGTGAAGCATTATCAGATTGATGCTGAGTGTATTTCGATGACAGGAGGCATAAGGTTGTACTCCAGTTCCAAAATTCTTGGGACAGAGACTTGTCTTGGGACTGACTTGTTCAGTATTTAATTTAAAAAGAGGATTGTAATCTCATGGCAGATAATTACCCTGGAAATCAGAAGTGTATTTCTACCCTTTGGGGTATTTTAAATACCATGTATTAGACCTTTCTCTAAAGGAAATACAGACAATCCAATCTTCTTTGATGATAAAGAGAAAAATAAAGACTGATCATTTAAGACTGATCTTGTGGGAATGTTGTGTGACAGTGGTAGTTAAGAAGCAGTTGAGTAAGAGGGATTTTTTAGTGTGAGAATCTTGCAGAGGATCAAAATCTTGTCCAACAAATAGTGGCTATTGGGGCTGGTTTCTCATTGGGTTCTTTAATTGTAGTAGAAGTTAAAGTTCATCCTCTTCAGTTTCTGGATTTTGCTTTCTTGAAGGTATCAGAATGTTTGTATCTTATGAATACCTAATGCAAATCGTCAGATTCCAAAAGTTAATAATAAGTACAATACAACTATAGTTATAAGACAACTACAAGTAACTATTTTGTACTGTGTATGATTTATCAGTTACTGTTAGGGAGGTTTGATACAGAGATGCATTTCCAGATGAGCAGTCTATCAAGTTATGAAACACTGAATTACATTGTTCTGTTGCATAGACATACCAAAGTAAAGATTTCTTTTTTCCCTGTACTTTCAGGACAGAGCTCAAGCAAAACAAGCCATATTGGCTGAGGAAAATAGGACTTCACCTTTCCCTACTGGTGTCCTTACACCACCACAAAGTAGTAAGAAACTGTCTTCTGGACTGCAATCAATATGACTCTGGAAACTGTTGACAGACAGTTTTGCTGAAGTGCCTGTTCTGCTGGTTTTTGCTCCTGCTCCATTACAGAAATGCTGCCGGTGAAGTTCATAAGCTTTTATGGAATCTGAAAAGGAAACCTTGCTTTCATGTGACAGAAGAGTTTCTCTATTTGAAATAGTTTTATTGAATGTTAAAATATTTTTAAAGAGATGGATCAAGTACACCAGCCACTTGAAAGAACACCGAAGTGTGCTCCAGATGCTGCTACGGAGGGTGATGCTTGATCCACCGTTCAGAAAAAGGGCTTGAAGTTTAAATAAGTTCCTGTCCCTGTTTGTCCTTTGGGTAATCTGTCCCCTGGTGACAAATGGGCAAAAATTGCTGTGGAAGACAACATTTCAAAGCCTCTTTTTTGAATGGCTGGCTTACAACTTGATGCCTTTTAAAAAACTTTTTATTGTAAAAGCTGCTATGTGTCTGTGTATTCATTTTTAATAAAAATGCTGTCTAAGACAGCTGGTTTTATGTATACTTTTATTTTTCTTTTAATTATGATCAGCTAGGGTTTTTTCAGACTGTGACCACTAGTAGTGTGGGAGTTGGGGATGAATAGCGTGGTAACTATTGCTTTATTTATTTACCACTATTGGCTTATCAACTGAAACCTTTGTTTTGGGTACTAAGGTAAAATTGTCATGTTGGGCTACTTGGATTTCCACTAGCCACAGACGCAGGAGGCTAGGGAGGGGATAATAAACATGACAAGTATATGGGGAATCCTTCCACAACACACTTGTAATCATCAGCATATTGGAAAATTCTTGACTCATTGTCTGGCTTGTTACCCTTTTGTGATGGTTAATGAGAGGCGATCAGCAGGAAAAGTCTACCTCTTAAAACATAATCATTTAAATATTGGCATTTTGGCATAGTATCTGTGAAAATAATCATCTGTGCAAAATGAAAGGCTGGAGAGCTGTGTGCCTTTTTACAGGAAGGTCCTCAGCCTTTGCAATGTCTGAGAACCTCAGAAGTCCTAGCAGGACATATTCTGGAGAAGAGGGGAATACAGAAATAAATGGTTGCCTGTTTTTTTCTTGTGATGTTTGCTTTCAAGGACTGTTCAACAATACTTAAAGCTGTTATGAGATTACCAGGATTCATCATGACCTGCTGCAGATAACTTAAATGCTATAACACTTAATACTTCAGGAAGCTCCTACTCTGTTAGTTTTTCTAAACATTAGTTCCCAACAAGGCTGGTTTTTATTATTTTTTTTGTTATTCTCCCTTTTTCTCTTCCCTGACCCAGTATTCTGATAAATGTTAAAGCTTTAATGTAATAAAAATGCCTGTGGTAACTAAGGGTAAGCAAATTATTTGGTCCTGCTGGCTTTTTTTACCTTGCAATGAATGGTTGTAAGTTCTGTGCTAACAAAGTAAGTGTAAGTGTGAGCTGAACAAATTTGCTGGTGAGGGTTTAATTTCTCAGAGTTACATGTCCTAGACAAAGAAATATCCTATTTGCCAATTCATATATATATGAATGAAACTGTTCGGATAACAGGCCTCTAAATTTGATTTCTTATTCAGAGATCCTGCTAATTTTATAACTCTTTCTTGTCTGAAAGGTCAACTTACTTTTATTCCTATTGGAAGCAGTCTGTTCCGAGCACGGAGATCAGGGCTTTGCAGCTTCCCAGGTAAGAATGCAGTCATGTGTCAGAGATGCAGCACTTTCCACATGGGGTGACTTACCTTGAGAGCTGTTTTCTTACTTTTATCTCCATTTCTGGTTGTCTCGCAACACACATGGATACTCTGTCTGTCTGAGTGTGGTTCTGTCTTTTTACAGTAGCTTTAAAAAAATTTGCACAGGCTGAGAAACATTTTAGGGAGGAACAGTGCAACTGATTGTAAGTAAGGCAGTTGTCCCTATTGGAGAAAAAAAAAAAAAAAGAAAAAAAACCCAAGCAAGTCCAAGAAGGAGTTTCTTCCATATTTGCCTATGGATCCTATTCTCCTAAATTCTCTCTGATCCTGGCCTAAGCTGGCTGGGGGAGGCAAGGGGGCAATTCTGCCTGGCTAGGTAAAAGAAAAGGGTTTGGTGTGTTTATAACTGGGCTGAAGTTGGTGCAACAAAGATGAGCTAATATCAAATAATGTGTTCCTGCAAGCTGTCTCTGACTCCTCAGTGTGTTACCCTGAGAGGTGGGAGGGGGCTGCAGGGACGACGGCCCCAGGGTGATGCAGGAGGCTCGATGACACTGGGCAGCCCCGAGAAAGCAATTTAGCTGAGCAGTGCTGCACACTCCAACTGGAAAATGTCTCTCTCTTTAATAGCTACAGACCAGCATAAAGCATGCTCCAAAGTAAATTGAATTTCCAGTAACCTAGGTGGCATGTGATTATCTTCCTCGTCCTGAAAGGTTTGTCATAACGATGTATCAAACCCTCACCTTGGTCTGAAAGCTGGGGGCACTGGAGAAACTGAACAAGAGAATTGAATCCAGCGCTAATTTTTGTATCACTGCTACTATAAAATGGGAAGTTGGTGGTGGCTGTGGCTGTATTGAAGGGAATGGCCCTAAATGAGTGAGCTGAGGCTGCAGCTGGGGAGAAGGAGCACTGGTGGGCAGAAAGGATGGAGGTGTGGTGGTTCCCACTGTGAGTCTGCCAAATACTCGGTTTGGAAGTGCTGTAGCTACCTATCAGCAGTTCATGGAAATAGTTCTGCATAGCTTGTCTGCTCTAAAGCAGGAGCGTGGTCTCTCTGTGGCTGTCTGTCCCTTTCTACGTCTCAGGTCAGCATCTCCTCTTGGTTGTCAGGAATTTCAAAACAAGGGGTTTGTTACACCCCTGATTGCATGAGGTGGAGCCCAAGGGAGCTGCAGATTCTTGTGGCCTGACTCAGGTTTCCCTCCATTCCCGGGTGCTGTTGCCTTCCTGTTTAGCACAGCTGCCTCCTCTCCCAGCAGCAGCAGCCAGAATTCAGGCTGGGTGGAACACTCCCTTCGACCAGGCTGTGACATTGGACCCTGTGCAAGTTACAGCAGCATTCCCTCCTGGGGGAGGAGTCAGGGCACCTGAGCGTTTGCTTGAGAGTTGCCAAAGGCCACAGTGGGCTTTCTTCCAGGTTGGAATGGCAGGAACACCCAGTCAGGGCACTGCAAGGTAAAAGTCTTAGGAAATAGTCGGGGGGTCAATGTGCAGTGCAGCAAGGTTCACAAGTGCAGGGGTTGACATTGGATGGACCCACCTTACCTTGTTTGTTGGCATAAATCTTCTGGTCTGGAACTGCTTCCTCTAGGTGTTTAACAACATGCATTTAAAGCATCAGATTACTCATACCCTCATCTTCCAAAACTTCCTCCCTCACAATCCTCTCCCCTCAAAAAAAAAGGGAGACACTAGCATATACTGTGAAATAACACAGATTAGCTCAGACCTTGTCTAGCCTTGAATTTATTGGGGATTAAGCACAGCTTCTCCTTGCTGGCAAGACCAAGGTCATATTGTATTCTCTCTGGGGAGACTTTTTGCTTGGGTTTGACACATAAACAGGGGATGCAGCTCCAATGTGTGCTGCCTGTGCAGGAACCCAACACAGCTCTTCCTCCCTCTTCTGGTCCTCCTGCCCTTGCCCCAGCCACGGGATGGGCAGTCAAGGTGGAGTAATTGAGAGGTTTGGAGGTTTGATTTTACTTTTTTATGTGCCATGGCAGGAGATAACTGTACAAATGTGAGAAGACTTTAATATCCATTCTTTGTTACAGCAATTTGTGAAACTTCTGTGCTTTGAAGTTAAGAGCACAGCACTCGCTTGGCTTAGGATATGTTTGCCTGGAATACAAGGAAAAATTATGTGCAGAGCTTCCTCTGCCTGGTGCTTGTACAGTGAGATGTGCCCCAGCCCCTGCTCCTGGGGTGAAGGAGAGCAGGTGCCTGATGAGATCTGTCTTTGTCTGAGGGAAGGATTTCCTTTATCAGCATGTGCTCCTGTGATGTCTTATTAGTCTCAAATGTTACATTTCTGCCTTGGCCTTGGCTGGAGAAGTAATTCTTAAATTCCCATGAGCACTGGAAAGAGGAGGAGGTGCTGTGTTTATGGACAGTGGCTGTGGAGAGGAAATGGTTCTCTAAATGGACTTAATGTCTTTCTGGCAATATTGCAGTTTGTCTACACTTTGTTTAAAAATAAATATTCAGCCACATATACATTTATACTACAAAGGCAAAATCAAAGGATCAAATGTTTGGTTTTCTTTCAAACTGTATATGATAACATTCCTTGAAACTGAAATGATAATGGATTTAATCAAGAACTAAACAATTTTCCTAACAGAGAAAAGCAACAAGCCTAAACATTTCCTAAAATGCAGCTAATGGCCACCCCACAGGCATGATTTTCCTGGTGCTAAAAGCATAGCTGGTATATCATATTTTCTTCCATTGGAGGCAGATTATTTTATTTTCATGAGGTACAGAGGCCCAAAGTAACCTGTGTACAGATGTGAGTTTGCAGAAAGAAGCTGTTGATGGTGTAAGGATGCAAAATCCACTGAAGTTGAGAGGGTGAGACTGTGGTTGATCTGCATGAGCAGGCAGCATGCGCTGCTCTGGATTTAAGATTGTTGCCTTTTTTCTTAAATTGGGACGGAAGAGGCCTCACGTAGAACTAAAAATGAGTGCCTTGGCTGGAAATTAGGCATTCACCACAAAGAGAGTAAAAATGTAATGAAACTGTAGGAACAGGTTTGGGCTCCCCCCTCCCAAGGCAAAAAAAGAAGTAGGGACAGCTGTGATTTGCCAGGTTATCGTGTTCAGACTCCAGTTACACGAACTTACCTATCGCGTGCTCTGCGTGTAACCAGGATAAATGGGCTGAGTGTTCTTGGATTGAATCCCAGAACAGCAATATCAGACAGAGAAGAGTAATACGGTGCTCTATTTTGTAGTTCTGTGTAAGGTGTTTGGATTTTTTTTTTTTTCGGAGGGGGTACTCCACCAAGACACCAGCCTCTGCAGCTCAGCACCTCAGCCCAATTTTTCTGTGTGTCAGCAGTTATTGATCATGACAAGAGTTAGAAGATAACCTTTCTCTTTTCACCCCAATATCCATCTTCCACTTCTTACCAGATGCCAACGTAATATTTGGACTGTGCATCTCACAGTGAGGTTTGGTTGTTACACTTGGGTTTAAGATCAGTCTGAGAATAAACAAGTTGCTTTCTCACCTCAGCCAGACCTGCCAAATGCTGCTGTCTGATGAGGGTAAAGCTGATGTTTCTGGGCTTATGGGAGGCACCCCTCTTACCTCTGCCAGAATGATGATGATTTTATTTGAGCACAGTGGAGGGCAAGTGAAAACCTTTTACATCTCAGATTGGGAAGTCTGGTTGTCAGCCACAGGCTCGTGAGAGCAAAGAAAAATGTTTTAGTTTTGCCCAAAATCTTGCAGAATGAAGAATGCTGTGAGGAAAGGTTAGCTGATCCTGCATGGTGCTATTAGTATTCTGGGCTTCAGTCAGGAGATTAATAATAGCCACAGACAGTGTCTCTTCATATTAAAGTGTCTTCACATGAGTAGTTTGGGTGAGTGCAAAAGGACTGCAAGGCACAAGCAAGCTGTCTTGTCTCGCCCCAACTGACAATGAGTCAACACTTTAATATAAAGAAGAGACAGTTGGTAACAGTCATTAACATAACAAAGTGCCCTATAGATCACTCCAAATTCATCTGACTATTTTTAAGCAAATGTTTTCCCCTGAGAAGTGGCAACGGAACAGTTTGTTGAATGTTTTGCTGCCTGGGCCACCCTGTTCTGCTGGGAGTGGGAGAGGTGCTGCTGTGGGATTGCTGGTCTGGAATAGTATTTGCTGGCAGTGACAATGTGCTGATTTTTTTTTTTTTTTTTGCCTGATTTCCTACCAAAGCTTGACTCATGGGGTGTTTTTTTTTTCTTTGTGGTTCCTCCCCCCATTTCCCTGTCTGTTGGCTTCCTCCACTGGACAACTTAAAGGAGATCTGACTTCTGTTTATACAGGTAAGAAGAAAAAGGAGTCAGACAGGCTGCTGATCTTCTATGGGAAAGAGAGGCATAGGCTCAGCCACTCTGCTCTATCCTTGGCCAGACCATAGAGGAGTGACAGCAGGGGCTCTGTGCTGGCAGGATGAAAGGTGGGAAGAGAGGAAGAAGGAGTGGGGACAGTCATGATGTGCATCTGGCATTGAAGAGGGATGAGTAGAGGCTAAGAGTAGCTCCAAGGAGAGAGGAAATGCCATGCACAAAAGCAGGTCTATTACTGGTCCTCATGGAGAAATTTGCTTGACTTCTTTCCCTGCCATGGCGTTGGGACGATGCATTGAATTCAACATACCAGGAAGCCATTGCACATCTGCCCAGAACAGCCTGGTTTTGTTGTTGCTGTAACTTCCATGTGCTCCTGAGCTATGGTAGGACTCCAGGTTTTTCTTGCCATTTCTGAGTGCTGCGGCCAGTGGCAAGAGGGCTGAGGTTGCTGGCTGCTGCAGTGGGTTTGGATCCTGCTGCTGCCCAGTGGACTTCACTCCCTAGCTGCCTGCCAAAAGAGAGCCCACCTTTCCTGGGGCTGATCTTATGGAAAGGATTGACTCTGGAGAAGGTAAAATACAGGAGTCTGGAACATGTTGCTGGCTGACAGCTGAATGGCACCTTGAGTAGAGATACTGGAGCAACCCTGCTGGGGGTAAACTTGGGAGACATCGCTTCACCACCATAAACGAGCACCTGACTTTGAGTGCCCACAGAGGGGTCGTCACCTTGAGGGCAGCAGCAGCAGGCACGTGGGATGCTGTTTTGGGGATGGCTGTGTGTGCTTTGGGACTTGTTGCCAGCAAGCACAGGAGAGAAACCCCCGATTCTCCCTAGCTGTTGTGTCAGAGGGGAACCAGAGGAACCCCTTTCCATGCTGGGGTGTCCATGCATGCTGGTCGTCTCTGGGGGGGTGTGAACGCACCTTTTTGTGCGGGGCTGTGCCAGGGCCGTGTGCTCCTTCAGGGGTGTGGAGAGCACTGGAAGACACCCGTGTGGGACCTGGCTGTGGAGGGGCCATGGCGGGAGCAGCTCGGTGGCCCCACGCTCATCGAGTTAATTGGGGCTGCGCTGCAGGGCCCGAGGAACGCGAGGTGGACGGGATTCTCACGGCGTGGGGAGGCTGCGGCGACGGCCGGGACCCCGCCAGGTCATTAACGTCAATTAAGTACAGAATGTGTAGATTACTGACATGTTATTGTTAGGGCTCTGAAGGAAATATAATTAATAAACTCCCCCCACCCTCCAAGAGGCAGCCCTTTGTGCTCCCTGCCGGCAATGTCTATCTCCTCCCGCAGCCCCACGCTCCTTTCAGCAGTCCCGGACAGCATTAACATTTGAATTAACATAAAATCACTTTCTGAAATCTGTTAACATTTATAATGTTGCTGTACTTTGCCTGATCATTGCGTTTTTTCTGTCAGTTTGAGCTCGGTGAGTTTTTTTTTTTTTTCAAGTGATACCAAACATAGACCCATTATGCTGCAAAAATCGCATATTTGTTTAATGATTTCCCATTGGTATCTTTGTTGCTATGAACCAAAGCATTAAATAGAAGCCAGCACGTTAATGCTGTGTTGTTCTACATAATAAATTTGAATATCCCCCAATGAATATTTTTAACAGGGGTTTTCTGAATAAAATGCATATGTGCCAGGGTATTAGTAATTACTTAAAATCAGTTTTTGACATTTAATGTTGACATCTAAAATATTTCCTTTAATTTTTGGTTGCCTCTGCAAACAGAAATGATGGCATTTGTCCTAAGGAAGGCTGGGTGGACAAATAACACTTTTACTCACAATGAAATGAAAAGCAATAAAGAAAATGTGCTAAATGTCAACAGTAAAGCATATCTTCTCTCCACGTATTATGAGGAGAATATACCCCAAAATATGCGTACACACACAAAAATCCTTCAAGTGACTTAATATGCTTGGATATTAATGGTTTGAACGTTAATCTGTTGCAATGGTTCTATTTTTTGAAAATTGGCTATTTAAATACATTATTACCTCAATAAATTCTCTGTGGTCACTGTGGTAGCCATAGTATGAAAAATAATCATCATAAATCTGAATTTACAAAATATCTCCAAAATTGCGCAGTTTTGCTGAGAGAAACAGGAGATGAAGTGCATATTATTTAACTCGATATATTTTGTCCTTGCAGGAGTTGTTTGTCTGAAAAAACCAGCAGATGGAGTCTGTTGGAGGACATGAGGGTCTGGCAGCAGCCTGAGAAACCAGCTCGATTTTGTGAGCGAGTGATGACTGAGAGCCTTTACCATGTGAGATGTGGCTGGAAACCTCTGCTGAAGAAGTGTGTGGATGCTGAAGTGCCTGCCTTTGCAGGAGGCAGCTTTGCTGGGCACCCAGGTGAGTCAGTATGGGATCCACACCCACAGAAGGGATCCTGGTAGCAGGATTTGGCAGGGAGTGGTCTTTCTGCGTCTTTCTGCTGCGTGGTGGAAAACCCAACGGGCTTTGATGTCAGCCCAGCCAGCTGGTACTTTTCAGTGTTAGCAGCTCTGCTTTAAACTGCACGGTAGCACCAGAGCAAGGCCATCTGATTCCCTGGGCGATCACTGCTGGCCCAGTGGGGTGGGCTGGAGGCTGAGGATGTGGGAATGCTCATCTCCATGGGCCCTCAGGGGCAAGAGAGCCCAGGGCAGAGCCCGTGTGCCAGGCTTGTGTGTGCCATCAGTGGGCTGGGAAAGCCCTTGTCTCTTCTCTTAGATTTCCCTACTTTTTTATTGAAATAATGATGAGAAAAAGCATGGAGCACCTCTGTACTTTTGCATCCCTGAGTGTCTCTCATTATGCACAAATACACGTGTTTGTCCCTGAATGTCCTGGGATTTTTAACAGGGAGAGACTTGTTGTTTGCTGTCAGCAGTTGTGGGGATGTTCTTTGCACAGGCTGTTCAGACAGCAGTGTGGAGAAGGAGAGGGAGAGGAGAGGATGCTGAGGTTTCTGAGTGCTCCCCTGACACTTTGACAGGATAAAAGGAGGCTTGGGATCAGGGACTTTGCAAACAGCAGTGGTCAGCAGAGCCTGCAGAAGAATCGTGGCATCACTCGTGTCCCAGAACAGTGGCATTTGGGAGGTTACATGTAACAGTAGCAGTTTTTAACAGAAGGGGTGAAGACTGCTCCACCTCTGACTTTCTCCATTCCCAAGATATCTATTCCTCATCATCATTTTCAGTTTGTGCCCCTTCAAGACTGCTCTCGCCCATGCCTTAAGACCCTTGTGCAGGGATGTGGGGATGTTACCTGCTTTTGGATTTCTTTGGCCTTGGTGAGCCAGAGTTCACAAAGGCTGATGGAATACTGACCCTGTTAATCAATGGGAAGTTTTGTCATTACTCTTCTCCCTTTCACTCAAACTCTTACAACCACAATAAACTGTGTATATTGCCTGGGAGGATGTATCCAGGGTGTTCAGCCACACACATGTAAGGACAAGGAAAGAAACCAAAAGACTCTTGAGCCCTTCCTGAGCCCTGAGACACTGCAGCAGAATGTGAAGAGCATGCCCAGGCAGCAAGCACAGCACAGACACCCCCTTTCACAGGGGGCAGAGTCCAGACCTGTGTATGCAGGGACCAGTCTTTGCCTAGCTCAGAGCCAGGCATCTCTGTAGGTTTAGGAATATAGCAATGGGATTAGCTTTGCTGCTAAACCCTCAAAAAGCTGAGCACCCTATGAATTACAGCCTTTCCTTTCATATCTGCAGCTGACTTTGACATGTGTAGCTGCAGCTGGCCCTACCTCTACAGTTTTATTTGATAAATCTGATTGATGAGGGTTTTTTAATTCCTCTCAATCTCTTTAAATTAAAGAAAAAAAAAGAGAGAGAAGTTGAAAAGTGCTGTAATTGCAAGCAAGCACTATAGAAACCTACAGCCAGCAGGCACACTTCAAAGGGAACGGGGCCAGCCTGGACCCTTTCGTTGCTGGCTAGTGAGGGCTTCAAATGTGCCTGCAAGGTAGCTGTGTTTTGATTTTGATCCGTACCAAAAGAGCCTAATTGGAAGATGCTGGGTGGGTCGATGCCTCTTCAGTCTGATGAGCAGAGCCTGTTGATAGAACAGATGCCAGAGGTGGATCCCTGACATGATGGAATGGGTGTCCTGGCAGCTGGGAGCTTTCTTCCAGGCTCCCTGTGTGCAGGCACTGCCTCCTCTTCTGCCTGTGGAGCTCTGGTTTGTGTTTGGTCAGTAACAAGGAGAAGTTTCCTCCTCAAGGAGCTTGATGCGTGTAAACCCTTGATGCTACAGAGCAGCCTGGCTGTGCTTGGTGACACTGGGAGCTCACCTCCCTCAGGTCCTCAGGCACAGACCATGTGCTCTGAGCTCCCTGGGCAGCAGGAGGGGCATTGCTCTCCTTGGCACTTGTACCTGGCTGCTCTGTGCCCTTGTGCCCACTCACACAGTGATGTTGCCACTGCCTGGGCTTCTGGGCATGCTGAGCCAGCTGCCTGCACACCCTCCTGCTGCCTGGCTGCATTAGCACTGTCCTGTCCAATCCCTCCATGCCTGAGGAACGGGGCTTGGAGAGCAGCAGCTGCCTTCCCTGGCTCTCCCACTGCCTTCCCCAGTGTGCTCCCCTGTGTGGCTGGTGAATTAAGCAACTAATTTTCATCAGTGTCAATGCACCTTGCACCTAACTCCAAACTACCAATTAAAGTTATCGATTCTGATCAGCGAGGGTACTAAATTCCTGCAGAAACTGAGAAAGCAGGTACTGAAATGTACAGAGACAGTCAGTTTAATGCAGCCGCAGATTAAAGCAACTGATTCATCATCTTTGTACCTTTTCAAACACTAATCCTTGGGGTGTGGGTCTGGACACACTCCTGTATGTCTGGAGTCTTTTTATTTCATCTGACTGGGACAGGTTTGAGCTGCAAACCTCCAGCTGCTGCCCCAACAGCTCCTCAGAAACAGGTTTTGGGGTTTTTTTTTGGTACAGCTGATTCATTCTATATTATGATTAATTATTGTGCAAAGATAATTTTGTGTTTATTGGTCTGGGATGTGAGAATTTATCCCTCTTTTTCCTGATGCTGCAAACACAGGCAGTAGCAAAGGGTTGCTGTTTTTCACCAACTTCTGCTGTGGATTCTTGTGTGGCTTTTCTCAGCCTGCTCACCGAGTTTGGTCTTTAGCTCACATTCCCTCCACAAGGTATCAGTCCATATATCTGTGCTCTGGAGAAGGTATTTAACATTTTTATGATCTAATTTCACCTGACTGAAGGCTGCATCCAAACTGTTATTGATTGTTAGAATAATTTGTCCTGGAGTATACAGAAAAGATGCTTCATCCTCTGTTATTTGGTCTGAGTAGATTCAGGGTGCAGGAACACTGGCATTCCTCTGCAGCAGGAGTGACCTGTGTCTGCCCAACGCATAGCAGCACTTTAAAAAGCTAATAGTGTATTCGAGCTAAGAGTGAGGGAGAATAGGAAAGAACATTATAATTGTGCATAACAGAAATTTCTATAATTAAAAATGGAATTCTCTGGCATTGGAGCAGAAATAGCAATTTTCTACCCAGTGAAGCTCCAAATTATTTTAGAGGGAATTAGATGTGTTCTCCTGGACTGCGATCACTCTGAAAGATTTTTTTGATGCTAAACTGTCTCTGAACATTGGAAAGAGCAAACCATGTTGTCCTCACCTGCTGCCAGCTTGGAAGTGGAAACATCAGTATCAGAAGTGTCATGGCTTTTGGATTTGTTGTACAGTTCTCTCTTCACATGATTATAACCTGGAAAATACTTTTTATATAACCACTGTGTATTTCAAGCACACACTTTTTCTCTGTGTTTGAGCTGGGATGGCTGTTGGCTTTACATGCAGCTGCATCCTGAGGAGCTACTTTTATGGATTAGTAGTTGAAAGGTGCAGGAGGTTCTGTGCTCAGGACAGAGAGCTCTGTGTGAGCAGAGACCTTCAGAGCAGGCTGAGATGCCAGAGTGTCCAGGAGCTGTGTGGCCCAGGGACTCCCAGATGAGCCATCTCAGTCCCTCCAATGCAGTGCAAAACTGAAGAACAGTTGATTTTTCTTGGTGTTTTATCCCCCTGTTTGTTCAGAATTGGCTTGTGCTGAAATCAACCGTTTCAGCACAACACCCAGTACCTTTCTGGCTTTTTTTGGCTTTCCCAAACCTGATCTTCTGCATACCAGAAGGCTGCCTAGATGTGCCCTGGAGATAAGGGTGATGAAATATTTGGGATATGTCTGTGTGAACACTTTCACTAGGTTGCCCTCCTGAGCATCCTTTGGAAAAGTGGTGGAGGGAGGGGCTCCTCTGGCTGAGCTTCACTATGGTGTGTTTGGTGTAAATCATAAGACAGCGATGGGTGTTTGCCTCCATTAGCTCTGATGTAAATATTGCTGCTCTGCCCTGGCCATTGACAGTGTTTTCTGCTCAGCAGCCCAGTGCCAGGCATTGAGAGGCTGTTCCAGTGCAGAGACTGCCTGGCCCAGCCTCTGACCTGCTGCTGTGGAGAAGGTTGACTTTGTGCTTAATGTACTGGGTGGGCACCCAAGGCAAATCCTGGTTCTGTCACTAACTTCTACTGTGACCTAGGATAAATTATTTAATCTCACTTTGTCTCTTCCTTAATCTCTCTAGCTTCCCTTTTGGGGAGAGAGGTAGGAGCAGCAACAATAACCTCCTTTGTCTTGTCTCTAGGGCTATATTTCTAATGAAGTGTGGCACCAGGCATCTTCCATTTAAAGGGATGCCTTCTGAAAACAGGTCTGTTTTTACTTGGTAGTGAAGATTTAAACTCACACTGACCAGGGCTTGTACCTCTGTTTGGGTATTAGGTCTTTGCTGTGATAGAGCAGGTGGTAACACACACTGCTGCAAGAGCCCGGTGGTGCTGCTGGTCCTTCCACCTCTCCCCTCACTGCCTGTGCTCTGCTTTTCCCAAGGAAACTCTCCAGCTGTCCCCTAATGTCTGTGTTAAAGCAAGAGCCAGCCAAAAACTGCCCTACCTAACAGCATGAGGAGGTCAGGCAAGGGAACATATTTTTTTTTTGCAGAGCTGACATAATTGTTTAAAGCAAACAGACAGCTCAACATTTTTACTAACTTACAAAATCTGGCATCTCGGGAGAACGTGTTTGGACTCAGCAAGGCCATTTTCACAGGGAAAGCATTGTCATTAATCTGCATGTTTGGCATTGCTGCTGGAGAGTCTCCTTTTTTTGCTTTGAACGAGATGTATATTCATGGCCTGAAAGTTGCCTGGTTTTGTTTTTATGCCGGCCGCGGGTTCTGCTGGGGAGGGATGTCCGTGCGCAGGCACTCGGCTCTCCCAGCTGCACCAGCACAAAAGCTCTGGTCACTGCTGCTGGATTGTCGAGCAGAGTGTGAGCTGTGATTGTATCGAGGCCAATGCAATCATATCACCTGCCAGTCTGGGGAAAAATGGGGTCTCAATAAGATGGCGAGTGAATGATGTGGTCAGAATTAAAAGGATAAACAGCATCTTTCCCTTAATGAGCTCTGTTTAACATGTGAGAAGCCCACACATGCTTTATCTGTATTCTGACCGGCGAGGAGCCTTGCCCAGACTTCATACAACAATTCATCACGGCCGATTTGTGCAAGGCATATTTGAGATGTGAGATGTGTGACTCAACCTCTTTTATTCCCTCATTAATTTTCTATTCTGCCTGAAATGGGTTCTTAGAGTGCTCATCACCAGGGTGTAAGCTGGTGAAAATGGGGCACTGGGATTTCTGCTCTTACTTTTGTCACTGTGGTTGGATAAAGGGGCAGATGTACAAACACCTGGGGTAGGCAGGCTGGCCACGTGTGCCACCAGCACCTGCTTCCACCTGCAACTGCTCCCATGCATGTGCAAGTCTGAGAACAGAGGCTGATCACGGGTGAGTTGTTGACAGCCTTCCCAAGGAAACTGGGCTAAAAAGTTGGAGTTTGAAGTTTTTATCTCATGTTGGTATTTTTTGAAGATCTCACCTGAAAGTGCTCGAAGATCTGGTTTGTTTGGTGAACTCGGGTGTACATCTTTGTCTCTCACGCAGATTTGCTTCCCTGCTCCGGTCCTTCTCTCCCTTTCAACACTCCTACATATGCCTCTCACTGTGTCTTTGTGTTGCATGCTTTATATATCACTCTGCTGTGATGTGTATTAACTACTCAGACTCCCAAGGGCCTCAGAAGATGAATGGCTTTATCTATAGGATTCCAGTAATAATCCATTTGTGTATGAAATGTGCTCCTCAGTATTAGCGCATCGCAGAGGGCTGGCATTATCTGATAGCTGCAGAGGAGGCTACGGGCAGCAACTGTGTTCTGAGCTGTGCCTCGGGCTCTCCTGATAACTCCTGACAAGTCACTTAAATCCTTTGTAGCTCACTGTTTCCAAAGGCAGATATCTCTCAGCTCGATGGATACGCAGGGTGTTGCGCGGCTCTCTGAGCTAACGCCTGTGAAGCACCTCAGGCTCCGGGGAAGTGCAACCAGTGACTCCAAGCAGTGAACCCAGACACCCTCCTGGGAGATGTGGTGGTGTAAGAGGGCTTGGTGATGCCCAGGGCATGTTAGAGAAGAGTCCGCATCACCTACCCTGCTACAAATGCCCCCCTCAGATGGAACTGCTTTTCCAGTCACTTCAGGCAATGCCTGTAGCAGCATGGTAGCTCACTCCAGTGTGCAGGCTATTGTCCACTGGCTTCAGATTTAATTTCAGATGATCTTAGTCCACCAGGCAAAAAAATGCAGCCCGTGCCAATCAAGAAGTACAGAGCACACAGTAAGCACAGTTCAAAAGCTGCATTACCCTTATCTATTAGTAATGATCAATTAGCATGAAGGTCAGTGGGCAGCCTGGAAATGAGTCAGATAAGAAGGGCAGAAGGAGGACTTGAATGGAAAGGAAATTTTTGATTCATATTCAGCGTTTAAAGTCATAACTCTGTAACAGTGGGGGCGGAGGGTAGCATTAAGTAGTCCTGCTGTCACACTGACTCAAAGAGAGTGTAAATCATGCTGGGAGAGTGCTGTGGCTTTTTCCTGGTGCTAGAGCATTATATTGTACCACAGAAGGTATTGCAAGTTGCAAGAAGTCCTTTTTGCCCTCCACCTCACCCCGAAAATCCCTGGCCAGTTTGACCCCCCTGGCACAGCACAGCACCACAGGGTTGGAGGTTTCCATCAGTGCCACCAAAAGCTTAAAATTCTGGTCCCTGGTTTGCACCGGAGTGAGTGGATTGACAGTGAAGGATGGTGCAGGATGGGGTGGGGCCTCAGTGGTTTCCTGGGCATCATCCAAGCAGGAGATACCATTCAATACAATGGTAACGTTTTTGGTGAAGAAGAAAGGACAACTTGTAACTCATTAACTTGCAGATTTTGCACAGATGATCCAAGTGTGCCCCTCAGGAAGGGGCCTAGCCCTAAGCACAGGAGCCTCCTCCCAAGCCAGGTAAAGGGAATCTTCCTCAGAAGATACATAAAAGGTGTTCCTGAGAATAAGAACTGATGTCTGAAGCAGCGTCTCTGGATTAACACAGACAAGCGAATCGTGGCGCTTGCCACAGATTTCAGACAGTGTGATACAATCTTTCTTGTTTTCTCATGTTTACATATCCCACGTTTTCTGTGTTGCTGCGGGGCAGGTTGGTGGATGGGTGGAAATCAATCTGTCACTTTCCAGCGTGTGAAGTTTATTTCTACTTCCCCTTCTCCCACGTATCCGTCCACGTGCCTGCGTGCCAAGGCTTAACGAGACACCGCACCTCCTCGGGCAGGGGTGTGCACAGGGACACATGTGCGCTGTGCTTCCAGCTTCTGTTCCTGAAATACCATATGGCCTGGCCCACGAGCTTAAAATATCCCGGTGAAGCGATGTTTTAAAGCATGAGAGCGCTACATGCAGGGCTGCTTCTGTTTTCTGGAGGCTAATTAACCCCTTAAATAGAGAGACAGTAATGAAATAGGTGCTCCTGGTACCAGGCAACTGCACTGCCTGTTGAAGATGATGAAACATAAGTACAAAAGAGAACAGGTAGGGGTAGGTTAAACCCGGTGTTCCTGCCTCTGACAGTTTACTTTGATGAATGCACTCATTCACTCAGCCTCACCATTTGGATCCTGCATAATCAGAGATAACAGGCGGATGGTTTGCATGAATAACTAAGTTTGTCATGTTTAATTTTCTTTAAAAAAAGAAACAGCAGTTGCTTTACCCTCATCCTTCAGGCCCAATACATATTTATAAATTGTCAGGAAATGAAAAGCCTTTTAACAGCACGCAACAAGCATGCAAAGCTACCAGGAGAAATAACTGGGAGAGACCAGTGAGTGTGAGGAGCAGTGCAGCCCACCTGCAGCTCCTGTGGGCTCACCTCATGTCACCTGGGAAGATGGTGTGGGCAGAGGATGCTGAGCAGGCTGTCTAAATTTTTAGGAAGCATGGCACTGATCCTTGTTTTGTGTTCTGCAGACGGTGTCTTCTGACAACTTGACACTGTGCATCAAGTTGAAACTGAAAAATAGACCTGTGTTTGGCAGTTAGCTAGCTGGCACTTCAGCATCTGACTGTGCTGCTTAATATTTGATAGGGTGATTGCTTTATTGTGCCTATCCCATCACTGACAAATTCTTAAAACCTACAGAAGGTGCAGCTGGAGTTTGCATGGAGCACAATGGTGGAGGAATATCTTCTGCAGAGTGCTGCTTCCAGCAGCCACATCGTGCCCTCCAAAGCTGGTCCCAGCTGCCCTGGGAGCTGTGCACAGTGGAAACATGAAGGTGAAAGGACTGACTCACTGCTGAGATGGCTTTGATCCAGGACTAGCCCTTCCCAGCCTGTGCCAGGCATAGGTGTGGGCATTGCGGCTGCTGTTGAACAGTGCTAATATTGCAATTAAAAAAAATCCAGTCTCTTCATTGAGCAAATGATTTCTGCAGAGAATAGTGTGATATATTAAAATGTCTGTGTAGAAAGCTCCCAAGGGAGAAATTCAGAAGAAGAAAGATTGGATCACTAAAACTGAGAGGGAAAGCAGGACTCGCTAATGTGACGCTGAAAGAAGAAGACCAAATCTAGTTAGAGGGTCTTCTAACCAGCATGGCTTTTCTCATAATCATCCTATCAAGATGATCTTTGCAATAGGCAACCTCTGACTTCAGTACCAATATATATGTTACCAGACACAAATCCCTCAAGAGCTAACTCAATGATATTTCAAGTAAAAACTACTAGGCAGAAGCACAATCTGATTACTGGCGTGTATGCAGCCTGGGAGGCATGGAAGATCTATGACTGTTGAAGCCAGGGAGAAGCACAGGGGCAGGATCACACAGGGGCCTTGGCAGTGGTCCTGCTGGCTGCCCACCACTGCCCTTCCACAAGTCCCACTGATGGCACGTGGCATCTTACCACAAATCCCCAAAGAAAAGGATCCTTGAGCTGGTTAGAGATCCCTCTGCTGGGTTTTAATTTGACTTTAGCATAATTTAAAATTATCTCAGAGTTGCTTTAAGTTACAGTGACTTCCTGAAAAGCCCCAGGTTGCTGGCAGGGTGGGTGCTGGGATTGCTTGACATCCTTAGGGAGCCAAAATCCCGTTTTGCCCCACCTGCTTGGGCTACAAAACCCCTGCTGAGCAGCCCAGTGCTGAAAGATACTGTGAATGTGTGCTTGAATGCATACTGGATTTAATGGTAAAAATGATAAATCTTACCAAAAATGAGGTGAAAAGTATGAAGTGTTTGCCACTGGTGGTTGTCTAGGGAATAGAGAATAATGAAACAGCAAATTCAAAACCACAAGGGCCTCTAAAGTGCTATTTCCCTGCTACAAATATACTACAGAAAAATCTTTAAAACATCAGTCTCCTCACTTTTATAGACCATGCTTCACCAGGCACTTGTGCATGTGCTTGGTTTCCAGTGTGTGAGCTGTTCTGGATGCTCTGGGAAGAGCGTGGGCTTGGAGTGCTGGCATGTGGTAATGTTTGGCTGGATCAGCCCACGGGGAACGGCCGTGGGAATCTGGCAGAGGGTGGTTGTGTGGAGCCTGATTCTCATTTACATGGAGGTGGCTGTACATGGCTCCCTGGGCGAGCAGGGCTCTTGCAGCGAGCATAAGTGTGTGCGAACACTAAACCATGTAATTAATTTAAAATCCCCTCAAGTTAACTCCAAATAGTCCCACATAGACATTGTGGTGCTGGTAGACCACAGGCAACACCCTTGTCCTTCCCTGCAAAGGTGCCAGCAGGCATCCCACAGCCAGAGTGGGGCTTTCTCATGTTGCTGCCTTCCCACCCTGGCCACAATCCCGTACATTGCCAGAGGAGCCACGTCCCACCCCTCCTCTCTGAGCATCTCATCTGCTGTCTAGACTGGAGAGCCTGGTCTCAAACAGAGACGTTAACATTTCTGTTAATAGGGATCTCTGTGTTGCTACATAGTCTGAATTGGCCTCTATTACTTATTAATGAAGATCCAAAAGTGCATGTACTTAAGACCTTGCTTAGCTAAGGGGAGTCTTCTAGGGCCAATTTGAGTCCTATTTAATGACTAATGGCTATTGAGACATAATGTCCACTAAGCAGATATCACATCCTATTTAGTATTTAATGTTTAAATATTTAATTAATTAAACACTGCCAAATATTTAATTAAATGCCATCAGAGCCATCCTGACACTTCCACTATGCATAATGCAAAGGAAATCAGGGCTGTCCTTACCAGCCCCACAAGTGATGCAGATTCAGCCTTACTCATAAATAGCTGGGGTTTGTGTAGCCAAAATACCTGCAATCATACACAACACTGAGGGTGGGTTTTTAAAAACCTCTCTTTTTTTTTTTTTTATTTTTTCCCTTTTTTTTCCCCAAATGAGCTGAACTAAATGCTTTGTTAGTAAATCAAGCTCTGAAGTGACATGTAGGCAGAGCAGTGGTACCGTGTGCCGCACTGCAACAAGAATGCTATGCTTGTATATTGACTTTTAATTATTTAAAAGTAAATGATTGCTACTTAGCATGGCATACCTGCCAGCAGTTTACACTAGTTTTGCTTAAATATTTACTCTGCTATTCAATAAAAAATGAATCTACTGAAGCAAAAAATGAGAACATACTGTATCATGTGACCCTTCTCCTACCTGTGGCATGCCAACTTCACAAAGATTTATTCACAAAGAGATGCTAGATTTTGATGTTTTTCCTGGACTAAGCCAAAATACGGGTTGAAATTATCCAGTTTGACATGAAGTACAGCCAGGTCATAATTATCAGCGTTTGACATTTGATTTCATATTTACTTACGGAAACTTGGCACTTAGAAATATAAAGATATTTAAATCCCAGTTTCAGAATCTGGACACCCAGCAGGTACAGAATCATTTTGGGTTGAATTGCTTATTTGAATATTTTATTACCAAGCTCCAACCTCTGATGCATGCTGAAGCTGCTGGGTCGTGTTTCATCACTCCCAGCCTGTGTGGGGATGTCTCACTTTAATGTTCCCACATGGGATCTCTTGCTAACAAGGAATGTGGCTACCAGTTGGAGAAACCATTAAAGTCACATCGTTTTTATGCTTGGATTCAAGCCATTTATTAATGAAATGAGGATACATATTTTGGGCTTTCTTTAGGAGTTCTTACATGATCTTATTGGCTGCTCCAGACAAATTATCTTTCACTGTAAAGAGCTGATGCTCCAGTTGCTCAAATTGGGTTTTACTTATATAAACAGGAAAAAAAATTGGACTCAATGCTGTAAAAAGCTTCTATTGTTAGGGGACCTTTATCTCTCAAGTTCAGTGATGCTTTGCTTTGTCCATTTGCATTTATTGAACAATCATTTGCCTGAACAGCCAGGAGTTTGCCTACATCTATAGGCTGCTGGGATGTTTTGAATTTTCATGTTCTCCTGCCCACTCAAGCAATAACCTGAGATTCATTCCTTTCACTTCTCTGCTCCTTACAGTCTTTTAAACAAAGTTATATTGCCACCCAAGGTATGGGGCGGGGGGAGGTAAAATGCCATTGTGCCCATGCTCTGCCCAAAAATAAATGCTAAAACTGAGTAGGATGCAGGACTTATCCACCTCATTTAATGTAACAGGCACTTGATGGTCTTGCTTGATGTAGGTCATATCTTTTAATTACCTTTTACTTTATCTCATGTATGTACATGTAGCCTCCCCAGCTCATTTAAAGTGGGCAGTGACTATTGGAGATGCAAAGGTGGCCAGGGAAGTGGCTGCTCTGAGCAGAGAGGGGAGGGATGGGAATGCTGGGATGCTTGGGTCTTTGGGTTGGGTGGGAAGGCAAGGTGGGATAAATGAGGGAGAAGGCACTGGCTCTTCAGAGACGAACTTCCCTGGCAGAGCCGGGGGCTGGGAGCGCTCTGCCAGCGCAGCGTGTGCCTGCTGCACTCGCCGCAGCTACCCGGGGACTCGGTCCCAGCTGCAGCCCGGGCCTTTCTGTGCTCATTTATTATTCAGCACGTCTTGACTGCTTAATTGAGGAGATGTGTAGCAGTCTCTATCAGCGCGTGAGCTCTTTTGGGGGGAAAATCAGTGTGGACGGCGATTCCACCTCTGCATTCTCGGTTTATAAGGAAAAACTCCTTCCTCCATCTGCCATCACCCCGTAGGTCCCCGATAACGGGTACCAGCCGCTGAATTTTGACGGTGCCCTCTCTGGCATCGCCGATCGTGCCTTGTGGCTGCAGCCAAAGCCAGCCCGACTTGTCCCAGCCAGGGCTGGGCCCTCCTACCTATTCGGGCCGTGTCACAGCCCCGTGTCCCCCTGTCTGTGGCGCCTGAGGACACGGCTCCTAGAGGAGGATGCCTACTGCAACTATGATGGTTGGTCCCTGGACGCACCTCGTGGGAAATGTCTTAATTTTGCCCCAGCTGGCAAATAAAAGAGGAGAAGAGGAATCGCTTTCTGCCTGTGGCACATGGGGTGGGTGAGGGACCATGTAAGCCCCAGCGCCACACCACCCCGAGAGCCTCTCAGGCTGCGCCCCGTCCCCGCTCCCCCGAGGGTTTGTTCTCGGGAAGCAAAGGTATTCCAGGTACAATTTTCTCCTGTTGTGACGTTTAAAAGATCTCAACAAAGAGAAGGAGCAGAGGGTGCTTGAGCCCTGGCAGCGCCGAGCAGCCTCGCAGCGAGCCCCAGGGACAGCCTGGGGATGTCCCCGCACCGCCCCAGGTACCGCCTAGGGATGCTCCGGTACTGCCTGGGAATTGTTCCCGCACCGCCCCAAGTACCGCCTGGGGGTGTTCCCGCATCTCCCAGTACCACCGGGGGATGCTCCCCGCCGCCCCAGGTGCCGCCTGGGGCTGCTCCCGCACCGCCCAGCGCTGCCAGAGGACCCCGCCGGTCCCGCCGCACCGTGAAACCCACCGGGAGGCGGCTCGACCCGCGGAGCCCGCCGGCTCTCGGCGCGGCGGGGCCGGGCTGTCCCGGCAGAGCCCCCGCCCGCCGCCGGCCCCGCCGCCGCATTCCAAAGGGTCTGCTGCCACCTCGTGGGCCGCGCCGGGCCCCGCCGAGCCCCGCGTCCTCCCCGCGGCATCCGCACCCTCCCCGCGGTACCCGCATCCCCCGCATCCTCCCGCCTGCACCCTCACCGTTCTGTCCCCACCACCCCAAAAGTACAAGTTTCTCGTGCAGGAAACTGCCCGCCCCAAGATCCTCACCCGGGGCCTCTGCATGGACACCCGGGAACTCTTGGTCTCTTCTGTGATTTTGTTCTCCACGTGAATGAAGTTTTGCGTGAAAGCAACTCACTGAGGCACAACCACTGCGTCCCTTAGAACAGCTGGTGCAGCTGTGGATTAGGATTCTCCCCATTACAGTGACTAAACTAAACCACTGTGCCCGGTCTCAAAATACAAAGCTCAAAACCACTTGGCTCAACTGGGGTTCATCTTTTCTTTTCCTCTCAGGTACGTGAACTACTACTGGAAACACAATGTTTTTGAACTTATTTGTTTATAGTCAGTGATTTTCTGCTTGCATAAGGACTTAAATAAATGTGTAGATGGAAAAGGCCACTTTTTTTTCCCCCATGGTCTCAAAATGTATATATTACATTTCATTGTTTCACATAAGATTTTATCAGGCATGTTGTTTTCACTGCACATCCTGACTTAATGCAATGTGGCCTACAAAAATTAGTCATAACACAGTACATCAGCCAGGAAGAGACAAACATTTCCATAAACTGCATGTTCCATCAGTGCATCAGTGCAACCTATAGGCAGATGGTTTTGTCCAGATTCAGTGGAATCACATGTTTTCCAGATGGCTCCATGTTCACAAATAATGTATTCCCATACAACTCTGACCCAGACATGGGTCAAACTCAGTCTTGAAGCAAAGGTATATTAGAAACAAATGTGCCGCTCTTCCTCCCTGCCCCATTTCTGGGTGAGCACACTGCAAATTGTTGGGGAGAAATGTCCTCAATCCCAAAAATAGGCTTTAGGGTAGTTGAAGATTCACGGGCTTCCATGCTGATTTGTTGGTTGTGCACAGCCCTGGGCATGCTGGGCAAACATGAGCTGCAGGGGCCATGCTCCCCTTGGGCTGCCACACCAGGTGGCCCCTCGACCTCCAAGGACAGGATGAGCACTTGGTGGGATCTCAGCCAACATTCCATCCCTGTGAAACATGTCTGGCCACAGGTTCCTCTTTGCCCTAGGGCAGTGCTTTCCATGCACGGTGCTCATCTCCTGGCAGGTATCCCTGGACACTCGCCTGCCCTCCGGCTTCATCCCTCCTTTTTTACAGAGGCAAAAAAAGAGCTGGTGAGCTGCTCTGGTCATCACTCACCACCCTGTACCCTGTTTCCCAAGGAAGCTGGGCTGCTGCCCCAGCAGGGCCAGCAGGATGCCCAGGCAATGCTGTGAGGGAACATGGGATCTGGCAGCTGTGGCCCCCATGCCCGGACCCCCTGTGCAGTGTTCTGAGGGTCAGCTCCACTCTCCTCACTGCGGAAATGATTGTCAGTTGATCCTTCACTACTTCAGTGATGCTGATCAGCTTTTGAACTGCTGCAAATGAGGCCAATCAGCATTACTTTCGTTTCATTACTTCAAGAGCTTACTCATAAATTTCCTCTTATCCTGCTTCCCCTTTGGTCTGGAATTAGCCACAGCACTTGCTACGAGCTGCTGTACCCAGTTCTCCTCCACTGGAGCCGTTTGATCTTTCCTAGGTTTAGTAATCAACTGGCAAACACGCCTTATCTTGTTTGACTTAAAGCAATACACCTTCTTGCCCGTTTTTCTGTGCATTGCACATGTGGTGCTGCTGGGAAAGCAGGGAACTAGCTGCAGCACTCAACTGACCTCAGTATAACACGGGAGAGAATGAATTGGCAACGAGTCCATAAAATAATTAACAACATCTTTCACTTAGCTGTGTGAATTTTATTACTTGGATGTTAAAAAGGGGGAGGATGGATTTCATTGCAGATGAAAGGGTGGTTCCCCCCGTTACTACCGAGCAGCCCACGGCTCAGTGCGCAGTGGGGATGGGTTTGACAGAAACACACTTCTGGGGTGAAAGTCAGCATGTTCCTGAAAAGACACAACTGGAATGTAAAATTTTCACACTATTTCATTGGTGTTGGGGTAAGTTGAAACAAGGTGATGGATGGCTCCAACCACACTTCAGCCCAAAGTGTCCCTTACTTGGACAGTTGGTCCAGGAAGCTGAGGTGGCTCTCCCAGCCTACAGCAGATAATTAAAAACAGTGTTGGTGTAAAGTAGTTGTAACAAATTCAAAGCCCTCCAAATATGTTTGTTTCCCTGTCAAGAGAGAGCAGAAAAGGGTCATTTTCAGAGGTATTTTGCCTTGACTTTCCTGATATGTAAAGTAACTCAGCCTGCTTTCCACAGAGAGTTAGCAGCAACTGTCTTTCTTCCTAACAATTTTTCATAAAATACAGGTTAAAAAATTAGTTGCTTTCATGATGTTAGAATCTCCTTTAAAGGTTGATGAATAAAGTGAGTATTGAAACTGCTGAGACACATCAAAGGCACCAGGGCAGACTATCTGTGCAGCTGGTGCTGAGTCCAAGCCTCCCTGGCTGCTGTGGGCAAGAGGGTAAGGGAGCCCTGGGGAGGCATCCACTCCATCCAACCTCCATCCACCCACCCTTTTGGGATGGGCCATTTCCTGATGAAACACAAATGGCTCCACCTGCCATAAATAATAGATTTTTTTTCAGGTGGATCCTGAAATTCATGGCACCTGGAGGGAACCAAAGGCATAAAAGAGTTCTGTGTGCTTGTGAGCCTTTTCAGGGGTTGAGCTCTTGCCCTCCACCTCTTTGTTTTGCAATCCTGGCCTTGGAGTAGACCCAAGGCAAATAATTATTGCTTCATGCTGTGCTGCTGGCTGGAGAGGTAAGGTGTGACCTCATCTTCCCTGTGTGTGTGGATCTGCAGGCCTGAAGGGATCCTCTGGGGCAGGAAAGCAGCAAGCAGGAGCCTGGTGCTTGGCTGCGCGCGAGGACTAGCTCTGGTGGTATGTTGTAATGGCTGGGAAGTTTCCCACCTTTCTGCTCTTGCAGTGGGACGGTTTTTACCAAAACCCCCCTTTTTCAGAGTAATATGATGCGTGGTGCTGGAGCCCAGCCTGAGGGCTCTGGCCGTGCTGTTAACACCGCGCTCGAGGGAAGCGCATTCTGGTGACTCCCGTTTATCATGTATAAAATGGGGATAATAATAACCTATGTCACAGGGGTGTTGCAAGACTTAATTAATTAGTATTTGCAAAGAGCTTTCAGATAATTGGATTAGAGGTGCTATATTAACACAAACTGTTATTGTTATTATTTATTTATTATGTACTTGTAGAGTTCATCTGTGCAGGATGTTTTTGCTGATCTAGCTTGCAGATGTAAACAGAGGAGATTGCATTGAGTAAAGGGAGCAAAAAAAGCAAATTTCTATTCCAGCTATTGCTTGTGACCTCCTGAAGGCTAACCCACACCCAGAGGCTGAGCAACACTTACAGGGAAGTTTTGAGTGGTGCCTCCTGCACTGGGAGAATCTTGACATTCATGGAAGCTGCCCAGAAAAGGAGTGGGGGGAAGTTCCATAGTTTGGGGGGAAAGTTCCATAGTTTGGGAGGCTGTTTTACAATATTCCAGGTTTAGCTTTCCTTCCTAAGCACCTTTCAGCCCCTATGTGAAGCACAGGATGATGATGTGGAAGGAGACTCATGAGGGATACCAAGATGCGTCCTTATCCCTGTGGGAGATTCACAGCCCAGCAGCAGCAGGGCATGGGAAGTGTGACACTGTGACATAAGCAAGTTCTTGAGGTTGGGTACCCTGGATTAATTTTTTATTTTGGAGTATATTTTTAGGGATCACCTGAAACAGAAAGACATGAGAGAAATGGTCAGAAGAACCAGCACTGCGGGGATCTGGTGCTCTGGGAATGGTTCCTGCCACGCTGCCTCCTGGCACAATGTGCACCAAATCTGCAGTTGTTTCCACAAAATGAAGTTACTGGTGAATATGTAAAATAAGCTTCCTAAAGCTGCAAATGCTTTTCCATCTGACTCTAGCTTCTCTAGGTAATTCACCCCTGAGGTGAAGACTTGGGTCAGAGTTAAATACAGCTGCTTTGGGATTTTGTGGGTATGAAAACAGACTAATTTGGCGCATAAGTCATTTTTAGTGCACTAATTTCCTGTTTTACATGCAGAAATGGTCCATAAATGGCACAAAAGTCTTGAGGAAACTAAGCCTAAAGCATCTTGTTCAGATAGACTGAATGCTGGAGTCTTCCTTAAGAGCATATTATATGAAAACTCTTGGTGCTTCGCTTCTTACTAGAGACCAGCAAATCTTTATCAGTTTATAGCTCTGCATAGGTTATTAGTTGTCTCAGGCTTACATAGTTCTGTTTTCCTTCATTAATATTAGGCTTTTAGCCTTTGAATTTTTTCTTTTTGAAGAGCTCCAAGTCCATAGCTGAAGATCTGAAGTCTTCATTAAAAGGAACAACAAATACAGTTGCAAATTAGATATTTAGTGAAACAGAGCAGAAGCTGCTGGATCTGGTGGCTCTGGGGTGGCTTTTCTACAGTGTCCCCAGGTGCTGCTGCTGCTGCTGCAGCATCTCCCTCCGGGGCCCCAAGGCTGGGTGCCCCCAGCCAGGTGCTTTGTCCTGCAGATCAGCAAGATTCTGCCCTGCAGTGCACCAAAGCTCCAGGCCTTGGCTGGAAATGCACCAGTCTAGATTCAAATCTACTGAATTGCCTTAAAATGAGGGCTCACTCTCAACTTCCATACCGTTGGCTCAGGACTCCCATTAACTGTGGACACTTCTTGCCTTGAAGAAAAAGCCAGGAGGAAGGGACTGTCCTGGGGAAAGCGCTGAAGTCTGGAGAATTTGTGATAATTCTGAAGTGCAGCCAAGTCTGAATGAAGAACTTCAGTATAACCTTTGTTTCTAATTGGTGGCTGCCAATTAGAGTCACCAGCAAGCCTTTGGCAGAGGCCTGGGGTGGGATTTCACAAGGTGAGAGAAGCAGCCTCCTTGGAGAGGTGCTCTGGCTCACCGTTTGGGTTGCAGTTCCTCTCACCTCCCATGCTCTGGCCGTGCCTCACTCTGTGCTCTCCCCAGCCCACCCCTGAGCTTTCAGCCCCTGACAGTGACACGGAGTAGCTGTGCAGATGGATCTGGGGGCAGCAGCACCAGCGAGATGCAGGTGTGGAGAGCTCAGGGGCTGGCTGGAGCACCAGGCGGGCAGGGTGGCAGTGAGTCCACAGCAGGCTCGGCAGTGCCCAATTTATGGCCATTTACATGTGAAATTGCGCTGAGCTAATTTGCATATGCAGTCATAGTAATCGCGGGCCAATTAAACTCGCAGTTCGCAAAATCTGGGCCCGAAACCTTTACAATTCTTACAAACATACTAATCTGAGTGTATATATCACTTCATCAAATTCATGAAACCATAAATTGTCCCTGTCTGGCATCACCAGCTGCATGTGGGAGTCGCTGGGGCTGGGCTGAAGGAGCCATGGGCCCCATGCAGCGGCTGGGGAAGATATTTTTAATGAGCTCTTCCCTATTCAAGGATTGAATCAGAGCTGTTAGGATGTCAGTGTAAGATTCATTGCAATATCTATGGGAGATTTATCTTTATTCTTCCATTTTTAAAAAAATGTAGTTGTCCTGGAGGAGTTGTTACAATGTCAATAAATGTGTCGTCTACATTTGTTAGTGCAAATGCAGTTATAAAATGTCAGAGATTTGTCTCAAGTTTTCTATCTCTACCTTACCGCTGAGGAACAGAAGTGGCTGCAAAATGGGCGGTGTGATGAGCTTGTGGCTGTGTGAGGAGTGAGCCTGTGGCCACCCCAGCCCTGGAGATCCTGCTTCCCTGCTGAGGCTTGGACCATGGGGTGCTAAGCCCAGGATGGGGATGGCGAGGGAGCGTGGAGGTGGTTTCCCTGGGCAAGTGAAGCTGAGTGCTGCATTGGCACCTCCCTGGCACGGCACTATCCCACTGGCTGCTCCCAGGAGCTGCCTCCTCCCCAGCTGGAAACATCTGTGAGCACCCAGACAGCAACAGACCCCTATGAGAGCAGATTTAAAAAATTTAGTCTGTCTCCTCAGCTTTAATCATCCTCTCCCTGACCCAGTGAGGCACATGCTCAATACCTTCTCCAGCCTTCCCAGAGGACACCTACTGTGTCTCCACTTACCCCTCTGTGCAGTTCAACTTCTCAGGCACATCCTGCTAATTTAGCAGAGCATCTCTGAATAGTTGGTGTTGGAGCAAGGCTTTATCATAGCCAGATGCTGTTGATGACTTGAGGTTTGGCTTTTGTTCAGTGAGAAGAGCTCTAGCTATTGAAGCACTAAGTCTGGGGCTGGCTATTGCAGAGCCAGATGGTTTCGTTCCAAATGTTTAAATTCTATAAATCTTTAATCTATAAATTCTGTTGTCACTATGAAAATGATAGGTTAAATTTTGCAATCCTTGTAGATAGTTACCCTCTGAGTAGATATCATCAAAGATTAAAAAGTCATTATTTCTTGGCTTTTTATATATTTTTCCTTCTTTGTAATTTTTGTATAAGTTCCTACAGGGGGAAAAAAATTATTCTAAGCTCTGAGTTTGAAGAACATCAGAAATCAGCTTCTCTGAACTGAATTTGAAAGATTTTTTTCCAATGCATTGCTCTTCTTTGGTCTAGCTGCAATGTTGAAGGCCTTGGTGTATTTGTGAGGTTTTTTTGCTATTTATATTCCAGCCAACTGCAGATTTATTCTCTCAGTGATATTTTACACATTTTGTAGAAAAGCTGTTACTTCATTTTTACCCTTGTTTTCCTGGTTTTAGGCCTGTAACCAGCACTGCTTTTCTTCCCCCTTAAATCTTGGTAGGCTCTGTTGGTGTTGCTCATTGCCCTTGGCTGACTGATGAGGTTGAAGGTTGCTATGTCAGGATGTGCAGTGTGGATATAGGGGCTTGTGGCTTTCCTTGCCAGTCCTGCACTGCCCTGCCTCCTTGGCTTTGCCTGGTGCCTTAAACCACTGGGATGGTCCCTTCTGCATGGGACAGTCCTGCTATGTAGCAGGTTATACCTTAGGATTAGGGAATGCTCCTCTGGTTGAAGGGCACAACTGAGAGCCACCACAACTGAGGCTTTTTAAAGCAATCCCATAGGCTTGAAACAAATTTTATACCTGAGTAGTTATGGATTTGGGAGATGGAACCCACCTTGAAAAGAGAAACAGTTGCTGGGGAAGTTGGGAGGAGGTAGACTTGCAGGTCTGACCTAGAGGCTTAGTCCAGAGAAGAAAGATTTTTAGCCTGCTCCAGTCTAAATCTCCCAGTGTCAGATCACATTTCTGTATGTACCAGGACTCTGCTGCTCAGTAACTGCTGCAGGTAGTGTGAGGCTGATCAGCTCCCCAGGGACCTAACACTTGGCTCAAAAATGTGGGCATGAAACAGCACAGACTACTCTACGTCCGAGAACTTACCTGCAGTCATCAAACCAGTCTGGGCTCACCAAATGGTTGCTTTGCCATAGCCAGGGCTGTGCCCATCCCTCCCAGGTGTGCTGCCAGGGCAGAGCCCAGCCCTGCTCCCTGCCCACGCTGGACTGGTGGTGCTGTGTAGGGAGGGGAAAACCTGTCCAGTTTAACCACCCCCCAAGGCAACAGCCTGCAATGAGCTCTCGGTGCTGGCGTTTTGCTCCAGCATAACTTTAAAATTGTTAGGGACAAAGCTTTCAATGTATTTGCCTGAGTTTATGCAAATGTATTAAAATGAATGCAAATTGCAATCTATTGATTTTTTTAAAATGATATTGGCAGGCATGAATGAGGCAGAAACACACCGCACTGATTTTTCACTATCTTGCATCTTTTCAAGCACTTTTCTCTTGTGCACAGTGAACAGAAGTGTCTGAAACTCTGTTTTATGCTCACTTCATAGAGGCCAGAAAGCTGAACACACAGTGGAGAGAAACAGAGCCCAAAACCATTAACTATTTTGAAACTGAAGAGGATTACTGTCACCAGATCCATGTATTGGTGAACAGAAAACACATGTGGAGGGGAGCAATTTGTGCTCAATGTGTGAGAGAACCAGAAGAGCAGTAATTCGTGTACCCTGGCAAGAGCAAGCTTGGGAAAAATCCCAGGAGGGAAAAGAGGTTGGGGGAGGCTTCAGCAGAGGTTCATGGCAAGCCAATTGGGGTGGGCAGCTGTGGGGAATCCCAGCAGTGTTTTGGGAACCCCAGCAGTGTGTTGTAAGGCTGGGAGTGGCAGCAAAGGGCCCTGCTGAGGAGAAGAGGCACTGAGTGATGGCAGCCTGCCTGCCTTGGGGCCAGGGCATGGACCTGTGGCTGAGCTGCCCAGAACCAGGGCTGGGCATCTGAACCAGACTGACAGTGCTGGGGGAGCCCTGGGATGCAGGATCTGGGCTCCCCAAAGCTCTGCCCCTCCTTGGCTTGTGCAGCAGGAGAGATGTGGCCCTGGCCCCCAGCTGTAGCTTGTACTGAATGACTTAGTGGTTTATTTTTTAGTTTCTTTTTGGTTTATAACAACTGGCCTGAACCTTTGGGTTCTGCATCTCCTATCCATGTTGGTTTTTGAAGTCTTTGTTGTAGAGTAATAGTGTCTATCAATACCACATGGTTTTTATTTACGTGAGTTTGTTAAAGGATACACAAAAAAGGTGACTCTTGATTTAGTGTTCAGGGCAGGCAGAATGGGAGGGTGCTGGTGGGAGAATGACTGCTGCCATGACTTAGCTGTGTGCTGAAGGATGTCAGCCCTGTGCTCTGTACACAGGGACAGGGTTAAAAATTTTTATAGTTTAATTTCAGTTTCTTTTTGTTTGTTTAGAAATCGGTCCTGTGTTTTCTTTATAAGGTGGAAAGAGTTTTCCTTGCTGTTGGTTTGAAGCTGAGGGCTGGAAGGCTTGGGGAGGTGCAGAGCAACCCAGCCTCTTGAGAGAGTCCTCTTGGCAGCTGCAGTGAGAGAGCCCAGGCAAATCTGGAGGGTCACTGGCACAGGCTGTACTGCAAAATCCACACAAGTGGAGTGACTCTGGGGCTGGTGCTGCACCCAGAGCCTCGGCTCAGCATCAGATAAATATCTCCAACTGCAACTTGAATTTGTCATGGCGGATGTATTTTCTTTTTGGAAGTCCTCATTGCAGCCTTGCAGAGGGAATGGGCACAGAAGTCAAGCCTCTTTCCTCTGGATAACTGCCTTTCAGCATCAGGGCACTACAGGAAAGGGAGGCTTTCCAGCCTGCACAGTTGCTGTCCAGGAGTTTCCATCATCACTAAACTTTTGTGATAAGCTGAACTCAAACACTGGAGGAGAAGAAAAGCATAGGAGGCATGTTTGGTGTCCTCAGTGTTATAGATAACTGCTGGACATGCTGAGAGTAACGTGATGAAGAAGAATTGATGACCTCTATCAGAAACACTAATGGAACATTTCTGTTAGAATGGAATTACACGGTCATGTTTGTATGGCTTTTCTTGGGAAAATATGTCATATTAATTGGCTACAGTGCAAATCTTAGGATAGAAAATGTCTCCTCATGTCTGGTTCTATATAGAAACCAACGAGGTAGAGAAAATTTGTTGCAAACCTGCAGCTTATATGGTATTGCTTTATTGGGGAGTCTAGTTAAATCCTAAACCCATTGTTATATACCCATTTATGGAGCAAACACCCAATGCTCTTCTACTGTTTTAATATACTATTTGCTTAATGGGCCATTGACATAATCATTTGATATAGATTCCAGTCATACCACGTTACCAAGCCATGATATATTAATATAGCCACGTATTAATGGTGGAGGGCAAGCATGTTATATTATTATCCATGACCAATTAGTTTCTGGCTATCTTAGGGACACAGTTTCCTAGGTGTTAGTCTTTATGGATCTGATTTTAAAAAGTCTGAGTATTCCTAGCTTCCACTGAAGTGAATTGTGTTTCCTGATGGATCCATATTTCAGGGTTACTCGAGGGCCTCTGTCTAATACAGCCTGTGAGCACTTCACTGTGATTGTATGCTTCCACTTGCAGTTGGAGATTTTTGATTACTGTTAACTGTTTTCTTCCATTTTTATCCAAAGGATAATCGAATAAAACTTCTCTTTCTCTTTTTAGCTTTCTGCTTGATCAGTCAGAAGATGCCTGTAAGGCCAGCAGGGACTGATTATGTCAGGAAAGCATTCACTGCTACAGCTGAGGGAAGAGTGACTGGAAAGCTGCCTGTGGAAAAGGACCCAGAGCTGTGGTTGGCAGTGGCTGAACATGAGCCAGTGTGTGCCCAGGCCCATGGCATCCTGGCTTGTGTCAGCAATAGTGTGGCCAGCAGGACCAGGGCAGTGATTGTCCCCCGAGCAGAAGCCTTATGAGGAGCAGCTGAGGGAGCTGGGGGTGGGTTCAGCCTGGAGAACAACAGGCTCAGGGGGGACCTTATTGCTCTCTACCTGAGAGGAGGTTGTAGACAGATGGAGGCCAGCCTCTTCTCCAAGTAACAAGCAAAAGAACAAGAGGAAATGGCCTTGAGTTGCACATGGGTAGGTTTAGGTTCGATATTAGGAAAGATTTCTTCACTGACAGGGTGGTCAGGCATCGGACCAGTCTGCCCAGGGAAGTGGGGCAGTTACCATCCCTGGAGGGGTTTAAACGTGTGTAGATGTGGTAATTAGGGACATGTTTTTGTGGTGGACTTGCTGGGTTAATAGCTGGACTCGATCTTAAAGGTCCTTTCTAACCTCAGTAATTGTGATTCTATGATTGGTATAGATACATTTATCTGCTTACAAACAGGATTATTGTGCTTCAGTTACAATAGTGTAGAGCTGTGCAGCAGAAAATATGATCCCTTCTCTTCTGTCTTTCACCCCCCTCATGCTCACATTATTAATAACAATATGAAAATACGAGGGACCAGCATGCAGATTCTGCTCTTTGTGGGGTGCCTGCAAAATTAAGTGATCATTATAAATAGGAGGCAAAATTGGCATTTTATCTGTCTCATACGCTGTAATTAAGTAGCTGATTTCTTCCTGATGCAGCAGCAGCAGTAGTGGCTATGGAGAGAAGGAGAAAGGGTAATAGTCTTTCCAATCAGTTCTGGGAGGCTGCCTTACACAGGAAAATAAAGATATAAAGTATGGATAGTGGGGGTGACAAGGGAACAGAAGAGTCAGTGATAAGGACTAAAATAAGAAGTTTGATTTGCAGACAGATTGAAAAGGAGGTTGAAATGTTTGGGTGAAAGAAAAAAGGGTGGGACAGTCTGGATACCTGGGGTGTGTGTGAGCAGACAGAGGGAGGACAGTGCCGGAGGGGAGAAGCAAGGAACTCGGATGTGTGAGGAATTCAGCCAGCTGTTTTGGAGTAGGTATTTTTAACATTCTGGACTGATTTTAACATTAAAATTCAGGTGAAAAAGTAAAGGAGCAGACTTCTTGAAGAAAAGCAGGCAAATTTTCCTGGTAGTTGCTGAACAGTTACCTGAGAAACCACCCCCATCCTGCCCATCTCACCTGCTCTGATGATGATGCTTACAGGGAGCACACAGGCTGCTCTGCAGCCCCATGCTTAGCCCGAGTGATGAGAGGCACCTCCTGTGACTGCTTTCTGCAGTGTGAAGGCTTTTCCCTGTGTTTCCTGATAAAGTCCTGACTGTTTTCCTAGGGTATAATGGGGACTTGCAGGAGCATCTTTAGAAGAGGCTCTGCCAAGCGTGTTAAATTGTGTACTTGGGTAATGTCATGTGTAGATGTACATGTTTCATATTTGCTAATTCAGACAGTGTTATTCATGCTGTGCACTGGATAATGTAAAATCCTGTAGAAAGTGTAATATGGGAGAATATAATTAAAACTATGTGATGTCGCTGTACCAAGTAACTTAACTGAGGTCTTGAAGGAAGCCAGGTTTTTTCACCAGTTTTTAACTTTTCACACTTGCTTTCTTTTTTTGTAGTACTACCATTTTCTTAATGTTGGTGTTTGTAAATAAATATATATACACATACACATAGCTGGTGACAAAGAGCAGCAAGTAGAGTGTTAGCAGAAATTCAGGAACCATGTAGAGTTTCATCCTGCTCTCTGGCTAGGCAGGATGGGTGTCTGCTAGTGAGAATGTGTGTGTGTATATATAAATACATATAAATAAAACATACATACAAGGTGCAACCCTACAGTAGCTGTGCTCAGACACACAATCTGCCCATCATCTCCCTTCCCCAGGAGCCCTGTTTGGGTTCCATCCTGCCCCTGTGCTCCTCTGGGATTGTCATGGGCTGATGGCCCTGAGGAGCTGCCACTGTAGGGGGAGGCTTGGCAGCCTTGCTGACTAGCAGAGGAGACACTGAGGACTGCCCATGGCTCTGGTGCTCCACTCTTGGGGCTGACTGTCCCCTGAGGTTCCCCTTTTACTCCCTGGAGTGTCTGGCATCTCCTCTCTTCTCCCTGAACCCTTCAGTGGGTCTCACCTGGACAACTCACTTGCAGAGTCCTCCCAGACCTGTAGTGGGATGGAGCAAAGACAATCTGAGGCCTTCTCCAAAAAGTCCCTGCAGAGGCTGGGGGAGGAATAAGGATGTGCAGGAATTATCCCGCTCAAACTTGGACAACTGGCAGCCATATGTGTAAGCAAACAAAGTTTTACTGCCTCTCTAAAAGAGATGGTTTTAAAAGCTTTATATTCTTGCCAGTTGGCTAAGAAGCGAGCAAGGAACAATAGATTCAAGCTGAAATAATTTGCATTTATGATGAAGACAAGGAATATCTACCTTGCATTTTCCTAAAAAAGAAAAATTAAACCCCATTTTTAATTAACTGATAAACTATTAATCAAATTTTTGCAATGTTAGGTGACACATTATTCATTTAGATAGAATGACTGTGAACTTAAACTAATCAAATCTGATTTGCCCACATATGCTTGATTGAAATACATTTTAACTAGCATATACAAAGAGAAAATCTTGGATTTCTTACCTAATCTTCAGAGTATACTGCTGAGTTAATAAGGGCAGTTTTTTTTAAATGAGACCACCATTTCTTAATCTGCATATCAAAATCAAGAGCAACTTAATTGCAAAACACATATTCCTGAAATCTAATCATTATACTGCTTTAGGGTATTTTATTGAAGCATGTTAAATTATGGACAGAATATTAATGATGAAGCTAATCAAACCCAATTAGTCACTTCTAACAATAGTCACATAAATATACAAGTCAGGTACTAAAGTACTGTAGGTATGGGTTTAAGTTTTTTTTTTTAATATAAAATTTATGTGGTATATATGAATTATATACTCGTTATTTTTAATCTAAAAATCTAGGACAAGTCATTTCAAAGAAAATGCAATACGCCAGAAGACAATGGGACCTGTCCCTTACCATTAGAACTGACAGTGCTGATTTTTGAATACATAAACGTCGCTCTGGCACGGGGCTGATGGGCACATGGTTAATAGGACAGAAGGGTGGGTCTGCCCGGCCTCCCAAATGTGGCAAGTCGGACGTGCACGTGCAGTTTTCTCTTTGCTTGTGTTGTGATTACCCCGACTGCACAAACTAGTTGTCTGCGTGTACAGTCTGGTCTCGGGCTGCACGGTACAAGATTTGCATATGCTGCTATAATAACTGTAGTATAGAATAATTACACATGTATTGTGTCTGCATTAAAAATCAGCGTCTTCCTTTAAGCTTGGAAGCAGCATCTTGTAGAGATTTAAGCGTAATGCTTATCTTTATGCTGACTCGTTTGTGTGTACTTTGATATTGATATTTTGGGTGGCTTTCAGTTTGTTCCAGCTTCCTACTTGATAATTATGAGAGGGCAGCTGTCATCTTACTTTAGGTCTATCTACTCCATCAGAAAATCCACACAATGCAGGGGTCACAGATGACCTTCTACTGATGTATCTTTTGAAAGATAATGTGTTTTGAAAATCCTTTTAAACTGCAACTCTTACAGCTTCCATAATTATTCAGGTCACATAAAAGAATGACTTAGCATATTTATAACCCCTCTTTGCACTTTCAGATTTAAGGACATGTATTTTCTAATTTGTAATCATCTAATTTTAAAAAGGGGTATCCATAAATAATAGGTATGGTTTTAGTGCCAGACAGGGAAGCCCTGACAGGATTTGCGATGCCGCTGGTGCCGGTGGCTGTGCTGTGCCAGGGAATGGAGCAGCATTTCCCTCCCACAAGCCACGATTCCTGGTGGCTCAGCCAGGTCACTCCTGCTTGGCCCCACGCAGGGCTGGGGAAAAAGGGACTGGGAAGCCTCCCCTGCTAGATTTCATGGAAAGAGCTCTCCAGTGATGAGCAAGGAGAGCTGCTGTCACAGGTGGAGAAGGGGAAGAGCAGGGCTCTCACAGGGAGCTGTTGGGCACAGCTCCAGGGGCTGGAGCCACAAATGGGCACCAGCAAGGGCAGGGATAGGTTTGTGTCACCGTCACATGGCTCTGTGGCAGGGAGCAGGTTGCTGTGCAAGGGGCCACCTGGCAAACATCAGTCTGGGAGCAGCTTCGTGGCTGCCAGAGGGGTGGTTGAGGCACAGCTGCTGGGGGGTGCTACCTGTGCCACCAAGGGTGGAACTTTTTCCACACTGATTCCTTCTTTAATAACAAGATACAGGTGCTTATGCCAGAAACCAGCAAAACCACTCTGGCTGCTGTGTCCAGAAAATAGCTCTGTATCAGAGGTCTGGGCAGATGCTGGTGGGGGGAGCAGCCCCTGTCCATCGATGACTCTGCTGGCAGCAATCAACGGCAAGCCCTTGCAAACAGTCTGTAATGACACTGGGATCTGCAAAGGGTTTTCTCAGATCAGTGTAAGATTAGTTGAAATCCACTTCTATGAAAAAAAAACACAAAACTTCAGTGAAATAAAAGCTGCTGTTAAAAGTAGCACTAGGGCTTTAGATTTAGACATGATTTACATTTCTACCTGCCATGCAATTCCAAATTGGTTTGTCATAAATAGTACTCATGTCCACAAAAACAGTCTGAGGGACCAAGGGCTATCTGAGTTGATACATGCTTACATGCTTTTTAATGGGAGTATATAGCTTTCCCCAAAAGGAATAAAAAGCTTCTGGCAAGTTTGAAAAGGGAGATGACTGATACTGTATTGTAAGTAGGGAAATTAAGACTTCCTCTACTCCTTCATAAATTCTTCTGGAAAGCTGCCTATGCTCTAAAGGCCGCAGGCTGTTTTATTCTATCTTTCATTATAAAAAGAAGATTGAGAAGTGACTCAATTATAATGTATAAGCACCTTCATGAGAAGAAAAATACAGGGTATAAGGGAGCTTTTTCAGCGAGCATGGAAATGTGTCAGAAGAACCAGTGTCTGAAAACTGAGCTTGAAATTGGAAATTAAGCTGCTGTTTCAAAGTATCCACTGGAACTCTCTGCTGGGATTCACGGTGGGTCCTGCCGGTCTTGGTATGTTCAGACCATCACAAGGTTTCTCTGAACAACATTATTTAGCTATGTAGAACCCATTAATCAAAGTCTAAGCATTAAATTCAATGCAATGGTATTTTGATTGTCCAGAAACCTTTGCTGTGTGAGTCGGGATAGCTGATCTAACAATCCTTTCTTGCCTTGACATGTCCAGATCTATGCATTATACTTCCTTGTCCATCACAGTTGAACTTCAGCAAATATTTGGTGCTGTCTTGTGAGTTCAAGAGGAAATTACTGGATCCTTGATTTTTCTAGATTTCAGCTGCCTCATAAAGCATTGTCCCAACCAAATGAACACGTGCAGCTAAAGAATTCAGTGTTTATTTCCTCCCATTCACAAATAATATCTGGTTGCTCCTATTATGGCTACATTAAGAGTTAATTTTCTCCAAAGTCTGAGTTTGTGCAATACTTCAAATGCACTGCAGCTGTGTGTACTCTGTGGTGGGCTGCCTTCAGCTCTTTGCCAAGAGGACAGTGACTCTCTGTGCAACCCCCTGGACAAGGACATGTCTGTCTCACCCAGACAGCTGAGTGTCTGTGGGTGCTGGAGATGTGGGAGAGAGAAAATCAGCTTATAGTGTATGGAATCTGAGGGAAGACCCACTTCAACCATAGCTTACTATAGTGTTTTCTAAGAATAAATGCAAATTAGCTAAAGCTTATCAGCTGGGTGGTTATTACATCATGCCTATAGTGAAAAAAACCAAAAATCCTCTGCTCTAACTAAACTCCTTCATCAAGGCTCGAATAGAGCTTTGCTCCCACTGTGTGACTCCTTGGACCCAGCAAGCTGCATATAGTGGTGTTTGAATTCATCAGTGTTTCAAAAGAACATTAAAATTTAACAAGCACATTTAACTAAAAAAATCTATATCTAAATAGCATGGAGGTAGTGATAAAAAGGAGGTAATTCAGGCCAAGATACTGCATTAACTTCCCTGTGAAGGGACCTTTCAGACAGCACGGAGCCGGGCTGAAGTCACTGAACTAATGCCAGTTTCTTCACTCAGAGCCCAAGGAGCCTGTGCCTTGTTTCAGAGGGGTGTCACAGCCTCCTTTTTAACATCTGTTTGTTTGGTTTTTTTACAGAAGTTCAAAAAAATTGAATCTAAAAGATCCCTCACAAACAAACAAACAAAAAAAACCCCTTTCTTTCTCTGGTTTCCGTGCTAATACTACAAAGGTATTTTGCTACTAGAATAATTTTGATAGAAAGCTTTTATCTTCTCCAACAGATTCACTGAAACAGGGCAAGACCATGGCCAACCCATGTATTACTGTGACTCTATTAAGGTTAGTTTCTATCTCTAATAGCAGAATTTTGTTTCTCTTAGGTGAGGTAGAAGTCCTGAAAGAGTAGAAAAAAAATGTTAATTCCATGTAACTTTGCACAATTCCTTAAAAGTGTCTACTGCAGCATGACTGAGTCTGTCCTTTGCTACCTTCTTCCCACTTCATGCTGAAACACCTCCAAAAAGCTACAGAAACAAAGCCCAGATCCCTTTAATTTTTTCAATCGTGGATGAAATTAAAATGCTTACACTATATTGTAGGGTACTCTGCAAACACTGAGTCACCACAGTGAGTTGTCAGTTCTCCTATAAAAATTACTGAAAATCATTATTGGGTGATTTATTTCCCTGGCAGTTTATCTAAAAATAAAAATCGGACCCAGATTTCCTCAAAACCTCTACTTTTCAGCTGTTTCAAAACTGAAAGTTAACAGTGAAAGCTGCTGCCTGACAGTTTTAAAACCCTTTTCCTATGTGAGCTGGGGGTATGCAGCATTAGCAGCTCCCAGGGTGTGCTGGAGCCGGTGAGAGCTGTGAGTGTGGCCATCTGCACAGACCGTTCCTATCTGGCAGTTCTACACTGGGTGTTTCCCCTGCCTTTCACCTCAGAAAAACCACGGCAGAATTGCAGGTTGAGGCATTGTGGAGCAACTCTTCTTCTGTGAGTCTCCTCCTTGGCTCCTGGACTACAGCAAGGTTAATTGGGAGGCTTGGCTGTAAAGAAGGGCTGGAAAAGGGTTTGTTGCTGTTCACTGTCCTGCTGTTTACAGCCGTGTGGTGAATGACACTTCCTCCTTCTGAGAGCTGGGAACTGCCAGATGTTTGCACCCAAGTTTCCAGGCTCTGCAGGTTGGGGTAGATCTGGCTGGGCTGTTAAAGATTTGTGCATGCTCTCTTTTGGGGATACATGGGTTAAAGCAGAGACTCAGAATAAAAGCCTGACTCTACTGAAATGAGTGGCAAAACTCCCATTCACTCTGGATTGTCAAAGCCCCCTAAGATTTCTGTTCTGTTAATAATTATTACTTGTACATAAAAGTAAACTTCTATATTTAAAACTTATAACTTGGCAACCACAGAATGCACATGTCTGTAATGAATAACCATGTGAGCCTAATACTCCAGCTCTCCTCCACTCTCATCCTTTTCTACATTTTACCTGCTATTCATCTGTCCAAATTTTAGACTATAAAGTCTTCTGGACAGAGACCATTTTTTTCTGCCAGTACAGCAAAGCACCTCTGTGGCTCTGTGTTAAATAAGGCAAGTATTTTAAATTTGGGGAAACAAATGTTCCTGCATTTGACAATTTCTGAGCGTGAATGCACGTGATCAGGCATGCGTGTCTAGAGATGTGCTTTCTACATACACATATTGTTTCCTTTTAATGACATCTGCATCTGCTGAATTCAGTCCAGAATTTGGCCTAGAAGTTTACCATTATTATGCCTCAATTCAGCAAAGCGTGACTGTAGGGAGACTTAAAATTAAGTATACATGTAAGTGCTTTGTTGGATAGAGGCCTTTAAGATTCTGTGCATTTATGCTCTTGCAATTTTAAAATGACACATTTTATTGAAAGTCTTCAGTTCCTTATGCTGTCACTTCCTCACTTATTTTGATTTATTACATATAAATACATGTCTCCTAAATTTTAGATGCTTTTGAAAACAAATAAATTCAAAATACATTGAAATCAAATGTAAAAGTAGTATCTGCTCTTCACTGAGCTACAATAATGCCCACTGTGCATGAGCATCACTTTTGTATCTAAGCAGGATCCCCCCCCAACAAGGCCCTCCTATGTCAGAAACTTGGTTTTTAGCCAAGAGAAAAACATGTCTGCTCCAGAGTGGGGGGTTCTTTATGCACAAGCAGCCCTACCTTCTTTGCTTCCTGAAGATGGTAAACGTTGCTGCACCTGCCCTTCACTGAGCTACCACCGCTGATCAAGGGTCTCGTTGAGCAGGTGTTCAGAAGTGCTGCCCTTCCGGTCCTGCCACCATGAGTGATGATGTTTTGGCTGTTGGTTGGACTTGCTTTAGGGAGAGCTGTAATTTTCCATGCAAATTTTAAACCATGGGGATGCCAGACCAAGGGTGTCTGCTAGCTGTTGCTGTAGCAGAGTGGGCCAGGTTTGCATGGTACTTTGAGACAGAAATGAGGTGAGATGGCCAGGCAGTGCCTTCCTTGCAATGTTACCCAACAAATGTGTGCAAGCAGGCACTGACTGAGGCTCATCATGTAACATGATATGGTGTCCAGTTCATTGAAATGATTGATTATAATAGTTGATTAAATGCTTGATTAAAATAGTTTGAATGTCCCCAAAACTACTAGGCAACTAGGTCAATTACATTTGATATGCCAAAGGATATGGAAATACCTATTTATCTTTTTCATAGAAGGAGTCTCTAATCAATCCTGATTTGTTGTTTATAAAATCAGATCTATTTGTATATGTGTCCTGAAAACATAGACTGTGCCTTTGGAAGCCTTCTCCTCTTTGGGGCCCATTGCTGCTTGTCTAAGAGAGGGCTGGGGTCATCTTACTGAGGTTTGCTCAAATATTTGTCGTTTACATCATTCTGTAGAAAATTTGCCTTTGAAGTCTTTAAATTTCTTTTTTCCTTAAATAATGATCATAAACATCTAGTGGAAATCTTCAGGCATCAGAAAATATGAAGACAACTGACTTTGTTACATTTCCTTTGCTACAGATGCTGTGTAAGTTCAACAAAAGTGGATTTACACGACTAAGCCTAAAGATCTCCATTTTAAGTGCCACCTGCAGTGGTGGTTTATGAGATGAGGTTTGCTCTCCTGGAAGCTATAATGAGACCACCCAGCCCCAATTACATATGCCATGGATTAGAATTCAGATGGTAATAATTTCTCACTATTACCAGATTTGATCTGGTTATGCAAAAAAGTTCCAATCGTGCTATGACTCTCCTCAGTCTCCAGCTTCCAGAGAAACTCCTACTTAGACAGTCAACTGAATTTTTCTCCCTTGAGCCGAGCCTGTGATCATGTAGGTACTTTCCATGAAGCCACAAGGACTGTCTCTATTAACATGCTTAAGAAAGGACATGCAGGAATGAATTGTAATATGCTTTTGGTTTGTAGCAGCAGAAGTAGAGGACTGTGGTTTCTGGCTTCCTTCAGTTTGTCATATTCCCATCCCAGTTGTTTTGTTAAAAATTAATGTAGTGCTCAGTATCATTTGGGATTTTAGTGAGAGGAATTAAACAAAACTAGTAGGATACCTGGAAACCAAAGATGTCTTTAGCAACTGAATGCAGTATTTTAAAGTAGAACAAATGTCAAGAAACAAAACAAAAGGTGAAATGAAAGGGAAGTTGAATGATAAAGAAACAGGCCTAAGCTTGTCAGGGAAATGCCCTATTTTCATATGAGTACATTTGTTAAAGTGTATAAATAAGTATATGTAAATATATGTAAATAGTTCCCTGAAGCGAATAAGAAATTACAATTATGAGGATAGACAAAGTTATTAATTGAAAGTAATGATAAACCCAGCCTTTGTAGTTACAAGCTTTACTTCAGCCTCAGAAACTCAGGTAAAACGTTTGGGAAGCAATTTGGGGCTGCCATGCTGGCCTGCTGCAGTGCAGAGACGAGAATCCACTTATTTGGAGAAATGCCACTTGATCACTTGAAAAGAAGGCAGTGTGGATGCCCAGTTAGCAGGTACATCCTCCTTTGGGCCTGCAAACTGGAAACCAAAGGAACAGACTTTATGAGACTGGCTGCCTCCACTTCAGCAAAAAATAATGGTGTATTACCTGCTCTCAATCAATAACGAGCAGAAAAACATGCCCAGTAACAGAGTATTTAACAAGGCCACTTCTGGCTGAGAATTCTCTGTGGCTCTGGCTCAGCTGGCTCGTGCCTGGACCTGATGCAAGACCTGTATTAAACACACTGTCATGGGCCAAAGTCTGGCAGCTCGATTTTAGCTTAAGAAAGTGAAGGCTTTCACACAAATTTTCTGCGGTACTAGCTTTAGCTTGTCTGTGAATGTTTGCTGGTTCCTATATCTTTGTTCTCTCAAAAAGACAGTTTGTGACCCAAATGCTAAAGAAGAAGTTGTGCATTTGTGGTGGGGGAAACCTCTAAATTTGCTTCTTGAGTCTGTATAAGGGCTGTTCTCATGCTGCCACTCTTGTCACCACCAAATGGGTGCAGGCGTAAATAGTTTGGCAGAAAGACATCCTTAATGTTACAATTTTCTCTTTAATGGAAATGTGCATTTGGTACTGTCTGTTTAAGAAGGTAAAAGAACAAAATTCATAGTATCTCTCATACAAACCCCAGAACTTGATTATTCTTTCACTAATGCAGGTATAAATCACCACTGAAGTCAACAGAGTTATTCCAGTTTTAATTCTGGGACATATGAGAGGAGATTTAGGCCCTTAAGGTATTTGGTATCTAGGCTATCTTTACTGATACACTGCCATGATCAGAAAGCTCTCCTCCTTTACAGAGATAAGATGAGGGGAGAAAGCAAAGTGACACTAATCTTTTCCGAGTCAGTCTTTCCTCTTGGGTGTGACTACACGCAGAAAAGCTGGGATTTCCAGGTGATACTAATCAAAGATGGCAGAAGCAACTACAAAGCATACAAATAAAGTATCCAAGATTCATGCACTAAACCAACCATGACAGTACTCACAGCACAGAACAGTCAGCTGTGTTCCTGTGAGGGGCCTGGAACTTTGCTGCATGATAGTAACGTGAAAAAAACCTCCTATGTTATTATTATTATCAAACACACAATAAGATTAAAGCATAATGCACACTGATAGTTGGTTATCCTGCCTTCCAAAGACACCATGCATTTTACATAAGTGCCTTTTGTATCAGGAAAAATATCATCTCTATAGATGGTCCCACCAAAAAGCTTATAGTCTGTCCCAATTTTTTTAAAATAGCTGCTCCCAGATGTGTGTGGTAATGTGTATGTGTGTCTGCATATGTATGGGCGATTTCTGACGATTTTCTGTATCTTGGCTAAATCCAACACAGAAATTCAGACTCCTGGGTTCCTTCCAGATTTACCAAAGGAAGGGGCTCATGGACCCATAATTTTTTGCAAGAGAAAGCTCTAAAAGGTCATATATGCAACCTAAAGAATATTCTTTAGAAAAGTTAACAGTGATCTTGTTCAGAATAAAACTTCTGGATAGAGAAAATATTCAGTTACTGCTGGAGAAACGGGGACAGTTATTCTTAAATATTTGCTGGTGCACTTATCCTTCTGGCAAGTCACAGCAACAAGGAAAGGCTTTTAATCTTTCAAAAGAGTTTAAGAATCGCTAAAAGTTCATAATGAGAATGCAGGGTGGGTGTTACAGCCAGAATTATACACAGTTCTAAGATGGACTTGGTCTTAAGGCGTTTTGATTACGAGTTAGCTTTAACATGAAGATACTGGTTTTTGTTTTTTTTTTTTTTTTTTTTTTTTTTGTTCCAGCTGCAGCAATATGTTTCATAAACTGTCGATTAGAATTAGTGCTAGACGTTGATCCAAGCCATGCAGTCAGCCATGTAGATGGCAGGTTGACTACAACCACAGTGATGTACAGTCGTGGTTAAAAACAAACAAACACAACAACAAATCACCTGAAAACATATAGTTCAGAGTCAGATCTAAGAAAAACTCAACAGTTCTAGCATGTGCTTTTCATGCCAGAAGACTGGGTATGAAATTTCCCTAAAGCAGATCAGCGAGCCTGCTGCTGGCCTGGCGAGTTCATTGACTATTCGTGTTATCAGACTGTCTCCCTGTGCTGACAATAGAGGTGGTTATCTCTCTGACCACATAGGTCATGTTTTGTCTCCCAAAGATGCATTCCTCTCACACCAACTCTGTCTCTGGATAATTTATTCTCTCACTTGATGATGATGAGCTCCTTGTTGTTGCTTTTTCCCAGTATCCTTTCTCCAGCCAATTCTCACACAATTGTTGCTCTTAGCACAGCTCTGCATGTACGTTCACACACGAGTGAGCTCCAAGGATCACTGGGTTCTTAACCCTTTTGTCCTCACAATTTTTTGTTGCAACCCATGTTGGTGTCATAATTTCACCTTAGTTTTTCTCATTAGAAAGACCAGCTGGGGCATTTTCTCCCACCTGCCTCCTCTTTTTGTTGTCTTCTTGTTTTCCTCTTCCCTTGTGACCGCTCTCTTTGTAGAGTGGTGGTGAATGATTTTTAATGAGTATGGGAGAAGGCACAGATTTCTTTGCCAAAGAAGAATGTCTTCAAGCCAGAGCCCCGGTGGGAGGTTCTCCATTGCAAACTTAATTTGACATTTCCCAAACTTTGCTTCCAATCCTCTGCTCTCACAGGTAGAGCTGACCTGTTCATACAAAAACCCCAAAACATGACACTGATTTCTCATTCTAAAAGCTCATCCAGCCAGCTTGGGGTTTGGAAGGAGCTCTGCCAGCAGGCCCATCTTCAGCTACAGTATGGGCATATCTGCTGAGTGCTAATCCAGCCACTTGGAAGAGAACATGTGAGCTTTGCTTATTTGCCTTTCCCTTGCTTAATTGCAGAGAGTTCTCCAGAGTTTTCCCCAAGGTTTTATGAAAATCATCTGCTATGGCATCTAAAAGATTTAATGGAGTAAACAAGTAAACAAAAATCTGCAGTTTAGAAGGCCAAATTTCAATTTGATTTATTTTACAATCCATAGAGTTTCAGTGCTGACAGTGGTTTTGTACAGGTTATAAGTGCAAAAGAATGTGACCCAGAGATAGGCTCCATGCTCCTCTTTGGCAAATGCTGTATCCCATCTGTTTGTCACTATTAGAACATTTCTTCATTGGCAGATGAAAAACAACATGCAGAAAAGGATGCAGTAAACTATTCCATACTATCGTCACTACAACCCAACACAGTCATTGCTCTGATAATGGTGTAGCTTCTCATTTTGGCCAAGTGTCAGAGGCCTTCAATACAGCACATTTAGTGACTAAGTGGTGTACTGGAGGCACATGAAATGGCAAAGTCTTTGGAACAGGAACCAAGAGAAATGATTGCATGTCTTTACATTCTATTTAGAAAATAGTGTCTTGTGATACAAAAATTCTTACTTTGTGGCTCCTCTTGTTACATAAGGGGTTTTTTTGTTACGTCAGGCAAAAAATTTAAATCTTAAATAAGGTATTGTATCTTCATATTGTGCATCTGTTTTATCCTTCAGTCGAGTTGAGATGAAATGGGATCAACTGGAGCATTTAAAATGACCTGTATTTGTAGTATCTCCTCTGTGAGCCCTGAAGTGAAATTCAGAAGAGTTCTGAGCAGGCTGAAAGGGAGTTATTTACAATGAGCATTTAGAAGGACCACAAGATTCATAGAACCTGTTTAAACTTGAGATATCCTCTTTCTGGTAAGATGTTTTTTCTGACGACAATATATAGATGTCTTGTCCATTCAAAGGATACAGAATCCCTCAGTGACAAATATGTGCCAGAGATTTTAGCTTTCAATTATTCTTGAAGATTATGGATGTAGTTATTTCAAAAACCAAACAACCCAGCTGCAGTTTCAAATTTTTATTTGCAATATTGGAAGCTGTATTAAAGTCTGGCTAAAAGCTAACTTCCAGCTTGAGTAACCATGCTTTGAAAATTGTTTCTAAATTCCTCATCTGTAGAGCTTTAACCAGCTCTTTAAGGGGGATGGGAACCTGAATTTACAAAACCTCATGGCACATATTATGTCATGTTTATAACACAAAGAGTTGTTCTGTGGTGTATACAGGGTTAGTTCTGCTCATAGAAAGGAAGTGTTGATTCTTTTGCTGGAAAAGGAACCCTCTGATCTAAATGTAGGGAAAATGCCCATTTGTACCTCTGTGTTATCACAATATAAGCCCTTCAGCTCTGCTGGCAAATATATACACAAGGTGTCCACTCAAGGGAAAGCTGCAGCAGTAAACACAAGTTCTATGATTGACTGCACCTAGGCAGTATTTACTGTGTAGAAGTCAAAATACACCTACTAGAAAGGCATCAAGCACCATTTGATGCTGCTCAGGCCTCCAGTGGCACTGTGATCCAGCACCCTGCTAAAGCATGGCTCTCTTCCATTACCAACTGGTAACAGCAGTACTCCGGACGGGTCTAAAGCCATCCACAAAATTAGCTAATGAATTCACTGCACATAAATTACTCTGTGGTACTCCAAGGGCAGCTGTATGCCCCTCGCTTTCCATGTAGGCAAGGCGAGTGCTGCTCTAAGTTATTTTATTGATAGCAGCCCACTGTAGTGATAGGACAAGGAACAGCGGGTACAAATTGAAAGAGGGGAAATTTGGATTAGGTATTAGGAAGAAATTCTTTACAGTGAGGATGGTGATCATGTTGGAGATCAGGTTGCCTAGAGAAGTTGTTGATGCCCCAACTCTGGAAGTGTTCAAGGCCTGGTTGGATGGGGCTCTGAGCAACCTGGTCTGATGGAAAGTGTCCCTACCCATGGCAGGGGTTTGGGACTAGATCAGGAGGCAGGTCCAGATTAAATACTAGAAAAAGTTCTTTTACTGTCAGTGTTCAGGCATTGTAATATCTCGCCCAGGGAGGTGGTGGAGTCACCATCCCTGGAGGTGTTTATGAGGCATGTGGATCAGCTACTGGGTGATGTGGTTTAGGGGTTACAGTGGCAGTGGTGGGTGGACAGTTGGACTTCATGATCTTAAAGGCGTCTTCTAACCTTGATTCTATGAGCCTGTCTTTAAGGTCCCTTCCAACCCAAGCCATCCTGTGATTCTATGATTATTCACCACCAGCGCACAGCACAGAGAGCCGGAGGGCAGTTACGGTGACAGCCCCTCGCTGCCACAAAGGACACACAGCCCTGTCTGTGCGCGGCGCTGGGATCCGAGCAGGCCCCTCTCAGCGCTCCACGGCCGCTGCTTCCCTTCCCGACGCCCTGGCCTTGTGGCCCGGGGCCTGCGGGGGCACCGGGGGCTGCCGGGGAACCCCAGTGCGGGGCGCGGGGGCCGGGCCGGGCAGGGGGTGTGGAGCGCCCGCCTCTCCCGGCTCGCACAGCCGGGTGCCTCCCGCGGCCCGGGCGGTACCCAGAGTGCAGCAGGCGGGCGGGCGGGCGGCGCGGCCGGGACCCACCGTCGGCACCCACCCAGCCCCTCACACCCACCCCCAGCCCGGCTCTCCCCCGGCGGCAGCGGGAGCCGGGCCCAGGCGGCGGCGGCGCGGCCCAGAATGCGACACTGAGATGCTTCTTCCCCCGGCAGCGGCGGCGGCGCCCCGGGCCCAGGCGGCGGCGGCCCCGGCGTGGATGCGGCTCTGGAGCCGGCGCTTCGCCCTGCACAAACATTTCTATAGGACTCATTCGCCCTGCTGAGGAGATCGGCCGGGACCGGCCGCTACCCACCCCTCCCTTACCCCCCGCCGCTCCCCCGGACACCGCCGACGCGGCCCGGCCCGGCCCGCATGGAGGCCCCTGGCGGCGGCGCGGCGCCGCTGAGCCCCGCGCTGGTGGGGCGGCTCCGGCGGGAGCACGAGAAGGTAAAGGAGGGCAGGAGGGGCCGGGCCGGGGGCGCGGGGGGAGCCGGGCTGGGCCGGGCCGGGCCGGGCTGGGCCGGGGGTCCCGGGATGGGGGGCGGGCACGTGGCCGCGTGACGTCACGGGCGGCGGGCGAGGCAGGCCGGGGGCAGCGGGGCTGAGCCCCAGGGACCCCCGGGAGCCCCGGGAATATCGAGAGCCCCTGCAATATCGAGAGCCCCGCGGGGGACGGGGAGCGGCGGCGCTGCCGCGGAGCCCTCGGGGGACGGGCCAGGAGGCGGCGGGAGCAGAGGCCCTGCCCTGCGCCCCCCGCTCGCCCAGGGGCGCGGGTTCGCTCCCTCCGCCCGCCTCGCCGCGCTGTCCCCGCCGCGGTGACACCTTCAAACCTGCCCGCGCTCGGCCCGGCCGTGTCTGTGACCTGCGTCATCCCAAAGGGCTCCCGGGCCGGGCTGAAGAGCGGGTGCACCAGCGTTGGTTATGTTTGAAATGGGTTGGAAAGAACCAGGCTCTCCTGCAGAAATTGTTCCCGAGAGTTGGAGGCTGGTTCCACCTGAGACCATAGTGCAAAACTCAAGATACTTTTCCTGCTTTTTTTTTTTTTTTTTTTAAATTATTATTATTATTATCACACTTGCAGTCTAAGGCAGGTGGGCTCTGATAACTTAGCGAGTGCAATTCTGGGCTTGTAGGTCCCAGCCTTATGAACTCTGGGTGGGTGCAGGAGGCACAGTGGGACTAACTCATGGTCATGTTTAATGAGTTATTGACGCAAGTACGTTTTCCCAGTCAACCTTTCACCGCTTCCACTGATTTTTCTCACATTATTAACATTTCTGTGTGCCAGTTCTAAGGCACACAGTAGAGCTCCTCAATTGTAATGGAGGTCTTTATCTTCAGCCTGTATTTTGTCACATGCGGGTTTAGTTAGGAGTAAGAAAACTGAATAACACCTGCATGGTATGAAAATCTGGAATATTGTGTGCAAAAACATGTCTACCTTTGAATAGCCCAGTAGATCATTACTAAAAGATCTACATAGCCAACTGACCCTTAATGTGGATGAACAGTAGGAGGATTTGATGGAATACTCCACATCATCTGTTCTACACGGAGAGTAACCCATTATGCCAGTAATTGGTGATAATGGCTTGTCAGCTTGGGCTTCTTCAGTTAATTTTCAGAGTGGTGGAATTTGGTGGAGAACAATTTCCCTGGTACAGTAATGTCGGTCAGGCCTAATGTCTAAGCATGTCTGATGTAGCCAGGTAGAATTATTCCCAGTTCATGGTAAGACCCCTCTGTAAGCAAGTTTAAGACTGTTCTTAAACAGATCTGCTCCAGTGGAAAAGAGGCCCAGGAGACCATTAATTAAGCCTCTGTTAGGCCGATGTACCAAAGTTATATTTTATCAAACTTTACATAATTTCTGCAAATTGGCTAAAAAAAATGGAATGCTTCAGCTTCAATATGAAATTATCCTAAAGAACTACATATCTTGGTTACAATGGAGTGTCATGATGAAGATGTAGTAGACTTTCCCTCTATGCAATGAATATATATAATTGGATTACAACAGTATTTTCAGTTACGAAAATATTTTAAGATGGAGGAGGTCTTTTCATTTCAGCTGCCTCTTTTCAGAGATTCATATTTTTCTCATAAAATCACTGAAGTTGAAGGTTCATGTTCTGGTTTCAGCACAAAAATGAAGGAGAATTAGTTATCCTGCACTTTGGTAAACTAGTAATTGTAGTGTGAGAGTCATAACAAATAGTAAAGTTATTTGGCCAGAACGATATCTCTATATACTGACATTTAAGCAGGCAAATATATTTATTTTAATTAACATGGTGATGTTCTGTCCCAGTGATGCTTGATTAGGTATAAAGACACCTATTTATTCCCATTAGTCTGAAGGCAACCTTAAGTGTAATAGTGGAATAGGGCAATATCTATTGCTGCATTGAAGGTAATTTTTGAATCATAGCTCATTATTTTAACACTCAGGCCGTTGTACAACCCTGGTTCAGCTGTGGTCTTGGGCTTTTAAGTTCTAAAGAGCTGCTCTAGAGAACTTGTGAACTGAGGCTTCCTTCCTGTTTGAAAATATTCAAAGAACAGGATGTTCATGACTTTCTGTCTTCATTCAGATTGAGGCTGCAACTTCCAGGTTTAGGACCCCTGGTGAAAAGTAATTTGAATTCTTGTTTAGGACTGCTTGCCTGTTGGACAGATTTCATCTTGTTAATTTGTGGTGATAGTAAGACCAAACTATTAAAAGCAATTTTCAGTGCTTCTACTAAAGGCACTTTGTATAAAAACATGACTTAGAATGTGTATCTTGGGGATAAATTATAGAAGAATATCTAGTAATTTTCATGATAAAGACCATCATTGTAAGCACAGTGCCTGCGTAAAGTTTTGAATATTTCTGTAGGAAGAATATAATGTATGTATCATGGATTACTTGCAGAAGCAATATATGTTAGCTGAAAATACTGTGGTAAATCTATTGCAAGTTAGTACAGGAATTATAAAATGAATATTTAAATAGGAGGGTTCTCATGCTATTGACCCCGCATTTGAACATACTATTTGATACACATTTATTCCTGCAATCAAATGGGTTGGGATTACTGATGGGAAGTTGACGAGACAGATCTGTATGATTTGGTAAGACTTGCACAGACAGTGAATTTACAGTGGGATATGTTCTATAGTTCCTGAGCAATGCAATGACGATATGTGTAATGGGAGGCATTACAGAACCAATTAGACCCAAGAGACATTTGCACAGTGCAGGCACAGCCATGGAGAATCTAAAGGATTCCAGTATTAGCTGGCAATATGATTTTTTTTTTTTTTTTGGTATTGCACTGGCAAAGACATTTTTTTATTTTCCTTTTAGGGAAATTAGGACAGGGAAGTGACTCTCCTGTCACTCATCATGACAACAAAGCACAATTAGATGGAGTGCAGCTCTTATTGTAACTCATTGGCCACTGTGAATTACAAAATTCTTGATTTTTATGAATTTAAATGGTAGAGCAGTATGATCTTTAATTTCCAAATGGTTTTCAAGATCCTGAGTACTTGCAGTTTTTTAACAGCGAAACAACTTGTAGGTGGGTTATGGGGAAACAAATGACAGGATCCTAAACTTACACTCTTTTAAATGGTTTTCTCTTTTTACATGAATTACTTCTGGGGCTGACTGCTTCTGTTAAAGTCTTTTTCAAGATATCTGTGCTGTGAAATCAGCAGCTTAGCAGTTCTGAAGTTGTTCCTGCAGTTGGAAAAAGAGCAGTGAGCCTGAGTAGGGTCTTGTACGCTCCCTGCTGCTGCAAGGGCTGTGGACTCACATGTGAGGCTACAGATGAGTGGGCTTTCCAGTGCAGTTTCTCCCATGGTTTGCACATTTTCCAGCCTATGCCCAAATGAACAGAATCTAGAGAGCCTGGGTATGAGACACCAGTGCAGTGGGACTTCATTTGGCACAATAACTGTTTGAGAGAAGGGAACAGAGTGTCTGAGCCTTGGTTTGATCTGCTCCTTTTGAAAAGAACCTGTCTGAATTTGCCATATTATTTTTTAAAAGACACCTGGACCTTTTCAGAATTTTGTGATGACATACACTCCATCCTGTCTAGTGGTTCCAGTAATGTTTTCTCATGTGCTGCTCTCAAGTAAAAGGGCTAATTCAGTCATTATCTGGAAGCTTTCAGTGGAATGCTTATTGTTCCTCCAGTGTTAATTGATCATCACTTTTACTTTTTTAGTCAATATTTGTCTATGTTCTTATTAGTATGAATTAAATACTCACTAGTTTATATAGTGTCAAGACTTGTGAAATAAATTAACAGATCTTCAGAAGGTGTTTTTTTAATGGTAATTGAAGGCAAACTATTCTCAAAAGAATTTAAAGAGCATTGCCTTTATTTTGGAGTGGGCAAGCCTATGTGCATCCGGCTTCACTGGTAACTAGAGTGTATAGATGAGATTATATGCCCAAAATTTAAATGTGACTAAATTGTGCTGCTCCTATAGGTGTCTGTAGGTGCTCTGAGTAGATGCAGTGGCCACTGTGCAGGTGCTGGTTTTGTGGTTCCTCTTGTCTGTTGGCATAGGCTGCAGAGTCACTGTCATAAAAAGGGTGAACCCTCCACAACTTCTGTCCTAACACTTGGGATCAGGCTGCTGTGGGGTGAGAGGAATCCAGTAAAATGTGCCAAATGGTCGTGGCAGATGCCAGCACAAATGTGGCAGGGGAAATGCAGAGCCAGTGATGGGAAAGCTGGACTGGCCCTTTGAGCCTTGGCCAAGTCAGAGCAGTTGTGAGCAACAGGCTCAGACACTTGTTCAGAACTTATCACATGAATTGTCCACGTGACTTTAATGTGAACAACTTTTTAATCTTAGCTTTTTTTAATTACTATTTTTTTGTCTGTGTCTGCTTTTTTCAGCCTTTTAGCAGTTTTAGGGTGGCACATTTGTGACACTGCTCAGTACCTGGGTGGGAATTCACCTTAAAACTAAACTTGATCGTTGATCTTTTTGCTTTTTTTTCCCCCCTCTTTTTGGGGTACTTTTTAGCCAATGTGGGACCCTAATGAGGTTACAAATGTCTGCCAGCAGGTTGTGTCAGGTTGGAAGGGTAAGACAGTGGAAGTGAGTAGCAGGAGAAAGGGAGGAATCATGCTTGTTTACTCAGGGCTGCGGCTGAGGCTGAACCACAGCCTGCAGGTATGTCTGTGAGGAGGTGCCACAGCTCATGGCAATTTTAAGCTAGTTAAGCTCAGGTATTGCTGGCAGCACAGTTGTTGCACCATAAACTACATCAAAGCTTGCAGAACCTGCTTGAGATGTTCAGTTGCTTAGATCCTGGGAGTTCAGTGCTTGTGCCGCTCTGCTGCTCTCTTGGTACCTGCGCCAGCCTGGATATGGTGTAGCCACAGGAATATGTTTACCTGATGTAAGCTGAAGTATTAAGTTACAAGTTCCTTAGCTGGGTGTCAAGATGAAGTTACAGGACATGGATACCGACTCGGTGCCCACAAAGGGCAAGACCTTGCTCCACTTTGTTCTTTGCTTGCACCAGCGCAGTTGGTTTGGAGTTGTTGAAACTCATTCACGTAGCAGAACACGCCCTGCTGCCTTTGGGACTTTTGCTGTGTAGAATTTTTAAGCTCCCCAAAATAATTTCAGTCAGAATTTAGCCTTTATTTATTAATAAATAATAGGTATATACTACTTTTCCCACTAAACACATGGAGGACCCATGTGTGGGCACACAATTAATATAAAAAATAGTAGATTTCACTTGTTTTCTTGTAAAGAAAGGTAAAAATTGTGGTTATACTTCTAAGTAAGATTTTTTTCCTGCAGAAATAAGTGTTTGCTGTGATTCACATTTCTTTCTCTCTTTTCCTTCAGTATTCTTCCCAAACACGTTTCTTCAAAAGGCAGAAGTTTCCACCCAAAGGGGGATTTATGTTAATAATTTGTTGAAATGTAGTGTTTTTGAGTAATATGATTTAATAAATTAATATGAGAACTCAGAAATGCTTTCTTCCTTTTCCATTAGATCATACAGTGTGCCAACAGACTGAAGAATTTTTAATAGTTTTATTTCATTTTTTGATTGAAAATGGGGCTCTAGGAAAAACAATTGTGCAAATGTTAATTCTGTCTTTCTCCATCAGTGATTGCTGTGTTTTAGGCAAGTACTGTGTAGTTTCCTAGAGGAAAAAAAATGAAAATTCATTTAAAATGTTTATTCTCTGTGTGGCTTGTTACATCCTTGTTACCAAGAGATGAATAAATATTTGACCACCCATTAGTGCTCTTCTGTAACATAAAATCATACCGTGACTTGGTTATTTCATTGGTGAACTTTGAGGGTTTGGGGGTGCAACAGGGAAATCCCGTGCACGAGTTGCATGGCAAGAGTGGGTTTTGATACTGCAAACATTTAGAGATGGAGGCAGCTGATGTGGGTGTATCAACTGCAGTAAATACTTGCATGTGGAATGTTAAGCTGTTAAAACTCTGCAGAGCTGGAGTCATCTGAAGGAGCTCAGTAGTATCTTGGATTTATCGTGGGCCTTGCAAATGTGGATCTGCACTTCAGGAAACCAGCATACACCTTCCACTGTGGTTGGTGGAAGGTTCTGAACAACAGAACCAAGCTTGAAACTGAGATATTTTTGCAGTCCCGAATGGCAGGGACAGTTCTAATCATTGGCTTTAGACTTTATTAGACCCTTACTTTAATTACCACCTCATTACTTGCTTTGCTTCCACAAAAAGTATTCTATACTGTCATTTTCCCTAAGTAACTGGAAATGTGATTGAAAGGGATGTTTAAAGTGAGACTAATTCAAGATTAAATAGTCACAAATTATATTATTGCTACATGTAAACAAATTACTTGCATATCTGATTTTATTCAGATTACTTTTCAAGTGGTAAATAATGCTTTATCACTTATATAGTGCTCTTACATCTTTAGAGTGCTTTTCTCACATTAATTAATCATCATTAAACACTCTGAGGTGGGTAGGTTAATACTATTATCCCCATTTTGCAGATGAAGAAATGTAGACTGAGAGGTTGTGATTTGCTCAAGGCCATATAGAAGAAACAAAATCAGAGCTGGGATTAGATCTGTGTCCCTAGTTTCTAATTTCAGAAGACCAGCCAGATTGTGAGCCACAGTTCTGAAGCAGAATACTTAAGTGTGCGTGTAGAAACAGCAGACGCTTGGCCTCTTAGATACCTAACTTGAAGTTGGTTTGAACGGCAGCTTTGCTTTTGTGCCGAGCTGATATTTCCATGTTCATATCCAGCAGTGTGGAAATGGCCTCTTGTTCATTTAGGACCTGTTCCTAATCTAATGGGGCATTTTTGTTTCCATAATTTTCATTGAAATTGACTTTAACCTTAAAAATACCAGTTTCTACTTCTTTGGACTTCAGCATAATCACGTCACTTGGATACAGCAGGTTTACCAATGGTACCCCAAACTGCCAGCAGATGATACGATTATCAGCTCTATTGCTTCCAGTTTTTTCATAAGCTGAGACATAAATAAGATTATGACTTGGCAACTTGCCTACTTGCTGTTCAGAAGAGATGAGAGAGGAGAATTGCCCTCTGTGTGCTAAACCCAGCACCTTTGTAGGCGGGGCCCAGCTTCTTAGTAGAGAGAAGCATTTGCACGTGTGCACTTCACCTCGGAAAAGGTGACAGAGTAAAACAAAAATAGTCTTGGAATGGAGAGCAGAACTATTTGTGCACCACTTTGATAATCAGAAGCACCTCAGAGAATTATATTCAGCTGTTAGTAATAGGAGTGTGTGCTGAATCAACAGGTAAGGAATACTAAGGTGTAGGAAAGAAGTGCCCTTGTACAGGAGGGCGAACCTGCTGGGGAAAGGTGGGGTAATGTGGAATAGGTTAGAGACCCATGGGCATGTACAGGTAAGAATCTGTTTTGTGCTCCAGTATCCTTCTGGCCTGTTGTCATTGCCAAGGAAAGTAGTGTCTGACTGCTGAGTTAAGAGCTCTGGCTTCAGTTCCCAGCCCTGAGCAGTGTTAGTGGTTAGGTTACACAGCCCACAGAATTGGTGCAGTGCTTCTTCAAAGAGCTGTACCCTTTAATTCATGGAACAGATTTTGAACTCCTCAGATGGAAAGTCCTGGAGAAGGTGGAGTATAAATAGATGGACTGGAAAGAGAGAACATGTTGCAGACAGAAGGAATCTTTTATCTTTGGTCAGCTAATGAAGTCTTTGGCTCTCTGATAGGAGTTGGACCACCCTGCAGAGTGCCCAGTGATCAGATTGACACAGTGGGACTGGGGCACACCTAGGAAGTGATGGTCTGCAGCTCACCCTTGTGCTCTGCTTGTGACACTTAGAAATAGGAGATTCCCTAAAAGCAGCAACATGGGTTTGCTTTGAAATAGCTCAACCTAGTACAGTTAGAGCAGAACCAGCTCATAATCTCCAGCTTTAATGGTCCAGTTTTCAGTCCAGAAGGAATTCCACATTGTGTTACAGGTGTGCAGGGGTGTCCCAGGGGGGTGCTTGTGGAGCTCTGTCCAGTCAGGGGCTTGAGAAGCACAAAATTTTAACTAGTGCTGTTAAAGGTGGACAGGAAGGAAATGAGGTGTTTGCCCATTTACTTTCTTTCAAGACTAGGGAATGTGTTTTCCTACAGTGTTTTAAAAACCAGATCCATTATTTGGTAGCATTGAGTTTGCTGCAAGAATAGTTTAATAAACATTTTAATATGCAGATAAGCCACTGATAACCATGTGCTTTCACAAACTCATACACTTTCGTGCCTAAAAGGGCAGAACTCAGTTTATTGGTACCACTTTCACTACAGTGTCTTATAAGTAGTGCATACTTGGTGGCACTAGGTGTCCAGGTAAATTGAACTCAAGTGAACAAACAAACAGGTCATTTATTTTATTTACCCTAAAGGGGATTTTCACTGTTTAATTGTAACGCTAAATATAAATTATGTGTGGAAGATAGACTAATGATTTTCCTGTGTTTGATTAAAGGCAAAGAATCAAAGATTTGTTTATATATTTATCTATTTGTTTCTTTGCTGTGATAAGACCAGTTGTTATCCAAACAGTGGGACTGACCTAATAAAGGACATATGCATAATTGATCTCCATCTGTTTTTCAATATTTATTCTCTCTATTCTTTTAATAGACTTCAGTTCCAGAAGTGCAGCCTGCAATATTTTTAAGGTGGTATATTTTAGCACTTCTGTAAGAGGTCTCGTTTTATGCTGGCCACTGAAATGAAAAGGTTTGTTGTTGGTTCTACCCTTTAGTATCCCTTCAAGAGAGATTATATCAAAGAAGAAGAATTAAATTAAAATTGATTGGTGTTATTGATTTTTCTTTCTTTTTTTTTTTTTTTAAGGGGGATAAAGGGTGATGGAAACAGCATATTCCCCTATGCTGTTTTACTGATGGACTATTTTTTAAAAACATAAAAAGCATATGTGCCCAATTTACATATTTACTAATTAAAAAAAGCTTCCTGGAAACATTAAGTAGACTATCTTTTGTAACCTTTAACATTGTAGCTAATGGATATAGCCTGGAAATTTTCATAGAAGGTCCTCTAAATAATGTAAATGATTATGAATATGTAACTAGTTAATATGCAGCTACGAAAGGATTATCATGTAGAGGTTAATGAACATGCTGCTCTTATGGTTTGCAGGGCTTTTCTTTTTGTGCTTTTAGCTCACTTCATGCATGGAATGTCATGTATGGGGAATGGAAAGCTTCCTGTCTTTTCCATCTTCATCTGTAATGGGGCAATTAAATTGGAACTTTCTTAAAGGATTCCATAAACATTTTTGTATGCTAAATGATGTTTTGTACTCCACAATCACTGCCAAATGTGTAAGGATGAAGGATGGGGGTAGAATAGGCTCTGACTCTGACTTGTCAGTGGTGGGCTCCAGTGTGTGTTAGCATTGTTATCAGATGTTGCTGTTCTGTGTGATTTGTACCTTCTGCGGAAACTTTACTCTTAAAATGGGCTTAATATTAACAGTATGAATTAGATTTCTGTGTTGATGTCCTGTACACGTGTGTATATTTACTCTTAAGCTTAAAAATAGTTAGCTTGCACATTAAGGAAGATATTTGCTAGGCATTTGATTTGTAGGAGTTTAAACCAAATGACAAATTTAAACTTGGCTTATGTGGGATGAGCTACCTGGGTCATCCTGATGGATTATGAAATACCATAACCACAAATGTAGAGCTGATCTTTTTCATCTAAGAACTTTACTCTGTTTAAAGAATTATTAGCTCACAAAGTAGTCCCATTTTTTTACTCCTACATGAGTAGAAAGTGCAGGGTCTGAGATCTGTTCTGCAATTGCTGCACATATGCTCACTGAAAAAAAAAATTGTCTTTCATTCTGTTGTTTGGGGGAAAAAAAAGAATTATCTGCTCCAGTGATTTCAGTGATACTTGAATGTATGTTATTGTTTTCTCTGCAAATTTTCTCATTAATTGCTTTCAAATGTTAGTATTATTTTGGCTATAGGAAAAACGAAATTTGTAAAAAAAAAAAAAAAATCCAGAAAATGCTTATATTGAGAAGATGTCTAGACATATTTAACTGCCTCATGGCTTCATTGCATTTCATATAATTGAATGAAATTGTTTGTGTTATATTTTTGGTAACCATTATTCAGAGATCAGAATATGTTTTGAAAGACAAAATCTCCATGTAATTGTGGCAGAGAAGGTCACAGGTTTCAGCATCCTGTCTGTTTGCTCTAAATTTAGTTTAAAAATACAGGTAAAAAAGAAAAAAAGTATTAAATTTTAACAATATGCTTTACTTTGTAATTTCTTTTATATCTCTTGGACAAGCCTGTGGCATAAGGAAGTAAGTGAAATATTCATACTAAAACTTAGCTTTTTTGACACCCAGCAAGAACAGAAGGAAAGCCAGCAGCCCATCATGGTGTCAGATATCCATGTATTTATACGGCACAAAGTAATTTGTGCTTTTTCAAGTTAAAATGGCCAGTGGAAATGTTAGTTGATGTACTGATAGAGGAAAAATGTTTTTGGTGCTGTGAGGTTCATTTGTTTTTGTTTTTAATGACTGAGTATGGAAGTTACATCGATGTCTTGTTATAATTTATGTTGTTTTCTCATTCTGCAAACATGTAACACTGAAAATAGATCGGCAGATTGCACAAACTGCTACTTATCTCAGATGGTGTGTCACGTAATAGTTATGGAGCAGGTATTGTACCAAAATATGGAGTGAAAAGCTGTAATTTTTTCTGTGGTTATCACTCTGCATTAGCGTGTGATAAAGTGTGCTGCTTAAGAGCGACCATTCACATGCCTTTGCCCTGACAAATAAAAATGTATATAGAGGCACCACCAAATCTGTAAAGCTACTGTTCTAGTCTCTGATGCATTGACATTGCAGCTGTGTGCTTAGCCTTGTTTTTTTCATGAGTAGTTATCTGTTTTAATGACAGGTGGTCACTAGCTGCCAAGAAAAAATCCAGCACTGGTAAGTAAAAAATGTTTGATTACATGCCTAAAATACTGATGAGTAACCTAGTTATACTTTAGTAAAGTATTGCTGTTTATTCAGATGGGAGTCAAATCCTGCTAGCATGTTTTGGGGATTATAGTTAGTGATAGCTCGGAATTGTTGCAATGCACTCCCTTTAAAATGTATATATTTCTCACTGATGTCATTAAATCACAAATACAGTGAGCTTCAGTGTTTATCCTTCTGCCTTAAATACCCATCCCATTTGTCATTTTTTCCCAAGTAACAACGTGAAAGTAATGTTTCATTGGTTCCCCCCCCCCCCCCCAAGTAAAGAATGTGCTAAAGCTTAGTTTTTAATACTTGAAAGAAATGGTTTATTATGTAAAAAAATTATCTCTGGGCACTTTTTTCTCTGTTGGCAATCCATGGTTAATAGAAAACATGCCTAGTAAATAATAGTTTTGTATGGCATCTGAGGAAAATGTACATTTAATGGTGAATGAAATCTTATATTATGAGTTACTGTGAGATATAACAGTTGATCTTACAGATATCAAATTACGATATATCCATGCTGTGTTTACCATGATTTTACTGAGAGAACAACAGGAGCTGTCTTGATTATTGTCTGCAGGGTTATTGCAGAATCACAGCAACTGCCCCTTTAGTGGTGAGATTAAACCTTTGGTTATACACCATCAAGCATATAATATTTTAAATTTATTTTAAGAGGCTTTTTCTTCATGCCTGAAAGATCTCCAAGCAAATAATTTATATTTAGTGTATATCAAATGTTTTTAGTTTAAATGCACATAGGCTGCAAGCCCTGGATAAGAGGGGAAAAAAAATCAAGGCAATCTATACACATCATCATATTAAATTCTGACTATTGGCTCGCAAAAATAATCTAAAACTAATATGTTTCATTTATGCTTAAAATTCAGAGGCTGCATTAATTTTCAATAAGGGAAATATTATTGAAGTGCCTGCTGGTGCTGCTGTGGTGAAGGCAGGCAGAGAATCTCCAGCACATGCACTTTCTCAGGAGCTTTGCAGTGTCTGTACCTGTTTGGTCCTACGTGAAATTCTGCAGTGACATTCCTTCACTGAGAGACAGTATTTTTCAGAAATAACCTGTGTGACAGAAAGCCTTGGAATTTCAGCAGATTTTTAAAAGTTTGGAAAGTTTTGACAATTATTTCCCCTTCTAAAATGGCAGAGGTTTGTGGAGTGGGCTGGGAGGCTTGGCTGTGGAAGGAGGAGTTGCCTCCTGTGTTTGCTTTTATGCAAAGTCTGGCCATGACCCCATGAACTTGGGGGCTTTGGGCACAGAATGTCTAAAGAACAACCTAACTTACTGATATCTTTTATATAGAAAAGCGGTTTGCACAGCATCCATACAATCTTCACTTTATAAAAAATTATTTAAAATTTAGTACCCTTATTTAGGTCTTGATTGTGCAAGAGCTGAGTGCTCTTGTTTCAACTGAGTAATTTGTTCATAGAAGACCTTTTAAGTAGTCAGTGACACAGAAGAATGTTAAATAGAATTGGGTGAATAACAATAGGGTTTTAAAATGCTCAGCTTCAATATATTTCCATTAAATTATTTTCTTTTTAATTTTTTCAGTGCACTTTTTGAAGTATATTTCTAAAGCCATGAATCCAGTAATGGGTCTGGTATTGGATTAAATATCTAGACATGCATTTCCCTGGGACATGTTCATAGCTGTAGTCCCAGGATTATTCCTCCCTGTTCACTTTAGTTCCTCATTTCCTGGGACAGAGCGTAGCACTGGCACAGCCCGGAGCCTGTGAGACCATCAGCTATAGGGGAAGAGGGAGGTCAGCTTCCTTCCTTAAGTAATGCTGTTTCAGGCCAATTAATTAAAAGGATTAATTTTAATTTTGTCTTGGTGGTCCAGGTCAGGATGTTGCCCTGCTTTTAGAGATTCCTATGGTTGAGCTTTGCTCAGCAAAGGGCAGCAGTCCCACTGAAAAAGCAGAATGCTTTGCTCTCTAAAGCAACGCGGCTTTTGTGGCACCTGATTTGTCCTGATTTTCAGATTATTCAGTAATGGGCAGCAGTCAGACATTAAAGGCAGTGTCTTCTTTTCAGATTAATGAAGAAATGAGTGACTTTCAGCCATGAAATGATGGGAATGTTTAATCCTACTGCGAATGGGGGAGTTTTCATGCCATTCTCTTCGCATGGAGTCTTCTCTCTGCATTTGAGACATGGGACAGGATTGTGTTTGTTTTTCAGTGACTGGTTGGAGTCCATTTCTCAGATCCAGACCTCTCTGAGGCAAAGGCTGGACTCTGTAAATAGCATTAAGTAATTGATTGTTATTGGTGACACCAAGTTGTCATTATGTTCCTTCCTCCCCCAAAACATCTCAGTGAATTTTGTGAAGATTCATGAGTTTGTCCTTCCCCTTTGAAGGAAGTGAATTACGTTTTCACTCTAATGTGGGCAGTGGACAGAGAAACTTGCCTAGAATGTCTGGGAGAAATCTGCTGTCAGAGCAAAGCAGTAGCAAGCATCTTTTGTAAATCACTTATGTGGAGTATGGTTTTAATGTCCAAATGGCATAAAATTCTAAATTAATTTTTTTTCAGGACAAGTTCAGCAACTTTAGGTATAAAGTAGGCTGATTACACCTAAGTTAAACTGTGAGGCAAATGAGTCAAAACATAAGCGTATCAGATAATTTTTCATAACAAATGCTGAAAAAGATTTCACTCAGCTTATGAATCTGAGAAAATTGATGGTAATATTTTGAGAGTTGTGTTATCAACTATGACATTCATTTTTCAGCACATTTATAGATTGCTTTCCTGAATCATCCTCAGAAAACCTGTAATTTGCATCTTGGGTCAGCATTGTTAAGTGTGCTGCTCCGTGCTTTCAGTTGCCTTTTATTGCAGAATTTACTACCATATATATGTTTACTATTTTGAAGTGCAAGTAAACAATATCATCAAACCTGACATTTATATGCCAGCTACTTCATGCAAGAGCTGATTTCTGACCATCTTCAGAATGGCAGTGGTCCATTAAGAGATTTTTTCCAGACAAATTTAAGTGTTTAAGAATGTCTTCACAAAATAAGGCTTTTTTTGGAGGGAGTGTGGTTGGTTGTTTTGCACACAAAGGAAAATCCCTGCAGCCATTGAAATGCTGTATCTTGCAAAGTCCTGTGAAGAACCAGGTGTCTGCCCTGGAAATATTTTGTCTCAGTTCCCCAAGCCATTTCTCTCCTGGGTAGCAACATGTACGGTGAGCCTTATTTACATTTTGGATAGAGAAGCAGCAGAAGGGACACTCCTCACCTGTTTTGTCCCTTGTCAGGGGCTGAAGATGCGACAGAATCCTGGTGGTCGAGGCATCTTTCAGGAGTGTTGACTCTTGATAGGAACATGAAGTTCATGTGAAAATCAGAATTAATTAAAATGTTGCCGATTGATTCAGCTCAAACTCAGGTCGTGAGTTCTTTATTGCAACTGATGCTTTGAAGAATTTGCCTCTTATAAAATATAAACTGGATTTTCAGTTATTTTTCTAGATGTTGGTGGTGTTATAACTTGAATTTGAATATGGAGTGAGATATGCCAGATCCTAGTGAAAAAAATGATTCTTTGAACCATGGAAAGCTCAAATTCAGAAAGAGACATGCACAAGCTAAAAGAATCATGTACCTATCTTAATACATATTATTATAATCCAGCTATTATGTTTGTCATCCTGTGTCTTTTATAAATAAGTTATTAATCTATCAACTGCATGTTTTTAAGAGTAAAGTAATTTATTTTTCTTGTGTGTTTTTGATTTAATAGCAGAAAAAACATTAACTTTGTGCTTTATCTCTGAAATTGAATCAATCTGAATTTTTCAAACAGGAAGAAGGTGGAGAGCGATTATGAAGCTCTTCAGGAACGACTCCATACATTGCCTGACAAACTGTCCTATGATATCATGGTATGTAAAATGTAGAGGTCACACAAGAAAATGGGCTAGAGCTGTTAGTAATGGGGTGCCTGCACTGGTGGTGAGGTGTTGGTACTTAGTAATGTTACATTTATTATGATAATAGTTAAACCTTAGCTTTTGTTTCTTTCTCTTTTCTTTGAAATCCATTATAAATTACAGTGTTACTGACAACTGAGAGCTGATGACATAAACGCTTAACACAAAACCTGACATGTTTGATATGTAAATCTATTGTATAGAAAACTATAATTATGACTGAATTACGGTACTTAGTCATTTCCTGAGAAGAAAGTGGCCGTAGTATTTCCTGATTCATGGAAATAAACCCTAGAACATTGATTTTTACATAAAAAGGTGCTGCTAATTTTTGTCCCACCGATCCTCCTATTGACATAGCGATCTTTTCTGGTGCTTTGAATCTTCCCTAACAACTACACAGTTGTAAAATTTGCCCTGTTGGCTTGAGCTCACCAGAATTTTGTACAGATGGGCTTCTCTGTTGTTTTTCCCTCTTCCCTTCTCAGGTTCAATTCAAGATACATCTTTGAAGGGAGGGAAGTTGTGCTGTACATAACTGAGTGGCTGATTTCAGCACACAGTGCCTGAGTGCTGTCTTCCTTGGCAGTCTGGCTCAGATATAGATTTGGGTTGTTAGTAAGGAGGCACTGGATTACACTTAGCATGTGGCAAAAGGGAGCATTTCCCTTTCCTGTGCTGATGATACAGCTCTGGATTTTATGTGTGTATTCCATTTATCATGTATGTATGTGTGGCCACATGATGTAAAGCAAAAAGGTTGTTTTGTTTCAAAGCACAGAACCCCCCCTTATTTTTTAAAAAAAGCTTGATAGGGCTTATTCCTAGTTAAAGCAGCAATGTCAACTCACATCTGTTATTTTAAATGTATATAAATAGTTCCTATCCTGTTAGCCAAATATTTTCATATGTTTTCAATTTTGCTTTCATCATTTTGAGGAAAGAGTGAACAGGCAACTGGTGCAGTCTGCTACTTTAAAACCAAGTCAGGGAGGGTACATGTGTAGGAAAAACACATTCTGCACAGTCCTAACATCAGGGTCCTGCCTGCTGGAGAACTGTTCCAAGCATTGGTACCCTCCTGGATATTGAAGCTAGGGAAGATTGCTTTCCAAGGAGACAGACCCACTAGGCCAAGTGCTCTGCTTCAGCACAAACATGATGAGAAAGGAAATAAAAAAGGAAGCAGAGGAATAAAGTAGAAGGAACCGATACAAACTGTCTGAGACAGATCTCTTTTTACCCTAAGAAAGAGAAAACTTGATGTGGTTCTTAACTTTTTGCCTCATCCATTTTAAATTTAATTTTGTTTTGGTCTCCTAATCTCTTTGATGGAAGCCCAAAGGCAGCCAGGCAGGTGGCAGTAGACCTGAGAGTCAGGATGCCAGGGAATGGTGCAGGGGACAGGGATGAGGGTGGCCAAGGCTCCTCCTCAGCCATAGGACTTGCCCAAGCACTGTCTGTAAAGTGTGGCTGGTAGAAGGTGCCTTAAGTCATAAAACCAGTGCCCTGTACATTACAATGCCTGTTAAAATGGGGCCAACACGTTTTAAGAAGCACCTGTAAAGTTACAAAATGTGTGTTTCACCGGTGTATTCCTGCCTGAAGCGTTCTGATTTTATCTATTGTCCTTGTGCCTGGAGAGCTGGTACAGGAGGAGTGATGCTGGAGCATCACTGGGAGGCTGAGGTCTGTAATCTGTTGGATAACACAGCAGAGTGACATTAAGCACTGTCTGTGGTCCTGCTAGTAGCCCCACAGACTTACACTGGAGTCTGTAGGTACTTACTATTAGCGAGACAGATACTGAGAAAAGCAACTCTGAATTGGCCATACCTGTTTAAGTATTTTAAAAATGTTGACAAACCTAATCTGGCTTTTATTAGGAAATTAATGTAGTCTGCATATAGCAAATATGTAACTCAAATTATAATGTTTGTATTATCAAGGTTTATATGTTTGCAGTAAGTGAATTTGTTTTCCATGTGAGCATTCAGCTATACTATAGTTTTATGTCACAAAAAACTTGTCTGGTGAAATACAGCTTTTAAGATTTTGTAAGTACAATACTAAATTCGAATGGATATGGTTATTTGAATATTTCTGAGAGTTAGCCATTAAGTAACTTCTGCAGAATTTTCTTTTAAATTCTGTATTTTACTTTTTTTAAAGAAAAACCAAGACATGTATGTCTGTCTACATTTTATTTTCATTAGTGATTTTCAGCAGTTTCTTCTGTATCTCTGACAGGTACCTTTTGGTCCTCTTGCCTTCATGCCAGGAAAGCTTGTCCACACCAATGAGGTCACTGTTCTGCTTGGGGACAACTGGTTTTCAAAATGCTCAGCAAAGCAGGCTATTGAGCTGGTTGAGCACAGAAAAAAACGTATGTATGCTTCTGAACACAATTTAATAGTCAAGATGATGTATCTTTGTATTAATATATAAAATTAGTGACATCTACGCTATTCAGTTTTTTTTGTGAACTCACAAACAGGAGTCTCATTCAGGTGTAATATCAATTTAGCACCTTATTTTCCATCTTTACTTGACAGTTGATTGAATACTTCTAACTAGAAAAGCCAAACCAAACTAAAAAGCACCTTTCACTTTTCTTTAATGTGACAAATGCTATGTTCTCTTCCAGAAAGTGGACAGCATGTAGTGCTTTTGTTCTTAGCTACCTTATTCCCTATATTCTGTTCCCTTATGTAGTTTCTTATTTCTTTGCTGCCTTGTCCTCTGTTTTTGTTGGACTTCTTTGTATAATTTTCCAGCTTTCTTCTCCCTCTGTACATACTTTCCTCCTGGTTCTTGTTTTTTTTTTTTTTCCCTCACATGCTGCTCAGCTGCATTTCTGCCTCCTGCCCTTGATGCTGCTGTCAATTGGTGTGGAGAGATCCACTGGATCTCCCCAGTTCAAGTGCAGTTGATCAGCACCAAATTCATCTTACAGAGCAGCACATCACAGAGGCAGCCAGGCAGTTCCCGGGTTTGTTTCCAGCTCTTTTTAGCTGGTGGTGAGATCTTGGCTTTGAAGAGCCAGGACTACCAGCAAGTGCTACATGGCACACTTTGCAACCTCTTTATGTTAGAAAGAATGAGAGCCTAAAATATTTGATGTAAATGTCAAAGAAGGAAAAGCACAACAAAATGGAAAATAAATGTGTGCCTATTAGCCATTGCTGTTTGTTTCAGATAAGCATTTGAGTTGATTTTCTTCATATTAGTTTTACCTATAATCTGTCTCGTTCCTCAGTGAGTGCTCACTGCAGCTTTGCCCCTTGTATTTAACAACTACCACAACTATTTACACTGAATTTTTGTTTGACTTCAGCTATCCATGTTGCTGCCTGCAGCACAACACCCTGGAGCTTCCCCATCTGAACAGGTTTTTTTTTTTCAATTTTGTGCAGGCAGTATTTGTGTAAGAAAAGTTGGGGCTGTTTTATAAAAATTAATTTGCTGTATTTCTTTATCATATTCCTTTATGAAGAGCACTGCCAGAAGTATGTGATTTGTATAATTTTACCTATTGTCTTTCTTAATCTGGTTCTCATGGCACAACTTTGCAATTTTCTTTCTTACTGAACTGAATCTACATTATTTATTGTAACTCTTGTGAGATCTCAGATCCACATCGTTTTCCTTGGTCATCTGATATTTTGTTCAGTGCTGCAGAATATTTTTGTCACTGTTACATTCAGTGAAATCATTTGACCTTTGCATAGTAGATGTTTGAACATTAAGTATTCTGCTGGGAGACACACAATAAATGCTGGATTCTTTCCTTTATGATCTTTTAAATTGCATTTAAAATAGAAACTCAGAAATACTAATTTATTTTAAAGCAAAATAGACATTGGTGCTGGATATAAAGCCTCCATTCAGCTGATAGTTCACTTCAGCTGTGTGATGGCTGCCAGTGGGAGGCTCCAAAACACTGATATTAACTAAAAACTTTTTTTTAGAAGACTCTTTTCAGTTTGGGATGATAAAAAAACATACTAGTACATATGATTCTGAAAAAAAGATACTTCTTTCCTAGATACAGTTTTCTCCCTTAAAAAACACTACTTAAACTCTTTAAACCATTTTCACGCTAAATGAATGCAACTTAGAGAAGAATATTGGAGATTTTGTTGGTTTGTTCTAATTAGGAAAAAAGTATGTGAAAGACCTGTAGGCCACTGCTGTATAATATGAATTGGCTGCTGGTGGCACAGATGTGCAAGACTGATGTTTGGTGAGTGTTCGTTTTGAGTCTCTTTTGTGTATTTATTGCGCTGGAGTTATTTCCACAGGTATGACTTCTGATTTCACTGGCATTTTGTGAGCAGAGGCTCTTCACAGTTTACAGGGTATATTGGGCATTACCATTGCGTTGACACAACGTGATTTGATTTTCAGTACATAATCTTTTTGTTTTGGACATAAATTCCGTGAGTAGGTCACACACACTGGAAAGGAGGGCACGCTCAGTGCAGGGGATTACACTGCGAGCAGTCCCCAACGTCCTGCGTGCCAGGAGGAAGGTCCTCACACAGCAAAGCTTTTTAAGCACATGCTTAAGGCCAGTGTGTGCTTAAAGGCTTTGATATGTAGGAATTGGGGTCTGAACAGAGCAAAGAAAGGCTCATGCCGAAGTAAAGCTGGCAATATTTGTTGATGGTTTGCTTCTTCAGTGACCTACATTTTTTTTTTATCTAATACTACTCTATTTAATTTAGATGGGTGTTTTTTTCCTAAGTAGCTAGTCAAATCTGTTTGGATAACTGAGATGAACTTAATTAGTACAGCACTAGTAATTCAGTGCTTTACCAGAAATTAGGAGTTATAAGGAAGTAAATATGAGACACACATTTTCATTGCATATCGTATCTTGTGTCTCACTCTCCTGAATGGTGAGAAGTGGGAGAGCATCTGTTCAGGGTTTAAGTTTTCTACTGGGACTGGCTCTTAGGCAGAAAAGGGTAAGAGATTCCTCTAACTCAGTTCTGAATTTCTTTCTCACTGGTTCTGGGGAGTTTTCGTTACTGCCTTTAACTAATCTGACGTGGGTCTGCCCATTGGAGACCTCTGGCCCCGCTGGCCTTTGAGCACATCAGTGCCCCAATAGTTAATTTAATCAAGGCTCACAGGACATTTTCTTCACAGTTTATTCCTTCTGTGTGTGTTGGATGCATGCAAGAATGGAGAATATGAATTTGCATGCTTAAGCAGCAGTAGTGCCAGATAAATCAAACAATATCAGTGAGTATAAAGCCTTGGAAGTTAGGGGTAGCAGTAAGAGTGTACTATATATAAAAGCTTTAAATATTACTTAGCACTAATTAGGTCATCCTTTTTGTCTTAGTAGTTATGTTAAATTTGCTTTTTAAAGGAGAATGAGTGAAAAAATGTTTGCTTCTATGGAATAGAGAAATGCCCAGCCACAGCAGATTAATTTCTTGTTAAAATTTATTTAATTGAAAGGAATAATTGAAGGGTGACTATACTGAATTTTGAATGCGTTTTAGCTGACATAGCTGCAAGAAAGCTGTATTTTGGGGATACATTTTTGTTTGCTTAGCTTTTGATTTAGATGCTAACTGTTCAGCACTGTGATTGGTTGAAATGTATTTGCTAAAATTTGGGACAGTCACTCATGTCAAATGTTACTTTTACATAAAATATTGATCATGCCTTCTTGAATAATATTTGAGTTGCAGTAGATCTTTAATTTGCTGTGCATTCTTTTTGACATTTTAGAGGTTACGTTATTCCCCAAACTGTTAATAAATCTGATGAAGTTTATGGAATTGCCAAGCATATTTTTAATTGTTTTTAAATCATTGCAGTTTGACAAACCAGGTAGTACAGATAATGGGAAACACTTTACACAGATGTTTGTGTGTAAAAATGTGAAGAAATAGTGAAGTAGATTAAAGGACATGCACACCAAATTCCATTAAAATAAAAGAAATTAGCTTTTTAAGTATGTCACAGTTTAGCACAACAATAATGCAACTGTAGGTTTTTTATCCTACAATTATCTTGCTTAAGGTACTTCATAATATTTCTCTTCTCCTCAAGGCAAGACTGTATTGTCTCAGTATTCAAAGAGGGAATAAAGATTCTTTTTGTGAATATGGGATTATATCTTTTACGTGTTTGTGATGATATAAATTACATTTTTTCTCTATATCAGTAATCGCATTAATTCTTTAAGATGGGAAATTTTTCATTACAATAGTCCCTGTGGTAGTTACTACAGAAAAAAATTAAATAGATTTTTCTTGTAAATATTTGTGGATTAATTCAGTATGCTAGGTATTCCAAGTGTCTAAACACTTTAAAAGGTGGGAAATTAAACCATGCACACAGAACTAGGAGTGGTTTTATTGTGTTAAAAATTTATCAGATAAAAAAAAAATCCCACTTAAAGGAGAATTGTTGAACTACTTAGCAATTGTGTCTTCAGTATATGTAAGAATACCCTTGCAGTGTCATGCTGCAAATGAATTCATGAAATGAAAATACTGATTACATTAACATATACTATTGTGATAGTACCCAATTGTAAATTGCAGTATGTAACCTTTAATACAAATATTTGTGTCAATCAAAATTGACCGATAGCTTGGTATACAGGGTTTAAAAGATACCATTGTTTTTAATAAGATGATCCAGGAGGATGAGGACCAGTTTGAATTTGTTCCTTATCAGCATTTCCAGAAAAAAAGGATATTGTCTCCAAAATACATGATAGAAAGGCTTTCCATTTCCCATCTGTGAATGAGTGAGGCCTTTAGAGGTTTCAGTGTATCATCCAAGGGTGAAAATAACTTCCTTAATATTCTAAAGAACGTAGCACAACTTGCTTACTCACATTTTTTGGGGTAAAGAACAAAAAGTAGAGGCAGTGTTACTAAGAAATTTAGCCATTGCTTTTCTTTATGAAAAAAAACAAAACCAAAATCATTTTTCTGCTCTTTTTCCTACATGCCAGATAATTCTGTCTCACTGTGCTTTTGAACTTCTTTTTAACCATTTTTTGTGGTTATCACTTTTTTAGTTTGATAACCTCCATCAGTTCCTTCCTTACCCTTGTTAAGTTAGGAGCTGATTCGGTGCTAAGTGCTCTAAATTTGCTCTGCAGTTCCCAGGAGGTGTTTGGTTTCTCACAGGACCATGGCCTGGGTATTTTAACCAGAACACAGTGGAAGAAAGTAAGGAAAGACTCCTTTCTCTAAGTTGTGATCCAGAGAAACCCCTACCTTTTCATAGTTCTTACTGGACAGCAGAGGAGTTGTCTGAATGCCACCCTTCTTCATTTAAGGGATTCATATGTATTCACATAATGCTAGCAATTACATAGGTGTGTGAACCTAAGAGAGAAATGTGGTGCATTTACTCAGTGCTCCTGAGGCCAAATTGCCTGTACAAATTTTTATGGAAGAGAATCCAAATGACTTTGGTTTTGATAGCAAGGGAACATGGAAAACAGAATGAAGATTGTCTTTAAATGGTGCAAAGTTCCTGCACAAAGGATTGCATTGCATTTTAAAAGACTAGTGCAGTTGCTGTTATAAGGAATGAATTTATTATATGCAAGCACAAAGAGAGCTTAAATCCAGATACACAAAAAGCCATCAGGATTCTCTTTTAACTCTTAAATCCATTTCTGGAAAAAAGAACAGAAAAGAATAGAAGAACAGAGAAGGTTTTTTTGAAAAGCTTTTAGTAGATGCTGCTTTATGCAGAACTGCAGATCTTCCTTGTTTCAAGTAACCTGTGATAATTTGTTGGAAAATGATTGGCTACAAAAAAGTCTGTTGCTTATTAGACATATATTTATTGAAATACATATAAAAATCCTGATGATTGATCTACTTATGCAGACCCTTGAAAGCAAGAAAATAAGTAATGCACTTCAAATAGCACACTGTAACTCAACCCATTAATAGTACTTGTAATTGTGCTGTAGTGCTGTACTTTTGCAGGGAAATACCTTCCATCTCCAAAAGAATTCAGGAGTGGAGCATGTGCATTGGTTTGTATGATACTTCACCTCCAGCCTCAGTAACATTAACATGGTCTGTTAACAGGCTGCATGATGGGCATTCTTGTTTGGTTCAGGGGTCAATAATTGGGCTAGAAATTGCTGATTGGATTCTGCATGCAAAATGATATTCTGTGGGTCTCCCCTTCTGCACCTGGCGTGGGATGGTGGCATTTCCATGGTGGAAAATGGCAGCTGTTGAAGTCCTGCCTTCAGGTTGTACCTCCAGGTTCTCGCTCTGGAGGAACTGAGTCAGTAACTGAGGTAGGTGGTTGTTCCCTGCCCTGTATCAACACTCTGTGTATTAGGGCTGGTTACCTTTTACTTTAGAAATTGTGTTAGGCAATGAGAAGATCCTGACTCTAAATCTCAATTGCATACAGAATTCTTTGTTATACTTAAAATTTGTGTCCTATCACCTATCCTCAAAGGGGATTATTTCCTAACTTTCATGTCTTTTTTCTGTTATATTCATGAGACTACCCTGAAGACTAACAGAACCTAGTGAGGTACCCTAGGCTTCAGCTTCATCTCAGTTTGTCCTGTTTCACAAAGTCTGACTTTTCAAAATAGATCAACCTGTTCTCACTATTCTTGTCTGTTCTTACTATTTAAATCCCAGTGTAACACACAGTTTCCAGAAGTAACTAAAATAATGTCTATGATTCCCCAAATCCTTATAGACAACACTCCAAGGACATTAATGTCAAACTCAGATAATTAAAATTTGTATCCAGCCAAGCTAATTAACCCATTAAAGCCAAAACGCATAGATGAGAATTTGTGTCAGTTTGGCATTAGTACGTTGTCATGTCGTGTAAAATCTGGCTTCGGTGGACTTCATTTCAACAATATGAAATGTGTTCCCCAATTATTTTCTCCTCTACCCGTGTATTTGTAGCAAGCAGAGGGCTGCTTCTTAAAAATGACTAATCGTGGTGTACGAAATCCAGTCAAGTCCTTTCAGACTAATAAGGGAGCTGGGAAGCAGTGATCTAAATGTAAAGAGATCTTGCTGCCTGTAAATATTCAAATGCTGCTGTGTAGAGAAAATCTACATATCCTGATTTCTGGTTCAAATACCTTTTCCTTTGGGCAGTTCTGGAAAATAGTCCTGGAGGCTCTGGCTGGTCTGTGGGGCTGAACTATCTTTCCAAGTGGTTTAGCTGAGACATGTAAATAGGAACTATGCGGGTTCACCTGAAAGCCATGTCAGACTTTGCTCAGATTATTGGATGTGACAAAGTTGGACAACAGCCTCTGGTTCAATCCGTCTTAAAAGGCTCTAAGAAGCTTAAACCACGGGGTAGTAAGAGGAGGAGACTGTGGAGCCTCTCTTATTCTACTGATATTTTTATGGGGGTGTCAATTAATAAAAAACCCCCTGTAGTTTGTAGAGTGACTTGTTTCCCACTAGTTACTGTGCATTTTAAAATTCAGTGAATGATGTTGGAGGTTTTTAGGGGGCGTAGTGGCAAGTTTAAAACACAAAACCCTGAGCTTGCCCTCCAGTTGGGTGAATGAGCCTTTTTTCCAGGAGGCCCCTTCTTTGCTGAGGGTCCTGACCAAGGGAAGGTCTGTCCTTTGGCCAGGTAGGAACCTCGAGTTTTCTGCTGGCAGGGCAAGGTGAGCAACCCAGTGGGGCTGAGTGGGGACAGCGGGATGGAGCATCACCATAATCCCAGCTGTCCGCTGCTGTGCTGTGTGGCCTGGGGCAAGTCACTTAAACTGTCTGTTTCTTCATCTGTAAAATAGGAGAGAGTAATGCTTACCTCCCTCACAGATTAGTTAATGCTTGTACAGCATTTTAAAATAAAACTGTGTGTGTAACTGCTCAGTGTCCTTACCTAACGGAGCAAACCAGCGTGCTCCCATCCGGAAAGCGGCATCACAGTCTGGTGCTCCAGAAGCAGCGTAACCTGGATGGCTGTTGAACAATATTTAGATATGCAGGCAATGAGTGAGACACTTGTGGTGTTTAGGAAACAGCTGAGCACCACGTTTACTATGAATGTAAAATAAAAACTTGGGGAAAATCAGTCCCAACTAGATGCTTAGCTATACTGAGATACCTTCCAAGGGCTGAAGGCACAGATGGGAGCATTTTGTCGGAAAACTGTCACTACCTCTTTTATTTGGACTTCAGAGGGTGCATTATAGACCAAAAGAAACTGTAGATGATGATGTTTATATGAATTAACTGATAATAAGAGCTGCTGTGTCTGATGGAGGATGAGGCAGCTCTCAAAGGAGTTGTGTAAGGGGAGCAGGACCCTGACTGTGTGTGGAAGGAGCTGTGTCCTCTGATGGGTCTTTGTTGGCAGTGCATGAGACATCAAATACTTCTTGTAAATAGTGTTTCATCCAGGAGGAAATGCAAATGCAGAGCTTTTTTCATAGAAGAATCTTAAGCTATTTCTTAGAAACAGCCTAACTAATGGAGATGACTGCACATTTGACACATAGGTTGCTGTTTGGTTTAAAGGTTAATGCTTTTGAAATACTCCGAAAGTCTGAGCTGTGCTTCTTTGTGCTTCTGGTTGGAAAGGGTGGACTTTGCTTGAGTAGCCTTTTCCAAAATGCATAAAATTATTTCTAAACTATGTACTGCAACTAATACATTTTTAAGGAATTGTATTTGAGCCACTGTGAGATATCAACAGGGAGAAGAGCATACAATACTGAATCTGATAAAATTAGGATGAGAGTAATCCCACACACTTAGTGGTAGTTGTGTTTTCCCTTGACTGTTTCATGCATGATTCTTTCTTCTGCATGTGTGGAGGGGCAGGAGGAATCTGAACCTGTTTGTAGAAGTCTGAGTCACTAAGTAGATTTTATTTTGTAAGTATAAGTAAAAATTCATTGTGTCTACTTAAAGGCATTTTGTAATCATTTTGTGGTTATTAGTGTATTTGTAAATATCCTTATCTGAAAGGCCTATCATTATATGAAATGCAATCTCTGAAACATTTACAAATGCCTACCCTAGCCAGAAAACTGTATGGGGAGTAGCTGTGTATGGACTTAAAACTTTCTAGGATTAGCCTCAAGACCAGAGAGATATTTAATTAAATATTAAAGTAACAGGCAAAAGGAGAGTTAAGAGTAAAAATACTGAGAATTGTTTTGAAAGTGATTTTTTAGCTGGAATATTTTGTGGTTATTGTTTCTCATTATACATTTCTTTCTGTAGAATGGGAAGAGCAGGATGCTCTGCCATACTTCCACACTGTGAAAATAAATAATTTGGGGTGTATGAGGGGTTTTTATGTGCTACAGTACTGGTGATCACATATCATCAATGGAGAGAAGCAGTGCTGAGGCAGGAGGTAGCCAGATTTATGAAGTGAGTGAGCTGTTGCTTAAAAAAGTTTCTTGGAGTGTGACTTTGATGACCCTGTGTTAGAGAGGATCTCTTTGCCTCCTTCGAAGTATTGTATGAGACATCTTCTTGTATTGCTTTAATGATTTCAGAAAAGAGTTTTAAAATAGAAAATCAGCTTACTTCTTCACAAAGGCTTTTAGCTCCTTCAGGGTATATAGGACCAGTAGGTGCAAGGTCTTAGAGATCCTCTGTTGAAACTAATTTATGTAGTAAGTCTTCCCTCCTGAAAATTAGCATTTGTATTAGTTTTGAGTTGAACAAAGAGTGCAAGTCTATTAATATTATTAGTATAAGGCTTTAATTGTGCCCTCTTTCCCCCAATTCTTAAGTCTTAGCAAAGCTGTGTTTCCTTTTCAGGCAGTTATGACCTTCTTCTTTTGCAAATTAGTTTGTTTTTTATGATAACTTTAAGGTAAAAGTGAAACTTCAGTTTTTAATATTTTATAAATTGCTGTTGAAAGGGTTCATTATTTAATTGGCACGAGGGGATATAGAAAGCAATGTCTCAAATGAACTAATGTCTGAGAACTGGGTAGTTCTTAAAGTAGGTTTGCAAAATTGCAGTAAAGTGTAGTTGCCCAGACAGGAGAGCTGCCTGCCTTCTGCTGGGTGTTGAAAGTACAGTTATTAGGGCATGAGCATATTTCACTTGTCCATCATAACAGAAGTGTTTGAACGTGGTAACAAGAATGAAGTTTCAAAGGATTTTTAACAGTATGTTTCAAATGCCAGTCTTAATTTTGTCACACTGAAACAGACTCTTCACCTGGATGTTATTTTATTTAAAGACTTTTTCTGAAAAAAGACAGCTCTTACTTATTTTCACATTGACCTCAAAAGTCAGCTTTTTGGCTTGTGACACGTGCTGAATGTTTTACATACCTCCTTGAATAACTTTTTGGGAATATGAGTGGTAACATTAACAGAAGGCTTTGTGCAGCCTGTTTGTATGGAAGATAGCATAAATACACCTTCCTCCCCATATATGTGCCTCGTTAAAAGGGGATGCCATCCAGATTAAATTGCAAGGGGTGTTTCCTTAAATCAACGCTCACAACACTGTCTGGTTCACCCCATTTTTCTTCCTGGAGTGGTTTCACAGCTTGTGTTGAGATTTACACACGAAAGATCTGCAATGTCTTCGTAATGAACCAAAGGGTTAATTTGTCTTTTGTAAAGATTTTTCCATCCTGGTTTTAAGTAATTACCAACCTGTGCAGTCGTTATCTGCAGGCGTAGGAGTCTCTTCGTACCATGACCTGCCAGTTTTAACAACTGTCTTTCTTGGGCTTAACTCAAACTGAATTCTTCATCTATTCATGCAGTATTCTTAAATTGTAATCCCTCTCTCTTCT